>OY796860.1:12686854-14025282 GCA_963680765.1 Agrochola lychnidis
CATCGATTCATTCTACATTTATCCGTAACTGGAAAACGAAGAGCTATATTTTTTTTTGTCTAAAGAAAATCATAGCTCTTCGTCTTCCTGTTCATAGGAAGTATACTTAGTGTACCTAGCACATGAGTCACATGACCGTACACTGTGATTTTTAACTGTGTTTGCTTCACGGACTGTGAAAGTGTTAAGCCAGATTCATATTACTGTGTTGTGTCGTGTCGTGACGTCTTCTGGCGCAGTGTTAGCCAATCAGAACTCGTTGTGATTTGACGTAGTCCTGAACAGATTCGTTTGATTGGTGTATCCCGCGTCACGACACAACACGACACAGTAATGTGACGGTGGCTTTAAACAGTCCCAACTTATTCTAAGTAATTACGAATATATTTGTATTAATGCAATCTTATTTAGGCAATGCAATTATCTCTTTAGTTTTGACAGCTGTTATCTAATCGTGGATGGATATTCAATTATTATTTCACTCCTTCCCAAGTAGATGAATTGAAATTGTCAAAGTAGTCTTGGAATTAATTGACTTGCAACACGAGAGCATCACTCTTTGTTCCTATTAAAACGAACATCTTAATTAATGTAGAGATGAAAGTTTTACAATCGATGCAAATTGGCGTTGTTTGTGACTGCTAGTGACAAAGAAAGGTGAGCTAGAAGTAAAATAGGTCGAAAGCTATTAATTACAGGGTTGTGTGTCACTCAACCTTTGTTATATAAAGGGTTTTCCAATAAGAGGTGTTATTTTGATATTCAAAGAAAAGTGCCATTTTTTAATATAAATATAGGATCTCAGTATAAATTCTCTCATCGTTAGGAGTGACAAGATTAACAGGGAAGTGGCACATGTCAATATTCTTATTCAATATCTTACGCAATATTTTAGTATTTTGATAATATCAATATGACTAGTTAAGTATATTGTGCATGCAGCCAATAAGAAGCTGTAAAACCCTTTCAAATTGGTTGTCAATATCTTTACTTACAACACTTAATTTTTAGAACCGGAACCTTTATAAAATCACTTTCTCTTTATATATTTTTTAATTCGAATTAATAGTTAATTAACCTTAACAATCTAATTTCTTATTATGTGTCGCTATTACTACAGGGTTTTCCAATAAGAGGTGTTATTTTTATATTCAAAGAAAAATGCCATTTTTTTATATAAATGATCGGATGTATATTTCATTATAAAGAGGAAGGTATACCGTTAATATTGGAAAATAATGTCAGGCAAATGACCACCACGACCACGCTTACAGGACAATATCTTTTTCAAATCGCAAAGTGGCTGCCCTATGTCCTCGATAGCCTCACGAATTCCATCTTTGAGATCTTGAATTGACGCTGGGCTGTTGGCGTAGACCTTCTCTTTCACGTGGCCCCAAAGGAAGAAGTCGCAAGGTGTTAAATCACAAGATCTCGGTGGCCAATTGTGATCACCTCTTCGAGAGATATTACGGTCCGGAAACTTTTCCCGTAAAAGATCAATAATTTCGTTACTTGTGTGGCACGGAGCACCGTCTTGTTGAAAGTAAACGTTGTCCAGATCAATACCATCCAATTCCGGCCATAAAAAATCATTAAATCATCTCTCGATAGCGCAATCCATTCGGTCATCATTTGGTTATGGAAAATTTCATGAAAAGGATATAGTCCTGTAAGCGTGGTCGTGGTGGTCATTTGCCTGATGTAATTTTCCACTATTAACGGCATACCTTCCTCTTTATAATGAAATAAACATCCGATCATTTATATTAAAAAATGGCATTTTTCTTTGAATATCAAAATAACAGCTCTTATTGGAAAACCCTGTAGTAATAGCGACACATAATAAGAAATTAGATTGTTAAGGTTAATTTACTATTAATTCGAATTAAAAAATATATAAACAGAAAGTTATTTTATAAAGGTTCCGGTTCTAAAAATTAAGTGTTGTAAGTAAAGATCATCATCTGCCTAGCCTTTTCCCAACTATGTTGGGGTCGGCTTCCAGTCTAACCGGATGCAGCTGAATACCAGTATTTAACATGAAGCGACTGCCTATCTGACCTCCACAACCTAATTACTAGGTAACACGATACCCCTTGGTAAGACTGGTTGTCAGACTTTTTGGGCTTCTAACTACCCGTAACGACTGTCAAAGATCTACAAATGACAGCCGGGACTAACGGCTTAACGTGCTTTCCGAGGCACGGAGGAGTCTTGGTATGTAAAGACGGTCACCCATCCACAGACTAACCGCGGCAAGCGTGGCTTAAACTGATCGATCGACCCGTGCAGCTGTTGTTACTTAGCCACAAGTAAGTAAACATATTGACAACCAATTTGAAAGGGTTTTAGAGCTTCTTATTGGCTGCATGCACAATATACTTAACTAGTCATATTAATAGCATTGATATTATCAAAATACTAAAATATTGGGTAAGAATGTGCCACTTCCCTGTTAATCTTGTCACTCCTAACGGTGAGAGAAATCATGCTGAGATCCTAGACTTGAAGTGTTCTGAGATCGTCCATACGCAGTCAGTATGCGTGGTGGCTCGTTACTTCTCTGTGAAACCAGCGCTGGGGCTCTGTCTTGCACAGGGTCGTAGCATAATGCTGAGCGATAGCCGATTTGCGTGGATGTGACGCATGCTTCCCCCAACTTTTTCTAATTTTTGTAATATAATTATTTTTTTCTTGCGTCATGTTTACCGCAAATAAACGTTTTTTTTTCTTTCTTTCTTTCTTTCTTTACTTCTGTATCCTTTGCCATAACAAATACTATAAGACCTTTCAGGACAGCTTATTTGTTAAGTGCAGAGAAAAATCCATACTTAATCCTAACTAATATTATAAATACGAAAGTGAGTTCGTTTGTTTGTTTACTTGTTACGCTTTTAGGCTAAAACGACTGAACAGATTTAGATGAAATTTAGCACATGGGTAGAACATGACTTGGATTAAGACGTTTTTTTTTTTTTTTTTTTTTGGGTGGGAAATTATCAAATAACTTCTCCCGCTCTGGGCGGAGCGGGAGGGCGTGTCAGGCTCTTACTGACTAAAACCCACCCGTGTTCCTTCGGTTGCCCTGTTGCCGGGGGCCACGATTTCCCGATCGGTTTTCTTCGAACCCCCGGCAGGCATTGGCCCTAGTGGACCCCTTCAATGGATTAAGACGTAGGACACTATTTATTCTGATATTCCCACGGGATTGATGACATATCGTCGGCGTAGGTGGAGAACTAAATAACTGCGATTTTGGTCAAATTGACTTTTCACCATTTTCGTAACACCCAAATCATGTCGCATAAATAAATCGCAATTTTCTCCAAACAAGATTTTTTTTGTTATTTAATTCTCCACCTACGCCAACGATATGCGGGTGAAACCGCGGGGCGCAGCTAGTTCATATTATAAATACAACAAAAGTAACTTAATTTGTCTATCTGTCTTTTACACGCCTTAAATGTTGAACGAATTGCGATGAAATTTGGCTCACAGCACAGGTAAACTAAGACCTTGGTAATGGCATACTTTTTATCTCGGTAGTACAATCATTTCTGAACTCCACGCGAGCGGAGCCAGTAACAAGCTAGTAAAAATAAAATCTCATACAAAATAAGCGGAATTTCTTGAAAGCTTTCAAAGCTCAGTCTTGCAAACAATAAAGCTCCCACCATCTCCTATTTAGGTACTATAAATGAGCTGTCAGACCTCCTAGCATACGAGTTCATTAGCTAGGGCGTCTAGAAGTGTCCTGTCACGATGATGTGTCGCGAAAGTCGCACTAACAGCATCTGAGGAGCCGCCGTGATGACGTCACCGAAGCGCCGCCGCCCGCAGGGTCCGCCCGTGCGAGACTGGACAGGAGAGGTGTGGAGAGGCCCTTCAAATAAAAAAATTATTTAAATATTATTTTTGTATGCACATCGCAAAAAAAAAACACGTAACGAAGAAAAACACATATCGTCTCATTACAAAACAGGTTCTAACTTTGGTCCAAGCCCAAACCTTCGAGCCAGTTATTGTATTTTTTACTTTATTCTGACAAGGACTTTATCCTTAATATAAAATTGACAATTTAGACTCGAATTTAACATTATGTTTTGTATTGAGAATTGAATTTAACATTATGTTTTGTATTGAGAATTGAATTAACTTAATTGTTGTGACCAAAACTGCAAGTGGTAGCCAGCCTTGCCTAGCCTACCCTTTCCGTGCCAGACAGTGCAATTAAATCGGTAATTTTTTTCTGACATTACCATTTTGTCTGAAATTGCCAGGAAGCAAAATTGATGAGGCTGTGAATATCATAACTTGACTAGTCTAGATACCCACTGCATTAAAAAACAGGAAATCATAAACATTAAGAGCTACGTTTTAAGCACGCTAAGCATGTAGATATTGATTGGAAATATTTTCGCACGGTTTTAATGATCCTTTAGTTAGATAATTTTTATGATTACACTAATGATTTTCAATTGATATCGTTTTAGCTTTTTGTCTCCAGAAATACAACCAATTTCGTTTTACTTAATACAAGTTAGTAAATCAATACAATCAAAACTGGTGATGTATAATCGCAAAGATCAATTAAACAAGACGTAAAATAATACCCATGTAAGTTAACGTATACTCCATTTGAAATAAGATTAGATATAAAAATAAACCTTTTTTACAGTCCGTTCAACCGATTTTGACTTCTATACCGTAGACATAAGGATGGCATTAAAAGCAAAAAAATTGTTACAATACCAACTGTTTACTGCAGCTGCCATTAGTCATGCCGCCAACGCAATAGAAGTCAAAATCGGTTGAACGGACTGTATGTAAAAAAGGTTTGTTTAAATGTCTAATCTTATTGCAAATGGAGTATAGGTATTCAAAAAATAAGGTTTAATATCGAGTCCTAAAAGATAGACTAATTGTCTAGTTTAGTTACGTACGCAATCAATTTGTAAAATGTGTTTTTGTTCTAATAAATATTTAATTTAATTAATTTAAAAGTTTGGGACTCACTCGCAACAGCACCTATGTAACCTGGCTGTTGGTAATATTTCAAGCCACTTATAACATCTCAATCTGTGTTCATCCTGTGTAGCTAGTCCCCGCAGACAGACGCGACGCGACAGCGCGACCGACGCGACTTTGGTGGAACACTTTCTATGAAAACTCCACGGAAATTGTTTTAACGGTATTGCGTCGCGCTGTCGGTCTTGTCGCACATGGGGAGCCTTTACCTGGATAAAGTCCCCGTCACGAGAAGCTATAAATTTTGTAAACACACATTCAGGGGTTTGCAATCTTTGGGTAAAATAAAATAAAAACAGTTTTGTACTATTTTTTTACAGGGATATAATTATATTAACACACACATCTAATTACAAACAAACAATATAACTAATCCGCGAAAACACCACAAACAAACAGACGCATTCGAAACTCGAAAGACAGCAGAGACAACGTCAGCGTGAACTTACTTCAAAATCGTGGCTCAAATGTTTACGTTCCATGAATCAGATGCGTTCCAGTACCACAAAACCTTAGACGACAGCGCTTTATATCGCTAAAATATAACCCGATCAAGTGAAATTGCTCATTAGTTTCGTATAACACGTACGTTAGTTAGACTTCATTAAATTTGGGATTATTTGTTGTTGATTAAATTGTCGCTACGTAACTTGGTAGAAGTTCTTTATTTACAAAAATTATAGCTTCTCGTGATGGGGACTTTAGTAACAAACGATATCTATTTCTAGCCAATTAAATATTTTATTATTTTATTTTATATTTTCAAATAGCGACTCCACATCTTTCGCATCTCGATCCGATCTCCGCGGAGTGAGAAGCGGCGATGACAGCTAATTGTCCTATAACGAGGGTAACCATAAAACCGTTCACGGCACATACATACATATACATGAACACGGACTGTCCTATCCCGCTATGATGCATTCCCTCCTTTCCATAAGACGTACATGAGATGAACATCGTGAATAATGATGCAGAAAGATAGATAAAGAGTGAAATAGATGGATATAAATCTTAACAGAAAAAGTACATAAATGGTATAATTATTCACGATTTGAATGCTGAGCAGTCAGTTATTTGTTTCTAATAATTAGGTACAATCGCTCTAGAAAGCATGTCCCATTTTTAGGGTTCCGTACCTCAAAAGGAAAAAACGGAACCCTTTGGATAGGATCACTTTGTTGTCCATCTGTCTGTCTGTCAAGACCCTTTTTCTCAGGAACGCGTAGAGGTATCAAGCTGAAATTCATATCAAATACTCAGGTCTACTGTCTCTTGGAGCTGTGAATCAAACTTCTAAGCCAACGCAATCAAAAGATACAGCCGTTTATGCTGCAAATTTTCGACACTCGCAAGGGAATCAAAACCTACAGGGTACTTTCCGTGAACTCAGAATCTCGAAATTTGGTACGAAGTAACGTCTTATAGCACAGATAAAGGATTTTTAGTTACATCATGTAATAAAAATATTTTTAATAATTTTAAACTTACTACCCCTTTCCTCATGAACGCGGTTTGTACGGAACCCTCGGTGCGCGAGTCCAACTCGCACTTGGCCGGTTTTTTTTTTCGTACGCTCTCGATACACCTCTCTTATCAAATTCAAATATTTTTATTTGTAGAACATAGGTAAACAAAAAAAGTACAGATGTTAATAATAATAAACCACCTACACCCCGCCGTGCGTTATACCTCGTATGCTGACGATGCTCAACACGCTCGTGGAGGTCAACCCTGGATTGGACTTTTTTGCCGATACGAAGACGATAATGTTTGAATGTTCACGGTTCTGTAAAAAAAGAGGTTGATAGTATTAATTTAATTTTGTATTAATGGTTAATTTGCTGTATTAAATACATATAAATTGGTAAACTTCCTATTAATTGCACGTCTTATTCGATCTTTCGCTCATAAAAATACATGAAAATTCCATTGTTCTTGTCGTCATCCATTCAAAATTTTTGGAGACGTGATTTGACGCCAATATGGACACAAGTGCTATGAAAAATTAAGTATTAAAACTGAAGTAGGTAATATTCTGTAGCGCCAATTACCAAACAGTCAATCTGCCTAGCCTTTTCCCAACTATGTTGGGGTCGGCTTCCAGTCTAACCGGATGCAGCTGAATACCAGTATTTGTATTTTTGAATTTGAATTTGCTGTACAAAATATATCATTAAAAAAATTAAAATGGCCATTCTTTATGGTAATGGTTGATAAATATTGATAGACTAAAAGTTTACAGGATGCAGGCATCCTGCATAGACGATGTGTTGCTTCATTGCTTGTGAAGAGAGGGATTTTAGCACAAGATTTACATGGTGCAATGCAATTGCCAGTTGAAGCAATAAAAGTTGCACCGCATAAACAGTGTTTAGACAAGGGAAGTGATTTGTTGCAGGCAAGAAACTTGCATCGTGTAAATGGTGCTTTTCTTTGCGTCATGTTTACCGCAAATAAACGTATTTTCTTTCTTTTTTCTTTTCTTTCCTATAAGCTCAACCACGCTTCTCTTAGTAGGGATTGACAGTCCAATGGGTTTGCCAAGCTATACAATAATATAATTAAATAAGATAGAATAAAAAATATTTAGCTAAATTCAAAATGTCACAAGCTTTCAATACTAAATTAAAACTGTCCCAACAAAATAATTAATGTGAGACGCTCAGAAAAGCTTTGGAAACTCAACGGAAATTGTTTTATGATTTGTCACACAAAACGTTAAATAAATATTGTGAAACAGTTCTGTCCTAAAAACTTACGGATATATTAAAGTGCCTACAATAATGAAGCAATTAATAAGATAATTAATTTTATATTTATTGATACTTTGGGATATTTTGACTGGTCCAGTTTAATAGAGAAATAACTTTATCGATCTGCTATTAAACTTAATGGTATACTTAATTAACATAAGAATTTTCCAATACAATTCTGCGGCATATTTTGAATTACAAACAAAAGAATAAGCCATTTAGAAGTCGTATCAGATAAACCTTTTGTTGGTATAAAATGGAATGTTTTATAAGTTCACATATTTGGATCAAAGATTTTAAATGTTAATCTTTAAAAGATAATGATTATCAAAAGTCAAATGTTAAATAGTAATTAACAAGGATGTATCCTGTATTTGAATACTTTTATTTGAGAGTTTGTTTTTATTTTATCAATAAGCCAATATTTCTTATCAATAAACTATTATCGTTCTGATTAATAAAACTTTTATGTTTCCTGTGGCAGTTCAAGTTAGTTAATAAGTAATTTTAACTTTTTTATCTTTTTTTTTGTTTAATAAAAATTTAATTTAAAAAATTCTAAAATATTTACCCACAGGTACTTACCATCTTAAAGAAAACGTGTTGCGCTGACCCCAAGTAACATGGGACAAGGGCAGGAAGATGATGATGACTTACCATCTTATAGAAATTCTTCATCAATTAGGCATAATTAAAAGTTTTCCTTGATCTAATAAATTAAAATAATTCGCTGTCCCCGGCGAATAAAATGGTAATCGTCAAAATCAAATACAGGAAAAATAAAAAAGCAGTTTTTTGTGAAAATCATAATAACATAGTGGAATTGTTCAAATATCAAAAGAGAAGTGATTTTTTACATTCATTACAATACACCTTAAAATCTCGTAACTTCTGAAATAACCGTAGGAAATGAATGAAAAAAATTGACAGAGTGTAATCGGACCTCTTAATATCGAATATGCAATAACCTTAAAACTATCGTAATAGCTCATTACCATTTTATTCGCCGGGGACAGCGAATTGACTTTTCTCTTGGAAATTCAAACATTATTTTGACAACCTTCTTCGAGATGAATCGAAATTGCTGTACAGCACGCGTAGCATGATCATCGTAGAAACGAGTTTTGTCGACGGAAGAATAGACAAAATGACAGATTGTGATTGTTTATCTGTCATTTTGTCTATTCTTCCGTCGACAAAACTCATTTCTACGATGGTCATGCTACGCGTGCTGGTCAAAAACAAGCGAATAGGCGGCTGGCAATCAATCAACTCAGCCTAGCAGTCCACGGCTGGACATAGGCATCTCCGCTGCACTACAACACCCTGTCCTCCGCCTTCCGCATCCAGTCCGCAATGTTACTATGAAAATCCACAACTGTTATGTTTAGCGGCCAAATAAATTACTATGAAAACTCATAACTGTCGTGTTATTTAAAAATGGAACTAACTTTTTAATTCGACCCATGGCAACCAAGGAGGTAACTTATCAAAGATTTTATTTAAATTTCGAACTGGATTAGCAAATAGAGCTGTATAGAAGTAAAGAAGAAACCAATGAACATATTGGCGCGTGAAAAATTATCTTTGTTCGTCATTGATTCTGGAATTTATATTTAATTTACTTAGTCTGAATTTCCGCGCATTGTTTGAGAAAAGTACTATACAAGCGTTGGCCGCAACCAGGCATTGATGGACTCACGTATTTGTGCCTCGGCCTCGCCTCGGACCACGTTTTCACGGCTTTTTTTTTTTTGGGATGGGAAATTTTCAAATAACTTCTCCCGCTCTGGGCGGGCTTACTGACTAAAACCCACCCGTGTTCCTTTGGTTGCCTTGTTGCCGGGGGCCACGATTTCCCTATCGGTTTTCTTCGCACCCCCGGCAGGCATTGGCCCTAGGGGACCTCGTCAATTCTGCTGACATTTCTTTGAGGCACGCGTGGAACACAACGCGCGTCCTTATCGGACGGCAAGCTACCCATTGCTCACCGTCCGCAAGCCTGCGCCTACGGTGACCGGAAATCGGCTCTCGATTCCCGACGCCCAGGGCACGTTTTCACGGCTTATTGTCCATCAATGCCCTACCTAATTGCTGGCCGCTACAGTAATGTACTATTTTTTCATAAACCATCATATTTTCCTCGGCATCACAATATGACACCATATCCTTGGCCCACATTACTAGAGCCTTTAACGGAAAAAATAACCCACTAATAAAAGCTAGTTCAACATCAACTAGAAAATCTATACTACTGCATGCAATTGACACAAGCACGCAATGTCACGTACAGTATAGCCAACGTACCTTATGATGACGCTTTTCTTGGTAACCAGTAAAAACATTAGTATCTATAGCTGTGGCGTTTTAGCATGGCAATAGCGGTCATTGCCCTTTCACTAAAATATCTCTCCGTAGGAACCCAAACAATAAACTATGTATGGTTTTTCGTTATTGTAAAATATTCAAGATCACGAATTCAGTACGTTAACGGATTTTATATCAGTTTTTTTAATAAACAATGTCAGAAAATGTAGGTGGGTCAATGACTGCTTATGCTAAAACGCGTCAACTATATAACATGCAATGTCACGTACACTATATCCAACGTACCTTATAAAGACGCTATTCAAGGAAACCAGTAAATATTATTTGTACCTAGTACCTATACTCCGTTTGAAATAAGATTAGACATTTAAACAAACTTTTTTTACAGTCCGTTCAACCGATTTTGACTTCTATACCGTAGGCATAAGGATGGCATTAAAAGCAAAAAAAGTGGTTACAAACCAACTGTTTACTGCAGCTGTCATTTTTCATGCCGCCATCGCAATAGAAGTCAAAATCGGTTGAACGGACTGTAAAAAAGGTTTAATTAAATGTCTAATCTTATTTCAAACGGAGTATAGTTGCCTATTTTCATACTGTCTCTTTTGAAGCTTTTAAACAACATACCTGTTTTTGAATGTTTCTGGACGTTGTAACTGTTACTGTATTGATTCTATGGGTATAGGTTTCGTCAAGGTGATAAAACACCATGCAAGCCAAAGAAAATTCCGAGATATTATAATCGTTCCGTAAACCGAAGACAGTATTTTTAATAAACAAAGCTCCGTGCTAAAGCTTTCCTCGTCAATGTCTAAAATCTCGTTAGTATTGTAGGAATTGACCATGAAGCTTTAAGCTCTAAAACATGAAAGCTCTTGTTCAGTTACAAATGAAAAGTCTAAAGGAAATTATTGGTGATGTTCTTCAGAAAGGTCAGGTGCGTAGCCTAGTACTCGTAACCGGCGTGTGCGTATGAACAGACGATCTAGTTTGTAAAAATCTCGCCGTAAAACGTTGAAGTGAGCTGTCAGTCCACCTGATACTAAGCATTGACATTATTGACAGTTCACTTCAAACTCATTGCACCTTTAAGTTTTCATGTGGAGAATGAGTGAGATACAGAATAGAACGGTAGATGTATCCTATACTATTAAACGAGCAATATTTGTGGGTATGTATATATATTTGTACTCACGTTCTAGAAAACGGCTAAAACGATTTCGATGGAAGTTGCAAAAAAAGGAGTTTTCGGGGGGAAAAATCGATCTAGTGCTAGTCATATCTGGGAAAATTCGTTTTCTCCGTATTTTCACCCGAGCAGAGCTCGGTCGCCCAAAGTTTAGAACAAGATGGCTTAGAATAATGACATAGCAGCATGGAATTAGTAAGTACCTACCTACTATCGTGGCAGCATGGGATTAGTATGAACTATCCTATACTATTAAATGAGCATTCTCTATTTTCACCAGAGCAGAGCTCGGTCGCCCAGGTACTGCACGTGAACAAAGCAAAAGGAGTATGTGATTACCATAACAAGTGACGTTCTGTGGTTTCTGCCTATCCTCATATAAAAAAAACCATGAGTTTATATAATTATGTATGTTTGTATGAAAACTCTAAGCTTAATCTTTTTGTAATCCTACATCGCAAAATAAATTTGCATATGCATGTTACTACTACAATATTAAAATATCACGCTTCTTTTCCGACTAAGAATTCACTATGTTTAAGTTTACCTTATAGAATAAGTATTAAGTTGGGTACAGTAATGTAACATATGACGTAGGGTGTAAAGGTTGCATTAAGTTGGTAAGATGAATAGCTAAGTCAAAGATGGCGCCTGTAAATATGTTGCTTGTTGCAAACATTTAATTTGTGCTTGCGTAGGATGATTTAGAGGAGTCTCATCCTAACTTTATAATGCGAAAGTGAGTTTGTTTGTTTGTTAAGCTTTCACGCTAAAATGGCTGAACGGATTTGGGTGGAATTTGGCACATGGCTAGACCATGACCTGGGTTAGGATATAGGATATTTTTTATTTTGGTAATATGTTCCTGTGGAACAATAGGGTAATTGCCTAGGTAAAAAAAAAGAAATTCTATTTAGTCTATCTTTCAGATAATAAAAAAATATTAGACACGTATTTTTTGCTTTATCGTATTAATCAAAAATAACACTAAACACGCGTTAAAGTTGGGGAGTGGGGGCTCGCTACGTCACAACGCAGTATTAAAAATCTAGCAAGGCGTAACATCATGCCACATTTTAACTCAATGTATCGCCGTAATCTTTTGATTACGTCAAAGAATAAAAAATATTTTTTAATAATCTACAAGACGGACAAAAAAAATTTTTCGACCTCTACATGGTCGTAGCCGCGTGTAAAAGCTAGTTTCTAATATTATGTAAAGTTAATCATTCCCATGGCAAAGGAACTACTTCAGAATTTAATCAATTAAAATGGAGCACATACTCATTTTGAAAGGTAGAGATATCTCTATCTTATCATGAAAACAACTTCAAGCATCTAACTTCTATCAAAACCATATTTCAATATTCAGTTCAGCTTTCAAATTGATGAAATGTGGTCAGAACCAGACGCGATTCCTTTACCACAATATTTGGAGAACGAAGTTACGCCTGTCAACTTTGCCAACAAAGTTATCCTAAACCACGGTCGTGTCGCTTCGAGGGTCTCTTCAGATCATAAACAAATCTCTTCGTTAATTTTCCGTTCGAAAGATTTATCATAAACGATTGTGCCGGCAAATGTTTTGCAGAAACTTCAATTAAAGTCGAGGCATTTCTAACGGAAACAAGCCATGTGCCCGATGGGATATCTCATCGGGAAAAATGACGAACTTCCATCCAAACTTTAGAATTTTCAAAATTCCTTTCTTTGTGTTCAGTTTTGTTATTCATATAAAGAACTCTTGTGCAACATTTGATGATTCATGAATGCTGTCTGTTGTCTGTCAGTGAATAAACGAATTTAAGATTTTTATTACGTAGATTAGATTTTCATCATCATTCATTCTTCATTTCAGCCGAAAGACGTCCACTGCTGGACATAGGCCTCCCCCAAGCACCGCCACTTCGACCGGTTTTGTGCTTCCCGCATCCAGCGGATTCCTGCGGCCTTCACAAGATCATCGGTCCCTTGTGGGAGGCCTTCCAACACTACGTCTTTCGGTACGGAATAACCACCACCACCATACCATCACCATACCATCGTGAAGACGACTTATAAGTCGTCATCACGATGGTCGAACGCTTTCTTGCCATATCGTCTTACACACAGTCCATCCATCGTATCTTTGATCTTTTCCTAATCTTATAGCGATCCTTATTCATACTCAAACCAACAAATTCTAGATATCTACATAAACTGTCCCGTTGTGTAGATCTAACTCAATCGTACTATGAAAGTTAAGGGCAGGCCATTGTTCCGCGCGCTTGGGGCGGTCGTGCACATTGTTCATTGTCTATTCAAAGAAACGCTTCGATATGTTTTAAAATAATATTTTACGAGCCCCGTCGATAGTCGAGGTTCGTTGACAAAAGACGTGCATTTATTTAAAGATGTAAGGCGAATTATGGAGATAAAATAAATGCAAATAACAATGGGTTATTTAATAGTGCATTCGATTTGCAATATTTTCCGCAATTTATTAAGTGAACAAATGCATTCGATCAACAGTTGTAGGAATATCATTTGAAATGCATCTTCTATAGGAGTGTAAAAACTTCTTTTTTTTGTTATGGTTGCGAAATTATCAAATAACTTCTCCTGCTCTGGGTGGAGCGGGAGGACGTGTTAGACTTTTACTGACTAAAATCCACCCGTGTTCCTTCAGTTGCCATGTTGCCAGGGGCCACGGTATCCCTTTCGGACTTTCCCGCAACCCCGGCAGACAACGACCCTAGCGGACCCTGTCAGTTGTGCTGACATCTATTAGAGGCACGCGAGGAACACAACACGCTGTCGACCCGGGCCTGGTCCTTATCGAAAGGCGAGCTACCCATTGCTCACCGTCCGCAAGCCTGCGCCTACGGTGGCCGGGAATCGGCCTGCAATTCACGACGCCCGCCCGGGCGTAGGAGTGTACACACACACCTGAAATGATAATATTTTTACAGGCAATTTTTTTTTATTAGGTTTTTCCATTTTATACTACATACTCTACTTTTTTTAGGAAGTTCGGTAGATCTGACTTCTTTTAGCAACATTTTATTTTTAGGTTCCAACCAAGCTAAAAAAACAAATTAATACAATCTTGTGCAGTACGAAGCTTTCTCGATCTTACATAATACCTACTTTTAGAGGTAGGTATTATGTAAGATCGCATTTAGATGCTTAACGATATACCCAAAATACACAAATCAATGGAAAAAACACAGAGCCCGTTTTAATTTCAACTCTCACAATGACACTCTGTAAGGAATGAACAGTTTCTCAATTAATTTATTACCGACCGATTAATCTTTCCTTTGATAAACCGACGCCATCTATGAATACATCGATTATAATCGAAAATCAATGCGAATTCTCAGATAGTGATCGATAAGACTCGATCGTTGTGAAACAATATGCCACAGTTCTTAGTGTAATCTTATTTTGACTGGAAATCGATTAATTAAGTTTCATTTAAGTACACGATCTGGTATCTTATCGGTGTCTTTGATTGTGCCGCATCATAAACAAGGCAGACAGAAGCAATCACAATCGTTTGATATGGTAAATTAATTGCGATATGCTGGGCAACACTCGACATCCTATATTAGGCGTTGGGTGCATAAAATTGCACTGCGGGAATCGCAAACTTTTCATGAAGTTTTGCTTTACGAAAAGTTGATAGTGTCAAGAAGGGTTGCTTACAATGAATAGAGATTTTAAAGGTTTTGTGAAAATATAAATTACATGACATAACGCCTTGTTTCCCCGACGAGATGGGCAGAGGTGCATCTATAGTAACCCACATTTCGCCAGTTATGTTCAAGTCCCATGTAATAGGAGGCGAGCTTATTGCCATCAACTGAGCACAAATCCAGACTCCGGGCTACTACTGAGAAATTTTAGATAGCAAAATCCAATAACACTTAGCCCGACCAGCACGCGTAGCATGACCACCGTAGAAACGAGTTTTGTCGACGGAAGAGTAGACAAAATGACTGATAAACAATCACAATCTCTAATTTTGTCTATTCTTCCGTCGACAAAACTGTTTGACGAATTTGTTTTTATCGATTTTGTTTTTATCGACTTTGTTTTTATCGACTTTGTTTTTATCGTCTTTGTTTTTATCGACTTTGTTTTTATCGACTTTGTTTTTATCGACTTTGTCTTTATCGACGTTGTTTTTATCCACTTTGTTTTTATCGACGTTGTTTTTATCGATATTGTATTGTAAAGTCGATAAAAACAAAGTCGATAAAAACAATTTTCTTTATCGACTTTGTTTTTATCGGCTTTGTTTTTATCGACTTTAAAAACAAAGTAGATAAAAACAAAGTCGATAAAAAAAAGTCGATAAAAACAAAGTCGATAAAAACAAAGTCGATAAAAACAAATTCGATAAAACAAATTCGATAAAAACAAATACGATAAAACAAATTCGATAAAAACAAATTCGATAAAAACAAATTCGATAAAAACAAATTCGTCAAACAGTTTTGTCAACGGAAAAATAGACAAAATTAGAGATTGTGATTGTTTATCAGTCATTTTGTCTACTCTTCCGTCGACAAAACTCGTTTCTACGGTGGTCATGCTACGCGTGCTGGGAATCGAACCTCGGATCTCATGCTCAATATGTTATAAATTACTATAAATAAAAATTCATCACGAAAATCATGTTGCTATCCTTTACATCATCCATAACGATTTGCCAATAGCGTACACCTCATTCCAGAAACGAGATTCAATTTCGGTTTCCAATCATCAACGACATTAAATTCTCAAGGACTATCAATAAAACTTTAGTATCGGTTCAGTACAAACAGTTTTCTTGAGCGTCATTTTAATGGCATTGTATTTGCGAAGCTGTGGGCGGTCTGTTTTCTTAAACAATTTATGCGCTCGGCGCCTTTGCGACCGACTATCATACGACGTGCTAACCAAATCACTGTGAAATACTGTCCGTTTGTAAGATCCCGCTAATCTATGATCTGTACCAAAATTATCTGATGATAATGTAAACAAATAGATTTTCTGAGAGCCTAGTGTGAGTTTCTTTTAACCATCTCGACTTTACGAATCAACCGCGTTCGGCGCTCCGATTGGCCCTTCACCAATGAAAGCCAGTGAAGGGCCAATCGGAGCACCGAACGCGGTCGATGCGTAAAGTCGAGATGGTTAAAAGAAACTCACACTAGGATCTCTGATCTATTTGTTTACATTTTCATCATGTACCTGTGGATGTCAATTTGTAGTACTTACCACTTACAAATTGAGTGCTTTGATTTGATTATTTGAATACTTAAGCCCGAAATTCTAATTCTAATTTTAAATCACCTTAAAGATGGTTTTCGTTTGACTATTTTATTGAGGTTAATTTAATATCCTCAACTTTCGTCGATGATTTTTCAATTACAATTAATAACGTTATTCAAACAATAATTGTTGAAAAAAGTGGTGAGTTAAAAAGTTGAAATCTTCGAAATACAGATGAATGTGGTACTAATTCGTTTAGGAAGTGATTGCGTAAGAATTTAACCTAGACATGGTTTGTTTACACTTTCGTCAGTAATTTTTGGAACGGACCATAGAGAACTAACGGCCCCTTTTTCATGAAGTTTGCACGGTTTGAAAGTTGTTGTTTGAGAAAGAAAGCTTTACAACTAGCTTCCTTAATTGTTGATGGATCAATTGTGGAAATAAACAGTTTATGACTGCAATGCATGGACAGATACCTTTTTTTTTGGGTGGGAAATTATCAAATAACGTGTCAGACTCTTACTGACTAAAACTCAGCCGTGTTCCTTCAGTTGCCTGTATGTTGCCAAGGGCTACGGTATCCTTTTCGGACTTGCCCGCAACCCCGGCAGGCATTGGCCCTAGCGGACCCCGTCAATTCTGCTGACATCTCTTTGAGGTGCACGTGGAACACTACGCGCCGTCGATCCGGGCCTGGGTCCTTATCGGGCGGCGAGCTACCCATTGCTTACCGTCCGCAAGCTCGCGCTTACGGTGGCCGGGAATCGGCCTGCGATTCCCGGCCGTTTATGCTATTTAGGATGATTAACACCTTTTATTTCCAAGATACTGAATAAAATTATCGTCAGAAATCTTCAAAGGCTTTAATTCAATAGATCCTGAAAAGCGGGACGACTTATGTCCGAAAGTAATGTGCACATAAGTACATCCCAAGACGTTGCTAGTTAATAATACCTAATAGGTAATATGCGTTGATAATTTACTGCTAACTACATTTGAGAAATGCTATTTGCGACGATGATCAGAACACTGATTCGCTTAATTGGCAAAATGGCAACACTACGCGACGCCATTCGGGAATCTGTTGACCGAACTCCATTTTATGAATATAAATGAGACTAGATTTTCAGTAATTAAAAATAATTAGACAATTTTTTTATGGGTTCTCCGCTCCTGTGATTGTACATGTAGTCATAATTCATTTAGTTGACTAATAAATCAAGTTGTTTCTTATTACACGAACAATTAATAGGAACTATTATTATTTAGGTAAGTACCTTCTTGTCATCCATTTAAAGTTTGGTGAACTTCCTATTAATTGCTCGTCTTAAGGCTCGTGCAGACCAGCGCGATATCGCGGGCGCGACAGGCAGCGCGACCCGAGTCGCGCCCGCGATATCGCGCTGGTCTGCACGAGCCTTAATTTGGTCTTACTACAGCTCATCAAAACACATGTCAATTCTGTCGTCTTCCATTCAAAAATTTTGGAAATAGGTTTTTACTAAGAATTGTTCAAATCATTCCACATTTTGCAAATCGTGACTTTAGACCAATATGGACATAAGCCATAAAATATTATCAAACTGACGTAGGTAATATTCAGTAGCCAATCATCAGTCAATCTTTCTGCCTAGCCTTTTCCCAACTATGTTGGGGTTGGCTTCTAGTCAAACCGGATGCAGCTGAATACCAGTATTTTACATGAGGCGACCGATAGCGCCAATCACCAATAACATAACACTCTAATTACGCAAGTATGTTGGTTACAAATTTTCTAGTCTAAAAAATATGTTGCAAGTCTACCGTAGGCAATGAATAATCCAATTTTAGACTAACTCATAATTTTCCATATTTTCCAATCAATTGGCTGTCGCCTCATTCCTATCTGGTCTAATAATAGCATGCGCTCGATTCACCGCGACCACAGCGCCGCGGTTTGACCCCGCAGACATCAGATCAACACTATGTTGTACATTCCGAACGACAGCTGTAGACGACCGGCTTGTAGACAGTGGATACAAGTAATATGGTGACGAGTTCTTTGTAAAGACGGGGATTGATTTAACCCTTTCCTATTACTACAAGCTACAGATAGATTCGTGTTGGTTTAACACTTTCTCTGTCCCAAGGTAATTAGTAATTCTATCACCAATTACTATTTTCATTGCATTATGATGTTTTGTATAAGGTCATTTACTAATTCTACGATAGCGAAAATTCGTCCATCACCTTCAGATCACATTACATATCATTTTCAAAAATGCATTACATGTAATGCACGGCTTCATTTCCAGCTAACCTTGTTTAAACATTATTTAGCTGGAAGGGAATCTCATTTAACAAACAATGGAACTAATTTTGATTAATTTTGCTGGAATATTGGATAAAAAAGATAACTACTAGAGCATTACATGTCATGCACGGACTTATAGGGCTACGTCTTCAGTGCAATACATGTAATGCACGGACAGTGAAAGTGTTAACTATTGTGTCTGTCTTACCATAACAGTGAGAGTAAAGCTCCCAATAGTTCCCATTTTTTTATTAGAACCTCAGAAATTGTATGTGGTAGATATACACAATAGTGTACTTACATTCTGAACGACAACTACAGACGACAGGCTCGTAGACAGTGGACATAAGTAATGAAGTGACGAGTTCGTTTATTAAGGCTCCTGGCTGTGAATTCACTCGACAGAGTTTAGGTAAATTCTTGCGATGCTATGTTTGTGTGCACCGTTCACGCACACACGCCTAAACATCGAGCGTAGTGATCGCTTAAACAGTTTTGATCCTATAGACGGTATTTTGTTAAGTTACGTAGGTACGCTTATGAAATAAGTCTGGAATGTTTGTGTATATTCGTTTAGTATATTTATAACAATTCTGTTTTATATGGAATTTTATACTTTTTGTATGGAAAACATGAAAAATTATTACCTACATGTTGAGTTTTATGGGTTTATGGGTTTCATAAAGGGGGTCGAAATTTTCATTATTTTTGCGATAAGACACAATTTTTGAGATATAAGCAAAAGAACAGAAAAAAGATAAAGTACAGTTTTTGCAACTGAATGAGTTATTAATTTAGTGAAAATGAAAAATTCGCTATTCTGAATTTGACTTTTTTCACCTAAAATTTTGATTGGTGCCGATTCTCTTATACACCGAACTAAACTAACTAAACTATCACAAAAATTTCTTACTTTTGACTATGAGAATCTCAAAGCTATTGGTGCCGATTCCCTTGATCACAAACTAAACTAAATTTAAGTTCAGTGCATCTTTTTCTTACAATTTCATTAAGAAAAGGACAGAAGATAAATTTTAGTTTAGTCCTGTCAAATTAATCACCGCCTATCACTCTCCATACAAGTTTAGACGTGATTAAAAACTTGCCGACTAAAATTACGTCAATTAACGTCAAGCGCTGATTAATTTGACAGGACTAAACTAAAATTTATCTTCTGTCCTTTTCTTAATGAAATAGAAAGAAAAAGATGCACTTAAATTTAGTTTAGTTTGTGAACAAGGGAATCGGCACAATTATGCAAAAAAATTTCTCTAAGTTTAAGAAAATTTTTGACACATCTGAATCAAATTTGACAATCGCGATTCCACACGTGATATCTAACCATGTGAACCTTTTAGAGCCGGAGGCGCGCACGCTCGACGTGTTTTATATGGAACTTTCACTTTTTGTATGGAAAATAAGAAAAAATATTACCTACATGTAGAGTATAAGGGGTTTAAGGGTTTTATAAAGGGAGTCGAAATTTTCATTATTTTTGCGATAGGACACACCGTTTTCGAGATATAAGCAAAAGAAAAAAAAAGATTCAGTACTGTTTTTGCATGTGAAATCGAGGTGTTGGTGTGAATTTAAAGTTCATGACAATCAATTTTATTCCACACGTTTTTAATCGCGAAAAATAGTCAGATTCGGTTAGAAAATCTAAATTTTAAGTGAAAAACGTCAAATTCAGAATAGTAAAATTGCTATTTTCACTAAATGAAAATCTCAGTTCCATCTTAGTGCTGTCAAACTAAAATCTAGTTAAGTTGTGTCACTTTAGTCTATTTCAGAATGGGAAATCGTCGTTTGACAGGAATAAAACAAAATTTTGGTGATTTTTAGTCTAGTTTAGAGGCATTTGTGACAAGAGAATCGGCACCATGTCTAACTAAATCTGACTATTTTTAATCGCGATTAAAAAGGTGCGGAATAAAATTAGTTATCTTGAACTAAAATTCACACCAACACGTCGCTTCAGGTGCAAAAAACAGTACTGTATCTTTTTTTTTTTCTTTTGCATATATCTCGAAAATGGTGCGTCCAATCGCAAAAATAATGAGAATTTCCTTTAAACCCCTGACACTCTACATGTAGGTAATATTTTTTCTTATTTTCCTTACAAAAAGTAAAAATTCTATATAAAACGTCAAGGCTGCCCCCTGTGCGCCTCCAGCTCTAAAAAAAATTCACGGGGTAGGGCAAACAAGTACCACGTGGACTCGCGATTGTCAAATATAATTTTAGTGTGTCAAAATATATTTAAATTTAGAAAATTTTTGTTGCAGAATAGCTTCAAGATTTTCATAGCCAAAAGTAAGGAATTTTAGTGATAGTTTAGTAAGTTTAGTTCGGTATACAAGAGAATCGGCACCATATTGCCATCTTAGTGCTGTCAAAATAAAATATATTCTATAATTATTTCACGATGGGAAATCATCGTTTGACAGGAATGAACGAAAATTTGGTGATTTTTAGTCTAGTTTTGAGGCATTAATTTGTGACAAGAGAATTGGCACCAGTATCCATAAAGGGATCTGAGACACTTGCGCGAAATACATTTTCGCGAAAGACACTTGCGCGAACCCACTTGCGCGAAAAAGTTGCGGAAATGAGATTTCTTCATAACATCACGCCATCAATTTCAAAGGGCCCAACACTTTGAAATTGATGGCGTGATGTTATGAAGAAATGTGAAAATTTTCGCAGCCGCCATCTTATATTTACGTTTTGACAACAAAATCTGCTTTAGAATCCTCAAAAACTATGAAAAAGACACCCATGACGAAAAATCTGAATATTGTCACAGCCGCCATCTTGGATTTATATTTTGACCTCACTATCAGCTTTAGCATCCTCGAAAACTATGAAAACGATACCCATGACGAAATATTTTTAAATGTTCGCAGCCGCCATCTTGGATCTTTATTTTGACTTAAAGTAGTCTTCAGTAGCGTTAAAGAAACTTCGTTCCAAAAATACTTCACTTATTGCTACAACAGCATATAGGCGCGGGCATATCGGTGACGCGAACCCATAACTTTTTCCCCTACCAAAAATCACTCAAAACTATGAAATCTAAAGTCAAAATATAACTAGTGAACCCAGCAGGCAGATGTTGTCCTGCGACAACAGCGCCACGCGAGTCCAACTATAGTTATGAACCATCCAAGTTACACAAAAAGAATTAAAAAAAAAACATCTAAATCAGTCAAGCCGTTTAGGATAAGAAGAATTACGAACACACGTACACCGGTATTTTATTTATTGCCAGGCATGCAAAATTTTAATGTTCTTCAAAAACAAGCAAAGTACTTTAAAATAAAATGCGGATCAAAATGTGGCAGTCGACGTACAATTTCTGGAATATGTTAACATCGGACACGTACGTGCGTGTATGCGTGCTGCGACGCAAAGTGATACGTCCTCACGCTGGGAAGGCCCGTTCGCTACTGACGGAATAGATTTTCCGCGATCGTTTATATAGTTCACTTTGCCATTTATTTACGTAATGAAGTAATTGTTTATTTATAAAATAAAATTTAGATTCTATTAAACAATTAACTTAAAATTAATATATAATTTTTAAAATTTCTTAAAAGTGTTTCTAAGTATTAGAAAAAAATATTTATTTGGCTTGAAGTTTTGAGAAAGTTACGTTATTTCAACATTTTTTTTCTGCTATATTTTGTATGAAAGTTGAAAAAAGTGGTTCCCCTATGTACAAGTAGACCATATAATGATGTTGATGATATTTTTTAATTTTCAACATCAAAAGCAGTTTCTTCTAACGAAACGATCAAACGTCAGTCTCGCGTCATTTTTTGGAAAACTTGTTGCGAATTTTAGTGATTTCCCACGAATCCTTAATTTATTTCAAAAATCCCTTTCTCCTATGTACAAGACGAAGAATTGGACTTTTCAAATCACAAATAATTTTGTTTAAATTCTCGTCCCCTTTCTCACAACGAATAAACAAAATTGATCAAAATCAGTGATTTCGTGCGGTGCGGCGGCACGGGGCCTTAAGGGGACGATAGCTGACTTTTAATGATTTTATACTGAAGATGACGTCTGAACGAGTAGTGTTAGTAATTGGAAAAAATATATGTTAAATTAGAGCATTTTCTTAATATTTTAATATAGGCATATTTTTGATTGTTTATATTACATAGTGAAATTAATTTGTAAAGTTATATCTAACGCGGATAAACTGAGAATGACGCAAAATCCATCAAGAATATTTTTCTGAAATTTCACCATATTGAAGATAATTTAATTACTAATCTTTTAGTATACGTGTTTTATTAAAATACCTTTTGTTTTACGTGTAATAAATTAATAATGCGTCTAATTTGGGACAGCGCTCCTTGATGGGCGAGTCCTATTACTGGCTGGGCGTACGACGCGTTGTGTGAGCTCAGTACAGAACACGCAAGCTAACCATTCAAGGTCACTGTCATATATCTGCGTCTTAAGATGGGGTAGTGATTTGAAGTGGGGAAGAGTTTTAGAGTTACTTATCAATTAGTTGCCATTTGCGTCGGTAGGCAGGTACGTAGAAGACATTGAATACACAATATTGTGTACATTCCGAATGACAACTCCAGACGACCGGTTTATAAATAGTGGACACTCGAACGTAAGGAGTCGACAAGTTGTTTTTTTTTTGTAAAGATGGGGTAGAAAAGTTAAGGTTCCTGTTGTAATACATGTAATTTTGAAAAGAAAACGTTTTGAGTCTCTTGGCGTAGATTTAAACAAAATATCCGCACTTTTTGCACGATGAACCAATTAAACGATTTATGAACACGGTAGGAACATTCGAAATGATCAAGCATTAAACTGCGAAATGACAGCTGTAAGCAAACTCATATATAACAGACAAATAATAATAATTTAAAGTGTAGTGACACTATACAGAGTGAATAGTCAAAATAGAGATGTCCTGAGTAGCACAGTGTTGTCAACAAAAGGTTTAAATTAATATTTACTGGCCAATTGTTCACAATTCATTGAATTTACACAAAAGTCCTCGCATCTGCACTTCCGGGACCCTATAATGACATCATCAGATGATTTATAGTGGGCATCACTACCAAATATTTACGTCACACCAAATAAAACCTTATTTAAGTGTCAATTAAGGTGAATATGCATTTAACGGACTGCTTTTCAACAGGTCAGAAATCAAAACAATCCCTATATAAACAAAATACAATCGTCCGTTGAACACCATGATATACTTCTATTTATCACCCCAAAAAGAGGTCATTCAGTTATCAAACTAATAAAACAATAAGATCACACATTGTAGACTGAGATAAAAATTAAAAAGATTTACGATCAGATAAACAGATTTATAATAAGTAGCGATAGTGTCTAAGATGCTAGGAGCCAAGGTCGAAATATTTAGTGATACTTTAAACACAGACAGAGTAAATTTATTGTGAACCAATTAACTTTTGAGCTGTGGGAACTGTACCCTAATTGCATAATACAAACACAATCACAGTCTGTTTCGAATTGAAACAGATTGCTAATCCATAGCATTAAAAGTTGGAAAAAAAGATATGCTCAACAACGTAAATAACGCAATGAATGTTGTTGAACTGTCAAAATGAAACAAATTAGGCATCATTGTTTACGAAAATAAGTTACGCAATTAGGGTACTGATTAACTTAAGGATAATTAATGAAATAAAACCATAATTATGTTTCCTTTTGAACTATACATTGAAGAAAAAATTAAAGTACGGATCTGTAGAATCACTTTCTTGAGTTACACTTGCTTGTTAGTGCGATCGTAAGTTCGGGCACATGAGTAAATTCAAATTCAAATGTTTATAACTCAACACAGTACATAATAATTATAGATTTCTAAACGTCAAGTGAATATGCAGTCCACTGTGTTGCACCAATTCAGGCATGCAAAATTATCATTAAAATTATACCATGTTATAAATTCCAATTAATACCAAGCAAAGTAATTAGGGGTGGGTCGTTACGTGATTTTCGCGAAACGTAACGTAACTAGTGACTTCGAGGACGTCACCGGTTTTGAAAACTAGTGATTTTAGTAACTAGTTATTTTTCAAATTCTATTCGGTGATTTCGTTTCGCAAATAACTGTAATTCTTCGAGTATTACAGTTATTAGCGAAACGAAAATATAAATGGTTACCTACGTAATACGTTACATACTCGTATTAAGTTTTTGGACCGAATAAGTTTTGTAGTTACATATCGTCGCTCGGCATCCAATACACCGATTGTGAAATTTTTTACGAAAATCAGATTTTTGTTTTAATTCATTCTACACGTTCAAATACGTGATCCTGCATTTAAAAATATTTTTGTCAAAAATTACACATTCGCGGTATTGGATGCCGAGCGACGATATGCAATTACTTTATTAACGTAATACTAAAGTTATTACGCGCGAAAGAAACAACATGCGTCGCAACGTACTTTTGTTTCGTTTCACTCTTTTCATTCGATCACTGCATTGTGATGTAACTAGTTACAAAAATCACGTGTTTATGTGTGACACGAAACTAATTATTCGGTTACATGTCCCGTAACCAGTTATTGTAACTAGTGACGTTAAATAACGCCCATGCCTATAAAGTATTTAACTCTATGATTTCGGCTTATAACGGCGCACAATCATACTCCAAAACGGAAGTTATTATTAAGCGTTATTTATAATACCATTCATTGTTTTAACCAGCCATCCTATTATAAAATGATTGGTATCCATTAACGTTTGATAACTCTCACCTGTCAGCCACTTTGATTTAATAAAACAACATTTATAGATCGCTTAGTAAGAGATGATTTTGAATACATATTTTTATAATAGGTAGTCTACTTATCGAACTGGATAATAGTTATTAAGATGGTATCAGATAAATATGACAAAAAATATGATACTCAAAAGTAAAGTGATTATGAAATCCAAAAAATATTAATTTGCCATCATGACATTGTTGACAGTACTTTTTTGTAAAGCTAACTTCGAGCAGTACAGTTTTTTTTAAAAGTTAACTATCGGAAATACACACACAGACACAGGTGGAAAATCTTTTAAATATTATAAAAAGCTATAGACTGCAACTAAATACCACTATCAAAGACAACAATCTTCAATAAACACAAATTTTGCATCAGCATAAACATGATACATCATGCTTACTCAAAGGGATCCCGTTTCCCCTGTACGATCTTAGACCCGATAGCAAACAACATAGACGCGTGGCAGACACACGACAATCATTCGTGGATAAGATCGGCTAATCATACAAATCATGCTCCCTGCATCGAGTCAGGTGTCGGCAATGAATACTAGCTCCAGGGGAATCGAAGGAGTATTGGGTTTTGAAAATTCCTATCTAAGTATTGGGTTTGTGTGTGCGTTATTGGATTCCGTCTTGTATGGAGGTTTTACATAGTTTAGGTGTTTACCTACTTGTTGTTGCTGATGTGATATTATATTTTGTTGTAAGTTTTAGTACGGAGAAGTCAGTTTAGTTACAGTAATTTTTAAAAGCTGTCATTTGTCAGTTACATGTTTTGGGACGCTTTGATTGATGACGAAAAATGGTGTCATCTCTTATGTTCAAACACTTTGATGAATTTCCACTAACTTCCAAAATAAAGTATTCAATGTCAAATTCTAGATTTAGATCTAGAATTTGACATTGAATACTTTACACGTGGGCGACCAAGAAACAAGTCAAATATAAACCAATATAAACTTGATCGATACTAAATAAAGCAAACCGATACGCTTATCAGAATACAATCTCCAGATAGGATAATGTCGCCGCAGACAAGCATGTTATAGAACCTTTTGTTCAATCTACAAGGCGGCATAGTTTAGCAGCCTCCCAGCCAGCCATGATAGGGGTGAAGACAGTACAATAAGGGCACCATCGACCATACGATCTTATATTCAACCGTTGCGATTACATCGACAAGCTATTGTAGGTAAGGAGTTGTGACAGTCAGCCTTAATAGTTGTCTAGTAGATAAATGGTCGGTTATTTCAATCTTTAGTGATTATGCGTAATGTTCTGAGTTTGAAAATGATCGATGTTGAAGTTGGTGTTGATTTCAATGAGATATACAGGATTCTTGATACTGGTGTTGTAGATAATACTACCATCTTTTACCAAATAATGTCTCTAATACTGGTTAAAAGCTGTATGGGCGACAAGAATAGAATGGTCTATCTATTCTGTGGACAAACAAGTTTGCTTTAAATGAGGGCTAGATACCTAGTTTAAGGAGGTAAAGTAGGCATCTACCTGTGCACTACATTATCTTACAGCAATCATACTTCGAAGCGTAGGTACTGGTGATATAACTCTAATAAATAATCCACGTCTCAAGAAGATGCTAGTCCTGAAATAAAACGACCTTCATTTTCACGGAAATGATGAAACACAATAATGACCGGAAATGACTATAAACAAAACTTTTATCCCTTACACATAACTAGAAGCATTCTAAAAATCTTTTCACATAAACAAGCTCAATTTAACGAGTGAACCATAATTTAGCGATAAAAGAAATCCAAATAGATAATGTAAATACACTGGCGTATGTGTAGGAGCGTGTTACTATGTACACATTGTAAAACTGAAGTAGACAGCTAAATTTAACGTTTATTGAACTTCTGAACACTAAAACACTGTTTCTAAGCTGAACTGGGAACGGAACAAGCAGGTAGATAGAGATAATGTAATGGTAAATCTGTTTAAATGCGAATTAAACTTGAAAATCTAATATTGTATTGTGTTCGTGGTCTCGCAGCCTTGCTAGAGAAAATGAAGTAAGTTGCCACTTTAAGGTAGTAATTTGGAAAGATGGAGAGGAAAAAGTAGATGCCTACCAGGCACCGGTAGAACCAGTCCGGAAAAGAACCGGAGTTACCGAAATAACTAGCAGAGTATGCAAGGTGAAGTGGCATTGAGCTGGTCATGTTTGTCGAAAGACCGATGGCCGGTGGAACAGACGAGTCCTGAAATGGAGACTGCGTATCGGTAAGCGTAGTGTGGGACGCCCCCTAATTAGATGGACCGACGACCTTAAAAGGTGGCTGGGACAGAATGGATGCGGAAGGCGGAGGACAGAGTGTTGTGGCGCAGCCTGAGAGAGGCCTATATCCAGCAGTGGCCTGCAATAGGCTGATTTGATTGATTGATTGATTGAGGCACCGGTAGTGGATTTAAACTAGCTAGATCATTAACAAAATAAGCTACCATCAAACCATGGCTGTGTAATCAAATAAATGTACCGTCAATAACAAGACCACGAATCACTGAGGAAATACAATACTAACATCCCGAATTTATTTATTTATTGAATCATCAAGAAATCCTTGTGTTTGATAAAGATCAACAAAGGAACGGGTTACTACTGATACGGTACCGCCGTGAGTATCAAATTGTAACAACGTAATATTTCATGCTGATACCGCTTGCCGCCTTTATCTCTTGTAACTTAATTTAAGACTTGATCCAACTAAGTGAATTAGAAATGTATTATGTTACGAAGTTTAATGTTATGTCATTGTTGGTTGTTCCTGGTTTTAGTACTTCGGTAGCAATGTGTACTGGTAAGCAATTATTTGTTTGTTGATTCTACATATTTTGTTTTAGAATACTTGGAAAGAAGAGATATTTTTTTTTAATCTTATTTATTTTCTCGTTTGTAATAGTTTGTCTCTTGTCGATGTCAGATCCATCCACACAACTGCTTTTTCAAAGAACACTCATTTTTGCGGATACACCTTTGGATTTATTTTAATAACATAATAATATTTTCCCGTACATTACAATAATTTTATAGCCAGGTTATTATAATAGAGGCCTACGCTCCAACAATTTCTCGAACACGTTAACGCCATAATTTCTCCATTGTTTCATAAACACAAGACAATTCGTAACGGACAATTTAGACTTTTAACGTCGATAGGACAGCTTAATGGTGGGGTGGTGACGCCAAACATTTTCATTAATAAAGGTTGCCCAGAAACTCTTGTTAACAATGATAACTGCATTCTGGAAGAAACGAAGCATAACTCATTCGATTAAACTGTGAGTTTACCGACTGCGGGCCGAGTTAATTGTAACACTTCGAAGATTCTTAACCATTTTACGAAGACCTCCAAAAACATTCACCCTTTTCTATTCGACAAACTTGAGACCAAATTTCACGGTTCTACTTAAACTGGAAATATTCATCTTCGGCGACGACTAAGCAGATCTTAGTGACGTCGAGAAAGTGTTAATCCTATTTTAATATGACTAATTGTGAGCTAGTTGACAGTGACTACCATGTCTGTGGGTGGAAGTGCAATTAATATTACCTAATGGTAGAACCTCGTGTTTGTAGAGGACATTTTGTGGAGTTATGTGATTGCTAAGCATGTTGCTGTGCGAGTTTGAAGTGTTTATTTACCATTGAGCTTCATTGTGAACTAGGACAGACACTTGTGCGCAACATTTTGTTGTCCGGGACAGCAAAAATCTCAGTCTATGTGCCTTCTACCTGAATACGCATACACCGCGTTTGTCACATTCGACATCCACGGGGACACATCTTTTGTTTGTATTACGTCTCCCGCAGACATACAATAGGCCTGTGTACAAATATTTTTTTGTCTGGCGTGTAGATTATTAAAAAATATAGAACACGTATTTTTTCTTTTTTGACGTAATCAAAAAATTACGGTGATACATTTAGTTAAAATGTGGCATAACGTCACGCCTTGCTAGATTTAATACTGCGTTGGGTCGTAGCGAGCCCCCACTCCCCAACTTTAATGCGTGTTTTCTAAGTTATTTTTGATTAATATGATAAAGCAAAAAATACGTGTCTAATATTTTTTTATTATCTGAAAGACGGACTAAATAGATTTTTTTTTACCTTGGCAACTACCATATTGTAAGTTGGCCGACTAAATCGCAGAGTTACCTACTCTGCGATTTAGTCGGCTAACAGGTATAGTGACCTGCTTTTTTTTTTGGGTGTGAAATTATCAAATAAGTTCTCCCGCTCTGGGTGGAGCGGAAGGGCATGTCAGACTCTTACTGACTAAAACCCACCCGTGTTCCTTCGGTTGCCCTGTTGCCGGGGGCCACGATTTCCCTTTCGGCCCATATTCGCAGCCCCAGCAGGCATTGGCCCTAGCGGACCCCGTCAATTCTGCTGACATCTCTTTGAGGCGCGCGTGGAACACAACGAGCCGTCGACCCGGGCTTGGTCCTTATCGGACGGCGAGCTACCCATTGCTCACCGTCCGTAAGCCCGTGCCTACGGTGACCGGAAATCGGCTCGCGATTCCCGCCCGTATAGTGACATGCTAGCTTGCACATCTTGTCCAACTAAATCTGTATCTTAGTAAGTTACTATAGTTGGCCAATTTACAATTATAATGTCTGCTCCAGCTCATAAGAACTTCAACGTTATTTCCGTGAATTTACTTACAAGCTTTGTTAGCAGATGATTAATCAGATGAAAATGGTTTCTTATTAAATTTCTAGCATCCAGAGGCGAGGCATCGTCATTGTTCATTGCATAGCTTTTTTTGGTTTGGACTCCACTTGATACTCTTCACGGTATATTTCTGTCTTCAGTTTTTTTAGTGCGATGTCCAGGGGAACCAGTTTATTGTCAAAACAGTAGGTAGCTTTTGTCATGTTAATTTCAGTTCTTTCGACTGAGATGATGACGTTGAAGTATAGACTAACTAATCACGGGAATGACGTGACTACGTGAGGCGTGCAATACACGCGTTTACCGAAGAAAATACAACAGATATAATTGGTGTTTGTTTCTTCGTTTCAATACAAGTTAATTACATAATAATTTTATGGCAAACGGATATACATAAAACAGTACTATTAAACAGTACTAAATACGTATTACAAATATCATAACGTCGGAAGTAAAACTTATTGATAAGGGCTCGCGACCTTAAAGCTGAACTTTCCATCTTATCATTTTGTAACTTGACTATTAAACTTCAATTACATCACTAATGTAATGTAGTTGTAACTTTAAATAGATTGTTATTGTAGGAAAGTGTGTGGAATGTCCTGGGACCCAAGTCTGCTATTTTTATAAATTCGTCATTCCAACATGATCCCATTGTCATTTTGCTAAAAGTTCGTAATCTGCTAAATTCATAATGGTCGAGCATTGGTCGGTCAATGGTCTCGTAATAGAATTGTGTTATAATGGCATTGTCGTACAATACGACCAATGATACCGCCTAAGACAGTCATTCGTCAATAAGTACGAGATTACCAATAAGTGCCATTTCTTTTAATGGAGTGTCAGTGGCTGACCATTGGAAAGTCATAATGACGCCATTATATTAGTAGATTACCATACTTGTCAAAATCAACAATTATGAAATCAATGATAGACCATTCTGACACTATTGTAATAGCAGACTTGAGGCCCTGATGTTATGTATTTGGTCTACATAATTATAGAACCCATATCTACATTTTAAAGATTATCATTGAGAGAAAAGGAAAATAAATGTATTTCCGTGCTTGTGGACAAGAGAACAGTCAACCACATCCCATTAATTTATTTATTGCATGGAATGCATATATTTATGCGAACATTACATAATCTGATTATCTACCGTCTGTGTTGATTAAGGAATAGCTCAGGGCAGTAGTAAAATTTTAAACCAGCCAGCAAAAACCATGGTGATAGCGGTGGTGCGACTGATTGTGTACTTTATCTTTAATGTAGGCCAAAATAGCTCCCACTAATTCACCCCAAATCACCTCATCTTTTACCAACCCATTACTATCAAATGAAAGTCTGGCCCTGGCCTGCCTGGCTGCGCTATCGCTTTTCATGAGTTCACTTCTCAGCTCACATCCAAAATACATTCCTTGGTTTGTGTTCGATAAAGTGCAGATCGCTCAATTGATTGGCATAACATAACACCGCGGGTGATAAGACATTAAGAAACCATATTTGACCTGATAAATGGTACCACTTATTTGTTCCGTTCATGAAGACCTCACATGTCACAGATTTGACATCTTCACCATACAAAAATGTAAAAAATTTACCATCATAACAATTATGAAAACATATTAATAAAAAGTTTAATTGACCGAATAAGTGCTGTGCGCGCCCCTTTCTGAATTACCATTTTAAATGTCATAAATTATAAATGTTGTTACCGCATGTATGGGCTGGTTGCTCGAGTTTATTTATTGGGTGATTTCGTGGTTTGAAGTAGTGCGGTTTTTGTTTTTTTGGTGGCTAGGTACATATGTTCGAAGACATGGCTGTAGCAGTGTTCCCGTGTGGAAAAAAAACTAAGATAACAAATATAGAACTTATTACGGGTCGGATCGGAGTATCTTTTCTAAGGATAATTATGTGACATTTGCATCGCCTACAGACCGCACATCAAAACCTGAGATAACAAGTACAGCAAATTATTAGTGTACCTATATATGGGAAAATTTGCAAAGAAAAAAATTTACTTTAACAAATACTATTGATAGGTACTTACCCTATTAAATTATTGCTAAGGCCCTCCAAAAGTGAATAAGTGATGTACCTGGGATTCGTTTAATAATAACTTTAACAGAGAGAGGAGGTCCACTATCACACTTACAGCCAGTTGCAGAAACGAACATTAAAAGCTGTCATTAAATACTAATCTTCTATTAACTTGTTGCAGAAAGCAACATTAGACTCTGAAATTAATGAAATTATTAACTTTAATGATCCAATAAGTAATGGGGCATTAATGTTTGTCTTTGTGCAACTTGGTGTTAAGTTTGCGTAACCGATCGATCAATGATTATTTTGACTATCAATATAGTGAATGTATTCCATGCGTGACTTATGTCAAAGCCTTATCGCTCGTAAGTGTCATGTGTTCCAATATAATTAGGTAGCTACTTACCTATGGGTACCTACCTAATTAGAACTAGGCATTGCATGCTACTGCAATGCAACGGTGGTGTTTTTTGTCATGACTTGACAATTAAATGAGTATGTATGTACCATCGGGGTAACGCATATCTAAGCAATTTGAAAACAAAATCCAGTGCATACGACCCTTTTGTTTTCGTAGGTAAGCGATACTATAGCGGTCGAGCGCTGCAAGCAAGAATAGTCCTTATAGTGTACAAATATGTTTCTTCGATAGTACCTAGACTCCGCGCTACCACTCCAGTCCGATAGACGCGGCGCTAGTGTCTATGTCATTGCATTAAATTGCATTAAAAAAATATGTAGTTCCATAATTTTCCGCCGGACTTCAGTGGTGGCGCCGCTGGTGGCGCGGACTCTAAACGCAACTACTTAGTTTATAATATTAGTCGTCAAAGGGAAATACCTACTTGAATGGAAGTATTTTTATATTATTATGATAGAATTTGCTTTTAGTGAATCAGCATCAAGTGAAGGCCCTATTCAACTTTTAAATGGAGGTTGAACCTTACCTAGGTAGGTACTTATTTAAAAAAAGTTGTGTTCAAATCTTATTAATAAGTAGGTAAACAACAAAACCAGATATATAACCAAGTTAATGTAAATAACTATAATCTAATAAGGCACGTGTCGTTCCCACTCTCGGTTAACAAAATAGCCGACTAATTTATGTCTCTAAAAAATTGGCTTCGAAACACGTAGCGTGGCGTGTAAGTTTGAACTAGCGTCTATCGTGGACCCCTGCCGAGCTCTTGGCATTAACAACTAATAGCTGTATGTTAATCGACAGGCGATCATTGTCGGCAATCACTTCAGAAAATAAAAAACTAGAGCGTCATACGATATCTCGGAAGATAAAATTCGTAATCCGTTCCACGTATTGAATATCGATGGATAGACATAACACGATTGTATCTTTTTTTTGTGTGTCTGTTTTGTAATCAAAATCATCAATAAAGACTAACCAGCTAAGTAGATAACTGATGGTTTGTAATGAATACTACAAGTTGCTATTCCAAACACAAATTTACTTTTATGAATATTAAATTTTAATATAATAAAAATGAATGAACTCAATAAAATGCTAATGAAATAAAACATTAGATTTGAAAAAAAAAAACAAACAAAACATCAAGTAGTTCTGTGATTCGTTTAACGACATCTGTCGGCGAGTAGTAATACTATTTTGTGAGAACTTTCAATCTTTCATGAAGTTAGTTAAGCATTTCAACACAAGATGGCAGTATCACTTCTTATTTTCCCTTGATGAGTGAAATCAAATCTATTTGTATTAAAAGAAGACAGTATTTTTTTATGACGGAATTTGTTTCTTAATGTGGGTATTATTAATTAATTCTGTTGACCCTGTAATTTCAGGCGGTTTAAAACTCTCAAGGACTCCAAGAGACAGGCACGACAAAATGTAGAGTCCACAAGTTATAAGTATTATAATTATGTTTTCTTTGTAAAAGTATTTTTAGAAAAAATTTACTCGTATTATGTTATGTTCTAAGGAAATGTAAGAATATTTTACAAACAATTTTCAAATTACGTAACACGGGTACCTACTTGATTTTGTATGAAAGGCTAGTAACCCGGATAAAACGTAATTTGTCATTTGTCAAATTGACATTGACAAGTTGACAATTCCAAAAGACAATTTGGTGATGGTAAAGCTGTTTACAATTTTAATTTTATATTTCATCAGTATAATTTTCGTTTATATTTAGTTTGTAAGAAAAATAGAACAAGAAAATGATGTACAAGGCACGAATTACTGCCTTAAAAGTTCAAACTTATTAATACGTGACATCTTTAACTTTCAAATAGGTCATTGTGTAAGAGTGCAGATTTTCTGGTAAACAATGAACCTAAGTAGATTGCAGATGACAAAGCAACTTCTAAACAACGCAAGACTTATAAATAATGTGCAACGTATACAAAGAATGGCTCCAAGCAGTGGTTACTACTCTACTCTAACAATTGATGCATTTACCAATGAGATGTTTGAAAGACGTAGAACTTCAAAGATTCAAAGAAATGACCTTCCAGAATCAAGTATACAACATTGTAAGTACACAAGTGACACAAATAACGTATCCACAATGAGCAGTATAGACTTGGAAAAAACATTTTCCGTACTACTCACAAAAAGCAGACATAAAAATATTGAAGAACTTCTCATACAATGTGAAAACTGTAAGAAATATTTAACTTATGCTACAATAACAAGACTATTTAGACATTACAGCATGAATGGAAGACCTGAGATGGTTGCTGTCATACAAAATTACTGTTTAAAAGTTGACCCAAATTCGTACCAGAGAAACGGAGAGTTCCTACATTACCTTGCGAAAGCAGAATGTATTAAGGGTAATTCTGAAAAAGGACTGTCAATACTTAGAAGTTGTTATAAGAGATATGAGAGTCTAAGGAGTTTTTATAGGATAATATTTAGAGAATTAATTCAAGACTCAGTATTAAATAGATCAGAGGCGTCTTTAGTTATTTTTAGAAAGTATGTAATGGAGTTTAGTGAAGAGTGGGCGGATCATTATCCGCTGGTCTGCTTCTGGCACATTTGCTGGGCAAGCAATTGGTTTTCAGACCAGGTACTGGGCAATGAGCTTCTTGAACAGTCTGAAGTTCTTCTTGACATTGTGGGAGAAAAGTAAGTATTTACATCACAACTTCCATTTTTGAAAATTTAAAATTTGACAGAAGTGTTTTTTTTATCTATAAACGAAATAATAAGTGTAGGAGAGCCTGTAAGTATTTAATATATTAAACATTTACTCAGACTGAAAAACATTTTTATTTAAAAAGTATTTAAAGTGGAATTACTCAACTTTTATTTTTATGTAGACTGTAACCAAATATTAAAATTACTAAAACAAACAAATTGCTGTTTTCCAGAGCTACTGCATTCAGTATAATGGTGTTAAAAGATTTCAATGAGGATGCAGTGTTCAGACTGCTGCAGACATTACTCAAGTATGACATGATGATGGAGTATGTGGCAGTTCTACAAGTATTGTTCAATTACAAATGTAAGTTATGATTATCATTCTTGCCAATACCATTTGGCAAACTAAGTGCACACAGATTGCTCTTGGCTAACAAAACTTAAAATAAATAGGTACACACCACTTTAACATAACTGGCAAAATGTGGTTGTACTATACTGCCCTGCGAATCCGTAAGGCGCTATCTCTGAGATACGCACTTTTAGTATTTTTTTTATATCATTCAATAGCTATAACAATTGTCAGTGACACCGAGGCGTTGCTGGCCTTCTTTAAGGAGCTGGGGTAGATCAAATAACCGATTTACCCACCCGTAGGCAAAATACGCGCTTTGACATGGAGTTGCGGATACCAACCCGTACTACCTACCCCTAGCTATAACAATTTCGCATCTAATGGTATAAACCAAATAGCGCTATCTAACTTAAACATTTGAAAAAACCGCTAAGAAGTTATTATATTTAAATTTTTCCTTTAATTACAATTAACAGAAAGTCAATTTTCTCAAAACTTACTCCGATTGAGAAAGCGCCTTTCAACTTAGCAAGGCAGTATAGGTACCTACACCTCTGTCTAACCCTTCGTGAACACAGGCGTGATGTTATGTTAGATTATAATATAAGTGCCTAAGCACACTATGCCGAAGATATGCGACCGAACTTCGGCGTGATTGCGCCTGCATTGCTTTTTAAATTACTAGCAACACATTTGCCGAAATTACGTCACGTTTTGGCGTACAACCGAACTTCGGTCGGGCGTAAGTTCGGCGGCAACGTATTCTACATAGCAATAGATTATACGCGACGGAAGGTCGGTTCGGTTCGAACGTTGAAACTGGCCATCTTGTAGACTTGTAGAATTCAATGGGTGCATCCAAAATTCTTTCTTGTATTTTTGTCCTTTTCTAAAGCCTCTGCAATCGCTAATATTACTGTAAGTATAATGATCAATTTTTTTTTGACAACATGGCACTACACGACGACAGCACTCGAGACACTGAATTCACACAACGTTGCACAACCAAATTTCTGCCGCGTAATTTCCGCTTTTATGGTGTGTCATATCAGCTGAATACGTCGGAACATAAAATCAGCCGCTGAACTTCGGCCGCATACCTTCGGCATAGTGTGCTTAGAAACTAAGAATGACTATCCATCTTGCTAGCCCATGTATTCCAAAGGAAATGAGCAGTAGGTATTTAATAAGTTCAACACATATCTTAATATGTACCTACTAAGTTGCTTTTCACTTGGTAAACTTTATATTGCTGCTCCTGCATCTTAAAATTACAGTACAATTTAAAACAAACATATATTTATTATACAAATATTTGTAACAATGAGCTGCTTAGCAGTACCATAATAATGAGACATCTTTAAAAATAATATAATTAAATAATAATAGCGATGATGCCAGGAATAAAAAAAAAGAAATTCTATTTAGTCCTTCAGTCAGATACTATTTTTTTCTTATTAGAAACGTATTTTTTACTTTATCATATTAATAAAAAATAACATAGATAAAACGCATTAAAGTTGGGGAGTGGGGGTCGCTACGTGACAATTGAGTATAAAATCGAGCAAGGCGTGACGTCATGCCACCAAGCGACGCCACTAAGCGTCGCGGCGCTCCTACGGATTTATTCATAGCAACCAAACACACTAGTGCGACTTAAACCCCGCACTCACTACCATTGCCGCACTAGGCGAACCAAATGAGGGGCCCGCATTAGCGGGTCACAGTATTGCCTCCGCGGGCGAGGGCTGACCTCGCTCGCCACGCCACCTTGCGGGGGCGTCGCGACATCTAGAGAGTCATGCCACATTTTAACTCAATGTATCGCCGTAATCTTTTGATTAAGTAAAAAAAATAAAAAATACGTGTCCCATATTTTTTAAAAATCTACCTGATGGCCAAATTTTTTTTTGTCTTCATCCTTGTTTCCTATGACTAACCAAAGACCACCCATCTTCAAGCTATTTACTCAATACTCAATTCTTTATTGCATTCCATATGTATTACATAGATGGTATAACAAAGTAAAAGATCAATATGGACCCTGTCGGGCACAGCAAGATTAGGAGAGAGGAAGAGGGCTAAGTAGCAATTCAATATTATTATAAATACTCAACTCAACTTAAACTTCTTAATTATTTACGATAGTACATTTGAAAATGGGTCACTATCCTACATACAATCTAAGCAGTAGGCTTCACTGACATTAGCACTATCAGTCTGCACTAGTTTATGTTAGGTCTGTGATCCCGGCGTCCTATAATGATATTAACGCTATTATCTTATTGATATTGTTTGCCAATGACATTGTGCGGTTGTAATGTAAGGGGTGCCAAACACATGTTCGGGTCGGCATGATATTATGCCACCCGGCTAGCGGCTGTGCCTAATCATGCCGAATCATGTCGACCCGAACATGTTTGTAACACGCCTTAAAATTGTAAAATTAATATACACCACTACCAAGCAAGAAGATTATTTATTGTAAAGTATGAAAGTATGTAAACATCGACGCAATAGGCGCTTAGATAATTAAATTATAGAGATACATGAATTCTACCTAGCATTAGGTACAGTTTCTATTTTGATTACTAAGTCTCTATAACTTTTTTCCCCCATGTTTTATAGGTTTGCTGTCATACAATGAAATGATACACTTTTCAAGTGCTTTCATTTGATACATAGATGAAAGTGTTACAAGGGTAGCGACATTTTGCCCATTGTTCTTTGTAATACCAAAATGATATTCTACTTATTCAAATTCAAATAATTTATTTCGAAAAAATATCCATATTGTGTTAGTATAAGAACTTACAAAAATATGTTAGAACTAAAATCGAAAACAATATTACAAAAAAAAAAAAATTAAATCAAGATAAAATCAAAATTACAATCAAAATTAAATTACAATCAAAACAAAATTAAAATTAATCAAAAACAAAAATTAAAATTAAAACAAAATCAAATTAAAAATATATCAAAATTTACTTATGTACGAATCCTCTTGCCCTTATTCCAATTTCTTTCTTCTATCCTACCTACATCTCTTTTTGCCGTCATCTCAATCGACGCCCAATTTTTTTAGCAATATCTATCATCTTTCACACAATCCATTCATTCATTGTTTCTTTGATCTTCCTCTACTCCTTAAACCATCCACATTAATTTATACTTAAAACTTTCCTCATGACATGTTCCTTATTCCTTCACATCACATAGTTAGGTTGTAGGTTCATATAAGATTATTAATTGTACCGCTTTGTATACCTACTGTTGATTGTTTGCGTACTTAATCAACTGCCCTCATGACCTTAGAACAATTACTTGAACTGTTTGTTGACCCTATCATACCTACATGTTAATTCGCATTTAGTGAAATACAGGACCTTCTCGATCGTATATAGGACACATTCATCTACCTTTAGCAAGAGCAGAGTCTGTCACATCTATGACAGAGATGACACTGTAGGTATAAATTTTTTTTTTTCTCATCGTCCATTTTTACGGCCTGTATTTCTGAAGATATGAAGGATTGGTAGTTAAGCTGGCCTAGAATTATACAGCCTTATGCTACGGTTTCCTAGAAGAGCGGTGAAAAATAATAGCAGTGGCAAAGATTTAAATCGTTAGATTCGCCATACCGCGTCAAAAGATGACGCAGTGACTTAACTTGATTGTCATGTAAACACTATTTAGTAATGTGTGAGCTCACTCTTTTCAGTATGAACACTTTTCTTATGACTAAGTATGGTGAGAGCAAATCTAGCGATTTAAATATTTGGGCAGCGGTGTTTGACTTAATTTCAAATACTGGTAAACATTACAGATTTTCATGACGACCACCAAAGCTTTAGAATACTTAGGAAAATAGTTTCGATAATATCTGTAATATCTTTTGCCTGAATAGCTATCGCGCAAATAGATGATAAGTATGAAGTTAATTGAATGGGCTTGTTGGGTATGAACATGGAGAAATACAATCCTCTTAATTAGGTTTAGGTAAATAAATACTTTTGACCAATGCATTACAAAATAATTGCAGTAGGTATCGTATCATAGCCCGTTTCTACGAACCTCGGACATCCCTGTGATTCAGGAGATAGTTCGTCAGCATCTAGTTCATATTTGTGTAGTCCCAATTTGAAGGCAGTTGCAGTTCGTAGCTCTGCACGTCTCCAATGCAACAGGTGGCTTGTCCCTTGTACCTACTTCATTCACACGAGTTGTCGCACTGATCTAAGTTTGCACACTTATGCAGTGCGTGCTAATGTGCTTACGTTAGTAATAACATGTGTTTGATCATGCGATGTGCTTCAAAATGTGATGCCGCTGACTCTGTCTTGATTAAGATTATACCGGGCTTACACGGGTCAATTTTAGTTGAACAACTTTTGTTGTTCCACAAAAAATACTTTGAATTGGAAATTCAATTTGATTGAAAGTCTGTTCAGACGGTTCAAATCGCTTTTGGCTTAGCAATTGATCAACTAAAATTGAACCGTGTGAACCCAGTGTAATACCGGGTTCACACGGTTGGATTTTAGTTGAACAACTTTTGTTTTTCCACAAAAAATACTTTGAATTTGAAATTCAATTTAATTGAAACTCTGTTCAGACGGTTCAAATCGCTTTTGACTTAGCAATTGATCAACTAAAATTGAACCGTGTGAACCCAGTGTAATACCGGGTTCACACGGTTGGATTTTAGTTGAACAACTTTTGTTTTTCCACAAAAAATACTTTGAATTTTAAATTCAATTTAATTGAAAGTCTGTTCGGACGGTTCAAATCGCTTTTGAGTTAGCAGTTAATCAACTAAAATTGAACCGTGTGAACCCAGTGTAATACCGGGTTCACACAGTTCGATTTTAGCTGAACAACTTTTGTTGTTCCACAAAAAATACTTTGAATTTCAAATTCAATTTAATTGAAAGTCTGTTCAGACGGTTCAAATCGATTTTGACTTAGCAGTTGTTCAATTAAAATTGAACCGTGTGAATGTGAACCCGGTATTAAAACCGCTTTTCTGTCTAACATGGATTAGAGAGATAAAATGAAGGTGCCTCGGTGCTCAGCACCCTAATTGCGTAACTTACTTTCGTAAACAATTTTGCCTAACTTATTTCATTTTGGCAGTTCAACAACATTCATTGCGTTATTTACGTTGTTGAGCAGATTTTTTTTTTCAACTCATGAAACAATTGTTTAGCAATCTGTTTCAAACCGAAACAGATTGTGTTGTATTACGCAATTAGAGTACAGTACCCTAATTGCGTAACTCATTTTCGTAAACAATTTCGCGAAATTTGTTTCATTTTGACATTTCAACAACATTAATTGCGTTATTAACGTTGTTGAGCAGATATATTTTTTTCAACCTACGAAGCAATGGATTAGAATAGAAATCTGTTTCAAATCGAAACAAATTGTGATTGTGTTGTATTACGCAATTAGGGTGCTGGTCAGGGTTTATTCTCTTCTCTACCGTTTTGTGTTTTTCAATTCAAGCCAATTAAATAGATACCTATCGATGCATAATTTAGAAATTCACCGTTATTTTAGCCTAGTGATAGCGTTGTACCAATAAGCCAGTAGGTATACCTATAAATAAAATAAACAGTTAATAATACAATGACCTTACGTTATCCAAGTTCTTTTACATAACGTTTAAAGCCTTCTACCCCATAGGCGCGTTTTTATGCAGCATATAATGCAGTAAATTAAGTTCATATTTTAAAATAAACTGTTTCCTTTTGTTCGTAAGCTCATACTCGCATAACCAGTTCAAGGGCTGGAGGCGCTGCAGGCTGAATCACAGGCTATAAACCTAGTTCGGCTGCAGATGCTAATAATTGGACACAATTGTTACTAAATTAATTTAAGCATAATAATTTTAAGTAGCTAAAACAAATTGTGTTACATGTTTACTATTTCTGGTCTAATAAATAAATAAATAAAATAAATGCGTCTGATTTCTTGCACACAACTGCGTTTTTATCGTCCGATATTTCTAACGTCTGCGTGTAAACTACTCTACAGTCCCTCGCCCGCACTACACCGTACTAGCGTTATTAACGCAGGTGTGTGTAAGTTCGCATGCGTCCCAATACAAAATGTTCAACAACTTATCGGAATATTGCAGGACGGAGGAACACAAGTATCCTACTAGGTACTATTGCGTCGTTATTATCGCAACAGTGTGTTACTTAGTGGCTGTCCTAATACAAAATGTACTGAAAACAGATATCGCTTGCGTTATTATCGCGCGATAAAAATGCGAAAAAAAAAAGAAAGAATGATAAAAATATTACATTTTTTGTTGCAGTAAGGAACAGAGATATTCGGGGATGTTCGGAGATTATTAGAAATTGTGAGGCTCTCGGTGTGAACCTACCTTCGGATCAACAAGGGAGGTACATCAAGATGTTGATCGATGACAAAAAACAATGGCCCAAGGCACAAACCACGAAGACAACTTCTAAAGACTTCAAACTTAAGTTTTAGCATTTTTGTATAGTTTTTGTACCTAACGTGTTTATATTAGATTGTAAATAATAAATTATGATTATGACCTTTATCATTTAATGTTTTATTTTGTGTAACTAACACAGCCGACTTCAATTTCTTAGTTTTTTTGAAGGGCGATAAAGACCGGAATAAAACAATTTCTCATAGTACAGAACTTCATACGTATTCAAATTAATAGGAAAAGAAAATTGGAGTTTTGTGGAACCGGCAGGTTAAAGATAATGGATGATGGCACTTAACAAACTATAAACAAAAACGACGGACTAATTGACAAAGGTACCCAACACTGATGTTATTTAGATAACGTTATAACATAGACCCATTAAGTACCGAATGACGTGACCTAAACTATATACACGAAGCCGTCATCTACCCATTCTGTAAGTACTTACATCAAGTAAGTTTGTGCAAAAATAAAATATGTATGTTGAGAAATTACTTTTATTTTTGGTGTGAATTCGCGTGCGTGACATTGCGCACTGCCATAGTACTGCGCAATGTCACGCACGCAAAACATTGTGCTAATGGGTGTATGCAACAGTACAATGTAACTTGGCAGTTCCGAACTTCGCGCAGAAGGCTGTGCAATAAATTTAGGAACCAAATGGTGACATGAGGCGATTGTGAGTGAGAGAACATGCGCGAAAGTTCGCAGAGCCTATGTTCATACCTGCCAAGTTATATCGGCCGTATTGTACGGGGGTCGTGCGAGTATTTAAAAGTTATAATATTTAAAACATGTTTTCGTAAAAAAACACGTCTAAAAATTTTTGGAACCTGCTGGGTACGGAGATATTAAAGGTCAAAACCTTTAACATCTCCGTAACCAGCAGGTTCCCAGGTATGGTCCAGTAAAAAAAAACATAATAAAGGGAAGAACAACGGGTATTCGTACACCCGTTAAGTAGGTCCGTTTGTACCTACGGACCTACCTAGATATATATTCGTACACGCGTAGGTAACATGACAACCAAGAAATGGGTTTTCTACGGGTTTCGTCGATTCTTCCGTCGACAAAACCTGTTTCTTTTGTGGTCATGCTAAGCGTGCTGGTCAGCCATTTTTGTTATTCCTCTCTTTCTCTTGGTAGGTTGTTGTGTTTCTGAAACTTAACTGGGTTTACAATTTGAGGGCCATCCACATATCGGCCTGAGGACACGGTGGATCGGCCTGAGGACACGGTGGATCGGCCTGAGGACAAGGTGGATCGGCCTGAGGACACGGTGGAGCATACGGTGGAGGTCTGCCCGGCTTGGGCGGAGCAACGCCATGTCCTCGTAGAGGCGATCGGCGGCGGTGATCTCTCGCGTCCGGCCATGGTACGGAGCGAGAGGAAATGGCAGGCCGTCACTTCCTTCTGCGAAGCGGTAATGCTCGTGAAGGAGGAGGCGGAACGCGTGAGGGAGAGGCAAATTTCGCGACCTCACGCCCCTAACCGCCGCAATAGGAGGAGACGCCCAGGGCAGGAATTGCGAGCCGATTTCCGGCCACCGTAGGCGCGGGCTTGCGAACGGTGAGCAATGGGTAGCTCGCCGTCCGATAAGGACCAAGCCCGGGTCGACGGCGCGTTGTGTTCCACGCGCGCCTCAAAGAGATGTCAGCAGAATTGACGGGGTCCGCTAGGGCCAGTGCGTGCCGGGGGTTCGAAGAAAACCGATAGGGAAATCGTGGCCCCCGGCAATAGGGCAACGAATGAACACGGGTGGGTTTTAGTCAGTAAGAGTCTGACACGCCCAAAAAGGGCCATCCACATAGTCAGAAACCCGAAGTAATGAATCCTCTAGTTCCGCTATTACAAATTGTGTTGCAAATCACGAGCGTGCGTTACGTGACTTTTCGTCATGGACATAAGGTTTAAATTGCAATAAATGACACGCATTCGTGAAATGCCACAACCCGGTATAATCTGTTTGTCCAGGACCTAATCTTAAAACAAATGAATGCTAATCGTTTGTCAATAAAGCAAATGCTAATCACATGTCTAACGTTGAATAATACCCCAAATTAATGGTATTTGTTGTTACAATTGCCTAATTGTGTCCTTTATTTCAATACTTATCTAATCCATATAATTTTAGGTAGATAATTCTTTGTTTTGAACCAGAATTCTTGTAGAGTTAAACGAACAATTATTTGACAGCAAGGACATCGCGCGAATAGGTAGGTACGGTCGGATCTTAATCAAACTCAAAGCATTTATTTCAGTTAAATCATTTATAGGCACTTTTGAATTGTCAAACAGTCGGTTAGTTAGTCAAAAATTTGAAGCTTTCCAAAACGCAGATCTCTATGGAAAAGAACGGGCAAGAAACTACAAGGACACTCCTTTAAATATAGATATTACAAAATCCTGGGTACATTATTCTTGTTGCTTCTATATGTGAGAAAATGCAATTGAAAATATAAGATAAAAATAAGCCCTAGCAGATAAGAGATGACCAGTCTCAACTGACGGCGCCCGTTCACGAACATGACGCGTAGATCAGCACCATCCAGCTCAACCATTTTGTAGGGAACCGAATGATCCAACACACTCACCACCATCAGCGAGACATTTAAGTGATACTCTCAACTGCCATGCTCTTTCAAGTCAACATATAGTCAATGATATAGGTAGGTAGGTACCTACTATTATAATAAAGCTGAAGAATTTGTTTATAGTAGGTACCTATGTTTATTTCTTTGAAAGCGCTAATCTCTGAAAATACCAGTCAGATTTAAAATTCACTGTGCATTTGATAGCTCAATTCTTGAGGAAGGTTATGCGCTATTTAACATCACGCTACGACCCTTAGAAGTCGAGTGAGGTGGGTGAAACCGCGGGGTACAGCTAGTAATGATGATAATTAGTTAGGTACCTACTTACCTACAAGCCACTCGTGTAGGTATAACAATTCCATCGAACAGCACTTCTTTTTGATGGAACAGTTCCGGCGGGACTATGGTCAAGGCATCTCTATTAGACAAGTACTTACCTGGTGGTAACCTTCAAAAGGCGCCCGGACTTTGGGAATTAGACCGGGCGGAGTGTGGGATTTTTACCTCACTAAAACTACCCCGGTATTCACCATCTGCAGATGGAAGGGGCACCGTTACCTCTCAAAAGACCAATCCAGAACCCCCTCTGCAGCGCTTGTTAGGGCGCATCTCGAGACTGTAAAGGGGTCTCCTCGAAACCTAACTGTGCAAGTATGCAAGGCAGCACGTGGTCACTGTGCGCCGTAGACGGCGCACTGAGTGACCTCAGGGTAGACCCTGAGGTCACTCAGTGGGCCGACAGAGTCCCTTCTAGGCAGGTACCAGCTACCCACTATACCTTTACCTAGGTACTGACTTTTGGTGGAGCTTTGCTGCGACATTTTTATTTGAATGTCCTAGTACCTACCTATCCCTGTCGAGTAAATGCCTGTAAAATCCTGTTTGAAATTGAAAACAGGGCTGCTAATCTACTTAATAAAAATCTTAAATTTACTGACAGACAATTCACAGCTTAAACTGCTCTGGTTCTAGGACCATTAATTTTTGCACAAGAGTTCCTTGTAATTAGATAAAACGAAAGTGAGCACTAAAGGGAGGATTCTCGAAAATTTATCCCTTCAAGGTGTTAAATAGTGTATGGGGTGTATGTTTCTATGGAAGTTCGTTATTTTTGTCGATGGGAATACATGGGGTGCACGATTTGTACCTAATGTGCCTACCACACGCACTTCGGTGTCATCTTCATCACAGTTTTGTACCTACACGTGTACAAATCGGCGAATTTTACCAACCACACACATGGTGTTCCGCAAACCGCCCTGCGCAGGCAAAACTAGTAAAGCTTGTGCGTGTGGTAGGCCCACCTAAAATAGCAGCAAGATCGTAGACAAGAGGACGTTGCTGCCATCCATAAGTCATTCCTTGGTTGCCTTTAACAACTCCCAAATGAAGAAAATGTGGTTTTTTACTATCCTTAATATCCATAGTACCTACCTAATCGTTGACTGTTAATATTAACTACTTAAGTACGTACCTAAGTACTTTATTGTTCGCTGGCTTCAAATTCTTTTACTGCATAGGTAGGTCCTACTTGGCAGTTTCTGGTCCCAGTAGTTTATAATTACATACCCCAAACCCGCATTTTCTCAATTGGCAACACGACACTTTACCTTTTTTTCGGCTTTCGGCTTTACCCACATCTAGTGTTTGTCACAGAGGTAGTTACATACAGAAACTACCTACATAGTGACAAGGGTCTACGATCAGACAAAAACCCAAAGGCAATGAACTGACGACTATCGAGTCTTGGGTTATCTTCAATAAGCCATTATTATAAACAACGATAAATTGTTTCTCGATGTAGGTACCTACTAATTAAATAAATAAATATTGTTTATAGTAGGTAACTACTGATAGGGCTCGTTTCCGTGTCAACTTTGAACTTTGTTTTATTTAAATACTGGCTTCGCCCCGCAGTTACACCCGCATAAATCTCGATCCCGTGGGAATATCGGGATAAAATGTAGGTATCAGAATTAGAATCGGATTCTTTATTTGTTAAACATAGGTATTTACTTAATGGTGTGGTGGTAGTTTATGTCCTCCAGGTTTACCCATGTGCCAAATTTCATTCAAATCCGTTCAGTAGGTTTTGGGTGAAAGAGTAACAAACATCCATCCATCCTCACAAACTTTCGCATTTATAATATTCTTATAAGTAGTAGGATAGTAGTTTAGGGGTATGAGGAACAGGATATAAAGTTCACTCATCCACCATAGAAAAGGGAGGATCCTCCGACCAGACGGGTGTTGTGTCTGGCGGGCAACTGCCCGTCGGTTTGAAGTTGAAATCTTGTATGTATGTCGATCACTCGGTAAACTCTAACTGATGTAGGATTTGTGTGACGTCATGTCTGTGATGCGCAGTTCGTATGTGGCGGTGTAACCGCTACAGTAGGATTAGTTAGGAGTTAGGGGGTGTGGGTAACAGTCGTTACGGGTAGTCAGAAGCCCGAAAGTTTGACAATAAATCTTAATATAGGTATGGATCGGGTCGTTTTCAAATTTGGGGCCAAAAAAGTAGGAAAGTACTTACGAATTTCATAAATTTAAAATGTATGATATTCTGGTATTTTTTTTTTGTATTTAGATGCGTTCAGTAATTAATAAACTACATGGCAATCAATGATACCACTTATTTATTCAATTTTTGAGTAACACAAATGAGTAGATAACATAATTTCTATAGATAATGATATTTTGTGATTTATTTATGAGAACTATTATTTTTTAACTAAATATTCTTGATTTATATTTGTCACAAAATAATTAAAATAACATACAATTTTTAGATTTCTTATAAATTAAAAATCATTAACATATTACCTGATAATAACTATTCGGGGTTGTAAAACTAATCATTCTGAATCACAGTTAAAACTACTTATCATTGATACACATTGGTGCCGATTTTCTTGTCACAAATGCCTCTAAACTAGACAAAAAATCACCAAAATTTAGTTTAACCTTGTCAAACGACGATTTCCTATTTTGAAATAGATTAAAGTGACACAACCTAACTATATTTTAGTTTGACAGCACTAAGATGATACTAAGACATGAAAATGGCAATTTTGCTATTCTGAATTTGACGTTTTTCACCTAAAATTTAGATTTTCTAACTAAATCTGACTATTTTTATTCGCGATTAAAAACGTGTGGAATAAAATTGCTCGTCATGAACTTTAAATTCACACCAATACCTCGACTTCAGATGCAAAAACAATACTGAATCTTTTTTTTTTTTGCTTATATTCTCAAAAACGGTGTGTCCAATAGCAAGAATAATGAAAATTTCGACCCCCTTTATGAAAACCTTAAACCCCCAACACTCTTTTTTTTTTTTCTTAGCCGTTATTGTCCCGCTGCTGGGCAAAGGCCTCCCTACTCTCTTTCCACCTCTCTCTGTCTACCCATCACTCTACATGTAGTTAATATTTTTTCTTATTTTCCATACAAAAAGTGAAAAATTCCAAATAAAACATGTCGAGGCTGCGCATCTCCGACTCTAAAAAGATTCAAGTGGTTAGGTATCACGTGTGGAGTCGCGATTGTCACATTCGATTTAGATGTGTCAAAATTAATTTTAATTTTAGAGAATTTATTTTGCAGAATAGCTTTGCCAGGAACGGACACTTATGACAGCTTACTTCACGGTTCACCTAATAAGTTTTCACGGTAAGATTTTACAGAATAGATGCGAAGGGCTAATCGGCTTTTTGACAGAAAGTTTTAACTATAAACTTCAAAAGCCTACCTATTGAAATTTCAATTTACTTTTTTTTTGTCAAAGTCAAAGTCAAAGTCAAATCATTTATTTCAAATAGGCCCATGTATGGCACTTTTGAACGTCAAAAATTACAAAATAATAAAATTGATTCTAGTCGCCCCTTCCAAAAGGTAGTTTTCGTATGGAGAAGAATGGGCAAGAAACTCCACCGTTACTCTTTTAAAAATGTTTTACAATTGTTTGTATATGTACATACATTTGTTAAATAATTATTATATGTGAAGACGATGCACCTAGAATAAAATTACTATACCACAATAGGTAAAAAGAATTAAAAATGAAGCAACGATAGATAATTTAATATGTGATAGATACATTGTGCTCACATATTTACAAACATTGTAAAAGTAGACTATTTTCCTAAAATTTTACAATTAATAAGTGTGTGAGGAAGTCACAGAATGTAAAATCAATGTCATAAAACACAAAGTAATAAATTTTACAATTAAATTAGCAACCAGTTTGATTTTGTCTTGATTCTAAATTGTCCTATGGAGCAGGACCAGCATGTTTCCAAGCACTCTTATCTTGGATATAATCCTCTAATTTGTAATATGCTTATGTCAAAAGTGATCCAAGAATAACGACAGCGACTGTAGCTAGTTATTGCTGTAAAATGGATTAAGTAATTAAAAATAAACAACACGATTTTTTTGACTGTCTTTAATTTGTATTCGTTCGGGAATGTAAAATTAAAATACATGATTCTATACAAATCTTAATTTTATTGAGATTTTTCACATAACTATAATTAACTTTAACGCATAACAATAATAAATATTTATCAAAAACGAGTGATTTCATTCTCCTTCGGTTTGACTTCCGACGCAGCTGCAAGCTCGCGCTCGTCATTTCTTCGGAGGATGAAAATTGCTCTGTGGAAGAAAAAAAAAAATCATGGTTAGGTTAGGTTTCTTAACCTACAGCGTGTAACAGAAAGTTGTGGTCAAATTTAAGGGTGTGGTACAGACCATCAAACTGAACAACTTTCCTCATGGGACCAACATCGTAATCGAGTAAAAATAATCCATACATTTAGGTCAAGTATGTATTGAAGTTTTGTATGGGACAGTTGAATTTTTTTTTTGTTTGCAATGTTGGTCTCAAGGAAAAAGTTGTTTAGATTGATGAATGTCATATTTGTCGCAGTTATTTGTACCTAAGTTGACTAAATTTTAATACGCTAACATTTATAATAGCTTTATCACTGTTACGTGTAAAAAGGTTACTTGACTAGGCTAATGAATGTATTTTTGTAGATTAAAAATAGGTTTATTTGTCACAGAAACACGTGCATATAAAAATATGAAGTTAATTCAAATAAATAAAACAAAAGAGGCTAAAATACACAACTATGACTCAATGTTTAATTGCATGCGAAAAACAAAGTGTTTATTTTAAAGCAATTATTACATCGTCCTGTTCATCTATAATTAATTGCAAAGCTTTGTTTGATCAAATGTACTATCGCAAATACTGGCGGTGGAGCACTTTTCAACCTTATTTTTAAGGACATAAGGGTGAAAAGTAATCGACCGCCATTGTTCGCGGTTGTACCTAAGTACCGACTCTGTTACGAGCATAAATCTTATATTTACGCAAGATTATTATTTATTTATTTAAACTTTTCACACACAAAAAGGTACAAAGGCGGACTTAATGCCTTAGGCATTCTCTACCAGTCAACCAAGGGTGGTGAAGAGATTGGATGGCAGGTGCTCTGTTTGAGAGGAACAAAGAAAAAAATTATTTAAAATATTCAGAAGATATTTTCTCCTAAAATATTGCTCGATTTTTTATGGTGTTACGCACATGTTATTCTCGAAACTATGCACATGTATGACATATGTGTTTTTTCAAAGTTGCAATATTTATTTCACGAGAAAAAAGACTGTACCATCCCAACATTCCCATCGACAGAAGCGATATATGTCAAAAACAACACTCGTGACTTCCACGAACGTAAGCCAAACGAGATTGAAGCAGGATTTGATTCGTTTTTCCACTTTCAATCCGTCCATATTTGATTTCATATCGTTTCCTATTTTGCTATCATGTTTACGAGGTCCCTTAGAATATCAAACGTGTAAGATATGATTCGAAATGTACATATGTAAATGTAGCACACTCTTTTAGTATTTTAGCTTCCATACTCCATTTGAAATAAGATTAGACATTTAAATAAACCTTTTTTACAGTCCGTTCAACCGATTTTGACTTCTATTGCGTTGGTGGCATGACAAATGGCAGCAGCAGTAAACAGTTGGTATTGTAACCACTTTTCTGCTATTAATGCCATCCTTATACCTATTTCTTTTTTTTTTTTTTGGTTGGGAAATTATCAAATAACTTCTCCCGCTCTGGGCGGAGCGGGAGGGCGTGTCAGACTCTTACTGACTAAAACCCACCCGTGTTCCTTCGGTTGCCCTGTTGCCAGGGGCCACGATGTCCCTATCAGTTTTCTTCGAACCCCCGGCAGGCATTGGCCCTAGCGGACCCCGTCCATTCTGCTGACATCTCTTTGAGGCGCGCGTGGAACACAACGCGCCGTCAACCCGGGCTTGGTCCTTATCGGACGGCGAGCTACCCATTGCTCACCGTCCGCAAGCCCGCGCCTACGGTGGCCGGAAATCGGCTTGCGATTCCCGCCCCGGGCGTCTCCTCCTGCGGCGGTTAGGGGCGTGAGGGCGCGAAGTTTGCCTCTCCGTCACGCGTTCCATCTCCTCCTTCGCGAGAATTACCGTTTCGCAGAAGGAGGTGACGGCCTGCCATTTCCTCTCGCTCCGTACCATGGCCTGAACCAGGGCCGGACGCGAGAGATCACCGCTGCCGATCGCCTCCACGAGGACACGGCGTTGCTCCGCCCAAGCCGGGCAGACCTCCACCGTATGCTCCACCGTGTCCTCAGGCCGATCCACACAATGGTGACACCCGGGTGTTTCCTCCCGCCTTATCCTGAACAGGAACCTCCCGAAGCAGCCGTGTCCGGTGAGGACCTGCGTCAGGCGGAAGGTGAGGACGTCGTGGCGTCTCTCCAGCCACTCCTCAAAGAGGGGTCTTATCGCCACAATTGTGGCGTGCCCAGCGCGGGGTTGCGACAATCGCACTCTCCATGACGCCATGAGATCCCGCCGGAGCCATTCTTATACCTACTGAAAAATTTCTGATGGAAAAACCCAATAACACTTTGCCCGACCCGGGAATCAAACCCAGGACCTCATGCTCAGCAGTAGCTCTTGCGACCACTCGACCAACGAGGCGGTCCTAAATAAAGAAATAATGATTTGAAATTGCAAAGAGCACGTAAATCTATGTACCCATACATTATGAAATGAAACTGGTGTTTCAAATAACCTTGAGTTTTACGGTAGTTTTAAATAACAATTGGTTTTCTGTTGATTCATTGAATGAAAATTGTTACTTCGATGAGTGTAGGATGACCGCCAATTGCATTAATTGAATTGGATTGAGGAAAATGGAGTCTTGGTATAGACGGCTACACATCATGTTATACATTTCCAGTATAAGCTGACCTCGCATTGTACGGAGATCCTATATAATGTGAGATCTCCACATTACATAGATAAATACTTGGTCTGCTGTAGGATTTTAACCCCTTACCGCATACGAAGCCATTCATGGCTTCTAAAGTTTGTTATTTTTTTACAGTATAACTTATCATTAAATTATCGTAAAATAAGTTGTACCATAAGAAGTGTTTCTTCGTAAAATGAAATGTATTTTTTTTGTCTGTGGTAAGTCATCTGTGCCAAAACTATTTGAGTTTATTTCATAACGCGGCCGGCGAGTGAAGTGTAACATTTTAGTGAAACTTTTATCAGTGAAAAATAATAGTAATAAAGTGACTGAGATCTTCAATAAAAATTGTCATTTACTCTTAGAATCATCGACTACGATAATAGTAAGTTATTTTTGTAATTCGTTTTATCTTCGTTTGATTTTTGACCTGTTTTTTGCAAACTCCAAATATGGCTTGGTATGCGTTCCCGTCAAAATACTGCCCGTCAAATATGGCTTCCTATGCACTCAAGCTTCTGTACTATGCTTTTTCAGAAATGGATCCTACACGCTTTTATGGTTCTTCCAAGCATGTCAATCCTATACTAGGTGATGGCTTTATGAGTGAAGATGAGCGCAAGGTCAACGATAATATTTACATGCCATTGTTTGATTTTAAGCTTGCAGTTTCTGTACATATGCGTAAAGCAGGGAAACTACCCTCACAGGTAAAAAAACGTGGTCGTCCAGCCAGCCTTCTGAGAACACCGACGACGTTAAGAGCTGGAACTCTATTGGGCCGAGCTGTCACTTCATCTAGCCGAGCTGGCACTCCATCAAGTATGCCTAATTCTCCAATATCCTTACAAAAACCCCGAAAAGCACCAGCTAGACATCAAGATATGCCAGTGACGTCTGTACGGACTGACAGCTTTGACCACTTTCCTGTTTGGGTAAAAAATAAATATTCAATTGTGTCAAAACTGCTCAAAGTTACGCAGTAACACAAAATGTGAAAAATGCGAGGTCTTATGCTATAATGACAAGCGGAACTGCTTCATAGATTTTCACAAAATGTAACAGCTATGCATACGAAGCCAGATATGTCCTTCTTGATTTTCACTAGAATGCACACGAGGCCAGATGTGGCTCTTTCATGTTATTTCATAAATAATAATAGTTTTTTTTTTTCTTTTGACTGATTTATGTTCAATAAAGATAAATAAACATGTTTCTACGAATAAAACATTTTTTATTAACCTCCATCATAATTCATGCAGTAAGGGGTTAAATGTCTTTTTAGTGACTGTTTAAAATACGGCATGATTTACAAATGTGGCGTAATAATTATATTTAATATCGATGACGGTACTTGGCCTTGGCCACTTTGGCAGTCATTTGGGGTTTAATTTATTTATATTTTAATCTTTTTATAATTTTTTTTTTTTTTTTTTCGACTGGCAACACTGCTCGAGTGATATGTCAAATATTTGTTCCGTAGTTTAAAATTATTTTTAATTAATAATTAAGTAATATTATGGTGTAATTATATGTGTAAACGTAATATAATTGCATAAATACTCAGGATTATTGTTTTCCTGTAAATATATGAAGTAAACACAGTGTTTGGTTACACACCGGTAACCTAAAAATATCAACAGCTGACTATCGAACTACGGATTTAAACGGGGAGTATTGCTTTACTTTTTACTTTATAATAGCACACAATCGTCGCTTTACCTATGTTACACGTCCTAGTTAAGTTTTAACATAAATAGTTCGCTGATTTAGCACTCTGCATTCGGTTTTTGTCGCATTGTTTACATAGTAGAAAACGTAACTTAGCCAAGATTCTGTTAATCTTAATCTGATCTTTAATAAAATATACAATAATATAAACGTTCATGATCGTTATTTTTGTATGATCGCTATACTTTAATATCAAATACATATTAACTTTACAAGCTACCCACTTACAGAAAAGTAAAATCATAAAAGGCAATAAAAGCATCAAAAGTTTACATTCAATTTAATAATATAGCTTTGATAATAGCTCTTTAAGCCAATTCAGTAGCCTACCTCATTTCTCCACTAATAACGCTAAATTCTCCCATTTTCCCTTTCATTTCTACCTTTACTTTATTTGTCTGTCTACTTGTTCTCACCGTTTCTTTATTCTAATTCCAGTAACAAATCCTGAAACCATGCCTGTGATGACCCGTAAGGCTACTGCTCAGGATATGGAACTTAAATTGAGAACGGCCCTCCAAAATCTTGAAGCATCTCAAGCCCAATGTAAACAATTGTTACAAGAGAATGACGAAAGTGAGGAGGAAGTTCAGAAGATAATCAACAAAAACTCAAGCCTTAAACGGGAGCTAGTAGACCTACATCAGCAATATGTAAATGTTGTTGATGAACGCGATCAACTGAGGGTGGTCACGGATGGTTTCAACAACTGTAGTAATTTGTATGAGGAGGCTTTAAGCAAAGTTAGGGACCTTGAAGATGAATTAATTCATGCCAATAGTCATATTATCCGGTTAGAGAAAGAAAAAGAATGTACTCGGGTTAAAGAAACTAACCACTTATACAATGAATTAATAAATACTAATTGTAACCCACATTCCTTAACAACTATTGACCTTACTGAAGATTCCTTGCTGAAACAGAATTATAGTTATAAAGTTAGTCATAATAAAATTAAAAAATATGCAAAACTGAATAGAATAATAAAAAAATGTAATCAAATTAAAAAACAACAAAAACACTTTTCCAAAAATATTCCACTGAGGAAAGAACGTGTTGAATTACTCAATAAATTAAACAATTATCAAATTAAATTAGAAGACAGCAAAAAAATCTATGAAATTGATACACAGCGCTTACAGTCTGACATACAGTTACTCGAGGGAAGACTTAGTTCCCTTTACATTAAATATGTGGGTTCTCAGAACCAAATTAAAGAACATATTCTTGCTGCAAATGAGTTAGTTATGTGTCAGTGTACTTGTCAGGTTTCAAACCCTGTTGCTGTCCAGCCTGAGGCAACGGAGGACCCGTCCCAGACTGAGAGTTTGAATCAAGGTTTTATTCTCAACCAAGATATTTCTGATGTAGTACAAGATCTATCACAAGTGATACAGCCTGAGATTGGTAGTTGTCCATCTTTTAGTAGTCATGATTGTTATCATTCAGTTATGTTCTCAGATAGTATAGGAAGGGGTTTAGGTAAATTAATTAGTAACAACCTGTGTTATTCTATTCAAAATTATTGTATGCCAGGGTCTACCTACAAAAGAATAATGGCATCAGTAACAGGAAATGTTTACAATCCTAAAACCAACATTACTGTATTTGTAGGTAATAGTTCTAAGGTTAAAAAAGACGAAATCACTGACTGTGTAACTGAATTGTTAAAGTTAAATTGTAGTAAAATAATATTGTGTGCTTTCCCATATTTTAAAAAATTGACGAATAGACAAAACAATTATATTCATATGCTTAATAAGCATATGCAATTCTTAGTTAGTCATTATAGTGACAAGTTTGTATTTTTTGACACCAACAGTTTTGTGGAAACTTTAAAATCGACTAGGGATACTGTGTATCTGCCTGTTAGTTTTAGACACATAATAGCACAGCTATTAGCTTTTTTTATAAACTCAGACATAAGTAGTATGTCGCAGTCTTGTATTATTAACACCACAGTGGTTAGTAATAATACTAATAATAAGGTGGTGAACTTGAATAAATGTAGCTCAAATGCTATAAATATTTTTACAAATTGTACGAAGGAGGTTCCATCTCCCTCACTCACTATGAGCTCACTGCCTGGTGATGACACTGAAATCTTGGGGTTAACTCCGGATAGTCATTTAAACTAGTTTGTAAGACAACAGAAGGCACCAGTAAGAATATTCTTATACCTAACAACAACAAGGTGTCTTCTTGCTCCAAAATTAATAACTATCAAAAAGGAGATCAGCAGAATGCCTTGAAATTATTTCATCAAAATATTCAAGGTATTTCTTCCAAATTATTAGAAATCGAAATGTTTTTAGAAAAAACAAAGTTTGACATTGTTTGTTTTACTGAACATTGGTTAAAGGATTACCAAATGCTAATTAATTATGAGAACTATAATGTGGGCAGTTGTTTTAACCGTAAATCTATGCTGCGTGGAGGTTCTCTAATCTTGATAAAAAATTGTTTAAAATCTAAGCAACGTAATGACATAGTTGGTTTATCAGTTGAACATTGCATCGAACTGTCCTGTGTTGAGCTGGATAAGCATGTTGTAGTGTGCGTATACAGACCCCCTAATTATCAGAACTTTTCTTTATTTGAGTCAATAATGGAAGATGTCCTAGCGAAACTTGCATCCAGTAACAAAGCCGCAATTATTTGTGGTGATTTTAATATAAATATTCTGGAAAATAATTCAAATAGCAGTAGAATATTAAGCCTTTTTAAATCGTTCAATTTATCAAATATTTTTACTGAACCAACTAGAGTAACTTCAACTTCTGCTACTTGTATCGATAATGTCTTCTGCGGTTGTGATTATTTAGATAAAGCCATCGTAAATTATTTACCGTCTGATCATAGTGGACAAACGGTAACTTTTAAATTTAGAACACCTATTCAAAAAGTGCAAATACAAATTAGACCAATAACAACTGGCAAATTAAATAGATTCAATAGTACCCTAAATAATAAGTTAAATGCTCTGGGCCCTAATATGGACGATGCAAATAAATTGTATGAGGATTTCTTTTCAGCAGTGCACACTGAATTCAACAAAACTTTTGAAAAGAGAACAAAAAATATTTGCCCTAATTTTATTTTTAGTGACTGGGCAACTAGAGGTATTAGGATAAGTAGGGAAAGACTGTTCGAGCTGTATGGCCTTAAGCCTTACATTAATACTGAAACTTTCAACAAGTATGTTGCTACATATTCCAAAATTTTTAGAAATACTTGCAAGATAGCTAAAGCTCTGTATATTAGCAACAAGATTAAATCAGCAGAAAATAAAATAAAAACAGTTTGGAAAGTTATAAATAATGAAACTAATAGGAACAAAGTACGAAGCACTGAGTACAAATTGGAGACTTCACGTGGTGCCATTAGCTCTAACTTAGAAGTAGCGCAAGAATTTGTACATTTCTTTACTAATATACCATCTAAAACGACAGAAGCTTTAAATTCCTCACCCGATGTCTCAATTAATTTATTAAGAGCGAACGTTCCAGGCTGCCCGGTTGAATTTCAATTTAAACATATAAACCCTATGATAGTTATAAAAGCTTTTCGGCAAATTAAAATCAAATTGACCGAAGATCTATGGGGATTATCTATCAAAGTTTGTACATCCATAATCGAGACTATAGCACCGTACTTAGCTTTAATATTTAATTTGTGTGTGGATCAAGGAGTCTTCCCGGATTTAATGAAATACAGTAAAGTTATACCACTTTTTAAATCTGGGGACAGTAAAGACACTAACAATTATAGACCAGTATCTGTGCTTCCGGTATTCAGCAAGGTTTTCGAAAAGGTAATGCTCAATCAAATGCTTAATCATTTTAACGCCAACCAAATCTTGCACGATCAGCAATATGGTTTCACCAAAGGACGTTGTACAACTGACGCTGGTGTCACCTTATTAAAACACATATTTACAGCGTGGGAGGAGGCCCAAGATGCCATAGGAATCTTTTGTGACCTCTCCAAGGCATTTGACTGCGTGAGTCATGAAACCTTGCTCTTGAAACTTGAGCATTACGGACTAGGTAAACTTGCGCTCAGTTTAGTAAAATCTTATTTAAATGATAGACAGCAGCAGGTTCAAGTAAATGGTGTCCATTCAATCGGTTTAAAAGTAAAAATGGGCGTTCCACAAGGCTCGATATTGGGTCCTTTCCTCTTTTTAGTATATATTAATGATCTACCCCATTTATTAAAAAACCAACCACAAATGGTGTTATTTGCTGACGACACTTCCTTAATTTTTAAGATAAATAGACGTGCATCAAATCTTGACGACGTAAATAACGCCCTACTGCAGGTTCAAAATTGGTTCACTGCTAATAATTTAGTATTAAATGGGAAAAAAACTAAATGCATAAGATTTGCTTTACCAAATGTTAAAAGTAGTGATTGTGACATAGTATTGAATAAGGAGAAACTAGAATTTGTCGATAAAACTGTTTTCTTGGGGATCACGCTCGATTCAAGGCTGCAATGGGGTCCTCATTTAACATCTCTAGCAGGACGGCTAAGTTCAGCAGCATATGCTGTGAGAAAAATCCGTCAATTTACTGACGTAGATACCGCGAGGCTAGTCTATTTCAGTTACTTTCATAGTATCATGTCTTACGGTATTTTACTATGGGGACGGGCTGCAGATATCGAGTCTATTTTTATTCTGCAGAAGAGAGCCATCAGAGCAATATATCGTCTCCGCAGACGCGATTCTCTAAGGGATTTGTTTAAAGATATTAACATCATGACGGTACCTTGTCAATATATCTATGAAAACATCATGTACGTAAGGAAAAATCTAAGTCTTTTCAGTAAAAGAGGTGATAGACACAATTATAGGACTAGAAATAGGGACCAATTAGTTCAACCGGGTTTCAGATTGGCTAAAGTAGACTCATCCTTCATGGGGTGCTGTTTAAAATGTTATAATAAAATACCTTCCCACATACTCCAACTGAACGAAACGAAATTTAAATCATGTATAAAACGCACACTATGCTGCCAAGCATATTATAAGTTGGGGGATTACATCGCTGATAAAAATGCTTGGCTCAGCGCTGGTCCAGCTCCACAAGGGCGCATAAACTAATTGATTAGCATTCGAAAATATTGTTGCAGCTGCTGAAGATTGTAAAACTATCTTTTCCTTGTATAAATTCAATCTCTTTGTATTGTATAATTGCATATCACATGTGTGAACACTGTGACCATGTTGTACATTCCATAAAGCTACCATTTACTGGGTACGTCTTTCATTGACTTGAATGTGCTCTGGCAGCTGAGAGTATGTCATGCTCACTCAAATGTCTCGCTGATGGTGGCGTGTGTGTTGGATCATTAAGTTCCCTTCAAAATGGTTGAGCTAAATGGTGCTGATCCATGCGTCATGTTCGTGAACGGGCGCCGTCAGTAGGGACTGGTCATCTCTTAGCTGCCACGGTTTATTTTATTTTAATTTATTTAAATTTTTGAATTGTTATTATATTTTTATTACGGACGCTTTTAACGTGCACGTCTTTCTACATTGTTCTCACATGTATAAATTCAACACGAATGATGTAACCAATATTTTGTAACAATATTTTGATTTAAAAGAGTGTCCGTGGAGTTTCTTGCCTGTTCTTCTCCATAGGTACCTACTACGCTTTGGAATGGGCAACTAGCTTCATTTTTCTGACTGACCGACCCCTTGACAATTCAAAAGTACCTGTAATTGGTTTATTTGAAATAAATGCTTTGAGTTTTGAAATGCTTTGAGTTTTGAGTTTTGAGTTTTGAATCATGACCAGTACCCTAATTACGTAATACGTGATAATCACAATCTGTTTCGATTTGAAACAGATTGCTAATCCATTACTTCATAAGTTGGGGAAAAAAATCTGCTCAACAACGTAAATAACGCAATGAATGTTGTTGAACTGTCAAAATTAAGTCATGTCAAAAATAGGTTACATAATTAGAGTACTCGTACATGGTCATTATTAACTTATACGTAGTTTAAATTGGATGATTCCAATACATGGTCTATGGTAGAGCTTGTTTAAAAATAACTTTTAAAATAATAAATGCCAAAACAACCATTAATAATTATTTATTGGCACATGCCAATAAATAAACAGTCGTTAATGGCTCCACTTAAAATGTTAACACAACAGGATTTCTTATAAGATTGTGTTTTAGATAACAAATAGGTATTTATAGAGGATTAGCTTTTACCCACGGCTTTGCCCGCGTGGAGGTCGGAAATTATGCCATGGGAACGTACTACCGGTATGAAATGTATCCTATGTCCTAACCCAGGTCATGGTCTACGCATGTGCCAAATTTCATCCAAATTCGTTCTGCTATTTTTGCGTAAAAGCGTAACAAATTAACAAACTCACTTTCGCATTTATATAAGTTCGGATTTAAAGTATTTCTGTTACTTTTTTACTGTTTGTTGGATGTTGGAAAAAAAATTACATCGATTTTCCGTTGACAAATCCGTTTCGATTAAACCGATATGTAGAAATCGATATAATTATACTAATAAATATTAAAAGTGAAGAGTTTGTTTGTTTTTATGTTTGAACGTGCTAATCTCTGGAACTACCTGCAGTCGGATTTAAAGTTTTTGAAGTGAAAACTTCTTTAGGCGCGTTGGGCATTTTTGAGATGAGAAAAAACAATTGAACTCGCGACACCGTTACCGACACCTCATTTTTGTAAACGCGATTGTGCTCTTTATTTATATTACGTTACGGATCAATGTTCTATACAAGTATTCTTCCACCAAGGTGATCTTGTTCAAATTTTCACTTCTGTCGGCACTCCCAGAGTGCCATGGTTTTTTTTTTTTGTATTTGTTAACCCAATTCTTGAGAAAGGTTATAGGTTATTTAACACCACGCTACGACTCTTATGACCCAAGCGAGGCGGATGAAACCGCGAGGCACAGCTAGTAATCTCATAAAAATTTGTTGATTAAATACCTAGTGGTGTATCAGGAAGCTTGTTCAAAGACATTAGACATTAAGCAGGATGGTGACTAATGTCAACACGTTTTTAAGTCAATTTATACGTTTCCGCGGAATAAAATTAATCGATTCAATGATAAAATAAAAATAGCACTTCAATTTAAATTAATTAATAAAAAATTAAAATGCGTAACCTTTACGAACGCTATCAAACATTTCTAAAATTGGGAATAAAAAGTGTTATTACCGTTCAATTGGTACCATTACTTTTATTTTATGGTACAGCGGTCACCGGGGTTAATAATAAACGTAAATAAAATAGTTCACGAGATTTTGCCAATGACAGTATGTAATTAATTCTATTATTATCTATCAAGATCAATAAAGGTACTATTCAAGGTTCTCAAAAATTCCACCACAAAAATAATCGATTGAAAATTACTGTGAAATTTCGTAGGGCTTTTTAAGGTTAATTAACAAAGTACAGAAATAGAAAATAGATAACGGTTCAAGGCTACTAAAGTTGTACAGTGATTAGAAATCGTTCATTGGTCGCAGATGACAAAATTATAGTAAGGGCGAACTCTCGAGCTGACCACAAGGTCACTTTTTGTTGAAGTGTTGAAATGTCGGAGCGGTTGCTTAGACAAGACGTGAAGCTATGCACTTATTTCGCGACAAAAAAAACTGTGTTTTCGAATGTTAATTGTATGTTCACGCCTTCCTTGAAGGGTTAGGCAGAGATTTAGGCTGACGTGTATCAGGTATTGCGCCAATGACGATATTAAATTTTCTTTTATAGGAGATAAAACGGTGAGAGTGGTGGCCCAGTGGTAACGGCCGCGACTTACGAGTTGTAGGTCGTAGGTTCGAACCCAGACAGGCGCTTTACTTTGTGTAAATTATTTCATCACCACTGCTCTCAAAACGGTGAAGGAAAACATCGTGAGGAAACCGGCATGTCCTAGAACCGAAAATTCGAAGACATGTGATATCTACCAACCCGCACCGGGCCCGCGTGGTGGATTACGGCCCACTCCCTCTCACAGAGAGGAGGCCTGTGTCCCAGCAGTGGGAACATTTATAGGCTGATGATGATGATGATGATGAGGAGATAAAACTATTTGACAACTACTAACAGACTAAAAAATCCTATAAAATTCTGAGCTTTAAAGCTAAGAAAAGATGATTCAGAACATGGCTTGCATAAGATTAATAACCAAGCTCCTAGCTCCTGAACTAATTTTGATAAATGAGCTGTCGTCGTATCTCCTTCTTATCTAAATGGTGCTAAAGATAAAAGCCCAACGAGAGGTTATTAACTTCTTCGGCGGGCACTTGTATGAGGGACATGAAAAACACATTAGGGAGAAAAAGCTTGGAGATTGAACTTTTAGCGAGCTTTTTAACGTTTTCAAGCAAATGGTTCATGAAAGATTTTCAATTAATTGAAAGTAATACAAGGTGTAATTCAAATAACTGAAAACCTCTGACGGGGTCATTGTACTCATCATTATGAACTATTTATTATAAACGGCCAACCCTGAATTCGCGAAAAAAATCAGCTGTTCCTCTCATTTTATCGAGTTAAACAAGCAAATGTATGGAGCAGCTGATTTTTCTTTTCGCGATTTCTTGTTCTGTCAGAAAATAATGACTCCTTAAGCGGACCAAACACTATCAGTAATAATGACATTTAATATAAGTAACTGTCATTCCTTCCATCATTGATGTAAAACCATGTGTAAAACTATTAAAATATTAAGATCACATCATTCCAACCACCACACTGACAGTAGTAATGACATTACTGAATGTTATAATGTCATTATTAATGATAAGTAGTGTCTGATCCCCTTTAAAGAGGTTTTCATTTATTTCAATTATTTAATTTACCTTGCATAGGTACGGTAGGTATCTACACACTTAGTTAAAATTCGTAATGGAATAAAAAAATCGAAGAATCGTCGAAATCGAATTAAGAATCGAGTAAAGACATTGTAAAAAGACAATGGTGCCGCTTCCCTTGTTTGAATTTGACAAGACTAAACTAAAATTTATCTTCTGTCCTTTTCTTAATGAAATAGAAAGAAAAAGAAGCACTAAATTTATATTTAGTTTAGTTTGTGAACAAGGGAATCGGCACCAATATTTAATACAATTTCTTTTTATATCGTTCTACATCCATGTCGGACTTTTTAGCCCAACTGCAGAGATCTTTGCACCTAGCCAAAGGGAAGAACCGAATGCTTGTGGGAGAATCATAATTTATAATATCATGGTCACTTTATCATTGATTCTGACATGAAATAAGCATAATTCAGGTCAGAAGCAATGATAATTTTAATAGTAAATATTCTTACAATAATAGGGCTATGGCAGGAACGGCGAGTGCGGCGCTGATGAGGTAGAAGGCGCCGGGCATGGTGGACAGTGTGGTGAGGTAGACCTTGCTGTACACTGGCGAGTAGATCACAGGCACCAGGGCCTCTGATATGCTTATTAGAGAGCTTGTTTTGCCTGAAACAGAGAAACATTACGTTATTAGTAGTCTTTTTCGTAGTTTCGATGGCACGACAGTATATTTAGTCTTCCAAAATTTCGCCACATTCACGGCGTCGTCGGTGGCAGCTTTTGCTGCATTTTTTGGGGCACAGAGGGCATGAAAAGAGGTGGAACATAGTTTGCAACACAGCTTCACATTCTGATGCCGTGAATTCGAGGTAGCCCCACTTAATGAGGTTGTAGTAACATTTTCCCACTTGGGTTCAGAGGTGGTTCAGAGACGATAAGGATGGAATATGTTTTCGGAACTATTTATTGGTCGAGAGTTCGCGCTTGAAAACTTGAAGGTTCTTACGTCTAGTTGTACCTAAGTGGGTTGGAGCTTAGTTCCCATGAAAGGTATTATTACTAGAAACTATAAAGTTATTCAATCAAGATGTTGTGCAATAAAATACCTACGGTAATAACTCAGGTAGATAATTCGGTCAGAGATGTGTCTACCACCTAAGTTAAGAACCATTACTGGATTCAATTTTAAGAATCGTACGGTACCCAATTGATACAATGTTCTTAGGAAGATAAGTTCTCGGATGCGTCAATTTAAAAAAAAATTGCGTAATTTTTTTTTTTATGAACGCGCGGTGATGTCAGCGGATAATTTTCTATGTTATTTAATCATATTTATTCATATAATTGGTTGTAAAGTAGGATTATATTCTAAGTACTATTTATTTTATTTTGTTTTGTTATTTATATTTAATTAATTAAACCTAACTTGGTTTCCGTACGACTTTTTCGGGTGACCACTGAAAATCAGCGCTGTGCTGTGGGTCCCCATAGCACAGCATCATGCTGAGTGGAAGCCTTGTTGTCACAGTCATGACGTGCCAGCAGCTGCCGCAAATTTCTGTTTTGTGCTCGTGATTATATTTAAATCTATTGTTTTATTAAGCTACTAGCTTCTGCCCGCGACTTCGTTCGCATGGAAATCGTAAGACATCACAATATACTACAATAATAGCCATATTTTTATAAAACTTCCCTGTATACTACGTTTGTAGTTTTATTCTCAGCAGCCAAAATATACAGAGAGTCAGGAATGGTGACTCGGGAGCAAGCGACGTAACAGTTGTCCGTGTGAGAAGCAGCTTATCCTGAGGTCGACACCCGCAGCCTTCAGCCTTCAGTGTCGGCCCCTGTGACTTGTTGATCGCAAAGCATACACTCCCAGAGAACTGCACGCGCTTTAACTGGTAATTATGGGGAATTTGTACTTTATACGCGCTATAAACACTGTCTCACCATCGCCACAACCTGTTAGAATTTCCACCTCGATGACGTTTCTCTGCAAAGACATGACTTTGAGCTGGGTTCCGTTACACAGATATACAACCGGAAGTCCACTTGCCATTTGTGAATTGAGAAATTCTACGGGGTGATATTTGGCATCATCTTCCTCCACATCAGTATTAATGGAGGTGTATATCACTTTACTCCCTTCAATTTGTGAGAGAATACTGTGGTTGATCGCTGCAGCTTGATCATCTTCGGAGTTAAAACGGAAACACGCCTAAGAATTCTCTTGGTACGGTATTTGACTGATATCCTCGTATATCAGACGAATAAGATCTTCTAAAGTGGGATCTACTCTACCAAGAGTCTCTGGTAGAGTGCTTTCACCAACTTTTAGAAGAACATCGGAGAATACTTGAGCATTTGAATTACCGCCAAGCCGAGGTCGTATGATGATGATCAAGCGCAGTTTATGAACTCTCGACCATAGAGTCGACCTTTTCAACGAAGTATTCACTTTTTTTGTCAAAACTGTGACACCACCCATCATATCTTGGTTTCTGCGGATGTCCTGCAGGGTTCTGTTTACAGTTTCCACTGCTTTCCTTTTTGCCATAATGCATTCATCCCATACGACGAAGCGCAATCCCCTAAGCACACATCCCTTGTTACTGTTGCGTGACACCCCACAAACAGGCGTTTCGTTGCTCTCTAAATCGATGGGAATCTTAAACATGACGTGCGCTGTTTTGCCACCAGGAAGCAGTGTGGCAGCGATTCCAGAAGATCCACACACATACATATTTTAAAATCGCTTGGACAAATCTGCTGTCAAAATCTGTAAAAAAAACATTTTATTCCTACAGTCTTTTGTTCTAAAATGATCAGAATACAAACCTTGAATGTTTTGTGACTGTAAAGTACTTGTAACTTAGTAGTTTCCCATAGCTTACGAAGTTTTCCATTTTTTGTGAATTAATACATTCTATGAACTATTACATACACAATCCAAAAAAAAAATGGTTTTACAAAAAGAGTAAAAAAAACAGATGTAAATCGAACTTACTACCCCGGGCGGCCTACCACCAACTCATAAAGCAGTATTATTTTAATGTTACTTCAGTGGGAGAAAGAGATGGAGCTATACATCCTGTAGAGCTTCATCTCTTTCCCACACTGAAGTAAACTAAAGTAATATTAAAATAATACTGCTTTTGAGCTGGTGGTAGGCCCTCAGGACTTCAAATCATTCGTCCAACCGCTTACTTATTCGCTTTGTTGAAAGTTAGCTAAAATAGCCGTTCCTATATAAAAGGTAGCGTGATGATAATCATTTAAAAAGTTAAATCGGTAACTACCTATCTACAATATCCCAACCTTTTGGCGCGTCCTTTTACAATTTGCAGAGAAAAATACGAACATGATGTAATATTGCTCATCCCCCATAGCAAATAGCGTGATAGTTTATGCCCTACAGTTGGTACAGACATTCTAAAAACTTTATTTTCCGCATAAGAATCGATCTCATACCTCGTAGCAATAACTTTCTTTAAAAAAAATTAACTTCGCTACGATTTTATTATATCTATAAATTATAGGTACATAATAAAAAATAAAAAAAAATCGTATAACAAAATGTGAAAAAAAAAGAAAAAACCGTAGGTGGGAATCGAACTTACAACCCCATGTTTGCAAAGCAACCGCCCAACCGTTGAGCTAATTGCTTTGTTGAAACTTGTCTAAAATAGCCGTTCCTATATATTTCATGATTGACTGCTTAGTTCCATAAAGGTATAGCGTGATGATAATCATTTAAAAAGTTTAATCGATAACCATCTACAATATCCTAAAATTTTGGCGCGTTTTTTTCCAAAAATACGAACATAATATAATATTGCTCGTCCCCCATAGTAAATAGCGTGATAGTTTATACCCTATAGTTTGACCAGACTTATAGGGAACACCTATGCAAAATTTTAACAGAATCGATCCGGTAGATTTTGGATCATGCTAGAACATAAAAATACAACATAATGTAATATTGCTCGTCCCCCATAGTAAATAGCGTGATAGTTTATACCCTATAGTTTGACCAGACACACAGGGAATATCTATGCAAAATTTTAACAGAATCTGTCTGGTAGAATTTGCGCCATGCTGGAACATACATACAGACAAACAGACAAAAATTCTAAAAAAAATATTTTCGGCATTAGAATCGATCCTAGACCTCGTAGCAATTACTTTTTTTCAAAAATATTCAATGTACAGTTTTGACTTCGCTACTATTTTATTATATGTATAGATTGCATAGCTTTTATCACGGGCTTTGAGCACGGCGACCGAATCAAGAAATTCCGTTACGTAACCAAAATAAAACCTAACACCCCCCACTCCGCCTACCATGTAATGACGGTTCTTATGATCCACGTCGCCATTTATAATCTACGTCGCCGCGAATCTCTCAGGGAACTTTTTAAAAGGATTAATATTATGACGGTACCTTGCCAATTCATTTATGAAAATATTATGTATGTAAGGAAAAATCCACATCTCTTTAATAAAATAAGTGATAGACATAATTTTAATACTAGAAATAAAGATAAACTAGATCAACCATTTTTCAGGTTATCTAAAGTACATACATCTTTTATGGGGTACTGTGTTAAATGTTACAACAAAATACCTTGTGACATATTGCAATTAAATGAAAGAAAATTTAAAACTCATATAAAAAGTACACTTTGTAAACAAGCATATTACAAATTAGAGGATTATATCCAAGATAAGAGTGCTTGGAAACATGCTGGTCCTGCTCCATAGGACAATTTAGAATCAAGACAAAATCAAACTGGTTGCTAATTTAATTGTAAAATTTATTACTTTGTGTTTTAAGTATGACATTGATTTTACATTCTGTGATTACTTCCTTACACACTGACTTATTAATTGTAACATTTTAGGAAAATCGTCTACTTTTACAATGTTTGTAAATATGTGAGAACCATGTATCTGTCACAAATTAAATTATCTATCGTTGCTTCATTTTTAATTTTTTTACCTATTGTGGTATAGTAATTTTATTCTAGGTGCATCGTCTTCACATATAATAATTATTTAACAAATGTACGTAGATATACAAACAATATTGTAAAACATTTTAAAAGAGTAACGGTGGAGTTTCTTGCCCATTCTTCTCCATACGAAAACTACCTTTTGGAAGGGGCGACTAGAATCAATTTTATTATTTTGTAATTTTTGACGTTCAAAAGTGCCATACATGGGCCTATTTGAAATAAATGATTTGACTTTTGACTTTGACTTTGACTTTATGACAACGTGATGTTGTCATGGGAACGTAATTTTTGTTTTATGTCATCACGTCATCATCCCAAGCGTAGCGTTGACAAATAGGAAGTATGGAGGTTACAAATGCTATGCAATAGCTTTACCGCGGCAGTCCCCGAGTGCCACACGTTTTTTTATTTTTATTTTATTGTTTCTTTTCTTTTATGCACGTATTTCTGTGACAAATAAACTTATTTTTCTTTCTTTCTTCTTTCATACATTCCTATATTACATACCTATTTTTATAGTAACGCCATTACATTAGTTGCCATTTTTTCATACCTTCAGCTTTCATCAATTCGTGCATGGGGACTTGCAGTAGAGACGGAGTAGAAAATATGGCAATTAGTAAGGTACATTAGACATAGCAATTTGTTGAACCTGGTCAACAAGTTAATGGTTGCGCTAAACAATCCATAAATTATCCCGTTATTACCTATGTACCTAGTTGATTAGCACAAACGTGATCTTAAAACACATTTAAAACACGATCTGAAGGTGAGGTGAGGTGAGGTGAGGTGGTCATTGAAGGTGTTTAGTTATTAATTTGTGATTTCCTGTGCGAGTCTCAATAAATACTTTTTCTTTCTTTCTTTATCTATTCTTAGTTTTCTAATAATAATTATATGGCAATTATTATGGACATTTATTACATTACATACCCAGCTACGAAATTATAAATGCGAAAGTGAGTTTGTTTGTTACGATGTCACGCTAAAACGACTAACCGGATTTGGATGAAATTTGGCACATGGGTAGATCATGACCTGGGTTTGGACATAGAATACTTTTTATCCCGGTAGTATGTTCCCGTGGGATATTTTTCGACATCCACGCAGGCAAAGCCGCGGGCAAAAGCTAGTATGAAAATAATCATTGACATGGTAATATCCTGTTTTATTACCATTATGGATGTAAATGCATTAGAAATATGCATTGCGTCCGGGGTCTATACGCATTATAAATATATTTACAATGAAATATTTACTCGATTTCCGTACTTAGTCCGATTCATCCAGCATACAAAATTCTGTAGGTAAGTATCGAATTTGCATGTGGTACAGTCATAGTTACCATTTGGAAATTTGATAAATCCTGACAAAAAGCATGACATTTGCAAAAAAGTCCGGAGATTTAACTTTTAATTTTAATTTTTCAGTAATCAGTTAATCACTTATCTTTTTTAAAGAACATCCCCTTAAATTGAAAAGTCCGGACAAATGAGAAGGCCGGACATAGTCCGGACGGGGGGCCAAAAAGCCGGACATGTCAGGACAAATCCGTCCGATGGTAACCCTAGGTACAGTCCGCTTCAAAAGGATGCGTTTATCGGCAAATCCAGCATAGCTACATTTATCCGTCCGATATGCTTTCGTGCCGAATCCAATATCAATCTGTTATCTTGTAAGACCTCTAAAGGCTGTTGACAAATCCTAAACCCGATACCAAATAGACGACCGCAAATCATCATCATCTGCCTAGCCTTTTCCCAACCATGTTGGGGTCAGCTTCCAGTCTAACCGGATGCAGCTGACTATCAGTATTTCACATGGAGCGACTGCCTATCTGACCTCAACAACCTATATTCCGTTTGAAATAAGATTAGACATTTAAACAAACCTTTTTTACAGTCCGTTCAACCGATTTTGACTTCTATACCGTAGGCATAAGGATGGCATTAAAAGCAAAAAAGTGGTTACAATACCAATGTTTACTGCAGCTGCCATTTGTCATGCTACCAACGCAATACAAGTCAAAATCGGTTGAACGAACTGTATAAAAAAGGTTTAGTTAAATGTCTAATCTTATTTCAAATGGAGTATAGTTACTAAGTAACACGATACCCCTTGGTAAGACTCAGACTTTTTGGGCTTCTAACTACCCGTAACGACTGTCAAAAATCTACAAATGACAGCCGGGACCAACGGCTTAACGTGCTTTCTGAGGCACGGAGGGGTCTTGGTATGTAAAGATGGTCACCCATCCACAGTACAACCGCGGCAAGCGTAGCTTAACCTGATCGATCGACCCGTGCAGCTGTTGTTACTTAGCCACAAGCCCCTCCGCAAGACGACCGCAAATCAATGATTGAAAATGTGTCATTTTCGATACGGCAGCCTGTCGAATAGTTGTGAATAGCTACGCTGATCCATGTAGGTAGGTATAGATTTTTTATTACTAAATTGTTCGTAGTACCAAAATATGACTACGCAAATTATTGACCTAATAATATTCGGAAATAATTCCACAGAGGTTATCAGGAGTCACAGTTCAAAGATTAGATGACCTCATAACTGATATACGTACTTAGTGTCATTAAACGATAAATTATTTATCAAATACGGAACAATTTAGATGTAGGTAATACCAGGTTCACACGGTTCGATTTTAGTTGTACAATTTATGTTGTTCAAGAAAACATATTTTGAATTTGAAATTCAATTTGATTAAAAGTCTGTTCAAATCGTTCAAATCAAGACGGTTCAAATCGTTTTCGACTTAGCAGTTGATCAACTAAAATCGAACTGTGTGAACCCGGTATAAGTACGTCTTAAGGCTTGTGCAAACCAGCGCGATATCGCGGGCGCGACACTGGTAGCGCTGCCTGTCGCGCCCGCGATATCGCGCTGGTCTGCACAAGCCTTTAGTTGGTCAACAAACTAAGGTAAGTAGGTACCTAGTGGTTTTCTGCTGAACATAGGAACAGACTACTATTTGTGCTGAACATTCCTTGTTTCTGGCTAATGTGATGTGTGTGCTGATTATTTTGTGGTAGGTACCTACCACAAAATAATAATCAGCACACACATCAGATTAGGCTTGATTTATTTATTTTCTGTGAAATCAGGGATCTACAATATGTAAAAAAAACCTGTCTGGTCTAAAAGGGGTACATAGGTATTGCAATATCGTTACCAAAAAAATATAAAAATAATTATTAAAGATAAAAAAGTTATTGCTATTTAAAAATTTCATTTTTAGTACCAATAATACCTCAAATCCATTAAAATTCTCAACAGGAGTCATCTGTTATGACTTTTAGACAACTGCTAAACGATGGCCGCCCGCGCCCCATGTTATAACCCGGTAAAATTCCCCATTGAATAAAAATGTGACGATTTTTTTCTTCTTTTTTCTTGAAAATTTCCACATAAATAGACTCTCACTCTCAGTACGATACCTCACGACCCTCACGGATCGAACAGGGTTTTTTATAAAAACCTATAAATTTCCAAAATATTTGCAATTATAGACTAATTAGGCTAAGCCCTCGTATCCTGAAACGGCTTGGCGACTTAGTTGACTTACGCTCTGTACTGTTCGAATGCATATGCGTATTGTATAATTATCATTTGCTTAAAAAACGGTGAAGGAAAACATCGTGAGGAAACTGACGGAAATAACTAAACGGAAAGAAGAACTTTCAGCCTTTGTCTAAATTTACTCGGAGTCGGCTTAGCATGTGCCGTCTTCTTCCATACAACAGCCATCATCTCAGTATTTACCTCTCTTCTAGCCACTTTTCTTCCCTACCTTACAATCCATCCATCGCCTGACTGACTTCAGGTTCACGCTTCAATAATTAATTTCTATATTTTCCATTATAATTAATTATACACCACGATAAACTTAGTGCACTGTGAGAAAATGTAGGAAAATTTTCTCTAAATCTTCCTCTGCATACTTAATGCAAATAGGCATTATAAATTGTATTATTAATTATGTTCGCTTTAGCAATGCCCGGTTATTGCTTAGGTAAAGAGGTACTTGCATTAATATGCAAATAATCGTCAATCGAAAGCAATAAAAGCAAAATTAAATATAATATAAATCTATACTTAATAATGTGAAGAGGTAGGTAAAATTTGTTTGTTTGTTTGTAAGTTTGTATGTAGGGGGTAATCTCCGGAACTGCCAGTTGGATTTGAACAATTCTTTTTGCTTTGGATAGCCCAGTTCTTGAGGAAGGTTATAGGCTCGTGGACGAAGTCCCGGCAGAAGCTAGTTTTATTATAAACTAATTATAATTATTGAAATGTTATTGAATAAATGACTCAATCGTTATATTTTTCCGATCATAGTATTTTTAATTTAGATTATTTTTATTTTACCTACTATTGAGATTTTGTACATCATAATTACGTACACACTAACAATTGCAATGCCTTTCATTTTGTCAATTCGACAACATTAATTGCGTTATTTACGTTGCCCAGCAATAATGGATTACGAATTTCTTTCAAAAAGTGAAAGAAAGATTGTTACGCAATAAGGATGATGACAAAAAATTTTTTTCGTTCGTCACATATATTATTAAAAAATAATCGACATGTATTTTTCTTTTTATACATTAACAAAAGATTACGGCGATACATTGAGTTAAAATGTGCCATGACGTCACGAGTATGTAGATTTTATACTTACTTTTGACGTAGCGAACTTTAATGCGTTTTATTTAAGTCACTTTTTATTAATATGATAAAGCAAAAATACGAGTCTAATATTTTTTTTATATCTGACTGACGGATTAAATAGAATTTCTTTTTTTCTTTTTTTACTCAGGCATTATCCCTATTAGGGTGAGGGAGTACCTACGTTATGCTCGTCGCATGCAAAAAATTGCCTTATTTTTTATTAATAAGCTCAGGACCAATCTGTTGACATCTCAAGGATTCATAGACATTTCATTGCTTGTATTTGTCGCTATCATAATTCACTTTAATTACTCACTTCTTGTCAATTGCACTCCTAATGAACCGTTCAATGATTTATGAAGAATAAAATACCAAAAAAACAATATTGTTTCTAAATGTTGAATGGAGACAATAGGATCTTTAATTGGCTGTCAAGTGTTCCCATTTACCAATGACATTAAGGTTAATGAAGCGATTAACTACGATTACAAGATAATATCAAGGAAATTAATGTAATTAGTATATTTATTACAATTTATCCTGATTTGACACTGTAATTTCTGAATCGGTAATAATTTTCCATTGTATTCAGCATTGAAGAATATAATTTTACGTTACCCTAATTATTAAAACATTTTTCATCCATTTTCTATTCATAGTAGCGGAATTATTTACTTAATTATTCTTTTATTTATTACCCATGTTTAAAATTGATCTTAATTATGATTTATTCTATTAATTTTTTGCTTCGTTAAACAAATTTTTATTGAACAACAACTGGCCTTATTTTATACACCAAAGGACGAGGTTATGGAAGATGTGATAACAATGAATAAATAAAATATTATTTATAAATGCTGTAACTCATTACAACTGCAATTATGTTGTTGCAACATAATATCTTTATTAAGATTTTTTTTTTCAATTACTTGCATTAGTCTGGTAGGAACATGGCAAACAATTGTAATAATACCTATACTTTGGGGATTAGTTTTCATCTTAGACCAATCGTTACTTAATTATTAATTAAGTTAAAATTACTTTTAAGTATTCAATACTACACATTTTTAATTTAGTTTTTCTTGTAAAATAATTATAGTAGATGGCTGAATGCGTGTGAAAATGGTAAATTTTCCTTCTTGAAAAACAAGACACTAAAGAGATGAAAGAAAATTAGAGCTAACAAGCTATCTCTTGTCTCTAAGTTATACTAAAACTGCAGAACAAGACATGTGATAGTACTGAAGTCTAAATACCTCGACTACTTTTGTCTCATCATTTTATTTTGTCTGGTATTTAATAATTAGGTACCTATACTCCGTTTGAAATAAGATTAGACATTTAACTAAACCTTTTTTACAGTCCGTTCAACCGATTTTGACTTCTATTGCGATGGCGGCATGACAAATGACAGCTGCAGTAAACAGTTGGTTTGTAATCACTTTTTTTGCTTTTAATGCCATCCTTATGCCTACGGTATAGAAGTCAAAATCGGTTGAACGGACTGTAAAAAAGGTTTGTTTAAATGTCTAATCTTATTTCAAACGGAGTATAGTTAAGTTTTGTCTGTGCTCAATAAAACCCGCAACAATTCCAAGTCCTTTTGAAGATTAATAGTTCGAGGTCTACGTTTAATCTCGACAACATTCAGTTCATGACCAATTTAAGTATAAAAACCTGGTTTCATGACTTAAGTATTTAGGTAAAGTACGAATTAATCGCTCTGGCTCTGAAACTTCAGAAAGGTCAATACAATTTTTTTTTGTTGGATCTTTTACCATTTTGTTGTTAACATGTCGCTGTTAAAAAACGTTTTTGAACTTCAACCTAAAAATGATAGAAAAGGTAACTGTACTTTTAACTGCAGGCATTTATTATTTTTAAACAACTTCAAGACCAATGTTAACATTTTCAAATTATAATAAAATATTACCCAAATAAAAAGCAAATATACCTTTTCGTGAAAAAGTTACATTAAATCACAAAAGGAAAATTGAAAATGCTAACGTAGCAAAATTTCCTAGAAAAGTGATGACTTCATTAAAATTGTTTCTTATCGTTTCAAAGTTTACTTTCGCCAAACATTTGCAAACTGATTTAATTTAATGAGAATTTCCTCCGGATGTGATTTTGTAATGTAAGTAGGAAAAATCCTACATTACACATCTGTTTTCTTTATCTCTAGTTCTGCAGCAACCTCTCTATACTACGCAATAATAAAACAAAAACTCTGTGATAGTAGCTCAATGTACCAAAATAAACAAGAGTCATACTACGGCAGTTTTATCTCAATAGCTTGACAGGTATCACTCCATTCATTGTTTCAAGGGAACTCCATAATTGTAAATATCAGAGTAAATAGAAAATACCCGCAGTCTACTTGCTTATAATACTCCTCGTTGGAAACAACAGTAGCGAGCGTCACGTGCTTGGATAATGAATTACTAAACAGACAGGAGGCTTCGACCATTTTTGCAATAAAAAAGAAAGAAATAGGTAGAGAGAAAAAGGTGGCAAATAATGATTTACTGCCTCCGTTTCACATGAAGCAGTCTCTGGCTACAAAATGGTGAAAACGCGTGCCTTCTAATTTTTAATGAATTTAAACAATGACAAGACATTCCTATACATTATGAATAATATTTACATACTTAGTAATGCTTAGGAAAAAAGGAGCCATTTTGTGAGCATTAGATTAAAAATATTTGCTAAAAATAAAAAGATAAGAAAATTACAAAATGTCTTCCAAGTTTTATGAGAGCCAATAAAACAAGTGTTTTTAATATAAATGTTAAATGCGCATTATCATTTATAACCAGTTAACACTGTAGGTAAGTATAACAAAACCATGATATGGGCACATTATAATAACGTTGACATAACATCACTGATGTCGTTTTAAAAACACGACGAGACGTCTACCGTTGTTTAGTCCTCCTACGTCATTTTTATCCAATTAGTGCTATAGAATATATACTAGTACAGTCATCATCATCATTATCATCTTATTCATTTTCCAAATATATACACTTAATGTTAGGAAAGGTCATATTACCTACAAATGTGTCACGTATTACTTTACGCACCATAATGGCTAACTTTAATCTTGGAAGCCATGATTGCCTTCTTGAGCTGTGCTAAGCTGGTCGAGTTCTGTTCGTCTGAAGCATGCCTGCATGCATACATGTATATGTCGTGGCCAGATCTTAGAATTGATCATTTCATGAAATGATCGACCATTTCATTTCATGAAATGGCCAGCTAAAATTGACCATATCATTTAAACGTCAACGTTTAATAATATGTCAGTCGACGTTTGATCATATCATTAAGTAGGTTATCCATGCAAATATTACTGGCATTCATTAACTTTTAGTAATCTGGGTCAATGGATAAATAAAACATTTTAAATAGCTTTCATTCCAGAAGAAAAATAATAATACGATTTGAATATTTAAATCCTAACCTATGAAATACGTTCCAAACTCCATGGTTTTTCGAGGTTGCTTGGTATAATAACGATACTTCAATGCACTTTTATCTTCCATTAGCATATTTATAATTGCTTTTCCAAGCGAATTATCGTCCGCCGACATGATGCACAACAAAAACAAAGCGACATCAACGCCTCTACCGGTAGATAATTTAACTATTTTATGATATGATCTCTAATTTTTGGCCACATCATGAAGTAGTCGTGCATTAATTAACTGTGCATATCGTCAAACGTTGAGTATTCAATGATCTGGCCAGACCACATCATGATGTGGCCAGCGGTCGATGTTCTATTTCATGAAATGCAATCATTTCATGAAATGATCAATTCTAAGATATGTTTTTTAATATTAGCATCTGCAACCAAATTGCATAACACTTCCAACTATAATCTGAAACATTTTGAAGGAAATTGCTAATGCATTGCTTCAGACGTTTGGAAATATCGTCTGCTCAACAACGTAAATATCGCAATGAATGTTGTTGAACTGTCAAAATGAAAGGTATTGTAAGTGTGTTACGCGATAATTGCTGAACTACAGAAATCTCGGCTAGTTAATGTGATTTATGATGATTGACGTGGTTTCTTAAGTTATTTGAAAATGTAGCCAACACGAGCTCTAGTTTACCTTTAACCCGAGAGCTTAAATACTACATCAACGTTAAAGATCGTATTTCATAGATTGAGTGTCTTCACCAGTAGTGTTATTCTGTAACCATCTCACCGTGTTATCTTAGGTGAAGTGAGCGTGGAGTGAGCTGTCAGTTGCTAAAGATTGACACTATTGGCAGCTCACTTCACCTAAGATATCACGGTGAGATTTTTACAGAATAGCGGCACAGTTTTGGGGTCTAACGGGTCTATCTCCCTTGGAGTCGATGTAGTAACAATAACAGTACCTACCTACTTATTATTGACGTGTAAAAGTGTTTGTACAAACCTACTTACAGAAACAATAGTATATTATGCAATTAGTGAATAAAGGACGGATTTAAAGCGAGGGCCATAGATGAATCACGAGCAAGTGAAGGATTCTAACGACTGAATCACGACCGTAAGGAGTGATTCATGATGATTGAATCACGAGCGTAGCGAATGATTCAAACTCACTCAAAGCATTTATTTCAATTAAACCATTTACAGGCACTTTTGAACGGTCAAGAAATTGGTCAGTCAGAAATATGAAGCTAGTTGCCCATTCCAAAGCGTAGTAGGTAGGTACTGTAAGGTTTTATGCAGGAAGCGACCTCATGATGTGCAGGCTGGTGAGAAAGTAGCACTACATCCGTACAATCTGACAGAATATATTTAAAATAGGATTAGAATAGGTTTTGAATGTTGAAAAAAAGTCAGAGAGTTCCGAGGAGGCTGTCAAGCAACTAGTAATATAAAAGTATACTATTGAATTGAATATGTTTACGGTTTTTAACCCAAAAAACCTTTCATTTAACATCATTCCGGTACCGTAGTCACGCGAAGTGTCTACAGTACCTATGGAGAAGAACGAACAACAGGAACGGGCTCTTTTAAATAAAAAGTTGTTATAAAATATTGGTTACATCATTCATGTTGAAATAATACATGTGAGAACAATGTAGAAAGACGTGCACATTAGAAGCGTCCGTAATAAAAATATAAAACAAAGAACAATTTAATTTAATTAAAAATAAGCCATGGCAGCTAAGAGATGACCAGTCCCAACTGACGGTGCCCGTTCACGAACATGACGCATGGATTAGCACCATTCAGCTCAACCATTTTGAAGCGAGCTAAGTGATCCAACACACGCGCCACCATCAGCGAAACATTTGAGTGAACATAACATACTCACAGCTGCCAGGGCACATTCAAGTCAATGCAAGACATATTACCCGGTAAATGGTAACTCTTTATTATATAGTGCTCACACCTGTGCTATGCAATTATATAATACAAAGGAGATTGAGTTTATACAATGCAAAGATGGTCTTACAATCTTCAGCAGCTCTAACAGTATTTGCAAATGTTAATCAATTAGTTGTGGTTGTGGAGCAGGTCCAGCATTGAGCCAAGCATTTTTATCAGCGATGTAATCCCCAACTTATAATATGCCTGCTTGCATAGTGTGCGTTTTATACAAGACTTGAATTTCGTCTCATTCAGTTGAAGTATGTGGGGAGGAATTATATTGTAACATTTTAAACAGTACCCCATGAAAGATGAATCTACTTTAGCCAGTCTGAAACCTGGTTGAACTAATAGGTCCCTATTTTTTGTATTATAATTAACTCTATCACCTCATTTGCTAAGTAAGAACAGCTGCACGGGTCGATCAATCAGGTTTAGCTACGCTTGCCGCGGTTGGTCTGTGGATGGGTGACTATCTTTACATACCAAGACTCCTCCGTGCCTCGGAACGCACGTTAAGCTGTTGGTCCCGGCTGTCATTTGTAGATCTTTGACAGTCGTTACGGGTAGTTAGAAGCCCAAAAAAAAGTCTGACAACCAGTCTTACCAAGGGGTATCGTGTTACCTAGTTACTAGGTTGTGGAGGTCAGATAGGCAGACGCTCCATGTAAAATACTGGTATTCAGCTGCATCCGGCTAGACTGGAAGCCGACCCCAATATAGTTGGGAAAAGGCAGATGATGACCTCATTTGCTAAAAAGATGTATATTCTTTCTTACGTACATGGTATTTTCATAGATATATTGACAAAGTACCATCATGATGTTAATATCCTTAAACAGTTTTCTTAGAGAATCGCACCTGCGGAGATAATATATGGCTCTGATTGCTCTTTTCTGCAGAATAAAAATAGACTCGATGTCTGCAGCCCGTCCCCACAGTAAAATACCGTAAGACATGATACTATGAAAGTAACTGAAATAGACTAGCCTCGCGGTATCTACATCAGTAAATTGACGGATTTTTCTGACAGCAAATGCTGCTGAACTTAGCCGTCCTGCAAGAGATGTTAAATGAGGACCCCACTGTAGCCTTGAGTCGAGCGTGATTCTCAGGAAAACAGTTTTATCGACGAATTCTAGTTTCTCTTGATTCAATACTATCTCACAATCACTACTTTTGACATTTGGTAAAGAAAATTTTATGCATTTTGTTTTTTTTCTCCACATAATACTAAATTATTAGCAGTGAACCAATTTTAGACTTGCAGTAGGGGGTTATTTATGTCGTCAAAATTTGTAGCACGTCTATCTACCTCAAAAATTAAACACATACAAACACCATTTATGGTTGATTTTTTTAATAAATGGAATAGATCATTAATATACACTAAAAAGAAAAATGGACCCAATATCGGGCCTTGTGGCACACCTATTTTTATTTTTAAACCTAGTGAATGGATACCGTTTATTTGGACTTGATGTTGCCCATCATTTAAATAAGATTTTACTAAATTGAGCGCAAGTTCTCAAAGTCCGTAATGTTCAAGTTTCAAGAGTAAGGTTTCGTGATCAACGCAATCAAATGCCTTGGAGAGGTCACAAAAGATCCCAATGGCGTCTTGGGCCTCTTCCCACGAGTTCAAAATGTGTCTAAATAAGGTTACACTGGCGTCGGACGTACAACGTCCTTTGGTGAAACCATACTGTTGATCGTGAAGGATTTTATTTGTGTTAAAATGATTGAGCATTTGATCAAGCATTACCTTTTCGCAAGTGATTCATGGCCCTCGATATAAATCCGTTTTATTCAAGAGTTGTATACTATACTTTATTCCATGACTACAAGAAAAAGAAAAATTTAAGCGAATATAGACATTAAATGAAAAAAAAAACGTGTTTGTTCCGACCCCCGTCAAGAACGAAGTTCGCTCTCACGTATAATATAAAACATACAGTGTACTCGGGCTGATATTATGCTATTCTGCCAGCATTTTCTCTTCCTTTCTCTTTGAATTAGAAGAAGACAGTCGCAAGTATGAACACTTTTTAGCGTGACGTACAAGCCGCGTTAAAGAACTTCGTTCCAAAAAAGGAAGGTTAAATTAATCGCAAGGAGATTGTCATTGAGATGGAGGTCGAAATTATTAGTGTGTTCTAATAATTCAAACACCAATATAGTGATTAAAAGTGTTGTTTTCAGTGAATAAAATAAGCTTTTTAGAGGGGGTATAAAATCATTTATCATAAGGGCCGGCACCCAGTGGCGGCACGGCATGGCAAGGGATTTTTATGCGACGAATAGAAATATAATTTAATAGCATGACAATAAAATTTAAATTCCAACGGCAACGATGCCACGGTATCCTTAAGCATGCCACGACGTCCTTAGGCATCATCACTAAAAGGACATGTCCTAAAATGGTTTTTTATTATTCAATAATTCTAACCAGGGTAAGTTAAATATATTTGAATAGACATCCCAAAAACTAGTGGTTCTAACAATATCATACATTTTAAAAGACCTCCAATTTTGAGAAAACACTTTTTTATTTTAGTAAGAATTTACTCCTAAAACTTACAAACCTTTCTAATTATCTAGGATAATATAGTGAACACACCCCATAAAATAGTAACCTTGTCAAAATTAACGCATGTTACTGTCATTACTGTCAATTCATTGACAGTAATGACAGTACTATGTGTCAATTTATGTCATAATGACATATTCAAATAGTAAACTTGTCAAAACTGACACATGTTACTGTCATCACTGTCAATTGATTGACAGTAATGACAGTACCATGTGTCAATTTATGTCTTATTTGTCATAGTTGCCATCAATAAATAAAATATTTGTACTTTAATAGTTTATAATTTTTCTCATAAATGGAGGGGTCTAAAAATATTATTTCAGTGGTTCCTAGTTCCATATTTCATCGTTTTTATTTAGATTTAGTTTGATGCTGGTTAGATTTTTCTCAGAATAAAAAACAAACGTCCCTACAAAAAGCGGACATCTCCTTTCAATTTGACTGTCATACATATAAGTTTTATTTCTATTCGTCGCATAAAAATCCCTTGCCATGCCGTGCCACCACTGGGTCCGTGCCGGCCCTTAATTTATCTCTAGCAGCGCCCGCAAAGTCTCGATCCCGTGGGAATATCGGGATAAAAGTATCCTGAGTTAATCCAGGTTATAAACTATCAGTGTGCCAAAATTGAAATCCGTTCAGTCGTTTTTACTTCAAACAGTAACAAACATCCATCCATCCATCCTCACAAACTTTCGCGATTTACTTAGATTTAGTTTTCTTGAACCTTCTCCTAATTTTAACTTTTTCGTTACGATAAAAGATTCTTGTTTTCCTGCATCGACATCGGATTATTAGAACTAACGATCCACCAATACAGTTTTAAAGTTTAAATTATATATGAGCGAACGACTTTAGTAAAGCAAATAACGTTATCGTTTATTGGAAATCTACGTTCATTACCTTCATTCAAACTTTTCATTTCACTCATTGTGCACTTTAGTTGTTTGGGTTCAATTTTCCGTGATTACTTTTTATTATACCGAAAATCGTTTCATTCTAAATCAAGCAAAATGAGATCTATGTTCGGAATTTTCTCTTTGTGTTACCAATCATTTGGCTATGGGAAATTGAAGGTCGATTGGGAAATTTAACCTAAAAAACTGGCATGGCCGGAAATGAACTAATGTCTTGCGAAAACAAACGCAGGCAAACAACCATACTTACCTTCCATTAAATATTAACGTTATAGTAACTCTGTCTGTCAGCTACCTCTGCACGCCTAAACGACTGAATCGATCGATTTGAAATTTGACAAATAGGTGGAAACTGGACAAGGACATAGGCTATCATTCATCCTGAATCGCAATCGAAGTCGCGTGTTGTCGTATTTCAAATATGAACGAATTCCTAAAGAATGAGATGAAATAATGGTTAGCCATGTGGTAGAAAGAGATAAATTCTAAATATATATTTGAAGCGCCGACGTATGGCGGCCGAAAAATTAATTTATACTAAACATTACTGCCGGAATTGGGGTGTGCTATAGGTACAGCTCTGCTTAACCCTTCGTGGATTACAGGCGTGATGTTTTGTTACGTTCTATAATGCTAACAGTTGCTATGCATAATTATAATTATGACTAACTAGCTACACCCCGCGGTTTCACCCGCATAAGTCTCGATCCCATGGGAATGTCAAAATAAAAAGTATTATATGTCCTTCTCCGGATCATGGTCTACCCATATGCAAAATCTCATCCAAATCCGTTAAGTCGTTTTAGCATGATGCCGTGACCGAGGGAAATAGGGGTTGATTTTTATATATATATATACTAGCTGACCCCGGCAAACGTTGTTTTGCCAATTATTTGTTTGGGGTGGACAATTCTTATCACTTAGGGGTATTAAAAATAGATAGTAGCTGATTCTCAGACCTACTGAATATGCATATAAAATTTGGTAAAAATCAGTAAAGCCGTTTCGGAGGAGTAAGGTAACTAACATTGTGACACGAGAATTTTACATATAAGAAGATATATATAGATAGATGTTGGGTACGTATACTTTTAACCTACCCTACTTAACTTTAAATGTTATTCTTTTTCATCAATGATTAGTAAGTGTGAAGGAATTTCTATGACAATATTATAAAATGCTCATTGTTTCAAGAAAATGTGTGAAAACTACGCAGTACCAGTTAAGTAAACGGCGACTATGTAATGTAAATGAATTGTTATGCATTCGGAACCGAGGACATGTTATTTGTATGGAGAAAAGAAGGCAAAGTATATGATCATGTTTGTCTCCAAGGCTGCGAGTTTTCTTCATCGAATCTAGCTGCAGAAATCAAAATCAATCAAAACGCATTTATTCAAACGAGGCTGAGAATCAGCATTTTTCGAACGTCAAAATTACATAACACAGTCCCAAAAACAACCACCCTTCACCCCTTCACAGTGCTTTTTTAGCTGGGAAGAAGAAGTAGCGCAACAAACTCCTCACTGGGCACAGCTGTCTGTACAGTTAGAAAAACTTGATTCTATACAACTGTATATATGCAAAGTAATTAACATTACAAGACACAGAATATAAATTAAATTATTTGCCATATGTCAGCTAGCACATGCCAATATTCAACAAATACAATGAAAACTATACTCAAGCAAAAACTAAAAATGTTAAGAAACCTTAATCTTATATATAAAATTCTCGTGTCACAATGTTAGTTACCTTACTCCTCCGAAACGGCTTTACTGATTTTTACCAAATTTTATATGCATATTCAGTAGGTCTGAGAATTGGCTACTATCTATTTTTCATACCCCTAAATGATAAGGGTTGTCTACCCCAAACAAATAATTGGCAAAACAACGTTTGTCGGGGTCAGCTAGTAACGAAATAAAAGCCTCTACGCATAAAGGTCGTGCCCGCTTAAAAACAAGCGCAGAAAAATAACTGTCAAAATTATATTTGTATGTCCCACTGCAAGGCAAAAACCTCTTCTTAAAGAGAACGACTGGTCGTCTTGCTGATTATGGTTTTGTTATTGTTACTAGTAATTAACTGTTCATTTATTTTACCTCGATGGTCCTAGTTTATCATTTATAACTTCCAATTACAGCTTTATGTAAGCGGGTACGGCCTTTATGCTGGTTGGTATTTGGTGTGTGCTAGTTGACATATGGCCAATAATTTATCATTTAAATTATGTTTTGTGTTGCATAAAGTAAGTTATTTTGCATACTATTTGTATAGAATCTTTTCTTTTTCTACCTTGAACAGACAGCTGTGTTACTGGGGAGTTTGTTGCGCCACTTCTTCTTCCCAGCTAAAGGCACTAGGAAGTGGTGAAGGGTGGGCGTTTTTGGGGGACTGTCTTATGTAATTTTAACGTTTGAAAAGTGCTGATTCTCAGCCTTAGTTGAAAAAATGACTTTTAAATTTTGAATTTTGAACGAACGCGATTGAAAAGTTGCCTCCCTGCGAGTTCCTCCGTATTTCGGCCAATTTTCTACATAAAGTTTACACATAACAAGATACTTTTTTTTTATTTCGTAACGTAAAATAGTTAAGATAATGTGGTCGCGTACCTATGAGTCACCGTGGAAAGTCAATTGTGAATAACGCATTTAAAATACTCATAATTAAGAGCGAAGGAAGTTAAATGAGCCTTATAATCTTGAAAAAATATTTGTTCTGAAAAATCTTACAAAATGAAAGAAGGTCGTTTGAGTTTGTTTAACTACTTCAGTGAGTGTGATAACACGATAATGAGATTCTCTTACTGATTTTGTCTACATTTGAGCCATCTTATTGTAGGTAATTTTTTTTTTTTTTTGATAGGGCATTTCTTAGTTGACCTCTGAGATCATGACTACTTAACCGGGCTTTCCTGTGGGTGCCTTAAGCTACTACACTTAAAACCTTCAGCCAGGGGTTATTCAACTATGCTAATTAAAACTAGGTGAACGCTCGCTAAGAGCACCCCCTGTGGGGTATGAACCTCGGCTTAGGGCGTCAACCGGAGGGAGGACATCAAGGATGGGACGGGCAGGATCAAAGTTTTGATCATGATTATTAGTCGGGGAATTTAAAGCTACGTGCTCAGCTGTAACAATTGCTGGCACCTCGTTATCGAGCAAGGGTCGGGGGGGAATTGTGGCTACGAAAAACGACTTAAAGTATGTGTACTAAAGCAGTAACTTGAATTTTCCCTATAGGTAAGCTATTCTAGTCGTCAATGTATGGAAAATCTGTGGCAATTAAAGCTGGTACACATCATTATTAGACGGATTACGACACAAACCGGCTAAACATGTGAATAAAATTACTAAAATTATGTAAGCATGGCATAAAATAGAAAATAATATTAAAGGATTGTTTTAAAGTACCTCATAGTTGTCGCCATTTTTAATATGAGTTTAATAGACATGTAATAAATTATTTCAATTCAAATTGAACAACTATTTATAATGCTTTACGTAAACTTTTTTATCTGATTCCATTACACTTAGTTGTTCGTTTGTTTTGTAAATTCAGTTGCAAATTCAGTGAAGTTATTGCTTTAACCTAAAGTACCCATTAGGGGCAGAAATACGTCTATGGCATACCACACTACAAAGTATGGTCATCTCAAGATGGATGTAAGTAATGAGACTATACCTATACTAAGCAGATTTTCAATTATTTCAATGATAATTCGGCCAAGTGCGTGTCGGACCACGCACAATGAAAGTTCCATAATTGGGATGAATTTATCCCAAGAAAATACTTAACATTGAAATTGAAAAACATGTTCTCCCTTACATTCCAACTGCAAATGTAAGTTGGTTGACAATTACTCGTTAACGTATAAAGTCTACTTAGCTCTAATAGTTTCTCTTTTAACGTTGATAAATATTATACTACTGCCGTGAATTTTTTATATCCATAAACAACCATTTAGCTGGCTTTGTGGGGGACTTGACTAAGAAAAAATTGCACTTTTAAGCAAAATATTTCGTATACTCGCTATATTTTTGAACGGCCTATCCAACGACACCCCAAAAAAAAAATCATCCCCACATTACGTGTAGCGGAGGCACTTTTGCCTCTTTGTCGACGTGATTAATATTTACATATAGGTACCCATGCCAAATAACGGCTTTATAGTTCTAGAAGTGTCTGAGCTAAGCCGCTGACAAACAGATGGGCGGACATGGCGAAACTATAGTGAGATTTATGCAAATCTCACCGTGAAAATTTAGCCTGAGCTTGTCATTGTGTGTGCTCTCGGAATGTGAAATCTAGGACGGATTTTTGAAAGTTATCAGCTTAGAGACAATGTTAACCTAACTAATATTACAAATGCGAAAGTGAGTTTGTTTATTTATTTGTTACGCTTTCACACTAAAACGGCTGAACACATTTGGATGAAATTTGGCACATGAGTAGACCAAGACCTAAGTTAGGCTAAAATATACTTTTTATCCCGATATTTTCACGGGATCAGACTTATGCGGATAAAACCGTGGGGCGCAGCTAGTTGAATAATAAGGCGATAAAACCAAACCATTACTTATGGATGTGTCATCGTGGGAAATCATGCATACCTAGCGCCAATCATAATTAGATAACATAACATAACATTATGCCGACGAACTCGCTAGAAGAGGATCTGGCACGGCAGTCTATGGCCCCGAACCTATCGTGCCAATCCCCTTCAACCAAATACGCAGGTGGCTACAGGAGTCCACCCACACACAAGCAGAGAACTGGTGGACCTCGACACCGGGTTGCAGGCAGTCCAAGGAAGCTATGCCATCCTTGGATAGCAGGCTAACCAGGCGTTTATTACGCCTGGACAGGAACGGCCTGCGCCTGGTGACGGGGACCATCACGGGGCACTGCTCGCTAAACAAACACTTCCATACAATAGGCATAACAGACAGTCCTCTGTGCAGGGCGTGCATGGAGGCTGAGGAAACCGTAGCGCACGTGCTCTTTGAATGCACAGGCGTCACCCAGATTAGAACAGAAACCCTCGGGTCACCCAGATCCTACACAGATGTTCTGAACAGACCAGGAGATTTAATTAGCTTCTGGAGGGAGGTGGGCTGGTTGGAATAACCACCAAACGGCCGCCATGGCCCACGCACAATGGTCCACCTGACGGACTAAGTGCGGAAACCAAACCCCATAACATAGAACATAGAACATAACATTACGCCTTGTTTCCCCGAAGGGTTGTGCAGAGGTGCCCCTGTAGCAGGTACACCCACATTTCGCCAATTATGTTTAAGTCCCATGTAATAGGGGGCGAGCCTATTGCCATCAACCGGGCACAAATCCAGACTCCGAGCTGCTACTGAGAAATTCCAGATAGAAAAACCCAATAACACTTTGCCTGACCCGCGAATCGAACCCAGGACCTCATGCTCAGCAGTAGCGCTTGCAACCACTAGACCAACGAGGCAGTACGACCAATCATAATTATGATTAATTATTATAAAAACTTAGTTAGCGATAAATAAGTAGATTTAACTGGTTATTGTAATCTTGTTGCTGATACTGAAGCTTGTATTGCAAATTTTACGTGAATAGAGCATTCATACCGCGCGGGCTGGCAACATCGCATTTCTAGAAATTTTTCGTCATTATTTTATTAAATTTAAATCAAAGTGCTATATTTTTTCAGCCAAGACTATGTCGTTGGTATTTATAAGCATGTATGTTATTTTTTACAGTTATTTTTGGAATTTACTCATAAAAATTGAGATATTGTCAATTATTTTCTATTTGCAGCATTACAATTAAATATTTTTATTTACTGCACATTAAATGTTAAAAATAATTATAAAATATAACTATCTAGTACTTGGCTGAAAAAAAAATGTATTTTGATATAAATTTAATAAAATAATCACGAAAACCTAGAAATGCAACGTTGTCAGCTCGCGCGGGATGAACGCTCTTAGCAGGTAAATTACTGTTAATTTATTAAGTTCTCGAAATGGCAACAAAGCATACTTACATGAATAATATCAATACAGTAAGATTTGCGAAGAAAATAACTAAATATTGATTTAGCGTAGGTATATGAAAACAAAAACATGTTTTTGAAATAAGGCTAATATTCAGGAGGACAGTGTAGGTCTTTCAACAAGTACCAGGAACTTAACAAAATAGAAAATGGTCAACAAATCTACAGTCCACTAAGCCTACAGCGTTCTCACATTCACAAAATAGAAAAGAATCCATACAAAAGATTAAAAAAGAAACCTGTTTTAATTAGACGCACCTATTTTATACAAATAATAAAAACATTCGACATCCTACAAATACTACTTAGGGACATAATTGAGGAGGTTGGTAGGGGTAGACACAACAAAACAAACAGAACTATAAAAACCGGCCAAGTGCGTACTTAACATTGTAATTGAAGAACATGTTCTCCCATACATTCCAACTGCAAATTTATAATGGGAGATGTACCATGTAATACCATAGACTTCATTTATGTTTTCCTGTAATCTAAAAAGTTTAGAACAACAAATTGTATTTTTTCAAAATTTTAGGCTCAGTAGTTTCGGAGATAATTTTCGGGAATGGTTTATTTTCATCTATTTTCTTACATAACTTTAAAAATATTTATTTTAAAATTATAAAAATATATATTTGAGACCCTCACAGTAAGCCTTTTCATTTGATATATCACACGGTACAGTGTGCAAAACTGTTTTTCTAATTTTCTTGTGTCTTCCAAAAGTAACCCCATAATCAAAATTCATTTATTTACGTAACACGTCCGTTTTTGGGTCACAGAAATTGATATGTGTACCAAATTTCATCTTAACCGGTCCATTAGATTCGGAGTAAATTAGCTGTGACAGACGGACAGACAGACACATGAGTGATCCTATAAGCAACTAAATAAAGAATTGTATTATATAAACATCTATACATGAAGAAAACAAGCTTCAATAAAGACGATCAAACACATAACATTCATTACGTTATAAATAACTCAATCATTTATAAATATCATGTAACAATAGACATAATACAAAATAATAACATTGATTAACTGTACATACACGATCCTATCACTGATCAGTGTAAACACTTGCAGCATTAACTGTTTCAAATTAATTTTATTAACCTTTGACTTCATAGGCGATACTGTTATACACAATTTGTCTATCAACAAATAAGGGTTAATATTAGATGTATTTCTAAACTTGCATTCATTATCCTCCTGCCTTGGAGTACTCCAAGGGCAATATGTTTTTTCTTCCATACATTTCTATCAAGCGTCATCTAAGTATTTACTTTCTTCCTTGCTATATCATCTTCCATACAATTAATCAATCTTTTCTTTTGTCTGCCTCTTTTTTATAACTATTTCTTAACTTAGCAACATCTTAAAGTTACTAGCGACCGAGATTGGACACAAAAAAATCGATTTCAGTGAAGCGTTCGAGATCAATAGCCTGAAGAATTACTTGATCTAGAGACGGAAGTTTTTGTAATAGTTTATTTGACAAAAAATGGCTGTCGCCCTGAAATTTTTAATAAATCAAAGAACGAGATAGGGAACTGACGAAATACTAAGGCGATAAGTGATGATGAATAAGCTTATGATAAAAAAACATACTATTTATTTTAAACATAAAAAAGTCTTTATCCACAATTTCTAATAAGAACCAATCTATAACTCTAATTAACGAATTAAACAAGATAAATGTCACAACGCCAAAAATGTGAATTTCGTGTGTAGGTAGGCACTAAAATAACTCTTCAATGTAATTGTTCCTGAGTAACGAGTGGATGCAGTAAAGTAGTAATTACGCAGTTGACTTGTTTAATGGAATAATGGCTTATTGCTTCTTCATTTGCCTTCCCAGACTGGAATATATGAACCAAAGAGACCAATGACGCAAATATTCCAATCTTATTGGTCGTAATATGTTCGAGCCGTTCGGGGTTGAAAAACAAGGGCCCTGGTGGGGTCCGCGTACGCACATAGTTTTTCGAGACATTGCCAAGCGGTTGGTGGACTCTTCACGTGACCAGAGGGCTAGCCTATTTTGTGGCCAAAGAATCAGCAATACCCTATAAAGTGGCAATGCTGCCAGCTTTTTGGGTACTTTTTCTGTACCGTTTGTGATCTTGCTTTACATTTTTTGCCATATCTCCGATGTTATTGGCTCGATTAGGATTATTTTTATTATTTCTAAGAGCTTCTGAGTTATTTTATCGGATTAACTAACATTATTTATTGAATATTCAACACATGGCCATACGGTCACATGCCAATGGGCGACATTGTATAATTCCATCAAAACTGTAAGTCACCTTGAAATCTAAATTGTAGATAGACAAAAACAAAAAAAAAAATGCATAATTGATTGTATCTGGTTTCGTAATGAAAATAATATAATTCGCAATATGTCCTTGATCAACGGACGCGATGGATGAACGGTTTCGTCAAAAGTGATTGTCAACGCTACAAGACGATCGTGCCCGAGAACTTCAAAATGATAGGCTTGATCATTAAACATAGCCTCAGTTAATAATGACATACACCCAGGGCGTAGAAGTCTTTCGGCTGATATGATGATGATGATGATGACGAAAGAGATGATGTGGCTAGTAAGGCGATGACTTCGGAGATTACGGAAAATAGAGATGTATGGAAAGGAAAAAGGTGTGCCGACCATAAATTAATCGGAATAAGAGCAGCAGGGTGAAGAAACAATAAAGATTATTATCAGAAGTTATGTTCAAGCCCCACGTAATAGAGGGTGAGCCCATTACCATCAACCGTGCATATATTCAGACTCCGGGCTGTTACTGATAAATTCCTGACGGAAAAACCCAATGACACATTGCCCGACCCAGGAATCGAAGACAAGACCGCATGCGCATGAGGCATATGATCATCAAAATCCTTCTTATCGGAAACCAATTAATTAAAGAAACATAAAACATAACGAGTGCAAGTACTTGTTCCATTGAACGTAATGCGAGAGAATTTCCTAACGTCGCATAATTATACGGAGCAGACTAATATTAGTCTGCTCTTAATTATGCGGACTATCAAGTCCGCACTACTTTTTGAATCCACGCATGTGTTCCGACCTTTGCTCTAATTAGGATATCTGTTTACAAATCTAATGAGAACTTATGTTAGTGGTAGATATTTAGCAAACGTTACATATTTAACTGTTTTTGGAGTAAACATTTTGGTAGCTAGTATTGTTTTTTTTTTTTTTGTCGCAGTTCAATCTTGATATTTGACTAATGTAATGCATCATATTTAAAACTAGAATGACAATAGATAATTTCGTCTTCATCATACACGAGCAAAAAGATAATAACTCATCATAGCTAACTTATTCTAAAGTCTAAATCATGTAATTTTATCGCAGTTGCATTGTATAGTTGTGCTATCTAAATGTGCACCATCTAAAGTATTCATTTATCAAAATGGATGCATTGAAGATTTAAATTATATTTTGAACTGCACTTGAATATATTAATATTCAAGTGTCCTTTACAAGCAGAAAACCAGAAACGCAAAATGTATTTACAAAATGCTGGTCGTCGATGACGCTTTTATTAAAAATAACGTGTTACAAACTCTAATTACCAATGAGTAGTCAGAATGTGACATCACTAGTATTAAAACTATGGCCCTAATACCATTTGAGTAGCGTCATCGCGGAGGACGAGTCTGGATAGAGAAAAATGTCAAGTAAAGAAAATCATGAACTCACCGACTTCATCAGCATTCACCAACTTAGAAGCGATTGATCGTAGAGAAGTGGCCCCAGCTGAGCTGAACATGTCCAGCACTGGGCCCAAGAAGTAGATAGTCCTGGTAGGAGCAAGCGCGTACACCACACTCGCAGCTATCCTACTCAGGCAGGCCACCACGCCGATGATGCTGTCCTCAATTTTCCATCTTTTGCTGAACAAATATATTGTTATGAAGGAACCTGTACAAAGAAATTGTGAAATAGAATATACTGATTTTAATTCGAGAGTGATTTTAACAAATTTATCAGATAATCTGACAATGAAATAAAGGAATGAGTCACCCACCATCCAATGCAAGTCTTAACTTAAATATTTTTTACACACGGGTGACCTACGGATACTTAGATTAACTGGATAGGCACTTACATAGCTAAAAATATTTTTAAGAAACTGTTCACGTTTAATAAAACGAAATCGCTACCTTGATCAGCCTAAACATAGAAAGTTTCCTATGATATTGAGTAAAATGTTATCAAATGTCACATCTGTGGAAATTACCCACCGTTTTTATAAAACAGCATTGTATTGTCTTTGTATTGTGTTTTACCTACTTGTCCTGCAATTTCTGTCATAACACGTCCGATGACGTAACTGAATGTCGCTTTATTTTAAACAATATTTCATTATCAGATACAATATGGTGATAAAGTTATATTTATCGCAGAACTGGTCCACGACAAAGTGACTTCATCTATGTTATACTCAAGTTCTTTAACAATAGAAGGTTTTTACTGCAAACTGTCATTTGTCCGAAGAATCCTTTTAATAAATGTTTAATTTCTTCTCTTGACAATAGAATCAGATGAAGTGAGCCAAATTTCACGATGTGGGATTCTTTGCGTGTCCTAACTTTTTAAAGATTATTTCCCGGTTTTTAAATATTAATTAAGTAAGTATATAAGTAATTTCTTTATTTCCCAAAAACTTATACAGAAAATCGCACTATAGGTTTACAATTTTTAATTTATGGTAGAGAACATAGACATAAAACATTTGGATGTTGCAGAAATCTGTACACAATAGATTGAACTCTGTCTCTTAAACTAGGGTATCCTGTATCTTTGTATCCGATCAGTAATCAGCCGTCTATCATATCTGGTGTTGTGATTTTGTAAATCAAAATATCAGCGAATCAACGCAAGATTGCTTTACTAATCCAAGATTTAATTAATCTTCTACAAACCGAGGGTATTAATACTTCATTGCTATGCTAAAATATCGGTTACCCAGCCTCTGTTGTCTGTGATGTATTCCAAGATATTCCATGCCATTTCACTATCATTTAATTGTAAGCATTTCTAATGTTTGTCTCATTTTGTTTACCGAGTTCTGAGCTGACAGTTTGAAGATAGACGGCGGTTGTTTTGAGGTCGAACCAGTGCTAGATAGAAGAAGACAAATTACTTGTAAAGCTACGTTTACATTGTGTAAATATACTCTATATAAGATTTACTAGCTACCTAAATTGATACCTGCGATTTAACGGATAGCAGTCAAAATTCCTAAATACGGCGCGTATAAATCGCTCTATCAGCTCAAATTCAGATTGGAATAATACATTCAAAAAGATTTTTTTGCTTCAGCAGTGAAGACTGACTGAAAAAGCCAACTACTATCAAAGGCTAGCCCGTCAATCATTTGTTCCCAGCTGAATCACACGACTCATACCAAGTTTACTCGTCCCATGTCAACGAGGCTTAGAACTGTCATGTTGGAGCTGGGCACATAAGACAGACTATATAGGCATGGAGGCTCCAACAGAATTAATTAATTAATATTTAGTATCTTTTTGTACTAAGAAGGTTTTTTTCTGTATTTTCCATTTCAGAGCAACTATCTTCCACATTTTTCAAATTATATTAAGAACTGAAAATAATGCTGCGGCGTTATCTATTGGGTCTTTTCACACCCAAATTAATAAAACCGTGAAAACTGATAGTTGTAACATGAGCTAGAAATAGATTGTGTCACAGAGAGGTCAAGAAGATACGAGGTTACACTAATAAACTTGACCTAATTACGGTAGGAGTATCCAATTTTCCAAAACCCGTATGAATTGGCTGGCCTCTACTTTAAAGAATGGAGCGGTTTTTCCATCGGTATTTTATGGCGCGCGGTTATTCAATATTTCCTCCTGTATTTGTTTATCGGATTTTCTTGTATTTTACACGCTAGATGTGAGTGTGAACTGTGAAATTTGATTTACTTGCGGTGATTCGATTCGGTGCGGATTGCGGTGGGAAAACACTGTTTACACTTTTTAATCTACTCGATTAATTTACTATTCTCCACGTGAGCTTGTCGACTTTTATTATTATTTAAAAATAATGTTTTATTTTTAGCAGCATTCGATTTAGATTACACGGAAATAAATACCTAGATCATTTTGTAATTTTTAAGGAAATAAGAGCGATGCGCACTTCTTATAATAAATAATTATTATGATTGTAAAATGTTATCTTAATATGTTGTTGTTATTTTAACGAGCAACTAATTTGTTTATTTATGTATTATTAAAGTTCCTTTTATTTAAGTGATAAATTACACGATTCTCTATTTTAAATTATCATCAACGATTTATTATTAAATTGTATAACCAGTTTTTACTAATAGATTTTGGCTGGAAAATTCGATACATGTTTTATTTTTGTTTAAAAAACCTAAGTTTGTGTTTGTACTTTTATAGTCATGGATGGCATTTCAAACCTTTTTAGGCTGTCGTTGTTGTTGTGTATTCTGTAACCCTTTTTATTTATTTTGTACCCACTCATTCGTTTCTTTCAATTGCATTGGCTTTTTATTTTATTCTTTAGTTTTTTTTTTGTAGTTGATGGAAAATAGAATTTCATTACAAACCGGTCAATACGGGCTTCAATTTAAAAGCCATAAATGTCATAATAAACCGCAACAGACAATGTGTTAAAATATAGAATTATTTGTTGTTATCGTTTACTTTATTGTACAATGCAAAGGTATTTATTAGTGTAAATTATGATTTAAACTTGTTTATATTCGTTTTAGTATGGCTGTTATTATAATTGAGCGTAATGATATAAACAATTTATCAACATTTTTGTTTACAAAAATTAACATCAGGCTAAAAAAAAAACTTTATTTTCACAATACATACAGTTTTTTAACTTTATCACATTTAGGTAGGTAAGTGTGTTTTTTTTTCTGAAATACCTTACGTCTTTTTTTGTAACTACTGATAATTACATCGTAATTTTCTTATCTATTTAACTACGCAATGACGTTACTTAAAAATATTTCAGAACTACCTTCTTGAAATCGCACGCTGTCATAATATTTATTTTACACTTTATCTTGTCATTTACTTAATCTTTTTCACCGGGTATTTTTCCTGAAAAAGATTGTTTTATGGTTTTTCTGTTTGGTTAATACATAAAAATCTCTGCGTATTTGTTTTTTTATAAGGCTACGTGGAATTCTTGTTTGATCAGATTGAGTGTGCTGATATTACGCAAGATTGTAATTGAGTTTTATAAAATTCTTTCCACTAACCGATGTAGCAAAAAATTGGCAAAGAGCTACGTTTTAAATTGAAATGGTTTTAGGTTTTTTTATTTATAAAAAAATCTAAAAGAAAAACACGTGGATAAAACCCATGTGATCTATCTTCGTGCATCAGTCAATACAAATATGTATGCGCCGTGTGTGCATCAGAATTTATTGCCCTTTCCACATCAACGTGTGTCGCTCTGCGCAGTAGATTCATGGTCAATCTACAATATTTAGATGACGTCATCCATCATTTACGTCACATTATAGTTTTTAGCACTGTTTATTTTAATTGGTTTTTGAATGATGCCAATTTGCCAAAACAACGACGGTTGTTGGCGTCAATAAAAAAAAAAAAAATCTTACTTATTGGTGACAAAGGCTATCAATTTTACGCTGTATTCTGAAATATGTATTCAGCACCGTTATTGATTAGTAGTCAAATGGTTATTAATTTTCAGCGATTTTGGGATAAACAAATGAGTTGGTTTTTTGTTTTTGTTATTAAATGTGTTATTCACACAGCTGTGTTTATTTTTCTCTTCTCTTCTCTTATTAGTGTACTAACCACATGTTATTCTTCTTTAAATATAAATTTAAATAATTACAGCAAAAGATCTGAATTAAAGCTAAAATTACTTTGACTGCCAAACTTAATGTTTACATTATTTTGTAATACAAACACTACTATCTAGATTATGACATGGATTATCTTATTAAGATTGCAAAGCGACTTGATTGTTTACTGAAAGAACTAAAAACGTATAAATCTTCTAGACAACACAAAAAAAATATGTGCAGTGAAGCAGGTTTTGATAACAAAATAATCACGTACAGATTTCCCAGAAAAAGTATGCACTTCGGCAATCATCGTCTATCTTCGGAAATATGAAGACGCGGTGATAAAATCTTTTCAACCATGTTAGTTACAACATGGAAGTACTATTTTGTACTGTACAAAAAAGAGAGAGAGATAGGTATACAACTCAATACAATTTCAAAAAAGTTTTAACTTTTGAGTGACAGATCTGCCATTGGAGTAGGTAACCCAATAGAGAGAAAGCTTCCTACAAACGCGCAACGATAAAGTGTAGTACCACAAAGCGCGGCAGTACAAACATTTTAAGCTTCGCCTCTTTGGGGGATTACTCTGTGGCGCGACATGCATGCTAATTCGGAATCACGAAGATTACCGAAGCGCATATCTTTTCTGGTTTACCTGTACCTATCATTAACATTTTGCCACAGAATACTTAGTAATAAAAAATAGAACTTACCAACGCTCCCAACAAGGACGGAGTAAGTGAGGAATAAGCTGTAGTCCACCTCGGTGAACTTGAACTTGTACCGAGTGAACCAGTACGTCATCTGCGCCTCACCTTTATCCCAAACGAAACAGGTATTAGTCAATCAGCCACCGAGTGACGGCAATCTGTAAACATCACCTGTAATAGGCTCTGTTCTAGCCGTATTTGGAGAAATTGGAGGAACATTTATGCGGTAATTGGATGAACACATTTGGAAAAGAAATAGGTACTACATTTGTGGAAGTTGAGGAAACAGTTGGAAAAAATAAAGGAACACATGAGGACGTTGGAGATACACATAGAAAAATTTAAGGAATAGATACTAGTAACAGGCTTACGTTGAAAACACGGAAAAAAAAAATTGGGAAACAATGGGGAAGTTGGAGGAACACAGGTAGATGTTAGAGGAACATAATTATATAATGGACATTGAAGAAATATATGGGAAATTATGAGAATAGCAGCTGCTTCTAATGGTAACTGGTAAACTTATGTCTATTGATGATTAGCTAAATGAATTTCTGCTGATTATTGATTATTTTTTCTGATTTATGGGAATAATGGAAGAATGTATTTTTTTTAAATTATTATTAAGAATATTAAAAAGGTGACCAGGAGAATTCATCTAGTGTTGCTGTCACTCAGGGAGTTTATTAATAATCTGAAATCTTAACAATTTCAGCATTATTAAACACATAGAAAATTTTGAGGAATAGATACCTACTAGTAATAGGCTAAAGTTGAAAATACGGAAAAAAAAATTTGGGAAACACAATGGGAAAGTTGGAGGAACACGGGTAGATGTTAGAGGAACATAATTATATAATGGACATAGAAGAAATATATGGGAAATTATGAGAATAGCAGCTGCTTTTAATGACAATTGGTAAACTTATGTCTATTGATGATTAGCTAAATGAATTTATGCTGATTATTGATTATTTTTTTCTAATTTATAGGAATAATGGGAGATTGGTTGAGATATTTCATAAGATTATTAAAAAGGTGACCAGGAGAATTCATCTAGGGTTGCTGTCACTAAGGAAGTATATTAATAATCTGCATTTTTAACAATTTCAGCATTATCAAACCTGTGTAAACCGTAAGCCAATACCAATATTTTACGATCCAAATCCTATACTATTAAATGAGCAATATTTTTGTATATATACATGTTCACGAAAACGGCTCTATCGATTTCAATGCAAGTTGCAATATAGGGGTTTATGGGGGCGAAAAATCGATCTCATATCTGGGAAAATTCGTTTTTTCCGTATTTTCACCAGACCCGAAATCGGTCGCCCAAAGTTTAGAAGAAGATAATGACATGGCAGCATGGAATTAGTAAGTACCTACTATCATGGCAACATGGAATTAGTATGAATTATCCTATAGGTACTATTAAATGAGCATTCTCTATTTTCACCAGAGCAGAGCTCGGTCGCCCAGGTAATATTATATTATATCACGCTGTACTATTAAGTAATATGAAGTCATAAAATAAATTGACTGTGTCGATATGTAATAGAGTTGTCACGGGCATTTTATTTTTATCGTCTCTTTGCTTCCAAATACCGTATCAATCGAATACGTATTATTTTTATATCATCAGATAAATACATACATACATCCATAAACTCACGCCTTCTTCCTATGGGGTAGGCAGAAACTACAAAACGCCTGCTACGATCCTTACAACACTCATTTTGCTTCGTTTCCGTTCGGATAAGTACAGTCAAGGAATAAATAAATTTTTTTTTACTTGTTATTTTTTAGACTTCGTCATTGTCAACATTTTGAATGAAAATAACAGTTCCAAAAGGTGACATGCGCCAGCTATGTGGGAAAGGAATTTGTTTGAAAATCTATATATAAAATTCTCGTGACACAATGTTAGTTGCCATACTCCTCCGAAACGGCTTGATCGATTTTTATTAAATTTTATATGTATATTTGGTAGGTCTGAGAATCGATCGTAATCTATTTTTCATACCCCTAAGTGGTAAGGGTGGTCTACCGCAAACATTTATATGGCAAAACAACGTTTGCCGGGTCAGCTAGTTGTTTATATATTATCTTTCCTTGACCGTATCTCAATCAATCTACCTAGCCTTTTCCCAACTAGATTGGGGTCAACTTCTAGTCTAACCAGATGCAGCTGAATACCCGTATTTTACATGGAACGACTGCTTATCTGACCTCCACAACACAGTAACTAGTATACCCCTTGGTAAGCCTGGTTGTCAGACTTTCGGGCTTCTGACAACCCGTAACGACTGTCAAAGATCCACGGATGACAGCTGGGACCAATGGCTTAACGTGCTTTCCGAGGCACGGAGGAGTCTCGGTATGTAGAAATGGTCACCCAACCCCGGCAAGCGTAGCTTAAACTGATGGATCGACCCGTGCGGCTGTTAGTACTTAGCCATGAGTTCCTCCTTGACCTTACCTAAGACTAAAAATAAACTATATTTCAAAATTTTGAGTAGTACTCAAACCTGGTAGAGATGGGCGAAAAATACATATAAAAAGACAGCCTGCAGTGAACCCACTGTAGGTATGTCAAATCGTCAACCATAGCTTATAAACCAATAAGCTATGGTTGACGATTTGACATACTTAGCAACTGCCCGTTAGCACCACCCTCTGCATCACCCTAAGGTTGACTGGTAGAAAATGCCTCAGGCATTAAGTCCGTAAAATATTAATTATATTTCTATTAATTTATACAAAAAAAAAATACTTTGTACCGTATCTTTATACTTGTGCATAAAGTTTTAATAAAATTAAATAAATTACTAAATGAACTATGCGCTAAACATATTTAAAACATAATTATATCTCTGTCATTTGCAAACGATTGATAGAAACAGGAGTGTTTAGTGCATTCAGTGATTTGTGTGCAAACGAGCCTCAATATTTTATTTCTTAAACTTTTATTTCAAGAAAATTTAAGAAAATAGTTCACTCATCAAAAAGTAACTGAAGATGTAAAGTTTATAAACCCAAAAATCAGATTATAGAACTTATAATTAATAAGTCTCACACCAACTTTGCCCTAAGGCTCTTAAAGATGTAGGATTAGCTAAAAAGTTTTGGATTACGCGGTCTGAACTACCAAAGATTATTTCAAAGCCCGGCTTGAGATTTTGCAAAGAGATAAGAGTAGATTCCAACATAAATATTAGCCCGTTTCGTAAAATTGGTGAGCCTCCTTAAAACCTTATTAAGTAGATTAGGTAGTCAAGGAGGTAACAGTGGCATTTCGCGTTCTTTAACATAGGTTATTGCAGTTTTAGCTTTTATTTATTAATATTTAGGTACGCTTAACAAAATCTGAAATACAATGTACAACTAGTATAAAGGAAAAAATAAGTAAAAGAAGGAGCTTTTCGGGCATAAAAATATTCGTCCGCATTGCTGTCAGTGGGAAAAGTGCCCAAAAGGTTGGCAACGTTGCCACGTTGGATGGCAATGCTGATTCTTTGACCTGAAAATTGGCCATCCCTCTGGTCACGTGAAGATCGATCAACTTCTTACCTAATTTAAGGTTTCTTTAGGGTTCCGTACGTCCGAATGAAAAAACGGAAACGTTAGGATCACTCTTGTCTGTCTGACCGTCTGTCACAGCCAATTTATTGCGAATCTAGTGGACCGATTGAGTTGATATTTTAATTTGGTAAACACAGACGTGTAACGTAAATAAATGATTTTTGAATATAGAGTTCACTTTTGGAGGGGCAAATATGAAAAAAAAAATTTTTTTGCTAACTGTACCGTGTGACATATCAAATGAAAGAGGGCTTACTGTGAGGGTCTCAAACATATTTTATTTATAATTTTAAAATGAATAGTTTTATAGTTATTTAAGAAAATTTATGAAAATTTACCATTCACTCTTATCTCCGAAACTAATGCGCCTAAAATAAAATATAAATGTATTTTTAGAACCTCTATGAGTAAGCCTATGGTTGTTTTGTGTGGGAGAACATGTTTTTCAACTACAATGTTAAGTTTGTTCTTGGGATCAATTCATTCCAACTGAACCCTTTATTGCGCGTGGACCGATATACACTTGGCCGGTTTTTTCCAGAGAGCCGCTCCTGAAGTGTCTAGAGACAGCAGTACCTTACTAATAAAATTCGTGGCGTTGAAAGTGCGTTGAGCGCAATTCTCCTGTCAAGGACCGCCGTCAAAGCCGTCAGTTTCTATACGTCAGTTGTGTCGTAATGCAAGTAAACGGTGACACGGTTTGACATGGTTTGTATGAAAAGTGTCGACAATGCCGCCTCTAACAGCGGCCGCCGAGACTTCTCCGTGCTCTATTTTTCTACAATATCTGTAGTGTCAGTCTACATTTCTATAATTTTGCCAAAACTTCAGATATTATCCATTTAAATTGAGTGTGTTGTATTTTTATTCCCAGTAGCAGCTCGGAGTCTGGAATTGTGTCTGGTTGATGGCAATAGGATCGCCCCCAATTATATGGGACTTAAACATAACTGGCGAAATGTGGATGTACTACGGGTACGCCTCTGCGAACATGCTCCTTCTTTCCCCAAAGGATTGGCTTTTAGGGAAAGAAGGAGTGATACTATGTTATGATATGTTAAATTGAGTGTTTGACACTCTAGCAGCTAGGTTGGTTTGGATCCATGACCCCTATAAGGTTGCTCCATGTCAATCACAGAATGTCAACACGCGATATTGGCTAGATGAAATGATGGCGTAAATAACGACAAAGCACAATGTTGTACTTGGGATTTTTTTTATCATATCCCATGTCAAAAGTAGGTAACTCTAAAATGGCAAAACTGATTGAATTGTTGGATCAGCAACATCATATTATAAACATAATAATCTATCATAATCTTTAGACTTAACAAAGAGAATTTTACGCCTAAATTACGCCACATAAGTGCTTGGTGTAAGCTCAGACCAAATAAAAAACGAGCGCTGTCGGTAGTCGTAATATGATGTGTAAAATCTGACATATGTATATGTAATCAGAAACATTAAGGTAACAAGCAACATTAAAGGGACGGGGCCTCGTCATTGGTCAATTCAAATAGCGCGCGCTTCCCCAGCTTCCTGTTACACAAATACACACTTCCGTCCCTTTTCACGAAATCACTCCCATAGATTTGATTATATAGATTTTTTATTAGATTTAGATTTAAATTGCAGGAAACCGAGCGGAAAGATGTTCCACATCAAAAACAACAGTGTGCTGTCAACAGTGACGTGAGGCCGGTTTCGTAAACATGTGTGTACTTAGTGAGGTGTACTTTGATTGAAATGGTTGTAAACGTGTGCGTATGAGTGTGTATGTACAGAGCAAAGTCAAAGTCAAATCATTTATTTTAAATAGGCACATGTATGGCACTTTTGAACGTCAAAATTTACAAAAAAATAGAATTGATTCTAGTCGCCCCTTCCAAAAGGTAGTTTTCGTATGGAGAAGAATGGGTAAGAAACTCCACTCTAATTTAATTATGTGATAGATACATGGTGCTCACATATTTACAAACATTGTAAAAGTAGACGATTTTCCTAAAATTTTATAAGTAATTAATAAGTCAGTGTGTGAGAAAGTAATCACAGAATGTAAAATCAATGTCATATTACACAAAATAATTTTTACAATTAACCAACCAGTTTGATTTTGTCTTGATTCTAAATTGTCCTATAGAGCAGGACCAGCATGTTTCCAAGCACTCTTATCTTGGATATAATCCTCTAATTTGCAATATAGAGCGGAGATGTAGTTTTGGCATGCTCCACTGTATTGTTCGCAGAGCGCTATGTTTTGGATTTTAATTGGTTTGAGTGTGTAAGCAGGTAATATGAATGTAAGTAGGTTTTACCTAATTTGAGTACGAATATAATACTAAGATATTATGTATTTCTGATTATTATTGTTATGTGTATCATCATCATCATCATCATCAGCCCATAATGTTCCCACTGCTGGGACACAGGCCTCCTCTCTGTGAGAGGGAGTGGGCAGTAATCCACCACGCGGGCCCAGTGCGGGTTGGTAAATGTCACATGTTTTCGAATTTTTGGTTCTAGGACATGCCGGTGTCCTCACGATGTTTTCCTTCACCGTTTTGAGAGCAGTGGTGATGAAATAATTTAAACAAAGTAAAGCGCCTGTCTGGGTACGAACCTACGACGTACAACTCGTAAGTCGCGGCCGTTACCACTGGGCCACCACTGCTCTCTCTCTTATGTGTATGGTGTAACAATATGCATGACTATTGAGATTACGATAGCCAGTTCATTACCTACAAGTATTGTGGAAGACTGAGACTCGAAAGAAAAAGAAGAGGTGGCATATTGAAGTGTCGAGAGCATCTCTAAAGGAATCTAACGCTTTAGCCACGATGCGTTGTTACAGGACCAGTCTATTTTGTACAAAGTTGACATGATACTGTTAAAGGTCAAAGTTGATGAAGATTTTGCTATTTTTATTACTTTTGTTAAGTAGGTAAGTTAACTTTTGATGGATCAGAATCACCGAGGAAGGCCAAGGAAACGCTGACGTAATGACTTAGATGCTTTAACCATCTCTGCGATCACTGTGGTAAGACCACCAGTCAAAATGGAAAATTTTCTACTCGGTTTGGTTGGTGGTAGGGCTTGTTCTAAGTCCACCTGGCTAGCTACCACCATCTTATCTAAATCTGCCGCCATAACAACAATATTAACAGCATTGTTGTGTTTCGGCAGTTAGAGGTAAAATAGCCAGTTCCTCTGTGGTTGAGTATTCCGGGTGAAGCTCGCTTCCACCTTCGGCTTGATCGTCACTTACTCTACTAATCACATCAGGTGAGATGAAGAGAGAGAGAGAGAGGGTGGGAGTTTGGCCGGAGAAGGCAACACACAAGGAACAGTGGAAAGTATTACCAGTGGAACAACACAGGAAGATAAAAAAGTATCTTTTATAGTTCGTTTGTTTATACGCAATGTTCCGGCATTCAAGGCCGTTGATTGTCAAATCAAAATCAAATAATTTTATTACTATATAGAGATATGAGGAACAGGGTGTAAAGTTCACTCATTCTCTATAGAAAAAGTGAGGATCCTCCGACCTGACGGGTGTCGTGTCTGGTGGGCAACTGCTCAAAGATTGAAGTCGATAAGTAATATACAGGGTGTCAGGGACATCGACGCGAAAACTGTTACCATGGATTCAGTACATGGTTCTGAATCCCCTGCGTGGGAATTTTTCGTCGATTATTTAAAAAAAATCTGCTTTTCCATATATTTTGACCGCGTAGGTATTGCACTTTTCTATGAAACAGCAGATTTTTTTTAGTGACCGAGGAAAAAATTCCACGCAGGGGGTTCAGAACCATGTACTGAATCCATGGTAACTGTTTTCGCGTCGATGTCCCTGCCACCCTGTATAAGTGCGCGGTAAACTGTATATGCGCGCGGTAAACATTGCTTGCGCGATGCAGGATTTCGCGTGACGTCAGTGTGATGTGTAGTTCGTATGTGGTGATGTAGATGCCGCTACATCTCCAAACGAGGTCTTTTTCGTCTCAAAGAGATGCGTTAAATACAGAGCAATGTCAGCCATTTTCCAGTTGCCGACGCAACTGGAGAATGGCCTGACGTAATTGCAAATTCTTTTAGCCTTGCCTTTTTCGTTTTTGATATGTGGAAAAAGAGAACAAATGATAAGTTATTTGGAACATTGTACTGTGCTACTTTCATGCTAAAAATAAGTATTTTCTTTATTTTTGATATCTTTAGTTCAAACTACTATCATTGTTATAATGATTATGAGGTTATGCTAAGTTCGCCGTTTAAATTTACAGTACCACTACGATATAAAAAAATATGCATTAGCAAAATGTCAGAATATCGAGATAAGAATATCTGATTCTAATATATTTTTTATCAACTAAAATAGGTGTTTAGGCACAGTATTTAGGTGTAAAAATATAGTATATTATTGTTTTATTCATGATATAAAAATCGGTTTTGTAACATTTGTTATCTTTTAATGAAGTGCAAACTATACTCCATTTGAAATAAGATTAGAAATTTTAAATAAACCTTTTTTACAGTCCGTTCAACCGATTTTGACTTCTATTGTGTTGGTGGTATGACAAATGGCAGCTGCAGTAAACAGTTGGTATTGTAACCACTTTTTAGCTTTTAATGCGACCCTTATGCCTACGGTATAGAAGTCAAAATCGGTTGAATGGACCGTAAAAAGGTTTGTTTAATTGTCTAATCTTATTTCAAATGGAGTATAGGTAACCTTTTAAACCAGTTGCTTTCAAAGTAGTTATTCAAACATACTTACCTATTTTTTCTTAGAACTGATTAACAAACGTGTCTTCAGAACGAGCCCTGGCCTGTGCCTCATGCAGAACACGTGTGTCTTATAATAGAAAAAAACAACTTTTTTAATAAATTTATTCAATCGATTGCGAAATATTTAAGTATTCATACTTAAATATCAAATTGCATTTTATTACCACTCGGGTTTTCCCAACTTATCATCACACGATTCACACACACCAAATTTATGACATATGCCACAAGTTTTATCGCTCTCTTTTTTATTTTAAATGTTGTCCATGGAGTTTCTAACCCTTCGCCATAGGAACCTACTACGCTTTGAAATGGGCTACTAGCTTCATCTTTCTGACTGACCGAATCATTTGACAATTCAAAAGTGCCTATAAATCATGGTTTTATTTAAATAAATGCTTAGAGTTTTTCTTTAGATTTTCTCTCGAAATGTGTCACATGTTATATAAATATTTAGTTTATGTATTGTTTTTGCGTTATACGTATATTTTAATATTTTAGTTTAAGACTTCGCATATTCATATTTTCTCTTCTTGTTCTCACACAGTATTGTTTACAATTCTTTCTCATTTCTTCTTTCGCAGGTCTGCTGGAAGACATTTCTTAACAAATAAGCAGTTTTGTACTCAACATTATAATTATGTCGTATCTGTATGTATTTTGCTGTGTGTACATAAATAATCAAATAAATAAATAAATGTCTTGTCACAGTTAATTGCGCGTTATCAAGAAGATAAATGGAAATATTTTAAAATATTTGAAATGAATACTACCATATTTGCATAATCTCATACATGACACGTATAAGTATTACGTGAGCGACGTGAACTTACTCAAAATCTATGAAATGTTATCGAAGATAGGTCACGTCACGTCAACCGTTTAGCGCGTGCGACTTGCGATGCGATTATATACACATTGATATTGTTGGATATTACTATTATTTTTATTTCTCTGTTAGTTTTTATGATGGTCTGGCAGTTTGAGTAGTTTATGAAGCCTACCCAAATGTCCTTTCTTTGGTATTGTTCGTTGAGTTGAGCTCCTTAAGTTCTGAGTTGAGCTCCATGATTACTGACAAATGTTTCCACTGACTGGACAGGACCACTCAAATCTGTGTGGTTCTTTCCTCAAAAGACCATTTCAGACACTAATCCACATGGTCTTCATATGACCTGACTAAGATTATGTCTGGACTTTAAAAGAGACTGCGACCTCTGAGTTTGTTTCGGCCTTTCTTCTCAGAGTAGTCAGATAGGAAACGCCGAACTCATCTAGCTTATTTTTAATATGACGTGTAAAAGTGATTCCGATGTCCTATTTACAGAATAAACAATTTCATTTCATTATTTTTACACACACAATAGCACAACATAACATCACGCCTATTTCCCGAAGGGTTAGGCAGGGTTGTACATAAAGTACTCTCACATTTCGCCAATTATGTTTAAATCCCAAGTAATAGAGGGCGAGCTTAATTTTGTTCGCGACTGTATCTTTATCATTTTTTTTTTTAACTTTTCTATTTGTTGAAGATTACAAAGACAAGTTTGAAAATTAAAAAACCTGCTTAGTTAGTTCTTCGAGACGATCTAAAGATCTACACAAATATTTATAAATGAAGAAGTCTTTTTTTGTGAATTGCATTTCGCAGGTTAACCTAGGAGGTTGTTTTAGTAAATTACGGCTTCCAGCCAGAACAAAGATAAGTTTATTTATAAACGTTGCTTAAAGTTAAGTAATAATTAGCGACTGTTTAACCATACATTTTTGACGTTTGAACGTCACTTAACTTTAAGAAACGGTTATAAATAAACCTCAAATTTTTAAACTAAGCGATTACACAGTAGGGGTATCCCATGTGGGGTGCAGACCTTGGCTTAGGGCATCGCTGGGGGCAGCAAGATTAGGCTGGATCGGATCTTGATTAAATAAGGACGAATTTAAAGCTACAGGCTCAGCGGCGCGGGCTGGCTCGAGCAAGGCTCGGGGCGAACATGAACAGCGGCGGTCCTAGGCGGCGAGGGTGGAAGGAAGGCAGTTTGCATTTGTATTTGCAAACTGTACTATTAGCTCTACTACTTTCCTGGAGGAGGGTTATAGCGTCATCGCTCGGAAGTAACAGTCTGTCTGTATGTTACTTTTTAAAGCAATGAAGCGATTTTGATATATATAGTTTGTCCACTCTGAAATGAAGCGCCTCACTACCGCATTACCCACAGAAATTCGCATTACCGTGTACGTAAATGCGGTAGTGGGGCGCGTCATTTCAGAGAGGACAAGCTATACTTAGAGATAACTTAACACCTAAGGAACAATTCAACCCCTTAATGGTCTGAAATGAGACGTTGAAGTTTGTAAAATGGGAAAATCTAGCTAGAATCTATAATTATCTATCTATACATATTATAAATTAAAGTCGGTTTTAGTGTCTGGCTGACCGCTCAAATAAGTTCGCAATGGATTTTGATGCCGTTTTTATCATAATTTAGAGGATTTATTCCGGGAGTTTTATAATACATTAATATTAAACCTACAAATAATAAATGAATCTCGAAAGGGGAGAGTCGCCTCATAATTATAAATTAAGGACACCTTTTTTATTTATTTCTAACTATACCGTATACTTGTACTATATCTTAAATATGTAATTCTGCTGTAAATGTGTTTGTCACCTATCTAAATGGCGGGACCGATTTGGATGAAATTTTGTGTGTATATTTGCGTGGGTCCCTGGGTAGTTTGAAAATACTTTTGGACCCTGTAGGGGGCGCTGTTCGGACAGGACAACGTACTTACATAGAGATGAAATTGAGATGATATAGAGGTGAAATTTGAGATTTTGTATGTATTAAGTAATCTTCAGAACTACTGATACCATTAATCTACCTAGCCTTTTCCCAACTATTTTGGGGTCAGCTTCCAGTCTAACCGGATGCAGCCGAATACTAGTATTTTACATGGAGCGACTGCCTATCTAACCTCCACAACTCAGTAACTGGGTAATACGATACCCCTTAGTAAGACTGGTTGTCAGACTTTCGGGCTTCTAACTACCCGTAATGAACTGTCAAAGATCCACGAATGACAGCTGGGACCAACGGCTTAACGTGCTTTCCGAGGCACGGAGGAGTTTCGGTATGTAAAGATGGTCACCCATCCACGGACCAACCCCGGCAAGCGTAGCTTAACCTGATGGATCGGCCCTCGTGGCTGTTATTATTTAGCCACGAGCTTCTCAGATCGGTACTACTGATACGATTTCGTAAATTCTTTCACGTATGGAAAGCTACAATATTGCTGAGTGTCATAGGATGTATTATATTATGTTAAAAGACAGTGGCACTCCAGGAGTGTCGACAGAAGTGAAAACTTGAACAAAATCGCCTTGGTGGAAGAAAAATACTTGTAGGTATAGAACATTGGTCCGTAACCTTATCTAAATAAAGAGCACAAAAGCGTTAACAAAAAAAAAAAATACGTCCAAAACCATTTAAGTAAAAATATTTGAATAGAACATTGATATAAATAAAGAGCACAATCGGGTTTACAAAAATGAGGTGTCGGTAACGGTGTCGCGAGTTCAATTTTTTTTTCCCATCTCAAAAATGCCCAACGCGCATAAAGAAGTTTGCACTTCAACAAGAAATTGTCGCAGGGAGAAGTTAGTGTAGGTATAATTCAAGTTAAATTAAAACTCTCTTACTTATTTCTGCTTGCCGATAAACAATGCATTAGATTATAGGTACTTAATTCTGTCAGCAACGTAAACTAATCTGCCAGCCAATCGGTACACCTACCTTAATCAAGCTATGTTAGTAGTTAAATGCATTAAGTATTAGCATTTATATTGTTTGGTGCATTGCAGGCAACAAACCTACGATAATAAGCCCAATGTGTCACATAGGGTAAGGTATACTCTACCAGTTGAGGTAGGTACTTGGTGCACTAAGTAGGTACCAATGTAAACGCACCATGTCGGACTAAAACTACAAAAACCGACTAAGTGCGTGTTGGACCGCGCACAATGAAGGGTTCCGTATTTGGAATGAATTTGTCCAACCAAACTGTGTATACCAAAAGAAGTTGGATAACTTATAGATGTGTAGTTTAAGATAAAAGTACGAATCGAACTCGCACACGAAGGGTTCCGTACCACCGTACAATATTTAACAATTTTTTTTTTAAATACTCCTGTTAAAAGAAACAAGTTTCTTGTATAATAAAATCCCCCTTTATCTTTTTTTTCATTATTTTTTGTTATTATAGCGGCAATAGAATTACACAATCTGTGAAAATTTCAACGGTCTACCTATTACGGTTCATGAGACACAGCCTGCTGACAGACAGACAGCGGTGATTTAGTAATAGGGTTCCGTTTGGCACCCTTCGGGTACGGAACTCTAACTGGTTCTCATTTGCAATAACACTATACTCCGTTTGAAATAAGATTAGACATTTAACTAAACCTTTTTTACAGTCCGTTCAACCGATTTTGACTTCTATTGCGATGGCGGCATGACAAATGACAGCTGCAGTAAACAGTTGGTTTGTAACCACTTTTTTTGCTTTTAATGCCATCCTTATGCCTACGGTATAGAAGTCAAAATCGGTTGAACGGACTGTAAAAAGGTTTGTTCAAATGTCTAACCTTATTTCAAACGGAGTATAGATGATACCTAAATGAGTGCCTGAAATATTATTGCACTGTTGGATTTTACACTCTCAGTACTCGGCTCGACTGATCGAGCGTTGAAAATTCAACAGTGCGCTTCTACTAAGGCATTAATTTAGCTATCATCAAAACAGGCGTATGATCCTCGCCATGAAGAAGAAAATTAGGAAGGTGATATATATGTCGGAGATGGGTATGTGACTTTCGTTATTATCAGCGATATTTTAACTACTGTGGGCATAGTGTGGGTAGTGTTGGTTAATGCGCAATACAAAAACAGTTTGCAGTTCAGATCACATTATAATTTACTATCATTTTAATCACACTAGCTAAATTATACACACACTGGGTGCGACGGCGTTTATTAAAATCACCAATTAACACAATGATCACAAATTATAACTAACACAGTAACTGAGCACCACGAATCGAGAACAGTTCCGCGACGTCTTAACTCCAATGCTATCCGAGGCTGAATATCCTCCTCACCGTGGCCTTAAAACATCACGACTGTAGAAGCGCACGCTTTAGGTGTGGGTAGATCACGTCCTATCGCCAGCGGCGCGCTTGCGATTCGTTTCGTGTCCGTACTAATGACCGGATCCGACATATACAATATGTAAAAAAAACCTGTCCAATCTAAAATGAGCTCATAGGTACTGCAATTACCTAAATACCTACCTACATTACCTAAAAGAAAAAAAAATCTAAATAAAAAGTTATTGCTACTTAAAAATATCATTTTTTTACCATAATTATCCCGTATTAATTAAAAATGAGTAAATTTTCAACCGGGTATGACCGGTTATGACTTGTAGATACCCGCTAAAGGACGGCCGCCCGCGCCCCATGTAATAATAAGCCGGTAAAATTCCCGATTGAAAAAAAAAGAGACGATTTTTTTTCGATTTTCTTGAAAAGTACCTCATAAATAGCCTCTTAGTATGATCCCTATCAACACCCTCACGGATCAGACAGAGGTTTTTAGGGTTCCGTTGCCAAATGGCAAAAAACGGAACCCTTATAGATTCGTCATGTCTGTCTGTCTGTCTGTCTGTCTGTCTATCTGTCTGTCTGTCTGTCTGTCTGTCTGTCTGTCTGTCTGTCTGTCCGTCCGTATGTCACAGCCACTTTTTTCCGAAACTATAAGAGCTACGCTGTTGAAACTTGGTAAGTAGATGTATTCTGTGAACCGCATTAAGATTTTCACATAAAAATAGAAAAAAAACAAATAATTTTGGAGTTCCCCATACTTAGAACTGAAACTCAAAAAAATTTTTTTCATCAATCCCATACGTGTGGGGTATCTATGGATAGGTCTTCAAAAATGATATTGAGGTTTCTAACATCATTTTTTTCTAAACTGAATAGTTTGCGCGAGAGACACTTCCAAAGTGGTAAAATGTGTGTCCCCCCCCCTGTAACTTCTAAAATAAGAGAATGATAAAACTAAAAAAAATATATGATGTACATTACCATGTAAACTTCCACCGAAAATTGGTTTGAACGAGATCGAACAACTAGTTTTTTTTTAATACGTCATAAATCGTAAACCGCAATTTACCTTTCATTCAATGTTACTTGCTGCTACGGAACCCTTTATGGGCGAGTACGACTCGCACTTGGCCGGTTTTTTACTTGTTGTATATCTACCACGAAGTAAATGTACAGAAATAGGCAAGCTTCATAAAACATGAGGCTGAAGCTGAACACCGATACTACGATTAATAGAAATCAGATGCAATCTGTGAGTGAATGGCTTTGCCCACCTGCACAAACGGTATTATAACAAAATGTACAAACTGTTCACGATAGCGTAGGATTGTTTAAATATTGTGAGTAATATGCAGATTACACACATTTCAGTTTACAAGGCAGGATTGTATACACGGTTCTAATCTAATATGCTTTCTACGAATTGAAATTAATATTGTTGACGTTATTACGCAATTGCGGCGATGCCAAAAAAGGAGGGTTATGTGTTTGACCTGTATGTATGTATGTACGTGTGTATATCTGTCACTATGTTCCTTCGTAACTAATACACGGCTGAACCGATTTTGATGAATGATGTGTCGATAGATTGGTTTTTATTGCGCAAGTATCACTGGGTAGAAATATTAAAATAAAAATAAGAATTGCGGATTTTTGGCGTCAAAAAGTACGTTTTCAAAAAAACAAAACTCCCTACCCTATCGTGTGGGGTATCAAAACGAAGGGTTTGAAAGGTGATTAGAAAAACATACAAATTGTATGTTTAAATGTAATTTGGAATGAGAAATGATTTAAAAAAAGTAAAAAAAAACTGAAAAAAATTGTTAGGTATTTAAAATTCTCTTTTCAGTTATATGTTTGTGCAGTCAGGTTTTTTTCGTTTTTTGATAGAAAATTTAAGAAAAAAAAAAGTATTTGCAGATTTATGGGTTAAGAAAATAATGTAATTATTAGTAGGTTAATTAGTACAAACCATAATAAAAATAAAATTTGTTTATTATGTGTTGCAATTCTGCAAAGTTAATTGAATACAGCCTGCAAATATCTGCAGTGGCAGTGGGCAGGCCATGTTTATCAAAGGCATTGTACACACAGTAGTTATCATTACATAAGTATTATGAAAAAAACCAGCCAGGTCTTCTTTTCGTGTGGTTAGTCAGTACCCTAATCGCGTAACTTATTTTCGTAAACAATTTTGCCTAATTTGTTTCATTTTGACAGTTCAACAACATTAATTGCGTTATTTACGTTGTTGAGCGGATTTTTTTTTCCAACTTATGAAGCAATGGATTAGCAATCTGTTTCAAATCGAAACGATTGTGATTGTGTTGTATAACGCAATTAGGGTACTGGTGTCGGAGTTTTAAAGCCGCCCATGGGCCTCTGACTTGACATGCCGTCGAGAAATATCTCTCAGGCATGCCGTGGTTTCCACACGATGTTTTCCTTCACCGTTTTTGAAGCAAGTGATAATTATACATGCCTTGGGTACGAACTCGAGACCCTAAAAATCGAAACTGAAATTAACAAAATTAAAAGTTCAAAATAATCTCAATTAATATTAAGAATAAACTAAATTAATATCTCATTAGTTTCATCATTATCATGCCTAACTTTGAAAACTTCAAAGTTGGTATTTTATCATTTATCTCCATTAGACTTAGTCGTTGACTTTTAAACATTAATTTGTTGAAAAAATATGAAAGTTTAATGACTGAACGGTATTCAAACTATGTTATATTAGGTTAAGCCCGCTGTTTCGCCCGCGTGGAGGTTTGAAATGATCTTTCGGGGACATAGGGACCTACAGTCAGCCCCAAAAAGATGTATACACGGACAAGGAACCATTTTATAGTCAACAACTTTTGTTTCACAACATTGTATCTATCGTATAGGTACAAAACATAGTATACAATTTATTTTACCAAACCCTACATCCCATGATCAAAACAATCAGTGATAGTTCCAGAACAAGGTAACAAAGCTGTCAACGTCATACGACTTATATCAAATGACATGTCTTTAGCTTCGTATAATAGAAGAACAAGAATTTTATTTTTGTCCTTTTCATTTCGTGCATGACGTCACTGACATGTCATTTGTTTTTGATTTTAGATAAATCATGAATGTTCATTACGAATGTTGTTTAGGCTTTTTAAGTTGGTTACCACCGTATTCGCGTGTAATAAACATTACATGATTTGAGCATTGCGTTGCAATACTGCGCCAGCTCGACGCACTGCCTAAGGAGTATTCGCTTTTATAACCGTTCAAACTGTGAGTATTCGTACTTGTAATATCGATTCAGTTGTACCTAATGCTCGGTTTTCCGAAATTTTACGAATTTGTAACTTAACAGCAGTGCGTAATGATGTATTAAATCATTACAAGCACGCACTATAATGCTCAGCTGGACGCATTCACTGATGAAATACTCGAATTTAAACTGTTACATTACACGCAAATGCTGCCGGTGAGCGACTACCTTAAGATGTGATCGTTGTCATAACAATAATAATATGTCAGTCTGACGCGGTAGAATAAATACCAAATTATTATGACATCGCATTTTCAACTAAATACTTACTTATTTGTCACACCGCCTCTCGAGGTTCAACTTTTGAATTTAATGATTACTGTATACATAATTGTGAGACTATGTAAATTACCATGTTTTGGTCAAATGTTGTACAGATTTTCTGAGACATTATGTTTACATTCTTTTGTTAAAATAAATTGTATACTATGTTTTATACCTGTACGGTGGATACAACGTTATGAAACAATGGTTGTAGACAATAAAATGGTTCCTTGTCCGTGTTTAATTTTTTTTGAAAACCGGGATGAAAAGTATCATAACACACATAACATCACGCCTGTAAACCCTGTAGAGTTAGGCAGAGGTGCTACCTATAGTACACCCACATTTCACCAGTTAAGTCCCATGTAATAGGGGGCGAGCCTATTGCCATCAACCGGGCATAAATCCTGACTCCAGGCTGTTACTGAGAAATTCCAGATGGAAAAACCCGATAGCATTTGCCCGACCCGGGAACCGGAACCGGGACCCGGAAACCAGGACGTCAGACAAAAAAAAAGAAAAATAGTTATCTCCTAAACGAGGTCATGGTCTATCCGTGTGACAAAATTCATTGAAATCCATTTTAATTTCGCATTTATAATTCTATTAAAATTAACTATGAAAAATTGGAAATAGTAGTAAAACCCCCTTTCCCAATTTCAATAATTACTAACTCCAGGGAATTCATTGTATTTACTTTCGTAACAACTCTAAAATCTATTACGCTAGCATATTGTCTCGAGACAAACAAGATCATCTACGTCTTCGTAAATTGATATAAATGTAACAGAACAACACTAACGAGTGCATCCACCCCAACGAAATACTATACAGGGTGAATTTAGGGAACAGTTTGGCTGTTCCCTAAATTCAGCCTGTCCTAAGACATTTTCTTCTAGATAACCTAGACTGCCCCGGTGGTCTAGTGGTCGCAAGCCCTACTGGTCCTGGGTCCGATTCTTGCGTCGGGCAAAGTGTCATTGATTTTTCCATCTGGAATTTCTCAGTAGCAGCCAGAAGTCTGGATATGTGCCCGGTTGATGGCGATAGGCTCGTCCCCTATTACATGGGACTCAAACAAAACTAGCGATATGTGGGTGTAATATAGATACACCTCTGCCTAACCCTTCAGGGAATACAGGCTTGATGCTATGTGTGTGTCCTCAGCTTAGTACCGTTGATGAAGTTTCTATGCAAAATTTAGTACTCATTAATAGGTATTGGTGCCAATTCTCTTGCACAACGAACTAAACTATCACTAAAGTTTCTTATTTTTCAAACTCTCAAACTCAAAGCATTTATTTCAATTAAATTATTTACAGGCACTTTTGAATTGTTAATGAGTCGGTCAGTTAGTCAGAAAGTTGAAGCTAGTTGCCCATTCCAAAACGTAGATCTCTATCGAGAAGAACGGGCAAGAAACTCCAAAGACACTCATTTAAATATAGATATTACAAAATTCTGGGAACATTATTCTTGTTGCTTCTATATGTGAGAACAATGTACAAAAAATTATCAAAAGCAATTGAAAATATAAGATTAAAAATAAGCCCTGTCAGATAAGAGATGTTTTGGTTAGGGACAATCTTAAAAGCTATTCAGCAAACAAGATTCTCTAAACTTAAAAACGATTTTGACACAACGTATATCGAGTTTGACAATCGCCAAGTTAAGTAGACCATAGACCAAGATTTGTCGGAAATTAAAATTAAACCTTCAACAGTCCAAAAAAAAAACAATAGAATTTTAATTGTTATCGATCTCCAGGAGAGCACCGGACTGTCAAGAGGCTATGAAAAATGAAAGCGAACGAAAGTCCAAAAAAACTTGAGTACAATCAAATATTGAACTTTTATTGTTTAGCCATTGTTATTGAAATGAAATATATGTTAATATAATAATAATAAAATATTTAACAATAAAAATGTTGTTTAATATTTTTATGTTATATAATAATATATTTAATATATGTTGTTGTTTGGGGTATATGTTGTTTAGCTTAGTGACGGCATAAAACTAAATTGTCTTTTATATTTTAATTAATTATGCAATAACCCGTATTTATTTTATTATCTGTGACCAATTTGATCCTGTTATGGTTGTACACCGAAAACGATTTAGAACTTCGGCGATATTTTTTCGGTTTTCAATTAAAAAAAAACCTTTAATTTTATTAAAATCGACAAACTACAGCATTTAAAAAAATATTCAGGTAGTATGATTAGCTTGCTATTTATTTCAGCGTAATAAAGCTAATTGGATACTAAAACGAGATCTCGTGAAAAGGAAATTCGGTTATTCGTTCAGTAAGTTGAAAATCTCCGGTATTTTCATCGCCGTAGGAAAGCCCTATCAAGGACATCTTGAATTTGTCTGATTGTCTGTTTGTTGTCGTAGTCATTAGTCAATTGGTTGGTGGTCTTCAGCATTGGCAAATAATAAATTAATTATTTAGTAAGGAGTCTTCAGCATGTCGTCCAATTCATCGAATGGGTTCGAACGGTCTCGCAATCTTTCCAATTGAACCCAGTCTTTATAGTTAAAAAAAAAAGTTATTTCATTTGACAGAATCTGAAACTGGATTTATCCACTTCTTTTCCAAACCATAATATAGAACATTCGATGTTCAGTACAAAAATTCATAAATTTTTTCACTAATGCATTTTGTACTGTATTCTAATAACAATTCTGCCGAATGGACAATAATAGCTGCATGCACTTTGATTTTTAAAGATTTTCCAAACTCACAAGTATCCAAACTTTCAAGAACTAGAAGAGAAAGTGCTTTGAAAATTTTAGTTTAAGAGAACTTATTTTATTCTACACCTTTTTAATCGCGATAAATAGTCTGATTTAGTTTGATAATCAAAATTTTAGGTGAAAAACAACAACTTCAGAATAGCAAACTAGTTTAGATGATTTTGTCACCATTGTTGCAGTAATAAAATCTGAGCTGATTTAAAAAAAATGTGATTTTAGTCTCTTGCTGAATAAAAATCTTTACCATTTTGGCAATTTTTAATTTTGTAATCGTATATATTTCGCAGCCTTTAATTTTAGTTTTGTAATTCCATCAGAAAACAGCCTGTATACACAAAGGGTAAAGTCTCCTTAGGCACAACCAAACGACTGGAGCTATTAACTTATCCGAGAGTGTATCTTCATGTAGCTTCACAAAGATGTGGAATTAGAACGAATCGCGTCCCCAAATAAACGTATCTCGAGATACTACAGTTTACGAGGACAGGCATGGGTTCAAATGTAAGTAATAGAGAACTAATAAAACGCAAAACGAAACGGGAATCTAAAGAGGACCTGCGGGGTAATTGCATCACACACTAACAATTGCATTGCCTTTCATTTTGAAAAAACTATTTTTTTAATCATCATCCCTATTAGGGATGATAAATAAAATAATATATTTTGTCCGCCTTGTAGATTATTATAAAATATTGGACTCATATTTTTTCTTTTTTTACGTTATCAAAAGATTACGGCGATACATTAAGTTAAAATGTGCCATGATGTCACGAGTATGTAGATTTTATACTTACTTGTGACGTAGCGACCCCAACTTTAATGCGTTTTATCTAAGTCATTTTTTATCAATATGATGAAGCAAAAAATACATGTCTAATATTTTTTTATTATCTGACTGACGGACTAAATAGATTTTCATTTTTTTGACCCAGGCATCATCCCTATTCGACAACATTCATTGTTTACGTTGTCGAGCAGACGAACTTTTCAAACATATGAAGCAATGGATAAGAAACTTCCTTCAAAATCCTTCGGATTGTGAAAGAAAGTGTGTTACGCAATTGGGGTGGCGTTTTTAAAATGCTGATAAGTTTAGTGGTTATAAATAGATACATTTGTCGTTGCTTCATTTTTAATTCTTCTTACCTATTTTGGTATAGTAATTTTATTCTAGACGCATCGTCTTCACATATAATTATTTAACTAATGTACGTACCTATACAAACTATTGTAAAACATTTTAAAAGAGTAACGGTGGATTTCTTGCCCATTCTTCTCCATACGAAAACTACCTTTTGGAAGGGGCGACTCGAATCAATTCTATTATTTTGTAAATTTTGACGTTCAGAAGTTATTTGAAATAAATGATTTGACTTTGACTTTACATAAATTTTTCAGAAATTAAATTGTTCAAATAATAAGTTACCATATAATATTGAAATAGATATTCCATTAATTATAATTGAAAGCGTATTAATTAACAAAAGAGACGTATCTTGGCCGAAATAATGAACTGTTTAAAACCAAAATAGCACCTGAAGATAAGTAAAACATTTATCTAAAGTAATTTAAATCCAGCGGGTTAATAGACCAATAATGAAGCAATGGATTAGCAATATCCTCCAAAACTCTCGGATTGTGATTGAAATTGTGTGTTACGCAATTAGGGTTCAAGGCCCTATTTAATATAACTGACAATGCGACTTATTTGTCCAAATTGTCACGTTATCACGACACTGCTGTTTAAAGCAGAAACATCTGATTGGCGCCTGTTACCTATCGCCTATCGGGTTTATTATATAGTAGTGATGTCCAAACATATAGAGACCTTATTAAAATAAAATGTCACTTGACTTTTCCGCTATACATGCGCTGAGAAGTCTACATACAATGTGTCTGTCTGGTCACCGGTGTCCGACCTTTTGACCGACATTTTGCCCCTACTGTTTTGAAATGGCGGTCATTTTAATTTTTTTGTTCATTTATTTTGCAATATCTACCGATGTAGAGGTCCTACAGGCATAAAATTGATTTCGTTCGATAGCTAAAAAAATAGGCAATAAGTTGAAACTAAAAGATTTATCAAAAACCTCCATTAAAACCTGAAAAAATAGTGGAAACGTAAAAAGTGTGAAAAAAAATGTTTATGTTTTTTGTTTTTCAATGTTTTCAAAAACTAGACTGTTAACATACATTATTTTTTTCTTTTTTCAAAATGACCTCGGGATTTCGTAACTGGAAAAACAAAAAAAAAAGAGTTTGTTGTGGTGGATTTGTCGATAAAATTGATTATATTGCTTCACCTTAACGGGTCGGACACCGCCATAAACATTTTGACATTATATTCTTAAGATCGCTTCAAAACTTCATCCAATAATCAATTCATCATAACTTAAAGTGATTACAGACGTAAAATAAAAGTTAATAATATTAAATAGAAATCAAACAAAGTAGTAAAGTCATTTAGAACTATGATAATATATGAACTAAAGTCTAATGGTTAATCTCGCACAAACTTTATCTTTGTGTCTTGAACTTTCTTTCTTTCTAACTTTTAATTAATGAGTTTTTGTAAGTTAGCTTTAAGTCATCTGACTTGATTTCCCAAGTTGCTTCGAAAAAATCGTGTTTCTGCAGTTACTTATTTTTTTTCTTTAGATCTCGAGAGAGCTCACCCTATCGCAGTCCACTGCTGGACATAGGCCTCTCTCGGGCTGAGCCACAACACTTTGGCCTCCGCCTTCTGCATCCAGTCTGTCCCAGTCACCTTTTTAAGCTGGCCTTTTTTATAATTACGTGTTTCAAATCTACATAGAATATTACAAAGAACATAATACTTTTCAATTTTCCTTGTTTTAGGTAGGTACGCTGCTTACAAATTAATATTAATTTTTTTATTTTACTTTTCCATCTAACAAATTATCTTCGGTATACAAAACTTCTACGTAAAAAAAAGCAACCGTATACAAGAAAAAATAATAAAAATGTCTATCTTTATTTAGATACTTAATTCATTTTCTTTATCAATTTGAATTATTCTTGATCGTTTTTATAAATATATTTGCCAAAAAAATAGAATGTTGTCACAAATTAACATTATTGTAACCTATACCTACACATCCTTAAAGTGAAGTTAGTAATCAGAGAGATGATAGATGAGAAATAGCTGTTGTTTCAAATCATTTACCTATCTACGAGTATAACTGAAGAAATCCGTGCCAGTCTGAACTGAATTAGCCTGAATTTCAAAGTACAAAATTAAGCTTGTGGAAGTCAGCAAATATCAGCTGTAAAAACAATTAGTAATGAAGATATACGGGTAGGCATGCGCCGGTCATTGTCATGCGAGACGCGGACGATATAAGCAATAAGAATCGCCGAGAGATGGCAGGAATACAGGGGAAAAGTTCAAAATAAGAATCTGCTTTCAGAAATATATTACTTCTTTGGGTTTCACCTTTTATAAATGAATATAATTCTGAAATCTAAGTTTCTGGTTTCTATTTTATGTGGTTTAAAAAAATACATAAAACATAAACTCACGCTTTCTTCCCATGGGGGTAAGCAGAAACTACAGAAGCCACCTGCTACGATCCTTACATAACATTCATTTTCATAACATCCTAGTATATAGATAGGTAATATGTTTAAAAAAAAATAGTGGCACTCCGGGAGTGCCAACAGAAGTGAAAACTTGAACAGTTTAAAAAAATCTTCCCAATCCTATAAAGTAAAAATACTTGCATAGAACATTGATAGTAATATAAATAATGAGCACAATCACGTTTAAAAAAATGAGGTGTCCATAACGGTGTCGCGAGGTCAATTGTTTTTTCCCCTCTCAAAAATGCCCAACGCGCCTAAAAAAGTTTTCAGTTTAAAAAAATATTACTTTATTTATAGCTAGATACTTATAGGTGATGTAGAAAAACCTACCTACTTGGTCGTTTTATCAAACAAGTTATACAAATTCAAAAAATTCATAAGTAGTTCAAAAGCTGTTAGCCGAAACCTTAAAATTCCCTAAATATTATTTTATCTATATCTTTACAAGGTCCGAGGTTATGGGTTGGAATCCGGGCAATTACTAAAGTCATTTTTTCAATTATTTTATACTTTCTGAGACATTAGTGACATTGGGAAAACGTTGGAAAACCTGGACTTACAGTTAATATTAGTCTGAAATCGCCAACTCGTCTTGAGCAATCGTGGCGATCAATGCTCGTGCCTTCTCTGTATGAGAAGCGGCCTTTCGCCTTGCAGTGGAACAATAATAGGCTGGTATTAATAATATTATCTCCACAAGATATATGTCAACCTTCTTGTAAAAAACTTTCAATTGGTAATACACGCATTCCAATAACGTTAACCAGGAAGATTCGATTATAAAGATATTTAGCAGTTCTAGAATTGCTACTCAAAAACTTAAAAACATGAATTAGAAGTGAAATGCAGAATGTGAATGTTAGTGGAGGAGCTCGTGGCTAAGTACTAACAACCGCACGGGTCGATCCATCAGGTTGCCGGAGTTGGTCCGTGGATGGATGACCATTTCTACATACCGAGACTCTTCCGTGCCTCGGAAAGCACGTTAAGCCGTAGGTTCCGGCTGTCATTCGTGGATCTTTGACAGTCGTTACGGGTCGTCAAAAGCCCGAAAGTCTGACAACCAGTCTTACCAAGGGGTATCGTGTTACCCAGTAACTGGGTTGTGGAGGTCAGATAGGCAGTCGCTCCATGTAAAATACTGGTATACAGCTGCATCCGGTAAGACTGGAAGCCTATCCTAGCATGGTTGGGAAAAGGCTAGGCAGATTAATTGAATTAGAAGTGAAATAATACTACTAACTATAATTTTATAGAAGTCATGTGTAATGCCGACGGTATAAAGCCGACTGTGAAAAAAAAGGACTTTTAAAAAAAAACCGACCAATTGCGTGTTGAACTACGCACAATGAAGGGTTCCGTAGTTGGGATGAATTTATCCTAAAATTAACTTAACATTGTAGTTGAAAAACATGTTCTCCCATACATCATACATCGACGTACCGCACGGTCAATTCTCCAACTCCAAATGTAAGTTTGTAAACGCAAAAATAATAATTTTTGTATGATAAAACTACAAATGAATTATTTTCGGCCTTTTTCCTTTACATGTGCTGTGAGACCTTGCTTCCCGCAAAATTTCATGATTCTAGGTCAACGGTAACCCTTTAGATTTTGATTTATTTGCGAGGGACAAAATATGTCCCATAAATGGCCGCATTTTTTTATTGCATTGATTTAGAAGCTTGACTTTTTAAGAGTTGTAATGGACCATAGACATAGCATGTATTTGGTATTAATTTCAACTTGATACCTCTACACGTTCCTGAGTAAAAGGGTCTTGATAGACTGATAGACAAATAGACGGACGGACCATCAAGTGATCCTATAAGGGTTCCGTTTTTTTCTTTTGAGATACAGAACCCTAAAAACATAAAAACCAGTCAACTGTAGTAAAAATGTAGTAATATACGGTTTAAATAAAAAAAATGTTTTTTTTTTACCTACTGTGATTTGCATTACAATGTAGATTTGCTGTATATATGCTGTGGCATGGGACAGTTAAATTTTAAATTAATCGATACACATTGAGATATTTTAAAATATTTGGTTTTCTAATAAAGTTACGATATCAGAGCATCGAGACTTCGTTTGCATACATAGTTCTTCATGCTCGATGTTTTTTGCCTTTTGCAGCCAAAACTAATTAAGTTTTTTAACGGCTCCAAAAAGTTTTAAAGGAAAACCGTACCTAATTTTATTAAAATTAAATGTGACTGAAAGCGCATTTCAGTCTCAATCTATTGGTTTTTCTAACTTTTGCCAAATTGCAGTAACAAGGAACCCTAAAATTATTTCAATTTTATTCACAAAAGATCAATATTGTGAAAATCTGGAAAATTGTCCTATTATGCATAGCTATACCTACTATTTAATTCATTCAGTGTTTTTGACGGTCAGATGTGAGTGGGACAGGAATCAACAACTGTCACAACAGTGTGACAGTTTTTAACTGTTCATCCCCGTAAATAAAGGATGATTTGTGTGGTAGTTCGTCATTTTTGCTGCTGGAAATCCCATCATGCAGATGGCTTGTCTACTTAATAAAATTCTTAAATTCACTGACAGACAACGCACAGTCTAAACAGCTGGATCTAAAAGCATGAAATTTTGCACAAGTTCCTCACATAGCGAAAGTGAGCACTAAGGAAGGATTTTCGAAAATTCACCCCCTAAAGGGGTCAAATAAGGGATGAAAGTTTGTAATTTTTGCCGTTGGAAATCCCATCGGTCGCACGGTTTGTAAATTAATAATTTTCCCACGCTCCATTTTGCCTAATGTTCTTTTTGTGAGTTTACCAAAATTGCCAAGAACGTTCAAAAAAAACTTTAAATAGAATAGGTACCATTGTTAGGTACCTACTGGTGACAGCATTAGACACTAAAATTGACATTAATGTTAGTTTAACAATGCATGTCATGTGGTCAAAAAAGATTAGATTACCATAATTTTGAAACTATTTTACCTAATTTTGTAATTGCAATTATTGAATAGTTCTGCATTATTATATTATTATCATCCGTAAGAATAATTTTTGTAGACTGTGGGATACGCAAATGTCAAATTAATATTACGAAACTAAAAACCTGACAACTAATGAACGTTACAGAAACGAGTTTAGTAAATTCATAATGTAGATAAGTTCGTTCGTATTTTACGTAGGTACAAAAAATAATAGGTACAGTACGACACAACTTAGATGTAGCATAAATTTGATAATTCGCATTCATTCATTTCAATTTTACAAATGTAAGTATTTGGGTTTATGACTTGACAAGTTATTGCGTTTGCGTAAAGATCATTTTTACATAAAGCAGTAATATATATTGGTGATTTTGAAGGCGCACTCAGTTCAGATGGTGGACGGTTTGACGAATTTTGCCGATGCTACATCTAAGTTGTGTCGTATTGTATCTATTATTTTTTGTAGGTACCTACGTAAAATACGAACGAACTTATCTACATTATGAATTTAATAAACTCGTTTCTGTAACGTTCATTAGTTGTCAGGTTTTTAGTTTCGTAATATTAATTTGACATTTGCGTATCCCACAGTCCGTCCAGGAGGACGAATCATAAAATTGCAGGAGCAAGTTTTACAAAATGTCGCTTAGATCAATTTGCCTTTCAACCGTCAATATTGTGTCCAGTTAAATGGGCTAAAATACTGTTAATCATGTGTGATCTAGATAGATGAGGTATACAGCGAAGCCCTCATACTACTCCAAGAAGAAATCCTCTGCTTTAGAAGCGTGAAATTCTAGTAGTTATATTTTTTATTACTTATAATCCTAACTAATATCAATGCGAAAGTGAGTTTGTTTGTTTGTAACGCTTTTGCGCTAAAACGTCTGAACAGATTTGGATGAAATTTGGCACATGGGTAGACTATGACCTAACATAGAATACTTATAATCCTAATATTCCCACGATATCGAAACTTATGCGGGTGAAACCGTGGGGTGCAGCTAGTATCTATATAATGATGAAAAGTCATGATTATTATTTTAATATTTAAGACAATCATTACAATATAATACAAGTAAGCTTAAGTCTCATAAATTACATCAACTATGCTAGTTTCTGGTTTCTCTTTTACACAAGTACCTATGAAGTTCATCATCTGCCTAGCCTTTTCCCATCCGTGTTGGGGTCGGCTTCCAGTCTAACCGGATGCAGCTGAATACCAGTATTATACATGGAGCGACTACCTATCTAACCTCCACAACCTTGTTACTAGGTAACACGATACCCCTTGGTAAGACTGGTTGTCAGACTTTTGGGCTTCTAACTACCCGTAACAACTGTCAAAGATCTACAAATGAGACCAACGGTTTAACGTGCTTTCCAAGGCACGGAGGGGTTTTGGTATGTAAAGATGGTCACCCATCCATGGACCAAAAAAAAAAAGCAAAAAAGCATACTACACAATAAACGAACACGTACATGACAAAAAAAAAAAATTAATACAAACAGACACCATACATAGTTAGTCGTATAAATACATTAATATATACATATTATAATAATTTCTGGTTCGTCAGGAACGAGGCACTCCACCTCGACCTAAAGATTCCCATAATCCACCAGTTTCTAAAACGCCTTTCCAAGCGTTTCTTTGAGTCCGCGGCCAAACATCGCAACCCTCTGGTTGTCGAGGCCGCCAGTTATGTCCCGAGTAGTATCAGCCATGTTCGCCGTCCAAGGCATATCCTCGTAGATCCCGATGACCCCATAACCCTCCTCCAGGAGAGCAATAGGGAAACAAGTACAGTGTACAAACACAGACGCCTCCCGTCATACCGACCTCGCCGCCGAGGTCCTTTGCGATCTCGACCGCCGCGCCCCCGAGTAAATAATACTCCCCCCCGACCCTTGCTCGAAAACGAGGTGCCAGCAGTTGTTGCAGCTGTGCACGTAGCTTTAAATTCCCCGACTAATAATAATGATCAAAACCTTTTGATCCAGCCCGTCCCATCTTTTGATGTCCTCCCTCCGGATAACGCCCTAAGCCGAAGCTCGAACCCCGCAGGGGGTGCCCTTAGTGAGCGTTCATCCTTAAATCTTTAGCTTAGTTTATTTGTGCCCTGGCTGGAGGCTTTGAGTGTAGTAGCTTAAGGCAACCACAGGATTGACCGGTTAAACAGTTACGGTTTTCGGAACCAGCTGTGAGATGCCCAACAGAAAAAAATAAAAAATAAAATAATAATAATTATTATGTTCTAACTTGTTTTTTTTTTTTGAATTTTATTTTAATTTTATTTAATTTGAATTTTATTTTAATTTGAATTTTATTTTAATTATATTTGTATTTTAAGAATTAATTTTATACCATTTGCTGTGCCCTACAGGGTCCGTAATTGTACCTTAGCTTTAAGCCATTAATTGTAACACCTATGCCTACATTATGGAATGCAAATAAATAGGAATATGAATATGACCAACCGCAGCAAGCGTAGCTTAACCTGGTCGATCGACCCGTGCGGCTGATATTACTTAGCCACAAGCCCCTCAACAAGTACCTATGATTGATTCGTTTAGGTATTATGCTTCGTGTGATGTTGAGATAACAATGACAGCATTGTTGGCCACCAAATCAAAAACTGTTGCAGTAGGTATTTATTACAAGATTATTTTCTTCATTGTCATTGCATTGCATATAATGCTCAAATGGTACACCTTGAATAATGAGTCATTTTTGTAAGTTTCCACATTTCTATTTTCATTTATTTAGTGCCATGTTTTGTTAGAATGTTAAACTTCAACATTAGTGCATTAATAAAGGTCTCATCTTTAGATTTAAAGTGCTCAATCAAAAGTAATCGAGGGGCACTTTAAAAAATATATTGTCATGAATTGTAGTCTATACAAATATTATATCAATCTGCCTAGCCTTTTCCCAACTACATACATGGGGTCGGCTTCCAGTCTAACCGGATGCAGCTGAATACCAGTATTTTACATGGAGCGACTGCCTATCTGACCTCCACAACCCAGTAACAGGGTAATAAGATACCCCTTGGTAAGACTGGTTGTCAGACTTTCGGGCTTCTGATGACCCGTAACGACTGTCAAAGATCCACGAGTGACAGCCGGGACCAACGGCTTAACGTGCTTTCCGAGGCACGGAGGAGTTTCGGTATGTAGAAATGGTCACCCGTCCATAGACCAACCCCGGCAAGCGTAGCTTAACCTGACAGATCGACCCGAGTGGCTGTTACTACTTAGCCACGAGCTCCTCTATACAAATATTATAAAGAGGTGAAATTTGTTTGTTTGTAAGTTTGTATGTAGGGGGTAATCTTTCTAACTACCAGTCGAATTGGAAAAAATATTTTTGCATTGGATAGCCCAATTCTTGAGGAAGGTTATAGGCGGACGAAGTCGCGGGCAGAAGCTAGTTAAAGATAAAATCAAACAAGATAAAAAGTAAAAGTTATCCCTAAATTATGGGAAGACAGAGTAGGGGAAAATAATATTAAACAAAACTACCTATACTCCATTTGAAATAAGATTAGATATTTAAACAAACCTTTTTTACAGTCCGTTCAACCGATTTTGACTTCTAAACTGTAGCTATAAGGATGGCATTAAAAGCAAAAAAGTGGTTACAATACCAACTGTTTACTGCAGCTGCCATTTGTCATGCTACCAACGCAATAGAAGTCAAAATCGGTTGAACGAACTGTTAAAAAAGGTTTGTTGAAATGTCTAATCTTATTTCAAATGTAGTATAGGTACTGAAAATTCCTGGGTGCGTAAGTTTACGGTCTGTTAGTGCTAACTCAGTCCGACGAAGCTTTATACGGGGCCCAGAGTCAAATCGTGTATTCCAACTAGTTGCTGTTGCTAACTGTTTAAAATATATTTACTTACTCCTTATAACATCAGCTATCTACCAGTGAAAGTCCCATTAAAATCGGTGCAGCCGTTTCGGAGATCAGCCAGAACAAGTCTTTTTTATACTTGTGCATTTATTATTATTTTAAACTGATAGCTTTTCAAATAAGTTAATGTTGTCTTGGAAATTAAAAACAATATAGCTAATCAGATTTAAAATGGATCTCAGTTGAAAGATTTTAAATATAAAACTGATGTTTTTCATCGAGTTTCGCAAGTATTGAAAATTTTCCACCCGTCACCTTTCACCCCTAGGGGATTAAATGGTGAGGGGTGAAAGTCTCAAGCAAATGAAGTTGCGAGTAAAGGTGAATAAAATCTATAATTATGAATAAATGAAAAAAAAGGCAAAGTCAGACAATCCAATTTCATAGGTTGCTACTTTATTGTCACCTCGTAAAAAATACCTACTTACCTATGCATTTTTTATGGAAATGTAAGCTAGATAGACACAGGTCTGATAAATAACACATATTTTAAATATAGTTATAAAAGTAAAAATAAGAATTTTAAATAAACTCGTTTCGTCTTTTACAGGAATAAAACGAATAATGCAAAGCTTGCCATTTGGTATACCAGTTTTACTAAAAATAAATACGGATTCTGTCATCTAGGCATACCAGCTTACATTAATATTATTCTAACGAGCACTAAAATAACATGTTTTATTTTATCAACGTTGATTGTTGATTTAATCAGTATGAGAGTGGTTGCATCTCTTACAACCCCTTCATTCACCCCTATTTTTTAATATATCCCGTTAGAACATTATCATAAAAAACGTAAGAAATCCTAACTTCCCAACTAATGTTATAAATGCGAAAGTGAATTTGTTTGTTTGTTACGCTTTCACGCTAAAACGGCTGTACGGATTTAGATGAAACTTATAAGTTATTTAGTTCCAATATGAATAATCTAGTGTGTAAAAATATAATTACAGGCCGAAAAAATTAAAACTCAAACTGGCTAAACCATAAAACTGATTATGTTTCTGAATGTTGTTCCTCATAGAAGATGATCTTCATGTATATGTATCTGCACACAACCCGTTATATTTATTTTTTAATTTTTACTTTATGGAAAAAAAAAATATGATTTTTGGCAGTGGCAGAAAAATGTTGTTCTGCTAAATCAATACTAACAATTCCTTTTTTCGGAGAAAATCCATCGTTACAACAAATTAAACCACATTAACTAAGTAAGCACTGAAAAAATAAAAAATAAAACCTTTTTTCACACAACATTATCATTGCTTGTTAATAATTATTTATGCTTTTGAGAAAAGTATAAAGTAAATAAATGTTCGTATGATTTAAGTTCAAAACGGTTTAGTACAATGATTAATGGCCTCTGCCCACTGGCGGCATGGCATGGCAAGAGATTTTTATACGACTAATAGGAATATAACTTACTTTCAACAAACAAAAAACTAACAAAAAAAATTTTTTTTAAGCCGAATATCGTTTTAAAAAAAAAAAACCTATTCGGTCCGACTCTACTCTATTTATACAAACGTTAGACATAAAATATATCGGAGATAATTAATTTATTTCTGTTTAAAAATCGTTTTTATTATTCTCGTTTTGATAACAGCTGAAAGGAATTGATTTTGATAATTTTGCCGTTGTATAAATTTACATCATAATATTATACAGGTTTACCATTTACGTGACATACGTAATAGATTAGGCAGAGTTTTACCTAATCATTCCTTTATTTTATTTTCAATACATATATTTAAAATATTTTTATAAAAAATAGTAACAACCCATCGGCGTCCGGAACAGTGTCCAACTTGCCGGTGGTCAGGGCTCTAGAGAGAGGAACCTCCTCACTATACGTGCCGTGTCCAGGAGTACTGCTTTCTGAATCAACCTTGACCCAGCTGCGCAATGAGAGCCTCCTGAGGTGTTTTACCTAATCATTATTATTACCTAATTTGACTAGGTATCTAGTTATTGCCTGCAATTTCTTTCACAACCCTATTGATTTAAAACCCCCAGGGTTGAAACACACCCCTCGGGGGTTGTGTTTCAAAAAATATTTCTTGATGGTCCTTAACCCTTCAGTGGTGGTTAAGGGACCTGATGATTTATATAATAGTATAACTTTAGCCCCTTTATATATTGAAACGATTTAATTGCCGAAACCACTTGGTGATAGTTAGTTGGTAAAAAAGAAAAAAACTGGCGTACGTGTCGGACCATGCACACGGTTTCATAGTTGGGATGAATTTATCCCAAATACAAAATTAACATTTTAGTTGAAAAACATGTTCTCCCATACATTCCAACTGCAAATGTAAGTTTGTACGCACAATATTGAGAGATTTACCATGTTATTTTAAGACCATAGACTTGTAATCTTCACCCATTCATTCATTTTTTTTTTCTTCTGTCTGTACCTATGAGTAAAGAACCATTCTCTGTATTTTGTTTCAAAATTTTAGGCTCAGTGGTTTCGGGGGGTAATGGCAAATTTTCATCTATTTTCTTAAATATATTCAAATGTATTTATTTTAAAATTATATATTTAAGATCCTCACAATAAGCCCTTTCATTTGATATGTACAGTTTGCAAACCATTTTTCTTCTTCATTGCCCCCAAAAGTAACCCCATATTAAAAATTCATTTATTTACGTTACACGTCCGTGTTTGGGTCACAGAAATACATATGTGTATCAAATTTCAACATAATCGGTTCATTAGATTCGGAGCAAATTGGCTGTGACAAACGGACAGCAAACAGACACACGAGTGATCCTATAAGGGTTCCCTTTTTTCTTTTGAGGTACGGAACCCTAAAAAAAATCTTGTCAAATTCTACAAAAGACAAATTATTATCAAAACTTTCGATCAGTCTTGATTGAAGATCAAAACCAATAAAATCTTTACAACAAACCGATTTGTTTGTTACCAATCGAATAACAGTTAAAAGAACCCATGCTTTTCTAAAACAAAATAAAGACTGGTTTGAAACAATAGATTTAACCGTCACAATTTATGCAATGGTGCGATCTACACATGATTAACGTATAAAACTGAAAACCATTGTTCACTACACCACAAAAAAATCGTAAAACTGAAATGAATAAACTACCAAGACTGTACGTACGACTATACCAGCAGCTGTTCTCGTCGACTATTTCGTTATGGATTGGTATTTGCAATATCAAGAAAAAGAGAAAATTTACATTCGGCAATAAAATCACAATAAAATCAAGCGATCCGAGCACATATGGTGAATTTCATTTTATGTTGCGATAATAATATTCAAACATTAAGGTAGCGACACACGTAACGATTTGCTTGCGCAAGCAAATCGTTGCGTGTGTTGAAAGAAATTTGCGAAAATTTCTAGGCATGAGTGATTTTCAATTTTCGATTCCAAGCTTGTGCAAATTTGCTTAAGCGTGTGTTCAAGTTTCAGAAGAATTTTTGTACCAACATTGAATTACTCACAACACACCTGGACGGTCACTAAACAGAATAATATCGTTGCAAGCAAACTTGAGCTGTGTGTGGTCAAGCAAATTTGCGCAAGTAAATCGTTAAGTGTGTGGCTAGCATTACATTGGGAACACAGACATTGACCTATACAAGAAAGCTGAAAAATTACTGAATTGATTTTCTGTCCTTCATGATTGTAAGTTGGTCTTGTTGCTACGCGAAATGGGTGAATTTAGTAATCTTACAATAGACATGCGCAGCGAACTTAGTAATTATTAAGCTTATTGTAAAATAAATTAGAAAGAGGTAGAGTTAATAAATTAAAAGTGTTTACCTAATACTGGTCCAACGATGAACATGTATGCTAACATGATCAGCACTATCTGTGCTCTGCGCGAACCTTCTCGCACTTTGAACGCCACATTCACAGTCGCCACTAAGTCCCTCAAGGAAAGCACTGTTAATAAACTGGGCGTCTTATCGCTCTCTACTTCCTTCGTCTTTTTTGTCTTCTCTTTAAGTCTTAAGATGATGTAAACTAACCCAATAAGATAGAACACACACGCTATAGAGGAAACACCGTAGTAACCGAAACGTTGGATCATTATTCCACTAAGCGCCATTCCTATGGGCCTGCTAAGAGTCATTATTGCAGTAACAATCCCTAAACGGAAAGTCCTTTCAGATTCACTAGTGATGTCCGTGATGTAACTGTAAACGGCCATTGTCATAGCGACGCGGCCGCCAGCCAGGGCCGGCGGCAGGCCCTCCATCAGCGCCGTCTCATTCACCCCAACTTGAAGGAAGAATACCGTACTCAATATAATACCGATGGCTGATATAAACTTTCCTAGAATTGGTAACACCATAAAGGCTTTTCGGTTTCCCGTTCGATCGCTCCATGCTCCCAAGAAAAGTGTCAGTATTCCTGGCAGACCTGTCTGTAGCGGGAAACTCCAAGCGGTCATCGAAGCGACCATTGTCTGCACATTTTTTTCTTGTTCCGTATAATTGTGAGTGCGTCCCTGCATTATATGCGAGCAGGTTCGCGCGTCGTATTGTAGATTTACTAGACATGATTTCTCTAAGCACAAATTCTGGACAGCTAAACCTGCGAGTACACTCGGCAGCAAGTAACAAATAACAAAAGGTTCCACTGTAACTTTAGATCTAAAAGCCCAGGACTCTTTCAGGAATTGTTTCAGTCTTTTGCTCAACTTCGTTTCTGTTTTCTTGAGCTCGGTGCCGTATTGTATGTTGCACTTGCACGGGTCCACACTCGCGATCTTTTCTCCGGGCACTTCGACCCGTAACGTCATTTTGACAACAGTTTATCACTTTATTGTTCATTTGTTTTTTAACATAATCTAAACGAAAACAATTTTGTACAAAATCGTGCGTTAGTAAATGAGTAAAAAAGTATATTTATTATTGGATTTTTTAAAGTGTATTTTTTATTTTTTGTATCACAGGGAGCACGTTAACGTTTAACGGGGGCGAGTGCTCGGTTGCGCGTGCGACGGTTGATTGCATGTACGCGGCGGCTGCTGCGGGCGACTCTAGTTTTGTTACTGCCTATCAGCTGGCCGTTGGTACAGTTTAATTTGTACTTTATTATGTTATCACGTGGCCGCCCTGCGCTCCTACTCGCGTGTTTTCAAACTTCGATTAATAATTGTAATTGATCATATGCAACATTATAAACTAATCGAATCTTCACCGTAGCTCCTTTATAAGTTCACATAATAAGAAATATTCCATAACGGTTCATTAGAGAGGGATGCGGTTATTATAACGTAATTAAAAATTTTCCGAACTATATATTAAGGGTCAGATTAAATTATTTGACTAGAAATAGTTAAGTAACAGTTAGCTGTTATTATTTATTTTTTATATTCAAATTTCCCGCCTACTTAAAGTGAGAGAAACAAATTATATTTAGTGAGGGTTAATGGCCTATTTATCTACATAATTTCAAATACACACATCAAAAGTGTCTAGAGATAAAGCACTTTTTAGAGTATCGCCGCAATTGAGGATTATTATTTTAACTTTTTTGGATCGTTATTGATTTTTTTTTTGTAAATTTCATTATTTGAATAAAGAATTTTCTTTAAATTTTGATTAAAAATAGAAAAACAACGGTCAATCCGGATTGCTATGAAAGTGTGTAATGGCGTTTTTACAAAACCATTACAATTTCTAACATTGGAACTGAAACAAAACCATCGAAATGGAGCAAGGACATCATTTGAAAAGTCTAACTGACTAGATATGTATTAAGAAGTCACACCTACATGTTATTAGAAAAAAAAAAGCTTTTTCTGTTTCAAACTGAAATCTGAACACTGAAATCTGACCTTGCTGTGATAGCATTTGAACTTGACATTCTGAAACTATTCATATGTACAACTGTTCATCAGGCTTCGTGGACTGTAGATTTGTTGACCATTTTCTATTTTGTTAAGTACCTGGTACTTGTTGAAAGACCTCCACTGTCCTCCCATACCTATTAACACTGTTATTTGAAAACATTGTAAAAGCCAATTATTTTTAAAAGAGTAACCGTGCAGTCTCTTGCCGGCTCTTCTCCATAGGAAACGACTAATTGGAACCGTGCACCTAGCTTCTGACATTTCATAAGTGCCCATGTAGGTTTATGTGAAATAAAATAATTTGAATTTGTAAAGAATTCCTGTTAACAAACGGCCTTTCATTAATATTTCCATGAAATATGGTAATGCGATGTCTTTAAAACTAATTTTGTGATTCAGCGTGTCAAATACAATAATAATGAAGTACAATAAAGACTTCAGAAACAAGAGAACTAAAAATAAAATGTTGTTCCATTCTGGGACCTACGTTATTTGCATGTTTATGTATTTACCTACAACCAGTCAAGTTACCAAGGGGTATCGTGTTACCCAGTAACTGGGTTGTGGAGGTCAGATAGGCAGTCGCTCCATGTAAAATACTGGAATTCAGCTGCATCCGGTTAGACTGGAAGCCGACCCCAACAAAGTTGGGAAAAGCCTAGGCAAATTGATTGATGTACTTACCTACATAGGTACGCTAATTTAATTACATTATCTATTAAATTAGACAGCAAAACATTTTTACTTTCACACACAAACACATAATACCACGCTTGTATTTTTCGAAGGGTTAAGCAGAGGTACACCTACAGTACACCCACATTTTGCCAGATATGTTAAAGTCTCGTGTAATAGGAGGCGAGCATATTGCCATCAACTGGGCACAAATCCAGACTCTGGGCTGAGAAGTCTGTGACGAAAAATCCCAATAACACGTTGCCCGACCTGGCAATTAAACCCAGGACCTCATGCTCAGTTGTAACGCTTGCGACCAACGAATGCAAAAATCCTTCTATTGTCATTAGAGAATTTCTATCTTTGTATTTGCATTCGCTATAGCAGTGGTGGCTCAGTAGTAACGACCGCAACTTACGAGTTGTAGGTCGTAGGTTCGAACCCAGACAGGCGCTTTACTTTGTGTAAATAATTTCATCACCACTGCTCTCAAAACGGTGAAGGAAAACATCGTGAGGAAACCAGCATGTCCAAGAACCGAAAATTCGAAGACATGTGACATCTACCAACCCGCACTGGGCCCGCGTGGTGGATTACAGCCCACTCCCTCTCACAGAGAGAGGAGGCCTGTGTCCCAGCAGTGAAAACATTTATAAGCTGATGATGATGATGATTTGCATTCCAACAATGGATTGGTAAGAAATCTTATGGTCTAAATGTAATCAATACTAAAAGATTTAGATACCTACTATCCCTCATTTAGCGATCGTGCTTGCATCCAGTAAGCCAATGAGACAGTTGCAATCATTAATATGATTCAATCATCTTCTTACACTACATTGTTTAATTTTATTCTTCTTGTTCATGTGGTTGGTGACTACACAGGTGTTAGAGTTTTTATGCCGCCCATAGGCCTTCGACTTGGCTTCACATGCCGTTGAGAAATATCTCTCAGACATGCCGGTTTCCTCACGATGTTTTCTTTCACCATTTTTGAAGTGATAATTATACAATACGCACAAGAATCCGAAAAGTCAGAGGTGCGTGCCTTTTTTTTTTTGGTGGGGAATTATCAAATAGCTTCTCCCACTCTAGGCGGAGCGGGACAGACTCTTGCTGACTAAAACCTACCCGTGTTCCTTCAGTTGCCATGTTGCCGGGGGCCACGATCTCCCTTTCGGGATTCTTCGCAACCCCGGCAGAGGTGCGTGCCTGGGGTTCGAACTCGAGACCTATGACTTAGCAGTCCCACAAGGCTATCACTGCTATTTAATTTTATATATTATGCCCTAAACTTTGCCTAAACTAGGGCGTTGTCAGTGGCAACTCAGAAAGACGAAAGATTTAAACGTACGTATATTTTTAAAACGAAGCTAAAATGAAAATGTACAGTGCATTAGTCTTTCACTTGACATGAAAACAACATGGACGGCTAGTGTCAGTTTTATCAATAAGGGTTAATTTAATTATACATTTTCAGGACCTAGAAAAAACTTATTTCATATAAATAAAATTGATCAATGATTTATCTATTTCAATTACTCTAAGTGAACAATTACCAGTCATCAAAATTCTTAATGGTATAAAGTATAGCACGTAATATATGCGCTCCAATTTTTCCCATAAGTCGGTCAAGAGGACTGACGGTGTCGTAATGTGTGTATTATCAAACAAATTAGATGCCTTTGACAATGACCATATTTTATAATTGAACGAACAATCAGATACAACATTTTTGTCTCAAGGTTTTTGGTAGAAATGATTTTGCAATTAAATATGCACTACTTAGATATTTGTAAAAGGCATAATATTTAGCATATGGTTGATAACTAAGCTGACTGTTTTGTTGGTCTTGTGATCGAAAATGCTATGGCTCAGCATGTGGTCCTGGGTTCGATTCCCAGGTCTGGTTATTGGATTTTTCATGAAGAATTTCTCAGTAGCAGCCCGGAGTCTGGATTTGTGCCCAGTTGATGGCAATAGGCTCGCCCCCTATTACATAGGACTTCAACATAAATGGCGAAATGTGGGTGTACTATAGTTACACCTCTGCCCAATTCTTCTGGAATTACAGGCGTGATGTTATGTTATGTTACGTTGTGCTATGTTATGTTTTGTTTATAATAACTTTAATAAGGTATTGATAAAAATTGGTCTTCTCAAAGACTACCAAAATTGTGCAGAACTTACAAGACGAATATTTCTGCGTTAAATAATTATTGTATTCAAATACGACTAGCTTTGTCCTCTTGAACTAGTTGTATCACATTGAAATACTTAATTTACACCTTCAGAAGGTTACGGAGATTTTTTACAAATAAAAACGTATTTAAAAGAAAAAATAAGATCGGCTAGAAAAATAAAAGAAAACTGCATCATACTACTTGAAAACTTGTTTTGAACATTTTTTTTTTTTTTTAAACCCTATGTGGTTTAAACATATTATTATATCGTCTCCTCAAGCTCTTTATTTTCATACCACATGGTCATGTTTCTTTTTTCTAAGATCCGTCATTTTGTTTTTTTTTTTTAACAAAACCTATAACCATCGCACTGTCTTAGACATATCCAAAGACATCTCATTGATTAAAATCCATCCAGCCGTTGGAGTATTTCGAGGGTATAAAGAATACCACATACATACATACATACGCGTGAAAAACATAACCCTGTCTTTGCTGTCGCACAGTCGGATAAAAACACCAAGACGTCACAAAGAAAAAGTTTCAGAGATGAATTAAGTTGTTGAAAGTTTAACTTAGTTTGATCCTAAACTTGTTTAAATAAATCATTCTTAACTTGAAAGTGCGTAACCAAATGATTACCTAACTATTTAAGTTTTAAGTTAGGCTCTTCGTGGATTATCCTAAATCGAGTTTATGTACTCATGCGTGAGTTGTAAGGACAGCACTCTAATTGCGAAACACAATTTTGATCACAATCCAAAGGATTTTGAAGGAAATTGCAAATCCATTGCTTCATGTAAATGGCTGAACTCGTCTGCTCAACAACCTTAATCAACGCTGCGAATGTTGATGAACTATCAAAACGTAAGGCATTGTCCAATTTCCAGAGCGCTAAACTGGTGCGCTAGTGCACTAGATGAGCAAGCGTGGCAGAGCCCATACGATTGTACTAGATAGATTTAAAGAATCTTTTGTCTTTTTTATATTTTTTTATCTTTTCTTTTTCCTTTGTTTCTTTTGAAGTGAAAACTTCTTTAGGCGCGTTGGGCATTTTTGAGATGGGACTAAACCATTGATTTCGCGACACTATCACGACACCAGATTTTGACCATTAAAAAGACATCAACGCATTAATTATCGCGTGCCGATTTTTTCAAGTTTTCACTTCTGTCGACATTCCCGGAGTGCCACTGTTTCTTTTTTTTCTTTCTTTTTTTACATTGGATCACTAACTGCATAACTGCCTTTACACACTCCAATTTTAGCACCTAGCGCTCTGCAAATTGAAAAATGTAATGCATGCTTTACGCAATTGGGGGTAGGTCTTTTGTCTGGTTCTAGGGTTGTCAATTTGAATTTTGATCGCATAATTCTCGATGCAGTACCATTGGATATCATTCTGAGATGATTTTGTAGATATTATGAGAATTTGAATGTTGACTTCCCCTTTACGATACCCACATTATTTCATATTATAGGTAATCTGTAATTAACAATCATTGTTCCAAGTTTTACGGTTATATAATGACAACCATCAAGTTTATTCAAAATTACTTACGCTTTAAAAAACTAATTGCACATTAATTATATTTGGTTAATTATTGTTACTTATCATAATTTTTTTCCGATACATAGTAAATAGAATTTAAAAAAATGTATTTCTTGGTCAAAATGGCATTATTTTCCTAAGAGCTTTTCCCCAAAGATGAGCTAACGGTTGATATAAATCTAAGCAATTATGCTTCACGAAGTATTCGATCAACTCAACTGCTGGACATAGGCCAGGCTGCATCACAACACCGCTTTCCACATCAAGACTGTCCCAGCCTTTTTAAGGTCGTCGGTCTATCTATCTGGGGGCCGTCCCATACTACGCTTGCCAATACGCGATCTCAACTCCAGACTCCACCGGCCAATTTACAAAAAATGGCCAGCCCACTACCACTCCAGCTTGCCGGTAAATCCAGTTCTTTTCCAGATAATTTTATTTCGGATTTTTTCCTTCAAAGAAATTCCGAGCATTCGATCATCACAAAGCAAACTATGATAAGAATTACAAGATGAAAATACATCTTAAAGTTTGATCAACATTCGGCTTTTGTTTGGACTTTTAGTGATATGAGGAACAGGGTGTAAAGTTCACTCATTCACCATAGAAAAGGGAGGATACTCCGACCAGACGGGTGTTGTGTCTGGCGGGCATCTGCCCGACGGTTGAAGTCGGAATCATGTATATATATCGATCGCACGGTAAACTCTAATTGCGCGATGCAGGATTTGTGTGACGTCATGTCTTTGATGCGAAGTTCGTATGTGGCGGTGTAACCAAACAGGATTCTTATGATAAATTCACAGATGTTGAGCAGCTGCTAAGTGCTTCTAAGCATCTCTTCAAATCGAGTAAATGCTCGTAGTTACTGTGCAATGGTTGATAAGGCTAATGCCCGACACTGCTATACCTGAGGAGTTTGGCAAATAAAACTAGGTTCATTACCATAAACTGTGAGATCCACCAACCCGCACTGGGCTTGCGTGAGGAGTACGGCTCATTCTACCTCTCGGAAAGGAGTTCTGTATCCCAGCAGTGCGATCATTAAAGCTGACTATGCAGCACCTAATCAGAAGGACAATTCCCGTTTTTAAAAGAAAATTCGCATTCTAATCTCAGCCTCAATCTGTCAAAAATACCTCTGTACCTTTTGACAAGTTTTGGCATTAATAGGCGCTGAGATGAGGTTCCGAGTAGATATTGACCGTTTTCTAAATACTGGAATTGACCTTCTGTTAACCAACAACCCAACAATGTCTTGGGCGTTGTGCTTTTGTTTGTTTCTCCTTTCTCTTTCACCCACAAAATAGGTCATTCGGGCTTCTGAATATCCTTAAAGACTGTCAAAGATGTGGGAACGACAGCCTGGGCCGACAGCTTGTCATAACCAGACCAATCAAATGTTAAGGCTTATAGGGACGGTTGTAAGCAAAGCAAGTAATGGCGACGTTGTTAACTTACGTTTTCCAATTTTTATAACCAAAGCCACAACACACGCTACTCGCCTTAAATCCATGGTGGTACTGAAATAAAATCGAGTAACCGCTAAACGCGGTTTAGCATTTTCAGCTATTCTAAAACTGAATGCGTTTAATCGCAATGCGTGCTAAGCCGAAAGGCTAAAAAAGCTTTCAGTGTTTTCAAAACAAAATGTAAGAACTGGTTTATAGGTAGGATTGCACAAAAAGTAAGCAATTTTATAATTGCTTGTTTGCTTATTTGGGATTTTTTAAAGACAAACGCAAGTGCAGGTTTTTTTTAAATTAGATATAGGTACCTATGGATTTTGTCATTTCGATTTTTGCTATGAATAATGTTTCTACCTACCACAGCAATTCGAGTTTTTGTTGACAATTCTGAATAATGAATGATTCATCTACTACGACAAACAACCGACTCATTTTGTTTACTAGGTTATAATCGCGGAGGGCCATAGTAACTCATACCAAACAAAGGTAATTTCCTACATGTAATTTTCCAACAAGATTACGGTCAATCAGCGTTAATTCAGTGATCGATTTGTTAATTATGGTTGTGTCTAATTGTCAGGACACTGTCAATCGGTCTGGTCCACAAATTCAAGGTAGCTCAGCGCGCTATGGAGCCGGTTATACTCGGGAGTTTCTTTTAAGGATAATATCAGAAATTAAAAAAAAACTGTAGTTACTGACATATGTAGCTTGCAGAGTAAGCAAGCTGAAGTGGCAGTGGGCTGGCCATGTTTGCCGAAGGGCCGATGACCGGTGGAGCAGACGAGGTTTGGAGTGAAGACCGCGTATCGGCAAGCGTAGTATGGGATACCCCCAGCTAGATGGACTAACGATCTTGAAGAGGTGACTGGAACTGACTGGGTGCGGAAGGTGGTGGAGCAGCCTGGGAGAGGCAGGGAGCAGCGATAGGCTGAGTTGATTGTTGATTGAAAGTTGTTAGGAACTCGAAAGGATGCCTTTCTCGTCGTCGTCGATTATAGATTTTCAAAACGTACTTCCACATGCGGATGCAGACTTCAGAACTAGGCAAAATGTGACCTACTCCACGAATTTAACTAATTTTTAATCTTTTTTTTTCCATTTGGTGAAATGGAAAAAAAAGATTAAAAATCAGCTGTTCCCTACATTTTGACGAGTTATGCAAACATAAATGTAGAGAAAAGCTGATTTTTTTTCGCGGTTTCAGGTTTGAATCCATAGTAAAAGTTGTTCATAATGATGAGTAAAGTGTTAAAGTTTGCGCACTGGATAAAAACTTACTCTGTATAATAATCTAATGACGGTGGACGGATGTAGTTGGTGCAAAACTTCATCAACGTAATACCGAACTGCTTGCACCAATTCTACCATTCACGTGAGCCCTAAATGTTGCCAACTGCAAAAAAACAATAATGACCAAACGTATTAAGATCATGGTGAAGTTGTCCTTGAAATGAAACCTCATGATATTACAAACCACATACTTTTAGTACGTGATATCAGAAATAAGTAAATTGGTTTTGTGGAGCTGGTCACGTATTTGTGGGCCCTACGGCTTGGTATATGGATCCTTGAGTGGAGGCCGTTGTAGAAAGCGGGCACAACCTTCTGCCCAATACGAGTGGTCCAATGACCTGATGGAAATAGGTAACGATAGTTAAATTTGATGAATGGTGAATATATTTCAACTTTTTTTTTTAAACAAAAAGTTAATTCATGGTATCTAACTTAACATGAAAATGTTAAATGTTATTCAAACTAGGCTGAGAATCAGCACTTTTCGAACGTCAAGACAGTCCCCCAAAAATGCCCGCCCTTTCACTACTTCCTAGTGCTTTAGCTGGGAAGAAGAAGTGGCGCAACAAACTCCCCAGCAACACAGCTGTCTGTTCAGTTATAATATTTAACCAAGACATGGCTTTAGTTGAATGCTGAAAAAGCTGATGAAAAATGTTGTTAAACAAAAACTTAATTAGTAGGTAATAAAATAAAATAGTCTCGAATGTCCAAGTAAACCTTTTAATTAAACAAGAACCCAAAAAAAAACAGAAAATCTTTTATTATTCGAAGTAATAAAGAATAAAACTATAAATGTTTACAAATGTTAACCTGTATTTTACATGGAGCGACCTCTAAAACCCAGCTAGGTAAGTACTGAGTGACTCGATATAACCTAACTGCCTGGTTGTTCTCGTGGTCGCAAGCGCGACTGCTGAACGTGGTGTCCTGGGTTCGATTGCCAGGTCGGGTAAAATGTTATTGGATTTTTCCATTCGAAATTTCTTAGTAACAGCCCGGAGTTTGAAAGTTGGCGCTGTGATACCCCCGTGCCTTGGAAAGCATGTTAAACCGTTGCTTGGATCTGCGCCTGATTTTTTTCCGGTCGTGTCTGATTGCCGTCCTATCGAACTACTTATAAGAATGTAGTGTCCGACCGAAAGTTCGGTTTCGGTTTCGGTCGAGTTTCGGCAAAAAAAAGAGTTTCGGTTTAGTTTCGATTTCAGTGGCAAATCTGCCGAAATTACAACCGAAACCGAAACTGCATTCAGGAGGTCTCGCGCTGTAATCGGTCATGTTCGGCGCGTTTAATTCCATCCCAGCGAGTAAGTGACGAAGACATTTTGCCGCGTCCATGTGCCTAAATATGTCGTGACTGGCTTGTGTTTGCAGTTCGTTTTGTTTATTGTGAGTTTTCGTGTGATTTTAGTGATTTATTTATATTTACTGACTGATTATAATAACGTTTTCTTTATTTTTCCCTCAAAACATGATCCTTGTAAGGAAGTTTCAGTTTCGGTTTAAGTTTCGGCCGAAACTGAGACGGTTGTCGAAATTCGGTTTCGGTTTCGGTCGTAAAAATCAGTTTCGGTCGGACACTATAAGAATGAGGGAAGAGAGAGAGCATCTGTGTCTGCGCACACACTTTCGCGCCGAGGACTAGTTTGCACTGAGATTGGCCACCATGGCCGAAAATACGCATTAGTTGGACTGATCTAACTTTCGGGCTTCTGAATATAGGTACGTGTAAAAACTGACACAGATCTATAACAGCATACAGACAGCTTACTGATTATCAGCTAAAAAATAAACAGAAGTAAAAACTTGAACAATTTTACTGTGCAGGATCGCCTCGGTGGAAGAAAAATACCTGTAAGGAACATTGGTCCGTAACTTGGTCTAAGTAAATAAAGAGCACAATCGCGTTTATAAAAATAAAAAAAACTTCCAAAACCTTTAAAGTAAAAATACTTACATAGAACTTTGATCCGTAACTTAATATAAATAAAGAGCACAATCGCGTTTACAAAAATGAGGTGTCGGTAACAGTGTCGCGAGTTAAATTGTTTTTTCCCATCTCAAAAATGTTAAAGTGCTAAAGAAGTTTTCACTTCAAAAAACAATAATTTCCTTCAGATGGCTCCAATAGACACCATTAAGTCCGTCATCAGGGTTATTTCTTTAAGACGTAAATTCATTCATTGTTAGCAAATAACTGTAATAAACCTGCTAGACTGGCAGACAATGGGACATAACATGACTTGAACTAGAACTGTCGTAAAACTGTTCAGTAATGTCACTGGAATCAGGAAAATAAAGGTTAATGAAACGCCTGTTGCATTACTGGCAGCAATTGGTCGCACGACGAATCTGTTTCCGCTTGCAACAGGCGCGGTTCACTTAATCGATTTATTACACTTTAGTCTGATACATGATGTGTTTTTTAGTAACAATACAATGACATTGTATACAATTTTCAAACAATTGACGGTTTCATCAATGGCAGGTAAGGTAAACGACAATGAAAGAATGCATTATAAATAATTCATCATCGTTATTTTTTTAGGTAATAAGCAGTGATCGGAGTAGGTAGAGTGATTTTTGTAGTCGCATCATGAATAGTCATAGAAATATTATTTCTTTAACTAATCATAACATGGGTAAGCCTTTTTTCCGGGATTTCATTTTGGTACTAACGTGTCATGATTTCCAAATATTAGGAAGATTTACTGATTTTAAATACTAAATATAAAATTAAAAGTATGTGATTTGCCTCAAATGATTTTGTATCAGTGTAATTATGAAGTTTAAAAGTATCTCATTTGACAGTTCCGTAAAAGTACTGGTTTTTAACGAAACAGAATTGGAAACATGATGTTTGGAGCGTCGCTTAACTTCTAGTTCAGTTGGCTATGAGCCTCGTAACCAGAAGGTGTCTTCAAGAAGTCTAAGGTCTATAACGTTATTATATTAATTGCCTAGTTATATAGTTTGTTAAATGATGCTAAAAGTATACCAGGTTTGTGGTGTGCAAGATGATAAATCCAGAGGTACTGGTGCTGAAATGGTGTATCGTATCATTTCAGAAGTGGGATAAACCAAAAAGGTAAGGTAAAGAGGCTTATGGGAACAACTAGGAGCCTACAAGGATTATTGAGTTTTGTTTTGGGTTGCTATCATTTTATCGGCTGCATGGCGCTGCACATCAGGTCAGGGCAACTCTCTGATGATGTGTTGTATTGTGTAGATTGTGTGTAATGGTGTGTGTGGGTACGTGGCTAGGGCTACTCTCTGGCGGTACTTTAGCACGCATTATTGCACATACTGACCGGACAAATCGTGTGCTTGATCGGGGCGACTCTCCGATAGCACGAGATGTGTTTTGGTTGCCTAAATGAAAGCAATGAGCGTGATTTCGGGGTACTAGTATGGGTATCCCACATCAGGTCAGGGCAACTCTCTGATGGTGTGCGGTGAAGTATACATGGGTATAATGTTTCCTTATAATTTTGCTACCACTATAACTAATAGATACGTTCCCACGAGCCTCTATAAGGGAAGCAAATGAGCAACATTTGACAAAAACATTTTTTTTATGATTATTTAAAAGCAACACGAGATTAACATAAATAAATTGTTGGTTATGATTATTTCTACCTTAGTGATTGCCATGATAATTGAACTATGGTTGTTCACTGTTAGGGGGTGTACTTTGTGATTTCGCTGGATTTTGAGTGGGTATGATAACTACTGGTTGTTCGGTGAGTCACTAGTCGTCGGATAAATTGTTCTAAATGCATAATAGCTGGACATGAAGGTATTGCGATTACCTCCCAAGTAACACGGGAAGCATATAAAAAAAAAAACCGAATAGTAAACTTATGTAGAACTTATGGGGACGATAGCTGACTTTTAATGATTTTATACTGAAGATGACGTCTGAACGAGTAGTGTTAGCGATTTGAAATTTACGCATATTTTTGATTATGTTTATATTACATAGTGAAATTAATTTGTAAAGTTATATCTAACGCGGATAAAAAACTGAGAATGACGCAAAATCCATCAAGCGTATTTTTCTGAAAACTTCACAATTTTAAAGATAATTAAATTAATGATCTTTTAGTATACGTGTTTTATTAAAATACCTTTTGTTTTACGTGTAATAAATTAATAATGCGTCTAATTTGGGACAGCGCTCCTTGATGGGCGAGTTCTATTACTGGCTGGACGTATGACGCGTTGCGTGAGCTCAGTACAGAACACGCAAGCTAACCATTCAAGGTCGTTGTCATATATCTGCGTCTTAAGGTCCGTATAAACTCTTATATAAGTTCACCGAGCATCTTAAACAGTATATTGGCATTTTAAAACCATTATGATGCTTTACACTGTAAAACGGTTGGATAGTGGCATATCAAAACTTTACCTTTAGTTTTAGTGCAGCAAACCATAATGCAGCTGTACAGCTTTCACCTGTTTTTAGTGCATTTAGATCTACAATAGCATTTTTAAGTAGTAAATAAATGCTTAATGCTGTTTAATAGCATAAACATGAACCATTACAATGACCTGTAAATCCGCTATACAGCTTTCAGCTGTGTTTAGTGCCTTAGGGTCTACAATTGCATTTTTAAGTAGTAAGATAATACCTAATGCTGCTTAATAGCATAAACTTGTACCATTATAATGCACCGTAAATCCGTTATACAGTTTTGAGCTGTTTCTAGTGCCTTTTGTTGTGTAATAGCACTTTTAAGTAGTTAGTAACAGCCTAGTACTGCTGAACAGTATAAATGTGAATCAATGAAATTCTTGCATTTTTAAAGATTAACTGAGTTCTGTTGTACAGCTTTAATCAAATACACGTGAGTTATTGTAATGCGTAAAACTGTATATACATTCATTTTACTGTATTCGTAAAACCATTTGTCGGCCATATTGTGGAAAATCACATATTATATGATCAACAAAACAACATAATTTTTTATGGTGGACGTAGAACTACTTTATAGGCAATGACCCTATAGTGGTTCATCAAAAGTTTTCTCTCGGGCCTTTGGCTTAATAATTGTTCACGCGTGAGTATTTATACTGCTGGCGGTATTAATTAGCCTTTTTAAAGGCTCACCAGGCTGCTATAGACCAACACCATTTTGTAAATATTTTATAACCAAAAAAAAATATATTATCATTCGGACCTATTTATAAAAGCAATAGACCTATTTAAAAATGATATAACTTAATACTGCCCCACAAATACTATTATGTTAATTATGCAAAATTCGTTCTATACTAGGAATACACAATTGTTTTGGTTATTTCACACTTTACAGTAAACTAAATTGTGCAGTAATATTTGAAGCCATGAAATAACAAAAGAGTCAAAAACTTAGCCAGTATTATAAATTTTGTTTTGATGCAAACAAATATAATGTCACTCACTCAGTTTTGACAGTCTTCGTCCATATTATATTGCGAGACAAAATAGTTAAATTACAACGTTAATTGTATTATAACATTTGTACCGTGGTAGTAGAGGTGTTTTTGCAATGATCTAGGATTTATTTATGTTCTAGCTATGAACACTTAGATAGCTCTAATAATTCTTTTACTACATTCTAATGCCAGTCTAATGCTTTTGTAATGCAATTAACATCTTCATTATCAATAATATTGCTAGTATAATGCGCCTGTAATGCAATTAAACAACTGTTGTGAACATATTTAGGATCCAAAACCGTATAATTTGTGCCCAAATAAGCATTACAGTAGCCCTATACACGTTTGTAATGCTTCTATAGAACTAACTCAAAATGCGAAAAGGATACAGAAATGCTGTAAGTCGGCCGCTATACTGCTTTGATGTGTTACTTGGGTTATGATTAATTTTATTGATTGAGATAGTGAACTTAACCAACACTTTATTTTGGATGAGATTTATTTACATGGCTGTTGGGGCGTAACTCCCAACAGTGAAAATGTTATGTTGATGTTGTTTATTGGGATGTTATGTTGAACGAGTAAACAACCGATTATTATAAAGGTTTTATTGCTACTAAAACAATATTTAATAAAGTAATAATGCACAATTAATGTTGGGTTAATAAACTGTAACGTTTCACTGTAAGAAGGACCAATTATTTTCATGTACAGCGTAGCTCGTACAATGGCATTCTTTCATCTTTGTCTGTGCTAAATAAATGTATTTTCTTTCTTTCTTTCATGGTTTTCGTGAGTCATTCTATGTCTTATACCGTGTCCCTTGCATGAGCATAATCACGATGACGTGATGATTACCCGTCATGAGACTGTCGCGGGACTGTCATGAGACCGTCATGAGACTGTCATGACTGTCATGAGACTGTCATGTGACTGTCATGAGACCGTCATGAAACCGTTGTGAGACCGTCGTGGGATTAACCAAAAGGTAAACTATGTTTGATCACACTTGATAAATGATAACTGAAGTATGTTTGTTTGCACTTGATAAATGATAAGTGAACTATAATGTTCACACTTGATAAATGATAACTGCAGTATGTTTGTTTGCACTTGATAAATGATAAGTGAACTATGATGTTCACACTTGATAAATGATAACTGAAGTATGTTTGTTTGCACTTGATAAATGATAAGTGAACTATGATGTTCACACTTGATTAATGATAACTGCAGTATGTTTATTTGCACTTGATAAATGATAAGTGAACTATGTTCGCACTTGATAAATGATAAGTGAACTATGTTCGCACTTGATAAATGATAAGTGAACTATGTTTGTTCGCACTTGATAAATGATACGGTGAAGGAAAACATCGTGAGGAAACCGGCATGTCCTAGAACCAAATATTCGAAGACATGTGACATCTACCAACCAGCACTGGGCCCGCGTGGTGTATTACGGCCCACTCCCTCTCACAGTGAGAGGATCATAGGCTGATTATGATAAATGGTTTTGTTAATGTGGACAGGGTTCGTTTGAGTATCTGATCTTGTTTCAAATGGAGTATTATGATACTTATTGATTTTTTGATACTATGATTGATTTTATGATACCATTTTATTTTATGATAATTATGATACTTAATGATTATTGTTCTGGATCAATGAAACATTAATTGAATATAACTTGATTTGAATTCTGGTATAGTTTTCTAAGCTATATAGAATCATGTGTAAAGATTGTAAATGGATTACGCCCCAAGTACGTACCACATAAATAATAATGAAATGCTGTTCATTGGTAAACGCATTACCTGAGAACAGCTGAAACGATTTGGCTATCTTTTGTTTTAAAAAAAATGTTCTTTATAGTCCGAATTAGGTTTTTGTGGAAAGCAAAATCAAAAAGTTTCCTTGTATCTGAACGTTCTTTTTCTATGAATTTTTGTATGAACGTCTGTAAGAGTAATGTTTCAATGAGATGTGAAAATGATATCTGATGTCGAGCCTGGCGCTAAAATTATTTTATTAAACTAAGTTGTCTGTGTGGTTACAATGGTATTTTTCCTACGTTTCGAGTTTATTTTGTTTTTATAAGTTTTGGTGTTTTAAATGATTATGGTAGGAGTTAAAAAAATTACTGTTTATTTTTGGTGATACTTCTTGTGATTATTTTATGTTATGTGAGTATTTGAATACTTCTGTTATTCAACGGTTCAATTAAGAGGGACATATTAAGTCTAGTCTGTACTGAATATTTATAATTTTATTATTTAAATAGTTCGACGACGTTACCTTTATGTTGATGTTTTATCTTCCTGGGTAGAACTAAGCTGACCAGCCTCGCTAATGGGGGCATAGCCCTTGCAAGGTGTGTCTAGTTGACACAATTAGTTCAACTTACGACTGAGGTCTCAGTTTAGTCGGAGCTAATTGACGTTCAAGAAAGATTGAGTCTTGTGAAGATAGAATGAGGTTTTGAGATTTTCCCTCTGGAGTATGGTCATGAGTTATTAATGTTGTTGAGCGCTTATTTCTTGATCTTTCGTTCCCTCTGGCTCAATTATGTCCGATGGAGTTAAGGCTTAGGATGTGGAGCCTAGTTCTTTATTTTCATAAACCCCCTCTGGGTAGATGTGAATTGTCACGTCAGTTTGTTTGTTTTCTGAGGCTTGCCGTATCTTTTTCGATGGTTTTGGTGCGGTAAGGTTTAAGCATGACGACGTTAATTTTCTGGGTGCGTGTTAACACATATTGTCATTTAACTTGGCTGATACCTAGCCTGGTATCAGAACTTTGCGATTCGTTCGTCCTGACTTAAGCCTTCTCTTGCAAGAGAAAGACCTCACTATGTATTTTAATTGCCATCGTTAGGTAATGTTTCTTTTAGGTATAGGCAGGAAGGGTTCGATTGTTCGGATGCTTTGAATAAAAGTCTCTGCCTGATCCATTTATTCAAGTGGGGCGTAGCTCATGTGAGGTTTTATCATGAGATGCAACCTCATGCTATACAGGCTGGCAAGAACACTGTACGTCATCCGAACAAACTGACAAGATATGTTTAAATTAGGATTTTTTATATGGTTTTCACTTGTCGGTAAGATAGTCTCGTCTCAGCAACGGCGCGCGCATGTATCTTTATAATATTGTACTAATGGTTTAAATATAATCGTCTCTTAAAAAAATATTTGATTTATACACTGTCCCGAGCAGCCAAGCATGGTGCTCACAGTACAGTGAATTTTAAAAGATTACCTCGTAGTTTTGAAAATATTTTAATGTATGATTTAAATGTTCACCCATAACTCTTAATTCCGTATGCTATTGCTAAAGAAATTTATTTTCATTTAATTTTTATTTAACATGCAAAATGTCATGATTTATGTAAAAAAATATATATTATTTTATGATTGTTGTGTGTGTGCCAGGAGGCAACACAGTGTCGGATGGCCGAATGTCATGATTTCCAAATATTAGGAAGATTTACTGATTTTAAATACTAAATATAAAATTAAAAGTATGTGATTTGCCTCAAATGATTTTGTATCAGTGTAATTATGAAGTTTAAAAGTATCTCATTTGACAGTTCCGTAAAAGTACTGGTTTTTAACGAAACAGAATTGGAAACATGATGTTTGGAGCGTCGCTTAACTTCTAGTTCAGTTGGCTATGAGCCTCGTAACCAGAAGGTGTCTTCAAGAAGTCTAAGGTCTATAACGTTATTATATTAATTGCCTAGTTATATAGTTTGTTAAATGATGCTAAAAGTATACCAGGTTTGTGGTGTGCAAGATGATAAATCCAGAGGTACTGGTGCTGAAATGGTGTATCGTATCAAACGGGATTGAATCAAATATTGTTAAAGTAAGGATTTTTAAACTACTACATTAGAAATTTATAGAATGCGATAGATAAACATTTAAAATATATTATATTATTATATTGTTTTTATAGTATACCTATCCTTTTCCTTTTCTTGGTTCCGGTTTTCTTGGATATACTATTAAAAAGACAGCAAAAGGGTTAAATATTTCTTATTAATATTCTTTATTCTACACATTACAACATTTAAAATTTCTTACAAAAGTCTTAATAATTTCAAAATCCTGGAATCCCGGGGGCATATCCATACTAATATATACGTGCCAGTGCATTAACCCCAAATCACTCTACCTACTCCGATTACTGGTAATAAGATTAAAAACAATTTAATTTGGAGCACCTACTTAATTGTATCATTAGACCTGATCTAAATTGTTAGGAAGAGGATTTTTATAGGTATAAGTAAAGTACCTAGTACCTAAAATATTCCTAGTTTCTTTAAATAATACGGTAACTTCACATAATTATAGGTACGTATGTACCTACAACAAAAGAAAATAGGGCAATTTAGTTTCCTTCAAAATTCAAGTGGGACTGATGCTTGTATTCCTAATAATTCCTATCACATCGCAAAATGCTAATTTTGGGTATCTACTAAAAGGTTTAACGGTTAACTATGATATAATAAAATACGGAACCCTAAAAAGAACCCGACTGCAAAAACATATATTATGTGTGTCATATTAATACGTCAGTTTTGTTAAAAAAAAAAATTGCTTTACTTCAAGCTTTTTAGTTTTGTTAATATATTTGTATATATATCATTTATTTATTAATTATAATTATTGTAAATACATACATGTAATTATTATTGTTTTTTTTTCTTTTATTCATTTTAACATAACATAACATAACATCACGCCTTGTTTCCCCGAAGGGTTGGGCAGAGGTGTCCCTGTAGCAGGTACACCCACATTTCGCCAGTTATGTTCAAGTCCCATGTAATAGGGGGCGAGCCTATTGCCATCAACCGGGCACAAATCCAGACTCCGAGCTGCTACTGAGAAATTTCAGATAGAAAAACCCAATAACACTTTGCCCGACCCGGGAATCGAACCCAGGACCTCATGCTCAGCAGTAGCGCTTGCGACCACTAGACCAACGAGGCAGTCTATAGGCGGTGTTATTCATTTTAATTCTTATTTATTTACATTTTTAAATATTTCTTAAAAAAAAAACATTTAAAATATAAAAAAATTGAGGTCCGCCGGTGTCGGGAGCAGGATCTAAGCTAGCGGATGTAAAGGCTGCAGAGACAAGAACCTCCTCACAATGCGAGCCGTATCGAGGAGCACTGCCTGCTGAATCAGGCCCTTGATCCAACCGCCTAACAAGAGCCTTGAGAGATATTGGTCGAGGCTTTATTCTTGTCAAGCTTATTATTATTATTTACATATATTATTAATAATATATATTGTTATTATTATATATTATTTATTTATATATATTTGAAATTGACTCGTTACTAGCTTTTATTTGATACCAACATTGTTGTAATTTTTTTTTAACCTTCCCCTCCCTTTTTTACCCGACTACGGCAAAGCCAAAAGGAAGGGTTATGATTTTAGCAGTCTATTTATGTATGATTTCTGTCTGAAATATTTGCTTGTTTCGTACTTTTTAGATCATTTTCATTTTCCCGTAGGTAGTCGGGTTACAGTTTTTTATTAAACTTTATTTTTTATTTGTAGTTGTGGATGCTATTATATAAATATCATATAGCTTAATCCCCTCCTACAGTTAAGACTAATCTATCGAGCAACGCCTCATATATTAAAATCCATCAAGCAGTTTAGGCTACAGAGCGTGCCAAAGAAATAAACATACCTACATACAAAACATACATATTCTCATTTAAAATATTCGGTGACATTTAGCAGATAAACAAGTAGATATGTAAAAAAAGTTAAGAATGTGACTAAACTTTGATACATCTTGGTTCAAGGGCGTATTGAGTAGGATCTCCTTTAACTTGTGAGTATAATCAAGATACTTGCAGCCGTGATTATAAGAAACAAGTTTCCGCGATGATTTCGGTGACCTACGTTCGAGCTGCCAGTCGGTTAACGTATTTACAAACAAACGCACTCGTTAGACGAAAACATTTTACATTTTCAACGTGAGGGACATGAAACTATCAAAATGAACGGAAAAAGTGAAAAGGGTCTAGAACTTACTAATACTAATAAAGACAATTTAGAAGCTAGTGCAAATAGTGAGAGGAAAAAGGAAAAACAACCAGTGACTTTTGGTCTACTAATTCGAAAGTTTTTTAACTTCTTCACAGTAGAACCATTTCTGTTGTGCTACGTTTTGCCAATTGCCATTTCGGGTTTGGCAGTGCAAAAACTAAACATTGAAAAAGCATGTCGCGTTGATTTGAATTTTTCTGAAGAAATATGTAATAAAGCAGTGAGCGGCGAATTCAGTGAGAATGACACAATCACTTCGGCGGCCCAACTAAATGCAACAAAATTAGTGGCAGATATGACAGCTTGGCAGAGTCCCTTGCAGAGTAGTATTCCAGCTATTGTCATATTGAATGTAGGAGCGTGGAGTGATAAAACTGGAAACAGAAAAGCTTTGATGCTGATGCCTGTTATAGGAGAAATTATATCCTCATGTGGTTTACTCCTAACAACGTATTTCTTTTTAGAATGGCCTTTGTGGTCCACTGCGTTAATAGAAGCTTTGCCTTCAGCTTTAACAGGAGGCTATGCAATCGCATTGATGGGCTCATACAGTTTCATAGCAGATCTTACAACTGTTGAATCAAGAACATTCAGAATCGGACTAGTTGGAATAATTGTTACATTAGGAGTCCCGTTCGGTACGTCAATAAGTGGAGTTTTAACAGAAGCTGTTGGTTACTATGGAATATTTGGCATCAATTTGGCTTTATACATTCTTGGATTCATTTACACTTTCTTCAAAATCAAGAATGTTAGGACTGTCAAATTGGAAGGGACTATCGTTCAGCAAGTGTTAGACTTTTTCCATCCCAGAAATGTGTGGGATACAATATCATTGGTGTTCATGTCTCGAGGGAAGCAGTTGACACAAATAATTTTAGTTATTTGTGCACACATCGTCATCATGGGACCGGTTTTCGGTAAGGTTTATTTTTAAATGAGTCTTACAATTCGTATTAACATTCTAAAGTATTCCAACAAGTTTTGTCTCATGTAATTTTTATTATATTATCACATTAAGTACCAAATTGAGAATAAATTATCCATGAAAATTGTTTCCGTGGCCTAGTTTCACGGTTTCTCGTTCTTTCCATTATAGATTCAATATCTATGTAATAGTAAAATTAAAATAATTATCTACTACTTAATTGCTGCTAAATTTTCCACAGAAATTAAATATTTCGTTCTATCTACAGGCCTAGTTTCCCAAAAAGTTGAAACTAAAAAAAATCATCTTCGATTTTGTTTATTTTTGATTTCAAGATTTAATTTATGCCACACAATAACAAGTTTGTTTACATCAAACGTACAATAATTTCATAATTGGTCCAATTACGTGAATACGATGCGGAATATCTTATTAAATATATCCTTGAATAACACCAAATTACTCTTTTTTTCAGGTGAAGCATCTGTTCTTTTCCTGTATGTGTTGACCAAGTTTAGTATGAGCGTCGTGGACCTGAGTTTCTTCAGCACATATTCTATTTTGATGGGCACTGCAGGTATGGTTATGTTCATAATACTTTAATAGAAATGTAGTAAGTATATAGGTAGGTAGGTACATGAGCTTGATGAGGTAATGGTTGCATGTTAATCTATAATTATGGTAATAGAGAATATCAATGAAGTAGGTACTCGGTATTTGTACGTGGCCGTGATGTTTTTGCTAGGAGTACAAACAGAAAATGGCAGCACAAATGAAATGACAGTTTAATATCAATATGTCGCAGGAAGATGGTTATAGCTGTGATATAATTTATATCCCTAGGGATACCGTAATATAGTTTTGTGAAAGTGGTTCATAACTGTCTTACTAGGAATGTAATTATGGTACGAGAGCGATCTAGTAATATAATTATTAGGGCACTCCAACCAAATAGGTTAGGTTAGGTTAAAACTGTGACCTACGTCAAAATTGGTCGCAGTAACAAAATTAGGGCACTCCGAGAGTTATGAACCGCCTTTAATATAACTATATTTCGATATATGCTCGCGAAGGAAGAGGCGGAACGCGTGAGGGAGAGGCAAATTCAGCGCCCTAACATTCCTAACCACCGCAGGAGATGCCCTAGGTGTCGGGAATCACAGGCCGATTTCCGGTCACTGTAGGCACGGGCTTGCGGATGATGAGCAATGGGTAGTTCGCCGTCTGTTAAGGACCAGCCTGTGTCGATGGCACATTGTGTTCCACGCACGCCTCAAAGAGATGTCAGCAGAACTGACGGGGTCCGCTAGGGCCGATGCCGGCCAGGGTTGCGAAGAAGTCCGAAAGGGAAATCGTGGCCCCCGGCAACATGGCAGCTGAAGGAACACGGGTGGGTTTTAGTCAGTAAGAGTCTGACACGGCCTTCCAAAAAAAAAGAGGGGTTACAGAATCATGTACTGAATCCATGGTAACAGTTTTCTTGTCGATGTCCCTGCCATCCTGTATTGTGGTGTCTTACGACATCCACGCGAACGAAGTCGCGGGCAGAAACTAGTTACAAATAAAGGTCATCTCTACAATACCTACACCAATATCACACAATATACAAATAAAATATCTGTCTGAGTATCATCAGTCTTATGTTGTGGTTACTTGAAATCTAATTTGTACAAAATAATAAGCAAAAAGTTCAATCATGATTGTTATTTCATTTAAATTGTTTCGAGTGCCCTCGAGCCTTTATTAACTCTTTTGTGCAAAAATTCGGCTGTAATAATAACGATTCTACTAACTCAATATGAGGCGCGGCTTCAAAAGTTATTAAACCTAAGAAAACAACGTTGTTAACTACACCTACTTATTTTTAGGGCTCCGTACCATAAAAAGAAAAACGGACCCTTATAAGATCACTTCGTTGTTTGTCCGTCCGTCCGTCTGTCTGTCTATCAATACCCTTTTTCTCAGGAACGCGTGAAGGTATCAAGTTGAAATTAATATCAATTATGAAGGTCTACGGTTCCTTTGAGCTCGGAAAAATCAAGCTTCTACGTCAAAAAAATAAAAAAAAACAGCCCTGAATGCGACATATTTTGATACTCGCAAATAAAACTATAGCGTACCACGTTGACCTAGAATCATGAAATTTTGGCAAGATTCAAGGTCTCACAGCGCCAGTAAAGGAAAAAGTCCGAAAATCGTTAATTTGTAGTTTTAGCACAATACATAATTTTTCTTTTTTTTTTGCTATTTATACACATATTTGCTGTTGGAGAACTGACCGTGACGTAAATCGATGAATGGGATTAATTCATCCGAACTACAGAACCTTTCATTGTGCATGGTCCGACATGGCCGATTTTTTTTTTTTGTATTATAGAACAAAGAGCTCCCTTAACCTCCTCCCAATTTCATTATCTCTACTATTTGTTTGTTATTTATTTTTTGGGGGAGGCCTATGTTCAGCAATGGACTTATTTCTGCTGAACTGATGATCAAATCGTTTTGCGTTCGTTAGTTAATATTTTTAAGAACAGTCTAGTAATTCATCCCACCATCGCTAAAATTGATGAATACACAACTTAATGTAGTATTAGTAAAAGTTTCGTATTTTTATGATAGAAAACTTTCAATACCAACTGAGGAATTAAAAAGGCCATTGACACTTGCTAATAAGAAACGTTTTTAAACCATATTTGGGATGTGTGGGTGTGCGACAGTTAGATACATAATACTTTTGGGTTTACCAGTCGTTTTCTATTCATACGTTACTCTAGTTTTAGAAAGCCAGAATCTCATACATACATACTCACGCTTTCTTGCCATGGGGGTTGGCAGAAACTACGGAACGCCACCTACTACGATTCCTACATACTCCTTTTGCTTCGATTACGTTCATACATTTGGTCATACACGTAGCTAAAATATCGTAGTGGTACAAATCCCTCTACGTGATATGTACTATCGAAGAAACGCATATATCTAAGCAGTTTGAAAACAAAATCCCGTGCACACGACCCTTTTTAGGGTTCCGTAGTAAACAAGGAACCCTTATAGTTTCGTCATGTCCGTCTGTCTGTCTGTCCGCGGTCTAGCTCCGAGACCCTTAGTACTAGAAAGCTGTAATTTGGCATAGGTATACATATTAATTACGCCGACAAAGTGGTAAAACATAATTATGAAAAACATTTTTTTTTGGTACCTCTCACACGTAAACTGGTGATGTTTTTTTTTTGTTTTTTTTTACCCATGGTTAGGGGTATCATTGGAAAGGTCCTTCAAAAACATTATGAGTTTGTAAAAACCATTTTTGGATTCAGGGATTCGTTTGCGAAATATTAAGCTTTAAAGTGCTCATTTTTGTTAGAGTCAAGTGTCCCCCCCCCCTGCCGGCTAAATGGTTGGTTTTGGGTGTGTGAAAAAAATCACAACAGTAGTTTATATAACGAAATTAAAAGAAAAACTATCACAGCTAAGTAGGCTTTACAAGTTAACGAGTAATAATCGACCAACTTAACTTTGCAGTTGCAAAAACATGTTTTCCCATACATTCCGTATGGGAGAACATATTTTTCAACTACAAAGTTAAGTTTGTTTTTGGGATAAATTCATCCCAACTACGGAACCCTTCATTGTGCGTGGTCCGACACGCACTTGGCCGGTTTTTTTTTCGTAGGTAGGTAAGCGGTACCATATCGGCCGAGCGCTGCAAGCAGAAATAGTCCTTACGGTGTATAAGTTATGCGTTTCTTCGATGGTACGCACTGAAACCGTCCTTGAAGAAACTATAGACTCGTCAAACGCAGAAGCATACTTAAATGCTTATCAATATTACAATTCGTATTTCAGGATCAGCGGTAGCCGTAACACTCTTCAGTAAGAAGATGAAGATGCATGACAGTCTCCTGGGTATCATAGCCACAGCTTGCAAGACAGTCTCCGGTTACGTGTATGGATTGGCCCCAACGAGAGACTGGTTGTATGCTGCCCCAGTCTTTGATTTCTTTGGTAACTCTGGTGCTATAGCCATCCGGTCTCTTGGCACTAAGATTGTGGAACCGGAAAAAGTTGGTAAGTTAAGTTAAATTTGATTATTAGAAAGAATGAAAGAATAATAAGTTTATTTGTCGAGTAAAACAATAAAATAAAACACGATCACGAGCACAAAACAGAAATAGTCGACAGCTGCACGTCATGACTGTGACAAGATGGCTTCCACTCAGCATGATGCTATGCTATGAGGACCCCCAGCATAGCGCTGATTTGTTTGGTTTTTTTTTGTTTTTTGATTTTGTTTTTTGTCTTCGTTTTTTTTGTTTTTTTGTTAGTATGAATATGTATAAAACTACATTTACAGGGAAGGAGAATGAAGCAACGATAAACGTTCTAAATAGAATATAAATCCAAGTCCATATACTTAATACGCTTTAGAACTTTGGACTACCCAGTTGGTTTCGTGTTCGCAAGCGCGACTGCTGAGCGTGCGGTTCTGGGTTCGATTCCCAGGTCGACCAAAGTGTTATTGGGTTTTCCATTAAAAAATTCTTAGTAACAGCCCGGACTTTGGAAGTTGGCGGTGTGATACCCCCGTGCCTTGGAAAACACCTTAAGCCGTGTGTCCTACGCCTGATCTCTCTCCGGTCGTGTCGAATTTGCGACCCATCGAACTATGAGAGTGAGGGAAGAGAGAGTGCACCTGTGTCTACGCACACACTTGTGTACTATATCTTCCGCGCCGAAGGCTGGTCTTCGCTGAGATCGGTTGCCATGTATATATTATTCTACTATAAAAATAACCCCTTCTACATATCAGTGAGGATCTCTATAATAATCATATTGTTGTTTACTGTAGTAACTGCTATTTTCCACATATCCTATAGTATTAAATGAGCAATATTTAATACATTTGTAATCACGTTCTCGAAAACGGCTCTAATGATTTCTATTAAAGTTGCTATAAAGGAGTTTTGGGGGCGAAAAATCAATCTACCTAGGTCTCATATATGGGAAAAATTGTTTTCTCCGTATTTTCACCCGAGTATAGCTCAATCACCCAGGTGTTCCTATACTATTTAATGAGCAATATTTGTAAAATCACATTCTCGAAAATGGCTCTAACGATTTCGATGAAAGTTGCAATAAAGGGGTTTTTGGGGGCGAAAAATCGATCTTGCTAGGTCTGATATCTGGGAAAATTCGTTTCCTCCGTATTTTCACCCGAGCAGAGCTCGGTCGCCCAAAGTTTAGAACAAGATGGCCTTGCCCTTTACCTTTTACATTTTTGGCCTTGGCCTTTTACCTTAGAATAATGATATGGCATCATGGAATTAGTAAGTACCTACTATCATGGCAACATGGAATTAGTATGTACTTTCCTATACTATTAAATGAGCATTCTCTATTTTTACCAGAGCAGAACTCGGTCGCCCAAGTACTTTAATTAAAAAGAATAACAATGGGAAAGGACCGGTCGTTTTTCGTTACTTGAAGTATTTAATTTAAGAAATTTCAGTGTTTCCAAAAAAAGAATAGGTATGTTTTTACACTAACCATGTCAAACCTCTAATTCTTTGTATAGGTTTAAAATAAATAAATCTTCATAAATCTCATGAATCGTAGCAAAAGAAGTGTTGTCAGATCTGAAAACGTCGCTCGGGAGTGATACATCTTATCCAAAGAGTTTGAAAGCTAATATAAAGTCCAAGTTATTTAAAAAGTTAGATAAATATCTAGAAAAATTCACGATAATTCATACTTAAACTTGAACATAAAATTTCTAGTTATTAAACTTATTTTGGACCCCAAGGGCTGTCTTAGGGCTCTAAGATAAGAAGGGTATTTGATTAATCTAAATATCAGACGAATTGTGAAGATTTGATATTTTCAACGTGAATCCCTAAAAGACGAATGACTGTAAAAGCCTTCAGCTTACGATTACATTTTATTGAAACCTATTTTCAAGAGCTCAAGAATAATTGAAATATTAAAAACAATATATTGTTATTACTTATCTCTTATTCCTTTTATATTATAACTAGCTTCTGTTCGGGATTTCGTCAGCGACTTGACTGACTTCAGAATTGGGTCCAAAGAGAAATGAAAAATGCAGATAGACATAATACAGCATTGCTACAGTTTAATAGTTCTTTTTAAGAAGAAAAAAACCTAATACATCGTTTTCATATAACTCTATTAGTTTACGCGGCGCACGCCTGTAAAACTTCCAGTCGGCATGATTTTTTCCGACATCTTCAACAATCATTTGTTGAAGATGTCGGAAAAAATCATGCCGTCATATTTCAGCCAATTTCCACAAAACCTTTATGAATTATATACCTTCCTAATCAATCACTTCTTCTATTAGTGGAATCTGTATAAAAATCTGTTCAATTGTTTTTATAGCGTTAGGACAGACATACAGACGCGGCGGGGGACTCTGTTGAATTGAAAACTTCTTTAGGCGCGTTGGGCATTTTTGAGATAGGAAAAACAATTGAACTCGCGACACCGTTACCGACACCTCATTTTTGTAAACGCGATTGTGCTCTATAATTATATTACGTTACTTGTCGTTCTATGTAAGTATTTTTACGTTAAAGGTTTTGGAAGTATTTTTTTTTGTAAACGCTATTGTGCTCTTTATTTAGGTTTTTACTTCGGTCGGCACTCCCGGAGTGCCACTGTTTTTTTAATAGTATGTAGTGATAATAAGCCTTTTATTCTGAACTACTGGGTTATTGAATACAGATACTGTGTGTGTATTTGTTTTTGTTTTAATAATATTTCCCGTAGTTAAGCGTGCCTCTTGACATAGGCGTCCTTTAACATTTTCCACTGAGTTCTATCACGAGGTTCCCTTCTCCAATGCTGTCCAGCCGTGAGTTTTTTATATCATTCTCCCAACTCTTTATATTAATTACTCGAAAAAAAAAGGCTTTTTAACTTTACTATGTTGATTTAATTTTACGTTTTTGTACTACGGCAGACATGTTTATTTTGTTATTTGTTAAAAGTCCAGGTTTTTCAAACCTGTGATACATTAATTAAGCTCAAACTTGCTGGTGTGTTTTAATTACACTTAATTGAAACCGTCCGTCGGTACTAATTTAATAATGTAAAAACTTTGGAAGGCACCTATATTATTTTTGGATTCATTTAGTTACATTTTAATAATGAAGGTGATCTTTAATGTCGTCGTAATTAGGTGGGCAATATTTTATACCATCAATTCTTATCTATAAAACTAGCTGTCCAGACAGACGCTGTCTTGCCCAAATAAAAAAAAAATCATATAGAATTCCTGTAGAAAATGCACTTTCAAGTTTCCGAATTTTCCAATTATACCGGCAACTTTTAATTGTTTTCTTTCCACCTGATTCGAACATTTTTCAAACAAAAAAATTGCCAAATCAGTCCAGCCGTTCTCAAGTGATGCGCTTATAACAAACGAACATAGTTTTTAAACATTATACAACATCATTATAGGATATATATACGGATTTTAGACTCATAATTATATTCCAAAAACATGTTTCTGTTTGAGCCAAAAGAAGATAGGTAGGTACCATTCTTTTTTTTGACATAAAACTATAAGGATACCCACCTACACAGACATAGAAAAATTAGGTATGGAAATTATGTTTATCTGTAGATAAAGCCATTACGGACGTACTATGTAATGTATCAAGTTAAAAAAATAACCACAACTTAATGGTAGAATAATATTTAGACAAACTTTAGAAAAAAAAAACGGAATGCAAAGCGTGGGCAGTTTAATTTCACGAAAACCCAGTCAATTGTGAGTAAACTTCACGCCGAATTGGGTTCCGCTAGGGTTTCCTAAGAATGCGGTGGCCGGTACAAAGCGTCCGCTATTTACCGTCGAATGACATCACTGAATCGTTATTTATGAAAGTAAGTTAGTTTGTTTCCTTAGAGAGCGTTTTTGACACTGTTAATTAAAACCCCTGTGCTATCATTTTTATAACAGCTATCATTGCAACCGTTATAATAGCGGCTACCACTATCCGAAACCCAAACTTTAAAACACCTGAAACTTATCATTAATAAAGTACAAAACTATCTGTAGAACCTCAAACTTATTTTTAGGTATAGTAAACTAGTTACGGTTTTAATTATTAACAAGAATGTAAACCAAAATCCGTGAAATATTTTTAATTTTAAATAATACATCATTATAGTTGCAAAGCATCACACGGAATTAAGGATTCGTAAAAACCGAAGAAGCTTACGTTTTTATATATATACGCTGATGTCAGCTTCAAGGCGTGTGGCATTATTATTATAATCATCATCAACCACAATCGCTAACCGGATTCTATATGAAAGATCAAGCGAAACATGATTATAAAAGCAAAAAAATACCATAATTATGTTTGTGGATCTCTTATAAATAATAGATTTATTTATAAATAATAATACGAATTCGAAGTCTGTCTTATTGGTAATGTTCTTAAGAAAGGTCAGGTGCGTAGTACTTGCAACGGGCGTGCGTGTTTACATGTATGAACATAAACGAGGCAAAAGGAGTATGTAAGGATCGCAGCAGATGGCGTTCTGCAGTTTCTGCCCCCATGGGAAGAAAGCGTGATTTTATGTATGTGTATGTAGAAATAGTACTGAACGAAAGTGCAATTACAGTGTCTGCATTTACTTACTTAGTGGCTACACTTGAGTCTAGATCGTCTAGACTGAGTCATAAGGCAGTTGTCCCAGCGGCGAGGAAGCGACTAACTATCAGCAATTTTCTCGCTCAAGAAACGTACAATAGATAGACATCCCGTGTAAACAAAAGAGATGCATATATTAATATTTGATCGCTGACTGTTCACACCGCCGGCGAGGACTCGCTTCACTAGTTTGTTGCTGAGCGACAAGAGCTATCAAAGATAATAGTCGCTCAGCGATGCTCGCTTGGCGGTCAAAACTCACGCCGAGAGACCAAACAGCGGTAATTTCGCCCCGAGCGAATGGTGCGAGTAATCGTCCGTCGCACTCGGATACTCGCTGATAGCCCAGCGACAAAACTATCGGAACCTCACACTCGCTGCTCGCCAACTCGTTTTCAGTTGCTAGCTCTACTCGCTACTTGCAACCAGTCTTACAAAGGGGTATAATGTTACCCAGTAACTGGATTGTGGAGGTCACATATGCAGTCGTTCCATGTAAAATACTGGTATTCAGCTGCATCTGCAGCGGTAAGACTGCATGGAACTCGACTCCAACATAATTGGGAAAAAGCTGGGCAGATGATGAGACTTGGAAGAAATTGTCAATTATAAGCTAGAAAAAATCCATGTCAAGACACTAACAATTGAAGCAAAATTCAAGCGTTTAAAAGCTAATACCGAGCTAGGTGTCCTCCATCCGTCTCTTTAACGTTTGTCCAAAATTCTTGCTTTTACAAAGCGTTGCGGACATTGCATGTCGGCTTGAGTGAGAGAATTTAATTTTAACCTTGCATAGGTTAAATTTTCTCTGCTGAATAAATTGCATTTTCCAGCTACGTTGGTCTTGTCTAGAATTTTTATTAGATACCTAGGTAACATAAAGACTTTTTAATGTATGCTAGTTATTATTTTTTTATTTACCTAGAATCAGATCGTTGTTGTGTTTTGAAAGTTCATAATCTATTTTTAAAGCACTTACTGGAGGATTAATACCTTGCAAATACCAATGTGACTTTATAAAGCGTATTTTAAGTTGATTAGACGCATTACCCAAATTCACAGATCGCACTCTGAATTTACTTTGCTAAGTAAAATCAGTGTTGTAAATCTTGGCCTTAATGTCGGTGAACGAAAATATATGCAATATGCAGAGAGCAAAGCGTGCTGATCAATAAAATTCACGATTGTTCACAATTTATTTCAGGCTGATTCAATTTCTTCTATTATTATCTAGACTCAAAGAAATTGCTGAAAAGCATTCCCAAGAAAAATTGCTTAATGACTGGCGATATCAAACCATAAACTTTATTAATTAAAAGCGACTCCATTCTATCTATCAGTGCGCTTGACTTGAATGAACACAGAAAACACACACTTGACTTGATTTGATTCGCATAGAAATTAGTTATAAAATAATATTAGTTCAGAAAATGTATATTTAGTCCAATATAGTTCTTCCTGTAGTCATCTCATACATTTGGGTCGAGTAGGTATTGAAAATTTGTAAGGGACAGTTGATAATTTTTTTCGCGATACAATGTTTGTCCCATGGAGACAATTGTTCAGCTCCTTAATTTAACCACACCTTTCTAATACATGCTGTTTATTTTGCAAAAAGATTTCAAAGAACTGAAATTAGATAGGGATAGGGATGTAAACAGACAGTTTCGTTCCCCGAAGACGCCCGAATACAAAAAGTTACATTAGCAATACCTATTAGGTAAGTACTTCTAATTGTAGAATACTACCGCCTCTAGAAAAAAATAGTGTCCACGTGAACAATATTAAATGCGGTTTCCATTATGTGTTCCCCAAGGTTTTATTCTAGGTCCTTTTAGGATATTTTTAATGTGAAATTCTGACAATGAATTCTTACACTATTTTCTTTATCAGAGCTCGTGGCTAAGTATTAATAACCGCACGGGTCGATTAATCAGGTTATCTACGCTTGCTGGGGTTGGTCCATGGATGGGTGACCATATTTACATACCGAGACTCCTCCGTGCCTCGGAAAGTACGAGCTGTTAATCCCGGCTGTCATTCGTAGGTCTTTGACAGTAGTTACGGGTCGTCAGAATTCCGAAAGACTGACAACTAGTCTTACCAAGGGGTATCGTATTACCCAGTTACTGGGTTGTGGAGGTCAGATAGACAGTCGCTCCATGTAAAATTTTGGTATTTAGCTACATCGGTTTAGACTGCGGTTTCCAGACTAAACCGATGTAGCAGAATAGTTGGGAAAAGGCTAGGCAGATTGAGTCACTATTCGTAACTTATAAAATTGAAGAAATAACTGTCTTTTCAGGTAAAATATGTTCACTTATCGGGTTCGTGGAGACATTGATACCTGTGATCTACATACCGCTATACAGCAAATTGTTCTCGAACACCGTGGAAACTTTGCCCGGAGCGGTATACCTGTTGGGCGGGACCATGACCATACCGGCCTTCCTTATATTTATGTGAGTATATTATTTTAGTTATTAATCTTCATTTAAATCAAATAATGAATGGTTTTAGTCTGGGTTTAAAAGATTACATTAAGTCATTTGTAAATTAAATAATCTCAACCTACGTAATTTGTAGCAAGAGCAAAATCGTAATTTTCAAGAACCTCGCATTTCTACGTCTTTCCACATTTTTTTTTTAATGAATGATTTTAATATGACCAAAGGTTCTATAATTGTTTTATTATTGTGTTCAAGTATCAAAACTCTTTCATTCCAATACAAAACCTACCTTCGTATTCGTAAACTGAAATAACTATGATCAAAGATAACCAAAAAGTAAAAACTCCAGGATCTTCATTAAAATACCGAGTAGATACTTGAAAACTCCTAACAAAAACCGATTGATTGCTCTTAGAAAAAACTCAAAGGCTCAAAAAGGTCGAGGTTGTTTTCAATCACGTAACCAGTATAATACATGACGGAATTCTGCTCACTGTGCTGTTTGAACGATAGGCGACGACAATGTTCGATCAAAATAGCTCACGTCAGTCGAAATTGATCACGTTATTCGGTCAAAGGCCGCTCTCATGGACGTTGGTGGTGGATTTCTAATAACGAACATGTAAAAAGAGTACTAAGTGGTGTACGGTGGGATATTTTTTTGTGCAGTTCACATACAGGGTGTCAGGGACATCGACGCAAAAACTGTTACCATAGATTCAGTACCTACACGTGCGTTGAAATTTTTAGTCGGTTATTTTAAAAAAAATCTGCTGTTTCATAGAAAAGTGCAATCAATCAATCAATCAAAATTTTTTATTACAGATCATACAATCCATTTGTTAGTAAATACATACACATCTTAAACACTAGTGTTAGTACATAATAATATTCGGCAAACTTTGGTTATAATTATTAGTAATGTCAAAACAATCAATAATAACGTCAAAATCACAATCACAATGTCAAAACCATAACTGTAATGTCAAAATCACAACTATAATGTCAAAACCATAACTGTAACGTCAAAATCACCATTAAAAATGTCAACAATACTAATAAGACAACCACATATACAATAGTTAAAATTAATGTCATTTCAAGGCACGATTTGATGGTAATACCTGTGTCCTGGTTCAGTGTCTGAGTATTAGACCTTCTATCCTATCGGCTACAGTGACCAAGAGGCTGTTGGCACTGTCCCGCACCCGCCGCATCAGGGAGGCGACACGCTTTCGCATGATTGCATAAAAGTCATCTATACGTGCCTCTGCGAACATCCCTGATGCGCTACAGTGTCGTGGCAACCCCAACAGCGCCCTGTATGCGTTGTTGTACTGGATACGTAAGGCGCTGTAAGCCTTTTGCGTGTAATCGACCCATAGACTGCAATAGACTGCAATACCTACGCAATCAAAATGTATGGAACAGCTGTTTTAAAAAAAAAAATACCGACGAAAAACGCAGGGGCGTTCAGAATCATGTACTGAATCCATGGTAACAATTTTCACGCTCGATGTCCCTACCACCCTATTTATTTTGTTAATGGTCTATTGAAGGTATTACACTGTATTTTATGTATCGTACAACGCTATGTCTGTACGTCAACGTAAATAAAGTATGAACTTGTTGAAATAATTCTGCCGTTTCAGCAAGCAATTTTCCATAAATACGTAACTCTGAATTCCATCCCCTATGTAAATGCCGAGCGATTTAGTTACCTACATGCTATTCAATTTAATTTTGAAGTCTTCTTTCTGAACAATCTTAATATCTATGTAGTAAAACCATTTTTTTAATGTGCTTTTCAGAGCTCTCTACATCATTCACAAACGACAAGAAAGAGATACAGTGAGGAACCCAGCAGCAAAGGAAGCGCACGCACACGACAATGACGTCACCGCACTATAGTTTTATGCACATCTTTGGTGACTGTAGTATGTTAGCAAAAAAGTTTTGCCATAATAGGTGCCTACAGATTTGTCATACGTTGAGCCGTCTGCACGGCCGATGAAGCTAAGTTGAGTGTCATAACCAGTGATCGGAGTAGGTAGAGTGATTTTATGTACTCCATCATGAATAGTCATAGAAATCATAACATGGATAAGCCTTTTTTCCGGGATTTCATTTTGGTACTTACGGGATTGAATCAAATATTGTTATAGTAAGTATTTTCAAACTACTACATTAGAAATTTATAGAATGCGATAGATAAACATTTAAAATATATTATATTGTTTTTATAGTATACCTATCCTTTTCTTGGAGTCCGATCACCTATATACTATTAAAAAGACAGTAAAAGGGTTAAATATTTCTTATTCATATTGATGTATTCTTTATTCTACACATTACAACATTTAAAATTCCTTAAAAAAGTCTTAATAATTACAAAATCCCGGAATCCCGGGGCATATCCATACTAATATATACGTGCCAATGCATTGACCCCAAATCACTTTACCTACTCCGATCACTGGTCATAACACTTAAGTAACGGTAAGCCCATTCTCACAAGGGGTGACGGCAACTCAACCTAAACTGGTTGGCAACGGGCGTTGCCAACTGCGATGCATCTATTACTCTTACATGGCGCAACTCAAGTTGTATCATCTTTAGTCATTTTATACACGATAACGCGCCAATTTTTTGAAAAATTGCGTTGGTAACGACCGAGCGATCTGCACTGACTTGCGTCGCCGTTGAAAACTAGTTTTCGACAAGTTGCGTCGTGTAAGAACCGCGATAGAAATGTATATGCTAACGCAATTGGTTATGTATATACTAACGCAATTGGTTATGTATATGCTAACGCAATTGGTTGATGCGTCGGCGTTGAAAACGTTGAAACGGGTTTTATTTTGGTCACCTCGTGTGTGAATGGCATAATGGTAAACTACCGGCAAAATTAAGAAATAGGATACTTGAATACATTTTAAAGTGAAAACTTCTTTAGGCGCACTTTGAGCTCTTTCTGAACAGTAAACGAAACTGTACCGTCACGTTCAAGTCGGTGTGACACTGAATCGGGTATACTCGGCTTCAGTCGGTCGGTGACGCTAAATCGAGTATAGGTACTTTGCTCCATTCGTAAGATTTCACTTCAACCGTGTGGTCATAACCACACACCCTCTTTTTAGTGTTCCGTACATTTGAATGAAAAAACGGAAACCTTATAGGATCACTCGTGTCTCTATCTGTCCGTCTGTCACAGCCAATTTGCTCCGAATCTATCGGACCGGAACGATTGAGTTGAAATTTAAATTTGGTACAAATATCTAATAATATCTATTTTGGTTCAAATAATTTCTATGATCCAAATATGGACGTGTTACGTAAATCACAACAAGGGACAAATCACATTTGGGAAACAAATAACTAAAAAACAAATAAAAGAGCTTACTGTGAAGGTCTCAAGTATATTTATTTTTATTTTTAAAATAGATAGTTTTAAAGTTATTTAAGAAAATAGATGAGACCATTCCCCCCCTCTTTATCTCCGAAACTAGCGAACCAAAATTTAAAAAAAATTACGGAAAATATTTCTATACTAGTAGATTATAGGAAACCTATAAGAATTCTATGTCTTAAAATAACATGGTAAATCTCCCAATATTGTGCATACAAACTTACATTTGCAGTTGGAATAATTATGTAGGAGAACATTTTTCAACTACAATGTTAATTAAGTTTGTTCGTGGGATGAATTCATCCCAACTACGAAACCCTTTACTGTGCGTGGTCTGACACGTTCTTGACCGGTTTTTTTTTTTCACTCGTTTATATTTTCAAGCTTTTTGCTGAAAATTAAATGGTATTCTGAAAAATCAAATCAATTGAAATACGTAGTGTAGCTATAAGTAATATTTATTTATTTATTTAATACTTCAAGCACAGAAATGTACAGAGGCGGACTTAATGCCACAGGCATTTTCTGCCAGTCAACCTTTGGGTGATGCAGAGACAAACTGTGGTAGGTGCAATTACGAAAATGGAGGAAAAAAACTCAAATATAAGGATACACATATACTTATTACAAACTATAAATATAATATATAGACCTAATTACATATATGTAAAATAAGCACAAATAAATACACATAAATACATGAATATACTAAGTAAAATAATAATAGTAGTAATAATGACGAATCTGCAGGCACCGTAGTGAATTTAAAGTTTGTGATAAAAGGTTTTTAAGAATAAGATAATAATGTTTAAGGATGTGTATGGCCATAACTCATGGTTCGTGATATGAACAGGTTTTTAAAACCTGAGAGATTAATATACAATAAGTAATAATATATTATTATGCAAATTTTATGCTTATTTGTTTTTTTTTCTGCTTTGTTGGTCTAGTGCTCGCAAGCGCCACAGCTGAGCATGAGGTCCTGAAGTCGATTCCCAGGTTAGGCAGTGTTATTGGGTTTTTCTAAATAGAATTTCTCCGTAGCAGCCCGGAGTCTGTATTTGTGCCCGGTTGATGGCTATAGTCTCGCCCTCTATTACAAGGGACTTAAAAATAAAACTTAAGGTACACCTCTGCCCAACCCTTCGGGGAAACAAGGCGTAAGATTATGTTGTGTTGATTATTTTGGTACCAACATTTTATAAGTAGTGCCACGTACCATCGTGGTAACGCATTTCTAACCACTTTGAAATCAAAATCCCGTGCACACGACCCTTTTTTTTGTAGGTAAGCGATACTATAGCGGTCGAGCGCTGCAAGCAAGAATAGTCCTTACAGTGTACAGATATGCGTTTGTTCAATAGTACTTTATACCTACTAAACTAATAGCAGGTGTTAATTTTATTAAAATTCATGATTAATGGGCCTGTGTCCAATTTTTTTATTTTTAGTCCGTCTTTCAGCAAATAAAAAAAGATTGGACACGTATTTTTTATTTTTTGACGTAATCAAAAGATTACGGCGATACATTGAGTTAAAATGTGGCATGACGTCACGCCTTGCTAGATTTTATACGACGTTGTGACGTAACGAGCCCCCACTCCCCAACTTTAATGCGTGTTTTCTAAGTTATTTTTGATTAATATGATAAAGCAAAAAATACGTGTCTAATATTTTTTATTATCTGAAAGACGGACTAAATAGAATTTTAATTTTTTTACTAGGAAACTACCCTATTATACTACTAAGTAAACGTGTAATAAGCACAAACGGACAAAAAGCAAAATAGAATAAAAACAATGATATTTTCTCCGGGACCTTAATATCAGCCAAAATTTTAATTAGGATGAGCCTGCGCAACCATTCGATTAATAATAATTAGTCCAATGGCAGCATATTATTTATAAGCTTATTTAAAATTAATTTTAACTTGTTCATACATTGTGCATGCTGGGGTCACTATTTTAGGGCATGCAGTATTTTGTGTATCTTTAAGTTTACTTCTTCTTTTCGTGTCGATGGTATTCTTCTTTATAATTACATTATTTTATATTATATTATAATGAGCCCAGTAGGTGGCCACGTTGATTGCGGCATCAGTGGCATTCTTTAGGTCGTCCGAGGTGCAGGTGAACGGGTACACAGGACACTCCAGCAGCTTAAGTTTACTGAATAAGTAAGTTATATTGTTACGCCCAATTTGTTAACAAATTAATAATAATAAAAGAAGTAATTATTATTGTGTCCTCAAAACTTGTAAAAATAATTAAAAGCCTGGGTAAACAGATCATTTATTAATTTGCTCTCATGCACATCACACATTTTACAATATTTAACTGTCGGTTGTTGTACGGTGAACCCACTGAACCCTGTCAGGGCACTGCAAAGTACAATGTTGGTTTGCTGTTAAGTTTGTGAACATTAATTTAACATAAATTGAGTCAAAACTTATGAAAATACAATATAATACATATCAGAAAAAAATTATTAATATACATACATACATAAACTCACGCCTTCTTCCCATGGGGGTAGGCAGAAACTACAGAACGCCACCTGCTACGATCCATACATAGTCCTTTTGCCTCGTTTACGTTCATACATCTGGTCATACACGCACGCCGGTTGCGAGTACTACGCACCGGTATATTAATATACTATGTCTAGAAATCGATAATATCGATACCCATCACATATGTGAAGTATCGCCATTTAATTTATAGAGGGGCTAAATGATAACAGCCGCACGGGTCGATCGAAGGTTAAGCTACGCTTGCCGCGGTCGGTTTGCGGATGGATGACTATCCATTACATATCGAGACAGTTCTGTGGCTCAGAAAGCACGTTAAGCCGTTGGTCCCGGCTGTCTTTGTCTCAAAAGTCTGACAACCAATCTTACCAAGGGGTATCGTGTTACCCAGTAACTGGGTTCTAGAGGTCAGATAAGCAGTCACTCCATGTAAAATACTGGTATTCAGCTGCATCCGGTTTGACTGGAAGCCAACCGCAACCAACAGAGTTGGGAAAGGGCTAGGCAGATTGATATGAAAGGTGTATTAAAATGGCTAGTGAGAAATACGATACCATAACGGCATAAAGGATTTGTTCGTGCTAAAGGTAGAGATTTTAGTAACATAGTTTTCTCAGAAAATGACACCACATATTATTATCTTTCTCTATAAAGATACGAATGTCCGTGTATTCGCCATTGTTGCCGATTCCCTTGTTCACAAACTAAACTAAATTTAAGTTCAGTGCATCTTTTTCTTTCTATTTAATTAAGAAAAGGACAGAAGATAAATTTTAGTTTAATCCTGTCAAATTAATCAGCGCCTGTCACTCTCCATACAAGTTTAGACGTGATTAAATACTTGCCGACTAAAATTACGTCAATTTACGTCAAGCGCTGATTAATTTGACAGGACTAAATTAAAATTCATCTTCTGTCCTTTTCTTAATGAAATAGAAAGAAAAAGATGCACTGAACTTAAATTTAGTTTAGTTTGTGAACAAGGGAATCGGCACCAATGTGTGTTACTACAATTATCTTTAAGTGTTATAGTCGGTACGTAATGTCGGCAATGTTTTGGCGTATTGGAAGTAAGTTTGCGCGTGTACTCTTAGTGCAACAAAAAATCGGATACTTTTATAGCATGCCATTATTAATTCTATGGTTATTGCCATAATTTATTTTTGAACATATCTGTTAAGACTGTACACCTTGTATTACGCACTGGCTGACTCAACTATTGGTTATGGCTTGGGTGGACATGATCTTACATTCCCTACACACTTAAATAAAATTAACATCTTGCAGTTAAGGTTACTAAAACTACTTACAGATAAAAAAAACTAAGAAAACATTAAATAAAATTATGAAAAACTGTTCAAAATTTGTAAAGCACTCCCTATCCATCTTAAAAGTAAGTTAAATATCTTGACTGAACAATTTAATGATCAATACCACAAAGTGGAACCATTGTACCCAACTCGTTTATCTCAGAAGAACACTTGCTGTTCCAAAAGTAACAAACTACTTTGGTAACGCACAAGAAGGTACGTAGTACCAACGTTAGTGAATGAGCTACCCCCAAAACTGATATCGCATGTCAAGTTTAGGGACCAACTTAAAAGAGTTTTACAAAAACATTATCTATCATTGTGTCCATAGCTATGTCTGTAACAAACCTCACGTTTGCTATATTAATGTGTTTTTGTAAAATGTGAGATTTTTTATCTCGACTGTTGGTATGTTATTTTATAGTTTACTTAGCATGATTAAGTTTTTGCACATTAATTTTCAAAATTCAAAATTTGTAATCCATTGCTAGGCGAGAACAACTGCTGACAAACTGTTATGCGGTTTGGCAGATTTTGTGTATTTTATTGTTAATACAGATTTTGAAAAAAAATAAAGAAAAACAAGCGAAAACAAATTCTGCGCATCTACGATTCTTGCCAAGTTACGTGCCGCCGACTATACGTGACATTGCATCCGCGCAGTTGCCAAAACAAGCAATTCAGCTAGAAATATATTGAGCTGCAGTGTAAATGACAAATTACTTTGCAATGTGATATCGCTCTATTCTAGTTACGTTTCGAAGTTCGTCTATTTACGAAGTAAGTTTTGATGAAGCAAGGGAAAATTGAAATTTAAATGTTTTTCTTGTGTTTCCATAAAGAAAAGGAGATGCAATCAAGAAAGCAAGTCGGTTCCGATAAGGGACTGGAAATGTGTAATGGAAGATTAAAGATTATGAAATATTTAACGAGTTGTCTATTTTATTTATTTATTTGATGTACACGGCTTAAGATACCAATTACATAAATCAAAGTAAATATATTAAGTACAAACATAACACATAAACGAATAACGACAATTAGATACTATTATTCTCATAAAAATGTAGGCACATAACAATTAAATTGGCGAATTTATTATCGAACAGATCGCAGTCCGGGTTGGCTTCTACGAGCTTATTTAGTGCGGTCAACACGCACGGTAGGGGCAGCACGGGGGAGACGCAGCACGGGCTGCTGTCCCACACGAAGGCACGCCTAGCAGTCGATGTTTTCTGCCACGGAGATAATTATTCGGTGTGTAGAGTCGAATCAGCTCATTATGGATATCAGGAGCATCCGTCACACTCTTCCACACTTTGAGCATAACGCCTACCTGGCCACATGCTCTTCTGGTCTCCAGTGTATGATATTTCAGACATCCTAAGAGGAACTTAGTAGGATAGAGGTAGGGATAGTAACCGAGAGTTCCACAGAAGAAAAGAAAGAAGGGAAAAGGAAGAAGGAAAGGAAAAGAAAAAAAGGAAAGGAGGAGGCAAAGGAGAGGGAAGGGAAGGGTTTACAGAAGTAAAGAAAACGCAGGAATGCTTTATCTATTGTGTGTGTGAATGATTGTGTCTATGTATCTTTGCCTCAGTTCGACTTACTAAACTTATAAGTACATGCCTAGTGTTCGGCCCTTTTTCTGTGCACGTTATTGTGTTGCCGACCAGGCAAACTTCAGACATTCACGACCAACAATTATCAAGTGGTAACGGCCGCGACTTACGATTTGCGGGTCGTAGGTTAGAACCCAGACAGGAGCTTTACTATACATTAATTATATAATCACTGCTCTCAAAACGATGAATGAAAACATTGTGAGGAAACCGACCTATCCATATATAACCAAAAATTCGAAGACATGTGACATCAACTAACCCGCACTTGGGCCCGCGTGGTCTGGCCACACGGCTCACTTCCTCTCACCGAGAGGAGGCCAGTGTCCCAGCAGTAGGAACATTATTATGCTGATTATGCTATACATATGCAAATCTTCAACATTACCCTTTAGCTTCGTCTAAGTTCATACACGCGCGCCAGTTGCTAGTGAAACGTAAGTATTTTTCCTGTAATCAATCTGCAACACTATGAGTATGTGTCCGTACGTAAACGTACGATTGTGGTACGAATTGAATGCACTGAATACGTTTTTGTCCGTCAAATAGGTAATGTTCCGGTGATATCACATTGAACGCACGAAAAATCCCAACAAGTTCGGATTGTTTTCGGACGTCGGAACTATACGTACGTATATGTACAACTAACTCGCACCCAGTCTGCGCGCTCCCTTTGTACTTGGAAGGTTGGGATCGTACGTTCGTGTTCGTATGAGTTCGTACGAAAACGCGTCTTAAGAGCGCACGGTCTAAGTGTCCACAAAAAAGCCACCTCCATTTACCCATTCGGGGCTTCGGGCATCTCTAAGTTAATATGGGTGTAGTATTAGAGAATGCAATGTATTGCTGCTGCTATGTTGATGGAGATGCTATTTGTATCATCTTCACCAATCGCGAGGTGATTAGGTATCTTGAACATTTTGACAGATACACCAACTTGTTTATAATTCTTCACAATTCGAAGGATTTTCAGTATCCATTGATTCTTTAGTTTGTAAAAGTCATCTGCTCGACAACGTAAATAATGCAATGAATATTGTTGCATTGTCTAAATGAATGGCATCGGGATTGTAAGCAGTGGCGTAGCTACCTAGGGGCTAGGCGGGACAGTGCCCCGGGGCCCTCAAGCTTAGGGGGCCCTCGAATCCTTCCTTTCCAGAAAATCTCGATCGAACTGAACTTTTGAAAATTTCTCCCATTTTCAAAATAAATATGTTAGGTTGCAAAAACAGCTGTCCCATACATTTTGACCGCGTAGGTATTGCACTTTTCTATGAAACAGCTGATTTAAAAAAGAATAACCGACGAAAAATTTCAACGCAGAGGATTTCAGAATCATGGCCCATGGTAAAAGTTTTCGCGTTGATGTCCCTGACACCCCGTATATTTAATATTTTTACTTGATAAAACCTAAACAGTTTAAATAGCAGTGGGGCCCCATTTTTTTATTTGCCCTAGAGCCCTTGGTTACCTAGCTACGCCACTGATTGTAAGTGTTTTAAATGCAATTGCCCTGCTGCTGTGTTTTGATGAACATAATGTCACATTAACTTGTGTTTTCTAACAATTAATTTTATTAGTCTATCAATGGTGTCGCAAAGACCGGCTGTACCATTCTTTGTTTGGTTATATTATATTATATCAAATAGTTTTCTTGTACTCTTTTTACTATAATAAGAACCATCCTTGCTCTAAAATAACTAATTTAATTCCGAATATAATTATTTATCCTCAAAATAGATACTAATCCCCAAATGAATCTGAAAGTCGTTTCACGTATTATAATCTAAAACTTTTTAATAAAACTACATATTTACAATATTTCAGGGATAAGGAAAATAATATGAAACACCAAGATATTTTTGTTATTCATTTATATTTCTTTGCCAGCATCAAATTCAATATGCTACACCATAACATCAGATCTCCTATTCCCCGCACATAATATCACTATTTAATCAGTATTCTAATATTTACCATAAAACTAATAGGTTACCTTAACTTACAGTAGATCTCCAACCAATATTATGCCAATCTCTCTTTTTACCGACACAGCCACTAAGCACGTCTTACCGTCACGAGCGCCCGACCCAGAAGGCCGTTGCTTCCCCCATTTTGAAATATCGAATCTTTGGGTGTTGCCAGTACAATATACAACAATTACGTATTAATACATTGCGTCGTAATACATTGCGTTGGTCTAGTTGTAAAAAGTCATGTCTATGACATATATTATTATGAAGCTATAGTATTAGTTGCATTATATTAGAGTTTCAAAAGCATTTATCTACACTAATATTGCAGTGAGAAAACATTTGTATTTTTATTTGTAATGAATATACTCAAAAACTATTGGACCGATTTAAACAATTCTTTTACCAGTAGAATGCTATAGTATCACTAAGTAACATAGGCTATAATATAGTTAATTGATTCAGAAAATCCATTATAAAATACAATCGACGTGGATATATTTAGTAACCTCAGTCCCCACAGACCAGTCAGACCTCAGTCTGCGCTCAGCGCTCGGTGTGGCAATACGCCATGTTCGGGTTCACCACAAGTCCATCGTCATCCTCAGGATGTCTCGTTCAGAGGTGAAACTCGTGTCAATTTCTTTCAGGGGTTTTTTTTACAGGTTACTAAATGTATCCACGTCTATTGTATTTTATAAGCTATAATTTTTAAAGATATCACGTGGGCGTAGGCGCTGGCAGCAGCTTGTGTTAGCTTGTATGATTACTATATACATAATATTTAAAACGTGCTATTACAACGTCAACCATTTATGACGGGGATAAGAACTGTTTTTCCTAAACACAGGTTATTTTGTAACTTCTCTAGGAGAACAGTACGGCATCGGCTAACTAGATTATGAAACTTTATGCTTGTGCTTTATACACCGTGAAATTTGAATCACAGTTTTGCTAGAACAAACGTTGTTCAGACCATGGTCTACTACCATTTTACAGCATCCAATAAAAAAAAATATAATTGGTTTTTGAAAAAACACAAAAAAGACAAAATTTAATATGTCAAGATTATCGTTACTTCCTACAACACAGACACCACGCACGGGACACAGCATTGTCTACAGGGAAATGTACCTCCATAAACGAAATTTAGTAAGCAGTAATTTAAACATTTTAAACTTTGTCTTTTTTGTGTTTTTCAAAAACCAATTATGTTTTTTTGTTTAAAGGATGCTGTAGAATGGTAGTAGACCATGGTCTGAATAACGTTTGTTCTAGCAAAACTGTGATTCAAATTTCACGGTGTATATTATCTTGCCATGTAATCTAGTCCTAGTTGGACGATAAATCTTTATACTTATAAATGGAATCAAAAATTATACTTGTATTGCTGGAACGAAAACGGATACTCTCGTGAAAATTGAATTTCAGAACCTCTCTGCAAAGGAAAATGGTTCACCCAACATTTGTTTATATTTAGTACAGCGGACTACCATTAATAAGTACTTATAATTAAGAAGCTAATAAATATTTCGAAATTGTGAATTCCAATAGTTCCAGTTAGTATGAGTTAGTGCCAGACCAAGATTATGTCTGGACTTTAAAAGAGACTGCGACCTCTGAGTTTGTTTCGTCCTTTCTTCTCAGAGTAGTCAGATAGGAAATGCCGAACTCATCTAGCTTATTTATATATAATTTTTTTTATATGTCGTTTAAAAGTGATTCCGATATTTACAGAATAAACGATTTCATTTCCTTTCATTTCATTTCATTTATTGTGACAGATAGACATATACGGTTGACTAAGGTAGGTAAGGTTGACTGGTAGAAAATGCTTTAGACATTAAGTCCGCCTTTGTACAGTATTTTTTATTTGTGCATAAAGTTTTAATAAATAAATAATACGCAGTGTGTCTAAATTTTAATGTTCCACTATGCTGAATTATTAAAAAACAACATCACTCCTGAAATTTCCGAAGGGTTAATTAGAGGTGTAACTATAGTACACATACATTTCGCCATTTATGTTTTAAGTCCAAGACGATAGGGGGCGAACTTTCTTAAAAATATCAGTCATTAACACAAACTCGAACCCAATAACCTATTTTCAGTAAAAGACGGATTGCTATTGCTGGTAGACAGTATAATTCTATCTGTCATTGAGTGTCGTCCCACAATTTCGTAAGATTCCTTAATCTCTCACAAATTATTGGGACATTAAAACCATAGATAGATAGGTTTTCTAAGTCTTGTATGGCAAAACTGGTGATAGATAGGTTATTGAGTTCAGCCGTAAATACATACCTAGGTATATTATACATATAAGCTATATTTATAAATATATGAATTTAAAAAATAAAAAATATAAAAATTTGGTACGCCGGTGTCTGGATCAGGGTCCAAGCTACCGGTGGTTAGGGTTCCAGAGACAGGAATCTCCTCACGATGCGAGCCGTATCGAGGAGTATTGCCTTATGAATCAGGCCCAACATCTTAATGAGAGCCTCGAGAGATGTTGATCGAGGCTTTCGGCCATCATGCCATTGGCCGTTACGACAATCGGCACAATGACAGCCGAGCTCACATTTCCCATGTCAACAACCTTGTGTACTAAGTTTTGATACTTTAACACAGTTTTTTTGTATTATGGGTGAGTTTACAGACAAATCACTCACTCGATGCACTGATGCACAAACAAAACTTTCTGTCTGTAGCGAACAAAAACGTTTGTTCCATGCAGGGTACGAGCCCGCCTCCTGTAGTGCGAAAGAAAAACATTTAGCCACTGCACTCGAGTTCCTTGTCAAACTCCAACCAACTGTCGAAGTTGGTTCCGAAATAATGCGTCGTTCAACTTGTTGTTGCAATTATGATGACTACAGCGTCATCAATTCCGTCATTCCACCCAAAATACTTTCATTGTCCGTCAGAATATTGAAGATCCACTTAAGCATTCTGGATTCGTGGTCATCTTTTGGGAACATCGCGTCCAAAAAGTCCATAACGGCGGAAGCCATACTCCTTTGTTCATGAGCAACACTTGATTTTCTTTGGACCCAATGTTGAAAAGCATCGCAAGATGTAAATAATACTGTAATTGTTACAGCTGCTATTAGTATTCTGACTCGCATGGTTCTGCAAATAAAGAAAAATAAGTATATCATTTATGTTATTTTCATGTTAAAGAAAATACAGGATGGCATCGACGCGAAAACTGTTACCATGGATTCGTTTAATTAAGTCGGTTATTTTTTAGGGTTCCGTAGTAAACAAGGAACCCTTATAGTTTCGTCATGTCCGTCTGTCTGTCTGTCTGTCTGTCCGCGGTCTAGCTCCGAGACCCTTAGTACTAAAAAGCTGTAATTTGGCATAGGTATACATATTAATTACGCTGACAAAGTGGTAAAACAAAATTATGAAAAACATTTTTTTTTAGGGTACCTCTCATACACGTAAAGTGGTGATGTTTATTTTTTTATTTTTTTACCCCATGGTAAGGGGTATCATTGGAAAGGTCCTTCAAAAATATTGCGAGTTTGTGAAAACCGTTTTTGGATTCAGGGATTCGCTTGCGAAATATTAAGCTTAAAGTGCTAATTTTTGTTAGAGTCAAGTGTCCCCCCCCGCCGGCTAAATGGTTGGTTTTGGGTGTGTGAAAAAAATCACAACAGTAGTTTATATAACGAAATTAAAAGGAAAACTATCACAGCTAAGTAGGCTCTACAGGTTAACGAGTAATAATCGACCAACTTAACTTTGCAGTTGGAAAAACATGTTTTCCCATACATTCCGTATGGGAGAACATATTTTTCAACTACAAAGTTCAAGTTTGTTTTTGGGATAAATTCATCCCAACTACGGAACCCTTCATTGTGCGTGGTCCGACACGCACTTGGCCGGTTTTTTAGGGTTCCGAACCTCAAAAGGTAAAAAACGGAATCCTTATAAGATCACTCTCTTGTCCGTCTGTCCGTGTGTCACCACCAATTTTCTCAGGAAGGTGGACCTAGCAAGTTGAAATTTATACCAGATGCTGAGGTCTAGAGTCCCTATTATCCAATTGATATTGACGAAACACAATTTAGAATACAGTGTGAAGAACGGTTAGCAGAATTCCAAAAGTCACCAGAAGATATAGCTTTGATTGAAATGTCTACAGTAGGGCAGCATGAAAATGATTTATATGTTACTCGTAGGTGTGACCGTTTGACTGCCAGTCAATTTGGAATGGTTAGTTGTGTTGTATAATTATATTAGTAGAAATGTATAAACACATATACATTTCTAATAACATTGCCGTACTTTATTGAATACCTACGTAGACAATGCTGAACGCCTTATTACCACTCCAAGTCACAATCCTGTAAAGGATATTCTACAATATATAAAAAGAACATTTGTACAAAAGACATGTTATATGGGCAGCAAAATGTGAATGTGGCAAAAAGTATGTTCATATATTTGGCAAATGTAGAAAATTATAATACTAATTATAATCGCGAGAGACCAAAGATTACGAGCACGATAGGTGATTGAATTTCATGTATCAAATCTCACGAAGTGCTCCATTTCATTGTTATATATTTTGTGTCATTTTGTTACAGGTATAATTGAAAATGAGAGAGCTGTTATTGAGATCAAGTGCTTTCCACCATTGGCGAGGAAAAATCAAAGCAGCTGCACTAGAAAAGAAAAACTTTGCTCTAAAATTGGATAATAATGTTTTAGTCATGAATAAAAAGCACGATTATTACCGTAAAGTAAATTGATAATTCTATTGCATAACTTTATAATATATTCAGTATCTTCTTTTCTTTTATTATAATTAAAATCTATTTCAGGTTCAAGGATAAATGTGTGTCAGCAAAATGGATAAGTGCTACTTCATATGTTTTATTTTAGTCACTGAACCTTTAACTGTGATAGAAGTTTGTCGAGAGAATTAAATTAATTATAAAACTGTATTCTGCCAGAAATCATTTTAAGACGTGTTCAGATAAATGCAAAATGTATAGATTTGAATGGTATGTGTGTACCAGTATGTACACCAAGCTATTACTTTTGTTTATTTACTTGATAATTTGTTTCAATTAATAATTTATTATGTTATTCTAGTGAAAAATCATCCTTCAACATCAACATCAGTTGGAAATTTGAGCATGGAATAAAGTTTCATTTTAGAGCAGCTTTCGAGATTGATGGTATAACATTTTGAAATGAATAGGAATAGTAGATTGTTATACCTACAAGGGTCGAAAGGGATTCCCATACGATGTATTTAGACGCCCGAGCGCAGCGAGGGCGGCTATAGTCCGAGTAAGAATTGATGACTTTCACCCGTGTTAAACACTCTACTTTTCATTTCGAATATAAGGAAAGTTAAAAGTTGTAGTTTTTCTAAAATATTAATTGATAATACGAGTAATAAATAACATGGGTATTCTAGTACTAAGTATTAGTCTTTTTTAATTTTAAATATGGAACACACCGCCGCGCGTCGTCCCGCTTATAGTGCATCCACACATGCCGCCGAGTTTGCCGCCGGCTTTCAGGCTGCCTTGTCGCTGAATAGAAAAAAAAGATGCGCGTGCCGCCGGGTTGGCCGCCGGCATGTGTGGATTCACCATTAGGTATTTTTTTATTCACACTGGCTGTTTCTACAATGACAAGACTGCAGATTTTTTTTAAATCAGTATTTTTCTATAAGGGGTGTATTACACAATCATCTACGATCACAGATCCATGTTTAAAGTCATAACTAAATTGTAAAATAGACATAAAATGGGTAATTTGTGAGCTTCGAAGATAGATATATGATATAACATGATAGTGTAATATCCCCCAAGGGGGATATACCCATAACAAATGTCTATTTTACAATTCCATCATATCCTCGATCACAGATCCATGACCACAGACTCGACAGTGTAATACCCCCTTAGTAAAAATTTTTGTAGTCGACTACCTAATCGTTCTATTTTTAAAATTCATTCCCGCCCTAGAGAGGGAAGCAATTACTATGAGTCTTTCCCGCCTTAGGGTGGGGATCGGCGTCTTCCACCCGCTATTTGGATCAAACAAACACTACTTTCCGAGTATGAGAAATGAAAATAATATTGGTCAAAAAGTAACAAATATACTAAGTTATTTTTCTTTGCAGTAGCTGTGTAGCAGTGGTTTCAAGACAAGATGAAATGATTTTTGTTCAATTGTATTTTTGTAGTAGTTTGTTTAGAACCTACATTATTATTGTATATTACTTTTTATTTGTATTTACTATAAAAGGTGAAATAATACTTTATTGACCTCAATAAGCTGCTCTTTAGATTTTTGTTTTACTAAAAACTTTTGTAGATAAGAGTGCTTTGACGTTATGAAATATTGTTTCATCTTTCTGGTTATAATTGCATACTAAATTATATTTTAGATTTGTTATCATCGAAGACGTCGACTTAAGAAACTTTATATAATTCATAAATAAGAGTTTATGAATTATATTATAAAGTTTCTTACGTCTTTATGTAATGTCTGTAATTATTGTAATAGTTGGTTATGTTATAAATTATGTATCAGGTATCATGTGCCACTTCAAATAGTTTTGTTTTGATAATTAATTAGTCTAAGGCAATAAAATGAAACCATGTTTTATTGTACATATTGTTGACATTATTTATTTCCCAAAATTGTTATTCAATTAAATAGTTTTTGCCTATAAATATAATTTTTATTTTCCTAATATAATTATCGTAGCAGGTGGCGTTCTGCCTATCCCTATAAACATCTAGAGTATTCCTACAAAATAATTAAAGTCACCTTTTTAAGTACACGCCATCTAGTGGTAAATTTTTGTAAATGTAAGGAATACGTCTGCGTGTGTAAAATACTGTATATTCAATGGTAGATGTTATTTGAAACTTATGTGTCAAATTGGGTGGATTTTGAGACATTGTTATGATCAAGTTCAATAAAGTGTAATGGTCTAGTACCGCGTCAACTACTCCTACGATTTAGTAAGAATCCAATTTTGCATAAAACAAAATGAACTAAAAAAAATACTTCAGCGCCATCTAGCGGGAAAATGGCCTGGACAGACCGTATGATCCGTCGTAAAAAAAACTGGTCGAAGCAGGGGCGGGTCGCTAGTTAGAATATAAAATAATATGATAGCGAGACTATCGTCGTATTCATCACACATAACTGGCTTAGCGCGTAGTTATATAACAATCTGGGTTAATTGCAACTAGTTTTAGACTCGCTAAATTGTGGCTGTGGGAACGAATAAACCGAACAGTTTTAAGTGTCGTATTAGTTCAGAAATAAGCCATTAGAGGCGCTGTAGTAGCTGACAACTATGTGTCATGGTCGTGTTATCCTCTCTCTCATTGTAAAAGCTGAACTGTCTCCATGTGCTAATAAATATATGTGCTGTTATTACTTCAATCCTGATTTATTTTACTCAAAACCCATCAGTGGCACTGGAATTTTGAGATAACTGGCTTATTATTATTTAACTATTCGAAAGTTTTTGATTGTTGAACTTTCTTTCAATTTGCATGGACCAGTCTATGTCGTAACGTTATGCCGAAATCTGTTGACTCTGGTTTAAAGAATTTTTAGGCAGAACAAACGTTTTTGACATGTCGTAACTCATAGGTATTTAAGGTAGAAAAAAGAATATGCAAACAGTTGAATAACTACAATCATTACTACGGAAAAAAATAGTTAAGTACCAATGTTAATGATAATATAATCTTCTCCAGTGTGGCGATTTGTTATAACATTAATTGAAACCACGTACTCTACATTACGTATTTTTAACATACACAATTAAAAACAATTAACATTCTAGCCGTGGGACCTTTTTCTTTTTTAGTATTTAACAACATTTAACTGAATTTGTGATTATTTGGTAACAATACCAAAAAGTTTGTGTTGAATTATTGTTACCATCGCCCCGTGCTTGTACTAGTGCCTTATTATCAAAAGTTTTTTATTTCGTGCCAATTTTTACGTTGTTTATTTTATTTGAAAATTTCTGTTTTCCATTTTTAGTAAAATTCTTTATTTTTTTTTTTTACAGAGTGATAACCACTTGCAAAAACCGCTGTATCATTTAATGTGATAACCTAATCGTCACTCTGCATAATTGTTTATAAATTATACATTTATAAATTAAAAAGCCGCTTTTAATGTCTATGTGACCGCGTTATTCTTCTAAACTACGCTACGGATTTTGATACGGTTTTCATCATCATTTAGAGAATTTATATTATTTAGTTATTGAGGTTTATTTGTATAATAGGAATTAATAATACATTATAAAAAATAAGTACATATATAAAAAAAAAAAACTATGTTTTGTGGAGTCGTAAAAATCTTGCAAAGTAGGGGCGGGTCGTGAATAAATCATATATAAATACCTACTTATTTCAAATAATGTTGTATGTACCTATCTAATTTATGAGTGCCAAAACTGAGCCCCTACGAGTACTTATAACCTCCCGGGATGATGCCTCTTAGAGGTAATGACAATAATAATATGTATCACAAACCATTGTTTAATCTGTGGTTTAGCTCAGGAGGACTCTGCTGCTTAATCTGTAGAATACAGTAAACTTTATCACCTTTTTCATCCTTAATTTCCACCAGCAATTTATTGACAACCCTAGGCTAAGTATCCAATAATATGTAAGAATTCGGAAATTACACCAACCGGATTTTAGCGTTGTTAAACTAACACGTTAATAAATTATTGATCAAAACTGCAGGGTGACTGCATAATTTTTTATTTATTTTTTATCTGCGACGGGGAAGCTCTTGGCTTGTGTCTCACCTGATGGTAAGTGATGATCAGACCGAAGGTGGAAGCGAGCTCTATCCGGAATCCTCAACCACAGAGGAACTGGCTATCTAACTTACAATGGCAATGGCTTTAATTTTGAAAATTCAGCAACATTAATTGCGTCATTTACGTTGTCAACCCTGTACCCTAATTGCGTAATATAACACAATCACAATCTGTTTCGATTTGAAACACATTGCTAATCCATTGCTTCATAAGTTGGAAAAAAAATCTGCTCAACAACGTAAATAACGCAATGAATGTTGTTGAACTGTCAAAATGAAACAAATTAGACAAAATTGTTTACGAAAGTAAGTTACGCAATTAGGGTTGTTGATTTTTGAACATAATTATGAAGCATAGATATGAGCATTTTTCTTCAAAATCCTTCTTATTATTATTGTGTTACGCAATTGCAGTGCTGGTCTGATCACCACGACTTTCGGATATGTAAATGCAGAATGTATACAAGAAATGGTCATATTTATTAAGTTGTTATATTATTATGTTCTTGGCACTTCCTGATCAGAAACTTTTTATTTTTTTGAAAAAAGTCGTTATGGAACAACTTACCCCGTGATGGGGTTGGTTGTTCCATCATTGAGGGAAGTAATTCCGGTAGCAATAATTTATTGTGATCATTACTGATGCAGCAATTAAAATTGTTGATATTTAAAATTAAACAAAAATACTACATAACATAACATAACATCACGCCTTGTTTCCCCGAAGGGTTGGGCAGAGGTGTACCTGTAGTAGGTATACCCACATTTTGCCAGTTATGTTTTAAGTCCCATGTAATAGGGGGCGAGCCTATTGCCATCAACCGGGCACTACTGAGAAATTCCAGATAGAAAAACCCAAAAACACTTTGCCCGACCCGGGAATCGATCCCAGGTCCTCATGCTCAGTAGTAGCGCTTGCGACCACTACACCAACGAGGCAGACAAAAATACTAGTACCTATCAAATACATCATTTATTTAAAAAAATAAAACTGGTCTAGACCGAGTCGAACTCTCACACAAACACAAACTATACTACGCGGTTTGTGGAATGGTCGGTGGCGTGCTGTAATTACTGTTTTGCACGTAATTAATAAACCTGCGCTAGCTCCTAAACTATACATCTAAATGACGCAGTCTCAAGATAAAAAAATATCTGCACTGTGTTAATCAGCTAACTAACCACTATTATTTGATAAAAATAAATACCACATAGGTCAAAAAGCCTTCGTAAGTAGCATCCATTTTAGGTATTTTTAGGGTTCTGTACCTCAAAAGGAAAAAAACAGAACCCATAAAGGATCACTTCGTTGTCGCTCCGTCCGTCCGTATGCATGTCTGTCAAGACTCTATTTCTCAGATCGTGTGTAGGTATCAAGTTGCAATTAAATCAAATACGTAGGTCTAAGGTCCCTTGGAGCTCTAAAAAATCAAGCTATTATTAGTCAACGCAATAAAAAATACGACCATTTATGGGACATATTATTGATACTCGCAAATAAATCAAAACCTACAGGGTACTTCCCGTTGACCTAGAATCACAAGAGAGAGCAGAGCCACACCGGGCTTATTTAAACGCAGTGCAGTCACCTTCATTTTCTATGGGATGGTAAAATATATAATCTCGGAATCAGTAACAAACGTACCTTTTTAACGAGATCCTGAATATCACCATAGAAATCCAACTATAAGTTTTTGTTATCCTTCCTTCACTTAAGTTTTTAATTGCACTCACATATTTTATTCAATTAATTTCCATAGGGCCTATTTTAACATACAAACATAGCCAAAATAAAGTACTTACTAATTTTACAAAATGGTGGCGAATCATTAACGTCAGACGGACAACTGTCTCAATGGCGATCAGACCTACTAAATCCCCTACCACTTATAACCACTTTCATGCACACGTAATAAGGTGGTTTCTATCTTCTACACACACACTGCACATACTAACTAAGTACTTTTAAAGAAAACTTATTAATATTGTCATTTTGTTTGTTTTGTTATTCTGTTAATGCGTGGAAGGAGCGCTCCTGCATACAATAATAAGTAGGTTTGGATAACGGTTTCATGATTTATGGCAAACAGGTTCTGACTTTGTATTTTCGTAAGGTTTGTTCCCGAAAAAGGATTTCTTTTGCATCGTGACTTTTTTCATGCATTGAGCATCTGGAACCCGAATAATGTTTAGTAGGTCAGATAAATGAAATACTAAAGTTAGATTAATTTAGATTTGTTGTGTTTACTACAATCCGGCCATCGAGCAGTGGCGTGCACACAGTTTTAAGACAGGGTAGGCAGAAAATTTTACTCACCAAAAATACTGCACGTTGGTTTTGGTTCGTCGCGTCGTCTTGTCGATTGATGATTAAACGCGTCTCTATACGATTTTTTCCAAAGGTGTGATATTTAAGGGAAGCATCTAAGTGTTTTTCAGATTGTTCATGTTTTCTCGCGGCGGTAGGAAAATTATGAATATCAGCGTAACCGGTGTCGTTCCAGACGGTTTTATTATTTGAAAATAGTAGACAAACGAAACAAAATAACCGATTACTGTGTATGCAACCTGTCAGCCAATGATATGAATCATATTGTTTTTTATTGAATTTACGATTGACTTTACCTTTAATTTGTATTAATTGCAAATCCGGTGTACCACGACCAATCTCGATAACTTGTTTTTTTTCACCGAAAGATAGTTTTGAAAGCGCATCATGTTTTATTTTCTCAATACACACACCATCTGAACAACTTTCACAGACAATATTATCCATTTTACACTAATAACAACAATCAAATTCTAATTACCTGATAGCGTATTCACAAACACAACGCACGTCAAACAATATGGCAACTATAGTAAAACGGGCAATAAAGGGTAAAAAAGGTTATACGACAAAAAATTATGGTCATCTAAATGTATAAAATTCAATGAAACAACGTTATTTCCTAAAATATTTGCATTGCATAGCAAACTTTACTTCGGTAATGTTCGGTACGAGTCGTAATTTTTCGCCTTAGCTGTATAGAATAACTACAAAAAGACACTGGCTTTTCTTGCAGTTGTGTGCGTGATTTTTGTCATTGTGTGTCAGCAAAGCCCGCGTAGCTATAGGAACGCACACACATTAAATACGACTTACCACGAGAGCACACATAAAAACATTCAGAGACGAATAGTTTGTGTCTTTACCGTGGCAGAGGCGAGGCGGCGCTAGTGCAGCGCGAATCGAGATGATGCGAAATTCGAATGATGATACCACCGGCACTCGATAGGTGGAGCTGATTTATGATTTGTTTTGTTTATTGATAAAATAATATTAGATCTATTATCAGAACTAGGGTAGGCAGTGTCTTTCTGTCTTTATGAAACGCACGCCACTGCCATCGAGGGAATGTCTTCCTGACACCTGTCAGTTGAACAGCAATATTTATTAGTTTTTTAGGGTCCCGTACCATAAAAGGAAAAACAGAATCCATAAAGGATCACTCGTGTGTCTGTCTGTTCGTCTGTCACAGCCAAATTGCTCCGAATCGAATGGACCGATTTAGTTAAAATTTGGTTCACATATCAATTTATGTGACCCAAGTCACAGAAAAAACGGTTCAAATTTTACGGGCGTGCAACGAAAATAAATGAATTTTGAATATTAAAAAAAACAATTTGCCTCCAAAAAGTGACCCCTTTTTGGAGGCAAATTGATTTTTTTTATGTTTTGCGAAGTATACTGTGTGATATATTGTGAGCACCACGCTTGGCTGCGGCACTCGGGACCGGGACAGTGTTTAAATTAAAGAACTTTTGAAAAGAACAAGACTATATTTAAACCAATAGTACAATGCAAAGGACAATATTACGCGACCGACGCCAGGGGCTAAACTAGTTTTCTTTTCATCAACAATTAATGAACACCATACGAAAATCCTAATTTAAATATATAATGTTCGGTTGTTCGGATGACGTAGAGTGTTCTTGCCAGCCTGTATAATATGTGAGGTTGAATTCCAATGATAAGACCTCACATGAGTTACGCCCCACTTGAATAAAGGGATCAGGCAGAGACCTTTATTCAAAGTATCTGAACAATCGAACCCTTCCTGCCTATACCTAAAAGAAACGTTACCTAACGATGGCAATTAAAATACAAAGTGAGGTCTTTCTCTTGCAAGAGAAGGCTTAAGTCAGGACCGACGCATCGCAAAATCCTGATACCAGGCTAGGTATCAGCCAAGTTAAATGACAATATGTGCTAACATGCACCCAAAAAATTAACGTCGTCATGCTTAAACCTTACCGTACCAAAAAAAAATTTGCTTCTTCTAACTCGCATTAATAAATTCTGGAGTACGTTCATGCTAATTTAGACGAGACGACATATAACCTTGAAGACGCAGACAGTGGCTCATTCCCTCCGACTTCTCAGCGATGTGAGGAGTGACAATACCTCACTCGCTCCCGGCAGCGTCCGATGATTACTCCCCATAATATGTAATGAGAAACAAATTATAACGCATTAGAATAATATTATAATTTGTTTCTCATCACTACACTCACTCACCTACAAGACCTCACAATATCTAACTAATGGAAAAAAATATATTTGATATCCTTACAACACGCCCGTGTTGTAAGGATATCAAATATATTTTCTTAATAATTATAAAATAAATTATTTTAAAGATATTTAAGAAAATTGATGCTACTCCTATTACGTAATGTATTCAAGTTTGTATCGATTACAAAACAGTTGCTTGATTTGATGCTAGTAACGGATTGACAACTTTTAAGTTTTTAGTAGATAAGCACATTATTCAGCAACAAGCCGTGTGCCCGATGGTATTTCCCATCGGCGAAAATGGCGAACTTCTTTAAAAACTACTAAAGTGTTATTATATTGTACTAGCCGCGCTCCGCGGTTTCACCCGCATTAGTTTCGATCCCTTGGGAATATTGGGATAAAAAGTATTTTATGTCCTAACCTCTTTTTATTTTTATTTATTATGTCCTAACTCAGGTCATGGTTTACCTATGTGCCAAATTTTATCCAAATCCGTTCAGCTGTTTTAGCGCAAACAAACGTACAATAAATCAAATCTTTTCTCTTTAAATATTAGTCTAGTTATAGGAATGTATTTGAAATAAATATTTTCATATTTTAAAGAAATATTGATATTTTGTCAAATCGTCAAAAACGTGAGAAACAGGGGCGAGTCGCTAGTTATGAATATAATGGTTATTAAGATTAAAAATCTATAGAAAAACGACATTGAAATTATGAAGACAATGCGAACCTTGTAAAGTGTAATATCATGGCGTGCTTAATAAGAAAGGTCGTATTAATTAAGTAGGTACCAATGAATGAACGTTCAATTGTCTATATAAATATTATTTAAAGCCAAATCTATGATGTTCCTTTGATTTCCGTTGTGGCTTCTATTGCAGCATGACGAAGTTTCTACAGGTATATTTTTGTGTAGTGTTGTGAGCTAAATCCAAGCAGTGTTTTTTACTTGGACTCTAATCTTATCGTTCTGGTCCCCAGATTATATTACTAATTTTGGCTGTACTGTGGTTTGAAGCAAACGGAAAACCACTATTCCAAGGCATAAGTTTCAAAAGAGGATTCGAAATCAACTTCAAACCTCTACCAAGGAATCCGATAACCTTTATAAAGGAGAATTGGTCGCCATTTGGAGTGTTTGGACGAAAGCATTCACTACAGAAGAGGAATTCAGGTAGTGATATTGTACCAGTTGGTCAAGCAGCACCCATCGTGCCACTTTTCTCAGAAGTGTCCGAACTCCGACCTGCTGCACCAGTGTTTGAACACGTTGAGGAGACCGAACATTTGCGCACAACTCCTTTAATAACTCTACCTCGTCAAACTCCTAGATCTGTAATACCATTGCTAATATCTTCACCTGTACCTCTAGTTTCTCCCATACAACCTCAGTTAATTTCTCCCGGACCTCCTATAGTTTCTTCACCCTCATCTCCATCTATACCTTTAAGTGTAATTGTGACGCCTGTACCTCATCCTGTTTTCAGTAATGTGCCACCACCTTCTATAACTCCTGAGGTGGTCAGCCTACCTTCAAACAAACCAAAAACTAGTGATGTGCTATTATACCCTCCACTTGTACGTATGGAAGGAGGTCTTCCCCCTATATCTTCAAATATGGTTATACCATCACCTTCTGGCCGTTTTACTGATGTATCACAAGCATATATGAATTCCATGCAATCTATTCAATCTACTCTTGCTATCGCAGAAAAAGTTACACCCCAATTAGAGACGAATAGTATAAAACCAGAACCACCAAAAAATGACATTGTAATAAATAACAATTCTTTGGTCAGAGGCTCCAAGGTAGCTTTGTATTATGGCAGCATCTTCCTTCAGCTTATGTCTCAATTTCTGAGTAATGCACGCGCAACTTTCAATCAAATGACGAATCCGAAGCCAATATACAATAATTAGTTAAATCTAATGAATTAAAAATTCCTGGTATTGCTTCATCTAGTGTATATTTGATGTTACGTTATGTGTGGATGGTGCTTACACTAGATCTTTGCGCCATAACTCATCGACGTGCACCTGTTTTGTTCACTGCACACAAAAATATTAAGGAAGAATCAAGTAAATCAGAAATATCCATAAATTTGCTAAAACAAGTTTTTAATAAATTAAGTTGTAAAAGTAAGTACTTATAACAGAATTCTATTCTCGTAATTGTTGTCCATTGTGTAAGTTTAGCGTCTTAGGTAAAAGCCAACGCCCTGGCCATATCCTAGTCCGTAGCCGGGCCCATAGCCGCCATATCCAGGACGGTACCCTCCGAATCCACCAGGCCGGTAATAGCCTCCTCCCCATCCAGGGCCGAAGCTGCCATAGCCGGGTCCACCAAAACCTGGTCCACCATAAAGAACGCCGTACTGCGCAGTAGCAGTAACAACCGATGCTAAAACAACCAGGATTACTGCAAATAATGTGAACTGGAAAAGAAAACAAGATTGTTAGCAAAATCAGTGTTCACTAAATCATTGTAGTTGACAATACTGTTGCAGGAAAACCCAAGAGCATCTAGGTCATGCACATTGATTGATTTGTGAGTTCGACAAGTGGGATTTTTAAAACACATATAGGGTTGTAGGTAGGGTTGCCAGGTGTCCGGCTTTTTACAACCGTGTCCGGCCAAATATATACAAGTCGGGCCTGTTCGGCTTTTGTTAAACTTTTGGTCAACCCCGCCCCACCAAAAGATTCCGAACGAAAGCGCGCGTCCGACTCATGCGGACACGCATAAAGCCTCCCGTAAATAAGCGCGACACGACTCTAATAAAATAATTTCTAAGAAAACTTCACGGTAGAACAATTACCGGTGTCGCGTCGAGCTTGTTTGCTGGAGGTTTGACTTGCGATAGCAAGAAAAAAATGTCATTCATGATAACGTAAATTATAATTAAAAGTACAGTAGGTAAGACTCAAATGAATAACAGTAATATATATACACAAATTAATGTATGCTTTTTTTTCTTTTCAACATTAGTGTTTCAGGCTTTCAGGGCAAAATGTCCGGCTAAATATGAATCTGTGTCCGGCTTTTCTATTTTTGGGCTTAGCAACCCTAGTTGTAAGGTCGTTGTTGCAATATAAATTGCATTACCCCAATGACTATAACGTATTGTCGTAAATGTAGGTATTTGATGGAACAGTTTAGATTTAAAAAAAAATATGTTTATGTAAAAGTTGTAATTAATAAAAATAAAAAAATTATCTAAAAGTTATTTTGTGCATATTGAATAATTATTATAGTAAATAAAATATTAAAAATTAAATGTTTATATATTTTGACTTACTTTAGTTACTGCCATTTTTTCGATGTTTTTGCTTGTCCTCTCAACATTAACTGATGCGAGATTAAGAACGGCTTTAAATATATGTCCAAAAAGGTTTGGGAATTCTCCGTTATTTTACGGTTCTAAGATTTTAACGTACCGGTTTTCAATATTTTTTTAATGATTCCGGCAAAGAGCGAGTTGGCCTCGCCCACCGAGGGTACCTTGGTAGTAGAAATATTTTTTCCCCATTTTGTCTCCTATGAAAATAACAGTATGTTTTTTGACGGTTTGCTTATGGAACATCTCAAGCATGCTACAAGAAAAAGTCACGCTCTCAATCTTACACAAGTTTATTTATATTTATACAAACTTACATAAATAGGTTCATAAGTTTACATAAATTGTACGATTTGCTTGTATTTGAACAAATCGTAAAATTTTGTAATTGTAGGGCGTCGTGACATACCGCACGCATTCATTGAAAATATTTTTTTATTCCGTAAATACAAAACTGGTTCATTAAATTAAAACAACTATTTTTAACACATAATTTATTTTTAATAAATGCGTGCGTGTAATTTGTGGGTCATGACATGAGCGATATCTAACGAATTTATTATTTTGGCCACATTTCTAACCTGTCTTTCAAGATTCATAAAATAGATCTAGTAGAATTTATTTAACGTTATTCGAATTTAAAGTTAATAATCTATTAATTGAGAGACGTTAGGATGGGCAGGATACACACGTCGACGAGCTTAACAATCTGCTTAGCCTTTTCCCAACTATATTGGGGTCGGCTTCACGTCGACGAGCTTACGTTTGATTAATAATAAATAAATAAATCCTTTATTTCAGACTATGTCCATAATAATTACAAGTAAGGTTACAAAATGTGAACACGAGTAAATGTTTTCAGGATATTTGAATCCTGTTTATCCGCAATGACTTGTAGGATGCTGTTAGTGCTACCCCGGACTCTGCTTGAAAACGACGCGAGCCGCTTGCGCACGATGGCATAAAAGCCGTCTACCCTGGCCTCCGCAAACATACCAGAGGCACTACAAAAGCGGGGCAGCCCTAAAAACATCCTAAATCCATTGTTATATTGGACACGTAGGGCATTGAGCGGCCTCTGCGGATACCTAAACCACAGGCTGCACGTGTAGAAAGTCTGACAGTAGGCTCTAAATAGTGTGACTTTAACTTGGTCACTACAACGCGCAAACCTGCGGGCCAGCGTATTACTTCTGACCACCAATGCCCTACGTTCCCTTTCTATGTCAACTTGCCATTAAGATAAGAAGGTTTTCATTAGCGCCATCATAGACCAGTAGCTTCTCCGGGCATATTCGAGGATTATCGACTCAACGGTCGATCTCATTGTGTCTGTTTTATTATGTAAAACAGACAGGACAATGAGATCGACCATCGAGTTTTACCCAATTTCGTGCCGATAACTTTAGAGTTATTATTACGGAGTATCTGGGCGACCGAGTTCTGCTCTGGTGAAAATAGAGAATGTTTATTTAATAGTATAGGATAGTTCATACTAATCCCATGTATAGTATATACTAATTCCATACTGCCATGATAGTGGGTAGGTACTTACTAATTCCATGCTGCCATGTCATTATTCATTTTCTTGTTCTAAGCTTTGGGCGACCAAGCTCTGCTCGGGTGAAAATACGGAGAAAACGAATTTTCCCAGATATGAGACCTAGCTAGATCGATTTTTCACCCCCATAACAAACCCATATATTGCAACTTTCATCGAAATCGTTAGAGCCGTTTTCGATGACGTGATTACAAATATTGTTCGTATAATAGTATAGGATACGACAGGATATTAGTTTCTTGATCGTTGATTATCTCTGCAGTATGATAAATGATAATCTACGATAACCTATACGTACATACAAAGAAACGTACGCCACCCACTTATACCAGCCCGTCCCATCCTTGATGTCCTCCCTCCGGTTGACGCCCTAAGCCGAGGTTCGTAACCCACAGGGGGTGCCCTTAGCGAGCGTTCACCTAGTTTTAATTAGCATAGTTGAATAATCCCTGGCTGGAGGTTTTAAGTGTAGTAACTTAAGGCACCCACAGGAAAGCCCGGTTAAGTAGTCATGATCTCAGAGGTCAACTACGGAATGCCCTACATAAAAAAATAAAAAATAAATATCCACTTATATTGATACCAGAGAGATTTCAAGGTCCTTTTTTTAGATCACCGTTAGCCCAATACCAAGAATAAAATTAAAAACAATAGAAAATAATACAACAGTAATATTTTATTTTCGTCAATTACGTTACATTACATTTGTACGACTCCATTTAGGGAAAACCGAGCGGTGTGTTTACATTGACTAAATAAATATATTAGTTTATTTTTATATGACTACTGTGCCACAAATTAATTTCGGTAAAAAACATCCGATTGTAGTTCATAGTAAATATTATTCTATGAACACATCGAACACACAACAACAATGTATGCAACAACGTGTTCGTCATGAACATAATTATTGAGCTTCTCCACGCTATACTGCCTGCAAGCATTGCATTTTTAACCGACTTCCAAAAGGAAGAGGTTCTCAATTCGACTGTATGTTGTTTTTTTTTTTTTTTTGTATGTTTGTTACGCGATTACTCCGTCAATTATGAATTGATTTTGATGATTCTTTTTTTGTTTGGTAGATCATACTTCAGAGGTGGTCCCATATAAATTTTATTAACTTTACTTGGGTAGTTTTTGAGTTAGCTTCAATAATACGTATTTTTACCTCGCTTAGTTTGTGGATGATATTATGATAACTTCCTGTCACTGTTATTTACATAGCAGGTAGTGGTATTCGAATTTGTGTGGGGTAGGTATCACAACTAAAAACTGAAAAATAAAAGTTTTTACAAAAAAGAACAACCGACTTCAAAAAAAACACTACAAAGTGAAAAATAACTTTAATTTCGGAAGTCAGTGACAAAGAACGAAAATTCAAAACCAAAGACACCGAGTTCCGAAATTCAAGTTATTTTTCACTTTGTAGTGTTTTTTTGAAGTCGGTTGTTTTTTTTTGTAAAAAGTTTTTCATTTACGCGAATCATGCTGGGCTTCTGTCCTGTCGGAGGCAATTTAGCCCGTGAGGTAGTGCATAGTTGTGTTGTATTTCACACCGTTAACAGAGTAGATATCTATTCTGCTAACGGTCGTGTAGGTGTAAAGACAGATGAATAAAATGTTCTGCTATTTTAGAATTCGCATCTAGTCAAAATATTAAGTTCAGTTTTATTCCCCTTATTCTCCGCATTTTGGTAGTCCGTGGGAAGCAGTTGTCAAGTCGAGTAGGTAAATACCTTCTTCGTCATGTGATATGCGTATCTCATGTTTCTCTCAGTTCAGACAGAAGATGTACTAAATTCCAGGGGTACTAAAGTCACTTCCCCCGTATTAAGTACTAAGGTTATTACCACTAATGAGGGGTACTAAGTACTTTCCCCGGTCACTACCGGTCAGTTCCATATTCGCCGATCGCTAACTGCGCCAGCCGATGATGGCCTACGCGATGTTTCTATTAGTCGTCTCCAGCGGTACCAGAACGTGGAACAACTTCGCCAAAACTTTTGGTACCAGTGGACGAAGGAATACATCTCCGAAGAGCTTAAACCAAACTTCTTAGAGGTTACTAAAGATAACAACTTCCCACCTTTGAAGTTCCATTTAGGATGTGTCCTTCGCCCTATCCCAGGAGCGGATCCGACCCTCCAAAAAGGTTGTGGTCACATTGGATTAGGATTAAATATCAAAACCGTATTGCTATAAGTCCAAAGACCACTTTTGCCCAATCTCCTTTGGAGTAAGGTTATATATATTTTTATATATATATTCGATAGGCTGATGTTCGCACACATTGTGAGCGAACATCAGCCTATCGACCTCAATTAGGGTTGTGGGCATGCCCACTGTGCCCACAACGGTGGATCCGCGTTTGCCCTATCCTAGGAAAGCAAGGTATATACCGGGTGACCGATACACAGACGTTATCTGGCGTGGTAAGGTGCACATTTGCCAGGTCGCCAGGATTAATTTGTCCGTTGCTTCGAGACGTGGTTGACACTGTTGCAGTGACTGAAGACCATAGAAAGCCACTGCTTTAAAATGCCACTTGTTTTTATTTAAACTTCACACGCCCGACGGAATTTTACATCTGCAAAAACTACAAACTTCCATAATATTTTTTATCCCCTATCTAACCCCCACGGCTGAATTTACAAAAAAAAAAATCTTTGTGCTTACGTTGCGGGCCTAAAGCAAAATCTTCAATCTTTGATTCGCTTTTCGCGCTTTTTTAGAATCATGTTCAAATTGGAAAAAAGTATAGGTATATCAGGAAACTTAATATGTAAAGGTCGACCCTGACGAAAAATATAGTAGGATAAAATTTTATCGATAAAAAACCATCACAAAGTTACCTCTAATTTTCAACTTTTTCGGTTTTCATTTTATTTTGGTGCATATTACTGAACTATAAATTAGATAAATAATAACACTCTTATATTACCTAGAGCTGACCCTAGCTATTTTTTAAAACATTGTCTATTACCTTGCCAATTCATTTATGAATATATTATATATGTAAGGAAAAATCCACATCTCTTTAATAAAATAAGTGATAGACATAATTTTAATACTAGAAATAAAGATAAACTAGATCAACCATTTTTCAGGTTATCTAAAGTACATACATCTTTTATGGGGTACTGTGTTAAATGTTACAACAAAATACCTTGTGACATATTGCAATTAAATGAAAGAAAATTTAAAACTCATATAAAAACTACACTTTGTAAACAAGCATATTACAAATTAGAGGATTATATCCAAGATAAGAGTGCTTGGAAACATGCTGATCCTGCTCCATAGGACAATTTAGAATCAAGACAAAATAATCATCAAAATCAGTTCATAAATGACGAAGTTATCCGCGAACACACATTAAAAAAAAAAATACGGTCGAATTGAGAAACCTCCTCCTTTTTTTGAAGACGGTTAAAAAAAAACACATACTTGTTTATATTTTATTTCATTTTTATTATTATGTTACACTAACAGAAAGTGCATAATATTAACTCTTGGTTTAAGAACCAAACCAGTGAGGTACACCGTGAACACGGTCCGTTATCCAGGCAGGTATCCAATTATTAGAGTTGCTAACTGGAAAGTATTGTCCCCAATTATCCAAAATGGAACTGTAGTCCAATGGGGAGTTGGTTGATGAACTGCCTGCTTCAGTGGATGCCGCCGTAATTGTTATATCAGCAGTTGCTGGCGTAGTTTCCTCTCCATCTCCGTCTCGCTTCATTCTGAACGCAGCCGAGTGAATCGAGCCGATCATGCAAACGAAGAGAAGGGTGCTGACGTAGTTGACCTGGAATCATTCGTATTTTCCTTTATAACTAACTAGCTTCCGCCAGCGGCTTCTACCGCGTGATGTGTTTATAAATTATAGCCTATGTTACTCAGTGATAATCATACCACTGGTGAAAGATTTTTTTAAATCTGTCCAGTAAATTCTGATTTTATCCTTATCCTTACATATTATAAAACAAAGTCCCCCGCCGCCGCGTCTGTCTGTCTGAACGCGATATTAAAAACTACCGAACCGATTTTCAAACGGTTTTCACCAATGGACGGAGTGATTCATGCGGAAGGTTCTAGTGTATAATTCATTAAGATTTTTTGTAAATTGGCTGAAATATGACGATTATTGTTGAAGAAGTTGGAAAAAATCATGCCGGCTGGGAACATTACTGGCGTGCGCTGCGTTAACCGGAAAAGATACATCAAATTTATGTTCTACGGTATTGTTCATCTTAAAAAGTTCAACACAAAAGTCTGCAATGGCATTTATGTCTATCTTCTAAGGATGACCCACAATAACCATCTTAATCTTTTAGAATTTGATAAAAATTTAATTGTTATTTCCGAATCTTTTTTGACCGGTAATCGTTATCCAAAAAAATATGCCTTTAAATCATATAATTTAAATGAATTGTTTAAAAGATATTACAGTTTCAAAATTACGCGGAGCAACGCGGGCGCAGCGGTAGGAATCAATGACGTTTTCCTCTGTTATTAGGTATAGTACGTTCCCATGGGATATTTTCCGACATCCACGCGGGCGAAGTCGCAGGCAAAAGCTAGTGCATTATAAATAAACAATCATACAAAAGTCAAATCTTTTCTCTTTATATTATAATCACCTCGTTAGGGGTTGTTTCCGTGGCCCGAGGATACCGCATGGTCTCCTGTGAGGTGGCGAGCCTCCTTGCCGGATTACAGTGCTGGACACGCCATAATTGCGGCGATAAGTCCCCTCTTTGAGGAGTGGCTAGAGAGGCGCCACTGCGTCCTCACCTTCCGCCTGACGCAGGTCCTCACCGGACACAGTTGTTTCGGGAGGTTCCTGTTCCGGATAAGGCGGGAAAACGCCCGGATGTCACCAATGTGTGGATCGCCTGGAGGACACGGTGGAGCATACAGTGGAGGACTGCTTGGCTTGGGCGGGGTACCGCCGTGTCCTCGTGGAGGCGATCGGCGGCGGTGATCTCTCGCGACCGGCCCTGGTCCAGGCCATGGTACAGAGCTAGAGAGCATGCATGGCATACTTCCTTCTGTGAAGCAGTAATGCTCGCGAAGGAGGAGGCGGAACGCGTGAGGGAGAGGAAAATTTCGCACCCTCACGATCATAACGCCGCAGGAGACGCCCTAGGCGCTGGGAATCACAGGCCGATTCCCAGCCATCGTAGGCGCGGCCTTGCGGACGGTGAGCAATGGGTAGCTCGCCGTCCGATAAGAACCAGTTCCGGGTCGACGGCGCGTTGTGTTCCACGCGCGACTCAATGAGATGTCAGCACAACTGAAGGGGTCCACTAGGGCCGTTTCCCATTCGCAGATCTTTGGCAGGCGTAATGGGTAGTCAGAAGACCAAAATTCTGACAACCACTCTTACCAAGGGTTATCGTATTACCGAGTTACTGGGTTATGGAGGTCATATAGGTAGTCGCTTGACGTAAACTATTGTTAATCAGCTGCAACCGGTTAGACTAGAAGCCGACTCTAACATAGTTGGGAAAAGACAAAGCAGAGAGAACGTATTTTTGGGATAAAAAAATCCTAAGCCCTAACCCAGGTTATGATCTACCCATTGCATCCAAATCCGTTCAGCCGGTTTAGCGTTAAAGCGTAACAAACGAACAAATTCACTTTCGCAGATTTATAATATTAGTTAGGATTCTTACCTTAAAAACCATTGTGAAGACTTCTTGTACGAAAGGAGGCGCTGAGCCTCGGAATTTATACAACATTCATATCTATTTTCAAGAACATTACAATAATTTTCATTGCACTTTAGCAATCTAATTGACACGTTCGATAACATAATTACTTTAAAATTTTCATATGATACAAGTTAATTTGGTGTCAATAACCTTTCATTTCCTCATTTTCTGTTACATATTTGAACGTATCCGACTGCTAACTGGCAATGTTTACTCGATACTTATTATACCACTAGCTTTTGCCCGCGGCTTCACCCGTATGGATGTCGGAGAATATCCCACGGGAACGTACACACGGCTACACATCAAGCTATACATTTCCAGTTTATGCTGATCTCGCATTGTATTGGATTTCCGTGCAATGCGAGGTCAGCTTATACTGGCAATGTATAGCTTGATGTGTAGCCGTGTGTACTACCGGGATTAAAAGTACCCACCCCATGTGTTAATTCAGGTTATAATCTATCGGTGTGTCAAATTTCATCCAAACCCGTTCAACATCCAGACAAACAGACAAACGAACAAAAATTATATAAACTATATTTTCGGCATCAGACTCGGTCTCACACCTCGTAGCAATTAATTTTTGTCAAAAGTATTCAATGTACAGTTTTGACTTCGTTACTATTTTATTATATGTATTGATTATACATTTACAACGTCAAACATGATCTAGGGGCCTACCACCAGCTCATAAAGCAGTATTATTTTAATATTACTTCAGTGTGGGAAAGAGATGAAGCTCTACAGGTCGTATAGCTCCATCTCTTTCTCCCACTGAAGTAATATTAAAATAATACTGTTTGTGAGCTGGTGGTAGGCCCCCTGAGAGATGTTATAATCTGCCTTCATGAATAATATTATGACATACTCGAACGCAGTGCAGTGGTGGCCCAGTGGTAACGGCCGCGACTTACGAGTTGTAGGTCGTAGGTTCGAACCCAGACAGGCGCTTTACTTTGTGTAAATTATTTCATCACCACTGCTCTCAAAACGGTGAAGGAAAACATCGTGAGGAAACCGGCATGTCCTAGAACCGAAAATTCGAAGACATGTGACATCTACCACCCCGCACTGGGCCCGCGTGGTGGACTACGGCCCGCTCCCTCTCACAGAGAGGAGGCCTGTGTCCCAGCCGTGGGAACATTTATAGGCTGATGATGATGATACTCGAACGTGATCATTTAAGAGTTATTCTACCGATGATTGAAAATTGTGCTCGCGTGAGTTTTTTTTTTTTTTTTAATAGGATTTCTAGTTCAGCTCTTTTGTTTATAATACCTTATATACCTGGTCATCCAATTTAGAAGTTTTAATTTGTGCCTTCTTTTAGTTGACAATTCGTGGCATGTCGACTGTTCGCGAATGAATTTGACCAATTTAAGTAACAAAAAATCAAATTATTTAAAAAATACAAGAACCCGACTGCATGAACACATAACTGAAAAGAGAAAAAGAAGCATTATAATCTATAGAATTTTGATATAGCAGGCTCACAAACCAACGCCGTGTCCTCGTGGAGGCGATCGGCGACGGTGATCTCTCGCGTCCGGGCCTGGTTCAGGCCATGGTACGGAGCGAGAGGAAATGGCAGACCGTCACCTCCTTCTGCGAAGCGCTAATGCTCGCGAAGGAGGAGGCGGAACGCGTGAGGGAGAAGCAAATCTCGCGCCCTCACGCCCCTAACCGCCGCAGGAGGAGACGCCCTGGGCGGGAATCGCGAGCCGATTTCCGGCCACCGTAGGCGCGGGCTTGCGGATGGTGAGCAATGGGTAGCTCGCCGTCCGATAAGGACCAGGCCCGGCTCGACGGCGCGTTGTGTTCCACGCGCGCCTCAAAGAGATGTCAGCAGAATTGACGGGATCCGCTAGGGTCAATGCCTGCCGGGGGTTCGAAGAAAACCGATAGGGAAATCGTGGCCCCCTGGCAACACGGCAACTGAAGGAACACGGGTGGGTTTTAGTCAGTAAGAGTCTGACACGCCCTCCCGCTCCGCCCAGAGCGGGAGAAGTTATTTGATGATTTCCCACCCAAAAAAAAAGGCTACAGAGCGTGCCAAAGAAATAGACATACATCCATACATACTCTTGAAAAACATAACCCCTCCTTATGCGATAGTCGAGTAAAAAAACTAGCAAAATTTACCATATGAATATTTAAACGATATCTACGTTTATTATGCAAGATAAAATACTTGAATAAAAGAAAAAAATTAATATGTTTAAAAAAGGGTTTTTTCAACTCTTGAAAACACGTTCGAAAAGTGGTTCTTATTGTATCGCTTATATTTAGGTTCAGAATGCAATGTATTGAACAGATGCGCCTGGTAACTATACATTATGGATTTTTAAGACGGGGCACTAAGATCTTGTCCTACCTATTTAATTACTTGAAAATCAGTGATCAAAGTAGCGTAGTAAGATGATATTAGAATTTAATTTTTATTATATTTAAAATAATTGATTCGCTGTAAATCTATGCATGACGCTGACGTATTTTTATTTTATTATTATTTATAATGTTCCTTAATGGGAAAAATCGAACTCAGAATGTACTCGGATGTAATTTGGTGGACACAGCTTAGACATGAAAATGTTGAACATTCCACTTTGTCCCACTGTTACGACAGCTTGGGAGTAAAGTGGAATAATCCAAATTATTATGTAATAAGATTGATAAATACAGATAAAGTTGATTTTATATTTAATTAAATAAATATTTTACGGAGTGCGTCTAGGTTTTAATGTTCCACTTCGCTGAATTATTTAAAAAAAATCATAACATCACACCTGAAATGCGCGAAGGGTTAAGTAGAGGTGTAACTACATATAGTACACCTACATTTCGCCATTTATGTTTAAGTCCAAGACAATAGGGGGCGAACTTTCTTAAAAAATATCAGTCATTAAGTTCAGATCCGATTTATACAAAAAAAAAAAGGATTTTAAAATCTATTTCCGAAATGCTACAAGATTACAAACTCTTTGAGACTCTAAAGTATGTCCGTAAAGCAAGATAAAGGAGGAAAGAAATGGTAAAAGGAATTTAAATTATTTTCTTCAAAGGTTTCATTACGGAACCATGATAAAATAAACTTAATTTAGCATAAGAGGTCCAGCAGAACACTTTATTCCGTTTTTGAATGCAGTTGCAGAAAAAAAGGTGTGCATTTTGGTTGCCTGAAGTTTTGGAATTTTTAGTTACCGTACCCAACAGCTCCATGGTTATTTTACTGAGCAATGTTGCTCAAAATTCTAATAGCAATATAATATACGTTTACTTGCTATGTTCGGGACGGCAGGCTTTTGGAATATCACCTCGTTTAAACCAACGATTACAGTTTTGAGTTTTTGACCAAAATTAAATAAACTCTATTGAGTTTGAATGATTGTGTAGCATTATGAATCAGTCATTACGGGTTGTCAGAAGCCGGAAAGTTTGACTATCAATCTTACAAAGGGCCATTGTGTTACCCAGTTATTGAATTGTGGAGATCAGATAGGCAGTCACTACATGTAAAATACTGGTATTCAGCTGCAGCCGGTTAGACTGGAAGCAGACTCCAACATAGTTGGAAAAAAGGGTCCGCTAGGGCCGATGCCTGTTGGGGTCGCGGGAAAGTCCGAAAGGGATACCGTGGCGCCTAGCAACATACAGGCAACTAAAGTAACACGAGTGGATTTTAGTCAGTAGGAGTCTGATGCCCTCCCTCTCCACCCAGAGCGGTAGAAGTTATTTGATAAATATGCAGTCGCTCCAAGTAAAATACTAGAATACCCAGCATAGTTGCGAAAAGGGTGAGCAGATGCATGCATTCGAAGAATGGCTGTCCTTATTCTCGTATTTTGTAAAAAATGGGAACCTAAGTATTTTCGAAGTGAGCAGGTACCTACGAAGTACATTAAAATTATAGACGTCTATGTTTCAATCTTTATGTAAATGTGGTAAACTCATTGATTAGTAAGTAAATTCTCATTTAAAAACAAGCCGAGGCACACATTCATAAGTCCATCAATGTCTGGTTGCAGCCAAGGCTTGTATAGTACTTTTCTCAAATAATGCGCAGAAATTCTGGAATTTATAAGTAAATTAATTATAAATTCCAGAATCAAAGACAAAAAACAATAATTTTTCACGCGCCAATATGTTCATTTTTTTCTTTTTCACTTTAAACAGCTCATTTGCAAGTCAAATCGAAATTTAAATAAAATCAAAGATAAGTTACCTCTTTGGTTGCTATGTGCCGAAATAAAAAGTTCGTTCCGTTTTTAAATAACACGACAAATATGAGTTTTCTTAGTAATTTATTCGGCCGCTAAACACGACAGTTATGGATTTTTATACTAACATTACCAGCCACCTGCTCGCATGTATTTGGCCAATACCATTTTCGATTTATCTCGAAGACTGTTGTCAAAATAATGCTCGAATTTCCAAGTACATTGTTAACGCATTCAAGGACACTGAACGAGACACAATAGAAAGTTTATTGTTATATATCGTTTATGGGCGTTTAGTGTCCCTTAAAGTATAAAAAACCCTATACTAACTTGTTAGAAACGTGTAAAACTGTAACTAAGTAGTATCTAGTTGTTCTACCTACCTGTCTTAGTTCAAATGCATTTTTATAATGACTGCCACGAGGCGTCACTTAATTACCTTTGTATAAACAAGAGATCTCCCATTCCGACGAAGTTAATCTTAAGTTACTAACTGCTACTACAATAGAATAGATAGGTCCTGTATAGACTGTAATTAAAATGGTTGCATCGAGGTTACATATCTACCATCATCACCTTTTTTTTTTGGGTGGGAAATTATCAAATAACTTCTCCCGCTCTGGGTGGAGCGGGAGGGCATGTCAGACTCTCACTGACTAAAACCCACCCGTGTTCCTTCAGTTGCCATGTTGCCGGGGGGCCACGATTTCCCTATCGGCTCATATTCGCAGCCCTACCATCATTACCTGCCTTGCCTTTTCCTAACTATGTTGGGGTTCGGCTTCTAGTCCTACCCGATGCAGCTGAATACCAGTATTTTACATGAAGCGACTACCTATTTGACCTCCACAACCCAGATACTTGGTAACACGATTTTTGACGACATAGTATCTGATATTATTATTCGGGTTAAGTTGACTCGGGCCGAGCTGTCACTGACCTGATAAGCTAAGGGGTATAGTAGTTTTCTGACTTCCCGTAACGGCTGTCAAACATCTACAAATGACAGCCGGGTCCAATGGTTTAACGTGCTTTCTGAGGCACGGGGGGATATGTACCTAATGCATAGTCACCTGGTCACCCATCCACGGACCGTCCTCTGCAAGCATAGTTTAACCTTCCATTGACCTGTGTGGCTGTTATTACTTAGCCACGAGCCTCTTCCATTCATAATTACATACCTCACAAAAATAATTGAAAAGGAGAAAATAAGGAGATGACTAAATATTTTGGAATGATGACGATGACGATGGTTATTAAAAATAAAGAAAGAAAGGAAAATAGGTTTATTTGTCACAGAAACACGTGCATACATAAAAGACAAGAGTAATCAGAGAACAACACAAAGTACATAACAAATCACGAGCATAGAACAGAAATTACTTAGGCGGCAGCTGCACGACATGACTGTGACAAGAAGGCTTCCACTCAGCATGATGCAGTGCTATGGGAGACCCACAGCACAGCTCTGATTTTCAGTGGTCACCCGAAAGAAAGAAATATGGAAAATTAACACGAAGAAGCATAGTATTGTGGCTTTTAACCCAACGTTGCAACAGTACCTAACTGTAAACTTTTTATGATTTTGTTACGTATGGGCTGGAAAATCCAAGGGTTTGGCAAATATCTCTTAAAAGGTTCATGCACACACGTCAGTCACGTCAACATCAAGTCGCCGATCAGTCACGTCAATTTCGGAGACGTATGTGGACAGATAGTCAGTCAGTCAGTTATAGCAACGCCTTCTAATCCATGTTTCGTTCGTAGCAATACAAGTTATGACTTGTGGGTGACGCGACGTCGACTGACACAGGTAGTGACGTGACTGATATTTGTAGACAACGTCCTACAACTTATATTTTTTGACTTAACTGATCGGCGACTTGACGTTGACGTGACTGATGTGTGTGCAATATAAATATGTATGAACTCTTATGAGAAAAAAAATAACGGCTTTGGATCATAAAGGTATGCTTTCGAAACCTACATGGATTCAGGTTTTACTAAGGTACCTACCAAAAGTGTTGAAATGTTGCATACATTCCCGTGCACTTATATCGAGTTTGTTAATTATAATAATTTTACATTTTCTCACACTAGGTATATCTAATGTTAATCGGCTTCTGGATAAATGTTTATTTATTTATTTATTCACTCCAAACATACAAATATCCTTACAGGCTAGACCTAATGCGATATTGTAGCATACTTAAAAATTAAATTGTACCACTGCTTGTACCATAACAAATTCTAATGTTAACCGACTATACGTAGTTTTTACTTCAACTTTAGGATTTTCTTCGAAGCATGTTGCAGTCACCTGCAAAGCGTAGAATTTAGGTCCCTACCTACTTTTCCCTTTAGTTTTGCAAAAAGTTTTAACCATGTTTTTCTGTCGTTCATTACATCTAAACTAATATTGATTTATCCATACTTCTATACTAATATTATAAATTCTAAAGTAACTCTGTCTGTCTGTATGTTAACTTTTCACGGCTAAACCACTGAACGGATTTCGATACAATTTTCCAAGGAGATAGATGGCATCCTAGAGAAGGACATAGGGTACTTTTTCTCTCCAAAATAATCCTAAAGAGGGTAATATAGGGGATGAAAGTTTGTATGGGAAACTCAGCGTTTCTTAAGTTAGTAATATGAAAATTTTAATTTATGTTTTTGGTAAGAAATAAAGAATTACGCGTTTCAGCGTTTTTGCTAAATCATCTCCTAAAGGGGTAAAATAGGGGATGATTTTAAAATTTACATGAAATATTGATTTTTACGTTTCTACTTTTCAAGAGATTTAAGGGATTGGAAATATAGTCATAGTCCGTATCTTGAAATAATATTTAGTCTATATTTCATTAAAATCAGCCCATTCTGTCAAAAGTTATTACAATTTAAAGTCATAAACTAGCCTTTCTAATATGGAGGTATTACGTGGTCAATGGTAATAATAATAGTAATATGAATAATTCGTATTTTAAGGCATTTATAATCATATAAGGCAGTTTTTTAAGCTATTGCATAGCTTTTATCGCGGGCTTTGAGCGCGGCGATCGAATCAAGAAATTCCGTAACGTAACGAAAATAAAACCTAACACCCCCCACTCCGCCTACCATGTAATGACGGTTCCCATGACAACGTGATGTTGTCATGGGAAAGTAATTTTTGTTTTATGTCATCACGTCATCATCCCAAGTGTAGCGTTGACAAATAGGAAGTATGGAGGTTACAAATGCTATGCAATAGCTTTATCGCGGCAGTCCCCGAGTGCCACACGTTTTTTTTAACCAGGCAAGTATGAGTAGGACTTGCACCCTGAGGGTTCCGATTCAGAGCTGTGCTTGCTCGGCTGCCCAAATTTCCAAATCCGGAGTGACGGACAAACTTAACTTTTCAATTGCACCTAGCTTCCGACGTTTCATAAGTGCTCATGTAGGTTTATGTGTTTTATTTTATTTTATTGAAATGGACCTTAATAAACCGATTTGAATGAAATACAGACTAAACTTTACTTCAAGACACGGCCTATGAAATTTTGATCCCATTTGAAGAACAAATTTACCTTTGCCGTTCATATATAACTATAAATTACCAATTTTCGGACTTTCCTTGACCTTGCTTCTCGCCAAATTTCATGTTGCTGGGCCAACGGGATGTAGGTACCAAACAGGCTTTAATTTATTTGCGAGTGTCTGGATATTTGATTTTCGTTACAGATCCAAGAAACCGTAGGTAGATCTAAGTTTTTGAAAATTATCCATTTCAACTTGGTGTCTCCACGCGTTTCTGAGAAAAAGGGTTTTGTCAGACAACGAAGTCATCCTTTAAGGGTTTAAATTTTTCATTTTGAGGTAAAGAACACTAAAACCGATTTATTATCATGCCGTAACTGCTGAACAGATTTAGATGAAAGGCATACGGATAGGCCATGACCTGGGTTAGGACATAAATATGAAACGCTGAATCCCGTTGGTACATTTCTGCGGGATATTTTCCAACCTTTACGCGGGCGACTTTATTTTTTTATAAGTAACTAGCGACCCCGGCTTCGCACAGGTATAAACCGGGTTATTATACATATAAACCTTCCTCTTCTATCACTCTATCTATTAAAAAAAACCACATCAAAATCCGTTGCGTAGTTTTAAAGATTTAAGCATACATAGGGATATAGGGACAGAGAAAGCGACTTTGTTTTATACTATGTAGTGAAGAGAGGATATTTAGTTTTTTGTATGTTTGTTTGTTACCCTTTCACGTTAAAACGTCTGAACGGATTGAAATGAAATTTGGCACATGGGTAGACCATGACCTAGGTTATGACATAGGATACTTTTTATCCCGATATTTCCACAGGATCGAGGCTTATGGGGGTGAAACCGCGGGGCGCAGCTAGTTATTTATATAGTTTAAGATAAGAAATTTTCTCACAAATAGAGCTCTAATTTGGAGCAATCACTTAGAAATGGATAGCGCTTTTATTTGTTTTAGATACGTCTACATAAACAAATGAACTTACACTGCAACTGGACTGGATTGAACTGGAACTCTTTGCACTCGAATGACGTTGCCAGGGACGCGCTGTTGGTAAACATTGTGCAATTGTTTTGTAAAATGTCACTCGAAACACACGATTCACGTGTTCCAAGCACTGTTTATTTTGTTACATGTTTAATAGAAAAATCACTGAACCTGACTTGATTTTCGTACATCTTTTTTTTTCAGGTGACCACTGATAATCAGCGCTGTGCTGTGGGTCCCCCATAGCACTGCATCATGCTGAGTGGAAGCCTTCTTGTCACAGATATGTCGTGCAGCTGCCGCCTAAGTAATTTTTGTTCTATGCTCGTGATTTGTTATGTACTTTGTGTTGTTCTCTGATTACTCTTGTCTTTTATGTATGCACGTGTTTCTGTTACAAATAAACCTATTTTTCTTTTTTCTTTCTTTTCTTTCTTTCAAAAGTAAGATGGTGGCGTTCGATAATGGCCTTGCGACAAAATCACCTTGTAGCGCGAAACACCTATCTACTTCTAAAAACTGTTGCTGAACTTAACCGCCTACAACATTTCTCGCGGCAAAACGCACAAAATAAAAATAATTTACAAAAAAAATAAACAAACAGACTTCCAAAAAAAAACACTACAAAGTGAATAATTTTAATTTCGGAAGTCGGTGGCAAAAAACAAAAATTTAAAACCAAAGACAAGAGAATTTAAAAAATTTCACTTTGTAGTGTTTTTTTTGGAAGTCGGTTGTTTATTTTTATTGTAATTTTTATTTTTGTTTTGTACGTTTTGCCGCGAGAAATGTTGTAGGCGGTTAAGTTCAGCAACAGTTTTTAGAAGTAGGTAGATGTTTCGCGCTAAAAAGTTTTTATTTTTCACTTTTTAGTTGTGGTACCTACCCCACAGAAATTCTAACACCACTACCTGCTATATAAATAACACTGACAGGAAGAGTTATTCGTCCATTTGTCGCGCACATACTTAATGCAAATTTAAGATTTATATAAAGGCACTAGGAAGTAGTGAAGGGTGAGCGTTTTTAGGGGACTGTCTTATGTAATTTTGACGTTCGAAAAGTGCTGATTCTCAGCCTATTTTGAATTTTCAATTTTGAAATATGGTTTTCTCATGGATGCCATTGTCAGAACTGGACCAAATTGAAATGGGACCACACGGAAAGCACCAGCTTTCAAATGAAAAAAAAGAATCATCAAAATTGGTTCACCCAGTCGAAAGTTCTGAGGTAAAAAAAAAAATACAGTCGAATTGAGAACCTCCTCCTTTTTAGGGTTCCGTTGCCAAATGGCAAAAAACGGAACCCTTATAGATTCGTCTTGTCTGTCTGTCTGTCTGTCTGTCCGTCCGTATGTCACAGCCACTTTTTTCCGAAACTATAAGAGCTATGCTGTTGAAACTTGGTAAGTAGATGTATTCTGTGAACCGCATTAAGATTTTCACACAAAAATAGAAAAAAAAACAAATAATTTTGGAGTTCCCCATACTTAGAACTGAAACTCAAAATTTTTTTTTTCATCAATCCCATACGTGTGGGGTATCTATGGATAGGTCTTCAAAAATGATATTGAGGTTTCTAATATCATTTTTTTCTAAACTGAATAGTTTGCGCGAGAGACACTTCCAAAGTGGTAAAATGTGTGTCCCCCCCCCTGTAACTTCTAAAATAAGAGAATGATAAAACTAAAAAAAATATATGATGTACATTACCATGTAAACTTCCACCGAAAATTGGTTTGAACGAGATCTAGCAAGTAGTTTTTTTTTAATACGTCATAAATCGTAAACCGCAATTTACCTTTCATTCAATGTTACATACTTGCTGCTACGGAACCCTTCATGGGCGAGTACGACTCGCACTTGGCCGCTTTTTTTTGAAGTCGTATCAGCCACCAATAATAATACCTAATAATGTAAGTAACGATCCAGTCGTCGGCCGTGATCTCATTTTTGAAATTATTTGCGCTTATTGCAGTCCCGAGTGACAAATGAAATCAGACGCGACGGATTCGAGTCCTTTACAAGGCTATCAATACAACAATTGGGACAGAATTAAAGATTCGCATATGTAAGTATAATGCATACCTACTTATTAATGTATGTGGTAATTACATAAAAGAGATATCGTCATAAAACTGTAAACCCTGAAGGGGCTAGCAGATCCACGTACTTATAGTATTTTTTTTTAAGTGAAAACTTTTTTAGGCCCATCGGGCATTTTGAGATGGGACTAAACCATTGATTTCGCGACACCGTGACGACACCAGCGTTGGTATCTTTTTAAAGGATCATTAAAAAGACTTTAACGCGTTGATTACCGCGGTATCGATTTTTTTTTCAAGTTTTCACTTCTGTCGGCACTCCTGAAGTGCCACTGTTGTTTTTGCTGGAGTTTCCATTTACCAGGCACAAAGTCAGACTAGGCTACTAGGTTGTTATTATTATTTTGCTTATTCATTTTTATATATAATAAATACATTTTTAAATATTTTTATAAAAATCATTAAAAAACAATCTGCCTAGCTTTTTCCCAACTATGTTGGAATCGGCTTCCAGTTTGACCGGATGCAGCCGAATACCAGTATTTTACATAGAGCGACTATCTATCTGACTTCCACAACCCAGTAACTGGGTAATACGATACCCCATGGTAAGACTGGTTGTCAAACTTTCGGGCTTCTGACGACCCGTAACAAATGTCAAAGATCCACGAACGACAGCCGAGGCCAACGGCTTAACATGCTTTCCGAGGCACGGAGGAGTCTCGATTTGTAAAGGTGGTCTTCCATCCACGGACCAACCTTGGCAAGCGTAGCTTAACCTGGTGGATCGACCCGTGCGGCTGTTATTTCAAAGCCACGAGCTCCTCAAAAATAGTTTCCGAAGCAGTATCAAAATGGTTGAGCTAAATGGTGCTGATCCATGCGTCATATTCGTGAACGGGCGCCGTCAGTAGGGACTGGTCATCTCTTAGCTGCCACGGTTTATTTTAATTTATTTAGATTTTTGAATTGTTATTATATTTTTTATGGACGCTTTTAACGTGAACGTCTTTCTACATTGTTCTCACATGTATAAATTCATATTTTGTAACAATATTTTGATTTAAAAGAGTGTCCGTGGAGTTTCTTGCCCGTTCTTCTCCATAAGTACTGTGAGGACTTATCTTTGGAATTCAACCTCACACATTATGCAGGCTGGCAAGAACGCTATGGTATCCGAACATTCGAACATTTTATATTTAAATTAGGATTTTTATTTGGTGTGCATTTGTTGAAAGAAAAACGAGTTGAGCCCATGGCGTCGGTCGCGTAATTTCATCCTTTGCTTTGTATTATTGATTTAAATATAATCTTGTTTTCTCAAAAGTCCTTTAATTTAAACACAATACACGATCCCGAGTATCGCAGCAAAGTTAGTTGCTCACAAATGGTGGAGGCGCCCTTCTAAAATTTACAAAGATAGTCGCTACAAATGGTGCTCACATATACATAGTAGAGGCGCATTAGTCCGGAGCTGAAGAAGTTATGAGATACGACGACTAAAAGTCCGAAGCTAAGTGGTTTTTATTATTATTTTATATAGAGCGAGATGGCGTATCAAATGCAGCCCTTCTCGGGGATCAACGGCATGTGCCTAGAGAATTTTATTAAGGAGTTCAGGCTTGTGGCCACCGAAAACGAATGGCAGGAATATGATTTGGCTCTAATATTACGTGCATTTCTTGTGGGGCCAGCAATGTATTTCCACAAATATACATACCACGAGGGTATGAGTTTTCAATCTTTTTGTAAAGAATTATGGGCAGAATTCCCATGCAAATGCCACAAAGAATTAGCGGCATATAGGGGACAAGAAACAGAGATGTCCGATGAAAGCGGACAAAACGACATGAATTTAGATAATCACACCAATTTATTTTCTAGTGGAAGACAGGATGACCCACTGGAAGAAATGAAAAGCTGCCAAGAGGGCAGAGATGATGATGAAGATGACTATGATGATGATGAAGACGGCTCAAGTCAGGTGTTCGAAAAGGAACACATGGAAGAAGCCACAAAATCGGGTCAGTCCAGTCCATTTATTAAACCATTCACGTGTGTTTCAGAGAATCAGACTATGTCCTTGCCAAGGGAAATTATTGATCACGATGAGGAAACTCCTACACATAACTTCGTCGTTGATCAAATTAAGGAAAATATTTCTGAGGATGACGTGGAGTCATGTTCAGTCATAGAGAAAGAGAGTGATGGTGAAGTAGTCGTTGACTTGGTCAAACATGTTGAAATTCTTCAAATGGCCGAGACCACAAATGTTCAAGTTTATGTTACCCATAAGGAACATAAATGTATAAAAATTCTGAATGCCACATTTTGACAACAACGTGCTAAAAACAATTCAAGAAGAGCACCAAATAAAAATAAGGAGTCGTATGTGAGAATAATTAAAAACTTCGTACCGAAAATCAACAAATTTAAAAGGTCGAAAGTTTATAGACATTTTATAAAGAAGTTTTACATTTTAGAATACGAGTTTTTAAAATATAGAAGTTCAGCGATTTTACCCCTATCAATAGATTAAAACCTTTTCATAGTAGAATTTAATATTAGTTTTTATGTCACTTATTTTATTGTCATATTATGTCATTCAGATGTAAACATCATTTGACACATTATTTTAGTGATGAATATGAAATATTATTTTAATGCGTGATTATTTATTTCTCGTTACATGTTATGGGGAGCAATCATCGGACGCTGCCGGGAGCGAGTGAGGTATTGTCACTCCTCACATCGCTGAGAAGTCTGAGGGAATGAGCCACTGTCTGCGTCTTCAATGTTATGTGTCGTTTCGTCTAAATTAGCATGAACGTACTCCAGAATTTATTAATGCGAATTAGAAGAGGCAAATATTTTTGGAAACTGTGATCCCTTCAGGAAGGAGGGGAAGTACTCTGTCTTGGTTGACACCAGCCTCGCTAACGGGGGCATAGCCCTTGCAAGGTGTGTCTAGTTGACACAATTGGTTCAACTTATGACTGAGGTCTCACAGTTTAGTCAGGACTTACTGACATTCGATAAAGATTGAGTCTTGTGAGGATAATATGAGGTGTTGAGATTTTCCCTCTGGAGTATGGTCGTGAGTTTTTAATGTTGTTGAGCGCTTACTTCTTGATCCTTCGTTCCCTCTGGCTCAATTATGTCCGATGGAGTTAAGGCTTAGGATGTTAGAGTTCATTTTCATAAACCCCCTCTGGGTAGATGTGAACTGTCACATCTGTTTGTTTGTTGTCAGAGGCTTGCTGTATCTTTTGCGGTGGTTTTGGTACAGTGAGGTTTAAGCAGAAGTATGTTAATTTTTTGTGCACTGTTAGCACATATTGTCATTTAACTTGGCTGATACCTAACCTGGTATCAGGACTTTGCGATTCGTACGTTCTGACTTAAGCCTTCTCCTGCAAGAGAAAGACCTCACCTTGTATTTTAATTGCCATCGTTAGGTAACGTTTCTGTTAGGTATAGGCAGGAAGGGTACGATTGTTCGGATACTTTGAATAAAGGTCTCTACCTGATCCCTTTATTCAAGTGGGGCGTAGCTCATGTGAGGACTTATCATTGGAATTCAACCTCACACATTATGCAGGCTGGCAAGAACGCTATGGTATCCGAACATTCGAACATTTTATATTTAAATTAGGATTTTTATTTGGTGTGCATTTGTTGAAAGAAAAACGAGTTGAGCCCATGGCGTCGGTCGCGTAATTTCATCCTTTGCTTTGTATTATTGATTTAAATATAATCTTGTTTTCTCAAAAGTCCTTTAATTTAAACACAATACACGATCCCGAGTATCGCAGCAAAGTTAGTTGCTCACAGTACCTACTACGCTTTGGAATGGGCAACTAGCTTCATTTTTCTGACTGACCGACCCCTTGACAATTCAAAAGTACCTGTAATTGGTTTATTTGAAATAAATGCTTTGAGTTTGAGTTTGAAGCAGGGTCCAAGCTACCGTTGGTTAGGGCTGCAGAGACAGGAACCTCGTCTTAATATTACCATTAACTATGACATTCCTAATGAATTATATATTATAGCCCTTTGACCGACACGGGATCGAACACACAACCCTACGACTTACAGTGGCGCCTGTGGCACTTACAAACACTAAAGTAAATTAAAGGGACGTTCTGTTAAAGACGTCTCTTATCTTCATAGCTTGTCGATGACAATCTAAATGTCAACTTAATGGAGTTGGCCCAGAATTTGGCTACGAGTTGCGCCATCAGTAGCGTCTATCAGGTCCTGTAACGTGCAGAGGACAGGATGCGCCGGACACGATACTAATGCCCGTTTTCACCGACAACTAAGTGACACTTAAATGAATCCCTAAATGAAAGTGAATTGTTGGATTTTCAACTCTCAACGATGAGCCTAGCGTTGAAAATCCAACTGTGCACTTTTTTATAGGGATTTAAGTGTCACTAGTGAAGGTGAAAACGGGCATAAGTGTCCCAAAGTTTATGGAACAACACCACATTTAGCCCAGGTCCGCACGGGCGATTATTTTTCGCATTTAGAGTTTTCAACGCTAAAATACTACAGTGTGTTTTTTCGACGCGCTGGGTTGCACTCTGTTGGATTCTCAACGCTCGGCTCAACATCGAGAGTTGAAAATCCAGTGCGCGATATAATCCCGCCGAGTTATTTTTACGTCCGTGCGGACGTGGACTCATACTCCAGGGCGGAGTCATATTTGAAGATGTAATTTTTGTCTTCAGTTAAACCAAATAAAAATTCCTGACAATCCAATTTGTAGGTTGTAGATAATTGTAACCAGAAGGCTCGTGACTTAGAAATAATAGCTTTACGGTCGATGTTCAATAATAAGCTACGCTTGCTAAGGTCGGTCCGTGGATGGGTGATCATCCATTACATACCGCGATACCCCCGTGCCGCGTAACACGTTAAACTGTTGGTCCTGACTGTCAGCTCTAAAGTCTGACAACCAGTCTTACCAAGGGATATCGAGTAACCCAGTTACTGAGTTGTAGATGTCAGATACGCAATCGCTTCATGTAAAATAGTGGTATTCAGCTGCATCCGGTTAGACTGGAAGCCGACTCCAACATAGTTGGGAAAAGGCTAGGCAGGTATCATCATCATCATTTTAGCCGAAAGACGCCTACTGCTGGACATAGGCCACCCCCAAGCGCCGCCACTTCGACCAATTCTGTGCTTTCCGCATCCAGCGGATTCCTGCGACCTTCTTGTGGGAGGCCTTCCCACGCTACGTCTTCCGGTACATGGTCGCCACTCTAGAACCTTTCCACCCTATCAGCCATCCGTTCTGCAAGCAATGTGGCCTACTCATTGCCACTTAAGTTTGGCAATTCTTCGGGCTATAAGCAGGTATAGGTAATTGTAACCTAAAAGGTTCCCTTCCCTTTGACATTTCCTCGTAGGTACGTATTGGCATTCCTTACCAGCAAGATTCGAGAATTTGCATTCATATCGACATTCCACACGTGTCCACCGGATTGACAACAAAACTAAAAGTCTTTCATTTATTTGGGATGCTAATGAGTCGAGAGAACTAAGTACCTAGACTACCAATTAAAACAAAGAGTTGACTAAATAATATTCGTTTGATATGTCAATTAAATTAGCTAGTATCTTAGCATAAAAATATTATTTAAATTACAAATACATAATAATAAACCAACCCGCACTGGGCCCGCGTGATAGATTACGGCCCACTCCCTCTCACAGAGAGGAGGCCTGTGTCCCAGCAGTGGGAACATTTATAGGCTGATGACGATGATGATAAAATACATAATAACATATACTAATATAAATGTTACATTTCACTGTTTAATATTTATAAACATTACGATATTATATACAAAACAAAAATACAAGAATATATTATACTAGCTGCGCCCCACGGTTTCACTCGCAGAAGTCTCGATCCCGTGGGAAAATCGGGATGAAAAGTATCCTATGTGTTAATTCAGGTTATAAACTATCTGTGTGCCAAATTTCATCCAAATCCGTTCAGCCGATTGAGCATGAAGAAGAGACAAACACACACACTCACAAACTTTTGCCTTTATAATATTATTAGTGTGATAAACTAGACAAACAAATTATATCATAGAGTATATGCGTTAGATATAGCCAATTGACTGTTATTATTATTTTTTTGTTTTTAAGAAATAAAAGGCTTTATTATATAATACAATAGACATGGATATATTTAGTAACCTGTTCCGCTTAGCTATTTCTAAAGAACCATAAAAAACCCTGAAAGAAATCGACACGTGTTTCACCTCTCAACGAGGCATCCTCAGGATGACGATTGACATGTCGTGAACTTGAACACGGCGTGTTGCCACAACGATCGCTGGACGCAGATTAACGCTCTGTCGCTTTTTATATGTCAGTGCTGTATAAAATCAAAGACATTAATTGTTAAGCAAAATTACTAGCATCTTAAATTGTCGGTACTTTACTTGTCTTTCTCTTTATGCTGCTATTGCTCCATTCCGTTTCAACACTAACCAACACCACTAGTGTAGAAATAAAAAAAAACATAACGTAAACGTAATAAACGTATTTTCTTTCTTTTTCTTTTAACGTCACGCCTGTATCCCCAAAGGGTAGACAGAGTAGCTTTAATAATTGCAACCATAAAGTTTCATGTAATAGGGGGCGAGCCGCAAAACTCAATATCACTTTGCCCGATCCGGGAATCGAACCTACCTTAAATAATAAAAGTAAATGAAACAATAATTAATAATTTAAAAAATAAATGCTTTTCATTATGTTACTAAATAAATAAACGTATATGTTTTATAAAACAATAATTATAATTCATAAATTGAATTCTGTATAAATAAATATATAACTTACTTACTACTTAACTAATAATACAATTTGTCACATTAAACGACCAGTGCTCTTCCTCCTCTCTCCTACATTGATCTATGCTGTGCCCGACAGGGTCCATAATTGTGACTAATATAACTATTTACCTACCGACTATATACATTATGGTACGCAATAAAGAATTTGAGATTTGAGGACCTCATGCACAGCAGTAGAAAAACAAAAAAACAACAAAGAGGAATCACTATAATGTTCGCTCCTCATACAAGGAAAAGATAGTGAAGATTAAATGTTACAAGATATAGCTTTTTGACAAGTCTTGTTCCTGCCAGTAAGGGAATACCAGTAATAGAACCATCTCCATGTCGCAACATTTTCAGTAAGATTTTGTCCTTAAAATATTTTCAGGATGTAGACACGGCTACACATCAAGCTATTATTTTCCAGTTTATGCTGATCTCGCATTGCATATGATTTCCGTATAATGCGAGGTCAGCTTATACTGGAAATGTATAGCTTGATGTGTAGCCGTGTGTACCTAAGTTTTATATTGGCTGCAGAGGTTTCATAATTAAGAGTGGGACTAAAGAAAAATTGCCTATCGTAAAAATGATTTTTATGAAATTTACAAGACTTATTAGGTATAAAACTAAAACAGAACAGAAACATAAAATATAGTTATTTATGCAACTGTTGTTTAATAAGGGGTCTTAAAAAACGAATGTGTGAATAATATCACATGAGTGTTTTAATACCTAATTATAACAGTTGCATACAAGACTTTATCTACACCCATGATATGAATCCTCTATAACATTTTCTGAAACCATTGGGTGTTTGTAATTCAAGATCAAGAATAAAGAAATTCCCACGAAATTCAGTACAACTCCACGTATGTATATCGACTGCAGCAGCACATCACACACACATGCGTGCAACGTGTGCTGCTGTCCCTCGTTTGAACATTGAAACGAATTGCATAATGAAATTTAGTACAACATTATAACACTCTTTTGGATGATGTAATGGTTAATATGACACTGGCTGTTATAATGTTGCCAATAAGATAACTGTTTCAATAACTTTTATAGAGGTTTTATTGCATAAATAAATTTTCTCAATAGAACATTAGACATACATTTTGACCCAGACGTAAGGTTTGTAGAGTTAGGCCTTGTAGAGTTCATCAGATCGAATGTAGAGCCAAGCCCCTAAAATTCAAATTCAAATACATTTATTAATTTTGTGAACATAGTGTAAAAGATAGGCTAGGCTTGGCTCTACATTCCTCACACTGACTTATTAGTATTACCTACTTGTAATTTTTTTTGGAATATCGTACAGGTACCTACTTTTACAATGCTTGTAAATATGTGAACACCATGTATCCAATACATAATTATTTTTTCTGTCATTGCTTCATTATTAATTATTTTTACCTATAGTGGTATAATAATCTTATTCCAGGTGCATCGTCTTCACATATAATTATATAATTAATGCATACAAAATATTGTAAAACATTTAAAAGAGTAACGGTGGAGTTTCTTGCCCATTCTTATCCATACGAAAACTACCTTTTGGAAGGGGCGACTAGCATCAATTGTATTTTTTGTAAATTTTGACGTTCAAAAGTGCCTTGTATGTACCTAATTAAATAAATTATTTGACTTTGATTACTTCTGATAACTTTTTTTGACATTGAATTGTATTAATGTAATATTAGAGAGATTCCTTTTAGTTTTATATTTATTGCGACAAAACTGTTTCAGTACTTACTACGTTCTTATTCCGAGGAAAAACTGGTCTTCCATCACATGTTGCGGGAAATAAAAGTAGGTATATTTTTTTTCACAAAATCGGGAGTGTGCAAGGGTTAGTTTTTTTCTGTCTTAATACACACCCTTAAACCTGAAAACTACTGAAAACACAAAGTTGCTTTGCATGTTGTTTTGCAAAGGTTAATGGGTTTTACCCAGTTTAGTCTATGAGACAATAGGTATTAAGTAAATACACTTATACGCGATCAATTTTATCATACCTAAAATCAAGAAAATGACACGACGGTTATACCTAGCAAAAATATATATTTTTTAAACCGGCCACGTGCGAATGGATCACGCACAATTAAGGGTTCCGTAGATGGGATGAAAATGTATCCCCAGAAAAAACTTAACATTGTAGTGTAGTTGAATAACATGTTCTCATACGGAATGTATCAGAGAACATGTTTTTTTAACTGCAAATGTAAGTTGGTTGATTATTACTCGTTAACTTGTAGAGCCTACTTAGATGTGATAGTTTTTCTTTTAATTTCGTTATATATGTCACCGTAAGATTGTGAGCACCGTTAGTTTATAATCTATCGGTATTATTTCCGTTAGATCATAATCTGTCGAAAAATTGTGAACTGGGTGAAATTAGGGTTAGGTTAGGTTAGAACTGTGACCAACCGCGTGAGTCGAGCGAGCGTAGTAAGCGCTGCCGCTACCGCGGCAGCGCTTACTACGCTCTTTCTCATGGATATAATATAAACTATTGAAAAATAATGCGTTAAATCGTAAATGATTTGTCGCAGTTCACAATTTTTCGACAGTTTGTAATCTAACGGAAATAATACCGATAGATTATAAACTAACGAAGTTTATAATTTTACGGTGACATATATACTACTGCTGTGAATTTTTCCACATATCCAGAACCAACTATTTAGTTAGCAGGGAGAGAGACAATTGACTAACAAAAAATGGCACTTTAAAACTTATTATTTCTCAAACGGATCCCTGAATCCAAAAATGGTTTCACAAACTCACATTATTTTATAATTACCTTTCCAACGACACCCCCACACAATAGGACAGATAAGAAAAAAAAACATCCCCACTTTACGTGTAGGGGAGGTAAAAAACATGATTTTATTTTACCACTTTGTCGGCGTGATTAATATCCCACCCAAACCCATGCCCATGCCCCATACCCCACCCATGCTAAATTACAGCTTTCTAGTAATAACAGTCTCTGAGCCAAACCGCGGACAGACAGACAGACATGGCGAAACTATATGGGTTCCTTGTTGACTACGGAACCCTAAAAAGAACTGGTAGGTAAGTATCGATTTAATAATCATTTATTATTCAGTTAACATAAAACAATGTTTTTATTTAATGGGACTGACAATTAAGCCAATATTACTCAATAAATAAGAATGGGTTTATATTCGTCAACTCGTTTTTGAAATATGCTTTCAATCTCTTTGAATAGTGTCCAAATAAAATCAAAGGCGACTGATGTATTTAAAGTAAAAAATTAAATACACCATCTATTTATATGATGGAATTTCACCCAGGAATGTTACGATTATTTTGAAGAAACTTTATCATGAGATCCATTTTTAAATTATGTAAATATGGCAATACAGAAAATGACAGAAATAAGATTTATTCATGGGAGAAACCCCATTTATAGTCGTTTAACTTAATATTAGACAAGCTCCGGTCACGCTGATGACTCTGTTAGGTTTAAAAATTTCTTCATAAGCCGTCCAAATAGTCGGCTTAGAACTAAACGACTCACTGAGATGAATATTGAATCATAAAAAGGTGAACAACCTCAAGTTTACGCCACTACTACGCTAATATCTGTGACTAGATAAGTCAATACATTTCTTTATAAGAGTGATACAACCGATCCAACTAATATTTTTTCTCCAGTGATTTTTTTTAACTTTAATTGAAAATAATAAATAAATAAAAAGTTAGCCTCTAGTGGTGTTTGAGCCGTTACGATTATACTAATTGGTATTTAAGCGTCAGAGTCGTGGAGCTATCGGAACAATGTTGGTCGATGCGTAACTCAAGGTACAAGATAAATGAGCTACATATTTATTAAAAGTGGTGTCGTCGACAGTGAGACCTGTGTTATCGTATCGGGCGAGATGCGAGCGACTCGTATGCGGCGACGCACTCTCATATCGCGCTTAATTTTACAACCTGACATTTACTACTCAGGTTTTTGGAAACTACAGACGAATAACAACGGATTAAACGTATAGTCACCTCCGGGTGCCGGTGGCGTACAGTGCAGTGTGTGATATAAGCCGAGAGCCCGAGAACTTTTACTGACTCTCACTTTTCTGGCGCCAAGCGAACATGATTACGAGCACTGAAAAAATTAGCAGTGTCAACGAGCTTACTAGATCAAACATACGTCTCACAGGCTCCCAAAAATGTACGACATGGAAGGAGCAATCCAAAAAGATCATAAAATACGTCAAGAGTATTTTTCGCGAGACCACGGTCGAGCCTTGTTTGTTTATTTACATGATGTGCACCGCTATATCTTCTCTAGCTGTTATGAACATGCACCTGGATAAAGCCTGCAGGGTTAATTTAAATTATGGTTCGGACGTTTGTGATCGCATTGCGAGAAGAAATACGACTGGTTTGGATCAGGAGGACAAGGAAATTCAATCGTTGGTCGCAGGAGTGGTCGCATGGAAGTTCCCTCTTCAGACGGCTATACCAGCGGTGATGGTGCTGTTCGTAGGAGCGTGGAGCGATAAGTACAAAAGGAGAAAAATATGCATTTTGTTTCCATTTATTGGAGAGATTATTTGCAATATTGGACTGCTTTTTGCTACGTACTTGTTTAATGAATTGTCACTAACAGCGACAGCTTTAATCGAAGCGTTGCCTGCGGCATTTACTGGTGGATACATCATCATATTTATGGGAATGTACAGTTTTATGGCCGATAGGACTACGATAGAAAATAGAACATTCCGCTTGGGGCTCGTAACGATATGTGTGACGGCGGGGACGCCGACTGGAACTGCCTTGAGTGGTATATTGTTACGTGCTATGGGATATTATGGGGTGTTTTCTCTACTGTTAGCTATGTACACTTTATCCTTCTTATACGGTGTGTTCAGACTTGAAGACGTGCTGCCTCCTGATGAAGTGAAGAGTTTTAATGTTCCTGAAAAGGTCAAGGAACGGAATGTGTTGAAGGACGTGTTTGAACTAGTTGGCAACACTGTGATGGTGGCTGTGAGGCCTCGTGCGTTTAAGGGCAGGACTCAAATATTTTGTGTGTTGCTACTGTACCTGCTAATGGTGGGACCACTTTACGGTGAGTAACTATGATCATTGCTCTAAAACTATGAAATATTTTTTGCAACATTGTCATAAGTGATAAATATTTAATTTCCTTTATAACACTGCGGTAAAAATACTAAAGACTGCTTGTCACAATGAGACGTCGAAAGTGGGTCATTAACTCATTACTCCGTCTGGATTTGTTCTTGGCTCTCAGTTAATAAATTTTCGTTAAGAGTCGTGTATACATTGGCCAATGTTGGCCCTTTTGCCATTCGTTTATTTTTTATGGATTGCGCACGTCTTGTATAACCTTGTAAAGGGGATCTTTTGTAATGATTCTTGTATCTACGTCACATTTAAAAACCCTTCTTGGTTTATATAAAAAAAAAAAATAGAAATCTTTTGTGAGTCTGAATTTAAACAAAAAAATAAAATGTACTTCAGTCGTTTCACATAACCACGATAAATCTTAGATCGTGGGAAATGGCGAACTAGTAGGTACTAAAGATGGTCATAAACGATGAGTTAGCTATATTTTATTACTTTCAAGACACTAAAATTTATATAACAATACCGCTCTTAGTTGCACGAATTCAAAAGGTTGCAAAATTAATTTTAACACTTGAATTAAAAACAAAAACAAAACATCCCGGAAGAAACAGCACCGCCTGTAAAAATAAAACTATACCTGGACAATGTTAAATGAAGGTACAATTATATCGTCCAGGTATTAAATCGAACATTGTTTATCCGTAAGGTGCGCACGCGGCCCGATTCACTAGCCCACTATCTAGAAGGCAAGCCGGTAAATAACTAGCAAGCCTTGACTCCATTGCTTTCCTGTTCACTTACTTCACAAGCTCGAAAAAAAACGTAAGTGCTACTTATTATTTTTATGTACCTAGGTACCCATTGAAACTGTGATACTAATAAGACAGTCTTCGCGATTTAAGTTATGTTAGTAGGTACTTGAATTATGCAACTGAAATGAGGTTGATAATAACGGACTCAATTTTTGGTATTGAAAACAGAATGATGTGTCGTTAGGTAATCTTACCTAACAACACAATTCTGGTTTTTCTTTAAACTTTAAAGTATTTCCAGTTCTACAAACGAGATTTTAGAAAAATATTTCCATTTGTAATACCTAACATCTAAAATGTCAAGGAATATTCTGTTCGTTCATTTATATCCTTGAGATAATTTTATGCAATTATTTAAAAAAAAAATCTCCTTTCTTTTTATTTCATTGTTCGTATCAGCAGCTAGGTACGAAATATATTTATTTCTTTTTTACTCCATTTTTATCTCGAGAAACTAAAAAAATACCTCCTTAATAACAAAAGTCAGGCCGAAAATCAATGTTGGGACCATTTTAGATAAAAACACTGATAAACAAATTATACTTTTAGTACATATTTAATATGTAGCAATAAGACTTCCGTTTATGCCCACAACAACACTGTGCTGATTAATTGAGTATCGTTAAAAAATATTGGTCAAGTGCAAGTGGCCCTCTCGCAATGAGGGCTCTGTACCCATTTAAGACTAACACTATACAGAGCAAAAAAGTGGCTGACCGTATCCCACTTTTGTTTTCCAGAAACTGTTAATTTATAGTGAAAACCGTCTTTTATTTTTGCAGCAATATTTGAAAACTTATTTTTGTTCATTGTCTGAAAACGAATTTAGAAAGTTATTATATCTATTTATAATCTTACACAGATTACTAAATCGGTGTAAGAATTATGTAATTATTTTTAATTATTTTAGATTAGATAGATATATTAAGTACATATTATCCTAATTAATATTATACCTAGGTAAATGGGAAAGTGAGTTTGTTTGTTACACTTTCACGCTTAAACGGCTGAACAGATTTGGATGAATTTTGGCACATGGCTGAACCACGACCTGGATAAGGACATAAGATATTTTTATCCCGATATTCCCACGGGATCGAGACTTATGCGGGCGAAACCGCGGGGCGCAGCTAGTACTATATAATCTACAAGAAATAGAAGGCTTTTTATTTATTTATTTTATTATGTGATTATTTTATTTTTAACACCAGTGAACCACATTCACTTGGAAGTTATACCAGGAAAGTTCCCTTTTCAATACATTATTTATATGGAACCCTAAAAATCACGAAATCACACCCACTTTCACAAGCTTTTTAAGGCATCTCGTGTGTTGTATAACAAAGGCAGGAGATTGACGAATAAATAAAATTTCTCAAATTTTAATGTCGAATTATTGAGAAGATGTTGCATAATATTTAATGAATTCACTGTGGAAATCAATAAGTTACTTAATTAAATACGTTATTTCGAAACCATAGTATTTAATACGTTTCAATGTTACCACAAAAGATCCCAGCCCCATAATTTCTCGGAACACTGTATCTAGCCAACCTAAGAAACTACGAGTCCTTAATTGAAAATAAGATCTAAGATCTAACACTATCCCAATATGAAAAATAGGTACTAATTTAATTATATATCTAATTTAACTTAAATACTACAATCTCACACTATACTCCATAGATTTAGATAGTTAAATAAAGGTAAACAAAAAAAAACCTCGTGACGAGACGGCTGTTAAGTAACCGACTAAACGTAATACCTGTCACTTCAGTTGTCATGCTACGTCATAGTTGTACTCTTCAATTTAGCAACGTTATAATTCGTTGACGTTTAGAGTTTGGACTCTTTACAATAGACAGGATACAAAATATTATATTATTATTATAAATAAAATAAAACATTGTGCTCAAGCACAAGGTACATCTACGAAGAATAGTTTAAGAATAAATGATAAATGGTACATTAATAATAGAGGAAACTATTGTAAAAATCTACAATAAATTAAATTTGGTTTTATTGTATTTTTAAACAAGAAAGTGTCATCTATAAAACCCTTTTTACGATTTGTTTACCTTTATATAACTACCTAAATCTATGGAGTATAGACGCTTACAAAATGGTCATTTATCATTCTCATAGCGTTTTTTCCTCAAATGCACTATTCATTCATTTAGTCACACTGCAACCACAAATAAACGTAACACACTACCTAGTGTGTCACTAAAGAGTACTAAAGACAATGCTCTATTTCCAATCACCGCAAGCCACTAAAACTAAGTGCCTGATACTATTTGCCCTACTTTAGCTGCATCCTTAACTGTAATAGTTACGTGTGAATCACATCACTATCACGCAGTGACCTGGCCTTGATGACTACTATTGGAGCGAGGGACGTAACCATGGTTAAAATTTTCGCCACGCGCTATCCACGGAGCCTCATCGGTAAAGCAATGTATGTTCGACCTTGACCGATACGAGAAGACAAGCCCCATCTATTGCAAAAAGTTCAATTGATGTCATCGGGATACAAATACGTAAATAAAGGTAAAACAACGTTACCAGGGCTGCTTACAAAGGCACATCTTGATCCTCAACTCATATGGTTTTCAGCCAATAGGGATGATCACTATAAAAATATTTTTGTCTGTCTTGTAGATTAATAAAAAATATTGGACACATCTTTTTTCTTTTTTTACGTTTTCAAAAGATTACGGCGATAAATTGAGTTAAAATGTGCCTTGACGTCATGAGTATGTAGATTTTATACTTACTTGTGACGTAGCGACCCCCTTCCCAACTTTAATGCGTTATAACCAAGTCTTTTTTTATTAATATAATAAAGCAAGAAATACGTGTCTAATATTTTTTTTATTATCTGACTGACGGACTATATAGTTTTTTTTTTTTTAACCCAGGCATCACCCCTATTATTCAAGTTTATGATAAGAAGTGACCAGCTTTAGAATGCGATTCAATCAAATAACGTCATTAAAAATGAAAGTATACACAAATTCCATTCTGTATTTAGAGTTCCGTACGTCAACAGGAAAAAACGAAACCCTTATGGGATCACTTCGTTGTCCGTCCATCTGTCTGAACGCGTAGAGGTATCAAGTTGAAATTAATATAAAAAAACCTAGGTCTATGATTCCTTGGAGCTCTAAAAAAAAAAACAAACTTCTAAGTCAACGCAATAAAAAATACGGTCATATATGCGACATATTTTGATACTCGCAAATAAATCAAAACCTACTAGGTACTTCCTGTTGACCTAGGGCAGGAATCAAGGTCTCAAAGGAAAAATTCCGAAAATAGTTCATTTGTGGTATTATCACAAAAAAAAAGTTTTTTTTTGCTATTACTAACTTACATTTGCAGTTGGAGAATTAACCGTGAAGTATATCGATGTACGGGAGAACATGTTTTTCAACTACAATGTTAAGTTTGTTTTTGGGATAAATTCATCCCAACTACGAAACCCTTCATATTAAAACTCGTTTATGTTTAACCAAATAAAATTAAAAATCCCCTCGCGGGCAGTACCTACACAACCTTGGCGCAGTGCATTCAATTGTTCTTATAAACACGTTGGTATCTCAGAGTAATATAGTGCCTACAGTTTGAGTGAATATTTTAATAAAAACTATGGTAAAGTACCACTTCATGATAAAGATTCCGCCAATTTCTTAAACTAGAAATTCACATTAGTTACATCACACATTGAAAACCCATAACTTTTCAAGCACGTAGAGGTACAGATCCCAAAAAAATTCGTACCTAACAAAAGTCTTAAATAAAGAAAAATTTCGCAAATTCCGTATTTGTGGGATACAGAATTTTTTTGTTCATTTTTCATCAGTGTCTAAAGTAGAATCTCTAGTTGGTAGGGACATTATAGCAGCAGAATCGATTCTACCTGGCAAATACAGAGAGCAATAAATTCACATTTATTTTTGCACAAGCAAGTATTTTTACGGGCGACTCTGTGTTTGCTCTATATTTAACTATTTATGTAAGTAAGCAGCGGGTACCCTGAATTGTATAGCATTTTTGCTTAAAACCGTCCTACATAATCAAACGAATAAAACAAAAAACTTTTTACAAAAAAAAACAACCGACTTCCAAAAAATGAAAAATAACTTTAATTTCGGAAGTTGGTGTCTTTGGTTTTGTATTTTAGTTTTTTGTGTTTTTTTGGAAGTCGGTTGTTTTTTTTTTTGTAAAAAGTTTTTAATTTTCACTTTTTAGTTGTGGTACCTACCCCACACACATTCGAATACCACTACCTGCTACCAGTGACAGGAACTTATCATATCATCTACATACTAAGTGAGAAATAAATACGTATTATTGTAGCTAACTCAAAAACCACCCAAGCAAAGTAAATAAAATGTATATGGAACCAATTTTAGAGCATATCCTTTCAAACAAAAAAATATTTTTTCAAAATCGGTCCACAAATGACGGAGAAATCGATGGACATACATAAAAAAAAAAAAACAAACATACGCTACGAACATAATTATAACCTCCTCCTTTTTGGAAGTCAGTTAAAAAATGAACGGACATAATATGAATTAATGAATGAACCCTGATGAGCATATAGACACCGCCTTAAGAACCAATTTTCAGAATCACGTCACATAACCTAACAAAATCAAAATCAGAATTAAAATTCTACTTTGACGGTAGTCCTATATTCAAAAGTATCGATATAAGTTGCGGTTCGTTAAAGAACCTTCAGGTAATCACTGAAGGTCAAATGGCTCGCTTTATTTCAAACACAAACATATCTGAAACAGTTGTTTTCAGGAGTTAATTGTAATACGCCGTGAATCACGAAAAAATAACCAGTTCTGCCCGGTAATAAACAATGTCTTTTTAAACGACACCGACATCGTCATAATTCTTTGTGTTCTATCATAAAAGTAATACTATCTTGTGCCCTTTCCGCTGGTGGTAGAGGACAAGGTGTTGTTTTACCTTAATGCGTCACTGTACACCATTCTAACTGCTTCGCGTTAAGTCTAGATAAAAAATTACTCTATAAGTCTAAGGTCATAATACATTAATACATTATGTCGATGAGTACATCTACTTGGGCCAGTTAGTTTCTTTCGAAAACAGACAAATGAAGACGACAATTTACCAATCTTCCTGAAGCAAAACCTCACCGATATATGTATCCTGCCCATCCTAACCTACGGTGCTCAAACTTGGTCGCTCACCGAGTCGCAAAAGTTCCGCCTTGGATTTTACCAAAGAGCAATGGACCGCAGCATTCTGGGTGTAAAATGAACTGACTCCAAAACGGAGATCCTAGACGTAGGCAAAAAGGCTGCCAAGCTAAAATGGTGTGTTTGCATGCATATTGACCGCTGGGCAACAGTCTCCACACGGTGGGCGCCTGAGGATGGACGGCGCCGCCGAGGTCGGCCCAGGAAGAGGTGGCGAGATGACCTAGACACGTTTCGCATGATCGAGGTGGCTCTGGAAAAGGATGTTTGGAAGAATTTGGGGGAGGCCCTTGCTCAGTAGTGGGACAGTGCAGGCTGACATCAAAAAAAGTCTTGTTACAGGTAACTATTTTAAGGGCACGGCTTCTTTATGGCGAATGATACAAAATATAATGACGTTCACAATACGTACCGAGTAAAAAATATTGACTAGGTACTAGCTAACCTGACGGACGTTATCCTGTCCAAATTTCAATAATTCATACAAAAATCCTATAGAAACTCTTCTAATTTTTCTTTCTATATAATTTGACTATAACCAAGATTTTAAAACAAAAAATTGCCTTATGGGTCCAGCAATGGTGTTGCGTTTACCAACAAACGATTTTTTTTAATTTTTATAATGTTGATTTCGGTTTCAGAAAAGCAAAGGTTACTTATCAACGTAATCATTGCCTGACCCAAAGTCGTGTTTTTTTCCGATCCACCTATGATTTTGATCATCATCCTACCTAAGTCCTGATTTACTTGGGTTCGACGTAGCCTTTCTTCTTTTTCCATACATCTTTTTCAGAAGTCATTACAGTATTCCGCCGTTCTACCTAATAAATAATTAAACACATAAGTATCTATGTAGTTGGTTTTCAGACGAAACAAGTCTATCGTAAGGATCTAATAATTACTACGTGTAACGAGTATTCATAAATCGATTAAATTCACGCTATTATTAACCGTGTTCAACAGGCAATTGTCTGTTTTAACCCACAATGAAATTAGCGATTTCACAACGTTTGTGGCGAATAAATTATTTGGTAATACAGACACCATTTGATTGTGAAGGGAATTAAATTCCTTCGTTGATTCAATCAGGTTGAAATAATTGTAAGTACAATGTTTTATTCCAGTGAAGACTACAAAGTAAATTTTTGTCGAAAATTCGAAATATACCTTTCATAAACTAATATTATAAAGAGAAAAGATTTAACTTTTTGTATGTTTGTTTGTAATGGATGATAAACTCAAAAACTACTGAACCGATTTTAAAAATTCTTTCACCAGTATCATGCTATATCATCATTGAATAACATAGGCGCAATCAATCTGCCTAGCCTTTTCCCAACTATGTTGGGGTCGGCTTCCAGTCTAACCGGATGCAGCTGAATACCAGTATTTTACATGGAACGACTGCCTATCTGACCTCCACAACCCAGTAACTGGGTAATACGATACCCCTTGGTAAGACTGGTGTCAGACTTTCGGGCTTCTGACGACTCATTTCGACTGTCATAGATCCACAAATGACAGCCGGGACCAACGGTTTAACGTGCTTTCCGAGGCACGGAGGAGTCTCGGTATGTAAAGATGTTCACCCATCCACGGACCAACCCCGGCAAGCGTAGCTTAACCTGATGGATCGATCCGTGTGGCTGTTATTACTTAGCCACGAGGTCCTCATAGGCTATCATTCATAAAGATATCACGCGGGCGAAGCCGCTGGCGGAAGCTAGTATTTAATAATATTTATAAAGAGCTTCTAGATAACACGCCCTTCTAGATTTGGACTTCCTCTGGTAATGAACTGTCGTGCCAACATTTTACTTACAGTGAATTTATAAGCAGCGAAATGGAGGATACTGCTCTCAAGTGTTGCCATCCTTAAGGCGCAAAATACGGCCTTATTTACTTTATCATTGTTGATCACATTTCCCCTACTTATCTTTGTTTGCTTTATTTATTTACCAGTCATCTTTTCCTTAAGCCAGGAGTTAAACAAAAGAATACAAGATACATTTCTTTTGTCTTTTTCAGGTGACTCGCAAGTGGCATATCTTTACGTGATTCGCAAATTCGGGTTCACGGAGGTTGAATACAGCGTTTATGGCACCATAAATATCGTCCTGGGTCTCTTTGGTAAGTACAATTAACACTTTCTTGCATTTCTTATTATATAAGGTACAGCGTGAATCAGTATAGTGTGGGTGTGGTACAGTACAGACTATCAAACTGAACAACATTCCACATGGGACCAACATCGTTATCGCGAAAAAATATCAACTGTCCCATACAAAACTTCAATACATACTCGATCCAAATGGGACAGATGATTGTTAATTGATTCAGGTGTGACCTCGCGGAAAGCCATTATAAAATACAATAGACGTGGAAATATTTAGTAACCTGTTCCGCTTAGCTATTTCTAAAGAGCCATAAAAAAACCTGAAAGAAATCGACACGTATTTCACCTCTCAACGAGGCATCCTCAGGATGACGATTGACTTGTCGCGAACCCGAATACGGCGTGTTACCACACCGAGCGCTAAATGCGCTGAACGCGGGTTACTAAATATTTCCACGTCTATTGTATTTTTTTAATATTTTTTTGGGACACATGATAATTTTTTCGCAATTACGGTGTTGGTTCCATGGACATAGTTGTTCAAATTAATGGTCGGTGGTACACCCTTAAATATAACCACACATTTCGGACTCACGCTGTATAAGGTTTGGGTAAGACCGTCAGTCATAAAATGTTATCCTTGATTGGGCACTTTATTTTCTCTTATTTGTAAAGAGATCGATTTTATTGGCTTATAAAATGTGTAATTAGATGTAAAGAAGAAAGAAAGAAAGAAAATAAATTTATTTAACTCAGGTTAAGGCACACAATATTTACATTAAAAAAAAACAGAGACAGCTTAAAACAGTATTGTGTGCCTCACGGCTGCGACAAATAAATAGGCCTAGTTCAGCATAAATGCCAGACAACTGGTGTCTGATACTGATTTTCAACTGAACCTCGAGTACGTTTTGCGGATGTTTCTATCACATAATTAAATTATTATCTGTCGTTGCTTCATTTTGAATTCTTTTTACCTATTATGGTATTGTAATTTTATTCTAGGTGCATCGTCTTCACATATTTGTAGGTACCCATACAAATTATTGTAAAACATTTTAAAAGAGTAACGGTGGAGTTTTTTGCCCATTTTTCTCCATACGAAAATTACCTTTTGGAAAGGGCGACTAGAATCAATTCTACATACATACATAAACTCACGCCTTCTTCCCATGGGGAATCAATTCTATTATTTTGTAAATTTTGACGTTCAAAAGTGCCATACAAGGGCCCATTTTAAATAAATGATTTGACTTTGACTTTGAATGTAAATCGGATTTGTAGTGGATGTATAAATATTTAAATAAAAAATAAATAAACATGAGTAGCAAATGATAATAAAATCGATTTGATTGATTTGATGTATATTGTATTTTTCTTTTTTGGTTTTTTATTTTCTTTTTTCACTAAATGCTGCACCGGTTGACGTCATCACGTCACCGCCGGCTGTCGCTGAAAACCAGCGCTGGGGCTCTGTTTTGCATGGGGCCGCAGCATTATGCTGAACGATGGCCGTTTTGCGTGGATGTGACGCATATTTTCCCCAAATTGTTAATTTCGTGTATTTTTCTTTCTTTGCGTCATGTTTACCGCAAATAAACGTATTTTAGACAGAAGTTTGGGTCGATATAACGTTTTGGATTTAACGATCAAGTTTTGATGATTGAATGTATTATTAGTACTGTAGAGGTATGAGGAATAGGTTGTTCCTCATTCTCCTTTGAAAAGGGAGGATTCTCCGACTAGAAGTTTGTCGTGTCTGGTGGGCTACAGCCCGACATTTGCTGTCGGGTTTCTGAATATATTAATCGCGCAGATAACTTGCACGACGTCAGATGCAAAGCGTATGTCGTATATGGCGTAATAGATACCACAGTACATCAAATAAAAACCTTCACAAACATGAAAATAGATAATAAGTTTCGCTGAAACGCTGGATGATCAAAGGCTTCGTACTTATTACATTATCCGACGTGTTATAAGGAGACGATCCAAAAGGAAATCGAGAGACCTCCGTGAGCTTAGGTTACACCGATAATTTTTTGTTGATTTTAAAACATGTATAAAAAAATTACAAAAACATCATAATAACCCGTAGGTAGGTAAATAGACTACAAAAAACAGATCTTAATCTTCACCTCCAGGGGTTATTTAAAATACGTTATTACAAATATCAGGACGTATTTAATAATATCAAAGTCATATTATTAAATACCTAAAAAAACATGCACATTTATTTTATATTTTGTAAAAATTAAATCAGATAAATTGCTCTTATTTGCACAACAATTTATATTTGTTTTTCAGTCCAATTTGACCTTTCGATGGCTGAGTGAGGTTTAAGTAAACTTTATCTTTTATGATGAATTAAGAAACGCATCTCGTTGCGTGTAAGTCGGTCTATCGCCATCTTTATCAACCTAGGTCAAGGATTGCGGATCGTGATAGAGACTTGCATTTATCACGCAACTGATTTTCCGTTTTCTGAAAATGAATTTTATTTCCATCGTCTTAAAGTTCTGTATTCTCTACATGCAATGACGTTCATTAATATACTAATTATTTTTATCAAAACAGGTTTCAAGTACTAAGCAGGTGATGTTCTACAAATTAACTTAAATCATTATACTTTCAATGTTAAACCTAATTTTCGGTCGTTCACTGGGTGTTTTTGATTGTGGCAGGTACTTACTGGAGTTATAAATTCCGTTTGATTCGATTGGATTGAGATCATTGAACTAAATTCAGCAGTAAACGTTCCGACAACTTCTCGAACAGTTCTTTATCCAGGCTTTAGTAACTATGTGTACTTAATCTATAAGGTAGTATCTAGACACACTTGTCTGACAGGAGATACTAAATTTCTTCCAAAATATTTCAGTTTGTAAGTAGTGACTTACAAACTGAAATATTTTGGAAGAAATTTTTGAGTGTTAGTAGAGAGAGATCTATGCGTTAGGAAAGGTATTTTAAGAAACTGCAACCCTAAAAATTTTGCGGGGGTGGCAGTAGTAACTGTGTTGTGTAGTATTAACATACCTACTCCAGCTGCATCCGGTTAGACTGGATGCTGACCCCAATGGCAAAAGGCTACGCAGATTTATCGCTAGTATTTTAGATAAATACATCGAAAAAATATTTATTTTTGATATCGATGATTGCGTCGTATAAAAAATAATAATGGTTTACATAAACGCACTACTTAATTGCATATTTTTAATGCGTAAAGGTCGACGCAAGATCAATTTATTATCTTCAAATATTTGTTAAGTTATCAGAAAATAAATATTATCGCGGCATAGGCGCGAATTAAAGTTTATATGATAATGACATTAAATAGTGCATGCACTGGTAAGATAATACATACACAAGTCATGATTGTGACAATTACGCATCAACGTATTAATTAAACTCGGCGTATTCAATCGTCTTTTCTTACTTATAAAATTGCTAGGTACTCATCATTCGACATGCATTTTATTCCCTCGCTTGTTATTTTATTATTATTTTGGAAGTGAGGCGTTTTTTTAAATTCAAATTAAAATAACCTATTTCGGAAAAATATCCATATTGTGTTAGTATAAGAACTTACAAAAATATGTTAGTAGAACTAAAATCGAAAAACAACATTACTTAAAATCAAAATAAAAATAAAAATTAAATTATATTAAATTAATAAAGTTTTGTTAAAATTAAGTTTTGAAGAAGATTTTTTTTATTTTTTATCAGTGTATTTTTTGCCTAATTAAGGAAGATTCAATCTTAAGGTTTAGTAGGTACTAGTCGGTCGTCATTCTTCCATAAAAACGTAGTATGCGTCTGTTTGACGCTATACGTTCAAACTAAAAATTTATATCAATTTGTCTTGTCATTATCTAGTCCTGTACGGAAGCAGAATTAGAAAAAAAATTTTTTTGCATGTTATGAGCGTCGAAACTTCCATATTTCAATACTAATTTAAACTCATCTTTGGGCGTAAATAAATAACTAATGTAGTAAGTAAATGACAAAATAGAAACCATACAGGGATAAATAATTTATTTAAAAGTTCAAATAATTTTATTTTGAGTAGATATCCAGTAGTTTTAATATCTATTCGCCCAAAGTTCAGGAAATTTTACTCGCTCGTTTTCGTCATAAATCATAGTATATTTCGCTAAATAAATACTTAAATATATAAATAAAAACAAAATAAATAAATAAATACTAAATAATTAAAACTAAATAAATAAATAACTGTACTAAATAGCATGCATATTAACCACGACACCAATGAGTTCGAGCCGTCGACTAGTGGCACCTTAATTGCGATTGGGCCTGCCTGACATGTCTACCGCACGTCAGATAAGCTCAAAGCACTACTGTTTGGGTCCCATTACATGCTAGACGACATCGCGGCAGACTAAGACGAAGGTGGAAGGATAACTTGTCTCCTACCGAAAGTACTAGCATTGGCAATGGACAGGCGTGTGTGGAAAAGGGAAAGAGAAGCCTCTGCCCAGCAGTGGGACTGGCTGAATAGATAGAAGGAAGATTCTTCAAGTTCATTCGGTTTAAAATATATGTATGAAAAATTTGGGAACTTGTACTGGTACGGTGAAGGGTGGGCGTTTTTGGGGGACTGTCTTATGTAATTTTGACGTTCGAAAAGTGCTGATTCTCAGCCTAGTTTGAATAAATGACTTTTGAATTTGAATTTGAAGTTGAAATTTGAAAAACTACGGTTGCCAAATCGGAAGACCAAAACCTCTTGAAAATGTCGGGATTCGATTTTGGATTGTTGTCAGGAGAAATAAATAAATAAAAATAAAAATATTAAGTGTGTCGGGCAATACGGATAGTTCTTCCCACGTAAATAAATTTTCACCATAAAGCTAGTTTTTTTTTTTTTTATAAAAATATTTTTCAGAAGAATCATAGCGTTCTTGCAAGTAATAAATAGTTCGTTTTAAAAACTGTTCAGCTTCGACGCAAAAAAGGGTTTTCTCACTATCGAAAACATTCCTGGTTCTATTTCTATTACCTAGGTACCAAGAAAATTGTCATCATTATTATTTTGGATAGAACTTTCCGAGAAGTTGTTTGTCTGGAGATATTGAGTTTTTTCGGGAGTCTGGAAATCATTGAGAATTTTGCGAGAATCCAGACAAATCCCGACCATCTGGCAACCTTATCAACCGCACGCGTTACTCCTGGGTCTTGAACATAACATTGTATGTCTAGCCTAGATAATATATCACGAAGATGTTATACAATAGTTCGGTTTCCAAAGTCCGGAAATTCATGATATAACTCGTGATTTATGTCGTGAATTTCCGCGCAAACTGCGTGCACTTGCATGTTACAGTTGCAAGAAATTTAGTAGTACAACGAAAGAGTATTAGAGGCTTTCTATTGTCGCCTTCTTCTCTCGGGTCGTCACGAGTAATATGAGATTTACTCATACCGTGATGGAACTATTTTGTTTACCAGTCACGAAGATTGGTAGCAGGGTTGGCAAGCGGGAAACCAAGAAAAAAAAATTTGGTTTATTTGTCACAGATACACGTGCACATAAAATATCAGTAGAGTCTACGCTACCACTGAAGTCCAACTGACGTGGCGCTAGTATGTATGTCATTCCATCACATTGCATTAAAAATAATATAGTTCCATAATTTTGCGCGAGCCTTTTTTCGTGGCGCATACTCTAAGTTAATTAGAATTTTAATTTAAGATACATCTAAAATCACACAACAGAAGTTAAGTCGGCAGCTTCATGTCGTGACTGTGACAAGAATCCGTCCACTCAGCATGAAGCTGTGCTATCGAGGACTCACAGCCCAGCGCTGATTTTCAGTGGTCACCCGAAAGCGACGTACGCAAAACAAGCCAGGTTTAAAGTTTTGTACAAATAAAATAAATGAACAAATAAATAAATTCCTTATTGCCATAAACAGTTTGAGACCCCGGCTCCAGAACTAGGTTAGGTTGTACTAAGATAGACCCACGTACATTTTCATTGGTCACCCGAAAACGACGTTCGCAAACCAAGTGAGGTTTAAATATTTGTACACATTAAACAAATAGGAAATAAAGTATAACAAGATAAACAGTACTTAGAAAACAATGTATTGTACTATACAACCAATAAGATAAATAACAATAAAAAGTGGTGGTACTCCGGGAGTGCCGACAGAAGTGAATACTTGACCAAGATCGCCTTGGTGGAAATAAATACTTGCAAAGAACATTGATCCGTAACGTAATATAAATAAAGAGTACAATTGCGTTTACAACAATGAGGTGTCGGTAACGGTGTCGCGAGTTCAATTGTTTTTTCCCATCTCAAAAATGCCCAACGCGCCTAAAGAAGTTTTCACTTCAAAAATGTATATCTGCAGGCATCACCGGGCATAAATATGTACCTACCTAAAACAGCAGTTTCTAAGGTACCGGAATTCGTGGAGGCTGTGTTCAATGACCATAAACATTAAGTAATACCTATCTAAGCACGTAATACCTCATTTTAGCCTGAAAATAATTTAAACGTACCTTTTAGCAATTACCCCTCATTCCCCATTCCTTATCTATGCTCTGCAAATCAATTTGAGCAATCGATTCCGAAACAGTTGCATTTGGAAGTCATGGCGTAACCAATAATCTGTACCTACCCTATTTGTATACCTAAAATAAATGGATTTACAGAAGGTCCATTAGCCAGTAAAAATAAATATTTACTAATTAAGTTTTGTTTTATGTAAAAACTTATACTTGACAAATCTTAAATATAATATGCAATCTAATACTAACAAATATATATTATATAAAAGTATTCAAAGGAAAGAATAAATAAAGGGAAGAGCATATTGGGCATCAAAAAATGCGTCCGCATCGCTGTCAATGGGAAAAGTGCCTATAGCTGGCAGCGTTGCCACGTCGGATGGCACTGATGAATCTTTGACCTAAAAATTGACCAGTCCTCTGGTCACATGAAAAGTCAACAAACCGCTTGGCGATGTCCCGAAATACTCGATGAGCACTCGGACCCCACAGCCTAGTGTTTCTACCCCAAACAGCTCAAACAAGCTAAAAAACTTACTTGACACAAAAAAACACTATTGTGCTCATGTCATGATGCATGCAGGAAGTGATCATCATCACATAAATGATTTGACTGAACGACTATACCATTGATATCACCGTATAATTATAAATTGTCGCAAAATTGTGAACTGCAACAAACCATTTTACACGCATTATTTTTCAATAGTTTATAATTTATCCATGGGAATCCGACAAATTGTGAACTGGTATCAAACTTGCTTGTGACGTAACGCACCTTGCACTAATACTAAATAACCCGCCTAGCGCTCGGCTCGCGCACGGTCACAGTTCTAGCCCAACCTAACCCTTTTCCGTCAGTTCACAATTTTTCGACAGGAAATAATACCGATAGATTATAAAGTAACGGTTCTCACAATCTTACGGTGACATAATATAAAACGAAACTTTGTTTTCAAAAATCAAAATCAAAATATTTTATTTCACATAAACCTACAAGGGCACTTATGAAACGTCAGAAGCTAGGTGCACGGTTCCAATTGGTCGCTTGCTATGGAGAAGAGCCGGCAAGAAACTCCACGGTTACTCTTTTCAAAATAAATTGTTTCTACAATGTTTTCAAATTACAGCAGTGTTAATAGGTATGGGAGGACAGTGTAGGCCTATCAACAAGTACCAGGTACTTAGTAAAATAGAAAATAGTCCACAAGTCTACAGCCTACAACGTTCTCACATTCACAAAATCTAAAAGAAAATAATCTATATAAAAGATAAACAAAATAATAAAAATAAGGACTTATTTAAACCAAATGACATGATTGCCTAGTGGCATGTTATAGCTGTAGTCAGCTGTAACAAATCTAATTTGATTCAAAAAAATATAGAAAATTGTAGGTATATAATGTCACACAATGTGACACATAGGGCCAATCAGGGTGTGGGGGTGGTCCTGTCCGAGCGGATGATGAAATGTGTGAAAGATTATGTTTGTGTGAGTCCCAGGATTCTATGGGTAAGAACCAAGGTGGGCCTAAACTCTATTTTTATTTTGTGCGTTTATGCACCCGATATGGGAAGCTCACCTTCGGAGCGGGACGAATTTTGGGGCAGTGTAAGGGATTTAGTGAATGGATGTAGGTCAAACGAGAAGATTGTTATGCTTGGAGACTTTAATGGTTGGGTTGGTGTGAAGAGGAATGGGTATGAAAAAGTGTTAGGTGCATTTGGGGATGAAAGAGTGAATGAGAATGGGATCAATTTGCTAGAGATATGTGTAGAGAGGAATCTGTCTGTTATGAACACTATGTTTAATCATAGAAAGGTTCACAGGTATACGTGGGAAAGGCAAGACAGTAGAAGTATGATCGACTTTGTGATTGTTGATGGAAGATTAAAGAGTAAAGTCACAGACACTAGAGTATATCGGGGTGTTAATGTAGGGACTGATCATTATCTGGTTATGTGTCGGATGGATGGTCTGTTCAGGCATTGGCGGCACCGAGTTCGAGTTCCTGTGACTGCTCTAGAAAGAATATAAGTAGAAAGACTGCAAGAAGTGAAAGTAAAAGAGGAATATAAGATGGAAGTGAAAGTGAAGACGGATAAAATATTTGATGATGCTAATGATTACAGTCTAGAAGAAGTATGGGATATAGTGAAAAGTAGTATGGTGCATGTAGCCACAAAAGTATGTGGTCTGGCGAAGAGAAAATGTGGTAGTAGAACGAATGATTCTTGGGTAGATGGTGAAGTAAAAGAGGTTGTGAGGAAGAAAAAAGAGGCCTGGCTTAATGTTTTAGCCTGTAAGGCCCAAAATAGGATGAATGGGACAACGAATGTAACAGATGATTCAGATGATTTGGAAAGAGTGAAGAAGAAATACTCCGAAATGAAAATTAAAGTGAAAGAGATGGTAAAAATTAAGAAGGATGAAAAGGAAGAAAAGTATAACAGGAAGTTCTCTGATAACTTCAGGGTCAATGTTAAGCTGTTCTGGAAACAGGTAAGATTGGCTCGCGGAGTAACAGAAACATCGAGTATGAATATTATAAGAGCAGAAGATGGATGTTTACTAAGCGAAGAATGTAAGGTCTTGGAACGTTGGAAGGGATACTTTGAAAGTTTATTTAGTTGTCAGGATAGTGTGCAAGGAGTGGGTGACTGGGCAGATGCCAGTTTTGAAGACCCAAACTCAGATGTAGATGACGAAAATGCGATAGAAATAGATGAGATTATAAGAGCGCTGAAAGGGATGAAAGTTGGGAAAGCTGCAGGGTACGACAGAGTGTCTGCTGAAATGCTGAAGGGCGGTGATGGGGTGGTAGCAAGCCTGTTGTGCCGAATCTTTAATATGTGTTGGAGATATGGCCGTGTGCCGGATGATTGGTGCAAGGCTGTAATCGTACCACTATATAAGGGAAAAGGCTCTCAGCAGGAGTGTAAAAACTACCGCGGCATTAGTCTTTTGAGCGTTGTCGGCAAACTGTATGCGAAGGTTTTGATAAATAGAGTGATAAAAGTGACAGATGAGAAAATATGGGATGTACAGGCAGGATTTAGAGAGGGAATGGGCTGTATGGATCAGATCTTCTCCCTAAGGTGCATAACCGAAAAACATCTAGCAAAGCACAAGAACGTCTATTGTGCTTTCATTGATTTGGAGAAGGCCTATGATAGTGTGTGGAGGGAAGAACTGTGGTCGACACTATCCAAGTACGGTGTGGACTGGCGCTTGGTACGGGCACTGAAATCTTTATACAAGGATTCCAGTGCTTGTGTTAGGATAAATGGGGCATACACGAACTGGTTCTGCATCTCGAGGGGTGTTAGACAGGGTTGTGTAGCGTCACCGTGGCTGTTCAACTTGTACATGGATAGTTGTCTGATAGATTTGAAAGAGGGTGAGTGCGGATTGAGGATGAATGAGTTGCCTGTCAAATGCCTTATCTACGCAGATGATCAAGTTCTACTTGCATCATCAGCAGAACAGTTGCAAGACATGGTGACTGTGATGGGTGAAGCATATAAGAGGAAAGGGATGAATATAAATGTGAATAAGACGAAGGTCATGGTGTTTGAAAGAGGAGAGGATGTATCGGTGTGTGATGTGAAAATAAATGATAAGAGTGTGGAGCAAATAAGTGAGTTTATATATTTGGGGAGTCTGTTTACAAGGGATGGGAAGATTGATGGAGATGTGGAAAAGAGAGTAAACGCGGGAAACAAAGTGAATGGTGCTATACATGCGATTGTGACCAACCAGTCGATGTCTAAAAAGGCTCGACTGGCTGTTCACAATGGTGTGCTGGTGCCCACGCTTATGTATGGTAGTGAATGTTGGGTGTGGCAAAAACAACATGAAAGTAGAATAAATGCTGTGGAAATGCGTTCCTTGCGAAGCATGTGTGGCCTGACTATGAATGATAGGCTGAGGAATGATGTGATAAGACAGCGGTGTGATTTAAAAGAAGATGTAGTGACAAAAATTGAAAAGGGTATGCTGAGATGGTTTGGGCATGTTGAGAGAATGAATGAAAGGCGACTAACAAAATGTATTTACAAGGCTGATGTAAAGGGAAAGGCCGGGCGGGGACGCCCTAGGAGGACATATACTGACCTTATTGGTGATGTTCTTCAGAAAGGCCAGGTGCGTAGTACTCGCAACCGGCGTGCGTGTATGACCAGATGTATGAACGTAAACGAGGCAAAAGGACTATGTAAGGATCGTAGCAGGTGGCGTTCTGTAGTTTCTGCCTACCCCCATGGGAAGAAGGCGTGAGTTTATGTATGTATGTATGTATAATGTCAAATACTGAAAAGATTATGTCAATGAAGTAGGTAAAAAAAGTAAAATGAAATAATCATCGTAATTTGGGAGCAGTCAATAGACATATACATTGTTATACCGTTAATGAGGTACCAGGGAAGCCACATCAAGCAGACAAGGAAGTCTGGAAATAATTCCTTCTGCACAGAAGGAATTATTTCCAGACTTCCTTGTCTTCAACTTAGATAAGACGTGATTTTCTTACGGATTTGTAAAGGTATTGCATAAAAGTCGCCTTCTGCATCACCTACCTAGTGCAAATCGTGACCAAATCACAGTACTGCATAATACATGAGACTCAGTCCAGCACAACTGTTGTTTTACTAGTTCTTGTATAAACAGGGTTACAGAACGCTGTTTCGATAGCATAGGCAATTTTGTTTGATGCAAATACACTCCAAAGTAATTAATGATAGGCTTTTTAGCTTTGGCGATCACAACACAACCTATCGAAACTTGGATACACACAATCAGCCTATAAGGGGCCATCCTTATTAAATTATTATGTCAAACGTTAAGGAGAAGGAAAGGGGTCAAGAAAGTCTGACATCGAGTGACAAGTCACGTCACGAAGCTTATGACTCATCCCCCTTGACGAGTCATTAGATTCGTGACGTGACACGTAACGAACAATTTCGTCTAAAATTCTAAAATATGTGACGTCACATCAGGGGAGGGGGAGTCACACAGTTATGACTACCAAGGAAGTAATTTATGAAATATTATATAATAGATATGAATGTGAGAGGGAATGAACGGGTTGGTGGATGTCGCAAAATATCCTGGACTTTTTTTTAGGAGATGCCGGTTTCTTAACGATTTGAACCTTCTTCGTTTTGTTAATATGATGTTTTGGGTTCAGTATTACTAATATTTCATAACATTTCATTTATGAGACAAGTCAATAAACTCTCAGGTCCCTCGGTCGTTCACCTAAAATCCGGTAAAATGAATGCTAAAAACTTGCATAATACAAATTTTTATGTAAATATTTTTGTCTTTAAATATCGTAAATGCAAGACAGGACATAAAATAACGTCGAATAATTTGTATGTTTTATAAGAACCTGATTATGTTTTAATTTTTACTTTAAAGTCCCATTTAATTTACGCTGTACAAATCGTAACTAAGTACACCAAATAGGTTTAACATAGAATACTTTTATTTTCAGACAGAGTCCATAGGGTAAGTAACAATTTTACTTACCATCTACATGCTTAATGCATGCATGACCACAATAGAAACAGATTTTGTTTACGGAAGAATAGACAAAGTGACAAATAAACAATCATAATCTATCATTTTGTCTATTCTTCCGTCGACAAAACCCGTAGAAAATCCGTTTCTATGGTTGTCATGTTACGCGTAACAGGCTGGTGTTAGAAGGTACAGACACAGGTTACCATACAAATAACATACACACAACATCGGGGGCCGGGGGGCGACACCAATCTGCGAACACACTGAGAATACTGCTGGTGTTTATAACCTACTTCAATTATATTAATTGATCCTATGTTGTCCATGTCCCAGCAGTGGGAACATTATAGACTGCATGCTATGTCAGACATTTTGCTAATTCTTCGTAACTTCTCTTCTCCAGGAACCGTCTTTTGCATATCAGTTCTCAGCAAAAGACTGAACGTGCAGGACAGCGCTATTGGCGTCCTTGCAGGTGCGAGCAGGATAGCTAGCTGTTTCATGTTTGCGTTTGCGCCGACGCGACCATGGTATTACTCGGCTCCGCTGTTGAACATCTTCAGTCATACAGGTCTGACTGCTGTCAGGTCTTTGGCCACCAAGAGTGTTCCTACTGAAGAAGTTGGTAAGTTGATATTCTTTATTTATTTAGTCAATTTGATTCAGATTTGTTTATTCCAGCAACAAATTTGCGCAATTCTTGACACTTTTGCTTTACACGTCTCGTATCAAGTTTGTAAAGAAATCGCCAAGAATTACGCAATATAAGCGCAGAGTTCTTGGTAGTCTGGCAATTAATTTTAAAATCTACAACCATTTTCCAAGAAATCTACGAGAATTATTAAAAGTTCTATGCTACACAGGTAAGCAGCTTACAGTATTACCGCAACCGTCTTATAAGTAGCTTGCCTTGCAAGAAAATCATTTTCTAGTAACCTTAAAACCACCCACGATATCGCACTAACATTCAATTTGCTTCACCAACAAAAGACTAACTTTATTAAAAAACGTCTAATTGAATTGAATTGGAACTATTTGTAAGAAACTTCACCTCGGAATCTCGTTTGTTAACAGAAAATCCGTGGAGTCACTTTGATTGTTCTTTATCTGGAAGCAAACCGTCTAAAAGCATTTACACGAAATAAATGACGGAAGAAATTGCTCAATAAAACGTTACGACTTGATAAGACAAAATTTCCCGAAAAGGGCAAAAACAGCAGTTTGAACAAGAGAGAAATGCCTATTCAAAGGATTATTATAGCACCTGTTGCTGCCACGTCGGAGGATTCGTTTTTGCGTAAATTTTCTTCGCGTTAGCGCACCCACTAAATTAATCAAGAGAAACGTGGAAATTAGAAATTGTTTGTTGGCTTTGCGAAGTTTGTAAGTACTTCAAATTCAAAAACTTTCGTAGATCTTTATTTAAGAGATTTGTCGGGTTAAGGACATGCCTCTTGTTTTTTTTTTCGAAAATATGGGATAATTTTACTGTTAAGAAAACTAAATTTAGCAGTATAATGTTTTCCTAAAACTGAGCCCATTACAGTCCAATATGCATGAAATATGCGACACGGCATTTGTTTTTCTTTTTGCCTCGTCTGGTTCTTCCATTTCCCAATGTCTGGTAGTTTATTGAACAAGATGGCTACAGAATAAAATAAATGTAGCTCAAACTTATAGGACTAATTACAATGCCTACTTGAACAATGCTCAGAGGCAGTGGTGAGTCCGAGTCGTAGTTGTAAATTTAAACCCAGGTAGGCACTATTACTTCATGTACCTAATTTATTTCATCACCACTGCTCTTAAAACGGTGAAAAAACATCACGAGGAAACCGAAATGTCATACAGAACCAAAAATTCGAAGAGGTGTGACATCTACTTATCCACGCACGCTGGACCCGCGTTGTGGGGCTAATTCCGATCAGATCCCACTTTATGTGATTCGTAAGGAACGTGAATGGATGAATGAACCTTAACATTCCCGGGTGTTCCGTATTTTTTTTTATGTACGATATTTTTTATTTGTTATGAGCATATTTTAAAAAGCTTTATTTAATGTAAAAATAAGGTTAAAGTAGTATATTTTTTTTATATTCTGAAGGTACCTTACTCTTTATTTTCATTTATCGATTCATGCATCGATACGGGATCATTTCGTTCGAATATTAATTTTATCCACATTCTTAACGAATTCCACAAATAGGATCGGATCGGAACAAAATATTAATTTTATCCACGTTCCGTTCCGAATAAGCCCGCGGTTGTGACAGCCCACACCCTTTCTTTGAGAGGATGCCCATGACCCAGCAGGTAATCCGTAAAGTACAAAATTCTAACTCTTCAAAACTTCTTTACAGCAAAGCTGAGTGCCCTGATCGGAGTGACGGAGGCAATAGCGCCGTCAATATACATGCCGGCAACGAGCTACATCTACATGATGACCATCGACCACTTCCCTGGCGCTTTCTATATGTTCGACGCCGCCTTAACTGTGCTTGCTTTAGGATTATTCGGGTGAGTTTTTTTTTACAGTCATCTTTTCATCTTAATAAAAGAAGGTGAGCACTAGGAATGATTTCTGAAAATCCTTCTCCTAAAGGGATTAAATAGGGGATGAAAGTTTGTGATTCTTGCCGGACACAGTTATGCCCGGCAATAATCACAAACTTTTATCCCTTAAGAATAGTGTATTTTACTCTGGTTATTATAATCGTTTCTTGTTTTGGTTTTTTGTTTACATAGGGCTATTGCAATGTCGAAGACTGGCTCTTTGTTCAAAAAGTCGCAAATGAGACTGTTAAGTCGGGACCTGAATTCGAGCCCCGTGTCGAGCAGCGTTAATTGTTTTTAAGCTATTGCATAGCTTTTATCGCGGGCTTTGAGCGCGGCGACCGAATCAAGAAATTCCGTAACGAAACGAAAATAAAACCTAACACCCCCCACTCCACCTACCATGTAATGACGGTTCCCATGACAACGTGATGTTGTCATGGAGGTTACAAATGCTATGCAATAGCTTTACCGCGGCAGTCCCCGAGTGCCACACGTTTTTTTATAAAGTTCAGTAGCAACCCCAAGTCTGGATTTGCGCCCGGTTGGCGGCAATAGAATCGCCACAGGATACTTCAAACATTGAACAAAGAAATTGGTGATTCATTCTGTCTGTTTCTAATAATTTGTTGTAATTTTAATTGATAAACCACGATGGCGAAATGTGACATTGATAAGTAAAAGGAATTACGAAGTTCTTATCTTATTTTGAAAGAGGTGTTTGCATCGAAGTTTTCCTCATAGAGTACATTAGAGCACAAAAGAAGTACATAGCGATGAAATAATGGTGAAATAGATTGCATATGTAGGTAGGTAAACAATTAGATAAAAAATTAAGCAATATTTGTTGCGTCTTAATTATTATCTATTATCTTTAGAAAATAAAAAAAAACAAGTCCTAGTATAGCGTCTATTTAGATACCAAAGTTAAATAGGTAGGTAGCTACACGTGTTTTCTACTTATTTCAATCAAGGCTCGAATAAAATCTTAAGAAACGGTTTGTTTCGGTTACGTTCGAACGGAACGTTATTAAAACGTTTTTGAAGTAAAACAAAATTTAAACCGTTCTCGGTTAATAAAACGTTTTTAACCGTTTGGATAGACGGTTGCTCAATAGGAAACTCGCATCACAACCCAAATCAAAACGTAAGCGGCAAGCGCATTGGAATCAATGATGTTATGAAATGAAGATAAGGTACAATTTAACTAAGCAAGTTCATGCTAGTCGGCGCACGCCCCGTGCGCGGCTGCGTTCTGCGGAATAAACCGGTTTTTGAAAATGTTCTCTTTTCGTGCCAAACAAAATGTTGTACTGGTAGTATATATTGTATTTATTTGTTGACATATTTTAAATTAATTTGACTTTATATTTGCTATCTTAATTTGACATTGTATTTGTTAATTGTCATATTTTTAATTAATTTGACTTTTGAACTAACTTTTCACTTTTAATTAGGCTTTAAATGTATTATTTCTGCATGTGATAATTTTATAATATGTAATGTTCAACACAATGTTAATTGTTAATGAATAAATAAATGAAAAATGAAAGTACAAAGAACTGTTCGTTTTAAAAACGTTATTTTAAATAACCGTTTCCGAGCCCTGATTTCATTCTTAAATTTACGTTTAGGTACCTACGTTGACATTGATGAAAAACTTAAATCGTTCAGGTTATTTTCAGGAGAGATAGAGACGTGACTGAAATAAAATTCTCAAAATAGATTGTACGACAGATTTTTTATCTGTGAATAAAAATACACAAATGTTTTAGAAGGCTTGATTGAATAAGTTTACCAAATGGAGAAAATCACTTTTTTTGCTCTGAAGTAAAGAATGAAGGCGTTCGTGAATGCACGTGTCTATGAAATGAACTGAAATAGTGTCTAGCAAACGAAAGTAGAGATTGAAAAAGCGCGGCAAATTTTTAAAAAAATACAGCTCTGCAACCCCAAAATTTGTATGACATACCTGGATTAACCTAATTTGATACTTTACAATTATTTGTTAAAATCATGCTACCAATTATGTTCCAAATCAAAGAGACGTTTCTTGACATTTCGAAAAATCTGTTTACTGCATCTGAATAAAAATACGACTTTATGTATTATGCAGAAATTTGATTTAAAAAAAAAACAATATTCAATAATAATTTTGGTTAAAACCATTAATCAAAATCTGAATCTAAAACTTCCATGTGAAAAGATTCATTAGACTCACTGTTTTGTCATTTTTTAGTTAGTAAATGCTGTATCAAGATCACAACAAGACACCAACAACACTCCATCTTGTTTTGGCAAATTGAGATTGACATTAGTATAGCATTGCCATATAAAAACTTTGCAAATAATACGAGTGTCTACTTTCGCTTGGCAGACTCTAGTAATGCTTATCAGTTATGTAACTGCATGCGGGTTGAATGATAAGACTGTAATTTTTTCTTTCTCGGAATAAAAAATTAGCTAACCTTACAGTAGTCGCATATGATGTGTAACATCTTGGCTGACAGTACCAACCCTTCGAAAAATGGGTTGGTACCATCTGAAGGCCAACTCTAGCACCGCCGGCGCTCATTCATCATCATCATCATTTCAGCCGAAAGACGTCCACTGCTGGACATAGGCCTCCCCCAAGTACCGCCACTTCGACCGATTCGGCCTTCACAAGGTCATCGGCCTATCTTGTGGGAGGCCTTCCAACGCTGTCCAACTTTACCTCTTTATAATATTCATCATCATTTCAGCCGAAAGACGTCCACTGCTGGACATAGGCCTCCCCCAAGCACCGCCACTTCGACCGATTCTGTGCTTTCCGCATCCAGCGGATTCCTGCGGCCTTCACAAGGTCATCGGTCCATCTTGTGGGAGGCCTTCCAACGCTGTCCAACTTTACCTCTTTATAATATTTGATTTATATTGATAAGCACGCGTGGTGCATGCTTAAATTTATTTCTGAAATGGCAAGTTCTTTTGCATAACCAAATTTAGCCACTGACGGTATTAGTTCAGCTGTGTGTAGGCCCGCCCATTGTATATTTTGTAGTGTTTGATTAATTTTTTGTTAAGTATTTTTGTAGTTTACAATAACGTAGGTATAAATAAATAAATATGTTGCCGTAAGTGTAGCATTAGGTACCTACTAATTTACTATAGATAATATTTCCAAGTAATAGCGTTTAAACCTTAATTGCTAAACCAGTTTGACGGCATTTAGGATATTCTCGTTACATTTACATTTAGAATGTAACTCGTAGATAAACCCATCGAAATAATGTACAAAAAATCAGGGCGTCGACCCTCGATTTTTGATTCTAAGGTAACTTTTCCTTGCGAGGGCCCCAGCTGTGCGAGAATAACTTTTTTCAGTCAGCATAATTGATAGCGTAGCTGACTGACGAGGGACTCCTAGACGTTCAATATTGTCACACCTCTGACAGACGCACAGAATAATTCTGTGCGTCTGTCGGAGCTGTGAAAATATTGTATCGTTATTCTTAGACATCCAATACATGAAGTAAAAAGGTTGGCAACTAAACGTGAATCAAGATTTTGATATCAAATTATTTTTCCTGCGACTCTTGCTACAAACACATAGCGGCGACGGTGATCTCTCGCATCCGGCCCTGGTTCAGGCCATGGTACGGAGCGAGAGGGCATGGGAGGCCGTCACTTCTTTCTGCATAGCAGTAATGCTCGCAAAGGAGGAGACTGAACGCGTGAGGGACAGGCAAATTTCGCGCCCTCACGCCCCTAACCGCCGCAGGAGACGCCCTGGGCGTCGGGAGTCGCAGGCCGATTCCTAGCCACCGTAGGCGCGGGCTTGCAGACGGTAAGCAATGGGTAGCTCGCCGTCTGATAACAATCAGGCCCGGGTCAACGGCGCGTTGTGTTCCACGCGCGCCTCAAAGAGATGTCAGCAGAACTGACGAGGTCTGCTAGGGCCGATGCCTGCCGGGGTTGCGGGGTCGTCCGAAAGGGATACCGTGGCCTACCGTGGTATTTTTCCTACAACTCTTGCTACAAACACACAGTGCTGCCAGAAATCCAGTTTGTCGATCCTTAAACCTGCTCTGACTTACACCTGTAGGGTTTTTTGCTAGTATCCTATCTCCAGTTTTTCCTTCACTATCCAACCAAAATCTCCAAGAGACATAGGTTCACGTGTTTGGCCATGCGCATTATTATACACGAATGCACCCGCATCCGGAGCTGTACAAATAAATGCAAACAAAAACGTATATATTATTGTTTTTCCTTTTTATTTACCACTAGCTGTGCCCGCGACTTCGTTCGCGTGGTTGTCGAGAACAAAACAACGTCGTTTAGATAAGAGTATATCACCTTTTTGATGATTTAGATAAGAGTCCTGACTTTGGTATAGTTGATTACGTTAATGCTTCTCTATATACTATGTTAGCGGTGGAATTACCCGGAGCATATACAAAAAGGTTGTTTGGGTTGCTAACACGTGATAGAGAAACATAGAGTTGGCCGTGTGAAAAACAATCAAAAGTAAGGTCTACACCCGCAACGGATAACGTCTGGCCTTGGGCTTTATTAATAGTCATAGCGTAACAGAGGCTTACAGGAAATTGCACACGTTTGAAAGTAAACGGAAAATTATTGGGGATAATGGGTATCCTGGGAATGAAAACAACATCACCGGAGCCGCAACCTGTTAAGATTTCGGCTTCAATGACATTTCGTTGGAGATTTGTTACTCTCAACCGAGTTCCATTGCATAGTTTTGGTGGGCTTAAATTTCTGAGTAGAATGATTGGTACTCCGACTTTTAAATAAATTTTGTGTGCTGGAAGACCTGGTGTATTTAGAGAGTCTAAAAACTCTTCTGGATAGTGGGTGGCATCTCCTTCTTCCAAAACCGTGTTAATAGATAAATATTTCCTACTTTCTCCAGAAACATGTACCAATATTTGAGAATTTATTGCTACTGCTTGGTCGTTGCAAGGTGCCAAAATAGCTCGTTGGCATAGCCAAGCAGCGTCATGGTTCGAGATCTCTGATGGATCTCCGTATACAGAGGAAATGAGTTCCTGCTGTGAGGCAACAGAAGAACACAGGCTTTCGACTAAAGTTACTTTACCTCCTTCTTGAGTCGGGTATGTGCCGTTACCAATTTGAAGTAGTAAATTTGAGAAAACCTGCGCGTTTGCGTCACCTCCCAAATATGCTCGCATATTAAAGCTCAAATTAGTTAATATGACACTACGCCATAAAATAGAGCTCTTTAAACAGGCACCTATTTCATCGGCCCTCGTTCCTCTGGGTATTATAGGGAGTGTCTGCCTGAAGTCTCCACAGAATAGCACCGTTAAGCCTCCCATCGGTCGGTCATTTTGTCTTATATCTCGCAACGTTCTATCTACAGCTTCCACAGCTTTACGATTTGCCATCGTACACTCGTCCCAAACGATAAGGGCGCAATCGCGTAAAACCCTTGCTTTATCACTATTGCGAGACACGTTGCAAACAGGGTTTTCTGTGCGGTCCAAGTCGATTGGTATTTTAAATGTTGTATGTGCAGTTTTTCCTCCTGGTAATAAAGTGGCAGCTATTCCTGAGGAAGCGACGGCAAGGGCAATTTTGTTTTGGCTCCTTATTTGAGCCAAGATAACTTTAGTGAGGAAAGTTTTACCTGTTCCACCAGGTGCATCTAAAAACAGCATTTCTCCTAATGAATGTTCTACACTACAGCATACTCTATCAAAGATTTGACGTTGTTCTGACGTCAAATTTGAACAGCCATTTCGCAATATTTCTGCTAACTCTTCGGGGTTGTAATTTATTTCAGATGTATACTCCCTATTAATTCGTTCCCCACCAACTGTCGGTGTCGGCAAGCCGTATTGACTGAGGGGGTTCCCTCCTATACTTGTAACTATATCTTGTATAGCCAGCAAAGACCTATTATGGCAGCTTTCACGTACTTGGTCAGAAGTTTCACTATTTATATTTTGCTGTCTCAAAAAATCTTCGGCAAACGCGTCTTTATATTTTTGCCACAACTGCCCAGCGTCCGATAGGCCACAAAATGGCAAATAAATGGCGCAAACGATGTGGACTATCACTGACGCATGCTTCGGCTAAAGCATCATCCCAATGCTGATCGCCATCTAATAAATGCCGTGCGCGGCAAGCAGCTTGAAATGTGGGATATTCTATATCGTCCACTTTGCGGAGCTCAGCAAAAGAAGTAGGTCCTCGCACTGTGTGAAGAAGAAGGCGTAAATAATAACACTCTGCATTATTTGGGTGCACCGTGTATACTCTTCTAATCACGTGTTCTTTAAAAATGCCGGACTCGCCTTCTACAGCAGTTCCACGTCTCCTGCGATTAAAAACACCTTGCTGCTTGTTATAAGTATAATAATGTGGCACTTCATTGTACAACAGAGACTTAGCGAAATTGTCTCTTTCGCAAAGGCGAAAGAATGCGAGCAAGGTGGTTTGTCTTGGGTTGTTCATTCTTTCTGCCACATTTTCTGGCTGAAAGTAAACTCGCTGCCCGCCTTCCAGGTGCACGTCAAGATGGATGACTGGCGGATACCTTTCATGAATAGGGAAACTCAAAATGCGCCAAACTGCCTCCGAAGAGCTTATGTATCGGCCAGATTGATACCTTGTCACTTCATCAAATTGGTTGTTATTTCTTAGTGCTATCATGGCTTGATCACTACCTTTATTAACATATTTACATATATATTTTATAGATTCGACGCTATTACAAATTTCAACATTAATGTGTGCTTGAAAAGCTTTTGACAAAACTGGAGAATACGGTACCACCCAACTATTATTTAGAATTATTTCTTGTCCACGGAATCTGACAGTAGCTGTGAAACCACCTTGTGACGGTGATCTTCGCCGGTATTGCGGATACCCATTTTCCCCAGCCATAGTTAGTTCTTTCAGTGCTCTGGGGTATTTTTTTGAGCATTGACCATCTTTCATGCACGGTGATTCCCTGTTTAAGACGCCACATGGCCCGTGAACCATATGTGTTTTTACTATGTCATGCAAAATCGGATCTGCATTATAGTCCGGAAATTCTGCACTTATGACACTGTCTATAGCATCGGGACGAATTTTTTCTTCCAGCCACAGAAGAATGTGCGCGTGGGGTAAACCACGCTTTTGCCACTCGACGCTATACATAAAACAAAGAGTTGAACCGAAAACTTTCTCCTTTGTAAGTAGATTAATCAAGACTTTGAGTTTTAAATGAAAAATCCTAGCAATAATGTCATGTCTGTCGTATGACGCCTGTCCTGTGAGAAGTGCTTGGCAAATCTCCGTCCACTTTGGATTTGTTGTAAATGTTATAAAAAGGTCCGGCCGGCCGTATTTACGGACGTAACAAAAAGCATCTTGCGTTCGTTCGTGCATATACCGCGGACCGCCTGTGAAACTGGATGGCAAAATAACCAATCGACCCAAGTCTTCGACGTTATTATCTGATTGCATGGCGTCCCGCAAGTGCACGTATTCTTCAGCGCGTAACCGTCGCTGGTTAGTGCGAATATACACTAAACGTTCAGTTTCTATTTTTGCGTACATGTCCACAATAAATTGGCCGAACAAACCACGAAATCGTTGCAAATATACGAAACTGTTTTGCCTTATTTGTAAAAGATAGGAATAGTATTGTTGAGCAGATATTTTTTTTTGATAATTAGTGACTCTCGTAGTAGGGTTCACTTGGTACAGCCCAAAATTGTACCCATCTTCACCATGACAATAAATTAGTGGATATTGCAGGGCGTCGTAAGCTCGGTGGGTTTCCAAAATGCGTTGAAGGCGATCGTCGCGTGTACGCAACACGATATCACGTCTCTCACACTCCTGGTCGACTAAAACAACTGCAACTTCATCTGCGACGGGTGCATTGTGTCTTCCACGGTGTTCACCCACAGGACGTCTATCGGCACTTATAACAATTTTGAAATCATTGCTGCCTTGTGGAATTGACTCCAATGCAGCTTTGAATTCACGAACGTACTGGTTAACGTGATGCAGCAATTCTTGAAGTTGACCCAAAAGCTCAGCATTGAGCTGGGGAAAATTGTGATTTCTAACATTGAGCTGTTGCGTGTAATCGGATACAAAATAAATTTGGACAAATTTGGGTTCATTTTCTGGCAGCAAAGATCCAATAAGGTGATAAACTTGACCTTGTACTTTGAAGGTTGGCATGAACGGTCCTTCCGTTATTTGTTTTGCCCCAAAGGAAGTCATTTGGAAAGCACTGTTATATAAACGAATATTATCCAAAAAATGTTTCGACTGGGGATGATCGCCATTCAGGAGACTTTTAAGTAAGTGTGGTGGATCTTGGAAATTTGGAAGAACAATTTTTCCATTTGAGCAGCACATTCCGTCTGTCTCTTTCCTCCATTTCAAAGCATGACAAAAATTACAAATTTCTCTCATGTCACCCACGGAAGTAAAGCCAGCATAATTAATTCTAGACGAATATGTGAACCCTGATTTTTCCCTATTGTCCCAAGGTAATAAAATATTTGCATCGTCATTTTCCATGGACTCATCAGCTCCGCTATTTGTTTCTTTATTCATATGGTATCGAGCTCGTTCTATTTCTAGGCGAGATTGACGTTGTTCTGCTGTTTCTGCTCGTCTTAGTTCATCTATTCTTTCCCTTTCAGATGCAAGATAACTTTCATTGTTTCTTTGTACACCTACATAGTTATGTCTAGCTATTTGTAATCGTTCTTCTCTTTGGGAGAGAGATTCAGACTCGCGCGAGAGAGCGTGTCGCTCTCGGTCAGATGACAGACGTGCTTGGCGTTCCTCGATACTCTCTTGAGAACGCAAAGTCGCGGTCCGAGTTCTTTGCGAACTTAAGCGCGACTCCCTTTCTGTGAATGTCTCTGACTCACGTGAGAGAGAGTGGCGCTCCCGATCAGCAGACAGCCGGACTTCGCGTTCCTGGATACTCTCTTGAGACCGCAAAGTCGCGGTTCGTGTTCTTTGTGAACTTAAACGTGACTCCCTTTCGGTGAACGTTTCCGATTCACGTGAAAGAGCGATGTGCTCTCGGTTAGCAGATAACCGTGCTTCACGATCTTCTTCCGATTCCTGAGACCTACAAAGTCTCATCCTTTTCGTATTCCGGCTACGCAGCGAAAGGTTAGTTTTTTTTCTTTGAGGCATTTTCAAGGAAAATTAAAGCAATGAACAAAACCAACAACACTTATGACTGAATAGCCTACAAACTTAAAAGAACGGTGCGTCGAACAGTCTAGTGTGACAACGTATCGTGTCTGTTCGTGGTCGTGACTCAACGAATTGGCAACACTAACTTACTGTATAACGATTGGCACTATTGGATTCAAACTACGAAGTAAATAAAATACAATCTTTACTTCGTACTTCAAACCAATGACCAAAATTGACCAAACGAAACCAATAAGATAAGCCAATACTTTTTTTTCGACCAATTTAGAAAATCGATAAACCAAACAACCAAAGAACTTTTACGACACACGCAAGAACTTTTAAGACACCTAACGAAACCCAATTTGCCTAGTAAACACGGTGGACGTCATTCTCGCGCGGAAAATCTTAACACCGCGATTCAGAAAATGACGTCATTTGCACAACGCCATCTATCGGATTTGGATTTCAACTATCAACATTAGTTCTATTTTTAGTCTTAAGATGTCGTTGCAAGTACTATACTGAATTGCGTAACGTAATATTTTACTTCTTGAACTCACTAAATTAATCATATCTTTTGATAGAGTGAACCGATTTCGATGAAACAAAAACTAAGTTAAACCTCAAGTTGCGTATAATTTTTGTATATAAACATTGTCAGCATTGAATTCGTAGATTTTACGTGATGTGCGCACAAACAAACAGACAAACAGACAAAAATTTCAAAAATGATGGAAATGGGTTCTGTTACTTATCTTTTCACACGCTGGCTATTTTTTGTTTCAATTTCTTCAATGTACAAAACTTACTTTTCTAGAGATTTATTATATGTATAGATGACCTGCTTATGCAAAAGATGATTTAACTCATTTATCATTTAGCTTAAATAGTAATTTTTTGTCAGTTTTCTTTGATTATCCTGAAATTGAAAAAGTCACGTCTCATCCATTTTTGTTAAGATTTAAATAAGGGGTAGATTAAATTATGATACATATTGTAATGTAAATCTTTTACAAATCAACGTAGGTTTGCACGTAGCCATACTGATAAAATATCCGCATCATTGGAATGTACAAATATAATAAGGTTTCATCGTCAAATGATGAAGATTAATTAATATTTTGCTAATGTTTAAATGCCTGTTTTCACATTATTTGAGAGGCAAGTGATAAGTCTTAGCAAATAGATTATTTTATCTTCATATAATCTCAATGCCAATGTCTATGACTACGAGCTAACAGTAATAGAAAAAATAATTACATTTATAAACATCGTCTACCTATTTACGGTACTAAATTAAATGACTAACTAATTAATTCCACAAATAAATACAAAAAAGACCCTTAGGCGTCGAAGTATTCGTCCGCATCGCTGTCATCTGGAAACGTGCCCGTAAGACTGGCAGCATTGCCACGTTGAATGGCAATGCTCATTCTATGGCCAAATAACAAGCCAGCTCTCTGGTCACGTGAAGTGTCGATCAGTCGGCGAGAAATTTCCTTAATAAAAAGTAGACGTGCACTCGGCCTTAACCCGAGCGTTTCGACCCCAAACGGCTTAAAACTGTAGTACCCTTAAGCCCATAAGGTTACAGTATTTCACCGCTGCTTCTACTTCATTCTAAAATTCATTCACTAGGCAACGTACAGCCTAAACTACTAGGTCTAGAAGCTTGAAATTTTGCACACCGGCTCATTTTATGTGAGCATAATAAGGAAGCATTTTTGAAAATACAACTCCTAAGTTTGTTTGGCATTTCGTCATTTTCGTCGATGGGAAGTCTCGTCGGGCACATGACTTGCGTTATTAAAGCACATTTTTTCTACGAATGTAATTTTAGATAGTTAAGTTACACACAATAAGTAGGTACATATCTAATAAGATATATATGGTATATACTAGGTTTCTAAGAGAGCAGTTGTGAACGAGTAATATGTGGTTCGAACCCAGGTGGCCTTACTTTGTGTAAATAATTTCATCATCACTACTCTCAAAACGATGAAGGAAAACATCGTGAGGAAACTGGCATGTCCTAAAACCATAAATTCGAAGACATGTGACATCTACCATCCCGCACTGTGCCCGCGTGGTGGATTACGGCCCACTCCCACTCATAGAGAGGAGGTCTGTGTCCCAGCAGTGAGAAAATTATAGGATGATTATGCTTATGTTATGCTAATAAGCTATAAATTCAGTAACAAACTCCCAATTGATTTGTATTTTGTCCGTATTTTGTTTTATTTTTCTAACAATGTTTTAATTCTTTTTACAGATTCATTTACATACTGGTGAGGCGGCGAATGAGAGCCACCGTCACGGATCCGAGTAAAAAGGAAGAATTCGCCAGATCTAATGAAGTGTCTCGGTTTTAACTATTGTAATGTAGATTTTAACTAGCGTAAAACAAAATGATCTGAACGTAAAAGAAATGATTCTAATGTTTGAGAACTTGCCATAATTACGACTAGATGGTACAGACTTAAAAATATTGCATTCTATAGTAAATTAGCTGAGCCCCGCAGTTTTACCCACATAAGTCTCCTATGAAAAAGTATCCCATGTCCTAGCCTAGGTCACGGTCTACCCATGTGTCAAATTTCATCCAAATTCGTTCAGCCGTTTTAACGTGAAAGCGTAACAAACAAACAAACTCACTTTCACATATAATATTAGTAGGTTAGTAGGATTTTAACTTAGAATACCTAAGGACTGAATTAAATTTTCTTCTTTGCAATCTCGTCAAGGTTGTTTTTACTGTGAAAGGAAGAAAAGACTGAAATTACAGGTTCCTCTTGACTGGACACTTCGAACCTTCTTGTTAGCAGTAAAATGGAAGTAATAAACTAAGAAAATGCATTTGTTAGCGCTGAAACTGCGAACTATTAGACTTGATACTTGAAACAATAAAAAAATAATAAAAAACAGTTTTTCTGAATAGATCTTTTCAAGGAAATGGAATATTTCCTAGCAATCTGTAAAAACGACCGTTTTAAGATATTGGAAAAATAAATACTTTATAAATAAATAAATAGAGACAAACTTAATAGATAGATCTTCTCAAGCCAAAGTAAAAGGGGGAAATTAAATAATAAGTTCACTAAATTTCACAAAAAAACGAAACTTTTTACATTAATAGAGTAGATACTACACGTAATTTTAATTAAAAACAAAATAAAAAAATGTCTTTGTTAAAGAACTCAGTGCAATGTATGATCAAAAAACGTATGTAAATAAACTAAGACTGCTATGTTATATTTGTAAATTGTTATTATTAAACAATTATAAAAGGAAATCTCTTAGAAATATACGTTTTGTTATCTTGGTTATGAGTCTTATGTTTATTTAGATGAGAAGTTCAATGGTCTATTATCTGTTCGTAAATACTATGGAGTAATGAAGATTAGTAACAGTCTAGTCGAAATAATTCGCTATTATGTTTGAGTAAGGCTGTGTGTAGACTGAGTCAAAACTAATAAAAAAAAAAAACAAATCTCTTTATTCAAGACAATGTTACACATTAAAAAGTACAGTCCATATTATCACAGAGACTAGAATATAATTAATTAAGAATAATATAGTAAAATTATTTAACTAATTATAATTTTCATACAGGTGTACATTACAGACTAAGGTGACCCTAACAATGAAGTCAGTTACATAAATTGTGGACGGATAAACTGACTGATTAATTAAATATCAAACATTGAGATCACGTTGTAAGTGTCACTATTTTTGAAAAAAAAAAAACAATAAAATTAAGAAACGCTAATGTTCTTTATGAAAAAAATAATGATTGCCGCACATTCACAATGCAACAAGACCTACATTCTCAAAGATGATGCACATTTAGGCAGTCCGCACCGCAACGCAAAATTTTACCACTTTAGTAGATTTCGTATCAACTATCGCACACCACAGGCGGGCCGCACTGCGCTTTTTTGTATTGATATGCGATGAGCTGCAGCCCGATGCGGCTGTAACATACGTTTGCCTTTATAGCCAAGGTTATAAAATATGTACTGGAAAACCTGTTTAGACACATGAAAAAATTGTCACTAGACAAGACAGCGCACAATTTATTTATCACATAAAACAGTCTGACTAAAAGACAGTCCATTTAGGTCTACGCGCAGCCTTAGTGTTGCCAAGGAAACTGTGTGAAAACCCGTGAGCTCGTCGTTTTAGAATATTTAGACGAGATAATTAAGTTGTTAAGTTTATCACTGTTAGATCTTTTAGTAATTAGTATGTAGTCAGATGTGATTAAGTTTTGGTGAAAAGCATTTTATATCCATACCATGTGACATATGCAATACATAAGAAAGGACCAATAACATAAGAAAAACTAAGTACCTACTTGTATTAATTTAGCTCTTCTAAACTGTAGTTTATCTTTGTTATCTGGCTATTGAAAAATCAGCCCAAATAATTACAGAATAAGTTCTAATATCCTGTGTTCTCTAAAATAATGCCCAATGCATTTCCAAGCTTTACTTTACTTAATTGTTAACCATTTATATTAATTTCTATGGGTTGAACTGAGAACCAATTGCGACCAACTAACGATGAGAAAAGGCTAGTAAGTTAAAAAGAGGCTCAATTATTTAAAAAATTATCCATCATTAGAACGTCAATAAGTTTATAAGTTAAATAAATTCTTAGTAACTTCAGTGTGGATGCACCTTAATAAATTCTTAGTTTTTAGTCTCAATGACCTCTGCATGACGTAAGTTTCATTTGGATTTGACAATTGTCAATTCCAAATTATGAAATTGACATGTGAAATTCTTGTTGATTTCAAATGTTAGGCTGAAAAAGGCTAAGTCTTTTATTATGCCAATTTAAGTATCAGCCGTCAAGGTCACGTGTATGTAGTTTGTAAATGTGTTTAAATAAAAAATCAAAATCCATAAGAGATGTTTCAGAATAATATATCTTTTTTATAGCAATAATAAATTTCACTCCATTTCTGTTTCAATTTGCAATGCAAAATGTGTGAAATATTTGTACTCCATTATTTTTATCCTTGTATAATATTATGTTGAACCAACATGCAAATGTTGTTCTATTTTTCACCATTCTATTTGGTATTTAAAACACAAAAAAGTAACGCCTCTAATCCCCGAATTAGGAAGAGGTGTTTGTACCAAATTTTATAAGTTTGTAAGTACTATACTCCATTTGAAATAAGATTAGACATTTAAATAAACCTTTTTACAATCCGTTCAACCGATTTTGACTTCTGTACCGTAGGCATAAGATGGCATCAAAAGCAAAAAAGTGGTTACAAAACCAACTGTTTACTGCAGCTGCCGTTTGACATGACACCAACGCAATAGAAGTCAAAATCGGTTAAACACATTGTAAAAAAGGTTTATTTAAATGTCTAATCTTATTTCAAATGGAGTATAGGTGTACTTTTATTTTGAAAGTCGATTCCGTTTTCATAGATTTGGCTTTTGTGATACAGGAACCCCTAGAGCCAGGGCTACGCAGATGTTTGTCTTGAAGTGAAAATAATTTTTTTTATAAAAAAAATAGAGAAACCGGGTAGGAAAACGCGAGGCCTTTTGATCCAATTTTCCAGAAAAAGAGTGTTATAATGATCAGATCAATACCTAAAAACACATTTGTGCACATAGAAATATAATTGTGCCCATATCGTTGGCGTAGGTGGAGAACTAAGTAACAAAAAAATTATTGTTTGGAGAAAATTGCGATTTATTTATGCGGCATTTGGCTGTTACGAAAATGGTGAAAAGTCAATTTGACCAAAACAACAACAGTTATTTAGTTCTCCACCTACGCCGACGATATTAAACCGATCTTATTAGGAAACTTCCTTTATCTTATGTGTCACAGTGAATCATGATAAAATGCTGATTTAAGAATAGCACACGTAATCATTAAACTGTTGAATTTCACTGTGACGTCACCATTTTACAGCTGTTTACGAGATTTTTCTCATATAACTTTCATGCTTTTATCTCACGAGACAATTAGATAAGAAAATTCTTAAGTCATTAATTCTAAACTCGTGACTTTAAGAATTTACATTGAGCCACAAGTCATAAGATTATTCACACAGTTTTTGATTCATGTGAGCGGTGTTGTTTGATAAGCGACGATATGTACCTAATGGATGGTCACCCTTTCACGAACTGACCACGGTAACCGTAGCTTTGTTAATCGACCCGTGGGGCTGTTATCATTTAGCCACGAGGCCCTAGCTATCTTTTAAGTATTTGTTCAAAAATCTAAACCCTTCAATCGAAGGAAAACGATTGTTACGATCAATGCGACCTTCGAATCCTGGGATTATTCAAACAGAACTCACGAAAAGAAAGAAAGGTGAAAATCATTTATTTAAACTTATCTTCCCTAAGGTACGTCACGGACATAAAGTCTGAACGAAAAACGACATGTACTTACCTTGAATTTAATCTTGATAATGACTAGGGACATTTAATAACATATATCGTTCAATTTTATTTACTGAGTCGATCGTAAAAAGTCTCTAATGTTACAGGAGTAGATTATTGAGAGGTAGGTTCACTATATTTTACCAATGACGTGGATCTTATCGGTGATACTTATATTACATCACATAGGTAAATAGCACATGTTTTTAACCTGATAGAATGTAGGCTAGTAATTTGGCAACTTATCAAGCTCTTAACGATGAAGCTCCGGTTTTATGAATTTACTGACTGGCGACTTGTAGACCTGCAAAGTGTCGCCAGGCGGACAGATTCCAGCAAATAGTTCCAGTTTCTAGCATACTGAAAAGAACACCGCTCAACTGTCGATTTGCCTTTAGAAGTCGATAAAAATAAAAATTCTATTACGTCTCGCAAATGACAGTTAAACTCTTAACAATCAAAATAGTAAAGGACTTTAAATAGATTATCCTTTAAAGTTAAAGTTCGTGAGCACATTCGTAAGAAGCTGGCAGTATCATCACAACGTTAATATTTTCCCATTGTTTGTCTTATTAGATTTAGTATATTCATGTATTTTTATTTGTGCTCATTTTATATAATTATGTAATTAAGCCTATATATTATATTTATAGTTTGTAATAAGTATATGTGTATTCTCATATTTGAATATTTTGTTTTTTTATTCCTCCATTTTCGTAATTGCACCTACCACAGTTTGTCTCTGCATCACCCAAAAGGTTGACTGGTAGAAAATGCCTATGGCATTAAGTCCGCCTCTGTACATTTCTGTGCTTGAAGTATTAAGTAAATAAATAATAAATAGATTTAGATTTATTTAGTAACTTATTCCGCTAAACTATTCCTAAAGAGTCATAAAAAACCCTGTAAGAAATGCTCTGCGTCCAGTGCTTGGCGTGGCAATACGTCGTGTTCGGGTTCGCGATAAGTCAGTCATCATCCTGAGGATGCCTCGTTGAGAGATGAAACACTTGTCGATTTCCAATATATCTATGTCTATTGTATTTTATAATGAATTTCCGCAAGGTCACGCCTGAATCAAATAACCATAGTAAAGGACTTTGTTATTGTTGTGGGCTTTTATTTAGTTTATGCAAAAGATGTTCAGCCAGGCCTGTCCAGAGTCTGATGCCGTCACTTTTATGAGAACAGTGAATAGATATTTTTCATATAACAAAAATAACACATCAATTTTGGTCTTCCTCTTCAAGCCCAAAATAAACAACAAAGTAGACAAAACCTTCCTCATCTATAACAGTTCCTACCTAAAACATCTTAACAATAGCAGAATTAGATAAAGCCTTACCCACATCATAAGGGAACAATAAACTAACTTCAAGCCAATGTCCTCTAACGCTATATTTTCTCTATAAATCAAAGAAAATGATAACATCGCGATAGACAGTAATGTTCTTGTAGTTTATAATAAAAGCTTTACACAAGGAACTACCCTTGTCCCATTTGAAGAAGATTCGGCCATCTGTCTCACCGCCAGCGATTAAGAGGAGGCTCCCTAAATTGTATGTCAATTTGTATTAATATTCTGAAAAATTCACGCAAATAATTAAAATGGAACTTTAGTACATGATTTATTGGATATTTTCCTTTCCATATATAAGACAGTAACGTAATCGGAACCTTTTCGTCCAATTCATTTTTTATTCGAAAGCCATGTCTTTTTTAAAGATTATTTGAAAGATTGAAAAAAAATCAAGATTACTCAGCTTTTATGTCTAAAATAATTATTTATAGTAAGAAAATATAGTTTATTATCCAGATATAAGATATTTTTTCTCTAGATCAATTATTACTTTGGTTATAAACGAAATAAGAATTGAGACTTACGACATTTAGTTCGGTGCTCGAATACGACCAAAGAGCGCACGCGATATTCAATTTATTACTGATGTGTTAGCGCTTAGCACAGAGTGGAGGGATGGGGTGCATGGGAACGGACTTTGTTTGGAAATTGTCTTTGGAGTGCCTGGTCTAAAGCGAGTAGGGCTAGCAACTAAAAACGAGCAGCCAATGCCTACATGTACCAAGCGCGTGTCTCTCAACAAGTGTTCTGCCCTTCAAGCAAGTTTCACTGAGCCAGAACTCGTCTCGTCTTGGTCGAGCCAAGAGGTCGGTCGGTCGGTGGGTAGGTAGTTGGTCTAATGGTCGCAAGTGCTACTGCTGAGTATGAGGTTCCTGGGTTCGATTGCCGGGTCCGGCATTGTTATTGCATTTTTTCATCTGGAATTTCTCAGTAGCAGCCCGGAGTCTAGATTTGTGCCCGGTTGATGGCAATAGGGACTTAAACATTACTGACGAAATGTGGGTGTACTATGGGTACACCTCTGCCTAACTCTTCGGGGAATACAGGCTTGATGTTATGTTAAAAAATAAAAATATATAATAATAAATTTATGTAATAATAAATAGAAATGTAAAGGAATAATCATACTACATCATATAATATCTCTTTTACTTACATGGGACCTTACAATCTTTTGTACGTTGATCTCGTTTCCTCGCCGGCGATGGGACAGATGCCTATAAAATGTGTGTGTGAATGACATTGTACTTAAATATTTCTTGTTGGATTTTGGGCTCGAATGTTACTTGCGCCTTTTTGCTTTGTATGTCAATCATTACCCAGTCATCGAAGTTTTTATAGAAGGAAGTCTCTATAAAATACCTTTTGTTCAAGTGGAACCAAATAATACGCATCGTCTGAGAAAGTTAGAGGCTTAAGAGTCTATAATACCTCACATTTCTTAGCATGATCCTCCGAAAATACAGCAACAGTTGAGGATTAATGTTGAGTACTTTGTAAAATTTTCTCTGTAGAAAAAACTCCAAAGTTACCTCCAAACCGAACAATAATAAACCGCTAGTTTTAAAAAAATACTTCAAATTAGATCATGAAACTTAACATAATAACTAAACTAACTATGAAGCAGATACAATGTGTTTTTTTTATTACCATTATTTTCACCGTAAAAACAAATTACTTAAACTATTGGCGCCTTGGAGCCTTCTCTCCGCCGCTCAGTCTCGCTCTCACTCAGTCCGCGAGCAGTATCGTGCGAGCGAGATAAGGAGTGAATTTGAGCTAAGGTATATTATGGACTCTTCTACGTTCTTAAACGACCAGGTATGAACAGATTTTCGGGATTTACTTACGTAGTAAGTAGCAATGGATGTTGAGTTTATCTGCCGCCACCTTGGTCTACAACCCCTTTAATCTCTTTAAATATATTAAAGAGATCAAAGGGGGTGTAAACCCCGATCCCTAATAATAGGTTACTTTAACGCCAACGGCATAAAATCCCAAAGGGAAGAAATAGGGCTCTTCCTCCGCGATCATCAAATAGACGTTCTCTTAATACAAGAGACTTTCCTAAAGCCTTGCAATCGTGATCCGTCACTTGCCAATTACCGGATAGTTCGCAATGACAGGTCGCGATGTCACAAGGGTGGCACCCTGATCTATTATAGAAAGCAGCTTCACTGCATCCCACTAGACCCTCCCCCCCTCTCGGTATTAGAAGTCTCCGCCTGCCGTCTAGGCATGTCAGGTCACGAGCCGATCACTCTCGTATCGGTCTATAATCCCCCCGGTAACACCACGGGGCATTACCATCACCAACGCCTCTCAAACGACTTCTCGATTCTACTCGCTATGAGTAACTCGCTCATTATAGCGGGCGATCTAAATGCCAAACATCCCTCTTGGAACAGTTCGGTAACCAATCTCAGAGGTCAACACCTGTTCGACCTCTCAAACTCCCTGACCTTTGACGTCATCGCTCCCATGACTCCCACCCATTTTCCGCTCACGAATCCAAATCATGCCCCCGATATCTTAGACGTAGCGCTCCTTAAGAACGTCAACCTAAAGTTAGATTCAATAGAAACGGTACAAGAGCTAGACTCTGATCACCGCCCGGTAGTCATGAGACTATACCCCCGCATAGGTCTTTCCGACCCGAACGCCCCCCCTATTACTAAGAGGATCACGGACTGGAAGAAAGTAAGCACACAGCTGAAATCCAACACGTCCCCTCAACTAGACTCTATCCCCGACCTTTTCGACTCGGTCGCCGACACCACGGCCGCGATCGACTCACTCACTAATCACGTACAAACCGTCCTGAATGATTGTTCAAGGGAAGTTCCAGCGACGGACGACCGTTGCTGGAACTTGCCGGACGACGTGCGTGCATTACTGACTGAGAAGAACGCGGCCATACGTGCCTACGATAGCTTTCCCTGTAACGCCAACAAAGCCCATATGCGCTATTTACAGAGATCTGTAAAGACACGTATAGCGGAGCTGCGGGACGCGAGCTGTGGAAAGTTACTCGGCGAACTAGAGCCCACCCATCAGGCCTTCTGGGAGCTCCAGAGGAAACTCAGGTCTCCCCAGGTCTCAGCCATGCCCCCCCTGACCCGTCCCGATAAATCCATCGCATTCGACGATGCCGAAAAGGCTGAATGCCTCGCAGACAGCCTCGAGGCCCAATGCACTCCCAGTTCTCTACCTGTAGACAAAGCTCACCTGAAAAAGGTCGACGCCGAAGTCGAACGTAGAGCCTCCCTCCCTCCCGTCGATGACCCTGATTGTCCACTGCCCCCCGTCCTCCCGGACGAGGTGCACGACATCATCAAGGGTCTTAAAGTCCGTAAAGCCCCCGGTTCAGATGGCATCACCAATAGGGTGATCCAACTATTCCCTGCCCACCTAATAATGCTTTTGACCACCATCTTCAATGGTGCCTTAAGCAACAATATCTTCCCCCAATCATGGAAGGAGGCCACGGTTATCGGTATCCCAAAGCCCGGCAAGCCCAAAACCGAGGCCTCTAGCTACCGTCCCATCAGTCTGCTCAAGGTTCTCGGAAAAATCTATGAGAGGCTTATTTATAAGCGCCTCAGAGATTTCGCCGAGACCAAGGGCCTCATCCCCAACGAACAGTTCGGCTTTCGAACTGAGCACTCTAGCGTGCATCAGGCCCACCGCATCGTAGAATCCATAAGCGCTGGTTTCCAGCGCGGGACTATGACCGGTGCAGTATTCTTCGATGTAGCGAAAGCGTTCGATAAAGTCTGGCACAACGGCTTAATATACAAGCTGTACCAACTCGGCGTGCCAGATCGTCTCGTACTCATCTTACGAGACTTTTTATCGAATCGCGTCTTCCGTTATCGTATCGAAGGAGCGTTATCCACTCCCCGTCCCATCCGCGCAGGTGTCCCCCGGGGCTCTGTGGTGTCCCCCCTCATTTTTACGCTATACACAAGCGATATACCAAAAGGTTGCGGTAGGTCGCAGTTGGGTCTGTTCGCAGACGACACTGCCATCTACTTCAGCTCTAGATCCCCCGACATCATTCGCCTAAATCTCCAACACGCAGTCAATAGACTGGCAGCTTGGTTTACAAAATGGCGGATAGAAGTCAACCCCGATAAATGCCAAGCGGTTCTCTTTACGAAGCCGCGTTCAAGGCTCAAAAACCCCCTCCCCCGACCAATCACCATGTTCGGCAAGCCGATCCCTTAGGAGAAGCGAGCTAAATATCTCGGTGTCGTTCTAGACCATCATTTGACCTTCGCAGAGCACATAAAGATGGTTCGTTCGCGAGCCTCTTTCGCTCTCGGTAGACTCTTTTACCTGGTGAATGCACGTAGCAAATTGTCACTTAGGTGCAAATTGCGCGTTTACACGGCGTGCATTCGACCGATCATGACCTATGCGGGTGCCGTCTTCGCTCATGCGAAACCCCGTCATATCCATAGGATGCAAACAGTGCAAAATAAGTTCCTCCGTAGGGCCACAGGTTCCCCCTGGTTCGTCAGGAACGAGGCACTCCACCTCGACCTAAAGATTCCCACAATCCATCAGTTTCTAAAACGCCTTTCCAAGCGTTTCTTTGAATCCGCGGCCAAACATCGCAACCCTCTGGTTGTCGAGGCCGCCAGTTATGTCCCGAGTAGAATCAGTCATGTTCGCCGTCCAAGGCATATCCTCGTAGATCCCGATGACCCCATAACCCTCCTCCAGGAGAGCAATAGGGAAACAAGTACAGTGTACAAACACAGACGCCTCCCGTCATACCGACCTCGCCGCCGAGTTCCTTTGCGATCTCGACCGCCGCGCCCCCGAGTAAATAATACTCCCCCCCGACCCTTGCTCGAAAACGAGGTGCCAGCAGTTGTTGCAGCTGTGCACGTAGCTTTAAATTCCCCGACTAATAATAATGATCAAAATCTTTTGATCCAGCCCGTCCCATCTTTTGATGTCCTCCCTCCGGATAACGCCCTAAGCCGAGGCTCGAACCCCGCAGGGGGTGCCCTTAGTGAGCGTTCATCCTTAAATTTTTAGCTTAGTTATTTGTGCCCTGGCTGGAGGCTTTGAGTGTAGTAGCTTAAGGCAACCACAGGATTGACCGGTTAAACAGCTACGGTTTTCGGAACCAGCTGTGAGATGCCCAACAGAAAAAAAAAAAAAAAAAGGGGTTGTAGGCAGATCTTCTTCGCTCACCATTCGTAAGAGAATCCATATTCGTAAAATTTTCTACGCTCCTTGTAGGTGAAGTGAAAATATACCACATCCTCACCAATAATTAACCGTTATCCTGAAATTAAATTAATCCTGTTCTGAGGCATTTTGTGGAGAGAATGGTCAACTAGGTAGCTGATCTCTTGCTTGATAGTTCTCTGCGCAACCTGCCTTGGACACTTAATTCGTTGTGTTGCCGGTGTTGATTGTGTGTTTTGTATTTACTAACATTAGTTATCAGGTATTTTTTCACTAACAAGATGAACTATATTGTTGAATAAATAAATAAATAATTCGTTTAGGAATAAGTTATTATTATAAAAGGCCACGTTTCGACGATTCAATAAAATGTATTCAATAATATTTCTTCACGTCCTTACAAATATTGACACACGTCACAAACTGATAAAAGTTATTTATGACATCACTAACCTCCTATTCTCAAAGTTTACGGGAAAATGATAAGAGCCACCAAATTAGAAAGTACAGAAGAGCCAGTCGAGCCTAAAGTTAGTTTCTGAAATGGTACGTATTTAATTTCTCAGGCATCTCAGGAGAATAAAGAAGCATTATGTGTAAGTATAAATCAAAGAAAATTATTATTGCGGTATATCTATCTACCGCCATAAGTTATCATTTTCTTGTCGTAATATTCCTGAAGAGCATTGTTGGCCCAGTGGTAACGGCCGACTTACGAGTTGTAGGTCAAAGGTTCGAACCCAGACAGGCGCTTTACTTTATATAAATTATTTAATTACCATTGCTCTCAAAACACATGTCCTAGAACGAAAAATTCGAAGACATGTATCTACCAACAAGCACTGGGCCCGCGTGGTAGATTACGGCCCACTTCCTCTCCCTGAGAGGAGGCCTGTGTCCCAGCAGTGGAAACATTATAGGCTGATTATGCTATTATGCTAATTAATATTCCTGTGGTTTAGAGATCTGGAGTCTTGGGTTCGATTCCCAGGTCCGGCAAAGTGGAATTGGGTTTTTCTTTCTGGGATTTTTCAGTAGCAGCCCGGAGTCTGGATTTGTGCCCGGTTGATGGCTCACCCCCTTTTAACTGTCGAAATTTGAGTGTAGGTACTATATAGGTGCACCTCGTCCCAACCGTTCTGAGAAACAAGGCGCAATGTTATGTTTTTAAGAAGAAACATTCTTCCTGTATTATTCTGAAAAATTAAGGTAAGTACTGTTTTTCTTTTAATCTATTTTATTTTCTCTTTTGTCTCCAAAGTGTCTTCTCTAATACTTTATTCGTGGATTTTTATTGAGTGATGTGCAAAGAGGGTAATGTTTACAGGGGCGATATATTTTATGTTTCTATTTTTACTGCGCAATAAATGTAAAAACTTCACGCCTATAAAGTTCGGTAGGCATCAATAAAGTGGGCAGACAGCTCAATCTAATATTTCGCCGTTTTAAATTAAGTTTAGGAACACACTCGTAGGCAGAAAAGTTTTACAATATCGGCGTCTGGTGAAGACGTTCGGATACGAGAGAATCGAGCCAGAACATCGAGATATATTTACTGGAAGATTTCCTGTTGAAAATAATCTATTTTATTTTGTAAAATACGACGGTATTTTTTTATATCATTAATCGAGCTACCCCTTTTTTTGGGTGGGAAATTATCAAATAACTTCTCCCGCTCTGGTTGGAGCGGGAAGGCGTGTCAGACTCTTACTGACTAAAACCCACCCGTGTTCCTTCAGTTGCTTTTATGTTGTCAGGGGCCACGGTATCCCTTGCGGACTTTCTCGCGACTCCGGCAGGCATCGGTCCTAGTGGACCCCGTCAATTGTGCTAACATGTCTATGTGGCGCGCGTGGAACACAAGGCGCCGTCGACCCGGGCCTGATCCTTATCGGACGGCGAGCTACCCATTGCTCACCGTCCACAAGCCCGCGCCCAGGGTGTCTCCTACGGCAGTTAGGGGCGTGAGGGAGCGAAGTTTGTCTTGCCCTCACGTGTTCCGCCTCCTGCTTCGCAGAAGGAAGTGATTCTGGGGATAATTCTAACTAGGTATTAATTCTACTTCCTTGCTTTGTAGCTCATCATCATACTTTGGCCCATCTCGCATGAAATATTAATGATCGCACCTTACTCTATACACAACTCGATCTAACCGCACTCCGGAAATAGGGATCCTCTCGCGAATTAGTGGTGATTGACTGCATACACTAGCACGTCCCTGACGTCCCTAGTTTCCTACTAAATATACCTATAAACTAATCCACTTGAGGCCTGAAAATTGTCTAGGTTTGCCATCATAGATTTTATCGGAAAAGTTGGAAACACCCCAGTTGATGACATACAAGTGGGTATGTAAGTGGTACTAACGATGAACAAAAAGTACTTGAAACTTTTGATTTGATAAGTATTTAGTTCATGGTATTATTGAGCCTTATACAATCTAGTTAGCCTTTCAACTGTCATTAACGAGACACAATAGAATTTTAATTGTTATCCGCCTCAATGAGGCGTCGTAACAGATGATGAGTTGCGTGTTCAGATCACGTCGGGGTCACCAATTTAGGGGTATGAGGAACAGGGTGTAAAGTTCACTCATCCCCCATAGAAAAGGGAGGATCCTCCGACCAGACGGGTGTTGTGTCTGGCGGGCAACTGCCCATCGGTTTGAAGTTGAAATCTTGTATGTATTTCGATCGCTCGGTAAACTCTAACTGCGCGATGCAGGATTTGTGTGACGTCATGTCTTTCATGCGTAGTTCGTATGTGGCGGTGTAGCCGCTACAAGTTAGCTACTGTAATAATCATACCCCCGCACTCAGAGTCCTCACTTAAGATGAATGAATAATTTAATTATCTTTACTTATTAAATATATTTTTATTTTTCCTTATTTTCTTTCTTTCTTTTTACTTATTATACTTATTTCAAATATTAAGTAACTCTGTCTGCCTGTCTGTTACCCTTTCACGCCGGCTAATGACTAAACGATTTGGATAGGCACACGGATAGACCATGACCTAGATTAGGACATAGGATACTTTTTATCCCGGTAGTAGGTTCTCGTGGAATAATTTCCGCCCTCCACGCAGACGAAACCGCAGGGACAATGCTAGTTAGATATATTCTTTTCATTAAGTAAGTAGGTACGTACATAAATAAATACTTACCAGTACCTATTAGAAAAAAAAGTAATAGACAATAATAAATTGTCTGTCCGGAAATCCATACGTTTTCCTTTGCAAAGTCATTTCATTTTATTCTATTTCTGTTACATGATTACATCTCCGTTCCAAGTATTTCCTTTGAGAACAGATCTTTCCGATAGATAGAATTTAAAACGAAAATTAGTACATCTAAGACCTAGTTAGGTACATATTATTAGCATTTGTAAAGTTAGTTAAAAATAGTGGATTTTAGGACTTGAACTACGAAAACTACTGCTGCAGTATATAATGTACATATGACCGGGTAAATGTAGATATGTTTAAATTTTCTGTCACACGGAAACTTTTGAAATAAAAACAGTCATACGCAGGAATCGTATATTATTTGGAATTTTTCATTCGTGAGAAACTATTTACCCATAGTACCCATTGTGCGGTTATATAATTTCTAGCATGACGATATTGACGATAATAATATTATCGTGGTCGTATGGATGTCCACGATAATATTATGTCACAACTTGGCCACGTGGCCACATAATTCACGTCACGGCATCTCGATAACACAGGGCAGTAAAATGTATGAAAATTTATGAATACGCTTTTAAATTTCCGTCCACGATAACGTTATAATTTAATTTATTTATTTATTTCAGACACAATGATCCATATTTTTTTAGTAGAAATACTTAAGAATTATGTTAGTATTCAAATACACCACAATCATACTATTATTACTCAGATTAAACTCTAAATTCTAAAAAATTCTAAATTAATTAAAATCTTTAAATTAATTAAATCATAAAAGAACAAAATAAATACATAAAAATCAAAATAACTTTGTCAATTGCTGTTTTTTGAGACATGTAACTGTACACAATGCCACAATATTGGACAATCAATTCTGCCAGCCACAACGCTAAGAATTCTGTTGCCACTGCCGCGGGCACGGCTTAGCAACAATGTAGCTCTCTTTCTGAGGATGGCATGGAAACCAGCAATACGAGCGTCGGCAAACATGCCCGACGCGTTGCAGTACCTCGGCAGCCGCATCAACATCCTAAAAGCATTGTTGAACTGAACGCACAGGGCGTTGATTGCCTTTTGCGTATATTATAACGTGCACGTATTTCCATACATTTCATGAAAGTGGACGTGGACGTCCACGATAATATCGTCACGTCAGAAATTATGAAAACGCACATTTTATATCAAATATGTTTGCTGAACTTTGAAAGAAAAGTAATAAAAACCTGAAACTACTGTGTGGTTCGGAAGTTTTCACGGTTCTTAACTTAAAGGCAAAAATTGGTGCCATCTATAACATCATTTACCTAAAGCTTTAAATCTGAGTAAAATCGTAAAATATTAAAGCCACCATTTATGTTTGAGTGCAGTTCGGAACAAATGTCGAGTTTTTGTTGATACGCGTCGTTTGGACTGCAGTGGTCAATATTATTGGCAGCACTATTACGTGTCCTCGTAGAGGCGATCGGCGGCGGTGATCTCTCGCGTCCGGCCCTGATTCAGGCCATGCTACGGAGCGAGAGGAAATGGCAGGCCATCACCTCCTTCTGCGAAGCGGTAATGCTCGCGAAGGAGGAGGCGGAACGCGTGTGGGAGAGGCAAATTGCGCGCCCTCACGCCCCTAACCGCCGCACAAGACGCCCGGGGCGGGAATCGCGAGCCGATACAGGTTCAAATTATACAGGGTGAAATTATACATGATCAAATTATACAGGGTCAAATTATACAGGGTCAAATTATACAGGGTCAAATTATTCAGGGTCAAATTATACAGGGACAAATTGTACAGGATCAAATTATACAGGGTCAAATTATACAGGGTCAAATTATACAGGATTCAATTATACAGAGTCAAATTATACAGGGTCAAATTAAATTACCGAACAAAACTCCACAGACGTGATATGTAACGATATCTCAATCAATCTACCTAGCCTTTTCCCAACCATGTTGGGGTCGGCTTCCAGTCTAACCGGATGCAGCTGAATACCGTATTTTACATGAAGCGACTGCCTATCTGACCTCCACAACCCAGTGACTCGGTAATACGATACCTCTTGGTAAGACTGGTTGTCAGACTTTCGGGCTTCTGACAACCCGTAACGACTGTCACAGATCCACGAATGACACCGGGGACCAATAGCTTAACGTGCTTTCCGAGGCACAGAGGAGTCTCGGTGTGTAGAAATGATCACCCATCCACGGATTAACCCCAGCAAGCGTAGCTTAACCTGATGGATCGAACCGTGCGACTGTTATTTCTTAATCACGAGCTCCTCTAGATATCGATATCAATACAATCATAATCAAATATTTAAATTCAAGAAAGATGAGTTTTTTTTATTCATCAACCACAGGTAGTGTCGTAGTCATATGAAATAGCAGTTTAAAAAAATCTGTTTATTTTGTATAATCTTCACAGATGTAATGGGTCACACGATAAAACAGATAAAAACAGATTTTCTCAACTCATACTTCAAGTAACAACACCAACAGTGTTCGTTAACCCCAAAAAACATCATCAAATCTTTTTCTTTTTATTTAGTCGTGTTTAGATATCGATACCAGGGATTTTACGGAGCTTCGGTTCCGATTCCGAAAGGTCGGAACTTCCGATTAATTTTACACCTCCGATTCCGTTCCGATTATTTTGTTTCGGACTTATACCGAAGACTAGAGCGCGTACAAACTTGTTTTAACTCGTCACCAGCGTTAACCGGTAATGTTTGTTTATTTTATACACGCTCGCGCTCGAAGTATCAGTTTATTGTTTTGTTTGTGGATGTTATCGCTAATATTTGACTGATTAAAGAGACTGAATTATATTTTTATTAATTTATTAAGCCTTCCCTTAACACATCTTTCTTCGACTTTCGCCTCCGATTCCGGTTACGGTTTCGATTCTGATCAATCAAATATAAAGCTTCGGAATCCGGTTCCGGCAAAGCGAATTCTGTAACAACCCTCATCGATACCCATTATGTCTGCGGAGTTTCGTTAGCTAATCACGAAATTACAATTATTTTTCGGTTTGTAGTGTTTAAAATTACCCAAGCAAAGATAATGAAATGTAAATGGGACCACCACGCGAGCTTCTTCTACCAAACAAAAAAAGAATCACATAAAATCGAATTAGTAATCACAGAGAAATCGATGTAGGTAAGTACATAAAAGAAAAAAGAATTTGCAGAATGCATAACCTCCTCTTTTTTTAAGTCGGTGAAAAAAAAAAGTAAGGCTGTATGAGTATAGTTTCATTAGCTAAAGTATATAATAGATCCTCCAGAGATCAAACAAAAACGTTCATAATAACATCTGAAAAATTTATTGATATGAGTAGGTAGCCTCGTATCCATTTCACAAATTCATTTCATTACTTTCATATCAAAGAACCCTTTCCATCTAGTAGGTATGAAAAATGATTTTCCTTATAACATTTATTAAGGCCGAAGCATCAGGGAATCCTGGATATTAAAATTATGACTAGATCACAAGAGAGGTTTCATATTATAAACTTTGTAAAACTAATCCTCTTTATATGGGAAGTCAGGTAATGAAAAAACTGGCCAATTGCGTATCGGACCACGCAAAATGAAGGGTTCCGTAGTTTAAAAAAAAAACAAAATTCAAAATATTTTATTTCACATAAACCTACATGGGCACTTCAGAAGCTAGGTGCACGGTTTCAATTGGTCGTTTCCTATGGAGAAGAATAGAAAGAAGAGAAATAGAAAGAAGAGTTTGGATGAATTTATCCCAAAAAGAAACTACATTGTAGTTGAAAAACACACTTACACTTCACGTTACACTATTTGCATACCCAGATAATGGTATAATATGGAGAACTTTATTATAACGAAAAATATCTATGTATCTCTTACCCATGTTTGCAAATAAATAAATGATTTGATTTGACTGACGGACGGACAACGAAGTGATCCTGTAAGGGTTCCGTTCTTTCCTTTTGAGGTACAGAACCCTAAAAAATATGCAACAAAAAATGTTAACTACTTTTCTGACTCTGTAAAGTACGAGTATTCTCTACCTTTAATCAAAATCGGTTCGCTAATTTAGCTGTAAAAACATATAAACAAAAAGACCCACACGACTCAATTTCAGAATAATTTAATAATTAAGTACATACCTATGAGTACTAAGTTGCTTCGACGAATTATCGGGTTAGTCGAACTAATTATTCTCTGGTGAATAGAAATAGCGGGAATTTTCCCAGGTTTGCTTCGAGGTAACTACGTAGGTACTTCTCGGTTTAGCCTGAATTATCTAGCTCAACTGCTCAACTACTGTAACCAGGGGTGTTATAGCTACCGTGAGCCGTATATCAATGATACGAGCCCCTTGGGCTACAAGAATCTCCGAACGAATCTTCGTAAAATGTTATCCACAATCTCAAATTCCTATCGATGAGAGGCCCGCAAATTATGAAAAAAAAAATATATTTATATACGTTTTTAGTTTACGGCTTCAAGCCAAAGACGCAGTCAACTTAATTTAGTATAATCACACAAAAAATTTGACCAATTTGAGTCAGGACGCTGCAATTTTCGAGCGCTAATCGCTTGCTCTTGCATTCTCTTGGTAAGATCAAACCTTCAGTTACAGATCGATATATATCTAATAATATTACTATTATTAGATAGAAACTAGAGACTAGAACTAGATTTATATATCATCTTTATATCTATCTATATATATATTATATATAAAAGGAGAAACTGACTGACTGACTAGGAACGTGAAATTTTGCACACAGCTTCCTTTTATAATATAGGGGAGCACTAAGAAGAGGTTTTTGAAAGTTCCACCTTTAAGGGGGCGAAAAGGGGGGATTTCGTTTGTATAAAAAATATTATTACTTGAGTAATAAACTTGAAATTTGGCACAAAAAGTACTAGGCTTGCATGAATTCAAGATAGTATTTCAAAATCATTAGATATTGTGCACAATTTCTGAGCAGTAACTTAATAAAAAGTACTTTACTGGTTTGATCACAATGACAGTTTAATCTTCCAAGTCAGGATGACATTTTATTTATTTTGTAAAAATTGATACCCTTCTTTTGAGGTTCGCCGCAATCGCTAAAAAGGTACCCCAACAAATTTTGATAGGACTAGCTACGCCACTACACGTCTGTTACTATGTTTTTTTTAAAAGAGAAAATTGACCACACTTCAACTACCACGATTCTTTGGAACAACCCTAAGCCTCTCAACTGAAACCAAATAATACCTGGGCATCTTTTTGGACAAACAACTGAACTGGGCAAACCACACGAACTATATCACTACAAAAGCCAGCATATCCCTGTGGCAGTGCAAGCGACTGCTTGGAAGGAATTGGGGTATTAGCCCCAAGGTCACCCACTGGCTATAATACACCACAGTCATCCGACCAATTATCACATACGGCTCACTGGTCTGGTGGCCCAGGACAGACCTGAGCACAGCCCAAAGAGATTTTGAAAAACTGCAGCGGTTTGCTTATGTTGCAGTCACTAGCAGTATGAGAACTACACCCACTGCCGCCCTACAGGCAATGCTTGGACTACCGCCTTTGCACTTCATCGTGCAGGAGGCGGCTTTGGCCGCTTTTAGGCTCTATTTATCAGGAACCCTGAGCAAAGACTGAGCACACACGTATAAAGGAAGATGCGATCAAACGACAACCAATGATGTCATCACCCTGTGACAAAACCTCGAAGTCAAATCACTTTCAAAGACACTACAACATAATACTTACTGAAATACAGTGTGACTACTCAGGCCTGAAAAACCTGAGAGTATACACCGACGGATCAAAGACCAACTCCGGAACCGCAGTTGGAGTCTTCTCACACGAGCTCAACATAAATATATCACGCCTGCTGGGAATGTTCAATACCATCTATCAGGCGTAGTGTGTGGGCATCATACAAGCGGCCCACGCCATAGAAGCCAGGAGAGTTACGGACACTCACATACGTATACTCTCCGATAGCGCCTCAGTTCTTCAATCCTTACGGAAAAAGTATATTACTTCAAAGTTAACACTAGAATGTCACAATGCACTAGAACAAGTAACGGTATCTAGCCGCAATACGGTGACACTGCAATGGATAAAGGGACACAGCGGATCGTTTGGTAACGACGCTGCTGACGAACTTGCTAGAAGAGGATCTAGCAGTCTGTGGTCCCGAGCCTATCTTGCCAATTCCCTTCAACCGAATATGCAGGTGGCTACAGGAGTTCACCCAAACCCAAGCGGAGAATTGGTGGACCTCGACACTGAGCTGCAGGCAGTCTAAGGAAGCAATGCCATCCTTGGATAGCAGGCTAACCAGGCGTTGCCTGGATTAAGCCTTGACAGGAATGGCCTGCGCCTGATGACGGGGACCATCACGGGTCACTGCTCGCTAAACAAACACACAATAGGCATAACGTACAGTCCTCTGTGCAGGGCGTGCATGGAGGCTGAGGAAACCGTCGCGCACGTGCTCTTCGAATGCACAGGTGTTACTCAGATTAGAACAGAAACCCTCATGTCACCCAGATCTTTCACTGATGTTCTGAACAGACCAGGAGTTTTAATTAACTTCTGGACGGAGGTGGGCTGGTTGGAATAACCACCAAAAAGCCGCCATGGCCCACGCGCAATGGTCCACCTGACGGACTAAGTGCGGAAACCAAACCATATAACATAGAACATACTATGTTTTTCAAACATCATAATTTCAGCCAAACTCTCTACCATTTATTTTCATGTCTAAAAACCTTCACTATTAATTACAGCAATACATCAAGGCCAGATTTCGGATCATTAAGCTGGATGATGATACTAAATTGTATTTTGACAGTTCACTAGTCCGTTTCGACAAGCAATAAGTACCGCAGCGACCCGATTTCGAGCTGACAGGCGCTTAACGACAGTTGATGGAATAATTTACTAGATACTGGATATCGTGTGCCGAGTTTATTGCGTAGATCGATGATGTATTTGATTTACGATCATCATACAAATCTGGTACTTGTTGTCGAATTAATGAAGCGTGGTTACAGAATATTTAGATCGATTTTTCAGGTCAGATTTAAGTCTTACCAAGGAGTATCGTATTACCTAATAACTGGGATGCAGTCGCTCTATGTAAAATACTGGTATTCAGTTGCATCCCGGTTGAAAACTCACCCCAACATAGTTGGAAAGGGGCTCGGCAGATGATAATAATGAATCAGATTAGATTTAAGTCAAGATAAAGTATGAAATCTGTCTGTTTTAAATCGAGTTTCATGGATGAGCATCGTCCTAGGATTAAGCCCTTTGCAGCTTTGGTTATATTGAAATTCATTTCTAGCCGTATTGTTTGTTCAGTATAAGCTTTGTGGGTACTTTGCAGTATTTATCCAGTTGGTGAAAGTAAATAACTTTTGCAATGCTTTTATTAACATCATTTGTCAAAGGAGTTAGACGAATAAGAAGTAAACTAGAATTGTTTTCTTTAATTATGGAGCGTTTTATTCGAACAGAGTGTCATGTTCTTGCAAAGGGAGTTTAAAATTGAGCTTTTCTTTAAAAGATTTCAGTTTCATTTTACATAAATATATAAAGTATGTTAATTTGGGAACCAACTCTGTTCCATAAACGAGGAGTTTTTAATAATTACTATATGATCACAATCTCAGCACACGTCAAATACACCGTCGTATTCTCGTATTCATCCATTTTTGCAACGATGAGTTATCGAACGGGCTCGAGCAGATTCGTACGGGGGTCGTAAGAGATTTGAAATTACGTTTCCGTTCAATTTCGTCCATTAGCACCCTTTGCTTTCCGTCAGCGTACCTGAATGCCTTTGCGAGGGAGGTCTGGCGAAAATAATGTCATTTCCTCGAGTAGGCATCCGCAGTTTGAAACCCTCTTTTATAGCATGCATATATGTATATATACCTACCTATGTAACCATACCCATATTTTTATTTATTTTCTGGGTTTTTAGGGTTCCGTAGTCAACACTTAACCCCATAAAGTAGAAACCTAGTTTTTGTGCTGATATGAGTATTCAGGCGAACACTGCTGTTATTTATTTTCAGGTTAATAATTTGACTACATTTGATGTGTCACTATGAGTAATGATAATGAAAGAGAAGGGAGTGAATGATAGCGTGACGATTGAAAGGAGAGAGTGGAAAGAGAAAACTTGGTGCGCCAACCCCACGTAACGTGGGACAAGGGTAGGCAGATGATGATGATGAATTTGACTACATTTTCAATTTAATTATTGCTCAGGCAAGATATTAGAAGCTCTAAACGTAATAATTTATTATAATCATCATCATCATCATTTCAGTCGAAAGACGACCACTGGTGAACATAAGCCTCCCCCAAGCACCTCCACTTCGACCGATTCTGTGCTTTCCGCATCCAGCGGATTCCTGCGGCCTTCACAAGGTCATCGGTCCATCTTGTGGGAGGCCTTCCAACGCTACGTCTTCCGGTACGCAGTCGCCACTCCAGAAACTTTCGGCCCCATCGGCCATCCGTTCTGCGAGCAATGTGCCCTGCCCGTTGGCACTTAAGTTTGGCAATTCTTCGGGCTATGTCGGTTACCTTGGTTCTCCTGTGGATCTCCTCATTTCTGATTCGATCACGTAGGGAAATTCCAAGCATAGCCCTCTCCATTTGTTATAATAAATGCAATAAATTAACAGAGAATTATACGTCAAAATTGTAGTGGATTGGAAAAAACATACTGAAACTCGTGTTAGAATTTAGTGGTTATAAATATTTTTAAACTAGTCTGCCCGCGACTTCGTTCGCGTGGTAGTCGTCAGTTCAAGCCTCCGCGTCGCATCGCATCGCCCGCCCAGCGCGGGCTGCGTTTTTTCTGTTTTTGTTTTCTTTTTGCTCGTCTCCTAAGGGTCGTAGCGTGATTTTAAATAGCCTTTCACCTTCCTCAATAATTGGGCAGCAAGTGCAAAAATGTTTTTTTCAAATCCGACCTGTAGGTCCAGAGATTAGCTCGTTCAAACAAACTCTTCAGCTTTAATATATTATTACTAGCTTCTGCCCGTGACTTAATTTACGTGGAAGTCGTAATATATAATAGTATACTACAATAACAGCCACATTTTTATAAAACTTCCCTGTATACTACGTGTACGTTTGTAGTTTTGTTTTCAGTAGCCAAAATAGGCAGAGTCAAGACTGGTGCCGCGGGAGCAAGCGACGTGGTACAGTTAAGCAGCTTGTCCTGGGGTCGACACCCGCAACCTTCAATATCTGCCCCTGTGACTTGTTGATAATCATTATGTTATATATTATAGTTAAATAATACATACATACATAAACTCACGCCTTCTTCCCATGGGGGTAGGCAGAAACTACAGGACGCCACCTGCTACGATCCTTACATACTCCTTTTGCCTCGTTTACGTTCATATATCTGGTCATACACGCACGTCGGTGGCGAGTACTACGCACCTGGCCTTTCTGAAGAACATCACCAATAAGGTCAGTATATGTCCTCCTAGGGCGTCCCCGCCCGGCCTTTCCCTTTACATCAGCCTTGTAAATACATTCTGTTAGTCGCCTTTCATTCATCCTCTCAACATGCCCAAACCATTTCAGCATACCCTTTTCAATTTTTGTCAATACATCTTCTTTTAAATCACACCGCTGTCTTATCACATCATTCCTCAGCCTATCATTCATAGTCAGACCACACATGCCTCGCAAGGAACGCATTTCCATAGCATTTATTTTACTTTCATGTTGTTTTTGCCATCCAACATTCACTTCCATACATAAGCATGGGCACGAGCACACCTTTGTGAACAGCCAGTCGAGCCTTTTTAGACATCGACTGGTTGGTCATAATCGCATGTATAGCACCATTCACTTTATTTCCCGCGTTTACTCTCCTTTCCACATCTCTATCAATCTTCCCATCCCTTGTAAACAGACTCCCCAAATATATAAACTCACTTGCTCCACACTCTTATCATTTATTTTCACATCACACACCGATACATCCTCTCCTCTTTCAAACACCATGACCTTCGTCTTATTCACATTTATATTCATTCCTTTCATCTTATATGCTTCATCCATCATAATCACCATGTCTTACAACTGTTCTGTTAATGATGCAAGTAGAACTTGATCATGTGCGTAGATAAGGCATTTGACAGGCAACTCATTCATCCTCAATCCGCACTCACCCTCTTTCAAATCTGTCAGACAACTATCCATGTACAAGTTGAACAGCCACGGTGACGCTACACAACCCTGTTTAACACCCCTCGAGATGCAGAACCAGTTCGTGTATCCATTTATCATTTATCCTAACACAAGCTCTGGAATCCTTGTATAAAGATTTCAGCGCCCGTACCAAGCGCCGGTCCACACCGTACTTGGATAGTGTCGACCACAGTTCTTCCTTCCACACACTGTCATATGCCTTCTCCAAATCGTTAAATAATCCAATAGTTAAATAATATAATATTATAAATATAGTTTATATGAAACTCACTACTCAACAAATATCACAAGCATTATTAGGTATATCGATCTGTAACTATCCGAATGCAATACAGTCTAAGTCCTCTCATACAGACATCCTTCACTGGTTTAAGTGTGCTCACTTCACATAGCAAATACTCAACTCCTGTCGAGGAGAAAACTTCCAAGTTAAAGCCATAAACTTCATGTTCAATTTTATACATAACATCACTCCTTTAATCCCCGAAGGGTTAGGCAGAGGTGTACTGATAGTACACCTACGTTTTAGTTATGTTTAAGTCCCATGTAATAGGGGGCGAGCCTATTGCCATCAACCGGGCACAAATCCAGACTCCGTGCTGCTACTGAGAAATTCCAGGTGGAAACACCCAATAACACTTTGTCCGACCCGGGAATCGAACCTAGGATCTCATGCTTATCAGTAGCGCTTGTGACCACTAGACCAAACAGTCATGTTGAATTTTATGTAACATAAGCGTTTCATGGCATATCTTGCCCATGGGTGTACGTAACTCGATATCAAGATTTATAGAGAGCAGGGAATTATTTGAAACTAAGTTAAAAGTGTTATCAGAAGCTTTCATGTCGTGTAACGATGTTAGGAACTTGTAGCATGAATGGAGCTCGCTTGGGTCACAGATAAATACAGATAGATGATTCACTCCGCATTTTAGGTATGAAGCTACAAGTACGCGGCGTGCTCGACTTGGGCCAATTCAGTGAGTGTAACGTAGTCAGAACGCTGTCCCTGGCGAATAAAATGGTAATGTGCTATTACGATAGTTATAACTTCATTGCATATTCGATATTTAGAGGTCCGATTACACTCTGTCAATTTTTTTAATTCATTTCCTACGGTTATTTCAGAAGTTACGAGATTTTAAGGTATATTGTAATGTAATGTAAAAAATCACTTTTCTTTTGGTATTTTAACAATCCCGCTATGTATATTAGTTAATAAGATATTCACAAAAAATTGTTTTTTTTTTATTTTGTCTAAGTTTTTACGATTACGATTTTATTCGCCGGTGACAGCGAGAAGATCTTTAGAGTTACGCGATAGAAAGAGAGGCAACTTCTAGGTGAATATAACTGTAGGTAATTAGCGCTGTACGACCTGAATTGCACTTTATTGTGTCGTAGCAAGGGTCGCTTTTTATTTAAATGATTTTGCGGAGTGAACCATCTGTAATAATCTGTGCCTCAGTATAGCTCAGATAGTTAACTTGCAGTAAGTAGTTGGAGTCTTGGGTATGGGTTTAAAGGAAGATTTAATAGGACTAAAACTTTATTTATTATCTAGTAATCATCATCAGCCTATAATGTTCCCACTGCTGGGACACAGGCCTCCTCTCTGTGAGAGGAAGTGGGCCGTAATCCACCACGCGGGCCCAGTGCGGGTTGGTAGATGTCACATGTCTTCGAATTTTCGGTTCTAGGATATGCCGGTTTCCTCACGATGTTTTCCTTCACCGTTTTGAGAGCAGTGGTGATGAAATAATTTACACAAAGTAAAGCGCCTGTCTGGGTTCGAACCTACGACCTACAACTCGTAAGTCGCGGCCGTTACCACTGGGCCACCACTGCTCTCGACACGGTTCGCAACTATACAAATCGAGATGTTTGCAAAATTCAATTCCAAGTACGTTGCGCTAGTGTGAGTGCCTGTCGGAGCGATATACACCTACAGTGAGCAGTAACTGTACTACCACACACACATTAAAATACATTGCTTGACGCGATAGCACTACTAGCTTTCGAACATTTATGATAAATTTGGATGTGTTCCGTAATACAAAAAATTATGAATGAAAACTTTATGTATTTCCATTTTTTTCTAGTAATATTGTTGTGTTATTGTTGTATTTACCGACAAAGCCCGAAGAATTGCCAAACTTAAGTGGCAATGGGCAGGGCACATTACTCGCAGAAAGGATGGCCGATGGGGCCGAAAGGTTCTGGAGTGGCGACCACGTACCGGAAGACGTAGCGTTGGAAGGCCTCCCACAAGATGGACCGATGACCTTGTGAAGGCCGCAGGAATCCGCTGGATGCGGAAAGCACAGAATCGGTCGAAGTGGCGGTGCTTGGGGGAGGCCTATGTTCAGCAGTGGACGTCTTTCGGCTGAAATGATGATGATGATGATGATGAATATTGTTAAAATTAAATCTTTTAGTGACAAACGCAAAGAATTGCGTTATTTTAGTTGAAAAATTTAATAAATTGACGTCATAGCTTAAATAAAAAGAATAAAATTTTCGTGTTCAAAAACTTTCGTTGCTGTAATGATGACATTATTTTCACATTTTTCAGTGAGAAGTGTCTTCAAAAGTCAAATCATTTATTTCAAATAGGCCCATGTGTGGCACTTCTGAACGTCAAAATTTACAAAATAATAACATTGATTCTAGTCGCCCCTTCCAAAAGGTAGTTTTCGTATGGAGAAGAATGGGCAAGAAACTCCACAACATAGATTTAACCTTCACAGCATAGAGTCACAAAATACATTATTTACACCATAGAAATCAAACATCCAATAAATATACAATTTTGCCCGCAGCTTCGCCCGCGTGGTGCTCGGAAATTATCCTACGGGAATGTACACACGGCTACACATCAAGCTGTATGTTTCCAGTATAAGCTGACCTCGCATTGTACGGAAATTCTATACAATGCGAGATCAGTATAAACTGGAAATGTACTGCCGGGATAAAAATCGGATGACCTAAACCAGGGTGTGGTTCTTTTTATTTTTTTTAAATAAAGGTAGCTTTTGTTTCGTTTGTTTATATTACGTGTACCTACTACAAACACCTACTGTGGACCAATAAGTTGTCTTTTTAAAATAAATTAATTTGAATTTGTTACTCCTTACAACATCAGCTATCTACCAGTGAAAATCCCTTCAAAATCCGTTAAGCCGTTTCGGAGATTAGCCGAAACGAATAGACAGACAAAAATAAAAATAAATTATTAGTACCCCGTATATAGTATATATATTTCATACATTTTGTAAAAAGCTGTTATTTTGACATTACAAACAGACACTTAAATTTTATTTATTTGTATGTATGGATCAAAAATGTAACCATAGCCTCTTCTACTTAATAATCTTATCATATCTTACTTACTAATATCATCTTCCCATCCCCGCGTGAATATAGAAAACTCGTCCGAACTACAAAAGTATGAAGTTATATTTAAGTAAGATAAATGGCTGTCGTTAGCAGACATCGAAAACTTGTTAAAGCATAACTAATAGACTTCCGAGTCAAGTTGATTATCTCCTTCACAAAAGATAATTTCTAACTCGACAGAAAAATTCAAGACCTACCTTTATTGTCGGGGGCGGTTTTCACAACGTCATTTTAATTTTATAATGGTTGAATTTTTTGCAATTCTTGATTAGATGGAAAATAAAAAAGTGAGGAGAAACTACGAATAATAGAGCAGTTTAATCAACTGTAGGTAGTTAACCTACTTTATGATGCTTTTTTATAAAAGGAGATTTTCTTGCAGTATGTAAGGTTCCGCATAGCTGTTCATATCCATTTGACAGGCTGTTGTGTCGAACTTTATTTAATTTTAAATTCCTTATTTGCTTTGACAGCAAACTGTCGGAAGAAGCAGCGTCTATTTGATTTAAACTGACAAAATTATCTGGTTTAGGAATTGTGAAAAGCGATTAGAGAACTCCTTCGGTAACATTGATTGATGTTCGATTCGGCACGGAAGCGTGTCGATTGGTTATGAATAGCTATGTTGGGCTAAGGGCACGTTTTCCAAGCAGAGAAAGTAATTAAAAAAAAAAATCGTAGTTTTCCGGGGTTCGGACTGTTCTAGAAAATGTTGACGCACTAATTGAAAAATATTTCCATTCAAAAAGATACAACTCTCAATAAACAAACGCCACAATTCAAATGAAGACGCAATAAGTTTTCTGCGAGGTAATATAAATTTTCCAGGAGTGTGGCTCGACGTCCGCCTCCGCAGCCTCGCGACAGATGCAATATCCACCACCAACTTAGTTATCGTATCGATTCGCTATATATTTACCGCTTCCTAGCGTGCCCGTTTTGAACATATATTAGCTAAGAATGTGGAGGCATTTTATGGCTCAGTTTCAAATGTTTTTTCGGGATAAAAACTTGTTACATGAGACAAGTTTATTTTGCTTTAAATTCGAATTTTGTTAGTAGGTAATTTCGATCGTAAAGAGATTATGCGCTGCTTACTACGATCGGCAAAACAAGCTAGTTTGTTTTTTAAAGCGATAAATCCACGAAGCGACAGGACTACCGGGGGTCTCGCAAGAATAGAATGAAAATGTTGTAGGCACGGAGTATAGTCCGTGGTTGTAGGTTAAATTATTATTATATACTATGCGCAAACACCAATAAGGGATCTCGCGCACTAGTCGGCCACGACCACGACCATTGATCGCAGTGACAGGGTAAACTGTAGAAACCGATTCGAATCGCACACTTGGTCGCAGCGGCCACCTAGCCGCATACCATACAATACCACTGACTGGCCGGCCATAACTGGCCGAAGTTGTGGCCGTCTAGTCCGCATCCCTACGTTTTCCAAACTTAGTGATTGTAAAACCGAACGAAATACGTTGCGATAATGTTACATAGACCCATAGACTCTTGCCAGAAATACTTAAATAGCCGTAATTATTATTGTTTTACTCAAAGTATCACCCAAAAGCTGCAAGTTCAATTAATATTTCGAAATTAGTTCATCAAAGTGAAGAATTAATATTGAAAAACTTTGCTTTAAACTTTCCATCCAGTTTACTTTGGTGTTGAAACTTAAACTTTCTTCATAGCTTAATACTTACAGAAGTTTATTTAGTAAAAAATATTTCCTAACTGTTATTTTTGACTACATATATATAACCATGAGCGTGAGTTGAGGCTAAGCGATAACAGCCGCACGGGTCGATCGATCAGGTTAAGCTACTATTGCCGCGGTTAGTCCGTGGATGTGTGACCATCTTCACATACCAAGACCCCTCCGTGCCTCGGAAAGCACGTTAGAATGCGGCGACGCTTGAATTGTCCATACAAACGTAATACATAAATCATTTGCAATTTGAGCATATTTCCACCATATTATGTTGATATTCGGATTGAGACAGTATTTATCTAGGCTCCTACGTCTTTTTATTTCCAAAAACTTACCTGTAAATGAAGTGTAAGCGAATTGCATTTCGTACATTTTTACAGCGTAAATAACATGTTTTCATATTGTTTTTTTCTGTATTATAAACAACAATATTCGTAAAATTGTTTCCGCAGAGGCATAGTTTATGTTATCAAGTTACAAATTATCGAAAAAAAAAAAATGGAAATACATTAAGTTTTCATTCATAATTTTTTGTATTACGGAACACATCCAAATTTATCATAAATGTTCGAAAGCTAGTAGTGCTATCGCGTCAAGCAATAATTTTTAATGTGTACGTGGTAGTACAGTTACTGCTCACTGTAGGTGTATATCGCTCCGACAGGCACTCACACTAGCGCAACGTACTTGGAATTGAATTTTGCAAACATCTCGATTTGTATAGTTGCGAGCCGTGTCGAGAGCAATGGTGGCCTAGTGGTAACTAACGGCCGCGACTTACGAGTTGTAGGTCGTAGGTTCGAACCCAGACAGGCGCTTTACTTTGTGTACATTATTTCATCACCACTGCTCTCAAAACGGTGAAGGAAAACATCGTGAGGAAACTGGCACGTCCTAGAACCGAAAATTCGAAGACATGTGACATCTACCAACCCACAATGGGCCCGCGTGGTGGATTACGGCCCACTCCCTCTCACAGAGAGGAGGCCTGTGTCCCAGCAGTGGGAACATTTATAGGCTGATGATGATGATGATGAGCCGTGTCGCCGGCCTCTTAAGCCGTTGGTCCCGGCTGTCATTCGTGGATCTTTGACAGTCGTTACTACGGGTCGTCAGAAGTCCGAAAGTCTGACAACCAGTCTTACCAAAGGATATCGTACTAGGTACCCAGTAACTATACAGAGTGTCAGGGACATCGTCGCGAAAACTGAAACCATGGATTCAGTACATGATTCTGAAGCCCCTGCGTTGAAATTTTTAGTCGGTTATTAAAAAAAAATGCCACCCCGTATAGGATGGCAGGGCATCGACGCGAAAACTGTTACCACGGATTCAGTACATGATTCAGAAAAAATTGCGATGAAATTAAAAAAAAAAACTGGTTCCATACGTTTTGTCCGCGTAAGTATTTACACTTTTCTATGAAACACCAGGATTAAAAAAAAAATCGGTATTTTTCAGGTTCAGAATCATGTACTGAATTCATGGTAACTGTATTCGCGTCGACGTCTCTGCCACCCTGTATAGGTGTTGGAGGTCAGATAGGCAGTCGTCCATGTAAAATACTGGTATTTAGCTGCATCCGGTTATACTGAAAGTCAGCCCCAACATAGTTTGAAAAAGGCTACGTTGGAACAAACGTGTAAACCGAACAGTTTAAAAGTGTCGTATTAGTTAAGAAATATGCCATTAGAGGCACCTCAGTAGATGACAACTATCTGACATGGTCGGATTACACACTCTCTCATTGTAAAAGCTAAACTGTTTCTATGTGCTAATAAATATTTCTGCAATTAATATTCAATCCTGGTTTATTTTACTCAAACCCCACCTGGCTAGGCACATGAAAAATACATATAAGCATGATTGTTATTGTTATTATATTTATTAAAATTGTACGGTATATTTAGCTAAAGCTCCTAATATAATTTAAATCTCAATAAGACCGAGTCTTCAAAGTGAGTATTGAATATCTATAATCATTATATCAGGCGTTCTTGTAAATAATTGCTCAATTTACGGCTCAATGGGGCTTGAATTACATTTTCTGATTCGCACCTAGTAGATAGGTAAAATATTATTGTGAAATACTTATTAAGAAATTATTTTGATAAAATACCTACCTTTATTTAAATAACTTGGTTTTGAAAGAGCAGTTAAGTAGTGGTGGATATGGTAACGTTTTTTTTAAATGTTAAATATTGAGTAATTTTATTAAATACTAGCTTCTATCCGCGACTTCGTCCGTGAGCCTATAACCTTTCTCAAGAATTGAGCTATCCATTGCAAAAAGATTTTTTTTAATCCGACTGGTAGTTTGAGAGATTACTCCCTACATACAAACCAACATACAAACAAACAAATTTTACCTCTTTATAATAGTATAGAAAATACAGATACGGGTGTGTATTAAATACGGACCAGCAGTAAAATTTAAAGAAAATTAAATCTTAACTACTGCTTAAGATATGAAAAGCTCAAATGCAGTTTATCGATTAATTTTGTGTCATGTCAATTTTGATGATATGTAAAAATAACAGTGTTAATACCTAACTTTTGTTTTTAAACTTGCCTACTTTTTGTAGGTATTGTAATTATCTTGCTCCTTGTATGCTCTTGATAAAAAAAATAAGCAGACAAACTTGTGGATACCAAAAACAAAAAAGCCCTACATAACATTTTTGAAAAGCGTAGTTTCTCTTATAAAAACACGCTCATAACCAGTGTCCGTAAACACAACTAAAGGATTAAGATCAATACAATAATATGCAGCAAGGTGCAGCGTTAGGATCTTTTTCTATATCTATATCTAATCTAATCTTTTTCTATATTTATATCTTTTTCTGTAATTTTTATGGTGTACATAATAAAGAATATTCTATCTATCTATCTTTGCTAATAACCACTAACTGCAATCCGAATTTAGCCGGATGAAGTAGGTAACAATTAATATCGAAAATGGATTTTAATACATGTAAATGTAATGGATCGATGGTTGTCTGAATAAATATGTTATATTATTATTCTTTATATTTGTTTTCCTCGGCCTAGCCGGGTAGAGCTGATGGCATGGGCCTAAGCCAAATGTTCATCAGTGGGGTTAATTGGTGGCGGAGTAATGTTTGATACCACGTGGTTATCTGCAGTAGGCTGTATGTTAGCCGAAGTTAAATTCGAGTGGGAATAATGGTGTAAGTTGTCCGACTCACATTGGAAGAATTTTCGTACTAGCCTACATGTATTGAGAATCACTGCCTTCTGCAGCAGGTGGTAGGTGTTAGGTGGCAGGTTGAGGGAACTAAGGGACTGATTCTTTATTATTATTATTTTTACGTCTCTTAACATTTCTCGGGACCCTGGAGTCCTAGACTTTTGGAAGGCGTATGAGGGGCCGAAGCCAACTCGCAGAGGCCCGTTAGAGTTTTTAATTAAATGAGGCACCAACCGACGATCATCCCTGTCCGCACTATGTAAGTGCATCCAAGGACAACCCTCGGTTGGTGTAGGACTATTGCAGGATAGGGAAACAAAGATATTGGGTTATAGGTTTGGATGGCTAAAGTGAACTGGTTATCTAGGACTATGGAAAGACTATGGCCCCTGCCTGATCAATGTTTTATATAAAATACACAGATAAAATGGCAGGGGGTGACTTGTACACTCAATAATAGGCCCCTGAAAACGGTCGCTAGCACATAGTGTCGTAGCGACAAGGGGAGCACATCCTGAGGTGCTTATGAGGAGTGGAGAGGTATTCCACGGCTATCAGGACAATCCCAGTCAAGATCCCTACCAGCATCTAACTGGAATGCTTCCTTCCTGTGAGCACGTTAGGTCTTGCGAATCTCCACTCAAGCCAGCCAATAAAGGCAAGAAGGAGATGGGAGCTCTATTCCTCGTCATTATTCACTCCAGCCTGCCAATAAAAGTATGCCGGAGGTGAAGAATAAGACTTCTCCCGAGAGATCCGTGGAGTCGCTACTGCCCAACAGCTCGCCACATGCTGCCCTACGGGTTTCTGTATCTCTCTTGGTCTGGTTCCTCACCCTAGACCCGTTTCGGCAAAGTAAACTCTACACACCTAGAGTTTAGGAGCGCGCAAGCCCCACCACGACGTCAACGTAGAGATACGGCGGTGGGGTTATTATTATTATCCCTATACATTAACTAATTAATAATAATAAATAAATAAATATTATATTGGGGTAAGTCCGGCCCTGGGATAAGACCGTACGAATCAAACTGGCTAACTTGAAAAATATTTTTTTAATGCTGACAACAGTGAGCTCAGCACCTTTTTAATAAAATAGCGCAGTATTTTTTTACGATCTTATCCTATCACCGAACTTACTCCAACATACCTAAACTTAGTTTATAGGTAAATATAAAAGTAGTACCTAGATATAGCAATATAAAACTTTCCCTAGCTCATAGGTAAGTATCTTGAGAAGAAAATCTTATGACACAATTTTCTTCTGCTACGAACTGTTTCAATTTACGTAGAAAGATATAAGAAAGAAATTATGTTCGTTCGTATGATAATGGTTTCTAAGCCCACGTTCGCACGAACGTAATAAAATCGCAGCGATTTTTTTTCGTTCACTTGATTTTCAACGCGCCGAGAGTTGAAAATTCAACAGTGTGTTTTTTCAACGCGCTGGGACAAGAGTGCGTCACAGCGCGTTAGATTCTCAACGCTCGGCTTGACACCGAGAGTTGAAAATCCAGTGCGCGATAAAATTCCGCGATTTTATTACGTCCATACGAACGTCGACTTATTTAGTTTGCAAGATATATACCAGCAAAGGTCTTGCGCAAAGATGACATAACAAAAATGCTAAGTTGGATTTGAAACTTAGATAGTGGATAAAACTTCGATTTGTTGAAGCAGCAAGTTGAATTCACCTAGTTAGAAATCTTCATATAATCAACCCGTATATAATTGTGTTCTACTGAATACGCTATTCATAATATAATTAACAAACTACCTACCTACTGGTTCATTGCTTCAATTTGAGGTATCTACCTACCGTTGAAAAAATATAGGTAACTATAATATTGTTAATCGCACTCCAGAGCCACAAGACACAAGCGATGCTTAGTTTGTGGCTCTCCGAATTTCGCTAATTTGTATTGTTACTTTTTGACTAATAAACTTTACTCAAATTCAAATTCAAAATAATTTATTTCAGGAATACACCCATATGAAATTCACGACAGATTACAAATTCAATTAATTAATACAATTTATACATTATTACTTTATTACTATTACTTACGTTTTCATAAAAAAGTCCGCTGCTGCTATTTTACCGGTGATATCGATGTAGTGCAAAACTAAGTATGCGCATGTAACAAGCGTAAGTCTCCCTGCGAGTGATCTCTTTACCTCCGTGCCTCGGAAAGCACGTTAAGCCGGGACAACCCGGCTGTCATTCATGGATCTTTGACAGTCGTTATGGGTCGTCAGAGGCCCGAAAGTCTACCAATCAGTCTTACCAAGGGGTATCGTATTACCCAGTTACTGGGTTGTGGAGGTCAGATGGGCAGTCGCTCCATGTAAAATAATGGTATACAGCTGCATCCGGTTAAAATGGAAGCCAAACTAGGCTAGGCAGATTCATTGATCGTTGTAGTGCAAAAAAAGATAGAGATTAACATTTTTACACTTTAACAATTTGAGTGAAAAATCTGTTCAAATCACTTTTATGAAACGATTTGGTGATTGCTACAAAAATCAAGTCTAACGATGTTAAAGTTAGTCAAAAGGAGTTATTTCATTGTTTTCAGAATATTTAATAAGACAGATTTTCATAAAAACAAAGACAAATCTCGAAATAAATCAACGCTCCTCGAATTATGTCTGGGAGATTGAATCTTCTTCAGTTCAAACATTGAACAGAAGACACGTTTGACTGCAGATTTTCCCGAAAGCAGTACAAATAAGAATTCCGAATAATAACCACTTAAGTGTTTTACGTCCCCTATTTCAAAATGCCGTCAGTTTGAAGTAACATTTCATAAATTTTATCTCCGAAAGCATTTTGAGCGCATTTTATAAGTACTTTTTAAAAGCAAACGGAAAGTTCTTGTGGGTCGCGCTCGCGGCGGCTTTCTCCTCACTACGCTATCCCGGGTTTCTTATTTTAGTTTTACGACGTAATCCCGTCATTATCCATTCGACTTATTAAAGTAAAGTAAAGTAAAGTAAAAATTTATTTGCATAGATTGCAGGTTGGATTGCAATAGGTATGTGACAGTGTGATATCTAAATATATAAAAGCGAAAGGTCACTCACTCACTCACTCATTCATCACAAAATCTCGAAAACCGCTTGACGTATAAAGATGAAATTAGGTAGGGAGGTAGTTCATAGTTAGTATACGTCCGCTAAGAACGGATTTTTGGAAATTCGACTTTTAAGGTCACCCCCTTAAAAGTCGAATTTCCAAAAATCATTTCTTGGATTCAGGGATCCGTTTGGGAAATATTAAGCTTTAAAGTGCTAATTTTTGTTAGAGTCAAGTGTCCCCCCCTCTGCCGGCAAAATGGTTGGTTTTGGGTATGTAATAAAAATCACACCAATAGTTTATATAACAAAATTAAAAGGCAAACTATCACAGCCTGCTAAGTAGGCTCTACAAGTTAACGAGTAATAATTGACCAACTTAACTTTGCAGTTACAAAAACATGTTTTCCCATACATTCCGTATGGGAGAACATCTTTTTCAACTACAAAGTTAAGTTTGTTTTTGGGATAAATTCATCCCAACTACGGAATCCTTCATTGTGCGTGGTCCGACACGCACTTGGCCGGTTTTCGACTCAAGCACTATCAACACCAACTTGCAGAAGTGGAAAAAAGTTTAAATTCAGAGAGTTATTCAACTTTGTTTAACATTAACAAATTGAAAGTATTTTTAAAACACTCCCATGACTCCCAAAAAATTAAAATGAATATTCTAGCACCTGGAATCGATGAATAGACCCCCCAGAAAACTCTCAATTTTTTTTTGGCAAATCAAAAAAATTCTTCAGGCGTCCAGCTACTTTGCAAATAAGAGTACTCATTCATGCATTGCCATCTTCTCATAACAATTAAACAAAAACCGCATGAGCGATCGCCCTGAAAATTTTATGGCTTACTTATGATATATTGAGGTATCTTGAGCTAAAGTTTTGTTAAGCTAAGATGATTATTAATAACTTTAAAAAATTCGAGAAATTTCTTGCATTTCTTCGATTTTTTTAAATAAAAAATAGCCATTTTAACATGGTTAATTGAAAAAACGGGATTACGGGATCTTGTGTATTTTTTTATTGAATACAACTTTTGTCAAATGAGATTTTGGCTTAAAACCCTCAGATTCCAAGTTATTCGTGCAAATGTAAAACAATACGTATTTTTCATACAAAAATCATATTTTGTTGATTTGAACAATGAAGCGGGTAGGTTCGAGGGGGCGCAACCCACGGATCTATATTCTCTATCATATAACTTATCCACAACCCCTAAACTTATGTAACTTATCCACGACACCTAAACTAATGTTACTTATCCACGACCCTTAAACTTATGTAGCTTATCCACGACCCCTAAAATTTTATAACTTATCCATGACCCCTAACTTATATAACTTATCCACGACCCCTAATTTTATGTAATTTATCCACGACCCCTAAACTTTTATAACATATCCACGACCCTTATACTTATGTAACTTATCCACGACCCCTAACTAACGTAACTTATCCACGACCCCTTAACTTTAATAACTTATCCACGACCCCTAACTTATATAACTTATCCACGACCCCTAAACTAAAGTAACTTAACCACGACCCCTAAACTTATGTAACTTATCCATTACTCCTAAACTTATGTAACTTATCCACGACCTCTAAACTTAAGTAACTTATCTACGACCCCTAAAATTTTATAACTTATCCACGACCCTTATACTCATGTAACTTATCCACGACCCCTAAACTTATGTAACTTATCCACGACCCTTAAACTTATGTAGCTTATCCACGACCCCTAAAATTTTATAACTTATCCACGACCCCTAACTTATATAACTTATCCACGACCCCTAAAGTTTTATAACTTATCCACGACCCTTAAACTTATGTAACTTATCCACGACACCTAACCTAATGTTACTTATCCACGACCCTTAAACTTATGTAGCTTATCCACGACCCCTAAAATTTTATAACTTATCCATGACCCCTAACTTATATAACTTATCCACGACCCCTAATTTTATGTAATTTATCCACGACCCCTAAACTTTTATAACTTATCCACGACCCTTATACTTATGTAACTTATCCACGACCCCTAACTTACATAACTTATCCACGACCCCTTAACTTTAATAACTTATCCATGACCCCTAAACTTTTATAACTTATTCACGACCCCTAAACTTCTATAACTTATCCACGACCATTAAACTTTCATAACTTATCCACGACCCTTAAACTTATGTAGCTTATTCACGACCCCTAAAATTTTATAACTTATCCACGACCCCTAACTTATATAACTTATCCACGACCCCTAAAGTTTTATAACTTATCCACGACCCTTAAACTTATGTAACTTATCCACGACACCTAAACTAATGTTACTTATCCACGACCCCTAAAATTTTATAACTTATCCATGACCCCTAACTTATATAACTTATCCACGACCCCTAATTTTATGTAATTTATCCACGACCCCTAAACTTTTATAACTTATCCACGACCCTTATACTTATGTAACTTATCCACGACCCCTAACTTACATAACTTATCCACGACCCCTTAACTTTAATAACTTATCCATGACCCTTATACTTATGTAACTTATCCACGACCATTAAACTTTCATAACTTATCCACGACCCTTAAACTTATGTAACTTATCCATGACCCCTAAACTTTTATAACTTATCCACGACCCTTATACTTATGTAACTTATCCACGACCCCTAACTTATATAACTTATCCACGACCCTTAAACTTATGTAACTTATCCACGACCCAAAACTTATGTTACTTAGCTACGATCCCTAAACTTTTATAACTTATCCACGACCCCTAAACTTTAATAACTTATCCACGACCCCTAAACATTAATAACTTATCCACGACCCTTAAACTTATGTTACTTATCCACGACCCTTAAACTTATGTAACTTATCCACGACCCCTAAATTTTTGTAACTTATTCGCGACCCCTAAACTTTTATAACTTATCCACGACCCTTAAACTTATGTTACTTATCCACGACCATTAAACTTATGTAACTTATCCACGAACCCTAAAATTTTATAACTTATCCACGACCCCTAACTTATATAACTTATCCACGACGCCTAAACTTTTATAACTTATCCACGACCCCCAAACTTATAATACTTATCCACGACCCCTAAACTTTTATAACTTATCCACGACCCCCAAACTTATGTTACTTATCCACGACCCCTTAACTTTAATAACTTATCCACGACCCCTAAACTTTAATAACTTATCCACGACCCCTAAACTTTTATAACTTATCCACGACCCCTAACTTATATAACTTATCCACGACCCCTAAACTTATGTTACTTATCCATGACCCCTAAACTTTTATAACTTATCCACGTCCCCCAAACTTATGTTACTTATCCACGACCCCTAAACTTTTATAACTTATCCATGACCCCTAACTTATATAACTTATCCACGACCCCTAAACTTATGTAACTTATCCATGACCCCTAAACTTTTATAACTTATCCACGACCCTTATACTTATGTAACTTATCCACGACCCCTAACTTATATAACTTATCCACGACCCCTAAACTTTTACAACTTATCCATGACCCCTAAACTTATGTAACTTATCCACGACCCCTAAACTAATGTTACTTATCCACGACCCCTAAACTTTTATAACTTATCCACGACCCCCAAACTTATGTTACTTATCCACGACCCCTAAACTTTTATAACTTATCCACGACCCCTAAACTTTTATAACTTATGCACGACCCCCAAACTTTTATAACTTATCCATGACGCCTAACTTAAGTAACTTATCCACGACCCCTAAAGTTTTATAAATTATCCATGACCCCTAAACTGTTATAACTTATTCACGACCCCTAAGCTTTTATACCTTATCAACGAACCTTAAACTTATGTAACTTATCCACGACCCCTAAAATTTTATAACTTATCCACGACCCCTAACTTATATAACTTATCCACGACCCTTAAACTTATGTAACTTATCCACGACCCAAAACTTATGTTACTTAGCTACGATCCCTAAACTTTTATAACTCATCCACGACCCCTAAACTTTAATAACTTATCCACGACCCCTAAACATTAATAACTTATCCACGACCCTTAAACTTATGTTACTTATCCACGACCCTTAAACTTATGTAACTTATCCACGACCCCCAAACTTATAATACTTATCCACGACCCCTAAACTTTTATAACTTATGCACGACCCCCAAACTTTTATAACTTATCCATGACGCCTAACTTAAGTAACTTATCCACGACCCCTAAAGTTTTATAAATTATCCATGACCCCTAAACTGTTATAACTTATTCACGACCCCTAAGCTTTTATACCTTATCAACGAACCTTAAACTTATGTAACTTATCCACGACCCCTAAAATTTTATAACTTATCCACGACCCCTAACTTATATAACTTATCCACGACCCTTAAACTTATGTAACTTATCCACGACCCAAAACTTATGTTACTTAGCTACGATCCCTAAACTTTTATAACTCATCCACGACCCCTAAACTTTAATAACTTATCCACGACCCCTAAACATTAATAACTTATCCACGACCCTTAAACTTATGTTACTTATCCACGACCCTTAAACTTATGTAACTTATCCACGACCCCCAAACTTATAATACTTATCCACGACCCCTAAACTTTTATAACTTATCCACGACCCCCAAACTTATGTTACTTATCCACGACCCCTTAACTTTAATAACTTATCCACGACCCCTAAACTTTAATAACTTATACACGACCCCTAAACTTTTATAACTTATCCACGACCCCTAACTTATATAACTTATCCACGACCCCTAAACTTATGTTACTTATCCATGACCCCTAAACTTTTATAACTTATCCACGTCCCCCAAACTTATGTTACTTATCCACGACCCCTAAACTTTTATAACTTATCCATGACCCCTAACTTATATAACTTATCCACGACCCCTAAACTTAAGTAACTTATCCGCGACCCCTAAACTTTTATAGCTTATCCACGACCCTAAAACTTTTATAACTTATCCATGACACCTAAACTGTTATAACTTATTCACGACCCCTAAGCTTTTATACCTTATCCACGACCCTTAAACTTATGTAACTTATCCACGACCCCTAAAATTTTATAACTTATCCACGACCCCTAACTTATATAACTTATCCACGACCCTTAAACTTATGTAACTTATACACGACCCCAAAATTTTTATAACTTATTCACGACCCCTAAACTTTTATAACTTATCCACGACCATTTAACTTATGTAGCTTATCCACGACCCCTAACTTATATAACTTATCCACGACCCTTAAACTTATGTTACTTATACACGAACCCTAAATTTTTATAACTTATTCGCGACCCCTAAACTTTTATAACTTATCCACGACCCTTAAACTTATGTTACTTATCCACGACCATTAAACTTATGTAACTTATCCACGAACCCTAAAATTTTATAACTTATCCACGACCCCTAACTTATATAACTTATCCACGACGCCTAAACTTTTATAACTTATCCACGACCCCTAACTTATATAACTTATCCACGACCCCTAAACTTTTATAACTTATCTACGACCCCTAACTTATATAACTTATCCACGACCCCTAAACTTATGTTACTTATCCATGACCCCTAAACTTTTATAACTTATCCACGTCCCCCAAACTTATGTTACTTATCCAAGACCCCTAAACTTTTATAACTTATCCATGACCCCTTACTTATATAACTTATCCACGACCCCTAAACTTAAGTAACTTATCCACGACCCCTAAACTTTTATAGCTTATCCACGACCCTAAAACTTTTATAACTTATCCATGACACCTAAACTTTAATAACTTATCCACGACCACTAAACATTAATAACTTATCCACGACCCTTAAACTTATGTTACTTATCCACGACCCTTAAACTTATGTAACTTATCCACGACCCCTAAATTTTTATAACTTATTCCCGACCCCTAAACTTTTATAACTTATCCACGACCCTTAAACTTATGTTACTTATCCACGACCATTAAACTTATGTAACTTATCCACGACCCCTAAACTTAAGTAACTTATCCACGACCCCTAAAATTTTATAACTTATCCACGACCCCTAACTTATGTAACTTATCCACGACCCTTTAACTTATGTAGCTTATCCACGACCCCTAAAATTTTATAACTTATCCACGACCCCTAACTTATATAACTTATCCACGACCTTTAAACTTATGTAACTTATCCACGACCCCTAAACATATGTTACTTATCCACGACCCCTCAACTTTTATAACTAACAAACAAACATACAAACATACAAATAAACATACAAGCAAACATACAAACAAACATACTAGCAAACAAACAAACAGGCATACATACATAAAAACATAAAAACAAACATAAATTCAAACAAACATACACACATAATACATACGAATAAACATACAAACATACATTCAAAAAACAAACATACAAACAAACAAACAAACAAACAAACATACAAACAAACAAACATTCAAACAAACATACATACAAACAAACATACACACATAATACATACGAACAAACATACAAACTTATAAACATACAAACAAACAAACAAACATACAAACATACAAACAAACATACAAACAAACAAACATACATACAAACATAAAAACAAAAATAAAAACAAACATACAAACAAACAAAATAGCGGTAATTTAATCAAAATTGCGGTAGATGTTTAACTTAGTGACGTTTGGTAGGATTCAAAAAGGATTATTATGGCGTTATCGAGTCAGTTGCTTGGTAGATGTTCAGTTGGTTGGTTCTAGTGCCGTTGTTGTGTGAAATAGATGGACCAGGTGTCATGAAAGTTAAGTAATTTAATATTATACAGTTATTATTGCCTATTATGATTATGTTGTTGTGTATGGTATATTATTGCCAATATTGCTATTTTTATTATGTTGCTATTATTCAAGACAGAATTAAACTGTTTTCGAGATAGCGATAATTTATGGAAATATAAGAAATGTATTGATAGAATACTGTAATACTGTTTCCATGGAGTTTCTTGTCCTTCTCCATGAAGACAACTAGCTTTCTGATTAAATACTGACAAGTCTAATTAAATAAATGTCTAGCCTTGTCTTTCTGTGGTTTAATTCATGAAATCTGTGCAGGACGCCCACTCGCACCATAATGAACTTAAGGAAAATCAGTGATTAGTGAACAGTGAATAGTGAATAAACACGGCCAGTGACACATATCTATAAGTGACACATACCTATAAGTGATACCCTAGTTATATATTTGACTCGTTAATCGCTAACTTTGTAATGGTCGGGCGCAACTCCAGGTCAAGTCGATGCAGGTTTGAACATGTCGAAACCTGTCCATTTCCGAGACGCCTCTGCATTCCTCTGATTGGTGGACCTGGAGTTGGGCCCGCCCACCAATTTATGAAAATTAGTTTAATTGAATAATTAATTTGTTACGCGGGACGTCACCGCCGCTACTTGTACCCATGTAATTTACTACAACTGTAAGATATATTGAGCAAGCGACACTGGTTTTCACCCATGCCCATCTAGCGCCACGTCGACGCACGGATTGGAACATGTTCAAAGAAAGGATGGAAACCACCACACCCACTCGGCCTGTCACCAATATCACAGAAGTGAACGAGCTGGCGGAGGGGCTCACTGCCTGCATACAGAACGCCTTGGAGACGGCGACATGCACCTCTACCGCGCCCCAGGGACGCTATAATAAGCTCCCAACACACATCGCAAACATGATCGCCGAAAAAAGGCGTTTGCGGAAACAGTGGCAGCAAACAAGATGCCCCACCATGAAAAACCAGCTCAACCGGATCACTGATAAAGTGAAGGCCGAGTTACAGACGCACACCAACGAGGGCTGGATGGACTACATCCACTCCGCCGATAGCGACTGGACGTCGGTACATAAGATCTGCCGACGTCTCAAGAATACTCCAGCCCCGGTGCGCCCGCTGCAAAACAGCGACGGGGCGCTGCGGCAGCGGGGGGGCGGGGGAAATATTCGCTGCCCACCTGGAGCGTCAATTCACGCCGAACCCTACGGATGCCCACGACCATGTCAGATCAGTCGAGCAACACCTTGGAGAGTACTTCAAGACGCCGGTAGCTCCTGATGAAGACCCAATCTTCGTCTCCCCGGGCCAAGTACTGAGGGCAATCAGACGCACAAAGCCAAAGAAGGCCCCCGGTGCGGACGGAATAACAAACGCCGCACTCCGCCACCTGCCACCGAAAGCGGTGGCGGCACTAGCCCGCCTGTACAACGGCATACTCCGCACCGGCGCCTTCCCCTCCTGCTGGAAGTTGGGGAAGGTCATCATGTTGCCCAAGCCCGGGAAGAACATTTTGAAGCCGGAAAGCTACCGGCCAATAACGCTACTACCCACCACCTCCAAGGTGTTTGAGTCGCTCCTGTTGCGTCATCTGACACCGCACATAACGCCTCGCCCGGAACAGTTTGGGTTCCGGGCTGAACATAGCACGACGCTCCAGTTGTCGAGGGTACTGCACATCCTCACGGCGGCCGTGAACAAAAGGGAGTACGCCGCAGCAGTATTCCTCGACATGGAAAAGGCGTTTGACCGGGTCTGGCACGCCGGCTTACTGTACAAGCTCACCCTCACCACAGCGCCCCGTCGCTTGATACAGGTGGTTTCCTCCTTTCTACAGGATAGGTCTATCAAGGTCTCGGTGGAGAACGAGCTCTCCAGCGCACGCCCCGTCACCGCGGGGGTGCCACAGGGGAGCTGTGTCTCGCCTGCGTTGTACTCTGTGTACACCGACGACATACCCGCCACGCACACAGCGAAACTCGCGCTGTACGCTGACGACGCCGCGTACATCACCACTTCACTGTCGGCTGACCACGCGGCCATCAAGATGCAGCGCGCCCTGGACGACCTCCCCGACTGGCTCAGCAAGTGGAGACTGTCGGTAAACGCAGGTAAGACGCAGGCGATCATCGTCACGGCACGCGGCCGGATGCACCCACCGAACCTTGAGCTCATGGGGACCGAAGTCAAATGGACAAAGACCGCCAAGTACTTGGGGGTCACTCTCGACAGCCGGCTCTCCATGGGCCCGCACGTCTGCAACACCGTCGCGCGGGTAAAGGTAACTCAACATCTCCTCCGCCCGGTACTCTCGTCACGCCTCCCATTGCGAGTCAAGCTGGGCATTTATAAGACCTACGTGCGACCGCAAATCACCTACGCCGCCCCGGCTTGGCTCGCCCTCACGGCCGAGATACACAAGAAAAAGCTCCAGACGCAGCAAAACTACGCGCTGCGCCGTATAACAAAGGCCCCTCGGTACGTGAGGAACTCTGTTATCCACAGGGACCTGCGTGTCGAGAGTATCGAGGACTTCTGCATGAACATGACGCGGAGGATGTTCGCGCGTGCCGACGTCTCTGAATTGCACCACATCAGAGACATTGCACCCTGGCACGCGCGCCCGCCGGACTACAAGCGCTTCCCGCGCGACACTATCGCCGACACCGTCGCAGACGTCGCGCAAAAAGACCTATCAACACTACCGGATTGACCCTTCTGAGTAAGTCGCCCTCAGTCTACACGCGGCTTACCCATGACACTTAGAACTCCACACTCGCCACACGACACTAGCCGCGTGCCAAGCGTACTAGGTTGACATAGACGCCAAGCGCGCGGCTCACACACACATGACTCCACACGCGCAGAGAAACCCAAACAAGAACTACACGAGCGACGTACACACAACTCAAGTCGCTCGATACACACTACAACGCCCCGCACCCTGTGACGCTACTGGCTAGATCCGGTTCACGTTACAGGGGGTGGGGAAAATCCTACTGTAGGGAGCGCCAACCAAAACTGACGCTCTCGTTGCTAGATCGGTCCTTGCTGGGCCTTCCCTAGGGTACTAGGGATCTCACCCGGCAGGGGCCTGGTCGCACGGGCGTCATGAAGCACTTCGGGCGCTCCTACAGATACACCCCAAAAACACACCCAATGCGCTGAGGGGAGGCATACCCCTCAACGAATAGGTGTGCATTAAGCACTCCCACCCCCTCGTAGAGGGGGAGGGAAAATCCAACGACCAGTCCTCGATTCTGGGGACTGAGAGACCAACTCCTCGGGCAAGGGGCCAAAAAGCCCCCAAACCGATTCCTCGCGCCCCCATTAGGGGACGCAGAGAAGACTACGACGTTTTCACCCACTCGACGCTCGGCACCGGTCACGGACGGTTGTATGCTTGCGCTCTCCCGTTCATGACTCATTGCCCTGAGTCATATTTCCGTTGCGTTTCGTAACGATTTTCGTAGTCTCTCGACTACATCCGATCTCCGATCGTTTATCGATCGGGCATAGATCCACCAAAAAGGCCTTTTTCAAGGCTATCTTATTTCTCTAACAAGAGATACTCGTCTGTAGATTCACTAGGCCCCTTCCGGGCAAAACCACAGTTTCGTGGTCACTCGGTGGATACCATACGGTGCCAACGAAACCGAGTGGGGTGTTGACCCAACACACCCGCCGACCCCCTTCAGGGTTAGGCAGTGAATTGGCCGGGTCCCAGTGTTTGGCCTTGGGGGATCTCCTAGTCAACACGTGGTGACAGTTTTGCCTCCACAGCAACACACCTAGCGTGGTCGGGTATCTTCATACCCTTCACACTAGACTGGATAGGACCCCGTTGCACATTAAGATAGGCAACGGGCCAAATCAAGCTTAGGGCTCACCGATAGGCACTCATCCTCCCTGTCTTACCCGACAGGGAGGGATTGTACACATCCCCGGCATTCCCACCGGGGAGATAGGCATAGTTAGGCTATTCCCTCCCCCCCCCGCTATTATAGCTACCAAAGTAGTAGACCTCGAGCTTCTCTCGAAGCAATTAGCTCATCTCCTCGAATTTATACTCGAGTCGGAGCCTTCCCTCCGCGGGAAATATGGGGATCAGCTCTCCAGCCTCTTGAGCATTTCAAGAGGCGAAAACCCCCACCAAGATATCAGCGTCGCTACTTTCAGCGACGCTCTAGACACCCCTCCGACCGTAGAGTCGCCCAGACCCCCCTCCCCCTCCCCCTCGTCGGAGTCAATGGACACCGACGCCCCCGCTGCTTCTTCAAAGCAACCCTCTTACCCCTCTGGCTCGGAGGAAGACGAGGTAAAGTCCGCTGCTTCCTCTACCTCTTCCTCCCCCTCCGACGACGGCTTCATAGCCGTCCAAGGTAAGGGGAGAAAGAGGAAGAACAGGAAGCAGAGCTCTGCGCAGGCCTGTAAGGTCGCCGCAATCGAGGACTCTGACTCCTCTTCGTCCGTAGTCACCCTCAAACCCGCTGGGGTAAAACAACGCGCTACCGTCGCGACTTGCGCTACCGTAGCTTCCCCCTCCCCCTCCACCGCCCCACCGACCGCGTCTACCGCGAAGGCCCCCCCCGCGCCCCTCGCCCCCCGAACCGCGTCATCCTCCGCAAAGGATCCCCCCGCGTCCCCCGCCTCCCCGACCGCATCATCCACCGCGATGAATTGCCCCACGCCCCCCGCGAAAAAGATTCCCCCTCCACCCCCCCTGTTCGTACAGGACAAGGGGAAGTGGACGGACATCTCAAAATGGTGCGCTGATCAAAAGATCACTTCACCAGCGCCCGAAATACCCAGCAGGGTATAAAAGTTCTAGTCCCTACGTCGCGCGACTATAGGGAACTAACCCGTCTACTGAGAGCGAGAGGTGTGTCATACCACACCTACTCTCTCCCAGAAGAGAAACAAGTTCGCGTTGTCATAAAACGCATCCCTAGGGAAATCCTCCCCTCTGAAATTCTCGCCGACCTTCAGTCGCAGAACGTCCCGGTAGACGAGGTCCATCGTATGCACCGCTCTAGAGGCGGTGACCTCTACGACATGGTCCTCGTTATCTGTCCGCCCGTAGAGGGCTACCATCCGATCTTCCAAATTCGTTCTCTGTGTCATCTCACAGGGTTCGAGATTGAGAAACCGCTAAAGAGTGGCATTGTCGGTCAATGCCACAGGTGCCAGTTATACGGCCACTCACAGCGGAATTGCCATGCTACACCCAGGTGCGTAAAGTGCCTGGGAGAGCATAGCACTTCCGACTGCTCCCGTCCCAAAGACCGTACCCTATGTACCGTACCTCCTAGCTGCGTTCTATGCGGCAAAGAGAGCCACCCGGCTAACTACCAGGGTTGCTCAAAAGCCCCTAAGGCCTCTTCTCCCAAGCTGGGGAAGCGCTCCGGTGCTCGCCAGCAAAGGGAAACTCCCTCCTCATCCTCTTATAGGATTCCCTCCGCCCTTATGCCCCAACGACTAAGCCCTCAGAGGCCGAGTCCGTGGAATTATCTCCACCACCAGCAGTCTTTCCCTGCCTTGGTGCCCTCTTACGGTCACTTCCCCCCCCCCGCCGTCCCCCCATCTCCTCCCCCCCCACCTTAGGGACCCCCGTTTCCGTGGCACCGCGCCACCCGCGCCCTCCGCGCGTCCCGCGCACTCTGCGCCCCCCGCGCCCGCCGCGCCCCCCGCTAAACCCGCGCCTGCTCCCCAAGCTCCGCGTCCCCCGACTGCCGGTCCCGTGACCGAGCAGCTGTCAGGTGTTGCCTCGTTCAACATAATCACCTCAAATTACGCGAGTTTTGCCTCCCCGCGTGCTAGGGAAATGACAAAACTCATCGTCGCCGCCCAAGGCAATATCATTAGGATCCAATCCATATATAATGCGTATCCGGATATTACGCAAGCCCTAGAATCCCTCGCCCAAACGCCTAAATCTTTCAATGGATAACGAGGCCTTAGCTAAATTTAAACCCCGATCCCTAATAATAGGTTACTTTAACGCCAACGGCATAAAATCCCAAAGGGAAGAAATAGGGCTCTTCCTCCGCGATCATCAAATAGACGTTCTCTTAATACAAGAGACCTTCCTAAAGCCTTGCAATCGTGATCCGTCACTTGCCAATTACCGGATAGTTCGCAATGACAGGTCGCGATGTCACAAAGGTGGCACCCTGATCTATTATAGAAAGCAGCTTCACTGCATCCCACTAGACCCTCCCCCCCTCTCGGTATTAGAAGTCTCCGCCTGCCGTCTAGGCATGTCAGGTCACGAGCCGATCACTCTCGTATCGGTCTATAATCCCCCCGGTAACACCGCGGGGCATTACCATTACCAACGCCTTTCAAACGACCTCTCGATTCTACTCGCTATGAGTAACTCGCTCATGATAGCGGGCGATCTAAATGCCAAACATCCCTCTTGGAATAGTTCGGTAACCAATCTCAGAGGTCAACACCTGTTCGACCTCTCAAACTCCCTGACCTTTGACGTCATCGCTCCCATGACTCCCACTCATTTCTCGCTCATAAATCCCAATCATGCCCCCGATATCTTAGACGTGGCGCTCCTTAAGAACGTCAACTTAAAGTTAGATTCGATAGAAACAGTACAAGAGCTAGACTCTGATCACCGCCCGGTAGTCATGAGACTATACCCCCGCATAGGTCTTTCCGACCCGAACGCCCCCCCTATCACTAAGAGGATCACGGACTGGAAGAAAGTAAGCACACAGCTGAAATCCAACACGTCCCCTCAACTAGACTCTATCCCCGACCTTTTCGACTCGGTCGCCGACACCACGGCCGCGATCGACTCACTCACTAATCACGTACAAACCGTCCTGAACGATTGTTCAAGGGAAGTTCCAGCGACGGATGACCGTCGCTGGAACTTGCCGGACGACGTGCGTGCATTACTGACTGAGAAGAACGCGGCCATACGTGCCTACGATAGCTTTCCCTGTAACGCCAACAAAGCCCAAATGCGCTATTTACAGAGATCTGTAAAGGTACGTATAGCGGAGCTGCGGGACGCGAGCTGGGGAAAGTTACTCGACGAACTAGAGCCCACCCATCAGGCCTTCTGGGAGCTCCAGAGGAAACTCAGGTCTCCCCAGGTCTCAGCCATGCCCCCCCTGACCCGTCCCGATAAATCCATTGCATTCGACGATGCCGAAAAGGCTGAATGCCTCGCAGACAGCCTCGAGGCCCAATGCACTCCCAATTACCTACCTGTAGACAAAGCTCACCTGAAAAAGGTCGACGCCGAAGTTGAACGTAGAGCCTCTCTCCCTCCCGTCGACGACCCTGATTGTCCACTGCCCCCCGTCCTCCCGGACGAGGTGCACGACATTATCAAAGGTCTTAAAGTCCGTAAAGCCCCCGGTTCAGATGGCATCACCAATAGGGTGATCCAACTATTCCCTGCCCACCTAATAATGCTTTTGACCACCATCTTCAATGGTGCCTTAAGCAACAATATCTTCCCCCAGTCATGGAAAGAGGCCACGGTTATCGGTATCCCAAAGCCCGGCAAGCCCAAAACCGAGGCCTCTAGCTACCGTCCCATCAGTCTGCTCAAGGTTCTCGGAAAAATCTATGACAGGCTTATTTATAAGCGCCTCAGAGATTTCGCCGAGACCGAGGGCCTCATCCCCAACGAACAGTTCGGCTTTCGAACTGAGCACTCTAGCGTGCATCAGGCCCACCACATCGTAGAATCCATAAGCGCTGGTTTCCAACGCGGGACTATGACCGGTGCAGTATTCTTCGACGTAGCGAAAGCGTTCGATAAAGTCTGGCACAACGGCTTAATATACAAGCTGTACCAACTCGGCGTGCCAGATCATCTCGTACTCATCTTACGAGACTTTTTATCGAATCGCGTCTTCCGTTATCGCATCGAAGGAGCGTTATCCACTCCCCGTCCCATCCGCGCAGGTGTCCCTTAGGACTCTGTGGTGTCCCCCCTCATTTTCACGCTTTACACAAGCGATATCCCTAAAGGATGCGGTAGGTTGCAGTTGGGTCTGTTCGCAGACGACACTGCCATCTACTTCAGCTCTAGATCCCCCGACATCATTCGCCTAAATCTCCAACGCGCAGTCAATAGACTGGCAGCTTGGTTTACAAAATGGCGGGTAGAAGTCAACCCCGATAAAAGCCAAGCGGTTCTCTTTACGAAGCCGCGTCCAAGGCTCAAAAACCCCCTCCCCCGACCAATCACCATGTTCGGCAAACCGATCCCTTGGGAGAAGCGAGCTAAATATCTCGGTGTCGTTCTAGACCATCATTTGACCTTCGCAGAGCACATAAAGATGGTTCGTTCGCGAGTCTCTTTCGCTCTCGGTAGACTCTTTTACCTGGTGAATGCACGTAGCAAATTGTCACTTAGGTGCAAATTGCGCGTTTACACGGCGTGCATTCGACCGATCATGACCTATGCGGGTGCCGTCTTCGCTCATGCGAAACCCCGTCATATCCATAGGATGCAAACAGTCCAAAATAAATTCCTCCGTAGGGCCACAGGTTCCCCCTGGTTCGTCAGGAACGAGGCACTCCACCTCGACCTAAAGATTCCCACAATCCACCAGTTTCTAAAACGCCTTTCCAAGCGTTTCTTTGAGTCCGCGGCCAAACATCGCAACCCTCTGGTTGTCGAGGCCGCCAGTTATGTCCCGAGTAGAATCAGCCATGTTCGCCGTCCAAGGCATATCCTCGTAGATCCCGATGACCCCATAACCCTCCTCCAGGAGAGCAATAGGGAAACAAGTACAGTGTACAAACACAGACGCCTCCCGTCATACCGACCTCGCCGCCGAGGTCCTTTGCGATCTCGTCCGCCGCGCCCCCGAGTAAATAATACTCCCCCCCGACCCTTGCTCGAAAACGAGGTGCCAGCAGTTGTTGCAGCTGTGCACGTAGCTTTAAATTCCCCGACTAATAATAATGATCAAAACCTTTTGATCCAGCCCGTCCCATCTTTTGATGTCCTCCCTCCGGATAACGCCCTAAGCCGAGGCTCGAACCCCGCAGGGGGTGCCCTTAGTGAGCGTTCATCCTTAAATCTTTAGCTTAGTTTATTTGTGCCCTGGCTGGAGGCTTTGAGTGTAGTAGCTTAAGGCAACCACAGGATTGACCGGTTAAACAGCTACGGTTTTCGGAACCAGCTGTGAGATGCCCAACAGAAAAAGAAAAAAAAAAAAAAAAAAGCAAGCGACACTGGCTGTAATTTTCGAACAATTGGTGAAATAAGTAAAACACAACGTTCTTCAAGTTAATGAGTTTTATTCAAGAATCCAGGCAGCAGTATCCTCCAATCCAGCGCACTGTGTGTGAGCCCCATAACGCTCATACAATATAATCTTATTAAGTTTTAAGATAGTTCCACTACATAAGATTTGTTAATTATTACTTAGTTGAGAAGATAATTAGCATTTATATATGACCATCTACGATTGGTCTAAAATGACGGGAATGATTTATGACTTGAGTAAGATTGGGAGACTATAAAAATCCTACCCGCCAATTCTGGGACTCCGATTTAACTGTGGTGAAAGATGGACTACCTATATGGTTCACGTAAGTTAATTGATCACATAGCTTTATTATTGCTGATAACTGTTTTTCTGTATGTTATGATATATATTATGTCTTGTGTGTAAATCGAATCAGGGAATATTCATGTTGTTGCTATATCTTTGAGAGACCTATTCTCAAATACCCAAGAGATTAATGTGATAGTCTATACTAATAATAATATTAATTATATAATAATATTATAAAGAGGTAACATTTGTTTGTAAGTTTGTATATAGCGGGTAATCTCCGGAAGTAATGAACCAATTTTAAAAATTGTTTCACTGGTAGAAAGCTACATTATTCGTGAGTGCTATAGGCTATAAATTATAAAGATATCACGCATATTAGCCGAACTATCTCAATTTTTGTCTAGCCAGGCGGAAAAAAATTGCTCTTACAACTGAGTTATTTGCATGCGCTGCCTTAACAGTTGTATATAATTGAAAACAATGTATGGCAACCTGGTCCGCTTTGAATAGTTCTACAAAAAAGACCGCGACACCATATTTCTATCTTTTATATTTTAGCAGATATAGTAGCTTTTATGTGTTAAAAAAAAGTATTTTTCGACGTACTTACCTTTGGACGATTTTTTAAACAACAAAATATTAGACTTTATCGAAAAAAATATTATTATGATCACAAGAACATCATAGAGATACGATTTTCCCAAAACAGTAGGTCAATTGGTTAAATAGTTTCGAAGATAATATAAAATTACTAAATCGCAAAATGCCGCCGTCCATTCTCGAACCGCATTAGAACATGTTTTGTACGGACGTTTTATCCATTTACCCATAGATGGCGTTGTGCAATTCCGTCATTTTTCTGAATCGCGGTGAGACAAGAGCAGCTCGAGTATGCCGTACGGAAGACTCTGCTCTTGAAAATCATCAGCGCCTCTCGAGGAATAGAGAAAATATTTCGCAAGCACGCGCTGGGGAATCTAGCTCCGAGCGTTCACAGCGGCTTGCTAACCAAAGCTGGAGAACATCGCAGGTGCTCGGGAATCTAGCACTGAACGTACGCAACGTCTCAGTGATTTAAGGTAGCATGTCTCTGCAACAAGGGATAGGGAGTCTAGCGCTGAGCGCTCGCAGCGGCTTGCTAGCCAAACTGTGAGAATATCGCAGGCCCGTGCTCGGGAATCTAGCGCTGAACGTGCGCAACGTCTCAGTGATTTAAGGTAGCATGTCTCTGCAACAATGGATAAAGAGTCTAGCGCTGAGCGCTCGCAGCGGCTCGCTAGCCAAACTGTGAGAACATCGCAGGCCCGTGCTCGGGAATCTAGCGCTGAACGTGCGCAGCGTCTCAGTGATTTAAGGTAGCATGTCTCTGCAACAAGGGATAGGGAGTCTTGCACTGAGCGCTCGCAGAAGCTCGCTAGCCAAAGCGCGAGAACATCGCAGGCCTGTGCTCGGGAATCTAGCGCTGAACGTGCGCAGCGTCTTTCTGATTTATATGCAATAAAAACAAAACCCTTCTTTTGGCAGTCAGGAAATAAATCATAGCACTCAGTACTAACTGAACTACACTCATAATTTCATCACAACTTAAAATGTTTACCGCCCAACGAAGTGGGCACGGGTCAGCTAGTAATAATATAAGTATACTAATGTGAAAATGTGTTGATAAAATACTTTAAAACAAGCTTCCATCGAGTTTCTTACCCTTCTTCTCTATGATGACCTAGATTTGGAACGGGTAACTAGCTTTCTTATTAATGATACCTATTTATTGACAAGCCTAATTGAAATAAATGCCTAGTCTTGTCTTTATGTGCCTTTCTTCATAAAATCCTTTCCCTAGACACAAGTATTCAAAGACACCTACATACATAATAATTAACTAGTAACCATTCTGACACTCAAAGCTCGATAATTAAGTGGATATTAATGCCTATAAATGTAGTTTTAATCCACATTCTAAGACGCGCGTGCGGTATCGTTTCGGTTTACCGACCAGTGAGGAAACATAAGCAGTACCGAAACGGTACAGAATCGGTACCGAAACGATACCGTACAGACCAATGAAGAAAAGGCCTAACGAGATTGTCCTTAACTTTTTGAAACATGTTGATCTGCATTCACAGATTTCTTAAAAATTGCCAATTTTCACCAAAAAAAAATCCAAAAACTATGTCACACTAGGTCTCACTAGGTTTGAACTTTGAGTACAAGAATGTCCGTCTGTATGTTAACTTTTCACGCCTAAACCACAATCAAATTCCAAATTCGAATTCTTTTTCGATCAAATTTGCCAAGGGGATAAACAGCATCTTAGGGTAGGACATAGGCTACTTTTTGTCTCAAAAATAATCCTAAAGGAGGTGATATATAGGTAATGAAAGTAACAAGTTGCCAAAGTCTATAATAGAACTTAGCGATGGGAAGTTCAAAACCCACATCAAACGTGTCCTTATCAAGAAAGCATATTATAAAATTAAAGACTATGTTGAAGACAAGGAAGTTTGGCAATAATTCCTTCTGCATATGTGGCTTCCCTGGTACCTCATTAACGGCATAAATAAGTAAGAGTCTATTAACTGCTCCCAAATTACCATGTTTATTTAAATCTTTATTTTTATTTATTTTTACATTCGTCCTTGACATATTTACTATTCTATTATTTGACATTATATACCTACGATTTAATTTCAACTTTTTTTTTGTGACTTTTGTGGACATGATAATTAATCAGATTGATTACAGTTGTAATAGCAATATAATTGCGTTTTATTAAAATAGGTTTTTAATTTTATTTATTTTTTGTATAGATTCTTTTCTACATATTTTGTGAATGTGAGAACGCTGTAGGCTTAGTGGATTGTAGACCTGTTGACCATTTTCTATTTTGTTAAGTACTTGGTACTTATTGAAAGACCTACACTGTCCTCCCATACCTAGAAACACTGTTATATGAAAGTATTGTAAAAGCCAATTATTTTTAAAAGAGTAACCGTGGAGTTTCTTGCCGGCTCTTCTCCATAGGAAACGACCAATTGGAACCGTGCACCTAGCTTCTGACGTTTTATAAGTGCCCATGTAGGTTTATGTGAAATAAAATATTTTGATTTTGATTTACTCGCCAAAGTTCATGCTGCTAGGCAATGATATAAGTAAAAAGGTGCTGCTAGGACAATGGGAAGTACTATATAGGCTTTGTTTTATTTGCGAGTGTCAATATAAATATGCGGTATAATTTTAATGGCCGTATTTTTTTATTGCATTGACTTGGAAGTTTGATTTTCTTTACAGGTCCAAGGGACCATAGATTTATTTCAACTTGATGCAAGTTGAAATAGATATCAAAAACTTAGATTCAGGCGTTTCTGAGAAAAAGGGTCTTGACAGACAGCGAAGTTATCCTTCAACGGTTTCAATTTTGCATTTTGAGTACAGATTTATTATCTGCCTGTTACCTTTTGATACCGTAACGGCTGAACGTATTTAGATGAAAGGCATACGGACAGGCCATAATCTGGCTTAGAACATAGGATACTCTGAACTCCGGTAGCATGTTCCTGTGGGATATTTTGCGACATTCACGCGGGCGAAGCCGCGGGCAAAAGCTAGTTATTATTATAAATCTGCGAAAACAATCGAATTTGTGGTTTGCGTTGATACGGAGCAGTTCCAATTTTGTGGTTGTGGTATCAATATTCTCGGTTTCTCTGTGTAAATTCGGTACTAAAAACCGAATGTCTCAGGTCAGTGAGCTCGTCCTTAATATGCGAAATGCAGATTCTAGGCTCATTAGGCATGGCGTGAGGAGGCGAAACGCCGGGCATAACTCCGCTGCCGCGAGAAATCACGGCAAAGCGGACAGAACTCCGGTGGTATCTCATGACGTAATAGAGAGTGCGATTGTTGCAACCCAGCGCTGGGCACGCCACAATTACGGCGATAAATCCCCTCTTTGAGGAGTGGCTAGAGAGGCACCACGGCGTCCTTACCTTCCGCCTGACGCAGGTCCTCACCGGACACGATTGTTTAAGGAGGTTCCTGTTCCGGAAACGCCCGGGTGTCACCATTGTGTGGATCGCCCGGAGGACACAGTGGAGCATACGGTGGATATCTACCCGGCTTAGGCGGAGCACCGCCGTGTCCTCGTAGAGGCGATCGGTGGCGGTGATGTCTCGCGTCCGGACCTGATCCAGGCCATGGTACGGAGCGAGAGGGCATGGGAGGCCGTCACCTCCTTCTGCGAAGCAATAATGCTCGCGAAGGAGGAGGCGGAATGCGTGAAGGAGAGGCAAATTTACCAAAAAAAAAATATGCTCCTTAGGCACCTGTCCTACCGCCGACAGGGGAGCGACTATCATTTTTTGAGTGAGACAATCGATCTTCTCTCTCTCGAAGAAAAAGAAAGTACTTATAAAATGCGCTCGAGAGAGCAGAGATAAAAATATATGAAACGTTACTTCAAACTGACGGCATTTTGAAATAGGGTACGTCCTGTGTAAGTAAAAGAGATCACTTGCTAAGAGACTCACGCTTTGTACGTACACATACTATTAACAAGTAATCGATCGTCGCGGTTACCCGTTGCTCGCCAACTCGTTTTTAGTTGCTAGCTCTACTGGTTTCTCGTAAAGGTGAATTTACACTAGAGCATTTTCTCGAACATTTCCATGTAATGTAACGTTATTACAACTGGTACAATATAAGCAAAAGCTAAATTTAAAAAAGCATTTCCATCTAATGTAACGTTCCTGCGAATGCTTGACACGGTGTTCGAAATAATGCTCACGGCGGGTGAGCATTTACCTGTAACATTCCTATCTAGTTTGCATTAACTCGTTGTTGAATAGTCGGATCTTCAGGTCGCGTGTGATGCGTTTATTTCGCTCGATGAAATGTTACACAAATTCGCTCGTTTGTTTGCAAAATCAAGTTGTAACGAAGCGTCGAGCGTCGTGCTCATTGTTTGGGTCGTGGAAGGGTGACACATTAAAGCGGTTCAATGTTTTGTTACAAGTAAACGCTCTACTCCCGAGTCAGATGAAATCAAGTGCCTTAAGATGGCGGCCCAATAATGTTCTTTGAAGGTATAACATTACACCGACATAGACGAGGTTCTCGTTACTATTTTAAGCTAAAAATTCTTTTTTCAATTAATTTTCTATTCGTAAAACACTGGACAAAATTAATTGTTTCAGTAAGACGATGTACCTGCAATTTAATTAATTTTTCTCAGTACTTAAGTATGGTTCTCGAACAAACGGGAGGTTAATTATTTTAATTTTTATTTCCACATTTTATCTCAGAATACAATGTTGTCATTAAAATATTTCTGAAAAAAGGAAATAATTATGTGTTTCTGTACATCGAGTTTGTAGGTAACTGCTGCTTAAATTTTTTAAGCGTTTCGTAGTACAAAAGGCAAAAAGTTTTTTTCATATAATAAGATATTTTGGGTATAATTTAGTTTTATTGTGCAATTCTATTTTTACCTACTTTGAAAACAACATTTAGAAAAATAAACTAATACTTTTGTAAAAAATGTGTACGTTATATTAAATAAAAAAATATTGCAGAATTATAACGGAGAGAAATTGTAAGGGATGGGCCGCATCCCCCTCACAATTTGTCTACAACAAGCAATGATTAATGATCGCCATGACAACGCAGGGAAAACGCGCGGAGCTTTCCGCCTTTCACGGCTTATTCGTTATTTTTTTTTCTGAAACAAGCTCAAGAGAAACAAATACTGAGGGTTAGTTAGAAAAAATAGATGAGATTTCCTGAAAAACAGTTGTTCGAGGCCACAGAGAATGGAATCGCAGCGCCTATAAGAGACAGCAGTACTAATAATATTTGTGACTCCTATTGGGCGTTGAGCTCATAAAAATCAGTCTACCTAGTCTTTTCCCGTTGGGGTCGGCTTCCAGTCCAGCTGAATACCAGTATTTTACATGGAGCGACTGCCTATCTGACTTCCACAACCCAGTAAAGGCTCATTCAAACAGGAGCGACACGCGACGCGACACAAAGGCACCACTCGTCGCGCGACGAGCGGTGTCTTTGTGTCGCGTCGCGTGTCGCGCTGGTCTGCACAATCCTTAAGAGGCCGGCGACACGGCTCGCAACTACAAATCGAGATGTTTGTAAAATTCAATTCCAAGCACGTTGCGCTCTTGTGAGTGCCTGTCGGAGCGATATACACCTACAGTGAGCAATACTACCACGCACACAGTGACAATTATTGCTTGACGCGATAGTACTACTAGCTTTCAAAAATTTAAGATAAATTTGGATGTGTTCCGTAATACAAAAAATTATAAATGAAAACTTAATGTATTTCCATATTTTTTTTTTTTTCGATGATTTGTAACTTGATAACATAAACTATGCTTCTGCGGAAACAATATTACAAATATTGTTGTTTATAATACTGAAAAAACAATATGAAAACATGTCATTTACGCTGTAAAAATGTACGAAATGCAATTCGCTTACACTTCATTTAAAGATAAGTTTTTGGAAATAAAAAGACGTAGGAGCCTATACTCCATAGGTTTAGGTAGTTAAAAAAAGGTAAACAAAAAAAACCACGTGACGAGACAGCTGTCAAGTAACCGACTGAACGTAATACCTGTCACTTCAGTTGTTATGCTACGTCACAGTTGAACTCTTCAAATTAGCAACGTTATATTTCGTTGACGTTTAGAAATTAGGCTCTTTACAATAGACAGATTACAAAATCTTATAAATCAGACAAAAAAAATTGTGCTCAAGCAGTTACATCTACGAAAAGTAGTGAAGAATAAACGATAAAGTTTATAGTACATTAATAAAACAGGAAACTATAGATAAACACTACAATAAGTTTAATTTGGTTTTATTGTTTTTTTAACAAGAAAGTGTCATCTATAAAAACCCTTTTTACGATTTGTTTACCTTTTTTTAACTACCTAAACCTATGGAGTATAGATAAATACTGTCTCAATCCGAATATCAACATAATATGGTGGAAATATGCTTAAATTACAAATGATTTATGTACTACGTTTGTATGGACAATTCATGCGTCGCCGCATTCTTAACTGGGGAATACCGCTTGGTAAGACTGGTTGTCAGACTTTCGGGCTTCTGACGACCCGTAACGACTGTCAAAGATTTACGAATGACAGCCGGGACCAATGGTTTAACGTGCTTTCTGAAGCACGGAGGAGTCTCGGTATGTAAAGATGGTCACCCATCCATGGACCAACCGCGGCAAGCGTAGCTTAACCTGATGGTTTGATCCATGCGGCTGTTATTACTTAGCCACAAGCTCCTCGATTGCGTTGAGCGTATAATCGTCATTTTATACGTCATTTGTGTCGTAGTGCGAGTGAACAGTGACACGCTTGGTTTGCATGTAAAATGTTCGCAGTGCCGATGCCGCCTCTAGCAGCGGCTGCCGAGGCATCTCCGTGTGTTCGAGGTTTTGTTTTTGGGGTTACTTCTTCTTTTTCATATCTACCTATATCGGAATTAAAAAGATCCTTAACGAAAACCACATATTTTACCCATAATTAGGTTAAATTTTCTCTTCTAGACCATACATGGGAAGCACTGGTTCTGGGGATGTTGAAGGTCAAAGTTTCAATATTTGTTTTCTTTATTCTTCACATTTACATTATCAAATTTCTCTAATTTTCTTAACTATCAAATTATACATTTGAAGTTACAAAATGGATTAAATTTCAGACACACGCAACCTTTGGCGCCCGTTCACGAACATTACTCGTGGATCAACACTATCCAGCTCAACTATTTTGAAGGGAACTTAACGATCGAACACACACGCCACCATCGGCATCGTTTCGTTTCCTAGTAATTATTTTTGCACAATTTTACTCGTTATTATGAACAGTACCTATAGATTTTGGCTTCGTGAAAGGTATTTTTACGTATCTTGTCAGTGCCTCGTAGAAGCCCCATATTTATTATTCTGAGCGTTTGTCATACAGAACAAAAACAATTTAATTACGGAGAGAAAAAAAATCCTTGCTGGGTTTGTTAGATGTCAGAAACTAGTCGCACCTAATTTCTATTCTGCGAACGTAAAAACATTCATAAATATTTTTCTACAGCCTTTAACACGGAATCAGTTCTGTTAGATGTAGTACATAATATTATTTATTATTATAATAAAACATGCACTTATCAATAAAACACCAGTATAATAAACATATATTTTCTATAAATTGCAGTAAAACAAGATAAATCAGATCCCATAAAACGTTGCGCTTCACTTTCGTACCACGTTGCTTTAAACGAGATTTGCCAATCAAATCACAACGTATATCAAATCCAAACAGATGAAGCCAATCTTACATTTAGACGAAGAAAACTATATTTTCAAGTTCCAATCAAAGGGATTTACAGAAATAGTGTTATACGGTATATTTTTCTAAATAAAAAGTATAAGCAAAAGCAAAGTAAAGCTGCGGTGTCGTCTAAAGTCTATCGTGAAGAAGCAATGCGTGTCGACGCTTCAAATGTTTTGCTCGCTAAAAAGTTTTCGCGCTAATGCAGTGGTCACATTAGCGTTAGCGCGCTAAAACTCTTTAATGTACCCGGGCGATTAGTGCTACGCAGCCCGAACTATCGCGACGATAGCCGATAATGGTTGGTTACATCTGCGTATATCGTACCACTGTGCGAAGCTTCGTCACGATAGATGCAGATGTGACCTTAGCATTACAGCAACATGATTTTGTATTGCTAGTAACATGCATTAAAAAAAAACTGCATGTAAAGTGCGAACATTTAGTATTCCAACTTTGATGGAATGGCAACGCACCAGTGATGCCTGTGGTATTCCAGAAGTCCATAGGCATTGTTAAATACTTTAGACAATTTATAGATTCATGATAGTTATTTATAACTATCATGAATCTATAAATTGTCTCAAATTGTGATATTATACGTATAATTTATCTCTTTATTAATAATATTTATAACCTTAAAATATGATCTCTCATTCAATAAGTGTTTGAAATAATATTACCTAAGTAAATATTACTTTATCTAAACGCAATAATAGTATTGTAAGAAAATAGCTATCTACTTACCAATAATATAATTATTTATTTTATTATTATTAACTTTTGATGCGAACGTAATAATTCAGTTTTAATGTATAATTTTATTTAATTTTTAGTTTTCTGTGTCTTAAGTAATACTTAGCTATTTGTATATAATAATAATTTTTGCTGTGCCCTGACAGGGTCTACAATGGCTCTTAGCTTTAAGCCTTTTGTTAACATCTTGTTTTACCTTGTGGAATACAAATAAATTAATATGAATTGGCTGTCAGTTTTTATGTCATCTGGAAACATTAAACAAGTTGCTGCAACAATGTTGCACAACCACGAAAAACGAGATTTTATTTATGCAACACAAACGTACACCTTCTACAAGTTTCATGAGCTCAAGACAAACGAAGGTCGCGCGCATTTCATTTCGGTTGATCTATTTTTCAGCAGGACCCAGGAAACACTTCCTTTTTGCTATTTCCGTGTGTGTATTATGCTAGATTTTTTAAGTACAATGAATTTTTTATTCACTGTTAGTGAAGGGCAACAGCGTGTAACTTGCGACTTAAATAGTATGAACCGCCGAAACGCAGGTATCTAAGCAATCACTTATAAGATACCTTTTCTGTATGAGAAGGTCCTTTGTTTGGGAATTTTAATTGAAAAGCAAGGTTAAATGATCGAGTGAAAAACAAAAAAAAAAACTCGTATACTAATATTGAGTTGTTACTAAAAAAGAATCTTTCAAGAATGTCGGAAAACACAACAATTTTCTTTCTTTCCTTCTTTTTAACAAACTGTTTTAAATGGTTTCCCTGAATTTTATGGGGATCGTGAGTAGCGGTGCCAAATCTTAATTTCTCAGATAATCCCTTAGGCAAAACAGATGTTCTGGCAGATATGTGGAGCAATGAAGTAGTTCCGTTTTTGGCCAAAGAATCAGCATTTCCATACAACGTGACAATGCTGCCAGCCTTTTGGGCACTTTTCCTGTTGCCAGCAACGCGGACGAATTTTTTGATATCCTATGATTAAATATTTCCTCCCCTTTTTTATATACTTGTACATTTTATTATTATTTTAAGGATGTTAGTTTTTTTATTAAATTATGTAAATACGTGTTTTTATTTATATAAATTCAGTAATGCCTAATAAAGTAATTCCAATGCAGATTAATTTCTTTTCTAAACTGCCCTGTTCGTTTTTCTCAGTAACTTCGTTTTACACATAGTACCCCGGTACTGCTTGATTTTTGCGGTAATTTTTATACTCTCTGTACTCTCATTCTAACATCATCAGAATGAGAGTCAGTCACCGTATCCAAGGGGGAATCCAAAGTTGCCATCTTAAATTTCAAACCGCTTTAAAACCTTATAGATAGAGTTTTGGGTTCTTCTTCATCCCAAAAAAAAATTATCAGCTGCATGGAAATTAGGGGAATATATACAGTCACGTAAATGAACATGATATGCCATGTAAGTAGCTACTATTATTTATTCTGCTTTAGCGTCATAATTGGGCATTTTTCTTGACTTCCTGGAGTAATAATATAGGCTGAAAAATCGCGCCTTGACGCATCTGGCAAAGTGTCATGAACGCTGATATTTTATTTTCACACGAGAACCTTATTTAATGAAATCGAACATTAATAAACATTACTATTTCGTACGTTATCAGTCCCCTGTCAAATACAATTATCCACACTTGATACGATCGCCCCCGAATTCACACGAAGATTCCCAAAACACAGTGTAATTACTTACCGTAGACAGAGTATAACAATAGACAAATCACTGAATAATAATAACAAGGACACACTTATTTGATCCAGTAGGTAGAGTAAACGAGACAGAAATATATTTTCTCTATGTCCTTTGCGTATGTAAAACTTTTGTCTGACCCCAGCTGAGGCCCAACACAGGGCTGTCACGGTACGATTTCGTGGAAAAGTATTTCCCGATTAGAGTCCGCGCCACCACTGAAGTGTGACGGAAAATTTGTGGAACTACATTTTTTTTAATCCAATTTGATGCAGAGAGACTAGCGCCGCGTCTATTGGACTTGAGTGGTAGCGAGGACTCTACATTAGACAGCACCAGTTTACAAGTGACTGTAGATCTGTTGACCATTTTCTATTTTGTTAAGTACCTGGTACTTATTGAAAGACCTACACTGTCCTTCCATACCTAGTAACACTGTTATGTGAAAGTATTGTAAAAGCCAATTATTTTTAAAAGAGTAACCGTGTAGTTTCTTGCCGGCTCTTCTCCTTAGAAAACGACCAATTGGAACCGTGCAACTAGCTTCTGATGTTTCATAAGTGCCCTTGCAAGTTTATATGAAATGAAATAATTCGAATTTTTATTGAATTGACTGTCCAGGACTATCTTATAAGGCGTACGCCGTCAGCTAATCTCAGTGGTTTGTCACCCATACAATTGATATCTAGGACATATTTTTATTTTATTTTTTATTGACAACCTTAGTAAATTATACCTACGTTCCAAACTGCAGTACCTATGGTAGATTAGGACATAACCACCGCCCACTAAGCACTAACCCTCCCGACCCTTCACACGATTGCCTTGCGAAAACACTCCCGTTGACCGACTGAGTAAGGTAGTTAGACTGTGCCCAAAATAACTTAAGATACCTTCCACGTTTGTTAAATTGCGCTAGTGTTGGAACTTCATCGGTATCCCTGAAGGTGAATTAGTCAGAAGAAGATAAATCACGCGGCGTCGTGATGAATGCGCGGTTAAAATTAAGGTAACATTCATCAAAGCCACTGCCATTGGAGAGTTCCTCGTGAAGGAAACAAGAACATTCCAGAATGTTTTGTTGTGTATTTGTCATGTTAAGCTTCGTGCAGACAGGCGCGATGCAACGGCGCGACGTGACTCTAACAAAACAATTTCTAAGTAAACTTCACGGTAGAACAATTACCGGTGCCGCGTCGCCCCTGTCTGTAAGAGGCTTTATCAAGATGTATGATGCCATCTGTTCATAGAAAGCGGTTTTCTAGACAAATACATTTAATTGAATAAAAAATTGGTACATTTTAACACTAAAAGTACTTAAAGTTTTAAAAACAAACAAAATAGTATGAATTTCCACGATTGAAAACTTTCAGAACCCAGTCATTTAAATACCATAAGTATTATTCGATGAAAAATATAACATTTACTCGTAAAATATCACGAACAATAAGCAGATAAAGATAATATTTTCCACGAAACTGAGAGAAATATTCGATACATGTATCCTACTAAATTTCTATTTAGAAAATGAAAAACAATCACTTAGATTAAATGCAGTACTCAATTCTGAATTTCAGAGCCAAATTCATTACGAGACCGTTCGTTTAAGTAATGACCAATATTTTACAATTTTTTGTCGATTTTCCTCTTTCAGAACATTCTGCATTTACTAAATTGAACCAGCATAAAGGTATGATTCTGAGCAACGCTACACGTGGCAGTGCTGCGCGCCAGTGCTGCCTGCCGCGTGATTCCGAGCACCGCTGCGCAGCACTGCTGTTCGTGGTTTACTTCTCAACAGCTGTCAACATTCACGTGTTATCGCTGGTATGAACGTTACACTACTGGTCGCTGCCGCGCAGCAGTGCCGTCGCAGCAATTTCGCGCAGCAGTGCTGCCGTGCTCGGAATGTAATCTCTTAAAAACCTGTAGAAAATGTAAGGGGCCCAGTAGTGACGCGGTAGCACTGCCGTGCCGTGCAGCGTTGTTCGGAATCATATACAGGGTTACTGGTAACTCGACGTATTCCTTGCAGGACGTCATAGTAGGGTTAAAATGCAACAAATTAAGCCACCAAATGTTCTACCGAAATTCAGTAGTTTTTGAATTAGTTAAGAGTTTTAGTTTTTTTATGAAAAATCCCAGATTAAATCATTTGAAACCAATTTAAAAATGATTTACGTCGCGACTGTACTGAAATTTAAGTTATTATCATAGTTGACGCCGTAGCAGACCTTTGTTAATAATTAAAAGTTCAATAATGCCTAAAACTTTGGCAAATATCACTAACCAAACATTTAATTTTTTGTAATTTTTGCTATTACTTCATAAAAAATGTAGTCTAGTGCAAAAAAAAAATACTACACCTGGTGTACAAATTACTAGGAAAATATCCTTGTCTTATCAGTTATTCAGAAAGGTATGATTGTCAATACTTTTGCATGTGTGTGCCTTCATAAGCGCTGACTATGGCTGCATATTCTAATCCTGAATACGCTGACATAATGTACTGTTACGGACTTTGTGACGGTAACGCTGCTGAGGCGCGGCGAGAATATCAACTTCGCTTTCCCAACCACCGACTCCCCCACGTTAGTGTCTTCGGATCGACTTATCGGCGAATATCTGAAACTGGCAGCGTCCAAAGAAGCAGGCAAGTTGACACTGGTCGTTCCCGGAGATACACGGCTGAGGACGAGGAGCTTATTCTTCAACGTTTTATTGACGATCCTAACACATAGACAAACATCGTAGCGCGTGAGCTTGGTATGTCACAGTGGAAAGTCTGGTCTGTAGTTCACTTGTCAGGCCAACATCCATACCATTACCAACCAGTCCAGTCATTAGAAGAAGGAGATCCGCCGAGACGGCTTGAATTTTGTCGTTTTATGCTAAGTGCCGACGCCGACAGCGAAAACTTTTTAAAAAACATTCTGTGGACCGATGAGTCATGTTTTGATCGTGATGGTATCACAAATTACCACAACTTACATTACTGGGCACCGAAAGCAGAAGCAAACCCTAAAAAACTGAAACCAACCGCATCCCAGCGAAGGTTCTCGCTTAATGTTTGGATGGGTATTATTGACGACAAATTAATTGGCCCACATTTTTTACCCCGAACATTAAATGGGGAACTTTATGAAGATTCCCTCAGAAATCATTTATCAGCACTGCTCACGGATGTACCGGAAGAAAGAAGAGCAAACATGATTTACCAACATGACGGATGTCCAGCCCACTTCCGAATCACAATTCGACAATTGCTGGATGAAAACTATCCAAACCGATGGATAGGGCGCGGTGGGCCGATTCCGTGGCCTGCACGAAGCCCTGATCTGACGCCGCTAGACTTTTACGTCTGGGGTCATATGAAAGATCTAGTTTATGTGACCCCAGTAAATTCAATTGAAGAACTAAGGGAGAGAATTACAAATGCGGCGGACCAGATGAGGGCAACAATCACATCAAGAATAACAAAAACCGAAGTAAGGAAGCGAATAAGAACATGTATTCGAAACCGAGGGCAGCACATCGAACAAGACGTGTGAAATGTGTGTAATTAAAGTTTTTAATATTGATTAAAAAGAATAATAATTTTCACGATTTTGTTTTTGATTTTTCGAATGATCACCTTTTTGTGAAACGCACGCCTGTACTAAATCAAAAGCGATTTTCATAATGTAGCCCATGATTTTCTATTAACTTTCATACCTTTTTGGATAGCTGATAAGACAAGGATATTTTCTTAGTAATTTGTACACCAGGTGTAGCATTTTTTATTTGCACTAGACTACATTTTTTATGAAGTAATAGCAAAAATTACAAAAAATTAAATGTTTGGTTAGTGATATTTGCCAAAGTTTTAGGCATTATTGAACTTTTAATTATTAACAAAGGTCTGCTACGGCGTCATCTATGATAATAACTTAAATTTCAGTACAGTCGCGCCGTAAATCATTTTTAAATTGGTTTCAAATGATCTGGTATTTTTCATAAAAAAAACTAAAACTCTTAACTAATTCAAAAACTACTGAATTTCGGTAGAACATTTGGTGGCTTAATTTGTTGCATTTTAACCCTACTATGACGTCCTGCAAGGAATACGTCGAGTTACCAGTAACCCTGTATACCTTCAGGATATTAACACTTTCGACTCCACCCATTATTCATAGAGGTCATACGCCATGCCGCCATATATATTGCAAGTTGATTCCAGGAGGATCACCGGCATTACGTTTGCGCTAAAGTTAACCCTCGAAGAGTGTCACCGGCTATAGGTTTCAATCTTGTTGATGTGAAACATCTATATATAGGTTTCAATCTTGTTGATGTGAAACATCTATAGCGACGGGTCAGCCTGAATGTTGTTGGCGTAGCGACGCGTCGCCACGCCAACAATCGCCGAATGTTGGCGCCAACAGCCAACACGCCAACAGTCGCCATATTTATTTCTTGTCGTATTAACTATCCATAAATGCATATTACCTGTAACATAATAATTTCGACGTTTCACATTTGCCAGGCTACATTTTTTAATAATATACAACAGATTTAATTTTCACAGTGTATAAATGCCGAATTCGCAAAAAATAACTTACATCCCAGCCCTCCGCGAGGGTTTTCGGCAACCCATATGCGAAGTAAGCGAACCCTCCAGGAGGGCTCCCAGCACTGAACGTGTTAATAAACTCAAAATACGCGGTTTGACGAAGAGTTGCGGACACTAGCCAGTCTTACAAATACCTATACCAAGGTTGTGGCTTTAAGGCCCACTTCTTAGGCACAAGATATGGGCCTTGGAAATCACACTATTGCACAATATTAAAGAAAAGGTGACCAAAGACTCCCTCGTTGGTGAGGTCGGGCAAAGTGTTATTGGGTTTTTCCATCTGCAATTTCTTAGCAACAGCCCGGAGTCTGGATTTGTGCCCGATTAAAACATAACTGGCGAAATGTAAGTATACTATAGGTAAGTACACCTCTGCATAATCCTACGGGGTAACAAGGCGTGATGTTATGTAAAGAAGAGGTTTTATAATGAATCCAACAATGATACTAGCCATTATTGAGCCACAGTTCAAAATTTTGTCATGATAATAAAATGTTCGAAATTATGGACCGTCAAAATCATCGATCGTAAAGAATATTATAGCCAGCCTATTATTGTATTCAAATGTGAACCTTGATACTAGGTACCTATACCAAAAATAATGTCTTTAGAGGTATGAGGAACAGGGTGTAAAGTTCACTCATCCTCTATGGAAAAGGGAGGATCCTCCGACCAGACGGGTGTTGTGTCTGGCGGGCAACTGCTCCACGATTAATGTTGGATAGTCATAAATATATTTATGGTGTTCGCGTGGTAAACTCTAATTGCGCGATGCAGAATTTGTGTGACGTCAGGATTTTGTATGACGTCAGGTCTTTGATGCACAGTTCACATGTGGCGTTGTAAATGCCGCCACAGATCTTTATAAAACCCAGTCACAAAATAAACTTTCAAAAATTCTGAAATCGAAATGGGTAAGGCCCTTTCGCCACTGGTCGGTACGTCAGCGGTGCGGGATTAGCACGCTCGATATACTCGGTACCGAAAGTTTACCGAGCGCCTATATTTCAATGAGCGTTAGAACGCAGGAGCGGGGCGGGATCGTTTCGGTTTACCGCGTCTCGGTAGAAACATCCAGTGCGGTACCCGCTCACGACACGCGTTTTACAGCATGCTCGGTATACTTGGTACCGAAAGCTTACCGAGCGCGTATATTACAATGAATTAAGCGGTACTGCACAAATTATACCAAAAACATAACGTCAGTTCCGTAAATTAAAGCAGTGCGGTATCGTTTCGGAATACAGAGTACTATACCGCACTGCTGCTTACCGAACAATGAGGAAATTGGAAGCAGTACGGTATCGGTTTAACGAACAAACTATACCGAAACGGTACCGCACCGACCAATGAGGAAATGGCCTAAGTAGGTTTACATCCTTAAAAGCGTTAATAGATATCTATCTATCAACACCTTGATGGATATCTATCTATCAATACCTTTAAAGATCTAACGATAAACGTAAATCGTATTTAGATAATCGTTTATTTAGTGCACACAAAAGACAGCACAACATACAAAAGCACGATTTAGGAAATAGCTGCAAGGTGCCATTAGACAACAAACAAAAAAAATTAAAAGGAAGAAAACTTGACGTTGTGATGACAATATGTATTATGGCGTTGAAGACGTAGGTACTCAAACATACTACACAAACCATTTAGTAAGTATTATAGGTATTAATGTCACCTATATTCCATTTGAAATAAGATTAGACATTTAAACAAACCTTTTTTACAGTCCGTTCAACCGATTTTGACTTTTATACCGTAGGCATGAGGATGGCAATAAAAGCAAAAAAAGTGGTTACAATAACAATGTTTACTGCAGCTGCCATTTGTTATGCCACCAACGCAATAGAAGTCAAAATCGGTTGAACGGACTGTAAAAAAGGTTTAGTTAAATGTCTAATTTTATTTCAAACGGAGTATAGGTGTATAATAAATCTGTAAATGGAAAGCTTCTTACCATACTTCAAATGATACAAAAATACTATATAATCCTCTGAGTCAGGAACAGATTTCCAACTATTTCGTTCTATTGCAACAGATTCAACATAATCACGTTGCTGCCAGGCGGCGTTAAATTGACGCCTAGACAGACACTCTAAGATCCTCCACTATATTATGTGGTCGACACAACAGAACATGACAGAAGGTTCACTACAAATAATGCGGAAATAAAAGCAGTGGTTACGTTTTAGGTCGTAGGTTCGGAAGTCGAAACCAGCACCTTTACGTAACTTATAGGTACCTATGCTGAGTTTTGGGCCAAACAAAAAACTGTTTTTTTTTTTGACGTGACAACGTCTTATAAATTGGTTTGCCGGGTGACACTTCAAGAAACTGCGTTACGCTCCGCTCACGTTATGCGCTCACAATGAGAGCGAGTGAGAGGCACGCGTCCCTTCCACTCGGGCATGGTTAGCCCGCCTAAGAGCGAGAGAGAAATTATTTTACCACTCAAAGTCGTTGTCACGTAAAACTTTCGCCCGTATACCGACTTTACAGGCAACCAATTTTTTTCGTGTTATCTTTTGCCATCGACAGGTTAAGAAAAAGATTGCGTAACACACAGTCTCAAAAGATTTTGAAGGAAATTTCTAATCCATTGCTTCATATGTTTGAAAAATTCGTCTGGTCAACAACGCAAATAACGCAACGAATGTTGTTGAATTGTCAAAATTAAAGTCATTGTCAATGTTAAGTTTGTTACGCAATCACCCCGCTGCCGCTCGTAGTTTTTAAAGTGCTACATTACAAAAAAAATGCGCATCTCTTTGTGCAATGCAACACTGGCAATCTTGAGGAAACAAACATGTCCTCCAAACAAATAATTAAAAAAACATGAAACATTCACGAATTACGGTACAAAATCCATTCCGTTTGACTAATGCCTCAAGATCTACGCGCCTTGAAGTAAATCGTTAAAACTAAACAGTCAGTTTCACCTAATACGATTGTTTTTTTTTTTTAATATTTGGCATCTCGGAAATCAACCTAAGAGGTTGTCGGCTGCTTAACCTGGCTATCCTGTGGATGCCTGAATAAATTAAGGCCTCCAGCAGGGCATAAAACTTTTAAACTAAACGAGTACACGCTAAGGGCATCCCCTTTAGGGTACGGACCTCGGCTTAGGGCCTCGCTGGGGGAGGGCAGCACGGGACAGACTGATTGGAATCGTGATTATTAAGGATTGAATTTTAAGTTACAGGCTCAGCTGCGCGGGCTGGCTCGAGCAAGGGTCGGGTGGTAATTAGATTGATCTGTAGATATCAATATTTAAGCGCATTTATGTTGTTTTGACAGTACTGAGACTTCTGACCTTTCTTATTCACGTCTATTTGGTTGGAGACGATTTAAAATTGAGGTCAATTACGTGCGGAGTCCCCAACCAATAATAGCTTGTAGCGAAACCAATACGGGTTAATGTTTGTACTATGGCGTTCTTGACCCTTATGGGGAGAATCGGCTCCCAAACGAACACTTGTTTGAAGGAGCTGGTCAATTGCTGGTTGTGGCGAAATGGAGAGAAAACTGAAGGAAATTGAATTTGAAGATGTCGGAAATTACATACATAAACTCACGCCATTTTCTCATGGGGGTAACCAGAAATGATTGGTTCGAAAAAAACATACAGGGTGGCCGGGACATCGACCTGAAAACTATTACCATGGATTCAGTACATGATTCTGAACCCTGCGTTGAAATTTTTCTTCGGTAATAAAAAAATAATCTGCTGTTCCATACATTTGCATTTGCAAAGCAGATTTTTTTTAATAACCGACGAAAAATTTCTTAGGTATAAGTACCTAGTATCAATAGAAGTAGGTAGCTCTGTTTAAGAAGGTATCTCAAAATGAAAAGTTCGTATCATAAACTAAAAGGCATAGAAGAATTTACCATGACAACGAGTGTTAACGAGAATCTGAACACATATTAGTATCGTCAGGAAAATTAACTGTTATATTGAAACACAACGACAATTTGCCGTGTTATAGCTATTTCATGCAAATGACAACGAATGACAGTTGTAATTTGAATATACGGAAAATTTTTGTAGTTGATTTGCTAAACAATAAATTTTCGGGAAATAATAAAGCTTCCGAAAAACAAATTAATTTCCGACGATCTGTGGTTGACAGTAATACTAACTAAGCTGTGTTAAAATGAATTACCGAAAAATTAATGCAAAATTAACTGACAAAAACCCATTTAACAAACAAACATGAGCTTATTCAAGTTACAATTCAACGAAAAGTAATCTGTATTTTCAAATAATAAACTAAATTTTCAATAAAATACTAAACTTCCGAAAAAATATTAAGTTTCCGAAAAGTCAATATGTTGTGCTACAAAAGTTAGTGACACAAACGAATCGCTGCAAAACCGACTCCACGTAGTCTTGTCTGCCCTACCCCTAGAGTGTAATTTAAACCCGCGTAAGCGCGGAGGAGCGAAGCGGCCCGCGAGCGAAACCCGCTCGCCGCCGCGGCTGAGGCTGGCCGGTGAAGCCGCTCAGCAAGCCGAAGCTGTGGTGGTGAGCGTTAGAACCATCTGCGATGATGAGGTCGCATGGGACCGCCGTGCTCAGAGCCCCGCAGCGCCGGAGCCGTGACAGAAACCGTGTCTGCTGCATATTGCATGCTAGCTTGCATGCTGCATGTATGGTGTATGCTTGTTTGCATGTTGGTGTGAAAATAATGTTATGACATAAAAAGTTCTGCTATAAAGGATAGACCCGTTTATTAGAATACAAATACCTTTACCTAGGTATAAATTAATTGATTGAGGTTAATTTTAAATTTATAATAGGTGAGTTAATTACGATGAAAATGACTAACTGTAGTTTTCGATTTAACGCATTTAGTATATAAAGCAGTAAATTTCATATTTATTTACCCATTAATTTCTATGTTTTTACATTTATTATGTTCGGGATATTCGATGTGTATTTATATAAATATTTACTAGCTGCGCCCCGCAGTTTCACCCGCATAATTCTCGATCCCATAGGAATATCGGAAAAATGAAAAAAATCCTAAAACTGCCAATTTTCATCCAAATCCGTTCAGCCGTTTTAGCGTGAAAGCGTAACAAACAAAATCACTTTCACATTTATAATATTATGTTAGGATTTAATTATTTATTATGTATATACACACACGCACCTCTGATTTTTCGGATTCACGTGCGTATTGTATAAATTATAACTTGCTCCAAAATGGTGAAGGAAAACATCGTGAGGAAACCATGCCTGAGAGGTATTTCTCAACGGCATGTCAAGCCAAGTCACCTGACACCAGGTTAGGCACTAACCACACGAAAAAGAAGGGAAGAGAGAAAGATGTACACAGAAGAATTGATAGAAATAAATACGACATTTGAGTACAAAAGTTGGAGAATGTTATGGAACACGAATAACCTAATTATTCGTGTTCCAGGGACTGAATTACCCAAAAATTAAGGTGCGTTTAAATTTCAGTATGACGTCATACCGTTAAATAAGCGTTACCAAAATATTGCGATACCATTATTTTTTTCAGTAGCGAAATTTTGAGGTTGTGAAATGCATACCGGTATATTTTGGTTGCTACCAAAATATACCGGTATGCATTTCACAACCTTAACCTTTATAAATGTATCGGTAGCAGTACCTAAATCTTAATAAATAGAGGTTTTCTTCGACGCTCCGCCGCCACACCGTCTGTCATTCACTTACTGATTGTAACTCAGTATTGGTTTTTATTTCCAATCGGAAGAACACGACTGTGTAAGCACCCGCGCCGTGCCGTCTCTCATGTTTTTCGGTACCGAAATCGTGTAAAGGTTTAATAACGGTTTAGCCCAACCTTTATTTATAAAGGTATCGTTATAGCTCAACCTTTATTTTAACCCGGTGCCGGTATATTTTTGAGGCACCTTTAACCGCTTTCAGTCCCTGATTCGTAATGTTTAGGGTTCCTACCTCAAAAGAAAAAAACGGAACCCTTATAGGATCACTTTGTTGTCCGTCTGTCAATCTGTCAAGACCCTTTTTCTCAGATTCCTGGAGGTAAAAGCAAAAAGTCCGAAAATTGATAATTTGTAGCCTAAAAAAATTTTTTGCTATCACAATCTTACATTTGCAGTTGGAGAATTGACTGTGGCGTATATCGATGTATGGGAGAACATGTTTCTCAACTGTTTAGTTTGTATTTGGGATAAATTCATCCCAACTGCGGAACCCTCCATTGTCTCCACTTGGTCGGTTTTTTTATTCAAGCACTCACTTATTAAATTCCTCTATGTTATCATCCATTTATGGCTCATGAGGCAGTCTGAGCACAAACCTTTACCAACCATGTACATATTTATTTATGCCATTACTAATGGATCATAAAATTTTATTATAATTGTCCGACACATTCGTATAAATAATAAACTTGCCATCGTGTGTCTCACTGAATCATAATGTGAAATGTTTCTGATTTTCTGAGCGATTGATGAATTTTTTAAACTGTAATAAATCTCCATTAAACCTCTATGTAAATCTTTCAATTTTGTTCGTTATAATTTCATCTTCACAAGAGTAATTTGATTCAGTGAGACGCACGTATAAAATTCACGAACTAAAATAACTTTTTTTACAAAAAACACAACCGACTTCCAAACTACAAAGTGAAAAATAACTTTAATTTCGGAAGTCGATGTCTTTGGATCAGATCAGTATTTTAGTTTTTTTGACACCGACTTCCGAAATTAAAGTTATTTTTCACTTTGTAGTTTGGAAGTCGGTTGTGTTCTTTGTAAAAAAGTTTTTTTTTTTTACTTTTTAGTGAGTTGGTTTGTAATTTATCTAAGTTACAATAGCCTTATGTCAACTGCTCATCACCAACTTGAAAGTATACTCTTTCAAACAAAAAAGGAATTTTCAAATCGGTCCAGGCGTCTTCGAGTAATCGGGGAACATACATTAAAAAAAAAACCCGACGCATTGAGAACCTCCTCCTTTTTTTTGAAGTCGGTTAAAAAGTTAACGAAAATGCTTTCGACTATTTAATTTTGAGAAAGAGGTGACCAAAGATGGATTGTGTAAAAATTATATGGCTAAGAAGGAAGTGAATTCTAAAATGACGACTAATGAGAGAAAAACGTGCTAAAACTACGTACGTAACGTAAAAAAATATCTTAAGAAAGTCTTCCCACTTTTCATGCATGGATGACTTCTCAAATTTATTTCAACCTTGATTAAAAATCTAGGTCGATTTTGCCTTCAGATACCGCATAAGCTTATGTAGATCGCGGACCGTCAACCAAAATGGCGACAAATTGAGATGCGATGAGTTCGTGATATGCAGATATATCGGGAATAAAGTGGCTATGAACTGTCATAAGGTACCTACTTATCGATTACTGTACCTACGTATTTTTAAAGGCTATATATAATTATAAATACTTTTAATAGAAACTTTTTTACAAATAGGTTGTGGAGGTGTCAGCCTCCCATTTCCAGAGGACACGGCGATGCCCTGCCCAAGCCGGGCAGACCTCCACCGTATGCTCTACCGTGTCCTCCGGGCGATCCACACAGTGACGATACCCGGGCGTTTCCTCCCGCTTTATCCTGAACAGGTACCTCCCGAAACAGCCATGTCCGGTGAGGACCTGCATCAGGCGGAAGGTGAGGACGCCATGGCGCCTCTCTAGCCACTCCTCAAAGAGGGGTCTTATCGCCGCAATTGTGGCGTGCCCGGCGCTGAGTTGCGACAATCGTACTCTCCATTCCACCATGAGATCCCGCCGGAGCTCTGTCCGCTGTGCCGCGATTTCTTGCGGCATCGGAGTTAAGCCCCGGCGTTTCGCCTCCTTGCGCCACTCCCAAATGTCAAAGGCAAGCCTGTCTGATTTTTCGACAAATACCAGGCACACAGTTAAGACCTAGGTAACACGCAAAATTTTAACAAAAATGGTGAATTTAATTTTTAAATCTTTTTAAACCTTTAAAATAATATGAAAACCTTTGAAACGTTTCATCATAAAATATTAGATTTCAGACTGTTTCAGTATTCCCGTCACGTCAGCATTTAGTCAGTTAGATTTTCACAAATAGCACATGACTGAAGCAGTTGTCCCACAACCGGCGATTAACGAGTATCGAGTAGAGCTAACAATTAATTGCAAACGAGTTGGCGAGCAGCGAGCAGCGAGAGTGTAGTTCCGATAATTTTGTCGCTGGGCTATCAGCGAGTGTCCGAGTGCGACGGGCGAATACTCGCACCACTCGCTCGGGGCAAAATTACCGCTGTTTGGTCTCTCGGCGTGATTTCTGACCGCCAAGCGAGCATTGCTGAGCAAGTATCGCTGATCGAGTATTATCTTTGATAGCTCTTGTCACTCAGCGAAAAACTAGTGGAGCGAGTCCTCGCCGGCGGTGTGAACAGTCAGCAATCAACTATTGATATATGCATCTCTTTTGTTTATACGGAATGTATACGGTAAATTCGTTAGAGATGACCATAGTTTTTTAGGGTTGAATAAAACTGAAAATATTGAAGATCATATTTAAACTTTTATTTTTAGGAAAATCAACAACAATCAGTCTTTAGAAAATCAGCATAAAGATATTAATCTACTGTAAGGAACATACTTAAAAAATATTTAAAAAAAAAACAACTAGTCGTCTCACCCAATATATACGGTACCTAGTAATGGCCGTAGTAGTACGGGCCTTTCCCCTTTTCCTTGATTTCTGCTTGCTGGAGCTCCTTTTTCTTCTTCTGTCCACATTTAGAGCAAAGGTATACAATTCTCATGTGGGGTACAGATTACAGATCAAACAGTGAAGCCAATCTTCATATTGATGGGTTTTGTAATATTTTTCGCTACATCCAGTACAGTTATCAGCGTCATCTTCTGCATCTTCTTCACCAGATGTATCACATAATATTGATTTTTCCTTACTAGTGTTACTTTCAGATCTTCCTTGTATCTGTTTGATAGCCGTCATATGGCCATCTCTTCTTTTTGTCCCGGTAAGATGGCCACCTCAATTTTTAAACTTACTAATTTCAATTACTTTCCCGTTTTGAGGTTAGAACGACGAAAAATATACACCAAACACAATACGCTCACAAAAACACAAATAAGTAATAAAAATATTAGTATTTCCGGAAGGTATACGTACAAACCTACTATAAAATTTCACAACTACTCAATTCAATTAAAGCCAGTGTACTTACTTTTTTACTTATTTTTGCATAAAGTTTTGTTCGGATACTGTTCGTGGTGGTACACAAAGTGTACTAATTTAAATACAGCGCTATCTTGTGAATAAATGAACAAATTATATTGATTGACCAACTCTCCTGTACGGCCATCTCTAACGAATTTACCGTAATTGTGCGTTTCTTGAGCGAGAAAATAGGCGATAGTTAGTCGCTTCCTCGCCGGCGCGGTGGGACAACTGCCCAAATAAGAAGGTTTTTTGTTTTATTCTCGGTTTTTTATTCATATGGAAATAGTATGAAAATTCCATATTCATGTATGAAGCAAGCCTCATCTACATAGGTATTTGTGGGATATCTTCGTATCCTCTTATTTTTTTCTTTTACACCTTACAAAAACTCTAGAGCTTTCAAACACGTCGATTATCATTTATGTATTTATTTATTTATTTATTTATTTATCATAAGCACACCAACAGCACAGTCACTTACAATTCAAATTAAATAACATCTAAAATTTACATTTCAGTAACCATGCAAATGACAGGTATGCATGACATTCAACATATGAAAATTAGAGACAAAGGAAAAGAATATAAAGTATGTCTAGTAGACATAAATCTACAACACTACAAAAACAAAACAATTTGAGCTAGATAGACGGACACTCGTCACACTTTTTACATAGGGAGCGTCTGTATGAAGCGAAAGTCATGGAGAAAATATCAATTGGGTAATCCGTCAAGTTGGACCTTTCATTATATTGCCTTGCCATACGTGTAAGGGGGCTATTAAACGTAGTATTCAAGGTCGATGTAGGTAACACAAAAATACGATGATGACGCTTACTACGTTGGCTAGGCCTAAAGTTAAAATAGTTTATTAATTGTGCATCAATGGAACCGTTTATGATTTTATGAAGTATTAGTAAGTCCGAATGGTTACGTCTTTCATTTAAGCTAATCATATTAAAGTGCCTTAACCTGTCATTGTAATCAGGTATAGCTTTTCGAATTCCATTCTTCATACATAAATACCGAACAAAACGGGCCTGAACAGATTCAACATTATTAGTATAAGTTGAGTAATAGGGAGACCAAATAGTGGAACAATATTCCAAGGAGCTCCTTACTAGTGCATTGTAAAGTAAAATAATGCTACTATAATTACGAAAAGGTTTTGACATACGGATTATAAAGCCAAGCATTCTTTTAGCTTTAGTCACTATACTATCTATATGATCGCGAAAAGATAGAGATGTATCAAAGAGTACCCCTAGGTCACGGATAACCGACACTCTGCTCAGTACCGATCCATCAATATGATAATCAAATTTAATGTAATTCACTTTATTCGTGAATGTAATAGTCTGGCATTTTTTAACATTGAGCGTCATTCTGTTGTTCAAACACCATTGTTGAAGGACATCAAGATCTCTCTGAAGCTTCGCACAATCAGTCAGGTCCGATATCCTACAATATATTTTTAAATCATCAGCATAGGCTAAACAATTGCAATTTATTAAATCTAAAAGATCATTCAGAAATACCAAAAACAACAAAGGACCCAACTTAGAGCCCTGTGGAACACCAGAGCCAGGAGAAAAAGGTACAGATTCATAACCCGCCAAGGCGACAATTTGAGAACGATTAACCAAATAACTCTCAAACCACCGCAACAGAGAGCCATGAATACCAGCGCAATTTAATTTCATAGAAAGAATTGAGTGATCAACGCGATCGAAGGCTTTTGCAAAATCTGTGTAAACAGCATCAACCTGACCCCTAGCTTCAAAGGTATTACTAATGAAAGTAGTGTAAATAAGCAAGTTAGACATAGTAGAACGGTTAGACACAAAACCATGTTGCTTCAAACTAACTATATGACGGAGGTGGGAATAAACTACATTGTATATGAGACCTTCAAACATCTTAGCAAATTGTGATATAATAGAGATTGGTCTATAGTTAGTTACGTCATTCATACTACCAGATTTATGTATGGGGATAATGTGTGAGATTTTCCATAAATCAGGAAATGTACCTTCCTTAAGGGATTTATTGTATATTATCTGTAGTGGAACAATAAGAGCATCAATGCAGAGACGAATAAAAATAGGAGGAAGTCCATCCGGACCAGCTCCTTTGTTAAGATCTAACTTTTTGATGCTATTTCTAACGTCATTCTCAGTAATTCCAATGGAAGATATACTATAATTAGATGAGGAGTAAACTGAAGACAAGTCACCAGGCTGTTGATTAACACCATACACAGATGCAAAATAGTCTGCAAATAGATCAGCCACACCACTACCACCCTCACTAACACGATCACCCCATGAAACCTGGTCAGGGACGCCTCTGAAAGATTTTCTAGACCTAGTATAACGCCAAAAAGCTTTTACATTTGTTTTTAATTCACTCTCAATTCTTTCTATATAATCTCTAAAACAGTCATCCATAGCTCTCCCAGCTCGCATCCGTAGGGAAACAAAAGTATCGTAGTCCCGAGGGTTTTTGTACCGTTTAAACCGAGTCCTGTATTTATGCTTTTCCTTAAGAAGTTTAATCAACGAAGCAGAGAACCAAACTGGATAACAATTATTCTTAGGTTTACCCTTAGGAGTGTATTTATCTATATTTTCCCATAGTATATTATAAAATGTTACAACATAATCATTACAATTCAAATGACAATAATCCTCCCAATTTATTTTACGTAGATCACGAACACATGCCTCATAGTCTATTTTAATGAAAATATATTTTGACTGTAAAATATTATAATTTAAATTAGAAATTGAAGTTTTAGTAAGAGCTAATTCTAGTGGCGGATGATGTACATCTGGTTTACTGATGGGGGGTGCGGAAGAAACGGATAGACTAGAATTCTCATCCACCAAGATGAGGTCTAGGATATTATCATTTACATTGCAGACGCTATTCATTTGAACATAGCCGGTGATGTTTAGGAAGTCCCTCAGCGCTAAAGACTTAGGATCACTAATTCCTAGAAAGGGATCATTAGACTGAAGCCATTTCACATTGGGAAGATTAAAATCACCAAGAATCAAAGTGGTGCAATCCATATAACGCAAGCAAATTTCTTCAGCCCTGGCCAAAAATTGAACAAAGATATGGCAAGGTATATAAGACGGTAAATAAACAACACATATATTCATACAGACGCCACCAGCACTAATACATAACCACATATCCTCAACGGAGGTTTGCCACTCAGTTTTATTAACAAAATTATACTTATTACTAATAGCTACCAATATCCCACCACCATAACTTTTTGAATACAAATCCTTAAACTGTGCACTACGATCACGGCGTACAACAGTATATCTCTGATCAAAGTATTCAGAGGATAAGAACGAGTCATCTAACCAAGTTTCTGTCAGACATATTATGTCGTAGTCAGAACTTAAAATTGACATTAGAATTTCATGTGACTTCGTTTTCATGCCCCTCACATTCTGATAAAAAATTGAAATACTATCCATTAGACTAAAACAAAAAAGTAAACATGATGATAGAAACTAAATTAACAATTCAAATAATTAATTACACAATTCTTTCCAAACACTGCTCATCCTTAATTAGAATACTACCCGAATTGTCACTTTTGCATACAAAAATTTTACCGTAGCGAACCCAGACAAACTTATAGGATTTTTCTTTGGCCTTAAGACGTGCAGCAGCATGTAATGATTTATATGTCGGAGAAAGGTGCTCGGATAATTAAACTGGCTCCTTGCTACCGCCATAACCCAAAAGACTTGTGTTCAACTTATCATCAGTGTGAGATTTATTATATCTCGTTATTGCAGAATACAATTCGTCGCGACATCTTGGACTACGCAGCTTCACTATTACAGAGCGCGGGCGAGACTTGTTGTTGTTCATACTGGCTACTCTAACGCATTTCATAATATCACAGTCCTTTAGCCCATACGACACAACATTAGCCAATTGTGTTACGATGGTCGGTAACACTTCATTCCTATTTTCAGGCAATCCATGAATTTCCAGATTCGCTTCACGCATATTCTGATCAAGGGTGTTTATTTGCATTTTCAGCTGAGCCACAGTCTTCAGGATATCGGAGTTCTGTGAACGAAGTTCAGTATTCTCACGTTGCACACCCCTGAGTTCAGTTTTTAAGTCATTAACTTGAGATATATCAAAGGATCCAGATAACTTCAACTCATCAATCTGTTTCTTTAAATCATCCATTTCGAATCTAAGCTCACTAATCATATTCTTAACCTCAATACGCAATGTATTCCGAATTTCCTCCCGTATAACAAGACGTATATCACTATCACTGACCTTATCATCCTCGCCTTCAGAACTATCTTCAATTGTCTCAGACGTCGATTTATCGGGTTCAGTCTGAGATAAACACCCCGGACAATTCCACTTCGAACGTGCTGTTTTATTGAGTCTTTTAAACGCTGTAGCACTCAGGTTAACGCACAGGTGATGATAGAATTTATCGCAATTAGAACATGTTATTTTTTCATTTTGTTTAACTGGTAATCCACAAGTATCACAGTTAGACATATTCTAAGTACACAATCAATCTCCCAGACAGTACAATAAATCCAAAAAGACAAATTGCAATTTGCCGGACTCGAACTCACGACACCCTGTGTACGGAGAGTAGACGTTGGCACTCAGAGCCAACTTGACTATATTGTAATGGACGAAATTATGAATCTTGTGTGGCGACAACACGAAGTAACACAACAGGAGGTAGATTGGAAATTATTTATTAAGTACGTTTGTTAGATCACTGCCACATTTCACTTTGGTTTTCACTATTAACACATTTAAAAACACTTCAATCGTTTAGAGAATTATATGATTCTAGCCCATATGGTTCCGCCTTAAAGTGTATAAACAGCACGCAGTCGAAAAATAACTTTATACTATGATTTTAGAAATTAAGTTACAGAGCAGAATTAACGTAACCGTACTATTTGACGTCTCGGTGACAATTGGTATGTTTTGGATGATATAGGTACCTACTTGAAATATTTAGACGTTGAGATGTTTATCGATCATATTATCGACATATCATTAATATTTGTAACACTTTTAACATGATGTGTATTGCAGCACTGCTATTATCCGCAACAGCCTACGACAATTTAGCCAAAACGAATTCTTAGTTCTTCCTGTTACATGGGACAAATATAACTGGCGAAATGTGGGTGTACTATAGTTACACCTCTGCTTAACCCTTCGGGGAATACAGGCGTGATGTTATGTGTTATTATTCTTAGGCCTGCTTGCACCACAAATCACTAAACGTGTTTAACCTTAAACATAATTATTTAAAACATCATTCTGTCTCTCTGATATCTTCAAACGATTGATGGAAACAGAATTACATCTTAGATGCATTTAGCCGTAGTATAAATGATTTGTAGTGCAAGCAGGCATATTTTTCCAAATACTTAAGGTGATAAGTAAGTGAGTAACGTTTTCAAATTCCGGTCAGTTATTTCGTTAATTCCACTTTTGGCTACTGGTTCAGATAAGTTTGTGGCGGCGCGCTGACGTGGTGGTCGACCATAGAAGATGGAACTGCCACTCCCCCCGCACGCAGTGGAAATAAGCCACGCCCATAAAACCGCTATTTATTTTCAAGGTAGGGCCTTAACATAGTATAGTCCTCCAGACCAGAGTGAATGATAGCATGACGGTTGACAGGAGAGAGTGGAAAAAGAAACAGCAAGTAAGTTGGGACAAGGGCAAGAAGATGATGAGTCCTCCAGACTGTATTTCGGCCATGATGGCTAATCTCAACGGAGACTAGCCTTCGGCATGAGAGATATTAAAGTGCACAAGTGTGTACGTAGACACAGATACGATCTCTTTTCCCTCACTATGAGAGTGAGGGAAGAGAGAGCAAATAAACCGCAAATAAACGTTTTTCTTTCTTTCTTTCTTTTCTTTCATCCGTCCGACATGACCGGAGAGAGATCAGGCGCAGGACCAACGGCTCGCATGGCAGGGACGGGAGTATCACACCGCCAACTTGCAAACTCCGTGCTCGTACTAAGAAATTCCTAATGGAAAAACCCAATAACACTTTCCTCGACCCGGAAATCGAACCCAGGACCCCACGCCCAGCAGTCGTGCTTGCGACCACGAGACCAACGTGGCATAACATAGTACAATATAGCCATAGGTGTTTTTTGAGCACAAAATTTTCAGAAATGCCGACTAAAGACAGTTTCGTGAACTAGATTTATTTGGGTCAAGTGTGACAAATTAGGGTTGTGTTACACTTCACTCTGGGAGTTCCACGACGCACGACGTTACTATGCAACAGTGATAAAGAATATGTAGACTTTGGCTTGAAAGACTAGTGATGATGGAAAATGAGGGAACATAGTTTTTTCTTTTTTTGTTCTTTTGTTTTCCTGCTTGCGGAAAAACTATGGAGGTATTTTCTTTTTAACTGACTTCAAACAAGGTATTTTTTTTTTGTGTTTTCATCGATATTTTCGTTAGTGGATCGATTATGTTTTTTTTTTTTTTTTTCATTTGGTAGGGACCACCGCGCAAGCTTCCTGGGCCTCAAGTCTGCTATTACAATAGTGTCAGAATGGTCTATCATTGATTTAATAATTGTTGATTTTGACAAGTTTGGTAATCTACTAATATAATGGCGTCATTATCACTTTCCAATGGTCAAAATAGAAAAAAAAAAAAACCATTGAAAAAAATAGCACTTATTGGTAATCTCGTACATAATGACAAATTAATGACTGACTTAGGCGGTATCATTGGTCGTATTGTACGACAATGCCATGATAACACAATTCTATTACGAGACCATTGACCGACCAATGATCGACCATTATGAATTTAGCAGATTACGAACTTTTAGCAAAATGACAATGGGATCGTGTTGGAATGACGAATTTACAAAAATAGCAGACTTGGGCCCCTGCTTGCGCGATGGTCCCATAAACATTTTTATTAACTTTTCTTGAGTATAGTTTTTGAGTTAGCTTCGATAATAAGTATTTAAAATCCACTTTGTGTTTATTGATGTTGTTATAATACTTCATGTCACTGTTAGCTGCTAAATTAACTTTACCCCATTTTCTTAAGGTAAATATTTTTCCATACCAATCACACATTCTAATATTTCGATCACAGAACTTCACTGTTACTGCTGGGCAGTGACCTCTCTCCATGACTTCCAACTCCTTCGGTCCAGGGCTTATGTGAACCATTATAGTGCTTTGCTTTATTTTGCTCATTCTACCATCTTCTACGGGGTCTGCTGCGACGTCTTCTGGCTGTGTCAGGGCTCCACATAGTGATTATTTTGTCTCAAAGCTCACAGACCTTTAAATAATACAGGGTGGAAACATGAATGTTATCATCAGTTATAAAAAAAAACTGCAATACTTACGCGATCAAAATGTATGGATCAGTATATTTTTGTTTTTAACCGACAAAAAAATTCAACGCAGGGGTGTTCAGAATCATGTACTGAATCTATGGTAACAGATTGCATGTTGATGACCCTGCCGACCTGTATATTATCCAAGCGAATTAGCTATAATTATATTGAGATCACCACATTCCTAAATAACTAGTATTTTAACACAAACTTTTATCTACCCTGCAACAGCGACATACCGCCGCACTGCCGCGTCGTAATTGCAGGCAATCACAGTTACTAACTTCACTATCGAAGCATGTCCCTAGAGCACTTAGCTATTTGCTACTTGATCAACAAGTGCTCCGTATAACGTAACTAGAGGAGGGGAGGATTTTGAAACGGGGCAGTATACATTTCCTACGAAATGTACGGGAAAAGTTTTTGTGACTTGTTATTTTTCTTATACTCATACCTCGGTTGGTCCGGTAGTTTTTTGATTCTTAAAAGAAACAGGATCAATTGGCATCAATAAAAGTTTTTACGGAAATTTCCCATTTTCTTGTTGTCTGTAGTTTTTTCAAAATCTGTGAATGCAGATTTGATGAAAATGTATCAAAAACACACAGATAAAATGGCGAGGAGTGACTTGCATACTCAATAATGGGCCCCCGAAAACGATCTCACATCACATTATATAGTGTCGTGGCGACAAGGGGGCAACCTATCCTGAGGTACTTATGACGAGTAGAGAAATATTCCATGGCTATCAGGACAATCCCGAAAGAACGGTCAAGATCCTTACCAACATCTTATTGGAATACTAAGACCGTTTTCCTGTAGCTACAACACGAACGGTTAAGGTACCAGCCCTTACTGGCCCAACTCAAAAATCCAACCTGTATACAGCCGTTTAATTATGTAGCCGGATTCTCTAGAGCTTTGCCTTGTCGAAGTAGATACTTACACATTTATTAGACTAATGTAGATAATGTTTGTTCAATGTTACCTTTCGACGACTTAGAGTGAAAACTTCGTAAGTATAAAAGAAGTAACTTTTCAGGAGGACGAAAAAACTGCGTGTTAAAAATTTTGTACGGTGTCTTTTATGTTCACAGTTCTGGATATAAAAAATGGGTTAAATTTCCATATTAATTAATAATAAATAAAAAAAAAGTTTAATAAAAAACTGTAACCCGACTACGGGAAAATAAAAATGATCTAAAAAGTACGAAACAAGCAAATATTTCAGACATAAATCAAGACATAGGTACAAAAATGGTCAAGGTAAAGCCGTTGTCGCATGGCATTATAATTTTGTAGGTGTTCTTGGCACCAACATGGTATACAGGCATGCGACCACGGCTTTACTTTGACCATTTTTGTACCTATGTCTTGATTTCTGTCTGAAATATTTGCTTGTTTCGTACTTTTTAGATCATTTTTATTTTCCCGTAGTCGGGTTACAGGTTTTTATTAAACTTTTTTTTTTTATTTTATACTTTTCCGTTTTTACACTTGATAAACGTAAATAAGAGTAGAGTAATAAATAGTTCAGTAATTAACCTATTTTAAATTCCAATAGCAGTGCATAGTGCTTTGGACGAAACCATAGAGCGATTTATTTCGACGCCAACACCATATATCGATATAGAGCTTCGAAGAAATCCAAAATATAAATATTTCGTTGTACTTGTTTTTCTTCATAAGAGTGGAATTACAAATCGGTACTACTTATTAAGATTTGATTAACTGCATGTTGATAACATCTTGCGATACTACGTAGCGTAGTCTCACTTTTGCTTGTTTTTAACGATTTAAACATATTTGATACTTTGAAAATATACTAATAATAATACTAATAATACTTAATACTTTGGTAAATACATATTTGTAATGTGCTCGTCAAGACCTTTCTTTTGATACCAAACATGTCATGATCATCCCATTTTAATTTTTTTCGAGGTTAGAAATTTACGTGTAAAGTCCACCAAATTAAATTTAGGGAAGAATTATATAGCTTATGTCACCCGGACCATTATTACGAATCTATTGATACTTCATTCATCAAAATCGGTTTAGTAGTTTAGGCGCTACGGTGGAACACACGTAAAAACAAACATACATACATACAAACAAACATACATACATAGACTGCTAAAATCATAACCCTTCCTTTTGACTTTGCCGTAGTCGGGTAAAAATATAAAAGACGCCGTACAGAAATTTTACAGCACGCAGTTTTTTCTTCCTTCTGAAAAGTTACTTCTTTTACACATACGAGGTTTTCACTCTAAGGCGTCGCTTTGGACATTGACTCAGCACACGGGCCGACTCACGCGCGCGGCCCAGTTACAATATTGATTTGGATGCATCTCACACGCATAGAACACAAAGAATTTGTATAATAGTGTGTGTTAAGAAGAAGTAGTATATAAGCTGTAACATATTGTTAATAAATCAAACCCTACAGGGTAAGTAGGTAGTAGATAGGGTAGGTAGGTAGGTAGGTATGGTGCACCGTAGATAAGTACTTAGTGCTACTCGTGCGAATCCAGGCCGGGTTAAGCTAGTATGGTGTATAATTTGATAAACAGTTAACACTAACTTCACATAGGTACTAATTTTATATTTTAGAAAGTTACAATTTATGATTCGGTTTCAAAACAAATGAGCTCCGCTTGTAATCGAAACTTGGTTAATTAGTTTCGATAAATCCCCTATGCATTATATTATAGTGCTTTATACACAACACACTAATTGTTTAGATTTCGATAAATAAAAGTAAAAAAAACTCGTACTACTTGGGAATTTAGGTCAGTCGTCGATAAATACTATATTTTGTATTATGGTCAAGTAGTAGTACTGCGACTAGTGAATAAAAATGTGCTATGTAATCACTAGTTGAGTCTTACAGCATAAGTACCTACAGAATTGTATTTTACAGTACTTTTCTTTAGAACCATACTATACTTAATATAAGTACTTTTTAATAAATAATTTTTAATTACTATATTATCCATTCGAAAGTAACTCTGTATGTTACCTTTTCACGCCTAAGCCACTGAACGGCTTTCAACAAAATTTGACAAGGAGATATTTATGGCATCCTTTTTTTTTGGGTGGGAAATTATCAAATAACTTCTCCCGCTCTGGGTGGAGCGGGAGGATGTGTCAGACTCTTACTGACTAAAACCCACCCGTGTTCCTTCAGTTGCCATGTTGCCGGGGGGCCACGATTTCCCTTTTGGCCTTATTCGCAACCCCGGCAGATATATGGCATCCTGGAGAAGGAGATACGCTACTGTTTGTTTCAAAGATAATCCTATAGAGGGTGATTATACGGGATGAAAGTTTATATGGGAAACCCAGCATTTCTTAAGAATATGAAAATAAAATTTATGTTTTTGGCAAGAAATAAAGAATTACATTTTACAGCGTTTTTGTAAAATCAACCCCTAAGGGGGTAAAATAGGGGATGATTTAAAAATTTACATATTTTTGTAAACTTCATTTAAAGGTATTTAATGAATGGGAAATATAGTCACATTCTGTATCTCGCGATAAATAACATTTAGTCTTTATTTCATTAAAATCGGTCCACTGGGTCAAAAGTTATTACCTATAATTTATAATCAGTCTATCTGTTACCTTTTCTGACCATAATTTGGGTTAGGACATAGGATACTTTTATCCCGGTAATACGTTCCCGTGGGACGACATCTTAAATCCACGCGGGCGAAGCCGCGGGCAAAAGCTAGTTGAAAATAATAATGGGCAGTCTATAAACAGTCTATAATACTGAGATCCCACGTTGTCTATGATTCATGCTGTCTCTGTTTCGGTGAATCCCCTCAAATATTGTAATATTGTTATTGTTCTTATTCTTCGAAACATCTGGACTTTCTTTTTTGATCTTTGATACTTAATACAAATACACAATACTTACGATTAACTGTTCTTAAACTCATTAGGTTATCATCACTCATTAAGTTATTCATAAGGTCAAGTTTGTGTCGGACGTTAGCTCCGATGGTTCCGTACAACCGTGTAACACTTACGCTTTCTTTAAAGTCCCTTTCTGTGCTATCGTAACTTACCCAATATTTTGCTTAACAACTAATCTTGCTGACAAACTTTTAAAATAATTTCCTTCTAAAGAACACAAAATAAAGCTTGCTAGAATTTTTACTGAGTGACAAAGTTTGTTGACAAACCCGACGTTCAATGGTCATGACAAAACACAACTACTCGTGGGTCGTATTACACATTTGGTTCAAATAAGTGTTCAAATTAAAATCTAATTCTCTATTTATATCTATAGTATACAAACACAAGCCGCGAGCCTATCGTGAAACACGTTCCCGGGGGAAGACCTCTTGTGATGAAAATTCTTAGATATAAAAATAACTAGGAATATACAGGAAGCAACACGAGAAAGATTCCAGTGTATCCATATATTTCGTCTTTGGTGCTTCTCCGTGAATCGAAGTCTCGATTGTCCAATCGTCTCCGCAGCTTAAATGTGGATTCTGGATACCCGACAAAAACAAAAAGTTTTTTAATATTTCATCATCATCATCAGCCTATAGCAGTCCACTGCTGGACATAGGCCTCTCCAATTGCACGCCATTCAGCTCGATTCTCGGCAACTCTCATCCAGCTGCTACCAGCCACCCTTCGAAGATCGTCACTCCACCTAGCCTGAGGGCGTCCTACCTTACGTTTGCCAATTCGCGGTCTCCACTCAAGAACACGTGTACCCCAACGGTCATCGGTTATACGGCTGACATGGCTGGCCCACTGCCACTTCAGCTTGCTAATTCTATGAGCTATGTCGATAACTTTGGTTCTCTGCCGGATCACTTCGTTCCGGATTCGATCCCTCAGAGAGACTGCAAGCATATTCCAAGCACATTTAATATTTAATTTACTTTAAACAGACTCGGTCGACGGGGCAGTGCTTGAGGGAGGCCTATGTCTAGCAGTGGACGTCTTTTGGCTAAAATGATGATGATGATGAATTTATTTTAAACTAGCGAACCGCTCTCTGCTTCGCACGGTTTTTACGACTTGACAAAACATCGAGATTTCTTGATTATATGTAACTTTATATCGTATTATACACATAAACCTTTCGAAATAAATAATTTAAACGACAGTGAAAACCTCATCAAAATCTGTTGTGTGGTTTAGAAGAACAACACGGACATACAGACGAACACGAAAAGCGACTTTAATGTATGTTGTTTAGAAGCAAATTACAATTAAAATCGAATGAAACCTATTTGGATGCTAGATATGAAATGTCAAAAACATGTATCGAATTGCTACTAGGTATCGAATTTCGCTGCGTCGGCAGCTCGTGGCTGGCCGTGCGTTATCCATACAATTTCTTTGCAATCTAAGTATACAATTTGTGGCAAAATTATTATTTTAACGTATCAATTAAATTATTAATAACAAAGCTGAATAAAACAGAAGTAAATTGGGTAAACAAAAAATTGTGAACTTGTTTTCTTCGTGTTACAAATCAACGTCACTATAAGTACGGAACCCTAAAATATCATTAATTCGTTATTTCGAGATAAGTATATAAATAACAACAGAACGCCTTTGTCTTCAATTCACTTCCATCTTTATTCTCGTGCAGTGACATCGGTTTCTATCCATCCTGTCAATAAGTCAGACAAGTTAGACCTTCTGATTTGATAACTGGAGTGAGGATCCAAGGCAGTTGTTACAGCAGCCAGGCATCGTTCTTCATAACTTGAAAAACACTACCAGGCGTATCTAAGTATTTGCTACTTGAGTGATTTTAAGGTAAGGATTGTTGTACTAAATCCATTTTAATATCAGATTTTTGAAAGAGTCAAGCAAATTATTAGGTTGTACTGTATTTTAATGTGTAGTTTGAAATTGCTTGATCTTGTCTTTTTATACAAATACCAAAGTCCCTTTCATCCGTTATATCAATGAACACTATTACTAGTTTGTTATGGCCCGCCCCCGGTTACATGGGACTTAAACATAACTGGTGAAATGTGAGTGTAGTACCTATAGGTATACCTCTGCCTAATCCTTCGGGGAAACAAGACGTGATGTTATGCTATAGTATTTTTATCTCACGAAGTTACACGCGTTTTACTTGTGGTTACCAAGTGTACAAACACGCTGTGAATGTGTGTGTAAGCGCAGGAGCTCTCGGTACCGTCCGAGACATTGACGAAGTCGGAAGTATGTGAGGGTGTGTGCGTGTGTGTGTTATGTGCAGATGCTATTCGTCTTCACGCACACATTTACAGAATGTTAGTACACATGGTTACCACAAGTAAAGCGCGCGTCGCTTCGTGATATAAAAATACTGTAGTGCCATGTAGGATGTCCAGAACATTTTCAATTTATTTACTCATAAACTAATAAAATCATTCTCTTCCTTTTCAGATAAAGCTTATTCGCCATGCCTGCCATTCATCTACTCAGAATATTCCGTAAGACATACGTTCTACGAGCAATTATAACATTTGTAATAACTACCTTAATATGTGTATGGGTAGGATATAATGTTTATTCCCATAAAGATAATCTAATTGATGTAGAGCGTTGTCTGTGGACTTTGTTGCACTGTATTGTATTTCAAAATGTTTACCACTTGGTTCGTTTATAGCATATAAGTAATATTTTCATTAAGAAATGTGTACCTAAATATTAAAGTTTATTTTTTATTTTTTTTTGTTTTTCATGGTTTACTCTATCTAAACTGTAAGCTCTAATCTACACTGGGGGTCTACTCGCTAAGCACGAAATCTGTAGTTTCGGCTGAAGTTACGGGTGATTCCTACTTCGTATCACGGACAATACCTGGTCGACCGAGCTCTGCTCGGGTGAAAATAGATAAAACATATCGTCCAGGTACACCAACGTTGTATCACATTTCCAAGGCTGTGACAATACAAAAAACGAATTTTCCCAAATATGAGACCCAGCTAGATCGATGTTTCGCCCCCGGAAACCCGTCGAACATCGTAACTTTCATCACAATCGTTAGAGCCGTTTTCGAAAACGTGATTAAAAATATATATACAAATATTGCTCATTTAATAGTATGGGATAGGAATAGTTCGAGGCCTGGGCTAAAAATGAATGACAACAAGATTTGACAAGTGTCCCTACCCCTTTTTTTTTGGATGGGAAATTATCAAATAATTTCTCCCGCTCTGGGTGGAGCGTGTCAGACTCTTACTGACTAAAACCCACCCGTGTTCCTTCGGTTGCCCTGTTGCCGGGGGCCACGATATCCCTATCGGTTTTCTTCGAACCCCCGGCAGGCATCGGCCCTAGCGGGCCCCGTCAATTCTGCTGACATCTCTTTGAGGCGCGCGTGGAACACAACGCGCCGTCGACCCGGGCTTGGTCCTTATCGGACGGCGAGCTACCCATTGCTCACCGTCCGCAGTGTCCCTACCCCTGAAGGCCAATTCTCGTGCTTAAAAAACATTCACATTCAAGTCGCAATCTGTCAAACTTGTCAAAAATGTTGGTAAATAGATTGTATTTTTGACAGATTGCAAATGAGATGCGAAAGCGAACATTCTTATAAATTACGGGAATTACCCGATAAGTATTTTGCCCATCCGAAAAATTGAATTTGACACATCTTGTTTTGACGGATCAACTATTTTTGGACGGGCCCGTACTTAGATATATTATACGTTAGTTTTAAATAATACATCTATGGGCCCGTAACTTCGTTGGACTTAGAGAGTAAACCCCTTTAATTTGATTGAAACATGAATTTTATAAGAATCTATGGATTCTTAAACAATAGAACAGAATAAAATACTCTAAGGTTTTATGTAAGAAGCAACCTCATGATGTGCAGGCTGGTGAGAAAGCAGCACTACATCCGAACAATCTGACAGAATATATTTAAAATAGGATTAGAATATGTTTTTGTTTGAAGAAGAAAAGTAAGAGAGTCGAGCCGGAAGCAACTAGAAATATAGGTAAAAATGTACTATTGAATTGAATATACTAACGGTTTTAACCAGGGTTCGCCGATATATATCAGCGGATATATATCATGACATATTTCAATTGTTTTTTTTTTTTTTTTTTTTTTTTAATAATGGCTTCTCGCAGTTTTGACCACTAAGGTCTTGGCTGCTTAACCGGACTTTCCTGTGGGTGCCATAAGCTTCTACACTTAGAGCCTCCAGCCAGGAGCTCTATATTTCAATTGATTTTTATCTTGATATATATATCAATTGATTTTTTCCTGTCTTCTGAACTAAAAATTTTGGAGATTAATGTTTACCCTGGCAACACGTAGCAAAAAACTACAATTCAAAATAATTTAGATTGTTTCCCAAAATGGCAACCTCATTTAAAGTTTGGGGATTTCCCCCTTTAACTTACCAGTACTGCTAGCTTTTTATTGAAATTCAAACCTTAACTTCATATCACATAAGGTTTATTTTACGAGGTAATAAAAAATGAGGATTTCCTGGTGCTTCTACCGTTAATAATTTTCACTTTCTAGGGAATCCCCGCAAGCGTGACAATCGAAAGATTTGACAAACGTTGACTCATTATTGTTTTTCACTTCGTTCTATTCAGACGTAATATTTTAGTGCCTACGATTTCTTTCATATTTTTAAGTGTTTAATCCCCTTACAGAATGAAATTCGGTTATTTTTCTTAGCCTGGATATACATCCGATATATATCGGATTTATATAAATAAATCGGATTTTTGATATTTATTATAAAAATCGGATTTTTTCGAACCCTGGTTTTAACCCAAGAAACCTTTCATTCAACATCGTACCGGTACCGTAGTCACGCGAAGTGTCCTACCTACTCTTTCTCTCTTTTGTCACACCTACTCTTTCTCTCTTTTTTTTAATTTTTTTTTTTTAGCAATGGACTGTGGGTTAGTCGTACACAACAATTTCGTATCACACTTACCTACATAATTATAAATGTTTTACGTAATTGGGGTGATAGTGATTTTAAAAGGAAATTATAATAACAAAATCGTTTATTTATAAAAAGGGGTTTATTGTAAATATACCCCTTTTTATAAATAAACATACATAAGTAACTTAATAATTAAAATAAAATAGAGCACAGTTGCTTATTTGCCTGAACTAGGTTGAGCCTATGCTTCAGGCTAATTCATAATCCATTGCTTCATATTTTTGAAAAATTCGTCTTCTCAACAACGTTAATAACGCAATGATATTGATGAATGGCCCATTGCATGTGTGTTACAGAATTAGGATGCAGGATAAAACTTGCATAGACTAGGAAGGCATTGCACAAAAGGGGCTAATTATGATAGTAGGTACTTAGCAGTGGGTACAAGCAATGGTGGGGATGATGAGATGATTCGTTACAGATTAAGAGGAGGCTCCCTAAAGTGTATGTTAATTTGCATTAATATTCTGAAACAGTCACGCATACAATCAAAATGGAACTTTAGTATATGATTTATTGGATATTTTTATTTTCATGTACAAGACAGTTACGTAATTGTAACATTTTCGCTTGATTAATTTTTTATTCGAATATCACGTCTTTTAGAGATATTAACACGGCTATATTATCACGGCTTTTGTGTCTAAAATACACAGTAAGAAAATATTATAGTTTATTATCCAGCCACAAGAATTTTTCTCTCTAAATCAATTATTACTACTTTACTTATAAACAAAATAAGAATTGAGACTTACGCCATTTAGTTCCATGCTTGAACACGATCAAAGAGCGCACGCAATATTCAACTTTATTACTGATGTGTTAGCGTTAAGCACATGGTGGAGTGGCGGGGAGCATGGGGGCGGAGCTTGCGTGGAAATTGTCTTTAGAGTGCGTGAGATGTTTAAAATCTAGAGTAATAAAAAAGAGTTAAAAGCAGTATTATTAGAAAGTAAAACATTTTATACAACCCACACTGTGTGCTGGGTACACGATTTATGTTATACAAAGTGTATGATTCGGATTTATTTACCTAACACACAATAAAAAAAACTAGATCAGTTACAATCATAATAATAGATGCTTTACCTACTTCGGTCGCGCCTGTACCTATTCTATAAGACTGTTGGCTTTTCGCCAATACATTATGTGCCAGTACGTACCCTAATAATTTTATTTGACCTTTGAAGCTTCGAAAGGAAACTAAGAAAGTAAAATAAGAAATTACTTATCCCTGTTCGCTTGACTGTCTATATGTAACAATTCCTTTCTGTTAGTGACGTTATGTTTTTTGACCCAACTGAGCCAGAGCTCAAAAGAAGGGTAAGGCCTCAGACCAAATAAAAAACACAGACAGAACACTGCGAACAATAAAGTGAAGCATGCCAAAACTACATTTCCGCTCTGTACATACACGGTCGCACGCATACATTTACAATTTACAATTATGCTATTTTTTTTTATATTAACCTATCTTTTATTACATTATATTTTATTCTGATATCTAATTTATTAAAGCGGACACACACTTCCCTGTTTATTATTCTAGCGTATGGCACTCGTGGGTTGCAGCTGAAAATTAGCGTCAGGTGGTACACTTTGTGTTGTCATCTGACAATATGCTACGCTGAGGCCCTTTTGGCATTATAATCATTGTTTTCTGTTTTTTATAGTTATAAGGTGTATTTTCTCTGCTGTAATGCCAATAAACGCATTTTTCTTTCTTTCTTTCAATTGAACTACAATCAAACTACACCTCACTAAGTGCACACATAAACCGGCTTCACGTCACTGTTGACAGCTCTATGTCCTGGTTTTTTATTTGGTCTGAGGGTAAGACCAATAGGCTCTTTCTGACCAATTCTTGAGGAAGGTTATAGACTATTTAACATTACGCTATGACCCTTAGGAGCCGAAGAACAAGAAAAATGTTAGAAATAACGCTAAGTGAAAACGCAGTGTGTAATAGCTCGGGCGGGCGATGCGATGCGACGCGGAAGAACTAATTTCACGCGGACGAAATCGCGGGTAGAAGCCAGTGAAAACATAAAATTAAAAAAAAAAAAACGTGTGGCACTCGGGGACTGCTGCGGTACAGCTATCGCATAGCATTTGTAACCTCTATACTTCTTATTTGTCAACGCTACACTTGGGATGATGACGGATGATGCCATAAAACAATAATTACGTTCCGTCATTACATGGTAGGCGGAGTGGGGGGTGTTAGGTTTTATTTTCGTTACGGAATTTCTTGATTTGGTCGCCGCGCTCAAAGCCCGCGATAAAAGCAATAGCTCAAAATTAAAATCCACGCGGATTAAGTGACTTATATAATACTATCGAAGAAAGGCATATCTCTACACCGTAAGGACTATATCTGCTTGCAGCGCTCGGCCGCTATAGTAACTCTTACCTACGAAAAAAAAGGGTCATGTGCACGGGATTTTGTTTTCAAACTGCTTGGATATGCGTTTCTTCGATGGTACTTGTCAAACTTTATGACGGTTCTGAAGTGCGCTACTCGCTGCGCAGTTCCCCACCCCTCACCCCCGCTGACAAGTGAATTTGTTACTACGCAGCGATTCGCCTAATGTTCCGAGCTACCATAAAGTTTGTATCGGGCTTTACTCTTGGGTAATGCTCACAATAATTATTATTTACAACCAAACTGTACAAAGCACACATTCTTCGTATAAAAGTAATAATTATACCTACAAGCAGAAGAAGCGGAACTAAGCGGCTGCTAGCGCTAATGGCTTTTTGCGCTCAAATTCAGCGGCCTATGGTTTTATATATGCCGCTGAGTTCTGGTTAACTGCGACAGTCAAAATATGCTTATTATTGCACAGCATGTGTAATGGCTGGGCACAGCGGCTTTATGCCCATTGACAAATAATGGATGTCTGGACACAATAATAATATTGTAATCATATTATCATACTAGCCGTTATTGTCCACCACTGAATATGAACACGATCTAATAGATTGTCATTAAAGCGAACTGTGTATTGGCACAGTATAATAAAGTGGCAGTATTAAGTATATCTCGGCAGTGACCTTGAAATAATTACATACGGCCGCTCGGCAGACAAACCTACCTGATCTGTGCGTGACTGCCACGCACTTCTGCTGTTGACTGTTCCGTACATATATACACTGAGATTTCGAAGCGCGTAGTTTCGGCCGTTTTCAATTAGGATATAATACTGTTACTTATTTATACTGTGATATTGGTGATGACGGAATATTGCCAAAATAAAATTGATAGTGTAAGCTACAGCTCAGAAATGAAAGGGTTCGCAATAGAAAACAAACACATTATTTAAACACAAACATTATTTATTTCCTTTTCCACAATATTTGTAAAAACACTCAGATCACCAAAATAATAATATCCTGTACTTTGCTAAGATTAAAATTTACAGCAATCTGATAGGCTGTTATTTTATACTGCTCGGTGTCTCGAACAAGAAAGCCAGCTGTCAGTTGTCTCCCATAGCGAATGACAGTGAATGTCTTGATGAACGAATAATCGATTGAGTGACATACGAGTATTAATCGATCAAATAAGTGGGGTTACCAGATACAAGCTAACAATGGACAGAATGCTTTATGTAAGTACCTACATTGGAGTAACATAGTAGGACGTAGATACGGATCAATTAAAAATAAGGTAAAAGCAATGGCGGTATTAACTATCACTGATACCAATTTTCCAGACAACCTTTGAATGGCCAAGGAAAAAAAAAGAGTAAGGACCCACTAATTAAAAAATTAAAATAAATAGGGGTAAGTAGTCCATTTGTTGTTTAAATTATAGCTGATGCTGATGCTGTGGATGCTTCACATACGCTTTTAACGATGACGTCATCCTTCGCCTTAATAATTAAATTCGTAATGATTTATTTTAAAATATCAATTTTATTCCTGACCGTACAAATCACCGTAATCGGGAGTGAAATTCGGGTTGAGTTGACTCGGGCCGAACTATCACTGACCCTTAATTTCGCCTATTACATTACCTATTTTTCACCGATTTCTATTTTAACAAAGTATTGGTCAGTTACTCGGAAAAATTATTTTCTCATAAAATATCCATGTTATTCAACCAAAATAATTTAGCAGATTCGGAAACCACTAGCCTTGTCCAATAAGTCCTTACTTACTGCCTAGCTAAGTTCTACCCATTATTTTATCTATGGTCCTATCCTACGTGACCAGACTATAGTTGACGCATTTTAGCACGGCAACAGCGGTCATTGCTCTTTCCCTAATATCTCTACGTAGGAACCCAAACAATATACCTACTATGTATGGGTTTTCGTTATTGGAACATGTTGAAGATCACGATGGATATTGAATTAGAACGCTAACGGACTTCATTTCAGTTTTTGAAATAAAATTGCTAGAAAATGTAGATGGGTCAATGACCGCTATTGCTACGCGACAACTATAGTAAACAACTTGAGATGTTCATTACATATTAATAATGAATGGGTACGCAAGTAGTAGTATAAACCCCTCAACTATGCCGAGATAACTCACCACAACAATTAAACGTGGTTTAATTACAGTTACTAAATACTATGTTGGTTGTCTTAAAAGTCAACGACCCTTTATACAACAACTAAACTAGTCTAGGTCTTGCGTCTCTAAGCTAAGGCCAAGATCTATAAACGTAACTTGGATCATGTTTTGACTTAGACATGATCCCGTCCCTATATTGCACTTATAGTTTTACAGTTGTGCGACAGTGACAGGTCTTACACTTAGCCAAAGTACGAACTTAGTAACGTTTATAGATCTCGACCCCAGATTAGAACAGAAACCCTCGGGTCACCCAGATCTTTCACTGATGTTCTGAACAGACCAGGAATTTTAATTAACTTCTGAAGGGAGGTGGGCTGGTTGGAATAACCACCAAACGGCCGCTATGGCCCACGCACAATGGACCACCTGACGGACTAAGTGCGGAAACCAAGCCCCATAACATAGAACATAGATCTCAACCTTAGTCTCAACATTTTCTCAAGTAACCTATCTCCGGTTTATATTAAAGCATTTAAAAGAAGCGACCTAAGTTTTGGCTTGGTATCACATTAGATGGCCAATATGTACTCAGATTCGTCAAACGTCTTCTTGAGAATGGTTTATTAGAATGGGATGCCTTGCAGAGTGTACACCATCAAGGCAATATATTGAAGACAATAATGCACGTTAAAGTTAAACACCCCTCAGCATATATATACGGACTACATAATTATGTAATTATTATTATTTTTTTATTTTTTTCACAAATAATTTTTTTTTCTTTATCTTTCTATCCGTGACATCACTGCGGGCCCTATCAGAATACCAGCGCTGCGATATTTATTTTTAAATATCGCAGCGCCTTTTGGCCTCGTACAGGACTTCCTGCTTTTATTTTTAATTTTCTATTACTTTTTTATTGTTTTTTTTTTATGAAAATTTCTTTAGGCGCATTGGACATTTTTTAGATAGGAAAAAATAATTGAATTCGCAACACTGTTACCGTTACCGTTACCGACACCTCATTAAAAATATTTCCTGCACAATAAAATTGTTCAAGTTTTCACTTCTGTCGGCACTCCCGAAGTGCCCCTGTTTTTTTTTTATTTATGTTTTAATGAGTGTGTTTTAGTTTAATTTGTGATTTCCTGTGCGAGTCTCAATAAATACTTTTTCTTCCTTTCCATATTTATTTACCTCGCAAACAATATTCCCGTGTTCACATTTCTGTCCCGATTTTTTTAATTACAGCAAATAAGTATCGTCCGCCTCGTTGGTCTAGTGGTTGCAAGCGCTACTGCTGAGCATGAGGTTCTGGATTCGACTCCCAGGTTGAGCAGTGTTATTGGATTTTTCACATGAAATTTCTTAGTAGCAGACCGGAGTCTGGATTTGTGACAATAGGCTCGCCCCTTTTTACGTGAGACTTAAAATAACTGGTAAAATTATAGATGCACCTCTGGCTACCTCTTCGGAGAATCCAAGCTTCATGTTATAAATCTAAACTAAAAGAGAAAAGATTTGATTTTTTGTATGTTTGTTTGTCACGCTTTCACGCTAAAACGGCTGAACGGATTTGGATGAAATTTAGCACATGGGTAGATCATGATCTGAATTAAGACATAGAATACTTTTAATCCCGATATTCTTATGGGATCGAGACTTATATGGATGAAACCGCGGGGCGCAGCTAGTGTTAGATATGTTTCTACTTAGCGTAGGTACTGCCGTCCTTTTTTAACTAGAAAGCCGTTAACCCTCAAATGGCCAATTTTTAGTTTTAAATTGAAAGTGATTGAGTTCAAAATTCTCTATATTTTTATCTAAGAAACATTTTTACAATTTAAATAGTTCCAGAGACATGTGAAAATTTTGTAGGCCGTTAAGTAATACAATTTATGACGATTCCATCACTTGAAAGCGTCTAACCCACACTTCATGTTTAAGAGTTTCTGGACATAAAGGGTTCTTTAGGATAAACAGAGAAGAATATCAATTGATGTGTCCAACAATCATAGTTTTTAGGAAATAACGATAGCCTTTTTTAGGGTTCCGTAGTAAACAAGGAACCCTTATAGTTTCGTCATGTCCGTCTGTCTGTCTGTCTGTCCGCGGTCTAGCTCTGAGACCCTTAGTACTAGAAAGCTGTAATTTAACATAGGTATACATATTAATTACGTCAACAAAGTGGTAAAACAAAATTATGAAAATCATTTTTTTTTAGGGTACCTCCCATACACGTAAAGTGGTGATGTTTTATTTTTTATTTTTTTATTCATAGTGTGGGGTATCATTGGAAAGGTCTTACAAAAACATTATGAGTTTGTGGAAACCATTTTTGGATTCAGGGATTCGTTTGCAAAATATTAAGCTTTAAAGTGCTAATTTTTGTTAGAGTCAAGTGTCCCCCCCCCCTGCCAGCTAAATGGTTGGTTTTGGATGTGTGAAAAAAATCACAGCAGTAGCTTATATAACGAAATTAAAAGAAAAACTATCACAACTAAGTAAACTTTACTAGTTATCGAGTAATAATCGACCAACTTAACTTTGCAGTTGCAAAAACATGTTTTCCCATACATTCCGTATGGAAGAACATGTTTATCAACTACAAAGTTAAGTTTGTTTTTGGGATAAATTCATCCCAACTACGGAACCCTTCATTGTGCGTGGTCCGACACGCACTTGGCCGATTTTTTTGTTTTTTGCCACTTTCTCGGAAATAACTTTATGGACTTAACGGCATTCTAGTAAAAGGACGGCAACGTAGCACTCCCACCTTTAAGAGCTAATATCTATTAGCTGTTCACCGCAGTCTTAATCAATTATCTAATTAATCGGACAAATCCCTAGTCGAGCACGGCCAACGATCAAAAGGTATTAACTGTATCTTAGCTAGCGTCCACTTCGCATTATACGATCTACTTAACAGAAGGTATAGAGGAAAATGCCTGAAATAACCTCCGTGCCTTGAATGTATATGACAAGCTCTAGCACACGGATGTGGTCGTAGTAGATGGGTTGATAATATTATGCAATTGACACAAAATCAGAAAATATCTTTATATATATAATTCTTCTGTGAGTGTGTATGTCACTGAACTTTTCTCAAACGACTGGACCGATTTTGATGAAATTTTTTGTGTGTGTTCAAGGGGATCTGGGAATGGTTTAGATTCACAAAAAAAAAAAGTTTGAAATTTTCAAATTAAAGACGTGTAGACAGGACAACGTCTGTCGGGTCCGCTAGTATTACTATAAAATGATCAATATAATATTTATTATATGTATTTGTAATCCTAATCATGTTCTCGAAAACGGCTCTAACGATTTCGATGAAAGTTGCAATATTGGGGTTTACGGGGGCGAAAAATCGATCTAACTAGGTGTTATGTCTGGGAAAATTCGTTTTCTCTATTTTCACCCGAGCAGAGCTCGGTCGCCAGGTAGATAATACTTAGTAAAATACTGTTAATTAGCTGCTTTTTTCAGCTTTAACTGGAAGCCGACCTCAATATGAATATCTCAATATCTGACCAAATAAAAATTTACTCTTTCCAAGACCTATCAGAGCTTTTACACGAACAATCTATGGATCAATTACACCAAGAGATCGCTGGATGCCCTACGCGTACAATATAATAATGTTTTCAGGATATTTGTTGCGACTACCCCATTTTTGCAGCGCCTCGGAAAATTTTGCTGAGACACAGATGGCTTTTAAACAATAATTTGCAAAAAAAACCGAAATAGTCGCAATGTATATTATATCGTGAGAGCTGTGGCGGAGAGATACTCCAAATATCTGACATTTTATGCGGAGGTTGCATAGGAAGGAAATATGTTTACTTATGTTTTCGTCCTTTGCGTGGAGTGTCTACTGGTTATAGGCTATGTGACGTCACAGACAGAAATCAAGATATAGGTACAAAAATAGTCAAGGTAAAGCCGTGGTAGCATGCCTGTACACCTAGAAAATTATAATGGCATGCGACCACGGCTTTACCTTGATCAATGTTGTACCTATATCTTAATTTCTGTCTGTAATATTTTCTTATTTCATACTTTTTAGAGCGTGTTTTTTCAGTAGTCGGGTTTTAGTTCTTGAAGTTACTTTTTTAACTATTTAATATTAGTACTACTAACACTAGAATATAAGTTGTTTTGTAATACTAACAATATGGATCACAGTTGTCCGAAATAAATGAATTTTAACCAGACAACCAGTCTTACCAAGAGGTATCGTGTTACCCAGTAACTGGATTATGGTGGTCAGATAGGCAGTCGCTCCATGTAAAATACTGGTGAACTGCATCCGGTTAGACTGGAAGCTGATCCCAATATAGTTGGGAAAAGGCTAGTGTTGATGATGGTTGAGAAAAGGCAGACGAAAAATAGCGAAGATCGAACCTTAAGAATAGGTACGTTCCTCCCAGCAACTATCAAACTTCAAAATATAATATTACTAGCAGCGCCTCGCGGTTTCACCCGCATAAGTCTCGATTCCGTAGGAATATCGGGATCAAAATTATTATATGTTAATAACCTGGATTAATATCCAGGTTATAAACTATACCTATATGTGCCAAACATCCAAATCCGTTCAGTAGTTTTTGCATGAAAAAGTAACAAACATCCATTCATCCATCCATCCTCACAAACTTTCGCGTTTATAATATTATTAATTAATTAATAGTAGGAAATCACACCTAAAAACTACAAAATCCTATTTATTATTACTAGTCAAAACTTAAGTATAGATAAAGTACAGTAATATACAGGGTCAAATTAAAATAGCAAGGGAAACTGCAAACGTGATGGCTACTTATTTATAAATATGATAAAGCAAAATATAAATTAATTTAATGTTTTTTTTTGGGGTTATCCACCGCAGTGTAGTTGAAATCACAGGTAGATTTCCGGCAACCGTAGGCGCGGGCTTGTGGACGGTGAGCAATGGGTAGCTCGCCGTCCGATAAGGACCAAGCCCGGGTCGACGGCGCGTTGTGTTCCACGCGCGCCTCAAAGAGATGTTAGCAGAATTGACGGGGTCCGCTAGGGCCAATGCCTGCCAGGGCTGCGAATATGGGCCGAAAGGGAAATCGTGGCCCCCGGCAACAGGACAACCGAAGGAACACGGGTGGGTTTTAGTCAGTAAGAGTCTGACACGCCCTCCCGCTCCACCCAGAGCGGGAGAAGTTATTTGATAATTTCCCACCCAAAAAAAAAAGTGTAGTTGAAACTTCGATCAATAATTGATCGAAGAGTTGAAATATCAGTTTAAAAATCCGTTATTTTTTTGTGTAAACTTCAAAGACGTGATGGGTCTCGATGTTATCTAAACACGAAAAAAGAAAAAAAAAAGATGGTAGACATACTTCAAGTGACAATACTATCAGAAGTCGACACTATTTTGACAATTATATCCACGTACCTAATAAACGTAGGTACACATTTTGCGGACACTTCTATTTTCCGAAGGCTTGAATAGTTTATACTCTTAGGTTCAGGCTGTTTTGCGTCCAACCTCGTTCCCTTTGTAGTAATTGAGTTCCAAGGTGTAGGAAATTGAAATTATGCTGCTAAAACCATGCTCCCTCTGGTTCTAAATTGTATCGTCATGCTTGCATGAGCGTTTGCAAATTACCCTTTAATTTACCTAATGATTTACAAATGTTTAAACAGATTTTTTTAATCTGTTTAATATTTGGAAAGCTACGTTTATGAACATTCTTTTTTTATTTCTGATACAAACGCGCGACCTAAAAATTTTTATGACGCATTGGCACTCTTGTTCTGTTTTGACTGGTAAATATTTAGGTTATTACCCAAAGTACCTGCGATAAACAAAAAAGTTCCCATTTTTTCAATTGAAAAATATCAATCTGTTATCATCTCTATCATCTTCAAGTGCTTATCATCCTAAAGTAAGACATTATAACCTCAATTTCGGTTAATAAAATGAATTTCGAAAAATCACAAATTCGCAGCAGTGCGTAATAAAATGTCATTCACACTTAGTAAAATTTGCTGCATTTCATATTTAGATGTTCCATTAGTTGCAGTAAATAGGTACAAAATTATAAATATAGGAAGCAAGCAAATCCTATAACTATCTGTCGAATTGTTTACTAAAGTCCCCGTCACGAGAAGCTATAATTTTTGTAAATAAAGAACTTCTACCAAGTTACGTAGCGACAATTTAATCAACAACAAATAATCCCAAATTCAATGAAGTCAAAGTAACGTACGTGTTATACGAAACTAATGAGCAATTTCACTTGATCGGGTTATATTTTAGCGATATAAAGCGCTGTCGTCTAAGGTTTTGTGGTACTGGAACGCATCTGATTCATGGAACGTAAACATTTGGGCCAAGATTTTGAAGTAAGTTCACGCTGACGTTGTCTCTGCTGTCTTTCGAGTTTCGAATGCGTCTGTTTGTTTGTGGTGTTTTCGCGGATTAGGTTATATTGTTTGTTTGTAATTAGATGTGTGTGTTAATATAATTATATCCCTGTAAAAAAATAGTACAAAACTGTTTTTATTTTATTTTACCCAAAGATTGCAAACCCCTGAATGTGTGTTTACAAAATTTATAGCTTCTCGTGACGGTGACTTTAGTTGATGCCACTGTTGTTGTCTGTGAACTTTTTCACATACATTCTCCGTCCACACTTCCCCTTGCAAAAATTCGCCCTCAATCAAATTTCCTAGCCTTTTCCCAACTATGTTGGAGTCGACTTCCAGTCTAACAGGATGTAACCGAATAGCAATATTTTACAAGGAGCGACACAACCCATTCACCGGGAAACGCGATACCCCTTGGTAAGACTGGTTGTCAGACTTTTGGGCTTCTAACTACCCTGAAAGGCTGTCAAAGACTGAACTGAAAGAATGACAGCCGGGACCAAAGGCTTAACATACTTTCCGAGGCAAGGAGGGGTCTCGATATGTAATGGATGGTCAACAATCCACGAAACGACCGCGGCAAGCGTAGCTTAACCTTCGATCGACCCGTGCACCTGTTCTCATTTAGCCACGACCCTGTTTAATAAATATTACCCAGTAGTTTAGATTAACATATTGCATTAATCAATAACAAAAAATAAGAAAAATATGTGCCATCGTAAAAAAATCTCAAGAAATCATCTCTTGCGATCTTTTCACCCGATAAAAAATAAAAAAATATTTTCGTTACCGACTTTTTCCTAATGATCCGGTGTTGCCATCAACATTGCGGTAGCGCACGTATTGTCAAAAGCCTCTTGGTATCATCCTACCGTCTTCGGGTTTGACAAGAGGTCCTTTGGGCCGCCTTGATCTCTCGAGAGTCACTCCCGCATTCCCGGTGTCAATAATAACGTCGTCAGGAGTGCGAGCCCTCCCGGCTCTTGTGAAAATTTGCGAATAAGTGTCCGCTTTGTCATAAGCTTCGGAAAGTGTAAAGTTTGATACTTTATACGTTTTGCCGACCTATTTTATGATTTGGAGGGTATTTCGCTGTCCCATCGTTGCTGTCTTTCGCTTTGAAGGGGGATGTACGCAAAATTACGGGCAAATGAAATGTTCCAACTACGTCTAAAGCAAAGATTTAAATCGTAAGATTAGCCCACACCGTACTTATGTAAAAAAAAAGTGTCCATACTGAGAAGAGTGAGCTCATACATTCCGTATAAAGGTTCGTACAGACCAGCGTGATATTGCGGGTGCGATACGGGTCGCGCTGCCTGTCGCGCCCGCGATTTCGCGCTAGTCTGTACGAACCTTAAGGCGTTTTCATTGCGACTGCGACATTGTGTGTCAGAGGTTTCAAACCGAAACAGAAACGTGACCATCTTTCGACGCGGTAGGGCGAATCTAATGATTTAAATCTTTGGTCTAAGGTCAGCAATGCATCGAAATGCTCTAGGTTTTGCGAAAACGGTCTGTTCAATGCACAGACCGTCTACATGCACCTTTCACCTTCCAACAGTCGTCATTATACCGCATATAAAATGTTACCTACTTTTTCTTGTGAGTGAGTAACGCTTTTGACCTATCAACAGACACTACATAATATCTGTACATATCGGTACATGAAAATTTACTTTGGCTTCGTCATTATCAATGAACATAAAACGATAAACAAAAACATTAAAGCATGTATAAAACTATATGTAAGTAGATTTAATCTAAAAAAGATATCTAGACTGTCATGATTTCCAAATATTAATAAGATTTAGTAATTTTAAATACTTAATATAAAATTAAAAGTATGTGATTTGCCTCAAATGATTTTTGTATCAGTGTTATTATGAAGGTTTAAAGTATCTCATTTGACAGAATTGGAAATAATTATGATGTTTAGAGCGTCATTTAGGTTCTAAGTCAGTTCGGTTTGAGCCTCGAAACCTAAAGGTCATAAAGGTCTTCAAAATCCATAATATTATTATATTAAGTGCTTAATTAAAAAGTTTGTTAAATAATTCTAAAAGTGTACCAAGTTTGTATGTGTGCAAGATTATAAATACAGAAATGTTAGTACGGAAATGGTGTATTTACAAGACACTTATGTTAGTTAATTGATTCAGGCGTGACCTTGCGGAAATCCATTATAAAATACAATAGACGTGGATATATTTAGTAACCTGTTCCGCTTAGCTATTTCTAAAGAGCCATAAAAAGCTCCTGAAATAAATCGACACGTGTTTCACCTCTCAACGAGGCATCCTCAGGATGACGATGGACTTGTTGCGAACTCGAACACGGCGTGTTGCCACACCGAGCGCTGAGTGTACTCAGCGCTCGGTGTGGCTCATTAATCAATAGCTAAGCGAAACAGATTACTAAATTTATCCACGTCTATTGTATTTTTTAAGACACTTATGGTTTATTGATTTTCAGATTCATATTTTTATGCCTAAAAGAAATGCACCCATAAAGGTTGGTACCTACCACAGGTTTTCGTCAGTAGGAAAAACAAAAAAATCTTTAAATTGAATACGTCTCGTGATCGAGCTTTACCAATAAACTTGCCCCTTACAAATACATTATGAAAAAATCACATACTTACAGAAGAATAATTGAGAACCTGCTCCTTTCCAAGACCCCCAAGGAAAGAGGGATAAAGTAAGTAAACTACATTTGAATCATACCTACATTACATTTAAATACAAATTAATGCGATATTGGTAGTGCTCCATACTTTTACAATCGATTACTTTAATATTACACAGATTAAAGCTCCCGCAAACAGGTGCGACGCGACTCTAATAAAACAATTTCTTAGAAAACTTCACGGTAGAATCTCAGACCAAATAAAAAACCAAGACATAGCGCTGCGAACAATACAGTGAAGCATGCCAAAACTACACCTCCGCTCTGTACATACACGCTCACACGCACACATTTACAACCATTTACAATCAAACTACACCTCAATAAGTGCATACATGTATCCGAAACCAGCTTCACGTCACTGTTCACAGCGCTCTACCTTGGTTTTTTTATTAAGTCTAAGGGTAGAACAATTACCGGTGTTGCGCAGTCTGCACAAGCCTTTACAAACAATTCCCTTTTTATGAACTCACTAGCGATCCGCACCTGCTTAGCACGATTGTTACAACTTGACAAAACATCGAGATTTCTTTATTATTTGTTATTTTAATAGTAATGTATTATATACATAAATCTTTAGAAATAAATTATCTAAATGATGGTGGAAACCGCATCAAAATACATTGCGTAGTTTAGAAGAACCGTGCGGTCACAGACAGACGCGAAAGGCGACTTTAATTTATAATATTATGTATAAACGTAACACAATTAGTACTCGATTAAGGAATACGTCATCAAAAACACTATCCCTTCAACATAAAGTACTTACTATAGTGAAAAGTGCTTGTTCACGCATTCGAGTTATCTACAAAATGGAAGACCTACTAAATAAAATGGAAGAAATCAAAGAAAAAGTTATGGAAATCTCAAAAAGTATGACATACTTTACCGATCACTTCGAGGGGTATGACGTAATATCTTCCTGTAACACGAATTTAGGAAATATAAATGTACCTACGATATATTGTCGAGAAAATCTCTAGAAAAATTGAGGGGCGCAAATGATATTCCCCTCACTTGAAAACCCGCCAAGCGCGGAAAATTCTAAGAAGCGGTCGCTATGTCAATTTCAGGAGGAATAAACTTAAATTTGTTTTTTGATACAAGAGGTTCTTATCGCAAATGAAATCATCATACCACCACACGGTTCGCATCTAAAAAAACAATAAAAAAAGCCAATTTTTTTACTGAAAAAAATTAAAAAATTTCACATTCTGCCTAGTCTATCCATTAAAGACGTGGTCGTGTATAGTGAAAACAAAACGAAGGTGAATTTCGAGCCAAAGGGCGAACTATCACTGAATTTTCCCCTACGAAGACGAGTCTGAGCGTCGCAGTGCAATTCGAGCGTTGACGGGACGCGGCCGCGCGCACTTCGTTCCCCGCCACACGCACGCACCTCGCAAACTTGTAAACTTATCGAGATAATAAAATAATTACAAACATAAAACGATAAATACATGGTGAACAGTGAGTGCCAGTGATTGTTCTTGTGTAGTTTCCTGACAACCAGTTCCACGAGGATTTAACGTCTTGAGGTAACAATTGTTTATCTAATTTTGTCTTGTATAACACTATATGAAGCATCCAACTATCGAATCACTCTTGTTATCGAGTGACCCCGGCGTCGAGATGTTTGTTCAATTTGTTAATACCACGATTTATAGCCACATCACTTTAGGATGTGCGAAAATTTTGTTTATGTAAGCTTTAATCACTTGTTTAATCTATTTAGTTATGTAAGTAGATAATACCAATTAGTTGGCATTGTATTAAAACAATAGGTTACTGCGTTTATAAGTGCACACGGTAGTATGGCGCCAGATAAACAATAAAATTAATTAGATTGCTTACACACTCATAACATTTAGCATTATCATTTTGATAACAATGTATCGTAACAATTGATGATCATATGAAGTATGACAGAGGAAATCATTTATGACTGAATTCATCAATGAAAATTTTCCTCATATTTCGCACGTACGCATCAAACGCTACGCACTATTTTGATTCATCTTATAATTACGGAACATACGCATTTCTATATAAGATAGTAATAATACATCGCAGAAAAGTAAAGAACAGTAACAGCACCAATATATTGATGCCACATTAATATCTAACCACAAATAAATATGACAAACTTTCGTAAATTGAGTCAAACTTGTCGGGATACTTATCGAAGAGTTGTTTTTACTTACAGGGTAAAACTTAGTCTTAACTCTTTGATGAAAAAGTTATGCTGTGAGATAAATGGGTTATTGAATGATTCTGCACTGCATGGTGGTTTACTTACGGCTATTTGCCCAAAAAAAAAGACTGTAACAAAAACATTAAAGCTACCTTGCGAATATAACAAACATTAAATTGACAATGATGACAATATTTTTAAGCCTTACTTGGATAGTGATAATAAAGTGGCATTAGTGGCCAAGCTAGACCATGTCTATTTCGGCTCAGAATAGGCCATCGCATTTGAGTGACGTCTATAACATAACCCATTTACCATTTCTACCAAAAATGGTGATTATAACAATAACCACCGAAGGCCGTTCATTGTAGCTTGCCTGAATAATTTGACAGGCCCATATCAAGCAGTCATCGCTTATGGGAAGATGAAGATGTTAAAATTAATGTTGTATTGACAAGACCAGTACTTGACCTTATAAGGGCAAGTGTGTAAATACGGTTTTATAGTTTATTTTAGAAGATTATTAGGTTCTATGACGTATTTATGATCCAAAAGGGACATCCTTATTATTTTTAGTGTCCAATTCTTTAATATCAGAACTGCTGTATGCTACAGCAAGTCTATATGTGGAGGTATGTAATCACTATCCATTGAATGGGAGCGTTTTGCCTGCGACTTTGTCCGCGTCGATTTGGCATATTTCCATACCAACTTCAACACTTCATTCCACCCCATTACACGGCTAGATACGTCCTTCTTCAAGGTTCAAGCTTACTCTAACTAATCCAATACAATATATAAATGCAAAACTTCAGCCTGAACTCACAATTTCCACAATTGCACTTTACTATTAACTAGTAGTATCAACGTTGTTTACAAACCACTTCACTTATCAAGTAATTTTATTAGGAATCTCTATCATTCTATTAAAACCTGATGTGTTCTACTAAAGATAGCAGCATGAGTAAGCAAGCGGAGACTACACTACACCGTAAAAATGGCTATAAAGCCAGGCCAGAGCTCGTTAACCCAAGTACTTCCCGACGATACAATAAAGTTACTTATTGAAATAACCACACCTTTCTTTTATACTGTCTCACTTTGTGGGGACGCTGCTTTATTACCTACTCAGATGGTCACTGGTGTGGCTAATTCAAGGGAGTGGATTGAAAATTGATATTAACACTTAATGTTAGGTTTAACGGTAATAGTGGTCTGTTTAGGTGATTGAATAGGTTTTTTTCGTATTGACGTTACTTTACTTAGGTTATACTATGGTAACATAACATCCTATTACGCCTTGTTTCCTCGAAGGGTTGGGCAGAGGTGGTGTTCCTACAGTAAAACTTAAATTTCGCCAGTTTCGTTTCGTTGGTGAGTAACCTTTTTTTTCTCTTTCTTAACTTCTCTCGCTCAGCACGCGTAGCATGACCACCGTAGAAACGAGTTTGGCGACGGAAGAGTAGACAAAATGACAGATAAACAATCACAATCTGTCATTTTGTCTATTCTTCCGTCGACAAAACTCGTTTCTACGGTGGTCATGCTACGCGTGCTGGATGGAGCGGGAGGGCCAGTCTAATTCTTACTAACTAAAACCCACGTTCCTTTAGTTGCCTGTATTGCCAGGGGCCACGGTAACCCTTTCGGACAAAATCGCAACCCTGGCGGGCGTTAGTGACTAACCTAGTGTCAGAGATTTAAAGCCAGCCCTGGGCCTCTGACTTGACTTCACATGCTGTCGAAAAATATCTCTCAGGTGGCCGCACATGAATCCTTAAAGTCAGGTGCGTTAGGTTTGAACTCGAGACCTATGACTAGGCTATCACTGCTATAGTTTTGTTTATTTTTAAAGTGAAACTTTTATTACATCGTCTCAAACTTTTTCTTCTGTGTGTTGCATGTCGCGTGACGGTCGGCCGCGGAGTAGGGATAAAGTGAAAGGCGCTCGTCAGAGCAGTCAAGGCCAATATGGCGGCGCCTATAGTTCGCTTAAAAGTTTACTTTTACCGTGGTTTCATAAAACCACACAATCCTTTTTTTTTTGTTTAGTTTTGTTTTAGTCCCATGTAATAGGGGGCGAGCCTATTGCCATCAACCGGGCACAAATCCAGACTCCGGGTTGCTATGACATTGCTTTTGTAAGTTTACTGATTAATTCATGTTTCTTACTCTGAAAAAGTATACATTTGAAACAATCTCTGTGATTTCGTTTGGCATACAAACTTGAACCTCCGCATTGACTGGAATATCGGAGAATTCTTATTGTTAGGGAACACTTGAGAACCACAATAGGCATTAAGTAGGGGTATACGTGTCAAGTTTCAAGTTTGCTGGCTTTATAGGAGAAATATTTCGCATAATAAATTAAGATTGTATTGATTATTATTTTGTATGAATGTATTAGCTGGTAGTGAGAAACATGAGGAAAAAATCAATATGGACTTAAAAGGTTATAAAGGAACAGCAAAGAAACGATGGATGGAATTTGTAAAAGATGATATGGCTTTTTTTTTGGATGGGAAATTATTAAATAACTTCTCCCACTCTCCCGTGTTCCTTCAGTTGCCATGTTGCCGGGGGTTGAGATTTCGGACTTCTCCGCAACCCCGGCAGGAAAAGATGATATGGCTGGAACGGAGATAACGGCTGAATGATAGAGATGTATATGAGAAGTAATTATGATTGTAGCAAATGGTATCACGTTTATAATATCGATCTAGACCGTCAATATCATACCCATGTGTTTATACACAAACTTTTCGAAATAAACAGACATAGCGGCAACATAAGTACATAAATGCATATCAATGCAATAATTTTAATGAGTTGTCCACGCAGCTCGGGGTGAACGGTGAAGAAATAAACAACAGCTGATTATATTATCACTATGATAGATGTGAGAATGGAAACTAGGAAATGAATCATCTGTGTAGTGTCGTAGTCTGCGGTAGTGTGTAGGCTGCCCTTGTCCTATCAACTACTTACAATGCAATATTCATTTAAGCCGTTTGTATTCATCCTTACATCATCCTTAGAGGGCAAGGGCGCGTGGGTGAAATTTGACTTTATTCTAGGGTACTATGCACTCTAAATGTGCTCCCTTACCGAGAGCATTGGCCTCTAATGTAACGTTACAGATTCGATTTTGAGCATTACGTTACAATACTGCCTCCCTGACTGACGAGCATTCGCCTGTAATGTAACATTTCACTGCGCACTGTAATGCTCGGTTCTCCTCCCTCACTGATGTAATGCTCGACTCTGAACGTTACATTACAGGCGAATACTCCCTGCGAGGGAGCACTACTTGTAAAGGCAATATTTCTCTGTGCTTGATAGTGCGCCATACGAGAACCATTTAGTTAATTTGTGTGTTTTATTTTAAATCATTACAAAATCTATGGATGGGTTTTAGTTAAAACTTAAACTTTGTTTCGTTATGTAGCAAAGGACATATCTAAAATGTGAAAATATCTACGTGATAAAGATATTTGGTTAATTTATTAGTTACACAATCACACATAATCTTTTAGATGAAAGGGACACCCTTTCCTAGATCGAAACATAGAATAAAATTTTTATCAGAGCTCCATTGAGTATTTCCACAAGGATCGAGTAAAACTGCTGGCAAAAGCAAGTGCATTTTTTAAATCACAGGTATATAGGTAGGTTGCTAAAGAAGATCAAAGAAACGATGAATGGACTGTGTTAAAAATGATATGGCTAATGGTAGGTTGCTTTCCAGCTCGTGGAAACAATCGGCGGCGGAGTTCTCTCGCATCCGGCCCTAATCCAGGCCATGGTACGGAGCGAGAGGGCATGGGAGGCCGTCACCTCCTTCTGCGAAGCAGAGGAGGAGGCGGAACACGTGAGGGAAAAGCAAATTTTGCGCCCTCACGCCTCTAAACGCCGCAGGAGACGCCATGGGCGTTGGGAGTCACAGGCCGATTCCCGGCCACCGTAGGCGCGGACTTACGGACGGTGAGCAATGGGTAGCTCGCCGTCCGATAAGGACCAGTCCCCAGGGTTAACGGCGCATTGTGTTCCACGCGCGCCTCAAAGAGATGTCAGCAGAAAAGACGGGGTCCGCTAGGGCTGATGCCTGCCGGGGTCGCAGGGAAGTCCAAAAGGGATACCGTGGCCCCTGGCAATATTGTAACTGAAGGAACACGGGTGGGTTTTAGTCAGTAAGAGTCTGACACGCCCTTCCGCTGCACCCAGAGCGGGAGAAGTTATTTGATAATTTCCCACCCAAAAAAAAAGGTTGCTTTCCAGAAACTCGATTATCGATATCAATAGCTTTCCAATAACTCGATACCAAGTAGGTTGCCTACCTTTTTACCCGACTACGGCGAAGCAAAACGGAGGGTTATGATTTTGACCGTATGTATGTATGTATGTTCATATGTTACCTCATACTTCCGCTGGTTATAGGTTATGTGACGTCACATTAAATATAGCGCTCTCTAGAGGACATAAAGTCATGAACTAAAAAAATATTGTTTTTAATTATGACATGTTGGGTATCAAATGAAAGGGTTTAAGCATGCACATTTTTCAAAATAAATATATTATAACCCTCAAATAATTTAAATAAAAGTTATAAATACTAAAACCCAACTACGACAAAAAGTCAATTAAAAAGGTCGTTAACAGGTTTTGTCGTAGTTGCGTTTTAGTTTTTATAATTACCTCTTGTTTACACACATACACAAATAGGTAGGCAACATAACTGTTACATGTTTTGTCATGCTTTATACTTTCAATTAAAATCTAAATCGTTTGGTAAACAAATCAAATATTTATTTCTACCTTTAAAAAAGTATTTTTAGCGCAATGTTGTGCAAGAGGAGCTCGTGGCTAAGTAATAACAGCCGCACGGGTCGATTCTTAAGCTACGCTTGCCGGGTTTGGTCCGTGGATGGGTGACCATCTTTAAATACCGAGACTCCTCCATGCCTCGGAAATCACGTTAGGCCGTTGGTCGCGGCTGTCATTCGTGGATCTTTGACATTCGTTACGGGTCGTCAGAAGCCCGAAAATCTAACAACCAGTCTTACCAAGAGGTATCGTATTACCTAGTAACTGAATTGTGGAAGTCAGATAGGCAGTCGCTCCATGCAAAATACTGGTATTCAGCTGCATCCGGTTAGACTGGAAGCCGACCCCAACATAGTTGGGAAAAGGCTAAGTGATTTGAGATTGATTTACCGCAATGTTGTGCAAAAATAATCTTGTTATGATTTTTTTTTTTTTTTATTGTTTTCTAACAAGATGAATTCGCTCGGATTTCCTAGTCTAGTGCAGTGTTAAAGACTATTCCATGACATAATAGGTTACTTCCCTATTACTAACTGTTAAACCATTGCCTATTGGTACAACCTTTAAAAAAATATCGTATGGAATGAGTGTGGTGTGACAAGAAGTGCAAGAAGCTGCTGGGGAGTCTGTTGCGCCACTTCTTCTTCCCAGCTAAAGCACTAGGAAGTGGTGAAGGGTGGGCGTTTTGGAGAACTGTGTTATGTAATTTTGACGTTCGAAAAGTGTTGATTCTCAGCCTAGTTTGAATAATTGACTTTTTTTTTTTTATTAAGAAGAACAAAGCCCGCTTGTACCACAAATGAAATGCGTTTTTTGGCCTGAAACACAGGTTTGAATAAACTTATGGAGTATAGGTTGGGGGTAGGGGGGGTGGGGGTTGGGGTTGGTATGGGGTATTGGGTATGGTGGTAGGTTTTTTAGGTATATTAATTGGTAATTGAATTTAAAACAAAATTCTATCTCTGCCATTTTCAAAAATGTAGAGCAAAGTTTTTAAATGCGTTTTGTGGTGCAAGTGGACTTTAGTATCTATGCATGGAAGTACCTAGAACTTGTTCCAAAATAGATAAAAATTTGTTTTATAAATAGATGTTTTTTATTTAATAAGACAAATTGGGCAAAACACAGTAATAAACAAGCACTTATCATCATTCTCGGTGCGGGTTGTTGAAAAGTGTCACAGTGGCATTAAAACAAGTGCAAAATACTGGTTAATCATGCTCTACGTGTATGTTACCTAACGTAACAAAGTATTTAATTCCAACTTTACCCGCGTAATATATTCAAAAATTTGCTTTGTTACTCAGTGTTAATAAAGCATTCTAATAGTGAAAGAATTTTTACAATAGGATAGTTTCCTAGGTAAAAAAATTAAAATTCTATTTAGTCCGTCTTTCAGATAATAAAAAAATATTAGACACGTATTTTTTGCTTTATCATATTAATCAAAAACAACTTAGAAAACACGCATTAAAGTTGGGGAGTGGAGTCTCGCTACGTCACAACGTCGTATAAAATCTAGCACGGCGTGACGTCATGCCACATTTTAACTCAATGTATCGACGTAATCTTTTGATTACGTCAAAAAGTAAAAATACGTGTCCAATATTTTTTTATTTTCTGAAAGACGGACTAAAAAAAAAAATTTGGACACAGGCCTATTGGTCTAGTAGTTTTTAAGTTTAATAATTACAAACAAATACAAATATTTTCTCTTCATAATATTACTAGCTGCGCCCCGTGGTTTTACCCGCATAAGTCTCGATCCCGTTGGAATATTGGGACAAAAAGTATCCTATATCCTAACCTGGATCATGATCTACTCATGTGCCAAATTTCATCTAAATCCGTTCAGCTGTTTTAGCGTGAAAGCGTAACAAACATGTAAAAAAACAATTCTTTTCTCTATATTATAATAATACTAGCTGCGCTCCGCGGTTTCACCCGCATAAGTCTCGATCCCGTGGAAAAAAAAAGTATCCTATGTTCTTTTCCAGGGCATCATCTATATATGTGCCAAATTTCATCCAAACCCGTTGAGCCGTTTTAGCGTGAAGGCGTAACAAACAAACTTACTTTCGCATTTATAATATTAAGGATTAGTTTAGATTTAGACTAGCAGCGCCCCGTGGTTTTACCCATATAAGTCTCGATCCCGTGGACATATCGGTATACAAAGTATTCTATATGTTAATCTCGGTTATAAACTATCTGTGTGCCAAATTTTATCCAAATCCGTTCAGTAGTTTTAGCGTGAAAGAGTAGGTAACAAACATCCATCCATCCTTACAAACTTTCGCCTTTATAAATATTAGTGTGATTATAGTAGGATAGGATTAGTGTAGACAAGCTGGTACCTAAGCTGAAGCTTCGAGTTATAAGCGCATTTATGGACATACAGAGATACCTACACAAAATAAATAATACTGGCAACATTTACAACGTAAACAAGGCGTAACATAGACATATTGTGATCCCAAAGTTTAGTTGTGTCAGCTCCATATTGTTTGGAACTCCGGATATCTTTTGATCCGAGTTGAATACACTTGTTCAAGCTGACATGCGTTTTACTGTCCGTTGTAATTTAGTAGAAAGAAACGTCATGACTTTCTTGTTTGTATTTACATACAAACTCATAAATTTTACCTCTACATAATATACAAGAATTTAACATTAACAGGGGTAACATTCGGAGCTACTGATCTGTAGGGTAATTGCGTAACACACAAAAAATTGCAATGCCTTTCATTTTGACAATTCGACAACATTCATTGCGTGATTTACGTTTTCAAGCAGACGAATTTATCAAACATCAAAATCCTTCAAAATCCTTCGGATTGCGATAGAAAGTAGGATATATTTTAAGTTGGATATTTTTTTATAAAAAGATAAAAGCACGAATGATTTATTCTAGGTTACATTTTAGAAACTCCATTATCGATGTCAATAGCTTTAAAATAACTCGATACTAAGTAGGTACCTGTACGGCAAAGGTTCATGCGTCTAATGGAATCAGAAGTTACTTTACGCAAATAGGTACACGACATAAATGTACGTTCTCTTACATTCTCAAGAATTGAGAATATACGAGTATTTACATTTATTTTACATTTGTACATTAGACAATTTTGTACACTGGATAATTTTTACACAAATTTTACTTAACCGAGGACAACAAATGCCCCCATTAGATTTTTGTAAATGTAATAAGTGGGATTTGTTATATCTAGTGTAAACATTAAACTGTGTAATATTTTGCATTTACTAAATTAGACTGTTAGTAAAAAATTATAATAATGATGAATCCAGTGAAATTACTCTCTTCTTTTCAATCGTTCTCTCACTGCTGAAAATCATGACTCCGTATCAAATTGTCAACGGTCTTTTGCCATCTGTTACGATCAGTAGCCTGGTGGAGTGCGGCGCTGATAGGTATCGTCAAATGCTCGGATATTTGATCCAACCACCTTTTTGGGTTTCAGCCTCTAGATCTTTTGCTCTCTATTTTTCTAGTCACCATTAGACGTTCCATGTTATTGGCACCTCTGCGAGCAATGTTTCCAAAGTATCTCACGACACGTTGCAGGCAGTGAAACTTAACGTAAACGTTAACTTTGTTTTTTCCCCAAATTAAAAATAGTTTTTATGTTATTTCTGGCGGTAATTTTTTTCTTCGTGGTATTTGAATTTTTATACAAATAAATGACAAGTATGACAATACCATAGTTTCATTTTCATGCTAGGATCAGAGAAAGACCTCTGAAAATCGGAAGCCCTCCCAAATAACGCTGATGTGAACAAAGATTTACATCGTTAGATTTGCCCTCACCGTACTTAGATCGAACAAAAAGTGGCCATACAGAAAAGAGTGAGCTCACACATCCCGCATAGAACGATAGATACGACTCACAGTATGACTGAGGGAGGCAATACTAGTCAAATGTGAACAAAAAAGAAACGTGACCATCTTTTGACGAGGTCGGGCGAATCTAACGATTCAAATCTTTGCATTTGAACCGATTTATGGAAAAGGAATAAATGTATCCGATTATTGGGCATAAATCAGAATCAGATACAGTCACATACGATATATCAGAATTAATTTGAGCTTCTAGATTTATGAGTCCGGACATGAGTAACATACTCGACGACGCCATACATCAAAGTTCGACATTCCGGGCGCTTTTACTGGGGATCTAATTTCGCCATTTTCTGCGACTCAGTGCTGACTAGACTGTTGTAATATTTAGCTGTTACAAGCGTAGTGAATTTATTGTTTTTTTTTTTAAATTAAGTGCCCATTCTGTCATCATTTTTAAAATTACATCGAACAATATGTCTGTATGTAAAACTAAAAGTCAGACACTACCAAATTTTCAGTGTCACCTTAAGGTACACTCTGTAGGTTGGTGATCTAATTATTTTCCATAGATGCTGGATATAAGCCTCTTAAAATGAGTAACCTACAGCATTTTGTGCCTATACCAATCAAATCTACTTACACTTTCATAACAACATAAAATGTTCCACATAACGTCACACTTCACAACATTTAATTAATTAAATTACAGCTTATACTAACGCTACACTTTATACCGTAATACTTAAGTGAAGTGTCTGTTTAGATATCACTATCTCGTTATGTCATAAAATCATCCAATCAGTGCAGAGTTTATCACTGCGCCGGCCAAAGATATTCCTCGCTCTTGACATTTGCGATATTTATTTTTATTATTTTGTGGATAGTTTGTTTTGATAAATAAATTGTATTTTGAGTGAGATAACGTGTTATATAAAATAAAATTGTAATGTTATTAATGCATGCGCTGTTTTTTTTTAACACTGGCCCTGGAAACTTTATGTAAACAAGCGGAATTTGCGTTATTCTTTATCGATTAGCTTCCCCATTTTTAATGTTTTACATGAATTCATTATTCTGTGTCCTAGAAGTTGGAACATTGTATAGGCTGATTACAGACGAGATTATTATTTCTGGTAAAAATTATAAAGGAAAATGTATTTCAGATACGAGTGCTTGTGAATATAACTTTTCATGACGCATTTACTTATTTTATGTTTCAAACATATATCAACCAATTTCCCACTGGTATATCTATCTAACTATGTATATATGTATGTCTAGTGATCGCAAGTGCTACTGCTGAGCATGAGGTCCTGGGTTTGATTGACAGGGCAACGTCTGATGGGTCAGTTAAGAAATATGTGTGTGTGGAGCATAGTATTGCTGTTGTGATATTGTGCCTCTTCTTTCTTCTAGACCGAGCGTCACATTTACTTGGGAACGGGCTTCTTTGTCCTTCTTTTGCACTGTAGACGATTTCGTGCCGTGTCAGCATAGTATTGCTGTTGTGATGTTACAAATTAACATTTATTTACCGTATACAGTTACAATAACCATTACTTATAGAGGTATAGTAATCGACCACGTATTTGTTATCAAAAGTAACCTACTTTATTAACACTCGACAGTAAAATAGAAATTTAACGCCAGACATAAAACTGTTACCTGTCGTAAAACAATGTTCATTAATTAACATTTCAACTACATTTTTAACCAATTATTTTGACATAACCAATAGTTTCAAACGTGATATGTAATTATTGTGTTATAGCCTAATATTTTACCTTTTTAGGGTTCCGTACCTCAAAAGGAAAATAATTATAGGATCACTTCGTTGTCCGTCCGTCTGTCTGTCTGTCAGTCTGTCAAGACCCTTTTTCTCAGGAACGCGTAGAGATATCAAGTTGAAATTAATATCAAATACGTAGAAGAATGAAAGGCGACTAACAAAATGTATTTACAAGGCTGATGTAAAGGGAAAGGCCGGGCGGGGACGCCCTAGGAGGACATATACTGACCTTATTGATGATGTTCTTTAGAAAGGCCAGGTGCGTAGTACTCGCAACCGGCGTGCGTGTATGACCAGATGTATGAACGTAAACGAGGCAAAAGGACTATGTAAGGATCGTAGCAGGTGGCGTTCTGTAGTTTCTGCCTACCCCCATGGGAAGAAGGCGTGAGTTTATGTATGTATGTCCGTAGAAGAACGGTTTCTTAGAGGACTAAAAAAATCATGCTTCTAAGTCGACGCAATAAATAGATACAAATAAATCAAAACCTGTAGGGAACTTCCCGTTGACCTAGAATCATGAAATTTGGCAAGAAGCAAGGTCTCACAGCACATATAACGGAAAAAGTTCTAAAAGTGTTAATTTGTAGTTTTATTTTTTTGTCACTACAAACTTACATTTACATTTAAACTTCATGAAATATCAAGTTGTCGCGTAAAACTTTTCAACATATGCTCATTATTGTTTGAACATAAAATGACAAAGGAAAGGTTTCATAGGGGTTTGCTCGATGTAAAATATAGCTGTTAATTAAATTGTAGTTTCTTCAAAAGGAATATGAAACGAACTTTATGTCACTGTACGAGTTTTAACATTACGAACTTAAATGTTTTTTTTTTTTTTTTTTACCAAGTAAATTGTTTAATGCTCCAATTAGATAATAATGATTTTCTTACTTTTTGGTAGTAAAATTCTATTAATTTCTTAAATACATTGCAAACTATAGTTTTGTATAAATTAGAAGCATTTTTTGATTTTTTGTAAATGTGAGTACCATGGAGCCGTTTATTATGTTATTAAGACGTATGTTGACTTGAAAGAGCATGGCAGTTGAGAGATTGTCAAGCTCACTAAAATGTCTCGCTGATGGTGGCGAGTGTGTTGGATCATTCGGTTCCCTACAAAATGGTTGAGCTGGATGGTGCTGATCCACGCGTCATGTTCGTGAACGGGCGCCGTCAGTTGAGACTGGTCATCTCTTATCTGCCAGGGCTTATTTTTAATCTTATATTTTTCAATTGTTTTGATTATTTTTTGTACATTGTTCTCACATATAGAAGCAACCAGAATAATGTACCCAGAATTTTGTAATATCTATATTTAAAAGAGTGGCCTTGGAGTTTCTTGCCCGTTCTTCTCCATAGAGATCTACGTTTTGGAATGGGCAACTAGCTTCAACTTTCTGACTAACTGACCGATTCTTTGACAGTTCAAAAGTGCCTATAAATGGTTTAATTGAAATAAATGCTTTGAGTTTGAGTTTAATCTAGTATCATTATTATTACATGAGACTTGAAACAGAACTGTGAACTGGCAAAATGTGGGAGACTTATAGGTACAACTCTATTTAACCCTTCGGGGTTTATTTATGATTATAATCTTTATCAGAGGGAGGGAGGAGCTTGTGGCTAAGTAATAACAGCCACACGGGTCGATCGATCAGGTAAAGCTACGCTTGCCGCAGTTGGTCCATGGATGGGTGACCATCTTTACATACCAAGGCCCCTAGATCTTTGACAGTCATTACGGGTAGTTAGAAGCCCAAAAGTCTAATAACCAATCTTATCAAGGAGTATCGTATTACCTAGTTACTAGGTTGTGGAGGTCAGATAGGCAGTTGCTCCATGTAAAATACTAGTATTCACCTGAATCCGGTTAGACTGGAAGCCGACCCCAACATAATTGGGAAAAGGTTAGGCAGATGATGAATCTTTATCAGAGTCGATCCTTGAATCACTCTCTTTACCTATCAAAAAATACTTTCAATTAAATATCAAGAAACCAAACCACAAACAAGAATCGAAAATTCGAAAACAAGCAAATAGCTTCGCTTTCAAAATCACCAGACACATTTTGTTTACGTATTCAATCTGCGTATCTATTGATAAAGCTACTTCATTTACACGGTTAGCAAGGGTTATAAAACGCCTCTGCTTGGCCGGTAGCCAGCCACACCAATTATCAATTGAATTTGCAAATTGCATTACAGACGTAATACATAGTAACCAGTATCTTGCTTATTTAAATATACAATTTAAAAAAAAGGATTGTGTGGTTTTATGAAACCACGGTAAAAGTGAAACTTTTAAGCGAACTATAGGCGCCGCCATATTGGCCTTGGCTGCTCTGACGACCGCTTTTCACTTTATCCCTACTCCGCGGCCAACCGTCACGCGACATGCAACACACAGACGAAAAAGTTTGAGACGATGTAATAAAAGTTTCACTTTAATAATAGATACGATCGAAATACCACGTTATTGTTTTATCCCTATAATAGCTATTTGCCTAAATATATTATTATGACAACATAACAGTTTGATACAATGTTGTTGCTCGATTCACACTGTAAACATCGAGTCGTGGTACATACCTACACTGTCTAAATCACCTTAGCCTGAGTTTGCACAGAAGCCCTGAAAATCCTTTTCATAAATCTGGATAATCGAGTTCGTGCCCAAAATGATGTTCGTTTATCATGAAAATGTGAAAAATGACACCTGTAAAAGTGTCAAGAAAATTCATGTCTATTCTTTAGAGCTTCAGCGATAAAATTGTGATCGAAAACTGTTTTGATAGCAGGATTAAATAAAAATGTCCACACACTATTTTCTGAAGAAAATGAAAAGTGTGAAATCTATTTTTATATTATCCGCCACTATGAAAATTTTTGAAAATTTTTCGCTCAGCAATGACGAAGTCGTTCAAAATATCAAGTAGAATGGTTGAAATCATAAGAGATTAAAGAGTTACATTTTACATAGTTACGTAAAATGTAACTCATATGATTTCATCTAGATCTTTTCTATCATAATAATATAATGATATGAAAGTAGAAACTGACTGACTGACTGACATATCAACGCAGAGCTGAAACTACTGGTACTAGGAACGTGAAATTTTGCACACAACCTTATTTTATAATGTAGAGGAGCACTAAAAAGGAGTTTTTGAAAATTTGACCTTTAAGGGGGTGAATTTAGTTTGTATAAAAAGTCTTATTCTTTGAGTTAATAGACTTGAAATTTGGCACGAATACTTATCTAAGTAAATCATAAAGTTTGTCATTTTTAGTTTTTCTAAACTACCCCCTAAACGGGGATTGGAGAGTGTCAAAGGTATTAACTCGAAACTCAGTATTTATACCTAAAACCGAAAATAAAGAATAACGTGTATCAAGGGTTAAAATATTTTATTTGCATCGCAATAACCTATCAACAAGATACACACAACAGCATCTATTTTTTTTTTACTATTCACAATTGGACCCAGTAGGTGGCGCTGCAATCGAGGTTTCAATACTGTATTCTTTTCACGACACGTGCACAATTTTTGAGCAGAACCTAACCTAACCTAACAAAAAGTACTAGGCTTGCATGAATTCACGATAGTATCCAATTATGTGTATATTAATATTTTATGCTACTAATAGGATTTCGATAAGGCAGACAGTTTATAAACTGAATTAACACATAGGATACTTTTTATCCCGGTTGTAGGTTTCCATGGAATAATTTCCGACTTCCTTGTGTGCGAAGTCACGGAAAAATGCTATTCTTTGAAGTCTTGCTACATTGTAGTGATCGGAACCTCAAGCCGTTTCATTGAAAAATAAAACAGTCACCTGGACCACCTAAGTATTTTATTGTACAATGTTATGAAAATGGGTTTTTGAAGTGAAAACTTCTTTAGACTTGTTGGGCATTTTTGAGATGGGACTAAACCATTATTTCGCGACACTGTGACGACACCAGCTTTTGACTATTAAAAAGACATCAACGCGTTGATTACCGCGGTGCCGATTTTTTTCAAGTTTTCACTTCTGTCACTGCCACTGTTTTTATCCAATTAACAGCAGATAAATAATCTCATGTTCAAATCTTCATTGACTGATAGGAATCAACATTCATGTCCAACATGACGATGGTGAAATATTACAAAACACCCCACGACCCACGACAGCATTGTTACATCGTTTCCGTGCCGCACTTCCGACCGCTTCCCATTATTATCTGAGGATCAAATGGCCACTTTCAAAACCTTCAAATACTTCAACGGGCTTTTAGACCGCTTTCACATTAAGGCGACTTTAGCAGCGCGACAGTCACGCGACAGACGCGCAGTCAAAATTTCATACCATAAACATAAGCGCGGCGGCAGCGCGCGGCCGGCGCGGCCGCCGCTTTCGCTCAATCGGCGATGAGCCAGTGTTGCAAGTGTCGGAATACAAACTCAATTTGATTTGCTTGTTTATGCAACTATTTTCTATTGACATTGTCGATGTTCTTTTTTAATACTTGTCATTTTTGGTTAATTAATTTAAATATGTGTTTTTTTTACCTTCGTCAAAAATTATTTGTTTAGAGTTTGAAAGTTGACAATTGTAATGTTAATTAGATTAAATTCGGGATGAGAGCCTGGTGATCCGTCACTCAGGGTATCCTAGTATGGACGCCAGTCTCTCGCAAAGGATCATATTTTACGCATTTTTGTAAAAACGCTATATTTCTTGTCTCTATGTTTACAACTATATGAACCTTTGTAAACAGAGAAATAAAGATTATTGCTATTAATTGAAGCAAAAAATATATGAACGTTGAAATACAATTATAGCAAGCGCACGTGATTAGGTATAGTCCATTTTTTAAATGAAGTGTGCCACACTGATCTAAACTGCGGCGCGGCCGCCCGCCGCGCTGCTGTCGCGCGACTGTTTTTATAATGTGAAAGCATCTGCTACTGTCGCGCTACTGTCGCACTGCTAACGTCCTAATGTGAAAGCGGCCTCAGAGTCCACATACCTATACGACTCACCCCTGATTCGCACATTTTTATGACTTGACAAAACATCGAGTTTTCCCTATGTAAGCATAATATATTATACACAAACCTTTTTAAATAAATTCTCTAGATGATTGTGAAAACTGCATCAAAATCCGTCGCGTACTTTATAAGAACACCGACGAATACACAGAGGAGCTCGTGGCTTTTTAATAACAGTCACACGGGAAGATCCATCAGGTTAAGCTACGTTTGCCGAGGTTGGTCCGTGAATGGGTGACCATCTTTACATCAGGGATGTAACGGATATCCGTATCCGCATCCGCAACTGCGGAGCATCCGCGTAAATTTTGATATCCGCAATACATCCGCATCCTCAACTTTTGATTTTAAAAGCTCCGCATCCTCATCCGCATCCTCATAACTTCTATGAGGATGTGACCCTACGTTGTTCGCACAAATAGTGAATTTAAAAACTCGCGTCGAGCTGAATGGGCGGGCCGATAAGTGAGTTATGCCTTCCTATTGACTGAATTCACAATGCCCTTGTCCTTTGACAGTCGATCGGCCGCACGTGGCAGTAGTGGCACTACTGTGGTGTCACATGTCACAATTTGAGTTACTGGGTGGCGGGTAACGTGTTATTGTCTACTTTTTGTTTGCTCGTAGAAGTGAAGTTTTTAACAGGCGAATTACGCTTCGGTAACTTACCAAATGATTACCTACAACCTAAAATACAAATATAAATACTTTAAAAAACAAGGGCAATTTTTTGTACGACATCCGCACCCTCATCCGCATCCTCAATAAGGAATTTTCCAATATCCGTATCCTCATCCGCATCCTCAAACCCGATTATCTCGATATCCTCATCCGCATCCTCATCCGTTATATGACATCCGTTACAACCCTGCTTTACATACAGAGACTCCTCCGTGCCTCGGAAAGGACGTAAAGCCGTTGATCCCGGCTATCGTTCGTGGATTTTTGACAGTCGTTACGGGTCGTCAGAAGCTCGAAAGTCTGACAACCAGTCTTACCAAGGGGTATCGTATAACCCAGTTACTGGGTTGTGGAGGTTAGATAGGCAGTCGCTCCACGTAAAATACTGGTATTCAGCTGCATCCGGTTAAACTGGAAGCCAACCTCAACATAGTTGGGAAAAAGCTAGGCAGATTGACTTTAGAAGATTACCGCGGTTTCACAGACAGACACGAAATGCATAATATGTATGGATATAAACAGGATAGAGTGTTGTGGCGCAGCCTTTTTTTTTTGGGTGTAAAATTATCAAATAACTTCTCCCGCTCTGGATGGAGCGGGAGGGCGTGTCAGACACTTACTGCCTAAAACCCACCCGTGTTCCTTCAGTTGCCATGTTGCCGGGGGTCACGATTTCCCTATCGGTTTTCTTCGAACCTCCGGCAGGCATTGGCCGTCAGCGTGGCCAAGAGATGTCAGCAGAATTGACGAGGTCCGCTACCCCGTCAATTCTGCTGACATCTCTTTGAGGCGCGCGTGGAACACAACGCGCCGTCGACCCGGGCTTGGTCCTTATCGGACGGCGAGCTACCCAATGCTCACCGTCCGCAAGCCCGCGCCTACGGTGGCCGGAAATCTGCCTGTGATTCCCGACGCCCAGGGCGTCTCCTCTTGCGGCGGTTAGGGGCGCGAGGGCGCGAAATTTGCGTCTCCCTCACGCGCTCCGCCTCCTCCTTCGCGAGCATTACTGCTTCGCAGAAGGGGGTGACGGCCTCCCATTTCCTCTCGCTCCGTAGCATGGCCCGAATCAGGGCCGGATGCAAGAGATCACCGCCGCCGATCGCCTCCACGAGGACACGGCGATGCCCTGCCCAAGCCGGGCAGACCTTCACCGTATGCTCCACCGTGTCCTCCGGACGATCCACACAGTGACGACACTCGGGCGTTTCCTCCCGCTTTATCCTGAAGTTGTGGCGCAGCCTGGGAGAGGGACTGCTATAGACTGATTTGCCTGAGTTGATAGATATAGATATACCTTCCTATAGTTACAGGGTTTGCAGCTTAAAGCTCATTGCCGAACGCGATGACGGTTTGATCTCCAAGCTTAAGCTTGGTAGCAATATTGAATGTTGTGTGCCTAGGAGGAAGAGTTAAGCCCTCAATTCTGGCTGTCATGGGATTACCTATATACATTGCTACAGTCCGTTCATAATAACTTGACCAGTGACGTGGTAGCACTGAATTTTGCCGTCTTAGTTTCAATATAAATAGAGTTTAAAATCTCGACTGATAGAACAGTATTACCAATTACGTAACTACAAAATTCAGTGCTACCCATAGATATATTATATGTTTAAGAGCGTTCATCTTAAAAGTTGGCAACGTCGCAAATAGCTGTCAAATATTTACCTGTTTTGATTCATTTGGCTATATTACTGTATGGAAATATGAAATTTCGCCTATCTAGTTGACTAGAATATTAATAATGAAATGCAATTATAACACTGAATTTGATTTTGTAACCGTTTTAAGTATAAAAAAGGCATTTGAAAGTTTCAAATATTTTTTTTTACATCTAACTCTAAATATTCAGTGTTACGATATTAATTATTGCATTTCATAATCAATATTTTAGTTCACTAGTTAGTCATATTTCCATACAGTAATATAGCCAAATTAATCAAAACAGGGAAATATTTCATACTTATTTGCGACGTTGCCCACTTTCAGAATAATCGCTCTTAATAATACATCTTTGTTGCTACCATTGCGTCACGGATCAAGTTATAATGAATGCAAGGATCTTTTGAAATTAGAATGACATTGACGTTGAGGGCGCTGCTGGGAAACATTTGTGCAATTGTTTTGTGAAATGACAATTAAAATGCATTCAAAAAAGAAGATGGCGGCGTTAGTTCCAATTTTGACCACACGTCAAAATAACCTTGTCGAGTCCGCACCACCACTTAAGTCCGATAGACGCGGCGCTAGTGTCTATGTCATTGCATCAAATTGCATAATAAAATGTAGTTCCACAATTTTCCGCCGTACTTCAGTGGTGGCGCGGACTCTAGCGCTATCTGGTATTGTCATGGGTCTTATAATAGTAATATCTGGATGAACGAGCCCTGCTCGATTTTTTTTTGAACGACAATTTCTAAAAATGAAACCTAGCTAGATCGATTTATCGCCCCCGAGAGCCCCTGCATACTAAATTTCATGAAAATCGTTGGTGCCGTTTCCGAGATTCTGATTATCTTAATATTTTATTATTATATAAATTACGTGTCACGTTGTTTGTCCGCGATGGACTCCTAAACTACTTAACTGATTTTAATCAAATTTGCACACCGTATGCAGTTTAATCCAACTTGAAAGATAGGATAGCTTACATCTTAATTTAGGGAAAAAAAAAGATATGAAGAAAAATTATGTTTTTAGGTAGGGAAGGTAGGGTAGGTAGGGTAGTTAGGGTAGGTAGGGTAGTAAGTGATAAAGATGGTCCACCCCAAACATTTATATGGCAAAACAACGTTTGCAGGGTCAGCTAGTATATATATAAGAATTGCTCGTTTAAAGGTGGCAGTTTCTTTGTTTGAAATAACTACTGATTGAGAACTGCACCTACTTAAACAGGAAACCTAGGAAACCATAGTTTTTCACAAAAAGGTATACTCGATGATATTGTCATAATAATTATTTATTTAAATCCTAGGCCATTGCTTACAAGACCTTAAAAGCCTCTTTTTTCTCTCAACAAGAGGTTATCCTCTCATTACTGTGACGTCATCTCCAAACTAAGCCGAATGGATCCCTTTGTCTATATTGCCGAAGGATTTACAGGCAGCTTATGACATCACCAACGAACTTTCCACCTACTTGGCTCATTTAATTAGGCCAAGTGTCCATCTGACGCGCTGTTGGAGTACTATTGCCCAATTGTGGGTCCTTAAATCCCCACATGTCACCCTTACGCGTGGTTCTAATTTCCTGGTAGTATTTACTTCCTGTGGGCTTAGTACGAACGCGCGTAGCAAACGGGAGTTCGAACGATATTAAATTTTAGATAGGTATTTTATGTATATCTTTATATTTTAAATAAATATTTCCTCAATTCTCGCTATTGCACCTACCACTGTTTGTCTTTGCATCACCCAAAGGTTGACTGGTAAAAAATGCCTTTGGCATTATGTCCGCCTCTGTACATTTGTGTGCTTACAGGAATATTCAGTGCGTACTGAAGGATCAGCGTACTAAACATATCCCCCTGCGTCGAGGGGTGAGACAAGGGGATGTCATATCCCCAAAATTGTTCTCTAACGCATTGGAGGATGTGTTTAAGACGCTGAACTGGAAAGGGCGTGGCATTAACATCAACGGCGAATACATCTCACACTTGAGATTTGCAGATGACATCGTCATACTGGCCGAATCGCTGCATGACTTGCAGCAGAAGCTGGACGGCCTAGTTAATTCTTCTGTGCGCATTGGTCTCCGGATGAACTTGGACAAAACCCAGGTTATGTTCAACGAACACGTCACTCCGGGGCCGATTGCTGTCAATGGCGGTGCTCTCGAGGTTGTTCGAGAATACGTTTACCTCGGGTAAACTCTGCAGTTTGGTAAGAACAACTTTGAGAGGGAGGCTAACAGAAGAATTCAGCTGGGCTGGGCAGCGTTTGGGAAACTTCGTCGAGTCTTCTCGTCGCGTATTCCACAGAGCCTAAAGACGAAGGTCTTCAATCAGTGCGTCCTGCCTGTTATGACTTACGGAGCCGAAACGTGGACACTCACGGTACGGCTGGTCCATAAATTTAAAGGTTGCTCAGCGAGCCATGGAGCGGGCTATGCTTGGAGTCTCTCTGAGGGATCGAATCCGGAACGAAGTGATCCGGCAGAGAACCAAAGTTATCGACATAGCTCACAGAATTAGCAAGCTGAAGTGGCAGTGGGCCGGCCATATCAGCCGTAGAACCGATGACCGTTGGGGTATACGTGTTCTTGAGTGGAGACCGCGAATTGGCAAACGTAAGGTAGGACGCCCTCAGGCTAGGTGGAGTGACGATCTTCGAAGGGTGGCTGGTAGCAGCTGGATGAGAGTTGCCGAGAATCGAGCTGAATGGCGTGCAATTGGAGAGGCCTATGTCCAGCAGTGGACTGCTATAGGCTGATGATGAGGGATATTACGAGACTTCGGTTCCGATTCCGAAAGATCGGAACTTCCTATTAATTTTACACTTCCGATTCCGACTTCGGTCCCGATAAATTAGAATCGGAGTTATACCGAAGTTTGAAACGCAGCGATGCACGTGACTAGAGCGCGTACAAATAAGTTTTAACTCGTCGCCAGGGTTAACCGGTAATGTTTGTTTATTTTGTACACGCTCGCGCTCGAAGTCTCAGTTTATTGTTTTGTTTGTGTATGTGATGCTAATATTTGACTGATTAAAGAGACTGATTAAAAGGACTAATTAAACAGATTGATTAAAGAAACTGTATAAAGAGACCGAATTATATTTTTATTGTTTCATTACGCCTTCCCTTAACACATCTTTCTTCTATCCCGCCTGCGACTCTTGTTCCGGTTCCGATTCCGATCAATCAAATTTAAAACATCCGATTTCGGTTCCGATTTCGGTAAAATGACTTCCGTAACATCCCTGGCTTGAAGTAATAAACTCGTTTAACACTCAATATTTACGTAGATTTAAGACTTTATTCATATCTATTGAGAATTTAAACCAAAATGGTATAGAATAGTTTTTTTTTTCGATAAAAAAAATCGTTCGAATATAGGTTACGTTTACGACGCGCGTTCGTATTATGGCTCTGACCATATAGAAAAAAGAGGAAGAAACAAAATTAATCAGGAACGATGACAACCTATTTTCTGTAACGAGATAGGGTTGGAGTAGAGTAACGGGTAAAAACGCCTACTCATCTATGGTGTTTGAGGTATATGAAACGAAACAACATAATATAGCACGTAATTACCTCCCCGCAGGGCAAAAACCAGGAATATTGATCCCTAAAGTATCTTCTGTGCTTTTCCTGATTTCAGAATACAAGATTTCCACACGATGATTTCCTTCACATTTCTTACATTCTCAGTGGCGTCATGAGAGTGACTTTTTGGGACAGGGCAGTAAGGGCAGGTACCTTAACCTTAAGTCTTAGAAGACTATCCTTAACCTTTTGAGATATTTTGATCTGCATTCACAGATTTTGATAAAAAAAAACAGTCGGTAAGAAAATTGGCAATTTTGATCAAGAAAGTTGATCAAAATTGCCCAACTGAGGTTTGAACACAAGAAAAATTTGAAATCTCAAAAAAACTTTTCCTATTTTTTTTTAGGAATTGAGATTAGAATAAGAAATTACAAAAGACACTGAAAAAGCCACATGTGAAACTGAACATGCCTAGTTTCGACCAAGCAACCTCATTTTGTAAGCGAGCCTCCATGACATTCAACAAATAACTACGTCCATTAGGCCACAATTTGACGACCCATAAAAATATAGTACAAGCATGCAAAGCTCTGACGCAAGCACAATATGTCAGACAGTTAGACCATTTGATTGATTACACCTAAAACAACTTTCGATTGTTTTTCGATATTAATTCATTCTGTCTATCTTTCGACACGTATCGATACATCGTGGTGAATCGAATTAATCGACTTGCAATCGTAATTCGATGCCATCATCAGAGCTTTTAGGTCAACCAAAATTGGTTATTGATCCTGTATTGCTGGTTAATAAGTCATTCTAAATGGCTATCGTTTCGTTGTTTACACGCTTTGACCGCGTATTTCCATTGTTTTTAAGTTTTGAAAAGGCAACAATCAGTGGTAGTCTAGTGTCTAGACTGTGTTTTCGTGGGTTGCTGTTGTGCCATCTCACATAGGTTGTCACTGCGGTGATCCACTACTATTTGTGTCAGTTTTTTGTAATATAATTTTAAGTGTTATTAATCATTTGTGAGTCATACGATACTTGAAAAAAGATAATTCTATTCTATTCTATTCTTAAAGGACATAAAAAATCCCATTTCTGGAAGAAGGTTTGCGGCGTTTATTTACTGTCTGATCCGTTATAGTGAGGCCCTGTATTTGTGTCAGCTTGCAGGGAAAACATTGTTTATATACTGTCATAAGGGAAACAGTTACAAATTGCTGACACATATTGTCTTTTTCACACCCCAAGCGTGGGTAAATTGTTACTGTTAAAAGTGTTTATATTTTTGCACAACAATGTTGTTAAAATGAATCTGAAAAAAACTACCGAACTTATTTGGAATAAATTAGTAAGTACGTAACTTGGTGCCTACAAAAGGATCTAAAATTTCAGAAGTGGTTTCTTTCATTCCAACACCCTTTACAGGAGTACAGTCTGAATTACGAGCAGTATTTTTATCACCCCGGCTTCACACGGGTGCAATTTACATGTGAAGAGAGACGGTGCACAAGTTTTGAGCAGTAACCTAACAAAAAGTACTAGGCTTGCATGAATTCAAGATAGTATTCTATTAGTAATATTAAGTACTTCTTTTTGTATATATTTACATGTTTTTTTTTCGAGTGGTTAGTGACTAACCTGGTGTCAGAATTTTAAAGCCGCCCATGGGCCTCTGCCTTGGCTTCACATGCCGTCGAGAAATATCTATCAGGCATGCCGGTTTCCTCACGATGTTTTAAACAAGTGTTGATTTTGAAGCAAGTGATAATTATGCAATACGCACATGAATCCGAAAGGTCAGAGGTGCGTGCCCTGGGCTCTAACTCGAGACCTATAACTCGGCAGTTCGACGGACACACCACTAGGCTATCACTGCACTCGTTATTTACATAATTTATAGCCTATGTCCATCTGGAAAAATGTATCATTCAAATGGTAAAAGCATTTTCCAATTAGAAGGTGTGGTTCCAGAGATTACCCTCCATATAAAATACAAAAACTCATAAAATTCACTCTCTCTTTAACATTAGTATAGATAGATATAGTATAATATAGATTTCGTTCTGCATCATTGTGCAACATTACAGCATATATTCAACCAAGCAAAACAAATATAGCTGACAGAACAAAATAAACAAAAGAACTACAAATAAAACAAAATGAACTCTCTACCAACATTTTCATCACATAGTAATCTCCACATTCTGTATTCGTCTGCCAAGTTCTGAGAACCTTTCCAATATGATCCTATATACTTGGTTAAATTTCTTCTCGTCTTGTGCCAAGTGTTCGGTTCTTCACAATACAATTGACCGAGACAACCTCGGTCTCTGCATAGCTTTTAGGCCACTTGAAAAAGGTACTTTTGTGTTTGAAGAATGTCATATACACATACATAATCGTCCTGTTTGAATAGGTTGAGGACTTCTGAATTATTTCGCGTCAAGACGAGCTTAAGAGAAGCACAGGGTGAAAAGTCAGTCGCGAAGGTCTGAGATGGAGTGCTCTAGCTATCTGGCAAGTATTTAATTAAGCATGAGACATTCTCATTACTTCGTTCCGAAACAAAAGAACGGGTATACGGCTAGACTATGACGGGTTCACTACACGCTTCCGAGATTTTTATTAAAAACATTTTTTTTATACAAAAAATACAACCGACTTCCAAACTACAAAGTGAAAAATAACTTTAATTTCGGTAGTCGGTGTCAAAAAACTAAAATACTGGTCCAAAGAGTAAAGTTCTTTTTTTCACTATTTATTTGGTTGGTTCATCATTTATCTAAGTTACAAAAGCCTTATGTCTACTGCTCATCAAAAATATTCAAATCGCTATAGATGTGCCTATAATATTTGAAGGGTTCCCTCGATTTCTCCAAGATCCCATCAGCAGATCGTGACAATGGGACCAACTTGAAAGTGTACCATTTCAAAAAATAAAAAGAATTTTTCAAATCGGTCCAGCCATCTTCGAGTAATCGGAGAACATAATAGATAAAAAATATATATCATGACGAACTGAGAACCTCCTCCTTTTTTGAAATCGGTTAATAAAAATAGGATAAATCTAACCTCGTTCCTCTAACTACTGAAAAGTTGTGTAGAAATCGGTTCGATGCGGAAGAATGAAGAAAATGTCGTGAGGAAAGTTTTGTGTATGAGTGTGGATGTCTGTGACATTGAAGGAAGACCAAAGAAACGATGGATGGACTGAGATAGAATAGACTAGAAAGAGTGAGGCTACTGAGATGACAACAATAAGGAAGAAGACATGCCAACGCCAAATAAATTGGAATAAGAGTAAGAGAATGTTGATTAAAATATAATATAATAATAAAACAAATCGTTTATTTACAAAAAGGGGTATATTTACAATAAGTAACTTAATAATTAAAACAGAACACAGTTGTTTATTTGCCTGAACTGGGTTGAACCTGTGTTTCAGGCTAGGAAGTGCTGCGGACAGTGAGCAATGGGTAGCTCGCCATCCGATAAGGACCAAGCCCGGGTCGACGGCGTGTTGTGTTCCACGCGCGCCTCAAAGAGATGTCAGCAGAATTGACGGGGTCCGCTAGGGCCAATGCCTGCCGGGGCTGCGAATATGGGCCGAAAGGGAAATCGTGGCCCCCGGCAACAGGGCAACCGAAGGAACACGGGTGGGTTTTAGTCAGTAAGAGTCTGACACGCCCTCCCGCTCCATCCAGAGCGGGAGAAGTTATTTGATAATTTCCCAACCAAAAAAAAGGCTAGGAAGTGCTTATACTTAATGTAATAAATTAACTATGAGTATAAAGTATAAACTAAATTAAAATTAGGTCAATTAAAGTAAAATAGCATGATAGCGGTTCTATTTGCAGACAACAAGTAGATCTTCTGTCTGTGCATAATCTATGGTTAAATATTCAAGTATATTTTTTTACAGCTATTTATAATTTAATTTATAAATACTTAGTTTTCTATTTAATCTATTCTATAAATCTAACTATTTTATTTTTAGCATTATAACATAACCGTTAACAAAGCCTGAACCAATTCAAATTCATACGAAAAGCGTAACATTCCCAAACAAACATTTATTAAGTTACATAAACTGTTCACGTTGACAATGAGATTGTTAGCAATAAACCCATTTATGTCAGCGATTCATACACCTCGTTAACGGTTCCTGAGACCCTGAAGTTTTAACTAGGATTAACACTGAAACGGCTGAAATGTTTGGTATTTGTTACCGAACCAATATTCAATCTAGTTAGCATTATTGTGTGAAACTTCAGTGGTTATGTATCGAGGATTCCGATTCAGCATTTCGATTTCCTTCCTGTTTTGTTTGGGTACTACAGTTTTATGTTACTGGTTGGTGGAAAATGCTGGGGAAAACTGATATAAAAAGGGATGAAGAAAGCCTTTAATCAGCAGATTTGGGGTGAATGAGGAAACTTTTAAATAGATTTTGAAGTAGTAATAAAGTATCTAGTTAATTACACCGAATTCTGTACATTAGACACCTAATTTGATGCTGACTGTACTATAAATACGACACATTTGTATTACATGGATTGGTAGATTAGATACCTACAAGCAAAACTACTTTGGTTACGTCATTGACTCTCAGGAGATCACGGAGACGATTCTAACAGTAAAATGCACTTATTGTGAAACTTTCACAATACCTACCCACTACCATCAGTACTTAGATATCTACAATAGGAATCAGTCTTTTCCAAAATTATTTGATGAAAATGTTAGCAAATGGATCAGACTTGTGTACTTTGATTTGATTATTTGAATACTTAGAACCCGAAATTCTTAAAATCTTTTTTAAATTCTAAGTTAAGATGTCTTTCATTTCGTCGACGATTTTTCAATTGCAATTTTTTTATGTAATTTAAATAATAATTGTTAGAAATCAGATAATAATTGTTAGCAAAAAAAACCTTCTAAATACAGATGCATGTGTTGCTAATTCCCTTTAGTGAGTGATTGTGTAAGAATTTAACCTAAACAGGGTTTGTTTACACTTTTATCAGATACTATTGGACCTGATCATACATTTACCGACTCGTTTGCCTTGCGTAATGATGATAGAGGCAATATCCGCTTACTGACGGTCTGTGCTTTGATAATGAGACTGACGCATCTAGTAGTCTATGTAGGTATGAAGCGTGCGTATGTGTTTAATATTGCGGTCTATGCGGGAAATGTATATTACAAAATGGACATTTACGAACTGTTTCAAAAGATCTTTTGTTCACATTTAGTATTTACGGGGCTTTTCGTTAACGATGGCAGTGACAGCGTCGTCATTGGCGTTTATAAACCTCTGCCGTTTATAAATGCAAAGCGTAGCTTCAAACGAAAATAGGCAATTCGAAAATTGTTGAAACTTATTTTTTTGTTCTTTTTTATTTGTATATTGTTAGTGTGATTTATAAAATATATCTCTGGTAAAATTTAGATATTGTCTTTTGTCGTATCCCAACTATATCGACTTGGCTTCAAAGCCCAAAAACATTCGAATCTTATTAGTTTTTCCATTCAACTTAACTCGTTTTCCGTACTATTTATGATTATTATATTATATTATAATATCAGCCTTTTGTGTACCACTCCAGGGCAAAAGCCTCCCGTCCCTCCTGCCACTTATCCCGATCTATCGCAGTATGTTTTCTGTAAAAAAATATATAAAAAACAGTGGCACTCCGGGAGTACCGACAGAAGTTAAAACTTGAACAATTTTACTGTGCAGGAAATACTTTTAATGAGGTGTCGGTAACGGTGTTACGAGTTCAATTGGTTTTTCCAATCTCAGAAATGCCCAACGCGCCTAAAGAAGTTTTAATTTCAAAAATAGTACCTACTACCACTAAAGACAGCATTTAAATGTAAACGCTCTATTTTTAAACAAAATAAACATTAAAAGTATGCTCCAAAAAGTTTTAATATCATTCCCAAAATTCGGTTTGCTTCAGGATTACTTTCGTGTTCACCGAAATGTAAGGTAAGAGACGAAGAGATATTGCAATGCTGAGCTGAGGCTGTCCACTAGCTAACGAATTTTATTTTAAAGTTTTATGGAAATAAATATGGCTGACATTATCTTATTATTTTCGTGTGATTGTGACTAACCAGGGTGTCAGAGTTTTATTAAAGCCGCCCAATAGCCTCTGCTGCTGCTGATATTATAACATGACGTATTAAAGGCATTGGGTTGATATTTAGTCCTTTCCCTATGCCATAGGCCATACCTCTGATATTACATCAAGACCTCACGCTCAACAGTAGCCCTTGCGACTACTAGCTAGACCAACAGGGCAGTCTAAGCCAAACACTGGTTAGATTACGCATAAAAGAAAACATAATAGAAATAAAAAGAAAAGAAAGAAAGAAGAATGAAAGAGAAAGAAAGAATAATTAAAGAAAAAGACAAAAAAAAAACACAACAAACACAAACAAACAAACAAACAAACAAACAACAAAACAACAAACAAACATTTAGGACTAGTATTGTATTTATCTTATGTTTGATTTGTTATTTCACTATATGCTGCACCGGTTGACGTCATCACGTCAGCGCCGGCTATCGCTGAAAACCAGCGCTGGGGCTCTGTCTTGCATGGGGTCGCAGCTTTATGCTGAGCGATGGCCGTTTTGCGTGGATGTGACGCATATTTTCCCCCAATTTGTTATTTTACGTGTTTTTTATCTTTCTTTGCGTCATGTTTACCGCAAATAAACGAATTTTCTTTCTTTTTTCTTTCTTTCTTTCAAAGAAAGTAGAATGAAAGAAAAAGAAAGAAAGTGAAAGAAAATAAAAGAAAGAAAGAAGAATAAAAGAAAAGAAAATAACGTTTATGTATATTTCCAAGAAACATAACTTACTTACTCTTTTGAACAAAATACGGGCTAGAAATAGCTCAAAAGAGCTTTATTCTAAGAAAATAATATATATCACAAGTTAACTGCATAAGTAAACTGTTTTCAGAACATTTTCTTACCTTGTCTACTTACCTCTTGTCTGGTACAATTAAGTTGCAATTTTATAATTATCCCAGAACAACAGACTAAGGAATCTTCTTTTTAATATGTTAATTTTATGTAGGTATTAAATTAATCATCATCATCATTTCAGCCGAAAGACGTCCACTGCTGGACATAGGCCTCCCCCAAGCACCGCCATTTCACCAGCACAGTTAGCATGACCACAATTATAGAAATGGGTTTTGTCGACGGAAGAATAGACAAAATGATAGATATACAATCACAATCTGTCATTTTGTCTATTCTTCCGTCGACAAAACCCGTAGAAAACCCGTGTTTATGGTTGTCATGCTACGCTTGCAGGTCATCGGTCCACCTCCTGGACATTTTTTTAATTTAATTTTTTTATGTTAGCCTATACTGTCCCACTACACTACAGCAAAGAAAAGAGACATTAATACATTAAATTAATGTAATTGCAAATCATTAACTAGTTCTATTTAATATTATTAAATTGTACGAACATGGACTGTAAAGTTGTCTGAAATAAAAGTAATACCTATTATTATTATTAAATTATTTAGCTTTCCCTTGTCAAACAAAGGGGAAGGTATTTTATTTCGATTTTAAAAATATTGTTAATTAAAAATTATACAGTAAATTTGAAATAGTTTTGAAGTGTACCTACCTACAAATTATCCGTGAGTCTATTATTATAGGGTATGGGTATAATAAATGATTGCTGAATTTCCAACTAACCCTATTTACTGAAGGGCCTTACGTTATCTATGAGGTTTTAATTAGGTAACTCTCCAATTACGAGTCATTTAAAGTTTTAGTTGTTAGAATTTAATCTCCTTATTAATCTACATCCCCTCTATCTATCTCTATACATAAACATTCAGTAAAACGAAAATGTCAAAATAAAATTATCTAGAATATGAAAATTATCATAATTTCCCAAGTAACAAGGTTATTAAACTTTCTAATTACATTCCTAATTATAGCAACACTGACAAATTTTCGTAGCTTCCCTAATTATATGACAATAGCTGAAAGCCGTAAATCATGCTCATTAGTGTGCGTACACATCTGATGATACGGACTCAAGTGGTGACACTTAAATTCAGGGAAATTAATTGTTAAGCACATGGTCAATATACGTCAATTTGCCGTGTTATAGCTATTACAAACAACTTTCAATAAATAACAATTAGAATTCCAATACACGGACAATTTGAGTTAGTAGCCAATTTGCTTAATTTGCTTAACAATTCTTTTCCCAGACCTGACTAGGTGGATTTATTAGAACTAATTTTCTTTTCATTTCATTCAAAAATGTTGGTAGAAGAATGTTTTTATTACCACTATTGCTAAAGATAAGATTCGACAAGGGTAGCGAGAGACGCCCTCCAGCTAGATGGACCGACGACCTCAAGAAAGTGACTAGGAGTGACTGGTTTTTTTTTTTTAGGTAGGGCGTCTCGTAGTTGACCTCTGAGATCATGACTACTTAACCGGGCTTTCCTGTGGGTGCCTTAAGCTACTACACTTAAAACCTCCAGCCAGGGGTTATTCAACTATACTAATTAAAACTAGGTGAACGCTCGCTAAGGGCCACAGTCGAACCTCGGCTTAGGGCGTCAACTGGAGTGAGGACATCAAGGATGGGACGGGCTGGGGAGTGACTGGATGCAGAAGGCGATGGACATGGTGTTTTGGCGCAGCCTGGGAGAGCCCTATGTCCAGCAGTGGACTGGGACAGGTCGAGTTGATTGTTGAATGCTAAAGAAACGCTGTTGCACGCTTTCCGAAGAATCATCATAGCCTAGCCTTTTCCAACGAAGTTGAGATCGGTAAATTCCCAAAGATTAACACAAAAAGGGGCTACCACATCACATTAATATACCAAACCCACCTTCAAAGTTTAGTTAAACCTATCTCTAATGCTCATTTACATTTCAAAACGTGCGATCTCATAGGTGTGCACACAACCTAACATGGCCATTACTGAAACGCCAAATATTTGCAGAACCCCAATAAACCTTGACATAATGTAAACAAGACAATGTGACGTCAACGGAAAGTATTCGCCTTGATTTACATAGACGGTGTCAAAGGCATAAGGCGAAAAACAACCCCATTAGATATTTTTGTGATATGTACTAGTATGATTTTAGGAAATAGGCTTTCGTAACAGTAATACGTTTGTCAATCCTTGTTTGTGGTTGACAGTCAATTCTGTTCATCTGTTTGTTACCAGTGCCGGATTAAGCCAACGTGGGACCTGCAAAAGTGTTCAGCATCCCACCTTGGAGAGGTTACATTTCTTTTGACCCTTCATAGAATTCATGCATAATATGCAAAGTCAAACTCAAACCATTTTAATAGTAAGAAGGCCATTCAAAAGCACTCTTGAACGTCAAATATACAAGAAAGAAAAGATTTACAGACGAATTGAGAAATTCCTCCATTTTTAAGAAGTCGATTAAAAATTTCAATTAATTTTAGCAGCCCTTTCCAAAAGGTAGTTTCGTATGGAGAAGAATGGGCAAGCAACTTCATAGTTACTCATTTTAAATGTTTTACAATATTTTGTATATATGATTATAATTATATGTGAAGCCGATATACGTAGAATAAAATTACTCAAAAGGTACAAAGTATTAAAAAATAAGCAATGACGGATAAATTAATTAAGTTGGTAAATATATGCTCGCATATTATCATTTGCAAAAAACCAGTGAAGTACCTATTACACTATTTATTCCTCAAACAAATATTGTTTTGGTTAATAAAAAAAAGTAAACGATTGTCTCTAAAATAAAATAGAAGTTTCTCGTAAAAACCTTCTTGGTTTTAAATAGTGAGACTCAAACTCAAAGCATTTATACTTATGGAGAAGAACGGGCAAGAAACTTCTCCGAGAATGAGATACCTAAGTAAATCCTGTAGGTACTGTATTGTAACAATAACTTTCGTTGTAACATTCTAAGACGAACATTGAAAACGAATTAACTGTAACACAAAATAAAGGTGAACAATACATTTCCACATGTTTACTTACTATTCCTTCAGTGGTAGTTTGTGTGACGTTTATCAACAACTAATAATCAACAACAATCAATTATAATAAAACCCACAAAATGACAGACCCCCAAAATATGTAACAATGATCGATGTGATATCCATCAGGAAATTTTAAACCAAACAGGCTAGGCTAATGGCTTTTCGAGCCGTTTGCCGTTTTTCGAACGAGTGACAGGTCGGCTCCGACTTCTGATACGAGGGCACGGCGCGGCTACTCCCATGCGGTACACTCTGCCAGTGTATGCTACGCCGTGTCCTCTCGACAGTGATGACTGCAGTGATGGCACCGAGCGTCCGGCTTCCTGTTTATGCGACACTGGTACTTCCGGAAACAGCCATGCCCCGAGAGCTCCTGCGTCACCCGAAACGACAGGGAGCCGTGCCTCTTTCCAAGTCATTTGTCGAGCACTGGCCGGATCGCGTCGATGGTAGCAAGGCCGGTGGTAGGGCGCAGAAGCCTGTCCCGCCATACCGTCACTAAGACCTCGCAGAACTGTGACTGACGAAGCTCGATCTCTCGCTGCATCGGTCCACCACTCCGCGTTCGCGCCTCCTCGCGCCACCGGTACAGTGAAGTGAGGGTTAGGGCGGAGATCCGACCAGTGTACAAGCCGCCTCGTAGGAGATCGTGCGATATCCCCTAATAGCTCTGATGGCCATCACCCTCTGCGGTTTTCTGCGGTCGTACAGGGCCATGGATCGCACGATCCCCAAGTACAACCGCTTACAGGTGGTACTCGGGCCCCCCAGATTGGAAAGCAGCGTTGACAACGCACTAGTGGCGCCCATCAACTTGTGATCCTGGCGGTGGCGCTCGCCGGGCGATGATGAAATCCGATTTATTGAGAGCCACCTCCAGGCCCAGGCGCCGTATGCGACCCACTACCTGTGAGACAGCAGCCGTCGGAAACCCTGGCTTAAGTACTACAACCGTTACTTCAGTTTCCACATTGTCTCCGATCACGTGCCTATAGCAGATGAACTCGCGAAAAACCTACCTACTGTAGGTAATTTAACGACGCGGCCGCGTATGATCATTTTGATCTTAGCCAAGAAACAACAGACATCTCTTTCAAACCAAAGCTTAAATTAAATGCCCACAAACGCTGTTCTCTTAACAAGAGTCAAAAGCAGTGGTGGCTCAGTGGTAACGGCCCCGACTTACGAGTTGTAGGTCGTAGGCTTGAATTGTGTAAATAATTCCATCAACACTGCTCTCAAAACGGTGGGTTACAGCCCACTCCAAAACGGTAGGTTACAGCCCACTCCTCTCGAAGAAAGGAGGCATGTGACCCAGCAGTGGGAACATTACAGGCTTATTATGCTTTGCTTATGCTAGTTACAAACGTATACAACATTGTAACAACATCTTCAAACAATAACTGTGTTTATCTAACGTCTATTAGAAGTCGTGCGATCATGAAACACGCCTAAATACGGAAGGGTAAAGAGAAACGTATTCCCAATGTGTCTACCAGTATAATTGATCAGATGATGATTGAACGTACTCGAAACATGGGAGGAGATATCTTACAGAGACCAAACTGTATACCTAGGTACTTGATCATTGCAGTATTTTACAGTGTGTGCCACTAAAGATGAGACTTGATACACCACGTGGTTTGACTTACGCATTAGACACATAAAAGACGATATAATAAAAGTCTCTAGCAGTTTGAGGTCTGCGCCGGGGCGTCATCGAGGCAGGCGGAAAGAGCGCGGTCAAGTCTCAGGCTCGTATTGTACCTACACACATGATAGGCGAATAGTCGATTGTCAGTGCTATCAACATCAAGCAAAAAAAACCGTTTTGTATCAACATCAAAAAAAATATCAATTAATCAATTAGAACGGCCAAGACTGAGCGTAGTTTAAACTGAACAAAAACCTTACTGTATTACAAAATGTTTGGGAATATTATCGATTGAATAACCCCTGGCTGTGGTGGCCCAGTGGTAACGGCCGCGACTTACGAGTTGTAGGTCGTAGGTTCGAACCCAAACAAGCGCTTTACTTTGTGTAAATTATTTCATCGCCACTGCTCTCAAAACGGTGAAGGAAAACATCTTGAGGAAACCGGCATGTCCTAGAACCGAAAATTCGAATACATGTGACATCTACCAACCCGCACTGGGCCCGCGTGGTGGATTACGGCCCACTCCCTCTCACAGAGAGGAGGCCTGTGTCACAGCAGTGGGAACATATTTATAGGCTGATGATGATGATGATGATGAACTGGCTGGAGGTTTTTTAGTGTAGTAACTTAAGGCACACACAGGAAAGCCCGGTTAAGTAGTCATGATCTCAGAGGTCAACTACGAGATGCCCTACCTAAAAAAAAAAATATTATCGATAAACATGCAACCAAACTTTACTAAGATCAGTACTACTAAGGTTGTCCACTAACGCCTCACTGTTAATAACTATTTTAATACTTTTTGTTTGTCTAGTAAATTCAAATGATGTTATTGCATAAATCCAGAACTTACTGATAGGGAGAAGACACTGGCCCCTGTAACACAGGTGTTCTTACCTAGCGCAGGAGTCAGGGCTTCACTTTCCTTGTACACATTTTTTTATGCCAATAAAGAATTTATTATTATTATTACTGTGCGTCACCACCGGTCGTTTATGTCACGCACATCGTCGCGCCATGAATTATTGTATGAAGTTCAGACTCTGTCGAAATACCTACTCTTGTGTTTTACGACTCACGTATTTATGACTGCTGCCAATTGACCAGCTTATTGTTATTGTATTCGCATTAGATACTGCCGGAATATCAATTGCTAGTCTTGTTCGGGTTATTGTATTATTACTTCTATAATGAGCTTGTTTGTTGCGGGCCATCTATGACGGGAGAGTTATTCATAAATGAGTGGGTACCAGGGTTACAGATATTTAAAGTGGCACTTGAAATAATTCTGTGTCAAGGCCAACTTATGGGGTCCATTATCATTAAAGCTCTGCTTTATCATTAAAGGCTGACCGATACATGCATCCAGTCTCTGTAAGTCTAAGAAATAAAACACATAATTATACTTTATTCCGCTGGAGTCTGAAATCTAGCAGCATGAATTCATGATCTAAAAAATCTACGACCAAAACAACCCTACTTTGGTGGTTCAATCTTGGCAATATATAAGAAAAACTTCAACTTAAATAACAGTTACACACCTTTTTCGTTCTGTAACAAGCAAAAAAATACTAATTCAATTCAACTACGCAAGCCAGGCGAACCCCAACTCCAACAGAAGCAAGATGAAAGAAACTTAAATCAAATTAAGTAAAGAGAAGTGAATAGTATTTAAGACACGACGTCACTCAAGTTATGTTAACTTTGTTTACTTAAACATGAATGTGTCTGCAGATGTCAGTTTACCAAAGTTTTATTCACTTAAATAGTGAAAGTTACGATTAAGTTCTCCATGAACGTAGTGTTTAATATTGTTCTGAAATTGTTGTGTATTTTAATTAGGAGATATTTTATGTGTAAAATTTGTTTTAAAAGAAAGTTTCCTACTGCAAAACCTTTTAATAATTATTAAGCATAAAATTCACAAACATTCAAAGTTGCAAACAAGTCGAATTGTGTTTTAGTTAAATAAATTTAAAAAACTTTCACCGTGAGCAAAATGCCTGATGAAATACAATACAATTAAAATATATTCAAATACCAACTGACCCGACAGACATTGTTCTGACCAAATTTTATGTTCTATAGAAAAAAGAACATTCACTTTTCCTGAATTGCCCAATTTACCGGACAACTTTTCCAATTTTTCTTTCTTTTAAAACCTTATTCGGTCCAGCAGTTCTCAAGTATTATCAACGAACAGTATTTCATTTTTATTTATGTGGGATTGTAAAGCAAAATAAACGATTATGATACTTGTAAACTTTATTTCTAGAGACACCAAAAACATCAGCGTTGCACCGTAAAGGCTCTTACAAACAGGGGCGCCTTTGTATCGCGTTGCGTGTCGCGCTGGTCTGCACGAGCCTTAAGTCGTCGTGTCGTGAATCTAGTTCCAGCCATTCGTCTTCTCTTTCACTCGCACACACATCCTTCCCTTTCTTTAATCCACCGTGTTCCGTTTTAAACAATTTTAAGCTGCGTTCATGTTTTAATGTTTTTATCCCACATTTATATAGATGTATAAGTACGAACATACTTTTTTTATTTACTACCAATAGTATTTTTGTAAGAGCTGAATTATGCTTCAGGCAAACAATACGCAATTTCTGTCGAACGAATGTCGGACACCCTATAACAATTCACTTTTTCAAGAACGAAAACCGAACAGCCTGTAGCGATACTTTCTTCTGACATGACGAAAAATGTCGACTTTTATATGACTAGGTATTGCTTTTTATTCAGGCCTCTGCGCTATGAATTAAATATTTAATTTGAATCGCGTAATTGTACATGATAATTCTATATAAACTTAACACCGAAAGGTTATGTGCCTAGATATTATATTTTAAGAGCACCGAGGACAAACTACGGTAGAAAGACTGTCGTATATGAGGGGGCTGAACTCTACACCGTGAAATTTGAATCACAGTTTTGCTGGAAAAAACGTTATTCAGACCATGGTCTACTACCATTCTACAGCATCCAATAAAAAAAAACATAAATTGGTCTTTGAAAAAACACAAAAAGACAAAGTTCAAAATGTCAAGATTATCTACTGCTTACTAAATTTCGTTTATGGAGGTACATTTCCCTGTAGACAATGCTGTGTCCCATGCGTGGTGTCTGTGTTGTAGGGAGTAACGATAATCTTGACATTGTAACTTTGTTTTTTTTTGTGTTTTTTCAAAAACCAATTATGTTTTTTTTTTATTGGATGCTGTAGAATGGTAGTAGACCATGGTCTGAACAACGTTTGTTCTAGCAAAACTGTGATTCAAATTTCACGGTGTATAACTCTATACCTAAAGTAATTAAGGAACCGAAATCACTTCCAACTTTTAAAAGGATATTAAAGCACCACCTGAATAATGTGTGAATTTTAAGTTTTTGCCGTTTTTTTATGAAATAATTTTATTTTAATTTATTACCAAACGAAACCGTTGCTTATCTTATTATGTTTTTCCTCATAGGAGTAAACCGTAACCGTAAACCTATGTGCACGGAACCCAGTCCATTTTATTTACTTTTCCAATTTGCACGGAAAAACGGCTCTTGTCCAGTCCATTTACGACCAAACAAGAAAACTTTAGATAAATAATGGCTCGTAAATACCTGATAGAACCGACGGAAGGTATTTTATATACCCCAGAACCTACATCCTTACATAAAACGACCGAGAGAGAAATAAAAACCGATGGAGCGTACCACAATGCCTTTTATATTTCAGATCAACAGATCGAACGCTCTGCACTAAGATCATCAATACTTGTCTTGAACAGGTCTTAGAGAAGATTCATTATTGATAACAGAAATTTAGTCTGCGCTTTCTTTAAATTATTTATGGATCTAGAGAATAAATTGTTAGATCTGCGTTCAATCTAGACTGACAAGACACTTTAGAGTTGAAATTCGTTAATTTCATGAACTTTTGAATTTGACTAATATTAAAAGTTTGTACGGTGTTGTTTGTAGGCTTTTTAGGGTTCCATATCTCAAAAAGAAAAAACGGAACCCTTATAGGATCATCCGTGTGTCTGTCTGTCTGTCACAGCCCGAATCTTATTGCTCCGAATCCAATGGACCGATTAAGTCGAAATTTGGTACACATATGTATTTCAGTTTCAGTTCGGTAGTGTTAGTCCGTAAAAACAAACTACATTTTTCTGTGTACTTTCTATTTTGGAGTGACTTGGAAGTTTTTTGGTGCTACCGGTACCTCCCTAAGTGTCTCTTTTTATATTTTTGACAACTGTCTATAACAGTGCCACAGATCTGCACATTGAAATCTATAATTTTTGTGTAGCAGGCGCCATCTAGCGCCGCCAAAAGAGATTTCAGCAAAGTGTGCGCCATCTAGCTACACTTCGACTTACCATAATGGTAAAGTGTGCAGCCTGCGGAAAGTTTTTATCTGCGAAAGGGGGCGCTACGTGTAGTGACTTTTCTTGCCACAACCGATATCACCTTGCATGCCTGTCGTTGTCCGATCCAGCGCAGATAAGTAGGGACTGGCTGTGCCCCGAGTGCAAAAAAAAGTTGCCCAGGGGGGATAATAGTGCCACACCCGTTAAGGACCTGGGTAGTGGTCCCACTGTTATTGCAGCAGCAGCGTCGGCAACAGCAGCGTCGGCAGCGGCAGCGGGGGTTGCGGTGGCAGCGTCGGCAAAGGCGTCAGTTCCGGTTGCAGTACCTCTCCAAGGCGCGATGATCAGATCGCCTGTCGCGGTGACTCAGATTCAGGGCACTCTGACCAAGCCCCTTGCTGCGGTGGCTAAGGTACTATCTCGGGCGGAGAGTGAACAGGGTACTGATGGAGAACCCTCGCCGGATACGCAACTGACTCTTAGGGAGGAAATAAGACTCTTCCGATCTGAGCTACGGGAGGTCCGGGATGAAATGCGGGAGTTTCGTCGGGAGATGGCAGGCCTGCACTCAGCTATGGGAGTCTGTACCGAGCGGGTTGACAGCCTGGAGGCCAGGATCGAGAATCTTGAATGTAGGCAGAACGCTGCAGTGCCAGACGGCAAAGTGGGCCGTCTCGAGCTGGTAGTTCTTCAGTTGCAGCTCGAGCTCAACGACCGTGAGCAGGACTTACTGGGCTCCGATCTAGAGATCACCAACATCCCGGAGCTTCCTGGTGAGAATGTGATGCACACCGTCGGGCTGGTCGCAACAAAGCTTGGGGTGACTCTCGAAGAACGGGACATTGTGTTCGCCCAACGGGTGGGCCTGCGAGCTGGACGAGAGGTACAGACAGGTTCTACGGGCAGCGCGAGTCCGGTCGGCGGAGCGAGCCCAGTGGGAGCAGCGACGGCGACAGCGCGCGGGCGGCGCATCGTGGTGCGCCTGACGCGGCGCGCACTGCGCGACGACTTGCTGCAGAGCGCGCGTGTGCGGCGTGGAGCCACTACCGCAGACCTGGGACTCCCAGCACCCCCGCGTCGCTTCTTTCTAAATGAGAGGCTCACCAAAACGAACAAACACTTGTTTTACCAGGTGCGTGAAGCTGGCAGTCGTCTCGGGTGGAGGTATACGTGGACGAAGTTTGGTCGCATTTTGGCTAAGCAGGGTGATGGCAAGCCTACCCACTGCATTCGCTCTGAGGCAGACATGGCGCGTGTTTTTAGCTGTGAGGTACTCGCTGAAAAGGAAGTCTAATAACATGGCTCCTAGCGAGCGCCATAATTTAGTCTATGTTATTTTAACACTTTATCTTTTTATATCTGTTTTGTTTATAATTAAGTGTTTTAGTTTGTCTCGTGCGAGGCCAGCAATTTTCTTGTCTCAGTATACTCTGGTTTCTTCTAGTGGCTCAGCTGCTCGACCGGTGACTACATATGTACATTTTATAAGTATCACACTTCCGCTCACTATTTTCATGCCATCAACATTCATTATGACATATTTATTCTTACAGACTTTATATAATATAACACTTTGGCTGTCCATATATATCTCTGCAATTATTTACAATAGTTCCCTTTTATTATTACGAATTACACCTAACACTATGTATTTCGGTATATTTATATCTCGTATTATTAAGCAAAACTCTACACTACATACTACTTACGATACTATCTACAATGAACATACTACTACTATTCTATACACTACTATTATATTTTCCACTATTTACAAAAAATGAATAAGACAAAAAATCTAAAAGTTGGACTATTTAATGCGGGGTCACTTGGTACGCGCCATGAGGAGTTCCTTGTCGCTATGGAGAGCCTCTCTGTAGACATCATGGCAATAAATGAGACCTGGCTCAGACAGGGAGAGGAGGGTCGTGCACCGACAGTACCGGGCTACCGACTGCGGCACGAGCCGCGCGCGCGCTCCGTGCGCGGCGGGCGCGGGGGCGGCGTGGGCTTCTACGTGCGCCGCGGGGTGCGCGTGCGCGCCGTGCCGCACCCGCCGGCGCCGCAGGTCGAGCAAATGTGGCTCAAGCTTAATATTAACTCGCATTCAGTGATCATCGGCACTGCATACAGGCCGCCGTGGCTTGATGTCAATGTCTTCCTGGATGCGGTTACTGATTCTCTATCCTCTTTTGCTAACGCGGACAAGGTTGTTTTACTTGGTGACTTCAACATTAATCTCTTAAACCAAACTGACAACAAATCTAAGCTACTGAAAAATTTTATTCACTGCTGTAAGCTTAGACAAATCATTGCTGAGCCAACCCATTTTACTGATAATAGCGAAACTTTAATTGATGTTGTGTGCACTGATGCCCGTGTGTGTGGGGTCTCTGTGTCACACATACCGGAGCTTGGTCACCATGCAGTTATATCTGTTGAACTAAATTTTAAGTTAGAGAAACCATCCCCTCACTGGATTACTTTTAGGCCTCTTAAAGATATCCTTCCTGCACTTTTTAATGATGACTTAAATAGAATGGACTGGGAACATATTGAAAGTCTGGAGGATGTGGATTCCATGGTGGCAATGTTTAATCAATATATTTTGACATTATTTGATTTGCATGCTCCCCTTAAAAAAATCTTAATAAAAGAGAAATCTTATCCCTGGATAACTGACACTGTCAGGGAAATGATGAGGCTGCGTGACAAGTGTCACGTAAAGTCCAAAGCTACAAAATCCGAACATCATATTAAATCATACAAAGAGTTTAAATACCTTGTTAGAGCTGCTTTTGATAGTGAGAAATGTGCATATTTTAAAACATATATTAATACTAATATTAAACAACCTAAGAAGTTATGGAGCCATATCAAATCAACTATAGCCACCTCAAAGAGACCAGAGCATAGTTTGCCACATTTCTGTAACAACCCAGAATCTATAAACCAACACTTTTTGGATGTACCGGGCAGTGGTAAGGTCACTACGGAAGATCTAACTTATTTTGAGCACCATAGACACAGTAACGGTCACTTCCGGCTTGAGCCGGTCCGGCAGGATGTGGTGCTGAGAATCTTGCGCAGTCTTAAGTCCAATGCGCAGGGCTCTGACCATATTTCTCTGGAGATGCTGATGTTGACACTTCCTCGAACACTTGCAGTTATCACAGCTATCATCAACAGATCCATAGTCACCTCTTCTTTCCCGGATCTGTGGAAAATGGCAATAGTTAGACCAATACCAAAAGTACCTAACCCCACCAGCGTGAAAGACCTCCGTCCGATAAGTCTACTGCCATGTCTGTCCAAGATTCTTGAAAGAGTTGTCTCTGAACAATTCAGGGCATATCTTGAGCACCATAACATTTTGCCGATGGCTCAATCCGGATTTCGTAGGGCCCACAGTACAGCGACAGCTCTCCTGGATGTAGTTGGTAATATTCTGGAAGCCAGAGACCAGGGTATGGGAACTCTGCTTGTCCTACTGGATTTTTCACGTGCTTTCGACTCCATTAATACGTCACTTCTTCTCTCCAAGCTGTCTTACTATGGGTGTGACGTAGAAACAGTTAAATGGTTTGGAAGTTACCTCAGTAATCGTTCTCAGTTTGTCCAGGTGACAGGCGATAGCGGAGACACCATGTCCTCTGGTCCGAGGCACGTGGACAGAGGCGTACCGCAGGGATCGATCTTAGGCCCGCTTCTCTTCATTCTGTACAGTGCTGACATCACCAATTGTCTGATCAATACCAAGTTCCATCTATATGCCGACGATCTGCAGTTGTACCTCTCCTTCCGCTCCCAGGATGCTGCTGAAACTGTAAACAGAGTTAATGAAGATTTGGACAGAATCTCGGCGTGGTCCAGAAGAAACTCTTTGGTCCTGAACCCAAGTAAGTCCAAGTACCTTGTGATGGGATCTAGGGATTTCCTGAACAAAATGCTTGCTTGCAACCTGGACCTCAGGATTGATAGTTGTGATGTGGAGAGGGTTCTGGAGGCTCGTAACCTTGGGGTAGTTTTTGATGGGCAGCTGCATTTCGAAACTCACATATTGGAGGCCGTGCGTAACTGCTTCTACCGACTCAAGCTCTTATATCGTGTTCGTCCCTACATAAGTGTGGATATGCGTGTCATGCTGTGTGAGTCACTTGTTCTATCCAAGCTGAACTATGCTGACACTGTGTATGGGGCCTGCATTCTCGGTAGAAGCGAAAAACTTATCCAGCGGGTGCAGAATGCTTGTGCAAGATTCTGCTACAATGTCCCACCACGATCCCACATCACTCCCTTTTTAAATAAGGGTAATTTGATGAGAATGTCAGCGCGCAGAAAGCTTCACCTGGCTACCCTACTCTTCGGCACAATTCTCACAAAGAAACCAGACTATTTATACAGGAAACTCTCTTGGTCGCGCGATGTGAACAAAATTAAAACCAGAGCATCTTCGTACCTCATGTTGGCCTCATCGCACAGAACTGCTGCTTTCCGTGGTAGTTTCAAATTCGCTGCCTCTCGTTGTTGGAACGACCTGCCACCTCCTTTTCGTGCTATAAAGACAGTTGGTACTTTCAGAATTAAATTCAAACTATACTTACTTCAGCTTCAAAAGGATACCACATATTAAACTTACCCTTGATATGCACGCGTCTGTCGATGGTGGCGAATGTTTGGCAACGATTATGCTCTGTGGTTTACTGAGACACAGCAGTTATTTCACATTTTGTTTTATTTTTCATAACATTGTTTGTCATAGGTGAATTTTGAAATTCATAAACCACTCAATCACTCATAACATTAGTTTATCTGTATTTCTCCAATTGCCGTTAACTGATTACCACAAAACACTTTTCATTATAATAAACACTGTACTATTGTAGCATTCACACAATTCACTAAGTATGCCGTAATGTTTTTAAATAAGTTTTTTTTTTGCCGGTGTCGGCGTCTGCGTCCCTTTACTTGTCTCAACGATGCCTAGCTAGCACAGACTAAGTAGTACTCTAGCTAGACTACCACAGATACATGCTCTGTGACAGATACTAAAGGCATAGACAAGTAACTGATGTTACGTCGGGTACAGACACGCGGACTACTTATATTTTATTATTTTGTGTTTCACATTTCTATTTTTATTTTATTATATATTTATTTTCTGTATCTATCTATCCGTGACATCACTGCGGGCCCTATCAGAATACCAGCGCTGCGACATTTATTTATTTTTAAGTGTCGCAGCATTATGCTGAGATAGGAGCCTTTTGGCCTCGTACAGGACCTTCTGCTTTTATTTTAATTTTGCTTTGTTTTTTTATTATTTTTTATTAATGTTCTTATTTAAGGTGTTTAGTTATTAATTTGTGATTTCCTGTGCGAGTCTCAATAAATACTTTTTCTTTCTTTCTTTCTATTTCTGTGACCCAAATGCGAACGTGTAACGTAAATAAATGAATTTTGAATATAGGGGTCACTTGTGAGGGGTAAACGAAAAATATAAAATATAGAGTTTTGCCAACAGTACCGTGTGACATATCAAATGTAAAGGCTTGTTGCGAGGATCGTAAAGATATTTTTAATATAATTTTAAAATTAATACTTTTAAAGATATTTAAGAAATTTGATGAAAATTGACCATTAGATCTTATACCTAATTAGCACAACGAAACAATTGTACTAATCGAGGAAGAGCGAGGTTTATCCCATCACAAGTATCTTCGGATTACTTTCTGGGAAGCCCCGGCAACTAAATTGTATCTAGATTTAAGGTAATAAACACATTTTTTTTTTTTTTATCGCCGAGACTACTGGACCTAAAATTTTGAAGTAAATATATAGTATGGCTCTTTATACTCATAAAGAGCCATACTATGTATTTACATATTACAGGAAAACCTATAAGAAGTCTATGGTCTTAAAATAACATGGTAAATCTCTCAATATTGTGTGTACAAACTTACATTTGCAGTTGGAATGTATGGGAGAACATGTATTTTTACTACAATGTTAAGTTTGTATTTGGGATAAATTAATTCCAATTACGGAAGCCTTCATTGTGCGTAGTCCGACACGCACTAGGCTGGTTTTTTTTTAAATGTGCTTTTATTTACCTATTTTGCCTATTGCATATTCTATCTTATGTAGATAGATAGATAGATGAATCGTTTATTTAGTGCACACTAAAGACAGCACAACATACAATAGCACGATTAAATAATAACTAATTAGCTATTAGGAAATAGCCGCAAGGTGACAGGTGGTGCGTTAGATACTTAGCATTTATAACAAAACATTGAATTTCGCCTTACTTGGGAAGAGACTGGACCCCACGACACAGGGAATCCTAGTGTGGGGTCCAGGGAAATTGTAAAAAACTAGCACATAAGGTTCCTATGTAATTTGTTACTCGTTTTTATTTTAATTGTACCGTGTTTTTGTGAACTGAATAAAGCTTTTTTAATTTTTACTTTTTTTACTTTAATTGCACTTTACTGTTTCAATTTCCAGACCATCGATATTAACCAAAAATCTTATAATCGAATTTATTTGTTATAACGTTCACTACGTTATAACAAATTCGATTTTAAGAGGGATTTTTTGAGGGATAAAAGTAACATTAATTTCATCTTAGCACCGAGTCGCAACGTCAACTTTTACGACTTATTGCGACTTTACATAGTTTGCATCAACAATTCAGTATGAATGCATTTGCATAGCATTATCTACAACTGTTTCGCTTCATATTTTGCACTCCCACGCTGATCATTAATTTAAATTTAATTTTAAGAGGAATATTCATATTGAAGTAGGTAAATAATAATAACTTGATAAACATATAACACTTTTAACTTGTGGTCATCATAAATTCATGACACTTTTTCAAAATAACTGAAGAGACTTAGATAAAATATTTGTATACACCATAATCACCTTCTTCATAAGTCTTTTTTTTTTGTTATTTAGTTAAATATTTCATCGTAGTTGTGAACATAATTCATATTAATATCTATTTTTATTTTATTTTGTTTTTATTTTGTAAATAATTCAACTAACGATAAATAAAACTTCCTGCATTCATTAAATTCTCTGCTAGTGCTGTGCACTTCTGTAAGTGACGAGTTCACAATACTTATATAACTGTATGTATGTGTGTAGTATTTTTGTATGTTTAAGTGGTCAAGTCGTTGAGGTGCCAAATAAATAAATAATGATGATGTTCTTCAGAAAGGTGAGGTGCGTAATACTCGAAACTGGTGTACGTGTATATCACACCCTTACTAATAATATAAGGGCACAGCTCGAAATATGAAGGTTTTGAGTTTTTGTGTTAGATGGGCTCAATATCGACTGTTCTACCACTTGGCTTTCACAGAAAGAGAAAAAAGACAATATTAAAGCGAATACTGTAATTGTGTCTCTTTCACACCACCCTCTCCGTGATAGAACAGTTGATATTGAGCCCATCTAACACAAAAACTCAAAACCTCAATATCGAGTTGTGCCCTTATATTAATAAGGGTGCGATATGTATGAATGTAAACGAACCAAAAGGAGTACCTATGTAAGGATCGTAGCAGGTAGCGTTCTGTAGGAAGAACACGTGAGTGTATATATTATGTATTTGGTTATCTAAATAAATATTTAGAAAACCACTCACATACCTACCGGTTTTTAAATTAAGAATTTGTATCAATGTTTGAATTTGTAGATTTACTTAAGGCGATTCCTTCAAAGTAGCCGACGAAATTCGAAATTCCTTTTAATTTTTTCAGATTTTTTTTAAATTTCGCGGGCTAAGAATCACAGAGTATGACAAGTTCTCAACTTTAGAACTTCAAAGTCAATTATGTTGTTCTGAGTAGGTAAACATCTAACTTGGCAACAGTTAATCTAGGCGTATAACAGTAAGAGTAGATACAACAGATATCTGAAACCACGATCCAATTACTTGGAAAAACCGATATCCTTACTTATACTTGATCGGTTGGTAGACTTTCGGGCTTCTGACTACGTATTATTTGACTAGTAGGTAGATGTTTAGTTAGTTAATAATTACTGATGTATTTGTACTTGCTGAATATCTTCGTTGAGAAGCAGCTAATAATATTAGCTCTTTCCGTTTTCTTCTTTTATAATTTCTACAAAAATTTGAAATCTCAAGAGAAATATCAAAAGGATCCTGATTTTTTAGACAACGCCCATGAAAATATGTTCCACATTTCAAAATTATTACAAATATTTCAACAAGATATTAACCCACACTGGTAGTTTTAACAGTTTTTACAGCATCGAATAAGTAGATCAAAGAAATATTTAAACGACTGAAAACTATTTAATGCCCAGTTGAAACAAGATCAGCTGAAAAGCATTGTGAGGCGTTAAATACCACTGGAATTTATTACAATGAGAACGAAGATCTAGAGACTTCGCCTACTTATATTTTAGATTTTTACATCTGTTCCCAAAATAACAGAGCTTTTCACAAAGTATAAAAGAGTTAGAACTAAAATATCAACGATTTAGCACCGCCGTTGCAAAGAAAATGGAAAGCTGCAAGTCTATTTTAAAAGTAAAATTATAATTCTTTTGTTTTCGGATAAATATGATCGTGCAGTACAATATTAATTCAATGGTGTATTAATAGAACTTGCTAGTCACCTATTATTTTGAAATAAGAAAAGAGTTAATGTTAAATTCAATGAAAAGCTGCTTTTATGCTGATCTCTTACTATTTTATTCATTGACAAGCTTCTGCCCGTGACTTTGTCCGCAAGCCCGAACCTATCTCAAGAACTGGACTATCCAATGCAAAAAGAATTTTTCAAATCCGACTGTTAGTTCCGGAGATTACCCCATATATACAAACTTGCAAACAAATAAACAAACAAATTTTACCTCTTTATAATATTAGTATAGAAGTAACGAAAAATATCCCAATATTGCAAATGTAAAGAGTCGAATAAAATAGAACCTTTAAGTTGGAATTGCGAAACCATCCAATTATCCTTCAAAAAGCCCATTTTAACTTAATTTTCTATGTAAGCGCAACACTAAAAAACTAATCCCAAGATCACATTAAGACTTTTCATGAAAAAGGTTCTAAATTGAGTCATTAAAGCTGGATTCTGATTGTTTGTGGTTATTTTCTTTTTCACACGAAAGATCTAATCGCCATCATTTATATTCACACCGTGGTCTTGTCTGAAAGGTATAATACGTGCTGAGAAAATAACTTATATACCGGGCGTTTTTGGGGGACTGTCTTATGTAATTTTGGCGTTTGAAAAGTGTTGATTTTAAGCCTACTTTGAATAAATGACTTTTGAATTATGAATTTTAACGCGTTGCTTTTGAGAATTTTTAAAAAACAAAGATGAGTTTTAGAAAAATTCTTTATAGAATACTAACGTTACAAATTCTCTAAAATGTAGATTTTTTGAGAATTTGTAACGAAATAAAATTTATTTAACAGTTTATTTGAAGATGATAAATATCTAAACAAAAAAAAACCATCTCATATTGGCCACATAATATGTAACTTAACATATGTAATTTTATGGTACTGCAACTTTCTATTAATAATATTGGTCTCAGTCTGATAGGCAGACTAACAAAATCAAAAATCTAGAAAGAAAATCTACAAACTCGATTCAATCTTACGTATAGAATTCTAATCTAGCTTAGAACACACAATTTAGGGCTACAAAGAAAATATCATCATAAGCTTTCACGGTTCAGAATAAATGTGTAAGAAAATAAAGGTGTACCTTTGAGAGAGAAGCTTTATGAGCCCTAGAGTAAAAATGAGTTTGAAACTTTCAATCTGTACTAAACTAGAAACACTGATGGCGCCTGTGACAGCTACAGTTGCTTTTTTAAATCGAATAAGTATAGTATCGTCAAAGCCATTGCCTAAAAAATATAGTAAATAGCGAATAAATAAAAAATACAGTACTTCGGTATGTTATTTTTTTATGCATATTTTTTGCTACGTTGAACTTTTATTAACAGGTTTCAGCCGTGCCGAATACTTAGATCATATAGGCCTCCCGATGCACATTACATTTAGGCCCACCTTGCACATCACTAAATTTAAGTAAAAACTAAATTGTGTACCTACTGCTAAATGTATTTAAAACATTGCTCTGTTTCTGTCAATCGTTTGGAGATGACAGAGACAGAATGAAGTTGTAAATTTAGCGCTAAACGCATTTAGTGATTTGTAATTGTGGTGCAAGCGGGCCTGATTAAATAAATTATGAATTTTGTTGTTCCTCTTATTCATCTGTGTTTATATGATAATAAGCCGTTTAAATGCCTCGGTCAAAAACATTTTTACCAGTCAGGTAGCATAACAGTGCTAAAACTGATATCAAACACTTCACTAGAGTGAATTTCCATTTTTCTTTCATTACACGTTCACACGACACCGACATCAATCTGCTCTTTCCTATTATTTTTTCGTTCATTCGTTAATGAAAGATTGCTTGTTAGTGCCAAAGTCCAACATCGTTGGGAGCTCACTAATGCAGGGGTTAAAAACTTTTTCATTGCGCGGCGCACTTAAAGGTTTAGTACTTTGTCTCGACGCCCTAACTAGTTGAAATAGGGTACAATGATTAAAAACAAAACGCAAGAATACCTTTAGGAACAATAGACAATAAATAAAATACAATGGCAGCTAAGTCAATGTGACACGTGAGCTTGGTGATCTCCACACATTTTTACAAACCGTAAGATAAAGCTTGACAACTCTACTCAAGTTCTTGCTCCACATTGATCTTTGCGCGATATTTGCTCTTTATTACAGCTACAGATTAAAATTCGGCTTCACATAAATATGATGTAAAAGGAATAAGTATTCTTAGAGCTTTCGAATTTAAAGTTGGATATTTATTTTGAACCGATATCCAAAACTCGTGAATCTTGTTTTAAGGCTCCTGTCGCAAGAGAGTTCAATGATACTCGGAGCATGGGAACATGGTGCTCCTCTTTACTCTCTACGGCGCACCAGGGCGCCGCGGCGCATACTTTGAGAACCCCTGCACTAATGAATAGATTTTTCGTCTGATGTCAGCTTCACTGCCCAGGATTCGCTGAACAATGAACATATTTTAATGTTGCCACTCATAGAGGCTAAAGTTCAATGGACAGTCAAAGGAAATAGCCAGAATGTTCCTCTGTTGGCATTCGGATTAGGAATCGCAAATCGTTGTTAGTTTGTCCGTAATACTGCTCAAAATCCCGAGCATAGTTTTGGTAACACAGACTTTGACTTGGTAACAATGTTCAGCGTTGTTCCCCATTGACCTTCACAGCTCGCCGAATAACACACAATTGATTAGTCCCCGAACTCATATGAACAATTCATACATTTTATTGGTCTCAAACTGATCAAATCATATCTATTTGTCTCAAACGAATGAATCTTCAAAAAACAATCTTCTTGTTTTCAACTTTTCTAGGCATTCTTTCCACCATGATTTATTCATACCATGGGTGTAAACCTCATTTCTATGTTAACTAGCTTCATACTTACATATTCAAATATGTATAATCACGATCTGAACCAAATTAGATTTTTGCTCTATCATCAAAAATAGGCATATATTTGCATAGTAATGTCACGCAGATTTTTGGTGCGGGGTGGGTCGTTAGAGCGGTGCCACACGGGCGTTGACAATGCGTTGCTTTGGCGCTGCGCGGTGACGCTGTGCCATACCGTCGCGACGCCCGCGCCTCACCCGCGCCACTCGCCATTTGTGTATGTCCCGCGCCTAAGTGGTAAAGGAATCTGTCATACACCAAACAAGTATAATTTAGGTTGATCATGACAAACAGCGTTTATGGTAAACGGCGATTATGACAAATCGCGTACATGACGAAATGCGTTTGTGGCAAACACCGTATTAGACGAATCGCCATAGTGACTAACTGAGTTAAATCAGATAACTATGACCAACTGAGTATGTAACGAATAGCGTTTGTGACCTGGAGCGTGTAATCCACTCCGTAGTTCTTCATATAAATCTGAGCGTCATGCCACACGGTGCGTTAAAACGACGTGCGGCCACGGAACGCGTGAGCATCGGACAAGGGGCCAGGGTAAAGAAGCGGGGAGGGGTGCTACGACGGGGCGACAACGGAGTCCAGTGCAATATTTTTTTAGAATATTGAAGGCGGCAGTACCTACACCGACACTGATACCTCAGAATAAGCTGCATTGCGTTGAGATATCGCAGCGCTCATGTGGCACTCACTGCGTCGAAATCACTGCGCTGCGACGACGCAACGCATTGGCAACGCCCGTGTGGCATCGCTCTTAATCGGCTCATGAATTAGCCTTTTAACCTCAGTCTTTTAAGCTTATGATAGAATCAGCTACCACTTTTTGCCATTCGATTTTTTTGGGAACAAAACAATAGGTGATCGATGTACGCTATCAAAGTGCCAATGCTGAAATGGACCTTTTTGGAGCCGCCATGAGTGAGGCACGCACTATGTTTTTAAAGCTTTTTATTTATTTTGTATTTCCTGTTTCATGAACTGTTGCCAAATAAATGTTTGTTTCTTTTATAAATCGTTTTAGTAGGTAGATAAACTTTTAGTTATTTTGCACCAGAAACAAAAATCATGAAAAAAAAAATTTTTTTTTTTTCGTATAACGCGCCTCCAAAACCAACTCCACTGTGTACATAGCAAAGTAATCGAATATAGAAAATAAACAAGATCAATCTTCATCCATCAAAAATAATTATTTCTTCCTCAAAGTATTTTATGTCTTCATACGCACCTGTTGGTTTCTTTTCGTCTTATAATAAAATAACATGACTCCATTTTCATCATAGGGGCTTATATTTTACAATGATTAAAACTTTCAAACAGTTTTTCACATTTCCAGAGTCAAAATGATTTTGTCTATCGAAGGCAGAACAGTTTTTTCTTGTGTCAGAACAGTTTCTTCAGTACATTTTTGAAATAGTTGACATCTTTGACTATAACACTGTTTTGTTGAATGACTTAAGTCTGCGCACAGCTTTTCAACTATATAGACATATAATGTAGACTTTTACATTATACTTCTACCAAAAGTCCATCTTGTTTCTATTCTAACAAAAACATATTTATATTATAAGATAGGAACCGCCGTATCTTGTTACATTTCACAGTAAAATAAATATATTTTTCAAGGATGGCCCCAATTTGTCGTGTTCACTCGCTCAAAGAAATTATAATAAGAGGCTGAATCCTTGAGCTTTGTGTCAAATCATGTACGGAGTTATAATTTACAATACGGAAATGATTGCTGGAACTTTGCGACGCACGACGTACACTTTCATACGGTACGGTACACAATTGGGTTCAGCTGAGAAATTTATGTAGGTCATCGACATAATTCTTGTTTTTGTAGTGCACTGGGCTAGTTACTTATTAAGTATTAAAAAATAAAAATAAATGTTTTATTGACATGAAAAAGGTTTTAACTGAATTTAAATTTGAAGCCCTGACTCCTGAGCTAGGTGGTACCAGTGTTACAGGAGTCAGTGTCTTCACCCGTTTTTTTAAAATTGACAATTTATGTAATAAAATTAAAATAATGTAAATGAAGGAAATTTAGTGCAGTATGAAACTAAAATAAAACATTTGGTCTTCAAAATGCTCCATCGAACATAATATTAATGGCTGCTGGTCTAAACTTCAAAGAAAAAATATGATGCTAGGGGTGTTGCTAAACGGCGCGTTGTGTTCCACGCTCAAATAGATGTCAGCAAAATTGACGGGGTCCGCTAGGACTGATGCCTGCCGGGGTTGCGAAGAAAACCGAAAGGGAGATCGTGGCCCCCGGTAACAGGGCAACCGAAGGAACACGGGTGGGTTTTAGTCAGTAAGACTAACCCCTCCCGCCCTCCCGCTCCGCCCAGAGCGGGAGAAGTTATTTGATAAAATAACAAAAAAAAAATGTGGTGTTGCTAAGGCAATGATTGTTCAGAATGTAGACCAGACGACCTATTCTGTAAAATCTCATCCTAAAAACTTAAGTGAAGTGAACATGAACTGAGCTGTCAATAGTGTCAATTTAGCATCGTGGAATGACAGCTCCCTTCACTCACTTTTCTCTAACATCACACATAACTAAAACGTCCCATATGTACCTGAAATAACACCTCTCTTCCTGCCTGTAATACTTCAAACCGGAACACGGCAGCTCTCCCTGACGACAGAAATAGGTATGGTTATGGTTCACCGCATTTCCTCTGAGTCTGAACCCGTCACCCTTTGGCATATGCGGTCGAATAGTTCACGCGTGGGAAGGCATAACCTTTAATAGGCCGGTCCAAAAAATTTTTTTGTCCCTCTTGTAGATTATTAAAAAATATTGAAAACGTATTTTTTCTTTTTTGACCTAGTCAAAAGATCACGCCTTGCAAAATTTAATACTGTGTTGTGACGTAGCGAGCCTCCACTCCCCAACTTTAATGCATGTTTTCTAAGTTATTTTTGATTATTATGATAAAGCAAAAAATACGTGTCTAATATTTTTTTATTATCTGAAAGACGGACTAAACAGAATTTCTTTTTTTTTACCTAGGCAACTACCCTATTACCATGATCATAATTCTGCCGTGCATTGACAATAACAGAACTAGCTGCAGTTTTCAGAAATCATGATTTTCTGTTTTTTGTTTGCCAGGGTGGGTCTGTGGATGGGTGACCATCTTAACATAGCGAGACTCCTCCGTGCTTCGGAAAGCGCGCTAAGCCGTTGGTCCCGGCTGTCATTCGTGGATCTTTGACAGTCGTTACGGGTCGTCAGAAGCCCGAAAGTCTGACAACCAGTCTTACCAAGGGTATCGTATTACCAGTTACTGAGTTGTGGAGGTCAGATAGGCAGTCTCTCCACGTAGAATATGGTATTCAGCTGCATCCAGTTAGACTGGAAGTCGACCCCAACATAGTTGGGAAAAGGTTAGGCAGATTGTTTGGTAAATTGGCGATAAAATCCTTAATATGAGTCGGATTTCTTAGAATTTTGGCCACCATGTTTAAAAGTACATGGATTAGTAGGTATCTAAGCAGCTCATCATCTGCCAAGCCTTTTCCCAACTATGTTGGGGTCGGCTTTCAGTCTAACCGGATGCAGGTGAATACCAGTATTTAATCTAAGCAGCTGTGGAGCGAAAATACATTTTTTGTTTTATTTTTTTATTAAAAATGTAACATTGTGAACTGGATGAAATCAATTGTTAAATCATTGCAAGTTAAATAAACGCTTATAAAAAATGATAAAACAAGACGTCTAGCATCTCTCGAACTCGCTTTTAGCAGAATTATGACTGATATCTTGAACAATGTGGGTTGTTAGCCACTACATTATAGTAGCTGTCCGCAACTTTATTAGCCCAAAAATTTTAACCCCTCATAATCCCTCGTTATATCCACTTACTTAGTTGAAAAGTTTCAAAATCCTCTGTATAGTGCTCCTCTACATCCCTTGAGGATCTATCTGAAGTGGCTTTTTCTGCTCGTTTTCTGTCAGTCCGTAATGTAGCTGTTTTATAATTATGTGCAAAAAGCTGGGACAAAATAACCTAGGACAAATAATAACTATCTAGTATTAGATTAATACTGTTCTTTAGCGCATGAAGCATGTCACTGGAGAACACCTGACCGATTTGTTTTTTTAAATGTTCGTAATAGACCTAACCTTATTCTATTACGAACATTAAAAAAAAAACGAAAGAAAAATTTGAAAAGTTACCCAGAAATTCGTCAAAAACTGAAAGTGCTTTTTTTATGAAATATTTGTTTGAATTATCGATTGGCCAGGAAAATGTCTATCGGGTCAGCTAGTTCATAATAAAAATAGTCAAAATACATTCAAAAACACTCGACTTCAAAAACAGTCGACTTCGACGTCGATGTGAGAACCTCGTCCGGTTAATTAAGTAAATGAAAAAAACGAGCGAGTTTTACAATAACCACAAAAGATGTGAAACATCTGTCATCTTGGCTGGCAGTACCAACCTCTCAGAAAATGGGTAGGTACCATCTGACGGCCAACTCTAGCACCGCGCGCGCTCATTGGTCAAATCAAATAGCGCGCGCTTCGCCGGCTTCCTGTTACACACTTCCGTCCCTTTTCACGAAATCACTCCCACAGATTGCTGGAAACCGAGAGGAAAGAACACAACAAAAAAAAATCAGCAGTAAAAGTATAATATCCATTGTTGCACATATAGGTATGTAGATGCTGTAGCCGAAAAGGCCATCAAGAACTGATGCGAGGCGGATGGATACTCAATGACCACCGACAGCATGGCTTTACAGATTTCAATATAAATGGGTTTTTCAAGGTATATATTGTTACCCATTGTCCATCATTAGTGACGGTGCACTTTTAGGAAGTAGTCCACTTAGAGCACTCGTCCGAATAGCACCTGTGACTCAGCAGCCTACTGCTGGGATGTATTTGTTTTACAGGACGTTATTAAATGAAAGATATCGATAAAAATCACTAGAATGTTTATTAATTACAAATACTTACGTACATACGAAATTTGTTTTATCGATATCTTTCATTTAATAACGTCCTGTAAAACAAATACATCCCAGCAGTAGGCTGCTGAGTCGTAGGTGCTATTCAGATAGGTGCTCTAAGTGGACTACTTCACTTTTAGACTTAAACTGGTATAAAAAGCTTCTGTCAAGCTTCTGTTATAATTAGTTAGACCTTTGATTGATAAAGGCTTATTCGTACAATGAAATATTTAAGAAATCTACGTTTTAATTACTTTTCATGAAATTATAACACTTGAGAACAAATCTAACTTAGTAGAGATGTATAAATGATTCTAAATCTGTAAATATATATATTTGTTACGGTCGCGAATCATATTTTGATCAAGATACAACCTGACACTGACCAAAAAATTGCAAAAAACGTAAGAAAATTTTAACTTCGCGGGTTACCACTGCAGATCCTCCTTAAAGAATTTTATTCTCATAAAGAATAGTTCACTTAACATTATGAGGTATACAAATAAATCATGCAGTAATAAGGTAGCATAATGACTCCGTGAGTCGATAAAAGTAAGACAGAATAATTAAAACTAGTATTTTAAAGATTTTAAATTCAATATTATCATATGCAGGATTATTTTTTTTCTAGCTAGATGTTACAAACAAATAACTAAGTAATAAATTCTTCTCTAATTTACATGAGACTGAAACATATGTATAAAATAAAATCAATTCCAGAGATGTTATTTCCAATGACACAATCTTGTCAAAAAAATACCAAGTTATTTGTCTGCACCAAACGAGCAAAGAAAAAAATAAGAAAATTAAGAATTTCCCAAAGAAAAACAAAAAGGACGAGCAATTTATTATTCAAACGCTCCCGAATCTCGGAACATTAAAACAATATTGACATAAAACCTGACTTGACGGACTTATTCTGGTTCCGTACGACAGGGTTGGCAGTTACGTCACCGCTCGACATCGTAATACGAATGACATTGATCTCTCTTATAAGGATTTATGGATTTCACATGTCAATGTTTATTTACCTACAATACGTCTCAAAGTAAATGGATTGTGTACAAACGTTATGTCATTGTATTTTGGGGTATTTTTGTCGTAGTTCGTAACAAACTATGATTTATTTGTCTATAGTGTATTTTTGGAAATCAAACGCACTTTTTGCACTTTTGTAAATGTCTTTTGAATATTAAGTTTTCCGAATCTAAGCCTATCTCAGCACGAACTATGTGAACTTACCTAATGGCCACGGTGAAAAGAATTGTAGAGAGTAAATAAGCCCCCCTAATTGCGTGACATACTTTGAATCACAATCCGAAATTTTTTGAAGGAAATTGATAAAAAATTATTTGATCAGCAACGTAAATAACATTCTAATGTTGTTGAACTGTCGGAATGAAAAGCATTGCTAAGGGTGCGTTTCCATAGAAGCGGAGCTGAGCGGTGACGTACAGGAATCGTCTAATCACAAACGATACGAGAGACACGATGAGGATTTCAACCATTGTGATTGGTCGATTCCTGCGTAGGTACCTATGCAAATAATCGTAGGTACTTGTGAATGTCCTCTTAATGCCTCCCTAAATTCTCAATTCATTAAAGCAATAGGTAGTTTATTTCTCATCAAATGTGGCAAAACAACAGCATTTTCCACAAATAACTCATCTCTTGACATTTACTATTTGAACTTATGCTAAAGTCGAACGTGAACGGCGCACTAAAGAGTCTTAACTAGTTTTAGGCCTTCTTTTTCTTTCTTTCATTTATTCGTTATTCTCCCTTCGGCGGTTTTGCCAGTATTTAAAATATTGAGTATTTACGAGATATTAATTCAGTAACAAAAAAAAAACTTTGAATTCATTAAAACATACATACATACATAAACTCACACCTTCTTCCCATCCCTTCGTTTACGTTCAAATTATCTTGGAACTTAATAAAATAAAATAAATAATTAATTCACTGACAAACAACGCACAGCCTAAGCCGCTGGGTTTTTTAGAAGCATGTTTGCACAAGAAAAAGAGAGCAGTAAGGACGAATCCGTAGGCGCGGGCTTACGGACGGTGAGCAATGGGTAGCTTGCCGTCCGATAAGGACCAGGCCCGGGTCGACGGAGCGTTGTGTTCCACGCGCGCCTCAAAGAGATGTCAGCAGAATTGACGGGGTCCACTAGGGCCGATGCCTGCCGGGGTTGCGAATAAGGCCGAAAGGGACATCGTGGCCCCCCGGCAACAGGGCAACCGAAGGAACACGGGTGGGTTTTAGTCAGTAAGAGTCTGACACGCCCTCCCGCTCCGCCCAGGTCGGGAGAAGTTATTTGATAATTTCCCACCCAAAAAAAAGGCAATCAATTATTGGAAGAAATTTTGTATGGAAGCTCGTCATTTTAAGAACCTCTCTCTCATCGTTATGAATAACTTTTACTATGGGACCAAACATGAAATCACGAAACAAAATCAGCTGTTCCCTACATTTTGACGAGTTAAGCAAACATAAATGTAGGGAACAGTTGTTTTTTTTACGATCTGGTTTGATCCTATAATAAAAGTTGTTCATAATGATGAGTACAATGACCCCTTAGTAGGTTGAGAGTTATAACAATAACCCTGTGTACATAAATAAGTCACGGTTTAGGTAATGCAATAATATATTTACCAATAGAAATGTTAAAGATAAGGGTGGGCTTAAGAATTCAATGGAAACACAAAGATTTTCTTTGGTGTATATTATGACGTTTCTTTTAACACACTGTTTTTTTAGCAAAAACAAACATAAGAAATATCAAATAAAAAAAAAACCGGCCAAGTGCGTGTCGGACCACGCACAATGAAGGGTTCCGTAGTTGGGATGAATTTATCCCAAGAACAAACTTAACTTTGTAGTTGAGAAACATGTTCTCCCATACATTCTGTATGGGAGAACATGTTTTACAACCGCAAATCTAAGTTGGTCGATTATTACTCGATAACTAGTAAAGCCTACTTAGCTGTGATAGTTTTCCTTTTAATTTCGTTATATAAACTACTGTTGTGATTTTTTTCACACATCCAAAACCAACCATTTAGCTGGCAGAGGGGGGACACTTGACTCTAACAAAAATTTGCACTTTAAAGCTTAATATTTTGCAAACGGATCCCTGAATCCAAAAATAGTATTCACAAACTCATAATGTTTTTGTAAGACCTTTCCAATGATACCCCACACTATGGGATAAAAAATTAAAAAATAAAACATCACCACTTTACGTGTATGGGAGGTACCCTAAAAAAAAAAATGTTTTTCATAATTTTGTTTTACCACTTTGTCAGCGTAATTAATATGTATACCTATGTCAAATTACAGCTTTCTAGTACTAAGGGTCTCGGAGCTAGACCGCGGACAGACAGACAGACAGACGGATATGGCGAAACTATAAGGGTTCCTTGTTTACTACGGAACCCTAAAAAGGAAAAAAATGTGAAAATAAAAAAGGTTAGTTGCTGGTTGCCAACAAGAAATCTATTCACTTTTCACGGAAAAGCCACTGAATTTTTATGACTTGCGGTTCAGCTTTTCAAAATATCATATAGGTAGGTACCTACTTATTGTTATTAAAGTAACAGTGAATACCACAAAAACCACAGCTATAATAAATTTAATGATATCGCTTGTTGGTTTACCAGTGTGTTACTGATAAAGTAGCATATTTTGATAATCTGTGACAAAATGTTAAACGAAAGCACATGACTAGAAATGCCTTTTACTCACGTGACGAAAGTTTCTAGTAAATGTCAACAAGAGTCGCTAACGATGCGTTAATAGATTCGGTAAGCGTGGAGACCGACATTCATGAAAACGAACCCGATGTTAAAAAGTTTAAAAAAGTTAAAAAAAAACCGCTCAAGAGCGAGTCATTATATTCATTATACCGCCATACCTAATAAAATTGGTATCATTTTTATTGGTAAAAAGATAAAGGCTAATTTTGATTTTCGCAAAAACTTGTAAGTACCAAAATTTACTTTAATTTTCAACTTTTTATTTTTCAGATTTTTTTTAATTGTGCTGTAAGACCTTGCTTTTTTGCCAAATTTCGTGATTCTAGGTCAACGGGAACTAACATATAAGTTTTCAACCCAAAACCTATAGGGTACTTCCGGTTGACCTAGAATTGTCAATTTTGGTTAAAAGCAAGGTCTTACAGCACAAGTAAAGGAATAATTCCGAAAAATAAAACACAGACTCCTCCGTGCCTCGGAAAGCACGTTAAGGTCTTGGCTGTCATTTGTGGATCTTTCATAGTTGTTACGGGTCGTCAGAAGCCCGAAAGTCTGACAACCAGTCTTACCAAGGGGTATGGTATTATCCAGTTACTGGGTTGTGGAGGTCAGATAGGCAGTCGCTTCATGTAAAATACTGGTATTCACCTGCATCTGGTTAGACTAGAAGCTGACCCCAACATAGTTGGGAAAAGGCTAGACAGATTAAGTGATCCAGTTACATCATACGAAATATTAAACAGCTCTATTTCTTACAAGGGACTGGACATGACAATCGTCGGTAATAGGCTAATTTAATTTAGATGAACGGATGGTTTTTTCACCCCCGAAACCCCCTGCTTACTTAAATTTCATGAAAATCGTTAAAGCCGATTCCGAGATTCAAATTATATATTTATGTACGTATATACAAGAATTGATCGTTTAAAAGTATTACATACAAATCGGAACAAAAATATCAGCCTAGTTTCACTACCGAAATTCAGTAGGTCGTGGCCCGGACGTAAGCAAGTCAAAACAAACAAACAAACATGTTAAAAATGACTAACGGCTAGTTAATAAGCTACTGATCGTTCGACTGACGTGCTAACGTGGCACTCACGAGTGCATTCCGACACTTTCGGTTTCGGCCACAGTCATCTTTGCATGCTCCAGCGCTTAACAGCGCGTAATGCGATTTTGATGCTTTTGCTTTATTGTTATAGCTCCATTTCTGACGTCAGAGGATGCAGTTAAGTGTGGAATAATATATTTGTTTACGTAGACTAAATATTTAGGTGTTTATAGATTTACATGCTTTTCGTTTATTACTGTTTTATAGGTTAGGGTGAAGTATGATTGACTTGAATAGCGATGATGACTAAAAATTATTTTTTGTCCGTTTTATAGATTACTAGCTTTTGCCCGCGGCTTCGCACGCGCAAAGGTCGGAAAATATCCCACAGGAACGTACTACCGATATTCAGAGTACTTATCAAATGTCCTAACCCAGGTCATGGCCTATCCGTATACCATTCATCTAAATCTGTTCAGCCGTTACGGCATGAAAAGGTAACAAATAGATAGATAGGTAATAAATCTGTTTTAGGGTTCCGTATCTCAAAATGAAAAATGGAAACCCTTAAAGGATGACATCGTTGCCTGTCAAGACACTTTTTCTCAGAAACGCGTGGAGGTATCAAGTTGAAATAGATAGGTATTAAAAACTTAGGCTATGCGCGCACTACGGATTTTGATCGTTGCGGATAATATTTCGTGTTGTTCTATCTCCTCTCAGGCTCATTTTCTACGAAAAGTATGGAAAGTTTTTTGCAATTTTTGAATTTTCTCGTACTCTCAAGTACGAGAAAATTCAAAAATTCGCCCTCCGTTGGCCCGATATTTTTTTTTGACGCTAGTAATAAGAAATAGGATCGACAGGCATCAAAAAAGTTTTTGTGAAAATTACCCATGTTCTTGCTGACTGTACAATTTTTTCAAAATCTGTGAATGCAGATAAAAAGTTAAGGACAGTCTTCTAAGACCGTTTTCTTGTAGCGACAACGGTTAAGGTACCTGCCCTTATTGCCCCATATCAACATCCACCCTGTATATGTTAGGATTGACTACTTAGCTCCATAAAGGTATAGCGTGATGATAATGTTTTAAAAGGTTAAATCCGTAATTATCTGCAATATTCTAACCTTTTGGATAGTCTTTTTACAGTTTGCGGTAAACTATAGAAGAATACGAACATTATGCAATATTGCTCATCCCCCATAGCAAATAGCGTGATAATAATTTTTGAAAAGTCTATTGTGACGTTTCCATTATTTGACATAGATTATTTATACAAATTTTCAAGTTAATCAAGCCAAACAGTAAAATCCTCCCCTGTAAAAATAAATACCTCTTTTCACCCCGTCAGGGGTAGATTTTCAAAAAACCTTGATATACGTTTTTATTTGTTTTCAGTCTTAAGTATAAATACTGAGTTTTGAGTTAATCAGACCGCGCGTTAAAATTCTTCCATACAAACTATGACACCCCCCAATCCTCCCTTAGGGGGTAGTTTAGAAAAACTAAAAATGGCAAACTTTATAATTTACATAGATAAGTATTCGTGCCAACTTTCAAGTTTATTAACTTAAGGAATAAAAAATTTCATACAAACAAAATCCCTCCTTTCACCCCCTTAAAGGTCGATTTTCCAAAAACCCTTTCTTAGTGGATGCCTACGTCATATTATCTACCTGTGTGCCAAATTTCAGCCCAATCCGTTCAGTGGTTTGAGCTGTGCGTTGATATATCACCCAGTCAGTCAGTCAGTCAGTCAGTCAGTTTACCATTTTATATATACAGATTAAAAAATATTGGACACATATTTTTTCCTTTTTTACGTTTTCAAAAGATTACGGCGATACATTGAGTTAAAATGTGTTATGACGTCACGAGTATGTAGGTTTTATACTTACTGATGTAGCAACCCCCGCTCCCCAACTTTAATGCGTTTTATCCAAGTATTTTTTTATTAATATGATGAAGCAAAAAATACGTGTCTAATATTTTTTTATTATCTTACTGATGGACTAAATAGAATTTCTTTTTTTTTTTACCAAGGCATCATCCCTATTGCACGAATAGTCTTAGGTTCTAAGTTCTAATATCTGTCAGGATTTTATGTTCTGTTACATACTTAATTATATTTATTCTTGGTGCACTAATCGCTCAATTTTTTTTTTTCTATCACATAAACCTACATGGACACTTATGAAACATTACAAGCTAGGTGCAGGGTTGTCCCATTGGTTGTTTCCTATGGAGAAGAGCCGGCAAGAAACTCCACGGTTGGCTACTCTTTTAAAAATAATTGGCTTTTAGAATGTTTTCTATACAGTGTTATAAGCCCAAGTTTATCTCGTCAATAACTGAGTTGTTTCACTAAAAAAAAAAACAGTGGCACTTTGGAAGTGCCGACAGAAGTGAAAACTTGAAAAAAAAATCGGTACCGTGATAATCAACGCGTTGATGTCTTTTAAATAGTCAAAAGCTGGTGTTGTTACAGTGTCGCGAAATCAATGGTTTAGTCCCATCTCAAAAATACCCAACGCGCCTAAAGAAGGTTTCAGTGACTCAGAATCTAAAAACGATATACATAGATAAGGAATGTCTGCGTCGCTTCCGCTTACTACTTTTTATAACGACAATATGCAAGCTTCTTGCCTAGTCTACAGATTTCATTATAATTAAGAGAGACAGAGGGGCTTCTAGCTCAATAATAACAGCTGCACGGCTCGATCGAAGGTTAAGCTATACTTTCCGCGGTCAGATCGTGGATGGGTGACCATCCATTACATACCATGACCCCTCCGTGCTTTGGTTAGTCCCGGCTGTCATTCGTAAATCTTTGACAGTCGTCACGGGTAATTAGAAGACCAAAAGTCTGATAAACAGTCTTACCAAGGGGTATCGTGTTACCCAGTAACTGGGTTGTGTAGTCGTCAAATAGGCAGTCACTCCATGTAAAATACAGGTATTCAGCTGCATTCGGTTAGACTGGAAGCCGACCCCAACATAGTTGAGAAAAGGCTAGGCAGTTTGATTTTTTACTTCATATACCTAAATAAGAATTGAAAAAAACATAAATAAAAACTTGTCTCTCCCCGAAGCAAAAATTTCAAAAATGTCTGTCATGTCACTTAAATTTATTACGGCAGTATGCAAATTTCTCGACGCTAGCTTTCCCCACTTTTCTGAATGCATTGCTGCACACCGCCGCCATTTAATCCTATTCCAAGGCGACTAAAATATGAGTCTCAGAGAACTGTCTGTTTATGTTTTTCACTATTTTTATTACACGAGGGAGAATTATTACTCTTTTCGACGTTTTCATTTTTGTATGTTGTTGGTCTGCTTTTCATTCTTTTCAGTAGGTAGGATGAAAAGATCAGTTATACTACCTAAACATCTTTGAGTTCGGTAGCAGGCATTACTTAATTATCAAATCTATACATTTTCGTCTCTCGAACGATTATGGTAAGTTACTCGTGCATTCGATACATCCAGGCCAGTCTCATCATCATCATCATCAGCCTATAAATGTTCCCACTGCTGGGACACAGGCCTCCTCTCTGTGAGAGGGAGTGGGCCGTAATCCACCACGCGGGCCCAGTGCGGGTTGGTAGATGTCACATGTCTTCGAATTTTCGGTTCTAGGACATGCCGGTTTCCTCACGATGTTTTCCTTCACCGTTTTAGAGCAGTGGTGATGAAATAATTTACACAAAGTAAAGCGCCTGTCTAGGTTCGAACCTACGACCTACAACTCATAAGTCGCGGCCGTTACCACTGGGCCACCACTGCTCAGGCCAGTCTAATCTGTAAAAATCATCAAGTGGAATGACAGCTCACTTCAAACTCACTTTACCTAATTTTCACAGTGAGATTTTTACTGAAATATCTGGTCTTCATTGTAAGTCCTTTAACAGTTATTTTCATTCTGAAAGCAACCTACCAGCAACCTTATAACAATGAGAATAAAGATCTCCGTGATTTTGACTCAATCAATCTGCCTAGCCTTTTCCAACTATGTTGGGGACGATTTCCAGTCTAACCGGATGGAGCTGAATACTAGTATTTTATATGGAGCGATTGCCTTTTTGACCTCCACAACCCAGTAACTGGGTAATACAATACCCCTTGGTAAGACTGGTTGTCAAGTTTTCTAGCTTCTGTCGACCCGTAACGACTGTCAAAGATCCACGAATGACAGCCGGGACCAACGGCTTAACGTGCTTTCCGAGGCACAGAAGAGTTGGGATGTAAAGACGGTCACCCATCCGGTGCGGCTGTTATTACTTAGCCATGAGCTTGAATTTGGCTGCTATGCAAAATCTGTGCAAGGTGCAGAAAAATATATTTAAAAACAAATGACAATCACATCGAGAAATATACGCTCCGGCATCGGTCGCGAACGGTTGTGTGCTTGCGCTCTCCCGCTCTTGACTCATTGCTCTGAGTCATATATTCGTTGCATTACGTAACGATTTTCGTAGTCGCTCGACTACACCCGATCTCCGATCGTTTATCGATCGGGCATAGATCCCAAAAAGGCCTTTTTCAAGGCTATCTTATTTCTTTAACAAGAGATTTTCGTCTGTAAATTCACCAGGCCCCTTCCGGGCAAAACCACAGTTTCGTGGTCACTCGGTGGATACCATACGGTGCCAACGAAGCCGAGTGGGGTGTTGACCCAACACACCCGCCGATCCCCTTCAGGGTAAGGCAGTGAATTGGCCGGGTCCCAGTGTTTGGCCTTGGGGGATCTCCTAGTCAACACGTGGTGACAGTTTTGCTTCCACAGCAACTCACCTAGCGTGGTCGGGTATCTTCATACCCTTCACACTAGACTGGTCAGGACCCCGTTGCACATTAAGATAGGCAACGGGCCAAATCAAGCTTAGGGCTCACCATTAGGCACTCATCCTCCCTGTCTTACCCGACAGGGAGGGATTGTACACATCCCCGGCATTCCCACCGGGGAGACAGGCATAGTTAGGCCATTCCCCCCCCCCCCCCCGCCATTATGGCCACCAAAAAGGTAGATCTCGAGCTTCTCTCGAAGAAATTAACCCTATTTCTCGAGTATATACTCGAATCGGAGCCCTCCCTCCGAGGTAAATACAAGGAGGAGCTCTCCTGCCTCTTGAGCATCTCAAGGGGCGAAAACCCCGACCAAGATGTCAGCGTCGCTACGTTCAGCGACGCTCTTGATACCCCTCCGACTGTAGAGTCGCCCAGACCCCCCTCCCCCTCCCCCTCGTCGGAGTCAATGGACACCGACGCCCCCGCTGCTTCTTCAAAGCAACCCTCCTACCCTTCTGGCTCGGAGGAGGAAGACGAGCCAAAGTCCGCTGCTTCCTCTACCTCTTCCTCCCCCTCCGACGACGGCTTCATAGCCGTCCAAGGAAAGGGAAGAAAGAGGAAGAATAGGAAGCAGACCTCTGCGCAGGCCAGTAAGGTCGCCGCAATAGAGGACTCTGACTCCTCTTCATCCACCGTCACCATCAAACCAGCTGTGGTTAAACAGCGTGCTACCGTCGCGACTTGCGCTACCGTAGCTTCCCCCTCCCCCTCCACCGCCCCACCGATCTCGTTTACGTCCTCCGCGAAGGCCCCCCCCGCGCCCCTCGCCCCCCGAACCGCGTCATCCTCCGCAAAGGATGCCCCCGCGCCCTCTGCCTCCCCGTCCGCATCATCCACCGCGATGGATTGCTCCGCGCCCATTAGTTCCGGCCCTAAGAAGGTCGCGCCTCCACCTCCTGTCTTCATACAAGACAAGGAGAAGTGGACGGCTGTATCCAAGTGGTGTATGGAGATGAAAATCTCCTACACAAATGCCCGATCTACCCAACAGGGTATTAAGGTTCTAGTCCCTACGTCGAAAGACTACAGGGACCTTACCAGAGTTCTGAGAGAGAGAGGTGTGTCATTCCACACCTACTCCCTCCCAGAAGATAGGCAGATCCGTGTGGTGATCAAAAAGATCCCCAAGGAAATCTCTCCCGCCGAAATTTTAGCCGACCTTCAGTCGCAAAAAATCCCTGTAGACGAGGTGCACCGCATGCATCGTTCGCGCGGCAGGGAAGCATACGACATGGTATTAGTCGTGTGCTCCCCCACCGAGGGGCATCACCCCATATTCAACATTAAGACCTTGTGCAACCTCATGGGCTTCTCGATCGAGAAGCCCTGGAAGAACAGCGCGATCGGACAGTGTCACCGCTGTCAATTGTATGGCCATTCTCAAAAGAATTGCCATGCAAAACCCAGGTGCGTAAAGTGCCTGGGTGACCACGGCACCGCTGACTGCTCGCGTCCCAAAGACCGTAGCCAGTGCAACAGCCCGCCTAGTTGCGTGTTGTGCGGCCTCGAGGGCCACACAGCCAACTACCGCGGCTGCTCTAAAGCCCCTAAGGCTACATCCAATAAGCTGACCAAACGTCTAGACGTGAGGCAGCAAAAACAGAGGGACTTCCATCCCCTCCCCTCCTCCCAGATTCCTGAGCGGCTAAGCCCTCAGAGGCCTAGTCCATGGACTATGCTCAATCACCAGCAGGCTTTCCCAGCCCTGGGTATTCCGCGCCCCCCCCCCCCCTCATACCCCTCTCTATACAATGATGGACCCGCGAGTCCATCACCTCCCCCCTCCCCCCGGCTTCCGCGGCCCCTCTTTCGCGCCCTCTGCGCCCCCCGCGAAACCCGCCACCGCTCTAAAACCCCCGCGCCCCGCTCCCACTCCCGTGGCCCCAATTAAACCCGTGGACGATCGTTTCGACGTAATCAGTACCGCGTTCGAACTTTTCTGTTCCCCCAGGGCTACACAGATGGCCCTGGACATCTCTACAGCCCAGAAATCGGGTAGCCTAGCGGCAATCCGTAACGTCTTCAATGCGTATCCCGAGATCACGCAAGCCCTCACCTCTTTCTCTACCCCCCATCATGTCTAACACCACTCAGGCTAGGTTTAAACCCCGATCCCTCAAGCTTGGCACCTTCAATGCCAATGGCTTAAATCAACAAAAAGATGAAATCGCGGACTTCCTCCGCGTTCATCAACTAGATATCCTCCTCATCCAGGAAACTTTTCTAAAGCCCCACAGAGGCAATCCCTCCTTAGCTAACTATCGTATCGTTCGGAACGATAGAACGCGTTGTCATGGGGGCGGCACCCTCATTTATTACAAAAAGGATCTGTACTGCATCCCAATGGATCCTCCCCCCCTCTCACGATTAGAAGTATCAGCATGCCATCTGGGCATGACCGGTCACGCACCGATCACTATAGTGTCGGTCTATATCCCTCCCATTACTACCATCGCTTCGGAAAATTTCCAAAATCTCTCGGACGATATCCAACTGTTGTTAAACATGAGTGACTCCGTCATCTTGGCGGGGGATCTCAATGCGAAACATCCCTCTTGGAATAGCTCCACCACCAACACCAGAGGTCGGCACTTGTTCGACCTCTCCTCCTCCCTAAACTTCGACATCATCGCTCCGATGAGTCCCACTCACTATCCCCATGCCATCAGTCATACCCCTGACGTACTCGACGTAACGCTCCTTAAGAACGTTAATCTAAGACTAGATTCAATAGAAACGGTGTACGAGCTTACCTCTGACCACCGACCGGTAATCATCAAACTCACCTCCCGCACAGGTCCCTCCGACCCTGACCAACCCCTCCCCACTAAAAAGGTGACGGACTGGAGGAAAGTAAGCACTCAGCTGAAATCCAACACATCCCCCTTACTAGACTCGATCCCCGACAATTTCGACTCAGTCGCTGACACGACTGCCGCGATCGACTCACTCACGGAGCACGTACAGACCGTCCTGAGCGAATGCTCCAGGGAGGTTCCAGCAACAGAACCCTGTTACTTGAATCTCCCCGACGATGTGCGTGCCCTGATGACTGAGAAGAGCGCGGCTACTCGAGCCTACAGCGTCTTCCCCTGTGCCGCCAACAAAGCCCATATGCGCTACTATCAGAGATCTGTTAGGACACGTATAGCGGAGCTGCGTGAAGCGGGATGGGACAAGATGGTGAGCGAACTAGAGCCCTCTCATCTAGCCTTCTGGGAACTCCAGAGGAAACTCAGGTCCCCCCAGTCGGCCCCCGTTCCCCCGTTAGTCCGCCCCGATAAAACCATTGCCTTCGACGACATCGACAAAGCCGAGTGCCTAGCCGACAGTCTAGAAGCTCAATGCTCTCCCAGCACCCTACCAGTAGACAAAGCTCACCTCGACGAGGTCGACGCCGAAGTCGAACGTAGAGCCTCCCTTCCTCCCGTTGAAGACCCTGATTTTCCCCTGCCCCCCATCGAACCAGATGAGGTGCACGAGATAATCAAAGGTCTGCATACGCGCAAAGCCCCCGGTTCAGACGGACTCACCAATAGGGTGGTCCAGCTCTTCCCAGCCCACTTGATCATGCTACTGACCACCATCTTCAATGGTGCTCTAAGCAATAACATCTTTCCCCAGACGTGGAAAGAGGCCACGGTCATAGGTATCCCAAAGCCCGGCAAGCCTAAAAACGAGCCCTCTAGTTACCGCCCAATCAGTCTGCTCAAAGTTCTCGGTAAAATCTACGAGAGGCTTATTTATAAGCGTCTCAGAGACTACGCCGAGACTAAGGGCCTCATACCCGACGAGCAGTTCGGCTTCAGAACTCAGCACTCTAGCGTGCATCAGGTCCACCGCATAGTCGAGCTGGTCAAAGGTGGTCTCACCCGCGGCTATCCGACATGCGCAGTCTTCTTCGACATAGCGAAAGCTTTCGACAAAGTCTGGCACAACGGCTTAGTATACAAGCTATACAAACTCGGAGTGCCGGATCGTCTCGTACTCATCATACGAGACTACTTGTCGAATCGCACCTTCCGCTACCGTATCGAAGGTGCCCTATCCTCCCCTCGCCCCATAAGGGCAGGAGTCCCTCAGGGCTCAGTGATAGCCCCCCTCGCGTTCACGCTGTTCACCAGCGACATCCCCAGACACAGAGGGACGCAACTCGCTCTGTTCGCAGACGACACTGCGATCACCTGCAAAGGCAACGCCCCTTCGTCTCTCCTAAATCTACAACGGGCCGTCAATAACCTTGGCGCCTGGTTTAGACGGTGGAGGATCGAAGTTAATCCCGACAAAAGTCAAGCGGTTTCATTCTCGAAACCGAGATCTAGACCCCCCCCTCCCCCCCGAACGATCACCCTGTTCGGCAAGCCGATCCCTTGGGAGAAGCGAGCCAAGTACCTAGGTGTGATCTTAGACCACCGTCTCTCCTTTTCAGAGCACATAAAGACGGTTCGTTCGCGAGCCGCTTTCGCTCTAGGTAGGCTTCACTGTATCCTAAATTCACGCAGCAAATTGTCACTAAAGTGCAAATTGCGTATCTACACAGCGTGTGTCCGTCCCATAATGACCTATGCGGGAGCAGTCTTCGCCCACGCCAAACCCCGTCACATCCATAGGATGCAGTCCCTCCAAAACAGATTCCTTCACAAGGCCACGGGAGCCCCGTGGTACGTCAGAAACGAGATCCTCCATCTCGACTGTAAGATCCCTACGATCCACCAGTTCCTCAAACGCATGGCAAAGCGCCACTTTGAGTCCGCTCCTCGACATCGGAACCCTCTGATAGTCGAGGCAGCCAATTATGTCCCGTCCCAAATCAGTCAGATCCGCCGTCCGAGGCATGTACTTTCCGACCCAGATGACCCCATTACACTCCTCCAGGAGCAGAATAGGGCCACCAGTACAGTGCACAAACACAGACGCCTCCCGTCATTCCGACCTCGCCGCCGAGGTCCTTTACGTACGCGATCTACTCCCCGAGTAAACGAATCCCCCCCCCGACCCTTGCTCGATAACGAGGTGCCAGCAGTTGTTGCAGCTGAGCACGTAGCTTTAAATACCCCGAATAATAATCATGATATAAATATAAATTTGATCCAGCCTGTCCCCTCTTGCTGTCCTCCCGTCAGCGATGCCCTAAGCCGAGGTCCGTACCCCACAGGGGGTGCCCTTAGCGAGCATTCGCTTAATTTTAATTTAGAATAGTTGAAAAAGCTCCTGGCTGGAGGCTCTAAGTGTAGAAGCTTATGGCACCCACAGGAAAGTCCGGTTAAGCAGCCACGACCTTAGTGGTCAAAACTGCGAGAAGCCATTATTAAAAAAATAAAAAAAAAAAAAAAAAAAAATCACATCGAGAAAGAATGAAGAAACGAAGATTCTTCTATCAAATCTTTTCCTAGCAAAATAGACTTTACTAAGTACGGGAAAACACTAGACTAGATAAACTAGACATGACTAGTTTACGTAAGGAATCCATTTCTCTCACTTGTCACTATGTACTCGCGTGGGCCGATAAGCTGCGCTTTGTTTTACTTTCATTTACAGATAACTAGACAGCTATTTATACAATTTTAATCAGGCAATTATAACTTAGACACTAGGATTACTGTTTAGTAGCTGTATTGTAAAGTCATCATCATCAACCGAAAAACCAAAAAAACTACCTGAAAAAATTAAAATGTTAAATCTGGACAAATTCAATAAAGATTTAGAATTTTGATTAATAAATTCTATTACTCAATAAAGGCCTATTTCGATGACAATTCTATAATTACCTACTGCCTTAGAACACCCTTCCTGACCTGTTTAATGACCTTGAATTTTATTCGACATCATCATTATTAATTATGACATGTAACTTAACCATTTGACATCTGAATCAAATTGATTGTATGTATATATTTTTTTGATATGGTATGCCTATTTATACTGATTTTATTACTGACGTGAAAGTTGTCATAATTTCACCAATTTGTTATTTTAAAACTTAAACAATTATATTTGTACGCCTCTGGGCAAAACATGGAGGATCTACCTATTTATAACACCTCACACTATGTGTAACTTGACCTATGTTCACAAATAAAGCTTTCTGATTTCTGATTCTGATCATCATCATCATTCTCCTCATCATCATGTCCTTTCTTCCCTACTTCTCTATTAGTCGTCATCTTAGTAGTCACCCCCTTTCTAGCCATATCATCTTTCACACAGTCCATTTGTAGTGGTATGTAACCCACACATGCACACAACTTGCGAACTCAAGTAGGTACTTAAGACACAAGAATAAAAAACGAGCAGAAGGCAAGCTTCCTAACAGAGTTCAAAATTCTTACCTACTTTCATAGGGCTGTCACTCGGTTATTACAGATTAAAAAACCGGGTAAGTGCGAGTCGAGATTCGGCGATGAGCACAGACGGACGGACGGATGGATGGACGGATGGACAGCTGGACAGCTGGACAGACGGACAGACGGACAGACGAACGGACACGCACTGTGACTGAGGTGATCCCATGAGTTTTCCGTTTTCCAATTACGGTACCGAACCGGTAATTATTTTAACAGTTTGTTTAAAATTAAGTAATACCTATTTAATTAATCATACTGTGAAATAATTATACACACAATGCGTGCATCGTTGTTGAACTGAGACCCTCCCATTTTTGAAGTCGGATAATAAACTTACGAGTCTAGGGTTCGAACCCAAGCAGGCACTTTATATAAATTATTTCATTACCACTGCTCTCAAAACGGTAAAGAAAAACATCGTGAGAAAACCGGCATGTCCTAGAACCAATAATTCGAAAACATATGACATCCACCAACCCGCACTGAGCCCGCTTGGTGGATTACGGCCCACTCGCTCTCACAGAAAGAGGAGGGCTATTTCCCAACAGTAGGAACATTATACCTAGGCTGATTAAGCTTATATGCTAATAAAACACGATAGTAAAGTATGTAAGTAATTATTTATACTGTCAAATAGTTATACATACATAGATGCATACGTTGCTTGCTTTTTTTGAAGTTGGTTACTTATTAAAATACCGTGACTTATAGACGGACGGACAGACGGACATGGTGAAACTATAAAGTTTCCTTTCTGGTTTTACTATTTCACGAACGTAAGTGGTACCTACAAACCTACTAAAACAAAAATACGAAACAAATAGGAGACAAACAATAACTCGCTAATATAGGCGGTAAACCATAAGATTAATAAATAATAATTCATATGGGAAAAGTTTATGGCCATCTTTATTTAGGATACTACCTATCTCGTAACTACATAATTCTGCAATAAGCATTAAAAATGAGTAGGTATGGGTAGATATAGATAATAACCTGACAAAATCCTTTGGATAAAAAAAATAAACCTTGCTTTTCCTACTATTATTGATACACACAGTACTTACAACAATTTGCCATTTTTATTAACATAAATGTCCGCGTCACTCGTACCGCTCTGGCACACGGCGCGCGGCGTACCCCTGAACGTTGGCTTCGGAATGAGCCGGCTCAAACCAGTTTGCCTCTAGCGGGCGCCGGTGCACCCCCCGCGCGCCTTGTCTGTGACACTGCACGCACACAAAGCTGTGCGTGTAGTAGTGATCTCGCACAAAGCGTTAGTATGAAGCTTGCAGTCTGTTCCTTTTTTAGTCTTGTGCTTAAGACGTGCGTCGCCCGTCTGTGAGTTCCCCCCCCTGACCCTTGCTCGAAAACGAGGTGCCAGCAGTTGTTGCAGCTGAGCACGTAGCTTTAAATACCCCGAATAATAATCAAGATGAAAATCTAAGTTTGATCCAGCCTGTCCCTCTTTGCTGTCCTCCCCCCAGCAACGCCCTAAGCCGAGGTTCGTACCCCACAGGAGGTGCCCTTAGCGAGCGTTTGCCTAGTTTTAATTTAGAATAGTTTATGCCCCTGGCTGGAGGCTTTAAGTGTAGAAGCTTAAGGCAGCCACAGGAAAGCCCGGTTAAGCAGCCAAGACCTTAGTGGTCAAAACTGCGAGATGCCCTAGTTAAAAAAGTCTGTGAGTTCAGTTAATCTGATCCAGCCTGTCCCTTGCTGTCCTCCACCAGCGACGCCCTAAGCCGAGGTCCGTATCTCACAGGGGGTGCCCTTAGCGTGTAGTCGCTTGCTTTCTAAGTTATATGCCCTGGCTGGAGACCTTAATTTATTGAGGATGTCACAGGAAAATCCGGTTAAGCAGCCGACAACCTCCTAGGCTGACCAGCAAGATGCCATAAAAAAAACAATAGCACTCCGGGAGCGACGACAGAAGTGAAAACTTGAACAAGATCCCATTGGTGGCACAAAAATACTTGTGTAGAACATTGGTCCGTAACCTTATCTAAATAAAGAGCACAATCGCGTTTACAAAAATGAGGTGTCCGTAATGGTGTCGCGAGTTCAATTGTTTTTCCCATCTCAAAAATGCCCAACGCGCCTAAAGAAGTTTTCACTTCAAAAAAAAAAGTCTGAGTTCAGTCAGAGACAGTTCGAATACAACATGGCAGGCAGTCACTAAATGCTGTTCGGGTCACTCGCGTCGTTATATCATTTTATAATCATAAACCTAATCTTAGTTTGTGTTTATAAACCGTGTTTAGTTATAGTAACTTCATCATTAAATGCATTGTGTTTTACTTAATGAACATTTCATTTCATCTACTATAGAACCTATAACACCCTAACAAAAGTTCTATAAATCCAACCTTTCTTTGGTCTTCCCCTACTCGTAAGCCAAATTCAATTATTCAATAAAATCTGTATGTAAAGTAATATGTGCAGTTTCAGCAGACTTTCAACCGTATTTTGCACGCTCCTTGATTTTTCAATTTACACCAATTCTTTGTCAGTGAAGCTGGATAGTATTCCACTACTATCCACTGGCTATATATATATGATCAAGAAATATTTCAAATAATAATTTCAAACATAATTTGATTACGTTATCATGTTGTTAAAATCTATATCTGTAATTAATAATAACTAAGGTCAAAGATTTCTTTGGGTCATCTAATTGTAACTGTTTACTAAGATATTAAATATTAATAGTAATTACTAGTGAATCACCAGAATAGAAATTGGTCGAATAATGCTTTTAAACACTACAATATTATTGCAAAACAGCTCTTTACTATACCGGAATTAGTCTGCTGGAAAGACCTTAAATGAAATTAATGAAACTGAAGTTAATTATAACAGAAAGGGGTATTATAAAGGTTCAGAAAGCATTTCTTAGATATCTTTACAAGCACTTGTACAGATTTTATCCTCTCTTGTATCCCACTCAATTCCTGTTGGGTTGCCTTAGTTATAATTCCCTAGAAGTAAGACGGTCGCGCGATCAGATGACTGTAATATTTAAAATTCTTAGGGGGATTATAGATGTTCCTGATCTGCATAATGAAATCTGTAAATTATTTGTCCCAGACAATTACTGTCGCGGCAGGAAACACCGCTTACTGGCTGTTCCAACTTGCCGTACTGTTGCACACTCCAAGTCGCCTATTCCTCGGACATTAGCCGCTATTAACGCTCTCCTGAACTCAAACATAGATCTTGATATGTTTGCGAATGAATGGAAGATGATACTGTCAGAATGTTTGAATTATTGTGAGAAGAATGCATGACTGTGTTAAATAAATTATATGTTTAAGTAGTGTAACTGGCTTCGGCCGTTCTATTTAAAATAAAATAAATAACAGTAAAAAAACACATAACTGAAAAGAAGAAAACAAGCATCATTATCTACTGAATTTTATTTTTGTAAGGTATTGCACTTGGGTAAAAATAAACCTTAAATTAAATAAAGTGGACAAACGAAACCAAAAAATACTATTATTCCATCTGATTGTGACAGACAGGGACATACAAAAGCAACACGTTTCCACCAATGCGGTCCACAACGTGACGATAAGCGGCGTGATGTCTATAAATAGAGATAATTATAGACAAAACAATATTATTATACAAAACAATTAAAGTTGGGAGTTGCTACAATAGACAATCGACCGCAATACCCTAATTTTAGAAAATAAACAATGTTTTATCACCGCTTGGACAGAGGCTTTTTTTCGTATTTTTTTCAAATATGTTTTATCTTACCAGGGGGGCCTACCACCAGCTCAAAAAGAGTATTATTTTAATATTACTTCAGTGGGAGAAAGAGATGGAGCTAAACGTGCTGTAGAGCTTCATGTCTTTCCTACACTGAAGTAATATTAAAATAATACTGCTTTATGAGCTGGTGGTAGGCCCCCTGGGCAAAGGTCTCCCCGTGGCTTTCCACTTTTCCCTATGTGTATAAACGCCTCTAAGTCAGTGATACTCAAAGTGTGCTCCGCGGTATCCTTGGGCTCTGTAAAGCCTTAGTAAAGGCTCCGCGAAAATACTGGTCACAATTAAATAAAATACTAAAGGGTTAAATAGATAGATTGACAGAAAAGAGTTGAACTCGCATGTCAGATTACTCCGGTCTACTGCGGTAATTTGTTTTTATAGCTGCATTATGTTGAGTTGAGAATCCTGTTTCGTACAGTTTGTAATTCCGCTCTAAGTTCATATATCCTTGTTAAAGTTTTACCCCGAGATAAAGACCATTTTTGTATGGAGCAGTAGTATTTTATGTTTGTTGCCATAATATTCATCACGCCAGCGTTTCTTAGGCCTCTTTCGGCGACGACGCCAGTCTTCTGGCTCCCACTGTGTGACGACTCTGGCCCATCTATCCCAATCCATCCTATATACGTGGCCCGCTCAATCCCACTTCAGCTTACCAGACTTTTAACCCACATCCGCAATTCCTATTTTGAAGCGTATTGTGGTTTTACGTATTCGGTCACTGAGCTTAATACCCAATACGCTACGCTCCATCGTCCTTTGACAAACCTTGAGTTTGGTCTTTTGAGACTCGGTCAGGGATGAAGGCTTCGCTCAGAAAAAATCCACAATTTTTCATTTATTTTCACTACGCTTGGAGTAGGTATTCTCTGTTAATATCATTTAAAATGAACCCTGTTGAACCTCCTCTTGATTCTAATTGTTCCTTTTTTTACACCACTTAAAATAAGACAGAGTATAGAGTGTGTATCTGTGTAAGTGTGTGTGTGTCTGTGAGTGTGTGTGCCTATAACCACAAGTAGATACGGCCAATTAATTAATCCTGTTTAGGCAGACCGTGTACTAAGCCATTGGATGCATAACCCATATCCCAAGTAATAATAACACTGAAGTAAAACAGGACTCAATCAATCTGCCTAGCTTTTTCCAAACTATATCGCGTCGTTCGGCTTCCAGTCTAACCGGATGCAGCTAAATGCCAGTATTTTACATAGAGCGACTGCATATCTGACCTCCACAACCCAGTTACTGGGTAACACGATACGCCTTTTATAAGACTGGTTGTCAGACTTTTGACATTCTGACTACCCGTAACAACGTAGTAAAACAGGACTGAGTAATAAAAACTGCAATACCATTAATTTGTCCCACAAATACAACCCCAAAGGTTCAATAGCCTTCTAGATTTATCAAAGCGACCAATATTTATATCATAATAAAGGCTAACGGAAAGGTACCAGAAGATAAAAGAGACAATAGATTCCTCGGTCCGTAGGTTATTACGACCTTTTTATGTAGGTACTCGTTTACAAGTCAACACGGCGAGATGATTTGACAAACAGCCGATATCCGATATTTGACCAAAAACCGAAATCCGATATCGAGATTTATAAATAAACATGTTCGGGTTTTCCTGTTTACGTGCTGTTTAAGTGGGCGTGGTTAATGACTGAGTGATTTATGTAGAACGGGACCTCTCGCACAATTTACAATAGATTTGGAGTTTGGACATTCCATGGATTTGGACTACGAAAATAGGTCAAGGAAATCACGTATTTGAAGAATAATTTATGTGATTATTTATTTCTAACTTCTGTCCGCAACTTGATTCGCGTAAATTTTCTTGTTTTAACATAAACTATATCCTAATAACACTGAGATTTTTTTATCAGTAGTTCGGAAGATTACACCCTTTTTTTTTTTGGGTAAGAAATTATCAAATAACTTCTCCCGCTCTGAGCGGAGCGGGAGGGCGTGTCAGACTCTTACTGACTAAAACCCACCAGTGTTCCTTCAGTTGCCTGTATGTTGCCAGGGGCCACGGTAATCCTTTCAGACAAACCCGCAACCCCGGCAGGCATCGGCCCTATCGAACCCCTTCAATTGTGCTGACATCTCTTAGAGGCGCGCGTGGAACACTACGCGCCATCGACTCGGGCCTGGTCCTTATCAGACGGTGAGCTACCCATTGCTCGCCATCTGCAAGCCCGCGCCCATTGTGGCTGGGAATCGGCCTGCGATTCTCGACGTCCAGGTCCTCTCCTGCAGGAAGATTACGCCCTTACAAACTGACACCTCTTAAAGCGCAGGCCACACTGGTAACGATGCTAAGTTCATTTAGCTTCACTCATGTAACTGACGCGTCAGACTTTCGGGCTTCTGACTACCCGTAACAACTGTCAAAGATCTACGAATGACAGTTAAATTTACTATTAAATTAAAGTCACCCCACAAAGCGATTCACAGAAAATGAGACACTATTAAACTATCTCCGACTTATAATAACCTCAAATACCCAGCTCAGACCGCAATAGGCCCTCTGAGGACGCAAGATATGCATGTATTTATAAACTTAAGTAGTTAATGTACTTTGGTAATAGGCTCCTCTCAAGCGGAGTGAAACTCACGTCTAGTAATTGGTCTAATCCAACCTCAAACCTCTGTGATGCGGTATCCGTTGCTAATAGGATAAGAGCAGACTGCAATATGATGATTAATTACGATGAACTTATATATTTGCGCTCGTAAAGCCTGGTTTACACGTGGCTAGTATTAAGTCGAGTGTTGACTCAGGCATTTACGTAGGTACAAGTGGTCAGAATGGCAGAATGGGCTCATAGCTAACTGATAATAGCCGCACGGGTCGATTGAAGGTTAAGCTGTCCTTGCCGCGGTCGGTTCGTGGATGGGTGATCTTCCATTAAATATCGAGACTCCTCCGTACCGTAGAAAGCACTGTCCTGGCTGTCATTCGTAGATGTTTGACAGTCGTTAAGGATAGTCAGAAGGCTAAAAGTCTGACAAGCAGTCTTACCAAGCAAGCAAGTCTTACTCGATAGAGTTACTCAGTAACTGGGTTGTGGAGGTCAGATAGGCATTGTTTTGACAGTCGTTTCATGTAACAGCTGCATCCAATTATACTGAAAACCGACCCCAACTGTAGTTGGGAAAACTCTAGGCAGCTTGATTGAAGAGCCCAGAATTGTTTAAAAAAAATTGTTTGTAAATATACTTGCAATGTACTGTTTAGCGACCATAAAAATACATTTCATTTTCAGGTATAAAATTGCCTTGTTATGAATCAAGTTTTCTTTTCCAGAAAATAAAAATTAATGTCGCTTTAAAAGGAAAATGAGCGAACAGGTGGTTGGACGCAATTTTTAATAAAACATGTAGATAAAAGATAGGTGCAGAGAAATGCTCATTTATTTTACTTTCTTAGTAATGTATCCGTCTTAATGTATACAGTTTGTACGGTACCTACATATTTATGACTCAGCTAGCGAAACATTAGCAACTAAAAGGAGATAATAAGAGAAGAATAAAGAGATATTAAGAGTCTGTTTATACTATCTAACCTAGGTATAGAAATAAGACGATAATTTTGATGTTAAATATTTAGGGCCAGTTTCTCGAACGAAATTTTTTGCAAAATGAATGTGACAAATTGTCAAACGCGCGTTTATTGCTGTGATTGGATGAAAGATTTATCAGCAGCGAATCACAGCAGTTTTCGTCCGCTTGACAATTTGTCACATTAATTTTACGATAGTTTTCCTTCGAGAAACTGGCTCTAAAGCATATACAAGGTGTAATATCTTTTATTCTATGTGAGCAACCCCGAAAACAAGAAAAAAAGGTTCTCTCCAGACAAAGGGGATTAATGAGAGGAAAACAGGACTCTTCCCATCCGAGCCTACCTTACTAATAATAATAAAAACGTGAAAGTTTGTGAGGATGAATAGATGGATGTTTGTTTGTTACTCATTCACGCAAAAACTGCTAAACGGATTTGGATGAAATTTGGCACACATATAGTTTATAACCTAGATTAATACATAGGATACTTTTTATCCCGATATTCCAACGAGATCAAGAATTATGCGCGTAAAACCGCGGGGCGCTGTTAGTCTATATCTGTACTCTATATAAATAATACTAATACTATAAAGAGGAAAGATTTGTATTTTTGAATTTTTGTATGTAACGAATAAGCTTAAAAACTACTAGACCGATTTGAAAAATTCTTTCAGCAATGGATAGCTACATTATCAGCGAGTAATATAGGCTATATTTTATCCCCGTACTCCCACGGGAACGGGAACTACGCGGGTAAAATCGCGTGACGTCCGCTAGTATTTACATAAAAACACACGTGCAGAGCTTAGGCTCGATAATAAAAACGCATACACGAGCCTAAGCTTGTTGTTTGATCACTCTATACACTATCACAAAATAAACACATTAGTATAATTAATACTTCACCTTTGTATAACACTATGTGATACTTCCCTTCAAACAAGAGTCGGCTTACTAAACAGATATACGGCTAATTGGTTTATTAGGAGACTACTTAGTGAATGACGCCGAAAATATATTAATTAATTAAGTAGTTAATCTACGAAGAAGTGTCCCGCGCCTTAATTGCGTCACACCCTCTATATGATAATTATTTTCAGTCAATACCCACAACAAAATCTATTGTTTCAGATGTCTGAGAAACAGGTTTGTTTAACACTTAGTTTACCGCAATACTTATTTATATAATTACTAGCAGCGCCCCGCGATAAGTCTCGATCCCGTGAGAATATCGAGATAAAAAGTATTCTAAGTCCTAACCTAAGTCATAGTCTACTTATATGGCAAATTTCATCCAAATCCCTTCAGCTGTTTTAGCATGAAAGTGTAACAAACAAACAAAAAAAACTCACTTTTGCATTTATAATATTATTATTATACTAAGTATTACCAGCGACTTCGTCTGCGATCTAAGATGAAAGGTAGCCTTTAATGTCCTTTTCCAGATCATAGTCTACCCATTTGGCAAATTTTATCCAAATCCGTTTAGCCGTTTTAGCGTGAAAGCGTAACAAATAAATAAACTCACTTTCGTATTTATAATATTAGTTATGATATCATTACTAGTGGGTTAGTGTTGGCACCTATACTCCATAGGTAGGAGACAGCTGTCAAGTAACCGACTAAACGTAATACCAGTCACTTTAGTTGTTATGCTACGTCACAGTTGAACTCTTCAAATTAGCAACGTTATATTTCGTTGACGTTTAGAAATTGGGCTCTTTACAATAGACAGATTACAAAATCTTATAAATCAGACAAAAAAAATTGTGCGCAAGCAGTTACATCTACGAAAAGTAGTGAAGAATAAACGATAAAGTTTAACATACATTAATAAAAGAGGAAACTATAGATAAACACTAACATAAATTTAATTTGGTTTTATTGTTTTTTTAACAAGAAAGTGTCATCTATAAAAACCCTTTTTACGATTTGCTTACCTTTTTTTAACTACCTATACCTATGGAGTATAGCTGTATAATCTCTTTTCATTTAGGTATATTTTATTTATATCTATATCTATCAATCTACTCAGCCTTTTCCCAACTATGTTGGGGTCGGCTTCTAGTCTAACAGGATACAGCTAAATACCAGTATTTTACATGGAACGACTACCAGTTACTGGGTAACACGATACCCCTTGGTAAGACTGGTTGTCAGACTTTTGGGCTTCTGACTACCCCGTAACAACTGCCAAGATCTACAAATGATAGCCGGGACCAGAGCCATTCCATGAAAAATTGTATCTAAAGAAAAAGCATTGTCACAAACATTAACAAACAATTTACAAGACATTCTTATTCTCTGTTGAATGCAGTTTTTTTTTTATGTACTGTTTAATTCTTATGCTTTAAAAAAAATGTATGACGGAGTCAATTGTTGCTAATTTAACAGATTAATAATTAAAAATAAGAAGCAAAACAGGCAATTTTAGCGTGTCACACCAGCTCCTGTCGCTAACTTTGACTAACCGTTTTTCATGGTTTTATAAGACACACCTCAGCGTTTTTTGTGAGGTTTTAAGAATATTGATTTGTTTTAATTTATAAAATTAATTTCATATCTTATTGTATTACAATAAAATTCATTAAATAATGATAATCAAATTAGCACAAAGGTGGACATTCCACTTTAGTCACTACTGTTATTTGCTTTCAATAGTACAAAAGAAACAGAGACAAAAATAATAATAACAAAATAATAACATTAAAAAAGAAAAAAAAAAATATTATTTAATAATATTTAATTTTGACATAATTTTGATATACATACTTTAATTTGATTTTGATTTAATTTTAGTTCAATGTATGTGTGTGTGTGTATTTGATGTTGTTTTAATTTTGTTTTGACTGTATTAATGTTATTTTAATTCTAATTTGATTTAATTTTGATTATAATTTAATTTAATTTTTATTTTAAATGTAATTTTGATCTGAATTTATTTATTTTTTGGTTTTTATTGTAATGTTGTTTTTCGAGTTTAATTCTACCAACATATTTTTTAAGTTCTTATACTAACACAATATGGATATTTTTTCCGAAATAAATTATTTGAATTTTGAATTTGAAAACTAACAAAACAAGTTATTTTCTTTTCATGGTAATATTATTATGGTAGATCAGCCATTTCTTTTTACCCTTCGGGCAACCGTGACGCGGTAATCGGTGACGAAAGGCGTATGAACTACAGGTAGTCAAATAAGAAGTCCACTATAGTCACAGTAATAACGTGATATTGGGAAGTTCTTAAAACATTATTTCATTTATGAATTATACCTTATATATCTCCCTATGTAATGAAATAATGATTCCTTCTATAAGAACAAAGAATATTGGTTTTGTCACTATTATTGATCGAAGGTTTTGTCGTCATTATTGTTAGTTAAGCGGGAGTTCGTCACATCCGTTTAGTGTCGTTAAATATTAGTAGCATTTTAAAATTGTCCATTTTGTCCCTTTAGTAACGGGACAATTTTTTACGGAATGGCTCACCAACGGCTTAACGTGTTTTTGGAGGCAGGGAAAACCTCCATAGATAAAAATTACCCCGTGCCCTCCGCACGGGGTAATTTCTATCTATGGAGGTTGGTATTTTGTATTGGTAGCAACAACCTATTAAATTAAAAGCGATTCGAAACAACGACTTCATTAAATTGTACTAACTTCTATATCAATCCCTACATATTAAAAATTAAAGTCGCTTTTCGTGTCTGTCTGTGTGACAGCGTTGTTCTTCTAAACTGCGAAACAAATTTTGATGCGGTTTTCACCATCATTTAGAGTTTATTCCGGAAGGTTTATGTGTAGCTTTATAACATTGATATTAATCTTACAAATAGTATAAAAATGTTTATGTTTTGTCAAGTCGTATAAAACGTGTGAATATAATATAATATAATACAAATTAATCTCCCAGTGTTCGATACACCTTTGAAACTGATTTGTCCATTTAAAATGGATAAGTCCAGTCAAGTCGAACATCGGTCGTATCGTTTAACGTTGTCCCATAAATTGTCCCAAATCACTTGACGTAGATGCTCAAGAGCCATATCATGGGAGACCCTATGGTTGTATCACTAATTAAGAACCGCACTCAAGCCGGAAATGAAGCCAACCGAAAAGGCTAGCGCAAATTGAACACCCGACGAGTTCCGGCCCCAAATGAGATTTTCGGGAGGCAAACAGCAACCGATTAGAACGTTTGAACTTGAAGATAAACTGTCATTTGGCTGCCTGAAGTTTGATAAGTATCAGATATCTTATTTGGGAAACTGAGCCTTATTTACTTCATTTAGATATAGGATTATTTATGGTTTGAGTTTTGGTTTGTTTTGTTCTTTTATCTGTTTTGAATTTGTAGGTTTTCATAATATTGATTACTGGTTAGTATAGCGTGATCTTGTTTTATTTGGTAATAGGTACTTACTTAAAAAAATACACTAGTCTGAATCATTTTCGAAAGCAACCAGATGATGCCTAGCACTGTGGTAGTATTGGCAGAATGACTCTTATAGGTAGGTAACAATAATGTTCAATTTTCCCCTTTGTGCGTGCAATCACAGGTACAACAAAGCGCGGACACAACTCACCTCTTACATATTTTATGAATACAAGTTGAACCCTTCACAATGACGACACAGTCATAAACTATGTCGACAAACATACAGCTTTACCGTGTTAAACAAAAACAAAACAGTGTACACGCCTTCCCACGTGAGTTATAAAAGTTGGAAGAGGTAAATGGGTCAGTTAACCCTTGCACGGTAGGGTTAACAACCTGTCACTGCGTCCCTACTCATACACTAATACTACAAAGCTACGTGACAACACCCTGATTGCTTGGAGTCTCTATTAATGTACCTATGAGAGGCTTAAGGTACCTGATTAGACGCGACAGGAAGATTAACAAGTAATCAAGACACGCAGTGTCAACACATACAATTAGGACTATATCTTAGAAGCAAGCGCAGTCCCAGTGAATAGTTGGCTTAAGGTGTGGCCTAGCCAACTATTCGACCACCGCCTTTAAATACACTGTCTGTATCCGTACATTGAAACCACAGCTTCAATCTTCGAAGCAATCTGGCGTACGAAAGAGATTTTATTTTCTCGTAAACTGGTCACATGTCGTCTAAATTGGAAATACGTGATCGAGTTTCATGGTAATGATCCTCTTTTATGTCGACTGTAACTTACGCGCCATATAATTGAGTATATAAGTTATCATTTACGCGACTTAGGACCGGTGTATGAGCCCTTGGGGATTGAGATACGTGTTTTCTTCTTTTGATTGCAGTGCCAAAGGTCGGATACTTGTGTGAGAACAAACTTTCGGAGATATTTCTTGTCGTAACTTTGATATTAGCAAAAAGTTCCTTTGAGACTCAGTCTAATATATTAAATACGTAGCGTCGTGTAGATCTTTTAGAACAAAATATGAGATTGGTAGTAGAACCAGTGAACCATTGAACGTCGTCCGTGCTATCTTAAGTAGGTAAAGGTTTTTAATAAGCTCGATAAGTATACGATTGGACTTATAAGAAAATCGATTTCAAGATAGATAATAAAATTGTATTCCAGCTAAAAACCGCAGTGAATTCCATACAATTCTGATCTCTTAAGTATTGTTCAATAGAACTTTACGCCACAAAGCGGTTCCACATCTATCATCTACGTACTTGCATCCTGACTTTGAATTTTCAATGTATTTGACAAAGCAAAGACGTCGCCCACGTTCATAGTTTCACAGACTTTCACAACTTTCTTCAAGAATGTACCTACTGTGAAGTTTTTGTCTCTAGATTTGGATTCGTAGTATTAAATGTTCGTGCGAGTCATGCTTATTCTAAATCCTCTCTCTTACCACTAAAAGTTAGATAAAAAGTTTGAAAAAGTATACTTTATTGTCGATCGTTATCTTATATTTATTTGAAACTAACTGACCCGACAAACGTTGTCCTGTCCAAACAATAATTCATAAAAAAGGACGTTCAGTTTTTCCCGAATTTGAAGATTTTCCGGGAAACTTTTCAATTTTTTCTTTCCGATTCGAACTATTTCAAACATTTTATAATAACAAATAGCCTGATTCGTCCAGCCGTTCTGAAATGATGTGCTCACCAACGAACAGCATTTCAATTTTATTTGAAGATACAGATAATAGATACAAGTGTTCATTAAAACAAATGTAAAACTCTGTGTAAAAACAAAACCACGAAAGTACGATATCGGAAAGTGAAATACAAATTACAATTAAGTACATCGAACACATGGAATTTTTGATTAAAACATTTTTCGTCCGATGCACGGCGCTCTTTACATAGTATTTTAATTAACATAAACTCGTTATTTATTCTACGATATTATTCGATACGATATATGCAGCCTGTAAAAGTTTTTAAAACCAGTGATCGTTTTTGCGTGCATAATTTGGACGATGAATATTTTAAATTCGGAATGGCATCTGATTTTCGTTCTCTCTGATGAGATGGAGAAACGTCATCACTCTGCAAAAAAACCTGCTGAACTTAGGTTTTTCTAACGAGTTTCTATACTATTTCTCTATGAATATTGGTGTCGATGTCAAAAATTCTGCTAATGTCGAATATGAAGTGGAAAAGAAAGAAAGAGATTAAATGAAATGTTAGTCCTTAGATATTAATAAAAATCTTCGATTGATACAATATAATAATTAAAATATCTTTCATGAGTTCATGTTTAGAAGTAGTTGGTATGTCAATACGGTTTCACCCACTGCATTTTATGACCGTCGGATGACTCTCAACGTCCATAGATGGCCAACCACGATAAAATGCACTCGCCGTCATAGGGATTGATGACAAGTTTGGAAGACATCATTATAGTCAAAACCACAACGCTGATGCGAGACGATTGAAAGACAAATGGTCGCTGTTAGCTAGTCTAAAGCCATTTTTTTAGAAATGAACTTAATAAGTATGTATATTATGAAATCAATCAGATTTTGTCAGTACTCGAGTATCGTTTAATTCAGGCTTAAGATTTCAAGTAGAATCTTAAGTTATACCATCATCGTCATCATTATGCTTGGTTACCAGAGGGCCAATTCTCAAGATAAGATAAGATAATGGTGCCGATTCTCTTGTACACCGAACTAAACTAACGAAACTATCACTAAAATTCCTTACTATTGACTATAAGAATCTCAAAGCTATTCTGCAAAATAAATTCTCTAAATTTAATAATAATTTTGACACACCTAAATCGAATTTGACAATCGCGACTCCACACGTGATACCTAACCACGTGAGTCTTTTTAGACCCGGAGGCACGCAGGGGGGGGCACCCTCGATGTGTTTTTATGGAATTTTTCACTTATTGTATGGAAAATAAGAAAAATTATCACCTACATGTAGAGTGTTAGGGGTTTAAGGGTTTTATAAAGGGGGTCGAAATTTTCATTATTTTTGCGATACACCGTTTTCGAGATATGAGCAAAAGAAAAAAAAGATTCAGTACTGTTTTTGCATCTGAAGTCGAGGTGTTGGTGTGGATTAGTCCATGACAACCAATTTTATTCCACACGATTAAAAATAGTCATATTTAGTTAGAAAATCTAAATTTTAGGTGAATAACGTCAAATTCAGAATAGCATAATTGCCATTTTCACTAAACTAATATCTGAGTACCATCTTAGTGCTGTCAAACTAAAACATAGTTCAGTTGTGTCACTTTAGTCTATTTCAGAATGGGAAATCGTCGTTTGACAGGAATAAACTAAATTTTGGCGATTTTTAGTTTAGTTTAGAAGCATTTGTGACAAGAAAATCAGCACCATTATTTATTTTGTAAAACATCAGTAGGTACAGTATAAAAGGTCTTATAAAATTAATATGAGGTGGCTACATTTTTTGCCATTTATGGCGTACAAAATTAGTTGCAATATAGCAACAATACAAAAAAAAATTATAAAAAATTACAATGTCAAAATTTAAATTAAATAAAAATTACAATGTCAAAATTTAAATTTCATTCAAAATTACAATATTAAAGTTTAAAATTCAATTCACAATCACAGTGTCAAAATTAAATTTGATTTAGACATACAGAAAAACCAAATTAATACGCACAATCAGAATTCTCTACAAGCAAAATTTCGTTTAAAAAATTCATCTACGCTGTAATAGCACTTCTTCTCTCGTAATAACCCCTGAAGTAACTTTTTAAATTTCTTTAGAGACATACATTTAATAAGATTTGGTATTTTACTAAATTTTTTGGAGCAATATCAAAGAAATTCTTTTACACTTGTTTTGACATAACAAATTCTCATACTGGGCACGAATTGGGGTTCTCATACCTGCTGAAAATGTTTGAAATAATTGTTGATTCGCTTTAACAAATAATGCAGTGTCTAATACGTACAAAGAAAAATAGGAGGTATCAATCTACCCAGCCTTTTCCCACTATATTGGGGTTGGCTTCCAGTCTAACTGGATGCAACTGACTAATTGTATTTTACATGGAGCGACTGCCAATCTGATCTCCACAACCATTTACCGGGTAAAACGATACCCCTTGGTAGGAATGGTTGTCAGACTTTTAGGCTTCTGACGACTCGTTACGACTGCTAAAGATCCAAGAATGACAGCCGGGACCAACGGCTTAACATGCTCTCCGAAGTACCTACGGAGGGATCTCGGAATGTTAAGATGGTCGACCATCCACGGACTGGCGTTATTACTTAGCCACAAGTACCTACCTCAAATAATAGGTAACTCTTAAATTATTGTCATTTTACGACACTGATCAAATTCAAGTCATTTATTCAAACTAGGCTGAGAATCAGCACTTTTTGAACGTCAAAATTCCATAAGACAATCCTCCAAAACGCCCACCTTTCACCACTTTCTAGTGCCTTTAGCTGGGAAGAAGAAGTGGCGCGACAAACTGCCCAGCAACACAGCTGTCTGGTCAGTAAAAAAAAAAGATTATATACAATAGTATGCAAAATAATTTACATTACGCAACACAAAACATAATTTTAATTATTAGCCATGCCAATATACCAACCAAAAACATCGAGAACTATACTCAAACAGAGATAAAATATAAAAAACGTTTTACAAAAAAAAAACAACCGACCTCCAAAAAAAACACTACAAAGTGAAAAATACGAGTAACTTTAATTTCGGAAGTCGGTGTCTTGGGTTTTGTATTTTCGTTTTTTGCCACCGACTTCCGAAATTAAAGTTATTTTTCACGTTGTAGTGTTTTTTTTGGAGGTAGGTTGTTTTTTTTTTTGTAAAAAGTTTTTATTTTTCACTTTTTAGTTGTGGTACCTACCCCACACACATTCGAATACCACTACCTGCTACCAGTGACAGAAACTTATCATATCATCTACATACTAAGTGGGAAAAAAATACGTATTTTGTAGCTAACTCAAAAACTATCCAAGCAAAGTTAATAAAATTTATATGGGACCAATTCGAGAGCGGTGTGCTCTCGAATTGGTCCCATATAAATTTTTCAAACAAAAAAATAATTTTCAAAATCGGTTCACAATTGACGGAGAAATCGGTGGACATACATAAAAAAAAGAAAAAAAAACAAACATACGCGACGAACATATAACCTCCTCCTTTTTGGAAGTCGGTTAAAAACTAAACGTAAACAGAACTAAACATCTAAATAAAAGCCTCCAGGCATAACGGGCGTACATATAGCTAATTAAAGCAGTAATTGGAAGTTATAAACGATAAACTAGGACCCTCGAGGTAAAATAAATAAACAGTTAATTACTAGGAACAATATTAAAACCATGATCAGCAAGATCGAAATTATGGCTTATTTAATTTGACGAGACCACTAAGGAACTGTTTCTCTTCTCCGCCAGCGGCACTAGAGTCGTCACCGGCAACGTTTGATACATTCTATTTCTCACCTCTAGTAACATTTTCCTGTACTTGACATGTTTTCAATCGAGTTTGTGCAGGAAGGAGGTTGTTAGCTCCACTCGTATATTTTATTCGAATGATTACTGAGAAGCGATTGTTCGCTTGTTGCTCTGTGCCGGTGTGAATCATTTATTGGAAGCAGCATGGTTCATGATTGGTTGAAGAGGATTTTATTTTTGATTTCTTTTTCTTTTCGTGTGGATAGCGACTAACCAGCAATGCTATTCTGTAAAAATCTCACCGTGAACGCTTAGGTGAAGTGAGCTTGAAAGTGAGCTGTCAACAGTGTCAATCCCTAATATTTGCTGGAATGACAGCTCACTTCACCTTGGCGTTCACGGTGAGATTTTTACAGAATAGCACTGCTGGTGTCAGAGTTTTAAAGCCGCCCATGGGGCCTCTAACTTGACTTCACATGCCGTCGAGAAATATCTCTCAGGCATGCCGGTTTCCTCACGATGTTTTCCTTCACCGTTTTTGAAGCAAGTGATAATTATACAATACGCACATAAATTCGAAAAGTCAGAGGTGCGTGCCTTGGGTTTGAAATTGAGACTTATGACTTGGCAGTCCGACGGTCACACCAGTTATCACTGCTATAAATTAAATGCTAATTTTTGAATTCATAAAGGTAATATAAATTACAAGTGATCTTAAAGCCAATATAACATTAGTGTAAACAAATACTTAATATTCTTAATAAATAATAATATAAGAGAAAGACCCAAAAGAGCAACGTTTTAATATTTTTCTGAAAATTTAAAATGTACCTATCATAATAAATCTTAAAAACCATTAGAGTTAATAGAAACTATTACAGATACTTTTAATAAAAATAAATGAAACAAATTCTAACGTGAAATTCAAACATTTAGCTAAAAGCTCAGCAATGATAGCAATTTGGCCCTCTCTTTCAAACTGGTTGTAAAAACCATTTGTACTAAAAACTACATCCACTTAAAAGCACCCTGCACTTACACACTAATTTGTCACTGTCATTTGTACAAAAGTAATAAAACCAGCCAAGTGCGAGTCGGACTCGCACACGAAGGGTTCCGTATCACCGTACAATATTTAGCAAATAAATGAAAATACTATAAACGAAGGATATTATTACTTTTCATGTTAAATTTTTTAAATCGCAAAGATTAATTTGTTTTATAATGATACTATGAATTACAAAACTATTTTTTGCAGTAGCAGAAAATCACCCATATTTAAATAAAATACCTCATGAATTGGTGTTTTTAGTATTTGTTAATTATATATGTATATGGTACTTGATGTGCTGAATTTTCAAATTCCTAACTTGTTTAGTTGTTGAGATAGAGCTCGTAAAAAAATGGTCTAAAACTGACAACTTTTACGGGCCGCTATTTCTTCATTTTTGAAGATTACAAAAAAAATATTGCTCTCTACTCGATGAGCTGACATAGTGATGTTTTGACAATGATACCCTACATGTCAGGGTAAAGTTTTTTTTCATAATCAAAACTTTATTGTATGGAGCCCTTTAATTTTTACTCTATTAAATTTTTATTATTTTTTGTTATAGCGGCAACAGAAATACATAATCTGTGAAATTTTCAACTGTCTACTTACTACGATTCATGAGATACAGCTCGCTGACAGACAGACGGACAGCAGGAGCTTAGTAATAGAGTTTCGTTTGGCACCCTTCGGGTACGGAACCCTAAAAAAGAAATAAAAGAAAACAATAAACATTTTCCGTTCCAAGTTCCGGCTTGCGGTCAAAATTGCATTCAGCAATTTGCACGATAACAGAGGAAATGAACGCAGCTAAATAACGAAATTCAAATCTGTTTTCGAAATAAATGTGTTGCCGCATAAGAAAAATACCTTGGGTATTTTTAAATGCCTTTAAAATGGCAACATCGATGTTTTGGTGTCAAAAAGCAAAAACTTTGGGCTCATTGGCTTAACGACACAGTGTGAAAGCAAAACAACTTGAATTGCTCAGTTGAATGAAGTTAGCTATTTTTGTTTTGTTTACGCCTAAGACGGAATGAGTTCGGTCTAATGTTCCATGCTATGAAAAACAGGAAAGTTTTGTTTACAATGCTCCTAGAGGCGTCACTTTCTGAGTTACTTTGAATAAGTAAAATGTATATATTCTCTTTTATGACTGAGACTTGGAATTATAAAAAAACGAAGTAGATCTTTTAGAGACTCATCTGCTTTGCCTTTTTCCACTATGGGGACAGCTTCCAGCCTAATTAAATGCAGCTAAAACCAGTAGGTACTTTGCATGGAGCCACTGCCTATCTGACCTCTACAACACAGTAACTGGGTAACACGATAACCCTTGGTAAGACTGGTTGTCAAACTTACGAACTTCTAACTACTCGTAACGGCTGTCATTATAGGTACCATCGCATCGGGGTAACGCATATCTAACCAATTTGAAAACAAAATCCCCTGCACACGACCCTTTTTAAGGTTCCGTAGTAAACAAGGAACCCTTATAGTTTCGTCATGTCCGTCTGTCTGTCTGTCTGTCTATCTATCCGCGGTCTAGCTCCGAGACCCTTAGTACTAGAAAGTTGTAATTTGGCATAGGTATACATATTAATTACGCCGACAAAGTGGTAAAACAAAATTATGATAAACATTTTTTTTAGGGTACTTCTCATACACGTAAAGTGGTAATGTTTATTTTTTTACCCCATGGTGAGGGGTATCATTGAAAAGGTCCTTCAAAAATATTGTGAGTTTGTGAAAACTATTTTTGGATTCAGGGATTCGTTTGCGAAATATTAAGCTTTAAAGTGCTAATTTTTGTTAGAGTCAAGTGTCGTCCCCCCCCCCTGCCAGCTAAATGGTTGGTTTTGGGTGTGTGAAAAAAATCACAACAGTAGCTGATATAACGAAATTAAAAGGAAAACTATCACAGCTAAGTAGGCTCTACAGGTTAACGAATAATAATCGACCAACTTAACTTTGCAGTTGCAAAAACATGTTTTCCCATACATTCCGTATGGGAGAACATATTTTTCAACTACAAAGTTAAGTTTGTTTTTGGGATAAATTCATCCCAACTACGGAACCCTTCATTGTGCGTGGTCCGACACGCATTTGGTCGGTTTTTTTTTTCGTAGGTAAGCATTACTATAGCTGCCGAGCGCTGCAAGCAAGAATAGTCCTTACAGTGTACAGATATGTGTTTCTTCTATAGTACATGTGAACAGCCTTTTGCTAAAATAGTACTAACAGCATAACTAGTAAAAATTTTCTCTGCGTGTATTTTTACCAAAATGGTGTGAAACACGACCCAAAATGAAACCGACTTTAAAACCGTGTATACAATGTCTGTCGACCGTAAAACTGCATGTCATATTACTTACCGTTTGTACTGCAACCAATGCAATGTAAACGTCGTAAACGAACCGTGAGGGCTGTGCCGTAAATTGACGATTTAATTACCGTAAAGGTGCTCCCTCATTCGTAGCGTTCAGAGTCGAGCATTACATGAGTGAGGGAGAAAAACCGAGCATTACAGTGCGCAATGTCTATACCTACTTAATAATAATTAATCTGCAATGTTACATTACAGGCGAGTGCTCGTCATTCAGGTAGGCAGTATTGTAACGTAATGCTCAAAATCGAATTTGTAACGTTACATTACAGGCGAATGCTCCCGGCGAGGGAGCATATTAAGGCAACCGTCGCTGAGAAATTTTGAAAAAGGAATAATAATTGCGACTGTTTTTTGGCTGCTATTTAATTGGTTAGAATAGAACAGAATAATTGATTTGTGAAATATAATTATGTTGTTATATACAAAGGTCATAAAAAATAAGTAATATGCTATGTTTTGCCAATAGGTAGTGGCTAATAAGTTCTGATTCTTTATTTTATATTAATTAGCAAGTTTAAAAAAAAATTGGCCTTAACACGGAAAATAGGCACGTAATGTTCTATTGGAAAAATAAAATTCTTCCGTTCAAAATAAAAGGGTTCCATTTTTTCCTTTTGAGGTACGGAACCCTAAAAATGAACAGTAAACAACTAAATTGGTAATTTTTAAACCACTTTTAATAAATATAATATTTATTTACTCAAACAAAGAATTGTAAGTACATGTTAAAAAAACCGTTTTACAAATTAAGTTCTATATTAATATACAATCGTGTGGGTGAGTACTGCTCTCTTAGCTAGGTAATGAAAACCAGTGTTAAAGAGAATTACCTAAACAAACCAAAAAAAAAAAAAAACTGTTTGTAATGTCAAAATAACAGCTTTTTACTAAAAGCTTATATGAAAGTATACACAGTACTTTTAACATTTTATTTTTATTTTTGTCTGTCTGTTTGTTCCGGCTAATATCCGAAACGGCAAGACCAATTTTGACGGGAATTTCTCTGGCAGATAGCTAATGTTATAAGGAGTAACTTAGGTTTATTTTAGAAAAAGAATTGCGAGTTTACGCGGGCGAAGTCGCGGGCTAGTGAAAAATGTGATTCTAATAACTAGACTAACATATTTGCTAATGAATTTATGATCTAACTGGCTACAAAGTCGACATGGAATCAAGGGAAGGTTAAGGTTACTCAGTGAATAAGTTTTAAAACAAAGAAATGTGTAATGTTTTAACGAAGATAGTTCGAAACAATCTATTGTGGTCAGACTCAGTGATTAGTGTTTTGTTATTAATTTTGCAGTCGGGTTTCCGGGCGGCAGCTTTACCATCTTTCTATAAACTTATTCAGAATCAAAACGCTTATAGGTATATAGGTACTTAATTATAATTCCTGATTCTTGAAATATTTATTTATTTAAACTTTTTACACACAAAAAGGTACAAAGGCGGACTTAATGCCTTAGGCATTCTCTACCAGTCAACCAAGGGTGGTGAAGAGATAAATATTCTCAAGCCTTAAGCCACAGAATCTCAAGTTAAATTCATAATTTTGTTTTTTTATGCAAATATCCACCGAACTTTAGCTTTCTTTCAGTTGTTCGCGCAAACATCTCGGAAAATTAACAGTTTAACTCAATTGTTTACTTACGAACTTGTGTAGCTTTAGCTTTATGTCTAAAGTATTTTGCAATGTTCCAAGTTGTTTTGTTTTATACGAAAACAACGCTTTTAGTTCAATGGAATTAATATAAAGCCAATAGATGAACCGTATACCAACTTATCTACAGCATAGCAAAAGCCTATAATGTTCCCACTGCTAGGACACAGTCTCCTCTCTGTGAGAGGGAAGGGGTCGTGATCCACCACGCGGGCCTAGTGCGGGTTGTGGTAGATGTCACATGTCTTCGACATTTTGGTTCTAGGACATGCGGTTTCATTACAATGTTTTTCTTCACTGTTTTGAGAGCAGTGGTGATGAAATCATCATCATCATCTATATCATAGTGCAAAAAGTAAGTTTAAAAACTAAAACCCGACTAAAAAATATGAAACAAGAAAATATTTCAGACAGAAGTCAAGACATAGGTACAAAAATGATCAAGGTAAAGCCGTGGTCGCATGCTTGTACACCTACAAAATTATAATAGTATGCGACCACCTATAACCAACGGACAATCAATACGCTTCCAATGATACCTCATTTGTCAAATTATGATCGGCAGTTTAGAAGTTATGAGGTAACAGATGAACATACATACATACATACATACCGGTCAAAATCATAACCCTCCTTTTTATTTCACCGTAGTCGGGTAAAAAGGGGCATCTAAGTCCAACCCGGAAATTCTGAGAAAACATAACACCACGCTTATATGGTATATACACAATCAATCTGCCTAGCCTTTTCCCAACTATGTTGGGGTCAGCTTCCAGTCTAACCGGATGCAGCTGAATAACAGTATTTTACATGGAGCGACTGCCTATCTGACCTCCACAACCCAGTAACAGGTAAAACGATACCCCTTGGTAAGACTAGTTGTCAGACATTCAGGCTTCTGATGACCCGCGACGACTGTCAAAGATCCACGAATGATAACCGGGACCAACTACAGCTTAACGTGCTTTCCGAGGCACGGAGGAGTCTCGGTATCTAAAGATAGTCACCCATCCACGGACCAACCCCGGCAAGTGTTGCTTAACCTGTCGGATCGACCCGTGCGGCTGTTATTACTTAGCCACGAGCTCCTCGTGGTATACACACTCACGCATATAATAAAAACTGAAAGAAAGAAAGAAAAACATTTATTTGGACACAGTTCGTGAAACACAAAACACAAATAACAAAGAGAAAATAATGTTTTATCAACAATAGTGTAACTGCTGTTAAGTACAGTCACAAGCACTAATATGTATACAATTATCAACTTATTGGATTTATTTTCTCCTACTGTATCCTACTTATTCATATATATCTCACCACTAATATTATAAAGGCAAAAGTTTGTGTGTGTGTATATGTTTGTCTCTTCTTCACGTTCAAACAGCTGAACCAATTTGGATGAAATTTGGCACACAGATAGTTTATAACCTGGATTAACACATAGGATACTTTTTATCCCGATATTCCCACAGAATCGAGACTAACGTAGGTGAAACCGTGGGGCGCAGCTAGTTGATTATAATTGTATGTTGTTTGGAATATAGTATTTTGGATACATAGGGCTTATGTCAAGTTGTAGTCGTTATTCCATGAGAAAATAATTTTGAATTTTGCTAAGTGTATCATACTTTGGCTCGTGACTGTACTCCTAAAGTAAATAAAAACAACCGTAGTTTATCACGATAAACAATCTTTCTTGACTTAGTTGCTTCTTAATGGTTGCTGTTGGACAACATTAATGTCACAATCGACCTTGCGATAAAAAAGTTCTCAAAGTAGGCTCAAAACTTCACCCATTATGTATTATTTTTACACATAAAAAATTCAGTGTTTTGTTTTTTTTTCCTGTTGATCTTATTTTGTTTTTGTCAATATGAACCCTAAGGTTCTACTTACCCGTCTCAATATCCACCATGTATATTAACAAAAGTGTATTTTATTCTCAAAATACTTAGTAGTAGCCCGGAGTCTGAATTTGTGCCCGGTTGATGGCAATAGGCTTGTCCTATTACAGGCGGAACTTAGGGTACAGCTCTGCCAAACCATTTTGGAATTACAGGTGTAATGTTAAGTTATAAGGAACTAGGTGTTTATCAGTTTTTATAGACCTAAAAAAAGGCCTTCGACACGGTCTCTATTCCCATCCTGGTCCAAAAATTAGAAAAAATTGGTATTAGAGGTGCACAACTATCTATATTCACCGATTACTTGACAAATAGAAAACAGAAGGTTAAGCTCGATAATTTTGTCAGCGAGGACGTTGATGTAACATGCGGTGTACCCCAGGGAAGCGTTCTGGGGCCTACCTTATTTCTAATATATATAAACGACCTATGTAATATGTCAATCAATAATGCAAAATTATTTTCGTATGCTGACGACACTGCAATCGTCTTCACTGGCTCAACCTGGGCCGAAACAAAAACCAACACCGAAATAGGTATGTTACAAGTGGCTTCATGGCTAAAAACAAATCTCCTTACGTTAAACACAAGCAAAACAAATTTTATTTGCTTTTCAATATATAAAAATGTCCAACCAGAACCTAATTTCAACATTAAAATACATGAGTGTGGGCAACCAGTTCATTATGACTGCAATTGTCCAACCATCAGTAAAGTTAACCACGTCAAGTACTTAGGTATAATGTTGGACCAAAGCTTGTCCTGGTATCCTCAAATCGAACAAATTACTGTAAGAATACGAAAATTTATTTGGATTTTTAAAACATTGAGACACATAGTCCCCAAGAGTGGCTTGGCAAAAAATCTTCTAAATGAAGTGTATATCTCACTAGTTCAATCAGTAATAATATATTGTATTTCCATTTGGGGGGGCGCGCGTAAAACACGTTTTCTTGATGTTGAAAGAGCGCAACGGACATTAATAAAAGTAATGTACTTCAAAAAAAGAACATTTCACACCCATGAGCTATATCAAATAAGTAATCTATTATCAGTACGAAAATTATATATTATACACATAGTATTAAAAAAACATAAAAACCTACCCTTAGATCCTAATATATTAGCTAGAAGAAGGAAACATAACATTGCTTCCAGCCCTTTTGTAAGAACAGAATTTGCAAATATTCAGTACGACAAACGCTCGTCTTTCATATACAATAAAATAAATAAACAAATAGATATACATACTAAACCATATAAAGAATGCAAATCGTTGCTGATTAAGTGGATAAACAAGTTAAGCTACGATGAAGTAGAGAATATTCTACTAAATATCAGGTAAAACCCTTTCCGTAAAAAACAACCACACACACCCACTTACATACACATATACACATACACTTAAACTCATACACATAAACACATACACATAATCACACACGCACCCACACATATACACACACACTAACAGACTAAATAAAAATAATAAATTCATTAACTTGTAACTTTTATTTAATAACTTTTTGTTTAACTTTTGCTTAATAACTTTTGTTTTAATAACATGTTACACTAATAGCAAGATATAAAGGAGCGGCGCCTCCTGGCACAGGCATCTATATGCTTAAAAGGGGACGCCACCAACTGTATAACGTATGTACAACGTGTAATATTGAAATAAACATTTTTGTATTTGTATTTTTTGTATTTGTATTTTTTTTTTTGTTATATAGAGTTTCTTTTTGAAATTCGCAATCTGATATTATTATATAACTTTCAATACTTTTCTTTTTTTTCCTGCCTCATCGTTACAACCGAAAGACGTCCACTGCTGGACATAGACCTCCTTCAAGCACCGCCACTTCGACCGATTCTGTGCTTCCCGCATCCAGCGGATTCCTGCAGCCTTCACAAGGTCATCGGGCCATCTTGCGGGAGGCCTTCCAACGTTACATCTGCCGGTACGCGGTCGCCACTCCTGATCCTTTCGGCCCCATCGGCCATCTGTTCTGCGGGCAATGTGCCCTGCCCACTGCCACTTAAGTTTGTTAATTTCCTACCTAACCTCCGGGAAAATTACAGGCGTAATATTATGTTATGTGTATTATATTCTCAAAGAAAACTCTGTATCGTAAAGTAAGTTTATTACACCAAAACATTATCCTAATAATGTAAATGAATAAATGTATCTACTACAGATATTGATAATAATGGATACCCAGACTATTTCCGGATAGATACTCGTAAATTCCCTGAAAGGTTTGCTGGAAAGGTAAAGGTAGGTAGCAATATTAATATCCAAAACGATGGTAATAAATATTGTATTCTCGTATATGAACAAAGATAATAGGTAGGTAAGCTACTTATTCCCCAATTTATTGAACCCAATCGCTTCTGCCCACGACTTCGTTCGCGTGGAAGTCGTAAGCTACACATTAAACTTATTAATAAACTGTTCCACCGAATCGCACTTATCAAAATTTTGTTTCAGTGCGGTGAGTAGAAGTGCTCAGGTGCGGTTCGGTCAAGTGCTGTTGAAATCAGTGCTCTGAGCGGAACACCTATAAAAAAAAACAGCCACATTTATATAAAACACCTTCAGCTCACCGCGTCGCATTGCATCGCTCGCCTGCGCTATTGCAAATGAAATATTTTTTCAAATCCGATTGGTAGGTCCAGAGATTGGCACATTCAAAGAAAAACAGACTTACTATTCAGCTGTATAGAATACAGATTAAACTGTCAGAAGGAGAGTTGTTGTTGATATATTCGCCGTTATAGGCACTAATAAAGTCTTCACAGCACAGCTTGACAGCCTTGTAAATTTTTAAGTCAAAGCTTTGATCTGCAAAAAACTGCACATGTTTCAAAAATTGTGACAACCATCATAAAACGTAGGTAACAGAAAGTTCAGCCCTCATCTCATTAATCCACACGGTATCATTTTATTAGTAGTAGTACATAGACTATCAAAACGTTTTGCTGCAACTGTTTACAAGTTTACAATATCAGATATGCAGCCGACTGTCGGAGTGATCTAAACATCTCGTCGGATTCCTGGATCAGAGCCAAGCCCACCATTGTACCGGAGATCCCTCAAAATAGGTACATCAACATTAAATAGTTTTATTGTGATCCAATAGATTTCGTTGAGTCAGGTATTATTGGGTTATTTTAAGAGGATGCGATGATCTCAACTTTGTTTTGTAGGAAGAGTATGAACATGATCCAAATAGTGATTTTATTAAGTAACTCTCTCTTGTCTCTGGAATCCAGAATCTGGATATGTAGTCATATAAACTGGGTTTGGAAAAGGTTCATCTAAATTCAATTAAGTATGTCTCCGCCGAGACTGGACTTTGAAGTAAAAACTTGTATAAATAAGTTGTTGATAAGCCAGTAGTTTTTTTCAATAAAAATACCCATAAGTAATAGGAATAATGACAAATTTTATTTTTTCCGTCTTGTTGTTTATTAAAAAATATTGTATACGTATTTTTTTAACGTAGTCAAAAGATTACGGCGATACATTGAGTTAAAATATGCCATGACATCACGAGATTTTATACTAAATTGTGACGTAGTGACCCCCACTCCCAAACTTTAATGCGTTTTATCTTAGTATTTTTTTATTAATATGATAAAGCAAAAAATACGTGTCTAATATTTTTTTATTATCTGACTGACGGACATTTTTTTTTGACCCAGGCGTTGTCCCTATTCAGTAATCTCTACCAAAAACCTGAAGCTATTTTTCAATGTAGGCTAATTAGTTGTTCGGTATAAATAAAGCATAGTCTTGACATTACAATATCATAAAAAAATGCATCATACCATCTGCACAAGTTTTACTTCAAAACTTTACATTGTGTACCACGCTGAATAGAATCCCGTCTGTGGTTTAAATTCTTAACAAAAGATCCAGTGGCGTCGCTTCGTTCATAATATATCTATTGAAAACTACGTATTATATAAATTGTCTTTGTTACGTCTATGTTCTGGAATAACGTGAGCTGTTGTGAATGGCACCCGAGAAATTACGCTAGAAAGTAGCCCATTTGCTCACCGTGTATATTGGGGTTTAAATACAAAGAAAATAGGTGACAGTTCTCCTACTGATATGAAATATTAAAGTTTAATTGAATCACGAGTTTTCTTTTCAAATGATACCTACTTTTGATGAGGTTTGTGGGCATATTATCGCGTTTTACCAGTCTTACCAAGAGATATTGTGTTACCCAGTAACTGGGTCATAGTATAAAGAGAGGTAGTAAGCTATCTTCATAGAAACGCACCGCGCGCGGCTTGTATGTGTGCGCCCATAGTATCTATGCGTCGCCGCACGCACACTTAACAAAATCTCGACCCGTTTCTCATGACAAACCGGTTGCTTACTACCTCTCTTTATACTATGACTGGGTTGTGGAGGTTAGACAGGCAGTTGCTCCATGTGAAATACTGCTGGTCCACTGCATCTGGTTAGACTGAAAGCTGACCTCAACGTAGTTGAGAAAAGGCTCGGCAGATGATGGACATTATCGCGTTATCATATTAGGTATTATCTAGCAATTGCAATACAACTGCTTTATTGACCACAACTAGATACTGGATCAGTCAGCATGTCATTAGATGAACATAATTATTATTGGAATTTGGTAATCATTGTAACTACATAAAAGTAATTATTACTAAGCACCTGTATAATAAACTGGTTTCTGCCCGCGAATTCGGCCACGTGAAATTTCTTGTTTTAACATAAAATGTAACACTGTAGCTTCCCATTGGTAAAAGAATTTTTGAAATCGGATCAGGAGTTTTGAAGAATAACCCCTAACACACAAACTCACAAAAAGCTCTCTAAAATATTAGTTTATATAAACTGGTCGGTTGAACTCTTAAAGCGACATAGCTCTGTTTATCAATCTGCCTAGCCTTTTCCCAACTATGTTGGGGTCGGCTTCTAGTCTAACCGAACGCATTTGACATGGAGCAACTGCCTATCCGACCCCCACAACCCAGTAACTGGGTAATACGATACCCCTTAGTAAAACTGGTTGTCAGACTTTTGGGCTTCTGATGACCCGTAACGACTGTCAAAGATTCACAAATGACAGCCAGGACCAACGGCTTAACGTGTTTTCCAAGGCACGGAGGAGTCTCGGTATGTAAAGATGGTCACCCATCCACGGACCAACCCCGGCAAGCGTAGCTTAACCTGATGGATTGATCCGTGCGGCTGTTATTACTTAGCCACAAGTTCCTCCATATAGCTCTGTATATAACAGTGGAAAATTGAAACCTTATTCTAAGGAAAATGTCCTCTTAAATAAATTACATTGCAGGAAAAACTGACTTCGCTCATTTGACTCAACTCTACCTACATTCTTCATAGCTTATTTTAATTTATGATGTTTCTCTTTGCAGGCACCCTCGGGATTGCAGTAACTCCTGAAATATGGCAACATAGGTATGTTATGTTTCACATCATTAAGAATGCATTGTTTGTTTTATTTTTTACTTATTTTAGCCGTGTGAAGAATGGTTACCACCACAGTGTATGGGTTCGCCGATGCAGCGTTTATTTTAGAATTTCGTTGGCATTGGTGCCGATTCCCTTGTTCACAAACTAAACTAAATTTAAGTTCAGTGCATCATTTTCTTTCTATTTCATTAAGAAAAGGACAGAAGATAAATTTTAGTTTAGTCCTGTCAAATTAATCAGCGCTTGACGTAAATTGACGTAATTTTAATCGGCAAGTTTTTAATCACGTCTAAACTTGTATGGAGAGTGACAGGCGATGATTAATTTGACAGGACTAAACTAAAATTTATCTTCTGTCCTTTTCTTAATGAAATAGAAAGAAAAAGATGCACTGAACTTAATTTTAGTTTAGTTTGTGAACAAGGGAATCGGCACCAATGTTAAACCAGGATTAGTGTTTGTATTTTTATCAGCATCTATAAGGCTTGTATGAAATTATTGACGAAATCTGCTGATTCCTTGAAGCCATTCTTTATCGTTTTTCATTGAAGAGAATGATTGAACATTATTCTTTAAACATTTTATATTAAACCCATACATGACATCTGTACAGACGACATATTCAGATTCAGATGGCGGAGGCTTAGACCGGCCTTCCGCCACTACCAGTTTCTCGTGTAGCAATGGACTCCCTGATTCTCTATCATTATCACGAAACCCTTCGCAGTTTTAGTAAATTCGGAGTACCTACATGCTGTTACTCAAAAACATACTGTATCTTCTGTCTTGTACAAAACAAACGAAACCTTTAAATGTTCTGTAAACTGAACGTCAACCAACTCAGTTCTACATTGACAAAGTTCCTCGACGCCTAAGCAAGGAACACTAATTTAATAACCCTGAGAATCTATCTAAAGGTCACTCGGTCAGTGTGCCCTCAGACTGCATTGAGTGTACTAACGTAAGTACATCCATACTGTAAGTGGTTTACCGCCGATATTGAATAACCACTTTAAAGTGATAATATTACACTTTCGGAGCGGCCATTGTACCTTGACCCCTCATCGCGGCGCTGCTAGCAAAGATAAACGTCAACGGAATGTCAAACTTAATACATTAACATTAGGTTCCGCATTTCGCCGTGAATCAAGATAAACTAGGCTCACTTTCATTGAATTGGACAAATGTATTTTTATTGGACGTTGCAGCCAATTGCTTTTTTGTGGCAGTAATGGAGATTTCTACAATGGTCATGTAACATGAGAGATCTCTATTGATATATTTTTGCCAAATGTTAACGATCCCTTTCTCACAGTTTATATCATGGATTTCGTCTGTTAGCAGACTTTTCCGTCACTTCAATACCCCGTTGCACCAATTATTTCTACCTTTCCATCATTCACTGTTTTAAATGAACCTGTATATTCCACAGAAAGTCAAACCCATCATAATAGGCCTGCGTCCAAAAGTTTTTACTGTCCTTCTTGTAGATTATAAAAAAAATATTGGACACGTATTTTTTCTTTTTTGACGTAATCAAAAGATTACGGCGATACATTGAGTTAAAATGTGGCATGACGTCACGCCTTGCTAGATTTAATACTGCGTTGTGACGTAGCGGAGACCCAGACGGAGATGGCGGGATGAGCTGGACTCCTTTAAGAAAGATTGGTCCTTGGAAGCTCTAGACAGAGAGAGGTGGAAAGAGAGTAGAGAGGCCTTTGCCCAGCAGTGGGACAATAACGGCTATGTAATGTAATGTAATGTGACGTAGCGAGCCCCCACTCCCCAACTTTAATGCGTGTTTTCTAAGTTATTTTTGATTATTATGTCATAGCAAAAAATACGTGTCTAATATTTTTATTATTATCTGAAAGACGGACTAAATAAAATTTCTTTTTTTTTACCTAGGAAACTACCGTATTATATTTATTGATTACGCAAATAAGACATCTATCATCATCATCATCAGCCTATAATGTTCCCACTGCTGGGACACAGGCCTCCTCTCGGTGAGAGGGAGTGGGCCGTAATCCACCACGCGGGCCCAGGGCGGGTTGGTAGATGTCACATGTCTTCGAATTTTCGGTTCTAGGACATGCCGGTTTCCTCACGATGTTTTCCTTCACCGTTTTTGAGAGCAGTGGTGATGAAATAATTTACACAAAGTAAAGCGCCTGTCTGGGTTCGAACCTACGACCTAAAACTCGTAAGTCGCGGCCGTTACCACTGGGCCACCACTGCTCAATAAAGATATAAAGATAATAAGACATCTAAAGACACTTAATTCCTTGAGAAAATATAGCCATGAAGGCACCATTTTACTTTGGGATTCTACCATTATATCTTTCTACTGCCAGGTTCTCGTATACAAATCTCAATATATCAATACAGCAATAAATCGATTAGTTGTAGGTATTATGTCTCTAATCCATACACTATAGGTATTTCAATTCAAGCTACAAATTAATGAGAAGATTAGCACTTAAGCCCCGTATGTTAGCAATACATAGATATGTAAGCCTTCCTGGAATCTACGGGATAATTGCATAACACACTTACATTGGTAATGTTTATCATTGTGACAATTCAACAACTTTCATTGCGTGATTTGCGTTGTTGAGCAGACGAATTTTTCAAACATTTGTAGCAATGAATTAGAAATTTCCTTCAAAATCGTTCGGATTGTAATTTATGAAAGTGTGTTACGTAATTAGGGGTGCTGGTCACAAACACTACGCTACAGATTAAACTGATAAATTCTTAGTATAGATAACAACAGTTCTTGTTAGAAACGAGAGCGTTTGCACTTATCTGATGGGAGATCTTTGATATTAATTGCGCACATTAATAATGTAAGACAACACTAGTGCATATTTAGCTAGTAATTATTGTGGTATAATAGTCTGTAATTGCAATTGAATCAAAGGCTTGCTGAACTAAGGAGTACAAAGGCTAAAATGGCTTCGTCTTAGATAAAACGGCAAAATAAAAAAATACTTTCCGGGAAACTCATTGAATTTTATAATCTTTACAGTATAATTTTCTAAATCGTATAAAACCAATCCTTATTTATACTATAAGTGACAGACAGACCACGAATAAGTGAAAAAAAAAAGAAAAATGAATGTGATGATGCTAAATGAATATGAATAAGTTCTAGAGATTTATTCATAAAAGAAAGCCAACAGAAAACTCCACAGTTCAAGAGTTGAAGTATTTTGTTATTAAGGGGGATGCGCTAAGGTATCTCGCGCAATTCAAATTTTGTTAACTTTTTTGCAATTTGCAGGTCAGTTTTAGATTGCATATTGATTAAAATAAAATTCGCGTTCGTAAAAAATATGTATTTACAGAATTACAATTCTCCTACTATTAATTACTACCTCGTTGGTCTAGTGCTCGCGAGCGCTACTGCTGAGCATGAGGTCCTGGGTTCGATTCCCGGGTTGGGCAAGTGTTATTGGGTTTTTCTATCGGGAATTTCTCCGTAGCAGCCCGGACTCTGGAATTGTGCCCGGTTGATAGCAATAGGCTCGCCCCCTATTACATGGGACTTAAAACATAACTGGCGAAATGTGAGTGTACCTGCTACAGGGTCACCTCTGCCCAACCCTTCGGGGAAACAAGGCGTGATGTTACGTACAATCATTAGAATCTACTCTATACTATTTATGAAGAGATAATATTTGCTTCTTTGTAAGTTTGTTTATGTAGGGGAATCTCCGGAACTACCAGTCGGATTTGATAAAAAATCTTTTTGCATTATATAGCCCAATTCTTGAGAAAGGTTAGGGTATGTAATATCAACTTTTATGCGGACGAAATCACGGTTAGAAGCTGGTTATCAATAAAACTCTCTAAGTTAGCATTGGCCTCAAATGTCATGATTTCATGAAATAGTCATTCAGTAGGGTAATTTGAAGTTAGAGAGTTATGATTGATGATTTTAATGATTGTTTTTCTTTAAATACATACTTGTTACGAACGCAAATCATATTTAACAACATAACCTGAAAATTGCAAAAATGTGTGAAAATTTTAATTTCGCAGATTATACTGACGCTTTCGCCTTAAGTAGTTTTTATTACAAAAAAATCTCATGTTTTTATCATTGATCTACAATGAATATTATATGAAATGCGTCATAGAAGCTATTGAGGTAAAACTTATCATTGTATCAAAGTGAGATAATTATGTTCCCAATACGAAAATTTATTAGGACACTCTTGAAACCAATTTGGTTTAGATAACGTTATCTAGTTATATTTTCCAGTGGTGGACTACCTACGTTACGATAAACTAGATCTATTGAATGATAACGCTACTCAATTGTAACGTTTTCATATAAAGAAGCAAAAATAACCACCACATTCGTCTTCCTAAATGGGTCCAGCAATATTGAGAACCATTTTTAACCAACTGCCCCAGAAGGAGGGTAATGTTTTTCCAATAATAGCCCATAAAATACTTGTGATAGAAAGAAAATAAAATATATAAAAAAACTTTTTTACAAAATATATCTACAACCGACTTCCAAACTACAAAATGAAAAATAACTTTAATTTCGGAAGTCGGTGTCAAAAATTTAAAATACTGATCCAAAGACACCGACTTCCGAAATTAAAGTTATTTTTCATTTTGTAGTTTGGAAGTCGGTTGTACCTACTTTTTGTAAAAAAGTTTTTTTTTTTTTCACTTTTTAGTGGGTTGGTTTGTAAATTATCTAAGTTACAATAGCCTAATGTCAACTGCTCATCAAAAATACTCAAATCGCTGTAGATGTGCCTATAATATTTGAAGAGTTCCCTCGATTTCTCCAAGATCCCATCATCAGATCGTGACCAAATGACAACAAAATCAACTTGAAAGTATACGCTTTCAAACAAAAAAATAATTTTTCAAATCGGTCCAGCCATCTTCGAGTAATCGGGGATCATAAATAAAAAAATATTCCGACGAACTGAGAACCTCCTCCTTTTTTTGAAGTCGGTTAAAAATAGGTTTATATGTCACAGAAACACGTGCATACAAAAGACTAAAGTAGGTAAGCAGAAAACAAAATAGGTATATGTTAGTACATATGAAAACATGAGTATAAAACAGAAATAGTCGGTAGCTGCTGCTGTGATAATAGTATTTTACCCCAAATGACATTGAACGGAAAAATAAAGAAACAAGATTTAGGGGTATGAGGAACAGGGTGTAAAGTTCACTCATCCACCATAGAAAAGGGAGGATCCTCGAACCAGACGGGTGTTGTGTCTGGCGGGCAACTGCCCGACGGTTTGAAGTTGAAATCTTGTATGTATGTCGATCGCTCGGATGCAGGATTTGTGTGACGTCATGTTTATGATGCGTAGTTCGTATGTGGCGGTGTAACCGCTACAAAGATATTAATTTTCAAGACTCTACACTTCAAATAGTTAAATGCAACCCTCAACATTCAATACACATCCTTACACATTAATTATTCATATACAAAGAGATTACACGTGCTTCCCGCATACCACGAAGACGCAAAACCGGAGCTAACGTAGCGGTTATTAATTAAAAAATAATAAACCAGTTCTGAGTACCGGAAAATTTTAGAGCTTATATGGAGATACAGTTTCGCCGACGAGGAAATTGTGAGATTACTGAGAATTTATTTTAGCATGAGCTAGCTTAGGTTAATACTATCTGTTACGAGTACTGCCCTTACCTGAAAACTTGAGTATATTATAATAATTATGGTAAAATTTACCAGAAGTGTGTGGAACGGCGCGGCGTTTCTCTTTCCTGAAAACTCGGGATACAGTACGGCTGCCCCATTTCAAAACCTAGTAAGGACTTAAAACGAAATTTTACAGGAGAGCGCAGAAACGTACATACAACAAACAGCCTTTGAAAAGTCCAGGTTTTGAAATGGTTAAAGTAACTAGGTTTGAAAGTGATCACGGGACAGTGAATGGTGCACTTACTAGGTTTCGATGTTTAAATATATCTGCATATAAGTGAGTTTTCAACGCTGGTGTTTTTGTATTTGGTGGGGGCTTATTAGATTAGCAAGATTATGCAATAAAACGATTTTTGTAAAAAGTGTCTCTTACTAGGTTTTGAAATGGGGCAATACCTAAAACACGTTATTTAAAAGATGAACGAATCCTTTAGTAATCATGGCAATGGTATAAATACATTAGTACCGGATACAATTTTTATTTACCCGATACAAATTTTACAGAATATTGAGCTGTTACCACTGTTTGCTACTTTTGAATAATTTTGTTCACCATAATCCGTATTCGGTTCTAAAGACAAAAACGTGTTAGATACCTATAGAAAACCCACAACTTGGAAACATGAGTATACAATAATAACATGGTTAAACTCAAACTCAAAGCATTTATTTCAATTAAACGATTTACAGGCACTTTGAATTGTCAAAGAGTCGGTCAGGTCAGAAAGTTGAAACTAGTTACCCATTCTAAAACGTAGATCTCTATGGAGAAGAACGGGTAAGAAACTTAAAGGACACTCTTTTAAATATAGATAATTATGTATTACAAAATCCTGGGTACATTATTCTTATTGCTTCTATATTTGAGAACAATGTACAAAAAATAATCAAAAGTATTTGAAAATATAAGATTAAAAATATGCCCTGGCAGATAAGAGATAACCAGTCTCAACTGACGGCGCCCGTTCACGAACATGACGCGTGGATCAGCAACATCCAGCTCAACCATTTTGTAGGGAACCGAATGATCCAACACACTCACCACCATCAGCGAGACGTTTAAGTGAGCATGATAAACTTTCAACTGCCATACTCCAAAGTGTGTAGAACGGCGTTTCTCTTTGCTATTTAGAGGTATGAGAAACAGGATGTAAAGTTTACTCATCCTCTTTAGAAAAGGGAGGATCCTCCGACCAGACGGGTGTTGTATCTGGCGGGCAATTGCACGACGGTTGATATCGGATAGTCTTATATATGTCGTTTGTGCGGTAAACTCTAATTGCGCGATGCAGGATTTATGTGACGTCAGGTCTTTTTGATGCGTAGTTCGTATGTGGCGGTGTAACCGCTACAGCTGAAAGCTCGGAAAAGGTACTTAATTATGTAACTAATTGAGATGACCGAAGCCTTTAAAACTCTAAACAAGAAAACTGGTCTGGTTGGAAAATCTGGTCAGGAAAATCTCTGAGTTGGTTTCTGTATTGCTTTTCAGAGTAGTCAGATAGAAAAAACCTACATCTAGTTTTGACCCATAATTACTTTCGACGATTGTGTTTTTCTCAACCAATTTATAGAAATAAATATAATTTATCATCTTTTAATAATGATAATGATAGTATACATAGACATATTCATATCGGATGCAAATGTTACCAAATATACCTGGGGGCCTACCACCAGCACAAAAGCAGTATTATTTTAATATTACTTCAGTGGAAGAAAGAGATGGAGCTACACGTCCTGTAGAGCTTCATCTCTTTCCCACACTGAAGTAATATTAAAATAATACTGCTTTGTGAGCTTGTGGTAAGCCCCTGGTCGACCTAGCTCTACTCGTGTGAAAATAGAGAAACGAATTTTCCCAGAACTGAGACCTAGCTAGATCGACATTAATTTCGCCCCCGTAAACCCCTATATTGCAACTCATCGAAATCGTTAGAGCTGTTTTCGAGAACGTGATTACAAATTTACATACAAATATTGCTCATTTAATAGTATATGATATTAATAGGAAACACCCATACGAAGGCGGCACTAAATTTAATCTTGCGGTGCGTGCGGTGCATTATATCTATCACTTTGATATTACCCATAATCGTTTGATTTCACTTCAAAGGTATCAATCAATTCGAAGAAAACCGATAGGGACATCGTGGCCCCCGGCAACAGGGCAACCGAAGGAACACAGGTGGGTTTTAGTCAGTAAGAGTCTGACACGCCCTCCCGCTCCACCCAGAGCGGGAGACATTATTGGATAATTTCCAACGCAAAAAAAAAAAAAATGTGTCAATCAATAAATGCTTCTCATCTAACGTAGGTATACACGCTTTTACATAAATTGAATCAAATTAAATTAAGTCTCCATCAACAGTTCATTATGTTCCTTAATTGTTAACCAACTTACCTGATAAGGGCAAACGATAATAACCTTAAATAATTAATTCATAATTTTGACATAGTTATATAGTACAGTTTGTGTAAATTATTTCATCACCACTGCTCTTAAAACGATGAAGGAAAACATCGTGAGGAAACCGGCATATCTTAGAACCGAAAATTCGAAGACATGTGACATCTACCAACCCGCACTGGGTCCGCGTGGTGGATTACGGCCCACGCCCTCTCACAGAGAGGAGGCCTGTGTCCCAGCAGTGGAAACATTTATAGGCTGATGATGATGATGATGATATACAGTATCACAGATGAATACAGATGGTTCAAGGTAACAAGAACTTTCTTCTAGTCAGCGGGTTTGAATGTTTACAAGGTTTGTTTTATGCTAATGCAAATAATTTGGATAGTTAATTTATGTAGTTAATTGATTCAGGCATGACCTTTCAGAAAGCCATTACAAAATACAATAGACGTGGATATATTTAGTAACCTGTTCAGATCAGAGTGAGCCTTATCGCCTTGACGGGCGATAAGGCTCACTCTGCGATCAGCGCTCGGTGTTACAACACGCCGTGTTCGGGTTCGCGACAAGTCAATCGTCATCCTGAGGATGCCTCGTTGAGAGGTGAAACACGTGTCGATGTGTTTCTAGGTTTATATGGTTCTTTAGAAATAGCTAAGCAGAACAGTAACCTAATTGCGTAACTTATTTTCGTAAACAATTATGCCTAATTTGTTTCATTTTGACAGTTCAACAACATTCATTGCGTTATTTACGTTGTTGAGCAATTTTTTTTTCCAACTTATAAAGCAATGGATTAGCAATCTGTTACAAATCGAAACAGATTGTGTTGTATTACGCAATTAGGATACAGGTTACTAAATATATCCACGTCTATTGTATTTTTTAATTTATGTAGTCTTAAGTAGGGTAAATTCGTTAGAGATGGCCGTACGGGAGAGTTGGCCAATAAGTATATTTTGCTCATTTATTTACAAGGTGGCGCTGTATTTGAATTAATACACTTCGTATGCCACCACGAACAATATCCAAACAAAACATTGCGCAAAAATAAGTAAAAAAGTAAGTAAATTGGCCTTAATTTAATTTAGTAGTTGTGAAATTTTATAGTAGGTTCGTATACCATCCGGAAATACTAATATTTTTATTACCTATTTGTGTTTTTGGGAGTGTATTGTGTTTGGTGTATATTTTTCTTCGTTTTAACCTCAAAATGGGAAAGTAATTGTAATTCGTAAGTTTAAAAATTGAGCTGGCCATCTTACCCGGACAAAAAGGAGAGATGGTCATATAACGGCTGTCAAACAAATAGAAAGAAGGTCTGAAAGTAACACTAGAAAGGAGAAATCAATATTATGCGATACATCTGGTGAAGAAGACGCAGAAGATGAAGCTGATAATTGTGCTGGATGTAGCGAAAAATATTACAAAACCCGTCTCATGAAGATTGGCTTCAATGTTCGATCTATAATCTGTACCCCACATGAGAATTGTACACCTTTTGATGACATGTGCTTTAAATGTGGACAGAAGAAGAAAAAGGAGCTCCAGCAAGCATAAATCAAAGAAAAGGGGAAAGGCAGAGGCAAATCTAGTGCCGGCCATCTGTCTCATACCACTACGGCCATCACTACCGTATATACCGGGTGAGACGGCCAGTTATGTTTTTTTTAAATATTTTTTTTATGGATGTTCCTCATATTATAAAAATATCTTTATGCTGATTTTCGAAAGACTGATTATTGTTGATTTTCTTAAAAATAAAAGTCTAATTGTCATCTCAATATTTTCAGTTTTATTTAACCCTAAAAAAACTATGGCCATCTCTAACGAATTTACCCTAAATATTTTTTTTTTTCATTTGGCGAATTCTTTGTTTGTAATCGTTGAATAATAAGCAATTAAGTGCAGCAAAAACTAAAATGATTATTGAATATAAAGGATAGAGTAAGGCAGCTACCAACTCCTTATAGAAATATTAATCTGAAGTAACACAGTACCTGTTTAGTACCACAGTGGTAGAGTCCGACCGAATCTCGTTTCCGGTTTTCGGCAATTTCCGGCAGAAATATCAATTTTCAGGCATTTTCATTTTCTTCCGAAAAAAGGTTCATCGGCAGTGAAACAATTAATTTTTTCAGAGAAAATCGTTACAGTAAACAAAAACTGTACAACAACTGAGAAATTGCAGAAAATTGTTTTTTCTCGCATATCAGATTGTTTGTTAATAATTATGCCTTTGAGAAAAGTATAAAATAAATTTTCGTGCGATTCAAGTTTAAACGGTTTCGTTCAATGATTAAATTCAAATTCAAATCATTTTTTTCGAGTAACATATGCTCATATTATTATTAGAATAGGCATACACATTTACAAATAAAATTCAAATAGAATTTAAAAAAAAGAAAAGTAAAGTAAGTAAAGTTTTAAGTTAATTAATAGAATTAAAAGATTGACCTTGTATTTATTTTACTTTTACCAAACAGAAACATTCGTTTTCGACCGAAAACAATAAACCGTTTTTGGCCGGAGTCTACACAGAAATAATATTAGTTTGAAGTCGATAAGTAATGCATTGTTTGAAAATACTTGTCATATCTATAGTCATTAAATATGTCATCAACATCATCATCATCAGCCTATAAATGTTCCCACTGCTGGGACACAGGCCTCCTCTCTGTGAGAGGGAGCGGGCCGTAATCCACCACGCGGGCCCAGTGCGCAAAACGTACGTTGGTAGATGTCACATGTCTTCGAATTTTCAGTTCTAGGACATGTCGGTTTCCTCACGATGTTTTCCTTCACCGTTTTGAGAGCAGTGGTGATGAAATAATTTACATAAAGTAAAGCGCCTGTCTGGGTTCGAACCTACGACCTACAACTCGTAAGTCGCGGCCGTTACCACTGGGCCACCACTGCTCCAATTAAATATGTAAAGCCGCTTTAATTGACTAAAACTAAAAAAACTTCACATAAAACGTGACGTGATGCACTTCACGTGTAGTTTGCTTTAGGCTGGTTTTCCTGTCACGCTGACCGCACGCTGATATACGGCATGACATACATACAATATGTATGTAGTTAAAGCGCTGAGCGGTCAGCGCAACTCAAAAATGCTACCTACATTTTGACCCATCAGTGTTGACCGTCAGCATGCGGTCAGCGTAACAAGAAAACCAGCCTTAACCTGGGTCAAATTTAATTTTCATTCTTTCTTATTTCTTTAACAAATTACAGAACATAATTATAATGAGAAACAAAAGATACACACACAGACACACCATGAACTTTTTAGCGAAAACACCGTTATTCTCGAAATTACCTAATTCATCAGCTCTTAGTATAAAACATCCGTCGTTTGCTTCTGACAATGTCCATTATCAAATTCACAATTTCACATAATTCAAAAATAACACCGGTCCTGTTAAAGGGTTCCGGAAATTTGTTTGTATTTTTTGGGAAAATCTCGAATATTCCATAAATTTAACAGTGTCAGTATCAGCCGTAAGGTCTTTGTGCTCAAGCTCGCAGAATTCCGTTACCGAATGGAAATAAAAACATGCCAGTTATAATTTTGGAATGCCATAATATGTATTTTTGTTCATGATAATATATGTTGCGTTATGTGTGGCTTCGCATTACGTTCTGAATCTGAATACCATGCGGTCGGAAAATGTATTCGAAATTGGAATTATTTTATTTGGATTATTTCTTTTTTATCTTATTATCACCAACACGACCTATATATTGTTTCTACGTGCAAATGTGATCATTTTCGTATGTGTACTTACATGAAGTATGTAAAGCAGGTAATACTATTGTCTTTCATGAATATCTAAAGCTCCTTGTTAGCGGCTTATAAATAAAAACATATATTTAACAAACTCAATTAAACAACCCTCTGTCTTCTTCAAAAGTCACAAGTCCATTGCACTGAAAGTCACTGAATTTTAAAGAAAGACTTAAGTTATTATGACGCCGACAAATTATTACTCCCCGTAGGCTCAGAATTATAATAAATCTTGAGATTTTCTCACCGCCTCCCATTAAGATTAATCGATTCAACAGTTTGATTGACAGTGCAAATTTGAGTAGAATTTGAATACTATTTGCTGAAGAGTATCGTTTGAGACTAATGAACTGAAGTCACAACAGCACGCGTAGCATGACCACCGTAGAAACGAGTTTTGTCGACGGAAGAATAGACAAAATGACAGATTGTGATCGTTTATCTGTCATTTTGTCTATTCTTCCGTCGACAAAACTCGTTTCTACGGTGGTCATGCTACGCGTGCAGTTTTAAAACAAATAAATCGTTAAATGTCTCCATGATACGTTGTTAAGGTGATAGACAAAGATTTGTTTGCGGAAATAAATTTCAATACCTATATAGAATGCGTCATACAGCCGCACGGGTCGATCCTTCAGGTAAAGCTACGCTTTCCGAGGTTGGTCCGTGAATGGATGACCGAGATACCGAGACTCCTCCGTGCCTCGGAAAGCACGTTAAGCCGTTGGTCCCGGCTGTCATTCGTGGATCTTTGACAGTCGTTACGGGTCGTCAGAAGCCCGAAAGTCTGACAACCAGTCTTACCAAGGGATATCGTTTTACCTGTTACTGGGTTGTGAAGATCAGATAGCCAGTCGCTCCATGACTGGTATTCAGCTGCATCCGATTACACTGGAAGCCGACTCCAACATAGTTGGGAAAAGACTAGGCAGATTGATTGAACTAGTAATTAAATAAGACAGCAAATAATTGATAATTTAAACTAATTTACTGTCGTGCGCAACATTCACAGTGTCAACACAGAAATCAAACAAACCAAGCAGATAAATGAGACAGTATAAACACAACCAAACCGCACACCGCCAATCAGAGCGCTTCAAACCGCACCGAAGTGACATCTAATGAAACCGCATTCGTTCACACTCCACGTAACCAATGACAGCTTAGTAATACGAACCGACCAACAGTTTTTGTAATTACACGACCTAGCGACATGAAGTGACTTCGAGAGTCGAGATATGACAGCAAAAACTGTCTCGGAGCATCCTTAGTTTTAATTTATTTTTGTCCGAAAGTTTGATAAAATGTGGAAAATCATTCATTGTAAAAGTAATTAAACTATAGTTACTTACTCTATTATAGACATACTAGCTGATCTCGTGGGAATATTGGGATAAAAATAATCCTTTGTCTTAATCCAGGTCATGGTCTACCCATGTACCAAATTTCATCCAGATCTGTTCAGCTGTTTTAGCGTGAAAGTGTAACAAACATATAAAAAAAAAATTACTTTCGCATTAATTAAAATTAATATAGTTAGGATTATAATTTCTAAACCAATGCCTGCATCGTTGGTCTAGTGGTCACAAGAGCCACTGCTGAGTATGCGATCCTGGGTTCGATTCCCGAGTCGGGAAAAGTGTTATTGGGTTTTTCCATCTAGAATTACGCAGTAGCAGCCCGGAGTCTGGATCAGTAGTAGTTGATAGAAATAGGCTCGCCCCCTGTTACATGGGACTTAAACATAACTGGCGAAATGTGGGTGTACAGATGTACCTCTGCCTAACCCTTCGGGGATTACAGGCGTGATGTTATGTATTCTAAATCAATTATAAATCGCAAATCAATTGGTATATTGGCGTGTGCTAGCTGACATAATGGCTTATAATTTAAATTATGGTTTGTATTGCGTAATGTTTTTCTAACTGAACGGACAGTCGTGCTGCTGGGGAGTTTGTTGCGCCACTTCTTCCCAGCTAAAGCACCATGAATTGGTGAAGGGTGGGCGTTTTAGGGGAATGTCTTATGTAATTTTGACGTGACTTTTGAATTTTGAATACCGCAATGAATAAGTTTTCACAGTCATAGCTTACATCAGGAACCATTAAATTCTCTTCTCCATAATATTTTACGCTACCTAAACTTTAATCCCAAACAATACGTTTTAAAATTCAATTAAAGTTAGACTCCACTGCAATAAGCGAGCGGTGAATATAATTATTTCTAATATTAGAGCTGAGTGTAAGTAATGCAGTACAGAAATTTAATTTACCCCGAAGCTGAGAGAAGTCGGTTCGGTGTGGCGGATCATCCCTTAAGCTTTCATAATATAAAATGCATTTTCTTTTTCGTGTAAAAAGTATTGCATGGAGTGTTTGTCAACCTTTGTAGTCGTAGAAATTATTTCCATAAATATTATATTATTCTTTAAGGAGATATGACGTCTGGTCGGTACTTTTTTTATCAACATGGAGTTATGTCAAAACTTTATACTTTGTGTAAGAATTTAAGTATCTAACGGGTGTAAAAATACTCTTAATGAATCCCGAAAAGAGTCACTTGTTCTTCCCGTTATTACGTTTTTTTTTGTGATTACGGAGACAGATTGATTAACATCCGCTTATGACTCGTTACTATGTACAAGTCAATCAATCAATCTGCGTAGTCTTTTCCCAACTATATTGGGGTCGGCTTCCAATCTAACTGGATGTAGCTGAATACCAACTAGTATTTTATATAATAAATTTTATTTTTAATAAATTTTTTATTTCAAAAAGTAGTTTGTACATAGTATACAAAGTTGTCTTATATAATTAGATGTTATAAATAAATAGAACCAGTACAACACATATAAAAATGGTCATAGGACTCCCTTTCCTAAACTAGGCAGAAAATCTGTCTGTATCTTAGGAAAGAGTATCCATTCACAGTGAGTCTTATTACGGTTACAAAAAAAATTTTTTGGTACGTGCAGCAGGCGAACAAAGTACTTAATATTAAAATAAAGTATAAAAATAAAAAGAACAAAAAAATTAAATAAAACATGAGTGTGTGTGGGTGTATGGGTGTGTGTATGGTTGTGTGTTGGTGTATGTGTGTGTGTGGATGTGTGTGTGTTTGGGTGTATGTGTGTGTGTGTGCGTATGCGTGTGTATGTGGGAGTGCTTACATACCTGTGTTGTATGAGTAAGTGGATGTGTTGTGTTCAAATGGAGTGTCTGCCTGTCTGACCTCCACAACCCAGTTAGAGAGTAACACGATACTCCTTCGGTAAGACTGGTTGTAAGACTTTCGACTTCCGACGTACCATAACCCGTTATAACTTTTATTACAATATTTGAGCATCCAACCTTTTTCAGAGCCAAGTCAATCGCATGCGATGTTCAAATACCAATGACTCGTATATCCAATAAATAATATTCAATATGAATTTGTAATAAAGGCGTTTATGCATGGATCAAAAGACACGACATATTATGTATCTCCAATTTGTTCATTTCCTTTATGTTCATAAATATGTAAATCACGAAGAAAATGATGAAGGTACACTGTACCTACGTACAGTGTACCTTCATCATTCTTCTTCCTGTCCACTCCGTGTCCCTGTCCTTCTCCCAATTTACCTACTTATTTGAGTACAGCGCAACATCTTTTGAAGTGAAAACTTCTTTAGGCGCGTTGGGCATTTTTGAGATGGGAAAAAACAATTGAACTCGCGACACCGTTACCGGACCTTATTTTTGTAAACGCGATTGTGCTCTTTATTTATGTTACGTTACGGATCAATGTTCAATGCAAGTATTTTTACTTTAAAGGTTTTGGAAGTATATATATTTTTTTGTAAACGCGATTGTGCTCTTTATTTAGAACAGATTACGGACCAATGTTCTATACAAGTATTTTTCTTCTACCAAGGCGATTTTGTTCAAGTTTTCACAGCCATTTTCTTCCACACTTCTCTATTAGGTGTTATCTCGGTAGTCACTCCCATTCTATCCATATCATCTCTCACACAGTCCATCCATCGTTTCTTTGGGCTTCCCCTACTCCATCCACATTCATACTCAAAACTTTCCTCACGACATTTTCCTCATTCCTCCGCATCACATGTCATGCTAATGCCCATACCAGGCCTCCGTCACTCTATGTACTTGCGCGCTATAATTACCTACCGCCCGGCCGAGCGATCTCGGGCCGTTTGCGGACCTTATTCAGTGCGGTTTTCGCAAGCGAAGCGCACGCATGTTGTTCAATTTTACAACTGTACGCTTGAGCATTTAGGCACATTTTAGCATGCAGCGGTTGCTGACGCGACGAAGTAGGCTATTATAGCAGTAGGTATTGGAAATTTTCTACTGAGTGAACTATCTGTTACGTAGTAACTATTTAGTAATCTGTGCCCATACCATGACAACCGATCTCCACACACCTTTTCAGTCACCGGTGTCATTTTCAGACTTACTTTTAGACCTACTTAACACTTAATATTTTATACTGCTGGAACTAAACGGTTTGGGGTTCGTCAAAGGTAGCTCCAACTTCATCTATGGATTACGAGTTAAAGTAGGTATAAGTATTGCTATGTTTTGAAATTTTATGACCAAGAAAATATTCTTTTAAAAAAATAACTGACTAACTTTACCAAAACCGAAAATCCCATGATTTTCAGGACTTATTTATTCTCGCCTCTATGTCAGTTGGATCAGCCGGATGCTGAACTTCGAAACCCTAAAAATGCCTATAGCCTACAAGTAAACCTTTATTCCAGGCAGTAATTAGTTGACTCCAGTCTATATTTAGAATAGTCCCTAGGTAGTCTATAAAAAGTATCTCTGTGCACTTCATTAAGCATCTAAAAGTACGCAAATAGAACCATTTCTATTTTCGTAATTTTACTTTAATATATACCCCAGACCACCCGGTTCCTGTTAATTTTTAATTTCCTCGCATTTTGAGCGAACTCCGGTATAATAAAGAATAGAAAGTTACTTTTTATAACCTGCACAAAAAACCGAAACTCGTTAAATTTTACAGGCAGGTACTTACATACCTTTTTTTTTTTTTTTTTTTGGGTGGGAAATTATCAAATAACTTCTCCCGCTCTGGGCGAAGCGGGAGGGCGTGTCAGACTCTTACTGACTAAAACCCACCCGTGTTCCTTCGGTTGCCCTGTTGCCGGGGGCCACGATTTCCCGATCGGTTTTCTTCGAACCCCCGGCAGGCATTGGCCCTAGTGGACCCCGTCAATTCTGCTGACATCTCTTTGAGGCGCGCGTGGAACACAACGCGCCGTCGACCCGGGCTTGGTCCTTATCGGACGGCGAGCTACCCATTGCTCACCGTCCGCAAGGTACTTACATACCTGCCGTTCAAACAATCAATTAATTAATTCTGTTATACCGTTTTATAGGGTATGGATGATATGGTAAAAGCGACATTATTTAGATTCTACTAGCTACTAATTAAAAGAGTTCATTTTGAAATAACAACAACTATTCAAAGCAAGATTTTCAACGTATCAATGGGCACCTAGATTCAATCAGACACACAGTAAAATCATTTTTAAAGATTCGAATCGGAAAATCTATTCAACTCGAAATTTCTCCGTGAATACAAAGCTCTTATAACATAACATAGCATAGCTTAGCATTATGCTAGCTAGATATAAAGCTAGCTAATTAGACAGATACCTCGGTGCAACCGCTTCGGAAGCGATTAATCGAGTAAAAGCAATTACCGACGTTCTGACATCGCCTGCCCGCACCAATTACGAACCGTTCTTTATGTAGCGCCTTCCAATAAACATTAAAAAGGAATCCCGCGCTGGTCAATTAGAAAGAAGGTTTTATGAAATAAACTGGGTGGTTTTTTTCATGATTTTTCCCTCAGACTTTAACTAAAATCCTTACCTTAGACTGAATCTAAGGTTTTAAATGGTATTGAGTTAAATTGAAAAAGTGTAAATCTTCTGAAAAATTCAGCTAACATACTTACATACACTTACGTCTTTTTCCCATATGGGTAGGCAGAAACTAAGTATCTGAACGCCACCTGCTACGATCCTTACATACTCCTTTTACTTCAAATTCAACTATACTCCATTTGAAATAAGATTAGACATTTAAACAAACCTTTTTTACAGTCCGTTCAATCGATTTTGACTTCTAATGCGTAGGCATAAGGATGGCATTAAAAGCAAAAAAGTGGTTACAAACCAACTGTTTACTGCAGCTGCTATTTGTCATGCCACCAACGCAATAGAAGTCAAAATCGGTTGAACGGACTGCAAAAAAGATTTAGTTAAATGTCTAATCTTATTTCAAATGGAGTATAAGTATCTATAATTTACCCAGTGGTAAGAATAATCTTTCAAAAATAGTTTAGAAGACACGGTGACACCTTCCGTGTACTGATGGTGAAACTAGGGTGGTTTTAGTGAGGTAAGAAACCCACACTCCCCGGTCTTATTTCCAAAGTCCGGGCGTCTTTAAAAAGTTTCCTAATGAAAACAAAAAAATATTACATTAGTTAGTTTTTTATTAAATATAATTAAACTACTTTGAATAAAAGAGCCATTTTCAATTGGGTTCCTCCTATGGCAGAAACGAAGTTAAAAAAAAATTACTCAATTAATTGATTTTCTCGCAAGCGACAATGTTTTCAGGTTTGATACATTGATTAAGATGGATTTTTTTTAAACCATTTTGATTTTTTTTTCGTTTCTGCAGGATTAAATCAATTTTTGATAAATACAATATTAATCTCCATTAAATTATCTATACAATGGTATATAAATTAAGTAGGTTCTGTATACTAGCAGGAGTGTATCGATAATAACAGTTGCAGAAAGGAGGCAAAACAAATTTTTCGATAGCACAGCACTCGCATGAGGAGTCGTGCAATATATTAGATTAATTTGAACTTGGTATTTATTAGTAAGTACTAACAGCCGCTCGGGTCGATCTGTCAGTTAAGCTACGCTTGCCGGGGTTGGTCCGTGGATTGGTGACCATTTCTACATACCGAGACTCCTCCGTGCCTCGGAAAGCACGTTAAGCCGTTGGTCCCGGCTGTCATTCGTGGATCTTTGACAGTCGTTACGGGTCGTCAGAAGCCCGAAAGTCTGACAACCAGTCTTACCAAGGGGTATCGTATTACCCAGTTACTGGGTTGTGGAGGTCAGATAGGCAGTCGCTCCATGTAAAATACTGGTATTCAGCTGCATCCGGTTAGACTGGAAGCCGACCCCAACATAGTTGGGAAAAGGCTAGGCAGATTGATTTTTTTATTAGTAAGTATCATGAAACCACTTATCTGTTCCAATAAAATGAACTCATTTATTTTATTTCCGACGCAAACAATCAAATTGACTTTCACCGAATCGTTATAATTACAGATTATCGAGCATCATTGCTAAGTACGGATCAAATACGAACAATGTTTAATGTTACATGTTTTATACGAACTTGAGGAATTAACTAATTAAGTGCTGCTGAGAGCAATTGAATAAAAGTACCTGTCGAAAATGTAGAATAAATACTTTTACTTGGAATTCCAATTGGCAGGCAAAATACTGAAGTACGTTGCCTGCTAATTCCAATTTCAATAAGCTTTAAGTATTTTTTTTAAAGATTGTGTGAGATCAATAAAATTACTAAGTATTAATTAATGATGCTCAATTTTCAGAAATAAGTAGTTAGCGTCGAACGAAATAATTGAAATAAATGAAAGTAAAAGGTAGAATAAATTCAACATTTCTGTACTACGCAATCGAAAGTCCTGGCTCCGCTTTCAATAGGTTCTTATAGCGACCCCATTGAACGATCACTAAAATTTTACTGAGTATCTTCTGCTTAACAAAAATCCTTAATTCATTAATTTACTGACAGACAACGCAGAGCCTAAACCACTGGATCTAAAATATTTGCACATGAGGACGAAAGGATTAAAAAAAATCCATTCCCTAAAGGGGTATCAAAATCAAATAAATAAGTCGAAGTCAAATAATTTATTTCAATGAGGCACATAAAAGGCACTTTTGAACGTCAAAATTTACAAAAAATAGAATTGATTCTAGTCGCCCCTTCCAAAAGGTAGCTTTCGTATGGAGAAGAATGGGCAAGAAACTTCACCATTACTCTTTTAAAATGTTTTACAATATATTATTTTGTATACATTAATTATATTTGAAGACGATGCACCTGGAATAAAATTACAATACCACAATAGGTAAAAATAATTAAAAATGAAGCAATGACAGAAAAAAAATATTATGGAATTAAATGGATATGTCACCGTATAATTATGAACTTCGTTAGTTTATAATCTATCGGTATTATTTCCGTTAAATTATAAACTGTCGAAAAATTGTGAACTGCAACGAACCATTTACAATTTAACGAATTATTTTTCGCTAGTTTATAATCTTTCCATGGGAAACCGACAAATTGTGAACTGGTATCAAACTTGCTTGCGACGTAACGCACCGTGCGCTAATATTAAATAGCCTGCCTGGCTGCGAGCAACTTGGAAGTAGCGCTCGCCGGCCGCTGCCGCGGCACCGCTCGCTTCGCTCGCTCGGCTCGCGCGCGTTTGGTCACAGTTCTAACCTAACCTAACCCATTTCACCAAGTTCACAATTTTTCGACAGTTTATAATCTAACGGAAATAATTCCGACAGATTATGAACTAACGGTAATCACAATCTTACGGTGACAGATACATGGTGTTCACATATTTACAAGCATTGTAAAAGTAGGTACCTAAACGATATTCCTAAATATTTTTTACAAGTAATACTAATAATAAGTCAATGTGTGTGACTTTGACTTTGACAAATAATCACAGAATGTAAAATCAATGTTATAATAATTAATTATACAATTAAATTAGCAACCAGTTTGATTTTGTCTAGACTCTAAATTGTCCTACGGAGCTAGACCATCATGCTTCCAAGCATTCTTATCTTGGATAAAATCCTCTAATTTGTAATATGCTTGTTTAAATAGGGGATGACAGTTTGTGAGAAAGTTCGTTGGGCACTCAGCTTGTATTTTTGTAGTTTGGCTTCTGCCCACGTCTTCGTTCGAGCCCTCAAGAATTGGACTATGTAATGCAAAAATATTTTTTCAAATCCGACTGGTAGTTCCGGAGTTTATCGCCTACATACAAACTTACAAACAAACAAAAAAAAGTTATCTCTTTATAATATTAATTATAATATTATATTATAGTATAGACAATCAAGAAGAGAGGATTTTTTTCACTGAGTGAATGAATACTGCAGCTGTTTAATAGATATGGATTTAATACACTTGGCTTGGATATTAGGGCGCCATTTGAGTCATATTGACATAGGAAGTATCCTGTCCAAGATTCCTATAAGCCACTACAAGTAAGCAATAGTCTATTATATAATAATTTATGACAAGACAACAATGTGGCTTGCACAATACTGTATCATAATATTGATCTTTCCACAAGCAACATAGTTGATTAACAATTACGTGTTGGAGACCATGACAAATAAATAAATTATTGCTCAAACAGACGCATTGCGTCGTCTTCTGACTATAAACATTACTAGTAAAACGCTCAATACACAACGCCTCTATTTCCTGTAGGGTTAGGCAGAGGTGTATCCAACGTACACCCACATTTCGCCAGTTATATTTAAGTCCCATGTAATAGGGGCGAGCCTATTGCCATCAACCGGGCACCAATCTCTCCGGGCTGCTACTGAGAAATTTCAGATGGAAAAACTTAATAATACTTTTACCGACCCTGGAATCGTACCCAAGAACTCATGGTCAGCAGTAGCGCTTGCGACCACTAGACCAACGGGACAGGCGCTGTATACCCATTAAGTATGTAAATGATATTGACAAAGATTTGGCAAAGAATAAGACTCTTTTTAATATTTTTAACCCCCCACGCAAAAAGAGGGTTGGTATAAGTTTAACCGCTATGTGTGTGTCTGTCTGTGGCACCTTGGCTCTTTAACGGGTGAACCGATTTGAATGCGGTTTTTTTTATTTGAAAGCAAGTTTTCTAGCGATGATTCTTAGATATATTTTATCAAAATCGGTTCAGCCGTTAGAAGATTATCAGCTCTTTTCTAGTTGAAGAATGAATGTGAGTATCTTCCACAAGTCTGATCGATTTGAAATTTGGTATTCTGTAACTTCAATGATATTAGAAGAACATAGTAGCATTGAACTGATGCTGCAGCGTTACCTGGAATTTGCAGGATACCCATCTCCCTTACCAACTTACAGCGCAGTTATCGTGTTTGAGCTCATTGGAATGGTCTCAATGAATAGGTTATAGATAGATGGTGAACAGAGTCTGGTGATGGAGTAGAAATATGGAAAGAGAAATGAGGAAATGTTTTAAATTTTAACTATTAAGATTGTACTTGTGTTTAAAAGTGCGTAGGTATCAGGAAAAGGGTGCTTACCAGAACCGATCGCTATGGAAATCATAGGCGAGTCTATGTGCAACTGTATCCCTCTATTGTCTCGGGTCTGTTTCAGAAGTATCTCATAAAAGTGGAAACAAACCCTGTTCCTACCTCCATTTTTATGTTAGTGAGTACTTAAGAACTATATTAGTAAACCACAAAAGAGACATACGAAATCAAATTGATACGTGGAGTGTGATCCAGTGCCAATGAAAAATGAACCGTGTAACTTGTCCGCCATTACTTTCAAAATGCTGTTGGAGGTTGTTCGGATACGGTGCAATAAGGAAACCGCTTTCTTTCTCACGATGTCATGAAAGCCATCAATCCGAGCTTCCATAAACATGCCAGACGCACCACAGTATCTCGGCAGTTCCAACAGCATCCTTTTTTTTTTTTGTTTGGTTGGGAAATTATCAAATAACTTCTCCCGCTCTGGGCGGATTGGGAGGGCGTGTCAGACTCTTACTGACTAAAACCCACCCGTGTTCCTTCGGTTGCCCTGTTGCCGGGGGCCACGATGTCCCTATCGGTTTTCTTCTAACCCCCGGCAGGCATTGGCCCTAGCGGACCCCATCCATTCTGCTGACTTTTCTTTGAGGCGCGCGTGGAACACAACGCGCCGTCGACCCGGGCTTGGTCCTTTCCAACAGCATCCTGAAAGCGTTGTCTAAACTAATGTTATTAAAATATACGAGTTTGTATGTATGGGATAATCTTCGAAACTACTGATTCGATTCCAAAAAATATTTCATTAATGGGAAGCTACAGTTTTACTGAGTGTCATATGATATACTTTATGTTAAAACAAGAACTTTTACGTGGACGTAGTCTCGGGCAGAAGTTAGTTATAGTATCTACACGTAATAAAGCGATAAAAAACCTTTCCGCACATCCACAAGCAGCTGCAAAATTAATCTTGTACAAAATGAACAAATGTAATAAAAACGGTCTTATTAAGAATTATAGCACCCAAAGGGAAAGCTCTTGATAATTATATAAAGAGGGCTTCTTTGCCAATTAACACCCTCTAGCCTCCCTTTGAGTGGACGCGCCACCTTTTAGCTGTCTAACTAACAAGTGCGCACTGATTTCTATTTTTTGTACTTAATTAATTACATCTTTATTTCGTTAGTCATTTTAATGTATGGTGTCCTCTTTTTTGCAGAGCAAAATATGCGTACATAATTTATAAGCTAAGTCTTAAAATAATAATAATTATGTAGATATGTCGCAGTAAGATGGTTATAGCCGTAATATAGTTATATCCCTAGAGATATAGCTATATATCGTAATATAGTTATATGGAAGCGATTCATAATTGTCGGAGTGCCCTAATTTTGTTACTGCGACAAATTTCGACGTAGCGCTCGCCGGACGCCGCTGCGGCACCGCTCGGCTCGTTCGCTCGCTTGGCTCGCGCGTATTTGGTCATAGTTCTATCTAACCTAACCTTACCTATTTGGTCTGAGTGCCCTAATCGTTATATTACTAGTAAGACAGTTATGAACCGCTAGGATTTGAATTTTATTTATTGTAATTGTGTCTTATTATATTGAGAAACGAAAACTAATAAAACGTATTCATTGTAGATAGAAATTTTGTATCATATTAGTTTATTTGATAAAATTGTGTTTATATGGAATAGGACGCTGAATCAAGACATTTGGTGCTTTTTTTTACGAGTTTTTCCGTGAAAACTCAAGAAATTCTAGAACTTCAATAAACAAATAAAACATTTAACTTTTCTTTTAGTTATTTTAGCTTTTATTAGAATTAAATGAAACAATGTTAATTTGAACATCAAAGTTCCATCGCCGACGGTTTTTCTTGTTAACTGAGTTCGTAAAACATTTTTAGTAAGTTCCACGAAAAGAAAAATTAAAATATGCAATATATAAAATAATAATGTCGTTATTCATAATCAAATAATTAAAATATCTTATTGCTGCTGAAAATTACAGCGTCAAAAATCATGAATTTGCGTAAAAAAAACGTGTGGCACTCGGGGACTGCCGCGGTAAAGCGATTGCATAGCATTTGTAATCTCCATACTTCCTATTTGTCAACGCTACACTTGGGATGATGACGGAAGATGACATAAAATAAAAAAATTACGGGTAAAAATTATGGGAACGTTCCCATGACAACGTTATGTTGTCATGGGAACGTAATTTTTGTTTTATGTCATCATCAGTCATTACATGGTGGGCGGAGTGGGGGGTGTTAGGTTTTTTTCGTTACGGAATTTCTTGATTCGGTCTTCGCGCTCAAAGCCCGCGATAAAAGCTATGCAATAGGTTAAAAATGTAATAGGACTTGTAATAACTTTTGGGACTCCGTCACGTTTTCGAATTGCACAAGCAACGATAGTCTCTCTGTTTTCTCTAAACAATAGCTTTGAAATCGATAAGCCTACTTCTTAGAATGTAAATAAAGCTAAAACAACATTGAAATACAAACCATCAAACTGAGCACGGACTACAAACGGCTAGCTACAATAGTTTACTTTGAATTTAGTTTACCCAACAAAAGGCAAGATAGGTAACCTACTTATAGTTTCCAAGAGACGAAAACTATCTAGAATATTAAACAACTAGCTACTCGATTTCTTATTTCTGAAAGAAGATTTATCAAAGGGTACCTACATAAATAAAATAATCGAGGCAGCTAAACAAAGGAGAACTAAATAATTCATTCGGAATACATAGGTCAAATATTAATATTCCATAAATATTTCTCATAAAAATAAACAAAATAATCGGGGTAGCTAAACAAAGGGAGAACTAAATAATGAATATTCCTTAAATATTTCTTGTAAAAATAAATAAAATAATCGAGGCAGCTAAACAAAGGGAGAACTAAATAATTAATATTCCATAAATATTTCTCGTAAAAATAAATAAAATAATCGAGGCAGCAAAACAAAAGGAGAACCAAATTATTCCAAAAGAATACATAGGTCAAATATTAATATTCCATAAATATTTCTCGTAAAAATAAACAAAATAATCGGGGTAGCTAAACAAAGGGAGAACTAAATAATTAATATTCCTTAAATATTTCTCGTAAAAATAAATAAAATAATAGAGGCAGCAAAACAAAAGGAGAACCAAATTATTCCAAAAGAATACATAGGTCAAATATTAATATTCCACAAATATTTTTCGTAAAAGCTAAAGCTAAATATATAAGGCTTGGTTATCCATTCGGAAAAATATAACGAAAAATTTCCTAGCAAAGTTTTCACTGAATTAATCATAGCAGATGAAAGGCAGTCGAGGGTGGTTTCCCTTTGTTATTAATACCTTAAATTGAACATACTTCGGTCAAGAAAACATGGTACCTTTGATCCTTATATTTTACAATACAGCAGTGAAAATAGAAACGGGGTAGGGAGCGTTAAATTGAGATATTGTTATCAAAATATTTAATGTTTTTACCGACTTTTTCATTCCCGTAATTGATTAAAAAGTAGGTATAACCATTCCGTTTTTCAATGACGCTTCTTATTGTGGCCTATAATGTTCCCACTGCTGGGACACATGCCTCATCTCTTCAAGAGGGAGTGGGCTATAATCTACCACGCGGACCCAGTGCGGGTTGATAGATGTCACATGTTTTCAAATTTTTGGTTCTAGAACATGCCGGTTTCCTCACGATGTTTTCCTTACCATTTTGAAAGCATTGGTGATGAAAATATTTACACAAAGTAAAGCACCTGCCTGAGTTCGAACCTACGACCTAGAACTCGTAAGTCGGGGCCATTACCACTGGGCCACCACAGCTCACCACTAAGTATTGTACTAGAACAAAACTGTGGTTAATTATTCAAAAGATTAAGACTTATTTAAAAATTCATTTTCAACCAGGTAGGAAGATTATGCAAAATTTAATCAGAGTACCACGAACTTGCCTCAAACACCTTTTAATATTTTAAAGGTAATCTTAAGGCTATATTAAGAGCCCATCGAATACGTAGAAGGTATTTTACAAGTATTCAACTTATTTTTCTTAACAAATTAGTGGAAAAACATCTTGAGGAAACCTTTTTTTTTGGGTGGGAAGTTATCAAATAACTTCTCCCGCTTTGGGCGGAACAGGAGGGCGTGTCACCCACTAAATCGCACCCGTGTTCCTTCAATTGCCTGTATGTTGCCAGGGGCCACGGTAACTCTTTCAGATGAACCCGCAACCCCGGCAGGCATCGGCTCTAGCGGACCCCATCAGTTGTGCTGACATCTCTTTGAGGCGCGCGTAGAACACAACGCGTCAACGACCCGGACCTGGTCCTTATCAGAAGGCGAGCCCGCGTCTACGGTGGCCGGGAATCGGCCTGCGATTCCCGACGCCTAGGGCGATCGTGAGGAAACCTGGAGTTATAGTTAATATAAGTCTAAAACTGCCAACCTGTCTTGAGTGATCAAAGCTCGTGCCTTTTCTGTATTATAAGACACCTTTGTTCTGCGATGGGTCAAGAAAAGGTTGCTATTATTTTCATAAAGATAGTGGAAACACTAAGGTTCGATAATAAACACTTTCAAAAAATTATTTCGGGTCTTTCAATTATAAAGGTTAGGTACTAGGTTTCCAACCTAACCAAAGGTTGGGAACCTAGTACCTAACCATTATATACCCTTTCAGTTTTCTATATTATTTTTCATTTAATTTGAATCAGTTAATCTACCTAGCCTTTTCCCAACTATGTCGGAATCGGTTTCAAGTCTAACCAGATGCAGCGGAATATCTTGGAGCGACCGCCTATCTGAACTCCATAACCCAGTTACTGGGTTACACGATGCCTTTTGGCATGACTGGTTGTCAGACTTTTATGGTTCCGACTACCCGTAACGACAGTCTATTTTTCATTTAATTTAAAAAAATACGAATCGACGCGAGGAAATCTGTTGGTAAACAAAATATATGTCGGATCCGGTCATTAGTACGGACACGAAACGAATCGCAAGCGCGCCACTAGCGACATCAAGAGAGTTCAATTGACACCAAAAAAGGCGCGCTTATACAGAGTCGTGATGTTTTAAGGCCAAGGCGAGGAGGACATTCAGCCTTTGGTCGCCATTGGAGTCAAGACGTCGCGGAACTGTTCTCGATTCGTGGTGCTCAGTTATTGTTAAATTACAATGTGATCTGAACTGCAAACTGTTTTTCTATTGCGCATTAACCAACACTACCCACACTACGCCCACAGTAGTTAAAATATCCCTGAAAATAACGAGAGTCACATACCCGTCTCCGACATATATATTAAACTGTATATATTGTACGTAGCTGCTTTCTTTTTCCTCTCCCGGCGTTTTTCAACTTCACTTCAATGGTACTTAAGAATTTATAAAAATAATTTCCTTTATAAAATATAGCGTTTCCTTTCAAACTTTTTAAATAAGCCGCAATGCTCCTTTTATTTATAATCAGTTGGGGAAGAGAGTAATTAGCTCTTTGCGGCAAAATGCTTGATAAATGAAGTACCTAAATGTTTTAACCTACAATCAACTTCTATCGGCTTCTATAGATTGAGTTAAGTTTAATCTTGGTGTTAAAATCTTATTTAGGTAATAGAGATATATACTTTAATTTTAATAGTTTGATAATTCAATTAGTATAAGAAGTTTATCCAGTGTATATGTCGCAGCCGTATGGTTAAATTAACCAGTTATACGAACGCCTAGGCCGTTTATTAAATGCCGATTGGATGCCTAGGCTGTTAGTTAATTGAACTAGAATCATTCAACGTTTAACAACTTAGCGTATTAAAAGTCAGCCCTTTGAAGATGACCAAAACTCAGCAAAATGACTCAAATGGTGAAAAAAAATCTGCGAGCAATTTGGAAATAGTGCTCGCCGGCCGCTGCCGCAATACCGCTCGCTTCACTCGCTCGACTCGCGCGCGGTTGCTCACAGTCCTTTTTTTTTTATCGGGTTGGAAATCCTCATGGATGTCCTCTGCCTTGGGGTGGGCAAAGGGGTCTGTCAGACTCTTACTGACTAAAACCACCCCGGTGTTCCCTCTCACACTTGCGTCGGGGGCTGCGGGTGCAAATGCGACTTCCGCTGCCCCGGACTGGTGACGACCCGCGCTCTGCGGGCCCCGATCCGTAGGGGGAGTGATACTCCCCTAATAACGTCTTATAGAGGCGCGCGTGGAACACTACGCGCCGCCATCTCGGGTCCTGTATGATGGGGGGCGACGGATAACCCCGAGTCTGCCACCCCTGGACCCATTTAGGGGGGCTGGAAGAGGGCATTATCTGCCCTCTGCCGACGCCCAGTGCGCCTGCTGCGGGACGGGAGAGTACTGGTGATCTCCCTTTCCCTTTCCGCAGCCTCCTTCTGCGAGATAACTGTTTCGCAGAAGGATACCACCGCGTCCCAGGACTCTGTACTGCCGACCATCGAACGAACTACGGTTGGCAGCGACAGGTCATTCCCCACTTCTGAAACGAGGCCACGGCGTGGCTCCTCCCATGCGACACATTCGGCCAGCGTATGCCACGCCGTGTCCTCCAGACAGTGGACGCTGTGATGGCACCGAGCGTCTGGCTCCCTGCCTATGCGACACAAGTACTTGCCGAAGCAACCGTGCCCCGAGAGCACCTGCGTCGCCCGAAACGTCAGTAACGTCGAATCTAACCTATTTCACCCAGTTCAACTAAATGACTACACGACATTCAGCCATCTGGTTAAACGTTGCGCTCAATGACTTGGCTAGTAGTCCCTCAGCTATTTAATTGGATTCAGCCGTTCAATGAACGGCTTAGGCGTCCAATTAACAGGCTAATTTAACCAGATGGTTGCGATATATATATTTTTACCTGATACTGAAAGTAAGAGAGTTATTGGGTCCCGCTAAAATAATATTGATTGGTAGATTGTAACTACCATCATAGGAACAATAGATGAACGTTGCAATCTTGAATACCTTCCGTCAGTAATAATCGCTTTACGAAATGATTCTAAAATAGTTTTTTTTTTTTTTTGTCGTAATTAATACTACAATTACTTGGTACCTATTCATTGGCATTAGCATATAAGTATAATCGGCCTATAATGTTCCCACTGCTGGGACACAGGCCTCCTGTAAATGTGAGGACTATGTCAAAGATTTCTGATACGATACTGTTACGGCAGGCTGGGGCAGTGGGGGGGAGCTATCAGCACCAGGAGTTTTGATGAACACACGTAGCAATGTGCGACTGATTGTTTGGAAGGCTGTTGCTGCGATTTCTTGACAGTTGGAGTAAATATTGTTCTGAGATTCTTATGTTAGATTAGTGTGCTTTTGTCGCCAGAAATACGTATATTCATGAAAAACAACTATCGGTTGTTTTGTTTGTGAACTGCCACTGATATTATGTCCCTTTTCTTCAAGTCCTAAATAGAGATCGGAAGATGGTCTTACTCTCGGGGTGAGAGTCATTTGAGGTCAAAATGTAAATCAAAGATGGCGGCTGCAAAAATTTTGTTTTTATTTTAAATCATACTTGAGAAAGAACTTCGTTCCTGACGGGGATCCCCCGACTGCACTAGATTTTTATTTTTTTGGTTCTTTCTCAAATAGTTTTAATGAATTTGACTACTTTATGCAGCCTACCAAAATGTCCTTTCTTTGGTATTGTTCGTCGAGTAATTGAGTTCTTCAAGTTCTAAGTTGAACTACATGATTACTGACAAATATTTGCACTGACTGGACTGATTGCAATTCATTATTAATATTCAAGTTAACTAGTTAGCCATATTTCTGATTTCCATACAGTAGTAATATTGCCAAATATTTATTACAATATTGCGACGTTGCCCACTTTTTCGATGAACGCTCTTAACCACCATCACGACAAAAACTAGTATTAAATAACAACAAATAATTCACTTATCTACAAGATTCCCAAATGTCCCAATACAATAAACGTAGAAATTATCAATCTAAAAACAGCGCTTCTACGCATATTTCGATTTCAGACCTCCCACGATTCTGTCAACAACAAACACTGTGAATCTACCTTCCATTCTTGTAAAAGGACTGTCATTTAATTGTTTCGTGTAATATGATGCGAACGGAACAATAGAAGTAGCTAATAATGTAATAATGAAAGTAGGCACTTTGTAGCTAGTTACTTGTTTCTCAAATAATTTGTCGCACTTAATTAGAAGAGTCGACGTAATGTCTTGGTGTAATCTTGCTTCTGAAGATAGCATCCGCCCTTGCTTCGCATGATTTTTATAACATTGAGATTTCTATATTTTATGTTCATCCTATACAAATAAACTATCCGCCATAAATTCTCCACGAAAACCGACTTTACCTATTTTAAAATAAAAATTATTATTATTTTATTTTATCTTAAAATTAGGATACTGAAAATGTTTCACTGTCATACTGAAACCGTACTACAAAAACAAGTTTTTTTTAAGTACCTACACCAGTTTACACCACAGATTAGTACAGATAGGACACTCCACAAAATCATTTAAATAAAAAGCGACTCTTGACACGACGCAATAAAGTGCAATTCAGGTTACACAGCACTAATTACTTATTCACCTAGAAGTTTCCTCTTTTTCTATCGCGTTACTCTTATATCTTCTGACTACGTTACGCCCACTAAATTCGACAAGTCGAGCCCGCCGCGTACCTACTAGCTTGATACCTAAAATGCGGAGTGACCCATCTGTACTCATCTGTGCCTACTCATACACAACACAAACTTGAGTAGCCAGTGTGCCATTAAATTACCAATAACAACTATATAGTCTTATCAGTTATAAAAATAATAGAAATAATAATAGTTACCTATAATTGTCCCACTGCAGGGTAAAAGTCTCTTCTCATACTGAGACAGCACGAGCATTGATTACCACGCTTGCTCAAAACGGGTTGGCGATTTCTGTTGGCCCACGTACACTAGATTTTCAACGCTCTGCTTAGCACCGAGAGTTGAAAATCCAACAGTGTGTTTTTTCGACGCACTAGGATGCACTCTGTTGAATTCTCAACTCTCATAAACACCGAGAGTTGAAAATCTAGTGCGCGATAAAATCCCGCCGCGATATTTTTACGTCCGTGCGAACGTGGGCTTATACGTGGGGACGTATAACAGAAATAGCCAACCCGTTGTCAACCCAAATTGATTCGTAATAAAAATAATAGAAAAAATAGTAGTTAGGTACCTATTATTGTCCACTGCAGGGTAAAAGTCTCTTCTCATACTGAGACAGCACGAGCATTGATTACCACGCTTGCTCAAAACGGGTTGGCGATTTCTGTTGTCCTACGTACACTAGATTTTCAACGCTCTGCTTAGCACCGAGAGTCGAAAATCCAACAGTGTGTTTTTGCGACGCACTGGGATGCACTCTTTTGAATTCTCAACGCTCGGCTAAACACCGAGAATTGAAAATCCAGTGCGCGATAAAATCCCGCCACGATATTTTTACGTCCGTGTGAACGTGGGCTTATACGTGGGGACGTATAACAGAAATAGCCAACCCGTTTTAAACCCAAATTGATTCGTAAATACCTACTCATAAATCTAGCGTCCATTTTATTTTGCTTAAAAATCTTTCTCCGGCTAATCTTCTGAACCATTTCACACGCCAAAAGAGAATTACTACCCTTATAATGGGTATTTTATTCAACTAGCACGATATTACGAGAACGGTGCCCGGTAATTTAATTTTATGTGAGAAATTTCCCGAGAACATTTCTTAGCTCAATAAAATTTCCTTCGCAGTAATTGTGACTATAAAAAAAGATTATTAATTGTATTAGTTTTGTACGTTAATAAAATATGCAAGACAAATATTTTGAAAACAATACTTTTACTTTTTACGAAGATAGAGGGCAAACTTGACTCCTACCGAAACGACTGGCCCGCAATGGCAATGGATAGACGTGCATGTGTGGATAAAAGGTCTTTGTGCCTGCAGCCTACTGCAGGCACAAAGACAAAGATAAAAGATATCTATCAGATTTATCCCGGAATATCCTAATATTCCGGGATAAATCTGATAGATATCTTTACTTTTTCAAACACACACTCTTTCTCTTTTTTTCTTTTTCTCTTTTTTTTATTTTTTCTCCCTTTTTTTCATACTTTTCTTAAAAAAACTTTTTTAGTGTACACGTAAAGTGGTGATGTTTTATTTTTTATTTTTTTATCCCATAGTGTGGGGGTATCATTGGAAAGGTCTTACAAAAACATTATGAGTTTGTTAAAACTATTTTTGGATTCAGGGATCCGTTTGCAAAATATTAAGCTTTAAAGTGCTAATTTTTGTTAAAGTCAAGTGTCCCCCCCCCCTGCCAGCTAAATGGTTGGTTTTGGATGTGTGAAAAAAATCACAGCAGTAGCTTATATAACGAAATTAAAAGAAAAACTATCACAACTAAGTAGACTTTACTAGTTATCGAGTAATAATCGACCAACTTAACTTGGCAGTTGCAAAAACATGTTTTCCCATACATTCCGTATGGGAGAATATGTTTATCAACTACAAAGTTAAGTTTGTTTTTGGGATAAATTCATCCCAACTACGGAACCCTTCATTGTGCGTGGTCCGACACACACTTGGCCGGTTTTTTCCTGTTTGGCTTTGTATTTTATCATTTACAAAAAATTATAGAATACTAGCTACTACTAGTATAAGTCTCGATCCAGGGCCGCGCAGCCCGTATGTGCGAAGTGCGCGGCGCACACAGGCGCCAGGGCACTAGGGGCACCGGAGGCGACCCTAGTGCCCATGCCCTTAATTAAATATCAGCGCCAATTATTGTTTTTTTTTTACAGCTAGTGTGCCTCCGAGAAAAAAAACGACAGTCATATTGTAAATATCTCGAATTTAGAATGTAAATAACTTAATTCGCGTTTTCCTTTTCTCAGTAATTGCCAAGCGGTAGCGAACCGTTTTTTAAATTTATTTACAAAAATAATAAACTAGAGAACACATTTACGTAAAAATTTTAAACAAAAAAATAATTACGCGGCGAAACAGGACGACAAAAAAGAGGCGCTTCACATAGGTTTCGCACATAGGCGCTGCCGAGGGTCGGCGCGGCCCTGTCTCGATCCCGTGGGAATATCGGGATAAAAGGAATCCTATGTCCTAATCCAGGTCATGGTCTACCCATGTACCAATTTTATCCAAATCTGTTCAGCCGTTTTAGCGTGAAAGCGTAACAAATAAACAAACAAACTCACTTTCGCATTTATAATATTATTAGGATAATACGGTAAATCGGTTTACCAGTAAAGATCGCCTCTGGGACTCGAAAACCCATTAGGGAAACTTGGTATTTGAATACAACGTTGCTAATGTGCCAATATTCATAACTACATATGTATGGGGCCTATCATAAGTACCGGAACACTATTGTATCGTCCTCGTTATCGTGTTGCTGTCGCCAAATTTTGAATAGAATTGGCACTATTAGGGCGTATTATGAACTTAAGAAGTACCTACGTACCTACCTGCCGAGACAATACAATATAACATAACATCGCACCTTTTTTTTGGTGGGAAATTATCAAATAACTTCTCTTGCTCTGGGTGGAGCTGGAGAGCGTGTCAGACACTTACTGACTAAAACCTACCCGTGTTCCTTCAGTTGCCTGTATGTTGCCAGGGGCCACGGTATCCCTTTCAGACATTCCCGCGACCCCGGCAGGCATCGGCCCTAGCGGTCCCCGACAGTTGTGCTGACTGCTGACATCTCTTTGAGGCCGTCGACCCGTGGCTGATCCTTATCGGATGGCGAGCTGCCCATTGCTCACCGTCCGCAAGCTTGCACCTACGGTGGCCGGGAATCGGCCTGGGATTCCCGACGCCCAGGGCGTCTCCTGCGGCGACTAGCGACATGAGGGTGCAAAATTTACCTCTCCCTTACGTGTTCCGCCTCCTCCTTCGCGAGCATTACTGCTTCGCAGAATGAGAGGATGGCTTCCCATGCCCTTTCGCTCCGTACCATAGTCTGGACCAAGGCCGGACGCGAAAGTTCACCGTCACCGATCGCCTCCACGAGGACACGGCCCAAGCCGGGCAGACCTCCACCGTGTCCTCTGGGCAATCCACACAATGGCGACACCCGGGCGTTTCCTCCCGCCTTATCCAGAACAGGAACCTCCCGAAACAACCATGTCCGGTGAGGACCTGCGTCAGGCGAAAGGTGAGGACGAGGGGACTTTTCGCCGCAATTGTGGCGTGCCCAGCACTGGGTTGCGACAATCACACTCTCCGTGACATAACATCACACCTAAGGTTTATTAATAACCATGTTTCCAATTTATGTTATTTCCACTTAAACAAACATCAACTTTAAACTAGTGTGAATAAAGTTGATTTTAGACTGACTAGTACTGTTGAAAAAGTCATAAAAAAATATGAAGTTGTAATACAATCTGAACCTTATGTGTTTTACAGTTGGTTTTCCTAAAACTCGTGTTTGGCAAATAAATTACGAACGCAGATTACATAATACATATATGTATGTATTATGTAATCTTATGTATTATATACTCACGCTTTCTTCCCATGGGGGTAGGCAGAATCTACAGAACGCCACCTGATAATACGATCTTTACATACTCCTTTTGTATGTGTGTAATTTTTAGTTTGTATATTGTTCTATACTACGCCTTGGAAGTATATTCTGTTATGTTGTACATAAAAACTTAAATAAATAATATTTTTCAATAATTTAAGATTTAGACAAATTAATTAAAATCCATAATTAAAATCAAATGGCTACTGTTTGAATCTTAAACACTACGAGTCTTTTACAAAATTACTAAATTGACTTTCACCGCTGGAATCTTAATTAACCCTTCTATTTAACCACTAATTATGATTCAAAGAGCAACTTACAGATGTAAGTGGTTCATGAACCCGAATCCAGAATAACAATGTTTAAACAGGCTGTTCACGACCTCGCGCGATGCGACTTGCGTCTAGCGACACGGACGCGCTTCACTAGTTTCCGTTCGTCGTCACTCCGCAAGTCGCGTCGCGATGACTCGTGGCATGCTTTTGATTTACTTACAATGCAAGTGCTCGAAAAGAGTTTTTTCCAAGCAGCCCAATTGTGCGGAAAGTGCCACTTTTCACACTAGTGCTTTTTACTTTTCAGTTTTATTTTTTATTAATTTTTAACTCCGTGGTCAGCCCAACGCAAAGAGTTATTATTATTTTGGAAAAGTTCTACAAATTAGTTAAATAGAGATTATCATTCTTAAAAAAATTCGATTTCGATTTAGGTCAATAAAATATTTTTCCTATTTTTTATTTTATTTCCTCGCACAATGCATGGTAAAACGTTATATGATACACATGCGTAAGATGATTTCCGACACGTTTAGACTTATACACTCGTTGGAAATCAGCTACTTTCCGCACTTTTAGCATAAGTAACTATTTCTCCGTAATCGCTTCAGCGTGTAGCTCGTGGCCACAAGGTAAGTAAACAGCTATTTTCTTTAGGATTAGCTCATAAGTAGCTCTATTCCCTTCGCTTGAACAACGAAGGCCACTCTCCAATGTATTGACGGCTCAATTTTAGAAATTCAACATCAGTTTATCCTCTAGTTTCGTATTTACGTTTTTCGTATATCAAACAACGCTATGCGAAAACGGTTCGGAAACGGTTTTTCATTTGTTTTGATTTGCAATCCGTCTGTTTTGTAAATCTTATGCAAATAGTAATCTAATTTTTAAAATGTTTTTATTATCTGATCTACCTATTGTTACATAACACATAACATCACGCCTGTAATTCCCGAAGGGTTAGACAGAGGTGTACCCATAGTACACCCAAATTACACCAGTTATGTTTAAGTCCCATAGAAAAGGGAGTTAGTCTATTGCCATCAACCGGGCACAAATCCAGACCCCGGGCTGCTACTGAGAAATTCCTGATGGAAAAAGCCAATAACACTGCCTGACCTGGGAATCGAACCCAGAACGTCATGCTCAGCAGTAGCTCTTGCGACCAGTAGATTAACGAGGCAGTCCATTTTTTCTTTTTTTTTGGGTGGGAAATTATCAAATAACTTCTCCTGCTCTAGGCGGAGCGGGAAGGCGTGTCAGACTCTTACTGACTAAAACCCACCCGTGTTCCTTCAGTTACCTGTGTGTTGCCAGGAGCCACGGTATCCAGGAGCCACGGTAAACGAGGCAGTCCTACCAGGCAGACAGACTTCTGTTCATTTTTATCCTCCGAAATCCTTGTTAAAACAAGTCTTAAAATTTAGGTAAGATTCATGACTCTATTCCATAAATTTGGTATCTATTAATTTTGAAACTAAAAGCGATGTTCCGAGAAACAAAATTACCAAAGCTCTCTTTATTTCAAATTCACAAAGAAAATTACAGGCCAATAAGCAGGACGAACAATTGAATAATAAAATTTATCCTTCTTTGATAAAAACTGGGCTTTTATTAGAATCTAATTAAAATGCATAATCTTTATCAAAGACTATGTTCGTGACTCGTCTGTCAGGGGCAATCAAATTATTGTCAGGTGAAAGGGCTCTATCAAGTCCTTTGTTCACAGCCTTCATAACTACGAGGCGTAATTTTCAATTTCCTTCGCTACGATTGGACTGCTGGGTCTATCTCTTGAGACAGCCAAAGTTAATTTTCTATAGTTCTTGTTCAGGGCAATTTACCAATTTTATTGTTGTCATACTTGAGAAAACTCGATCTTGGGACTTTAATATCTGTTTTGGTAAACTTTGTGACAAAACCTTTACTTTGGAAAGACGCGTGAAATTGTTGAAATTAATTCGAAGTTAGACATTTAGGTACAGACCGTTCACTACAACTTGTCCCTTGCCGTCATGTTGGCACCATTGCTTGTCAAGCTTAGTTTTAATACCAATAGAATTCAAAATGACGATCGCGTCACGGGTCAAGTTATAATGAACGCACTGTACTTTTGAATTTATTCCTGAAACTTCTATACTTCACCTCTTTAGAAGAAATCTGAACACATTCAAAAGAGCTCAGCAAGAAGTTTACAGATCTAATAAGCATTAAAGTGGCTCCCTCTCTTCAAAGCACGCCTTCGATACAAAATAACGACGATGCATTGTGCTTGAGAGCAGCTTCGTGTCCGATGAGCTTCATAAATCAGCCGCTAGATTCAGATCTACTAAATCTACATCAACCGACAACATCAAGGGTCTTGCTAAACTGGTCGGATTAATGCTCGTCGTTAACCGTCTGAGTTTTGCACAGTCGAGGGAATCTTTTGATCCCTTCACAGCGCTAATATTTTTTGTTATGTATAAAGATACTTTATAATACCTACAATCTTTATGTATTTTTCATTTTTGCGGGACGTTGTAAACAGATAAAGAGATTTAAACAATATAAAGAAATTCCTCAAGAAAATGTTAAAGGTTTCCCGTTGAAGATTAAATTAAATACAAAATCTCGGAGCAGAATCTTATTGGTGAATAATGAAATTTAATCTTGTTTGTGAACCGTTTATTGGATGATTGCGATCGGTATTAACTTCCGAGTTCAGTCAGATGGCAGTTTCGACAGTTTATTTGAAATTCAGGAAACTTTGACTTGGGATTAATTTAGTTTTATCTGCTATTCAAGCGGACGTCGTCGCGTCGTTCCGCCATATTTTCTCAGAAAATACATTTCCTTTAACGTGATTTATAAATTATTCAGTTTAACATTTATTCGTCATAATGCTATCAAAGTATTGTATAGGTTATGTTATGGTTATTAAGCCTTGACAGGAATGGCCTGCGCCTGATGACGGGGACCATCACGGGTCACTGCTCGCTAAATAAAGACTTCCACACAATAGGCATAACGGACAGTCCTCTGTGCAGGGCGTGAATGGAGGCTGAGGAAACCGTCGCGCACGTGATTTTCGAATGCACAGGTGTTACCCAGATTAGAACAGAAACCCTCGGGTCACCCAGATCTGATGTTCTGCACAGAGCAGAAGTTTTAATTAAGTTCTGGAGGGAGCTGGTTGGAATAACCACCAAACAGCCGCCATGGCCCACGCACAATGCACAATTTCACTTTCAGTGAAAAGTGACTAGTGGATATTATTGAGTGAGTGTGGACTATGTGGATATTATTTTTATTTTTATTTCTCTTCTAGTTTTAGTGATGGTCTGGCAGTTTGAGTAGTTTTTGCGGCCTACCCAAATGTCCTTTCTTTGGTATTGCTCGTCGAGTTGAGCTCCTTAAGTTCTAAGTTGAGCTCCACGATTACTGACAAATGCTTGCACTGACTGGACAGGTCCACTCAAATCTGTGTGGTTCTTTCCTCAAAAGACCTTTTCAGACACTAATCTACATGGTCCTCATATGGCCTGACCAAGATTATGTCTGGACTTTAAAAGAGACTGCGACCTCTGAGTTTCTTTCGGCCTTTCTTCTCAGAGTAGTCAGATAGGAAAAGCCGAACTCATCTAGCTTATTTTTAATATTTTTTTATATGACGTGTAAAAGTGATTCCGATTTACAGAATAAACAATTTCATTTCATTTCATTTCAGTGATATAACTTGACCTATATCAGTTTTAATATTCTTACACTAAGTTTAACAGTAAAAATATGCAATTTTTTGGTCTAATTGGTATCCCTCTAAGATTAAAATTGAGCAAGCTTATTTTGGTGCAAAGTGCTCTAACTAAGCATTTTTTACATTTATTGATGTGTAATAAAATATATTTTAAATAATATCAATGTGAACTGAACAAATATTTCAAGTACCTTAATGTAAATTAATACAAATGTATGTGACTCTTATTACGCGATCTAAATATTTAGATGTGAATTGGTACAAACTGATATATTTACACACTTAGATAGTTAAAATGCTCTAATATTTACACATAATCATCCAACACAAACCAATAAATAATGTGTGAAATGGTTCAAGTCATTTTAAATTAATTTACACATAAAACGAATTTAATAAATGTTGTGTTAGGTGATACAACTGGATTTCTTTTCAAATTATAAAAAAACTATACAAATTAATCTATTTCTTCTTACACTAAATCGTGCTCTAAGATATTGTTTACCAATGTCAGTAATCAGTACTCATTTTAGTAAAGTAGACAAAGAGTCAGATTTTTTTAAAACTTTAACATAAATTTTCTCAGAATCATGATTTTCCAGTTACATCACTTTTCACTGAAGGTACATTATGATCCACCTGACGGACTAAATGCGGAAACCAAACCCCATAACATAACATAACATATTGTATAGGTTACTAAAACGTTGGTTTGCTTTTCTCAAATAATTATGCAGCCATTCATCTGCAGGCAAACAAATGACGATCATGTAGATCATTTAGATAAATGCACTTTCCGGGCAACAGATACTTTCTAGGATAAAGATATGATGGCAAAGTGTTAAAAGATAAACGTTCACGTTGGTCTCTTACCATATTTACCTCTCACATTATTGGTGGATAACCCAGGAGCAACAACTAATTTGATTTGGGATCTTAACTTTGATTGCAATCAGCAATGCATGTGCGACTTAAACTGAAACTAACTTTATTTTTATCCGTATTTTGTATAGCAGTGTATTCAATTTACAAATAGGTGATAATTGTCTGTGTTCTGTAACATATTTACTAGTTAAGTCGCTTAACATACTAAAAAGCCGGCCGAGTGCGTTTTGGACCACACACAATAAAGGGTTCCGTAGTTGGAATGAATTTATCTCACTAACAAACTTAACTTTGTGATGTTCTCAGTCAATTCTCCATCTGCAAATGTAAGTTCGACCTAGAGACTTTCATGAAGGAGGAATTTTGGCCGACGGGTGTCGTGTACGGCGTTTTCGCGGAAGGCTACATGACACCACGACTCAGCGCAAATACGTCGCCGACCCAACGTAGTTACTAGATTTTATAGAGATGTTTTTATATTATGTATTAGTTTATTATTTTATAAGATTATTAATTTATGTATTTTGTCTATGGGCCTTAGTTGCCTGAAAATAAAGCAATTATTATTATTATTATAGCAAAAAGAAAAGTGATATAACTACAAATTAACGATATTCGGACTTTTTCCTTTACTTGTGCTATAAGACCTTGCTTCTTGCCAAATTTCATAAGTCAACGGGATCTACACAATAGGCTGATTTATTTGCGAATTTCAAAATATATCGTATAAACGGTCGTATTTTTTTTGCGTTGACTTAGAAGCTTGATTTTTAAGGAAAAAGGTCTTGTTAGACAGACAGACAGATGGACGGACGGACAACGAAATGATCCTATGAGGGTTACGTTTTTTTTCTTTTGATGTACGTAACCCTAATAAAACAACATTATATTTCTGACCATTTCACTGAGATCAGTATAAAGTACTGATCATCGAAGATCTTTATCGCCCTGTTTTATCGATGAGTCGGGAGTTTTTTTTTATAGTAATAAAACCACACCACATGCTCAGAACGGAGACATTTATTTAATAATTTCAAGTTGTCATAAGCCTTGCGTGGTAACGAAACCATAGCGTGCATTTAAATCGCACAACGCCATCTATCGAGGCATGAGGTAAACTTATCGTATAAAAATTAGTTTAGGTTTAGGCTATTAAACATTATGACGTTAACATTCCGCCCACCAAGGACCTAGTCCTTTCAAGCCGCCCACCATGACATAATCGAGACTAAATATATGGACAACTTCAGCGCTATACTAACGTCCTCGGTGTTCGGAGACTACAATATTCGTATTATATAAACAACATAAAACAACAACATGAACAAAACAATATAAACCACAACATCAACACTGTAAATAATGAGTTCAGGTTTTCAATAGTACAACATAATTCAATGTGCTTACCCTTTTTTTACATTTCGAAAATAATATTAGAGTGGACTGTATATTTAACATAACAAAACATTAAAAAAAAACAATTAAATTACACGATTATTATTCATCGCTGACAGGTAAAATACATAGCTTAGAAGTTGGGCGTTTGACTCGGGAGTCCCTACACTGAAGGGTAACTACGCGCACTAAATTGTCCTTGCCAGGGTGTAATTCGACTACCTTCCCGTATAACCACTTAGCTGGTGGTAAATTGTCTTCTTTTATGAGGACAACATCACCTACCTTCGGATCGCGCGTACGTTTAGCCCACTTGTGTCGTTGGAAAAACATAGTTAGATACTCCTGCGACCAACGTTTCCAGAAAGATTGAGTCATCCTTTGTGTCAATTGCCAACGTCTCAAGCTACTGACTGTCACGTGCTCATAATTATAATCTGGTACTGTTACCAGTGGTTGACCAATCAAGAAATGTCCTGGCGTCAATGGGTTTGGATCTGACGAATCCACACTAGACTGTGATATAGGTCTGGAATTCAGACACGCCTCAATTTGGGATAAGACGGTACTCAGCTCCTCAAAAGTCAGTGTCGATTCGCCAATCACCCGTTTGAGGTGATGCTTGGTGCTTTTGATCCCAGCTTCCCATAGACCTCCAAAGTTAGGAGAATGAGGCGGGATGAAATGCCATTCGGTTCCATTATTAGCCAATATAGGCGCAATTTCTCGGGGAAGAGATGCGCATTCATCGCGAAACATTGCTTTAAGCTCTTTTGACGCCCCTACAAAGTTGGTACCATTGTCGCTGTAAAGGTGACTACAATGGCCCCGTCTAGCTACGAAACGCTTAAATGTAGCAAGAAAGCCTTGAGAGGTCAGATCAGAGACCGCGTCTATATGCACTGCGCGGGTTGCCATGCATACGAACAGACATATGTAGCCCTTGTAGGACTTATGTCCACGACCCTTTGCTGTTCTTATTTGAATCGGTCCCGCGTAGTCGACACCTGAATGGAGAAAAGGCTTACTTGGAGTCACTCTGCATGACGGTAACTGACCCATCAATTGGGTTTTTGTTACGGCTGCATGACGAATACACGGTACGCATTCGCGGATGTGAGCCTTGATCAAATTCTTTCCACGAATAATCCAATATTTAGACCGAAGAAAATTAAGGGTTAATTGGGGTCCGCCATGTAGTACTCTCTCATGAGCATCTGATATGAGTAACTTTGTCAAATGGGATTGATGAGGAACTATGATGGGATGCTTCATTTTTTCACTTAGCTGCGAATTTTGAATCCTACCCCCTACTCTTATCAAGTCCTTATCATCTAAGTAAGGATTCAAAGAAGTCAAACCGTTGCTTTTGCTGACGTCTCTTCCAGCTTGTATTTCCTTTATTTCTGTCTCAAACCAAACCTTTTGACTTTGCCTGAGACAGCCATGCATGGTGTCCGCAATCTCAGAAGCTGCAAGGTAAGGTGGCAACTTTGTCCGTGATTCTCTGGCAATCTTTATTTTTAGGAATCGTCTGCAATAGGTGAAAGTCCTGATTAACCTACGTAACGATGAAAATCTGGACCACATCAGTTCAATCGGGTGATCGTCTATCTGTGCTGCATGAACCTTGACAGATTTTAGTTCCAGTTTAGTCATTATAGACTTAGGTCTGCAGTATTCTATAGTATCCGCAAGCAACCACGACGGTCCATGTTTCCAAAGCGAATCGTCTAACAAAGATGTAGTTGTTGTACCCCTCGAAGCAATGTCAGCTGGATTGTTTTTCGTATCGACATAATGACATTGAGTAGAATCAAGGGCATTAAGGATTTCAGATGTCCGATTTGCGACGAAGGTTTTCCATCTACTCGGGTGATCACTCAGCCAAGCCAGCACGACCATTGAATCTGTCCAAACATGTAAGTTGGATTTTTGGACATTCAAAACACAAGCCACTTCTAAAAGTAATTTGGTAACTAAAACTGCGCCACATAGCTCCAGTCGTGGTATCGAAATTTGTTTAATTGGAGCCACTTTCGTTTTTGCAGTTACCAGATTACAGTGGACTCGACCTACAGCCTCGATGACTCTGATGTAAACAACCGCGGCGTATGCTACGCTTGACGCATCCGAAAAACCATGCAGTTCAACCGTTTGATCATCGCTTTTTCTTTTCAGCCACCTAGGAATTCTGAAGTTGTTCAGTATGTGTAACTCACTACGATAAGACTGCCACTCTGTTGAAAGATCCTCGGGCAGTTTCTCATCCCAATCCAAACCAGCGATCCATAGTTTTTGGATGAAGATTTTTGCGGTAATTATACATGGTGCAATCCAACCTAGCGGATCATACAAACGTGATATCTCTGATATAACTGTTCTTTTAGTTTCAGATGCAGACGGCGGCGACGGCGATGGAAAGGGTAAGTTTACAGTATAATGGAATTCATCGGAATTGCGATTCCAGGTAAGTCCTAGAATTCTAGTGGTTTCATCTTCCTTTATTTCCAGATCTCTTCCAGTATCCAGCCTTATCTGTTTTAGCAAATCTTCTCGGTTACTTGACCATTTTTGCAAAGTGAAACCTGTTTTATTCAATAGTTCATTAAACTCATGATAGATCTTTACAGCTTCTTCCTCAGTCTCGCAACCAGTCATTAGGTCGTCCATGTAAAAATCTGTCCTAACCCTACTAGCAGCGCATGGATACGATTGACCTTCATCGCTAGCGGTTTGCTGCAATGCCTTGACTGCCAGGTAAGGTGCACTAGATGTACCAAATGTAACTCTCAAAAGCCTGTATTCCTTTATATCAGAATTGACGTCATCTCGCCATAAAATCCTTTGAAAGTCCACGTGATCATCAGCTATTTTAACTTGGCGATACATTTTTATGATATCGGCTACCAAGCATACTGGATGTTGTCGCCACCGCATAACTGTATGACGTAAATCAGCCTGTAAGAGTGGTCCTACCATTAAGGTGTCATTCAAGGAAACACCATCAGATCCCTTGGATGACGCATCAAATACCACTCTTAACTTTGTGGTCGACTTATCTTCGCGGATTACAGCATGATGCGGTAAGTAAACAGCGCCAACTTGTTTCTTGTCCTTTTCATTTGAAATTTCTTCCATATGACCTAGTGATAAATATTCATTTATTACCGATGTATATTGTCCTTTAAGCTCGCTATTTTTTGCTAGCTTCCGTTCAAGACTGTATAATCTTTTTAACGCTATTTCCTTTGTGTTGCAGGGCGTTTTACTGGATCGAAAAGGCAGTTTTACAATGTAGCGACCATCTGCATCCCTACATGTAGTAGCAGCAAAGTAATCTTCACATGCTTGCTCTTCAGGGCTAAGAATTGACTTTTCAGGGCCTGTTGGCTCTGCCTCTAGTTCCCAAAACTTTTTTAGGATTTCATTTTCTTCGACCTTAGCGTGCATGCTTAGAATTACATTGTGACATGACATCACTCCCTCTTCATCGCTGACTTCTCCCGATATGATCCAACCGAGGTAAGTATCTTGAGCCATTGTTTTACCCCTAGGGTCCTTGATTAAGCCTTCTTTTAAGACTTTAGTATAGACTCCCGATCCTAACAAAATGTCAATTTTGTTAGGCTTATTGAAATTTGGATCAGCCAAATGATTAATGCTATTAAGCTCTGGCCAGTCCACCAACGTAAATTTCCTTTCAGGTAAAATCGAAGTCACCTTACTCAGCACATAAGCTTTTATTTGAAGGGTGAAGTCAGGATCCCGTAACGACTGAATGTTAACTCTAACCATAAATTTTGACGTTAGATCGCTTTGACCTCCCCCTACCCCTGAGATAGACGTTTTAACTGCTATCTTTTTTAACTTCAATAACTGAACAGCAGATTCCGTAATAAAGGAAGCTTGTGAACCCTGGTCTAACAGGGCTCTCAAAACTTGTGGATACCCATTTTTCGATCTAGCCTTAATAACGGCTGTAGCCAGTATAACCTGGCTATGAATATTTTTTGCAAAATGGGTTGAAATATGTGGTTCAGCCGTGGTCTCGTTCTGTGGCGTTTCCTTTTGCAATGGAGACACAGAACAGCTCGCCTGTGCCTCTGAATCAGTTTTTAGATGCAAGAGAGTATGATGCTTTCTGTTGCACATTTTGCATTTGGTATTGACTCGACAATTAATATTAAGATGACTTGAGCGAAGGCAATTAAAACACAAACCATGAGATTTAACTATTTGACGACGCTGATCGACGGTCTCCTGAGCAAACTTTTTACAATAACACAAGAGATGCTCCTCGGAACAATGTGGACAGGATATTTTTGAAACTACGTGAAATGCGTTAGTACTACTTTTAGACTTGCTACCTTGAGGTTCTACAAATTCAAAAGCCCGAAAACGTTTATCCAAAAAGTCCCGAAAATCCTTGAAGGTGGGAAGTTCCTCGCAAGATTGACTTACCTGCAATTCCCACTGCTTCCGAGTCTCAACGTCCAACTTGGAGCTAATCAAATAAATAATAATAATATCCCAAGCGTCCACTTGCACCCCTAGATTTGACAATTCATGTAAGCAATCGGTTGTGGTATCTAAAATCTCCTTGAGAGCAGTAGATGACTCAGCCGTAATTTGTTTTTGGTTTAGTAAGCGCTTGAGAATACAATTGGCTAAAAATCTCTTATTATTGTAACGACTGTTTAACAGAGTCCAACATTTCTTATAATTTGCATGCGTGATTGGTATGTGCTTTATGAGCTGTGATGCTTCACCTGACAACTGAGATCTTAAATAATGTAAACGTTGTACGTCATCCAGCGATTGATTACTATCAATTAGTGACAAAAACAAATCTCTAAACGTTGACCATTCCTGATATTTACCACTAAAAATAGGAATTGTTATTTTGGGCAATTTAGCAATTGACCTCATTTTCGATTGGCTATGGTCAGGTGAGACATCACTCATCTCAGAATACTGGTATTTTGGCAAAGCATTTTTTAATTCTACTTTATAAGTTATAAAAGTGTCTGTAACTGCTTCAAACTCATCATTTTTGATGTAACTGGTTGCATTCAATTCACTTGCTGTGTAGTTGACCAACAGATCTTCATGTTTTCTTGTGAACTCTTCAAACTGTTTGTCTAATATTTCCAAACGTGAGTCCACATATGCCTGGTTTATTCTGTCTTTTGGAGATTTTTTGAAGTTAATCAGCCCTTTCTGAATGCGACCTTTAATATCTTCCAACAGCCTTAACTTAGCCTCCATGATTCCAAATACGGATACTTCGGTATAAGCAAATAATTCGATATGTGATGTCTAATTTGCTAAGTGTCAGTTTGGAATTTCACTAAGTGTTTGAATGCCGTAATTTTTCTAAGTGTTTGAACTGTACTTTTATTCTAGGTGAAATCGGGCATAGATTCGGGGTCTCTTCAATTTTTTACGAATTATTCTAAGTCCCAAGTTTCTTCAATTTTTTATAAGTCCATGCAATTACTTTAAATTTTACAAGTCTCTGACACTTTGAACTGTTAATCAAATAAAATGTACTCACAGTTTTTAAGTTGCACTTTTATCACTAATCACTTTCCTTTAATGCTCCACTTATTTTTGTCGACCTCACTCCGCTCAGCTCAGCTTCGTCGACCACGCTCCGCTCAGCTTCGTAGACCACGCTCGCTTACTAAGGTCAGCTTCGACTCCAACTTACACCAATTGAACCAACTAGTTGCTTCTTACTCTCAACTCCGACACACCAGAGGGCGCTTATAGCTTTTTCAAAAACCGTTCCGGATCGTAGGACCTTATGATCATCGAAGATCTTTATCGCCCTGTTTTATCGATGAGTCGGGAGTTTTTTTTTATAGTAATAAAACCACACCACATGCTCAGAACGGAGACATTTATTTAATAATTTCAAGTTGTCATAAGCCTTGCGTGGTAACGAAACCATAGCGTGCATTTAAATCGCACAACGCCATCTATCGAGGCATGAGGTAAACTTATCGTATAAAAATTAGTTTAGGTTTAGGCTATTAAACATTATGACGTTAACAAGTACATTTTGCCCTAAAAAAAAGTCGTCATACAAAATCATCCTTAAGGTGAAAATCACTTCGTACGTGAAACCCTTATTAGTTTTCATCGGAATTTTATTCATCATCCCTTCCCGCCGGGTACGAATGGTTCTCATGATACATCTGTGTCGGCCCGTCCCTGATAACATAATAAGCCTTTTATACGATCAGACATCCGAACGCGAAAAACTTCTGATTCGAAGGGAAAGGCTGCCTTCACTATTTATTTATAGTTATAATATATAACATAATTATAATATAATATAATATTATTATTGTAAGTATTGCATCAACGCAAAGGTCTTGACTGCTCAAGATGCCTACATGCTTACGTTTTAACCCTCGTCAAAATGGTAGTATTTGTTTTATTTCTGGAAGTATTTCTTATGGAAAACGAGATTTATAAAATATCAGTAAGCAAACAAACTATGTATATGCAACACTGGAATGTTAAAGTAAATTGTTAATAAAAATGTTTTACATCATACGTTCTCTGAATTCTCAATTCTGCTTATGTCAATAAAGTATCCCCTTATTCTGTATGTGAACGGTCAAAAAATAACCTAAGCTTTCCGTGGCAGGGTGTCAAAAATTTATGTAGTAGTGAGGTACGCCGCAGAAATCTCGCCCGGGGCAGCGGTAGTGCTAAAACTCGGACTGCTTTGCCTTGCACTCGTTATAATGTCGATCTTTTTGAAGTGAAACTTTTATTACATCGTCTCAAACTTTTTCGTCTGTGTGTTGCATGTCATGTGACGGTCGGTCGCAGATTAGGGATAAAGTGAAAGGCGCTCGTCAGAGCAGCCAAGGCCAATATGGCGGCGCCTATAGAAGTTTCACTTTTACCGTGGTTTCATAAAACCACACAATCCTTTTTATCATTTTCATGCTTATCATCGAGCGTCTAAGTAAGAGTTAAAATGGTCGTTTAAAGGAAAAACAAATTAAGTCTCGTGCAGACTGGCGCAACGCTTCGTCGCGACGCGACATCGCTAATTGATCTACCGTGAAGTTTTCTTAGAAATTGTTTTGTTAGAGTCGCGTCGCGCCAGTCTGTACGAGGCATTACTCACTACTGTTAATAAAGATAAAGATAAAGATAAAGATCATTTTATTTGTCTAAACATGCGTATACATGCAAATGAAGCATGCAGGATGTCACAATTGATATATCGTCCGTACATGTTTTACCCGTAAGGCATACAAATTTATAAAATTTACAAAAAATAAATATCATAAAAACTAAATTACAAAATAAAACTAAATTCTAAAGGCACTTTGATCCAAGTATGGTAGTGTCGTTTAAAAAATCACTTATATTATAATAACACTTGTCCGTTAATAAATCTCGCATCTTTTTTTTAAACAATTTCACCGGCAATGCTTTATATGACTGTGGTATTTTATTATAAATTTTTGGAGCCATACAGAAAACGCTTTTTCCCATTAATGCCGTCTTTGATGTATGCGCACACAGTTGATTTTTGTCACGTCTGTTACGGGGGAATGCGTCAGCTAGTCGTGGAAATAGAGATTGATTTACCCTAACAAATGTCGCAATTTCAAACACATACAAAGATGGTAGGGTTAATGTAACGATGTTAATGAATATTTGATATTTTGAGGTCTAACTCACACATACGTTATGAATTCAGCTTCAAGGATCAAATCGTAATATTTTATGATTGTCAGTGAAAACCTTCAAGTCAACATGACCTGCTTTATCACTTTTTGATGTGTGATAAGATTTTGATTAAATCTGATGACAGGCAGCCATTTCCTTTCGAATATGTTCTATTGAAATATTAACAAAAAAGAGGAAATGAAATATAAGGTCGGTTTATTCGATATTTTTACGTCCGTGCGAACATGGGCTAACTGGCGAAATGTGGGTGTAGGTATACTTCTGCCGAACCCTTCGGGGATTACAGGCGTGATGTTTTGTTAATGATGTTTAAAGGTACCTTGCTAATTATGCAATTACTCCGCAGTCCCATCTCAAAAACTTTCCATCTTAACACTTTCCTTCCAGGTCAAGATTAAGGAAGAGGAAACATGTTTATTTGACAAATGTACAGAAAATTTTCACACTGGAATGCTCACGGCTCTGGTAAATTAGCCTTCAGTAGTCGGAGTAATTTACTTCCGACTGTCAATTTGGACGGCTCGTGGTAATGACACTGACAACGAAAAATGAAATGCAGAAATTGTAAAAAATACTGAATATATTTTTCTGCTAGCTAACAAACATCGTCGCACCTCTGGCCTTCATATTCAGGCTCTTATTTTTTTTAGCGTTGGTTCTGAATAATATTACACACTGATATTTTTTGGGAAAGTTGCTATGGTATTTTAAACTTTACAGGAATAATATTTAAGTCTATTTGAAGTTGTTAGAACAACACAAATACTTACCAAGATATTTTTTTGAAGTGAAAACTTCTTTAGGCGCGTTGGGCATTTTTGAGATGGGACTAAACCATTGATTTCGCGACACTGTAACGCAATTCACCGACACCGTGGAGTTAAAGACATCAACGCGTTTATAACCGCGGTGCCGATATAATTCCAAGTTTTCACTTCTGTCGGCACTCCCAGAGTGCCACTGTTTTTTTTTAATTCGGCATCTTCCAAGCTATACTACGACACGAAGGTTTGTACTCCTTTGTCTGTCGTAAGCATCTTCCAAGTTGCGCTACAACAGGACTTCCTCTTTAACCGGTCTACTGAAACCTGCGCATAGCCTCCTTTAGGTCACCAATCCGTCTAACCAGGGAGATCTAAACGAAAGAATGAAAACCCTCTCTTTTTCCACATGTATTTTTAATGCTACAATTTTCATGTGCTGTAATTTTCTCTACTCTTTTGAATCGTTATTAGAACTTGAGAAAAAAATCGTATGACAAAATTTCAACCGTAACCGTGCGTGGCACGTCGCAATGCACCTTTTAATAATCATAAGGGAGAGTTTTCTGAGAAAGTCGCGGAACTCGGTGGTCTTGCAGACTGCACACAGGTGTTATTAAATCGACTTTGCAGTTTGAAGTGCCTCCTTTTACTTTACAAAGCATAGCTCTCTTAATAAAGTACCTACCGTAGTCGTAGGTGACTTCTCTCGTGTGCCGCTTCAAGAATGAGAAAATTGTGAGCATGTTACTCGAAGTGAAGATTTAGTAAAATCTTAACTCTCAACTCTAAATGAAAACTAGTTTTTTCCCGCGGTTCCGCCCACGTGGAGCTCGGAAATTATACCACGATAACGTACTACCGGGATAAAAAGTCCTACGTCCTAACCCAAGCTATACCCATGTGCCAAATTTCATTCAAATCCGTTCTGCCGTTTTAACATGAAAGCATAACAAACAAATTCACTTTGGAATTCATAATAAGTTAATTCCCACCAAGGTATGTTCGTACATAGCTTCATCGATTTCTGTGTAGTACTGCCCTGAAGAGAATCAGTTATAGCGTGTAGGTAATAGGGAATATAATGTAAAAAACCTCTAAATATCTATTAGAAACAAGCACTTAACAAAAACGAAGCAAAAAGAATATGTAAGGATCGTAGCAGGTGGCGTTATGTAGTATCTGCCTACCCCCATGGGAAGAAGGCGTGAGTGTACCTAACGAGCACGAGACGTCTCTAAGTTTATGTATGAGTATCTAACGAGCACGAGACGTCTCTAAGTTTATGTATGTGTACCTAACGAGCGCGAGACGTCTCTAAGTTTATGTATGTGTACATAACGAGCGCGCGACGTCTCTAAGTTTAATTATGTGTACCTAACGAGCACGAGACGTCTCTAAGTTTATGTATGTGTACCTAACGAGCGCGCGACGTCTCTAAGTTTAATTATGTGTACCTAACGAGCACGAGACGTCTCTAAGTTTATGTATGTGTACCTAACGAGCGCAAGACGTCTCTAAGTTTATGTATGTGTACCCAACGAGCACGAGACGTCTCTAAGAAACTTGCACATCTCATTAACAATGATCCACCTATGTTATTATTCACTTACCCAACTATTAAAAGTTGGTTCACGTACTAGTGTAGCTAGTTCTAACGCAGTTAGAGGGTATTATGGGTTTAAATATACATAACGATCGACCTGACTGAATAACTAAGTTATTCTGAAAATCATACCGTGTACGGACTTTCATAAAAATGGCTTCCTTCTATCTACACTAATAATTTAAAGAGAAAAGATTTGTATTTTTGTTTGGAATGAATAAACTCAAAAACTTCTGGACCGATTTTAAAAATTCTTTCACCAGTAGAATGCTATATTATCACTGAGTAACAAAGGCTATAATTTATAAAGATATCATGCGGGCAAAGCCTTTGGCGGAAGCTAGTTCTAAATATTGGTGATGGCTAAAAACTATGAGGGGCGGCAGCAGCTTTTTCTCGTTCAACGTTATCACCAATTTGTTTGCCAAACGTGGTGATTATGAAAACTTATTAAACTTATTTATTTCACTTTAACACGTAAAGGCTATCCGCCAATTACAGTTTAAATATTTTCTTAATGTCCCTCGGCAAACTTCGTGTTTCGTCAGTCGTCGGATTTCTATCAGTTGCCCTTTGGACTTGGTGCAGATCGGACACTCTCAATGGACTTGGAAGTATATAGAGATATTAATATTTATTTATTTAATACTTTAAGCACATACATGTACAGAGGAGGACTTAATGCCATAGGCATAGGATTAATACTCTTTTAAATTAATGTAATGTATTAAAAAATGGGAAGAAAGCTGCAAAAGTCGCAGGCATGAAAATGGTCTTACAGCTGTATATAGTTCACACTGAAATCAAAACAAAACAACATTAAAGTACTTAGTTCTGAATTCAAATTATTATACATGATAAATCTAAATAATTGATGGATATGGAAATTAGCATTCGTTTGTATTCGGAAATGCGATGATTCTCGAGGGACATTAAGAAAATATTCAGACTGTACTACATTAGTTAAATAAATTGATGAGGCAATTCATACACTCATCACACAGAACTTCAGACATATTGACATAATTGTCTTCCATTTGTTGGCGAACATACTCAATTACCTCAGAAAAAACAAACTAAACTGTAGTAAGTGTTTAATGAGCGCTGTATGTATAACCGTAATCTGCCTATAATGTTCCCACTGCTGGGACACAGGCCTCGTCTTGGTGAGAGGGCCGTAACCCACCACGCGGGCCCAGTGCGGATGTATGAATAATATTGTTACAAAATAAGACACTGCTAATCATGCTGCTGCTGCAATCATTGTCGCTTTTTATTATCACAGAGATTCACATGACATTCCGTTTTAACGACCCGCCCCTACTTCGCACGAGAGCAATGTACTGATTGACGACATATCAAAACATCGAGGTATCTGTGCTATATCTAATTTAAATATTAATGTTATACTACACATAAACCTTCCGGAACAAATGATCTAAATGAAGGTGAAAACCACTTCAAAATCTATTGTGCAGTTTAAAAGTTCTAAGCTGTTACACGGACGGAGACGAAAAGCGACTTCTTGACCGATTAAAAAAGGATGAGGTTATAATACCTCTCAAGCCCCGGTAAAAATGTCTAATTGTTATCAGTTAAGTACTGCGACTAGCTAATTACGTATTAATTGTCTCTCATGATAGACAATGAGTTTGACGGTTGGGGACGTTTTGTCTCTCAAGAGAGACCAACGGAGTTTGAGCGTTTTAAAGTGAAACTTTTATTACATCGTCTCAAACTTTTTCGTCTGTGTGTTGCAAGTCGCGTGACGGTCGGCCGCGGAGTAGGGATAAAGTGAAAGGCGCTCGTCAGAGCAGCCAAGGCCAATATGGCGGCGCCTATAGAAGTTTCACTTTTACCGTGGTTTCATAAAACCACACAATTATTTTAAATTATCTATTTGTAACGACTGTCAAAGATCTACGAATGACAGCCGGGATCAACGGCTAAATATGCTTTCTGAGACACAGAGGGGTCTCGATATGTAATGGATGGTCACCTATCGACGAACCGATCGCGGCAAGCGTAGCTTTACCTTCGATTGACCCGTGCGGCTGTTATTATTTAGCCACTAGATAGATAGATTTGCATTGGAGACTTTAATTACCTACGAAGAAATAATAACCTATGTTACAATTAAACTATTATGCTAAAGTAATACGTTAATTTGAGTTCTTCGTCGAAAGCAAGCTATTCGGGCAAATATGAATATTTAAAACTGAACCTCACTTCGTATACTTGTGCCAAATTAGCAAAATACATTTATAATTACCTATTTAATTATGAATATATTATTTATTCATTAGGGAGTCTAGTAATGATTGCTGAAATTGCGGGAATACTTGCGCACTGAAATCCAACAGTCGTTGTTTGGCTCATAGTTGACTGATTAAGTTTTTAAATAGGTTATGAGTTTCATGGTACCTGCGTGGTGGACTACCTCGTTGCTCTAGTGGTCGTAACTGAGCACGAGGTCCTAGGTTCGATTACCAGGTCGGGCAAAGTTTTGTGGCGGCATCTATATTGCCAGACAAAAATCAGACAAAAATCTTGACGTCACACAAATCCTGCATCGCGCAATTAAAGTTTACCGTGTCAAAAATCAATCTGCCTAGCCCTTTCCCAACTATATTGGGATCAGCTTCCAGTCTAACCGGATGCAGCTGAATACCAGTATTTTACATGGAAGGACTGCCTATCTGACCTCCACAACCCAGTAACTGGGTAATACGATACCCCTTGGTAAGACTGGTTGTCAGACTTTCGGGCTTCTGACGACCCGTAACGACTGTCAAAGATCCACGAATGACAGCCGGGACCAACGACTTAACGTGGTTTCCGAGGCACGGAGGAGTCTCGGTATGTAGACATGGTCACAGATCCACGAACCAACCCCGGCAAGCGTAGCTTAACCTAACAGATCGACCCGAGCGGCTGTTAGTATTTAGCCACGAGCTTTACCGTGTGAACACCATATTTATAACTTCCCAGACATCAATCGTCGGGCAGTTGCTCACCAGACACGACACCCGTCTGGTCGGAGGATCCTCCCTTTTCTATGATGAGTGAATTTACACCCTGTTCCTCATATCTGTTTTATTACTTAGGAATTTCTCAGTAGCAGCCCGGAGTCTGGATTTGTGCCCGGTTGATGGTAATAAGCTCGCCTCCTATTACATGAGACTTAAACATAACTGGCGAAATGTGGGTGTACTATGGTACACCTCTGCCTAACCCTTCGAGGATTACAGTCGTGATGTTATGTTATGTTGCTATGTATGAGTTTCATCGTTATAAATTTCTGCCTCAACAATGCCCCTGCTGGGTTCATTCACCCTGCTCCTGGCAGATTCATTAGCAAAACACACGTTTGCACCTGCATTTAATATTTTTATGTTGTCGTCCCATAAATTATAAATCATTTATTTTAAGAAAGTACTTAACTAGTACAGTTTTAACAGTTAAAATTTTCCCGACACAAACATTTCCTCATTTCTCTTTCCTACTCCATCACCAGACCCTGTTCACTATCTATCTATAACCTATTCAGTGAGACCATTCCAATAAGCCCAAACACGATACCTGTGCTGTAAGCTGGGAAGGGAATTGAGTATCCTGCAAATTCCAGGTGATGGTGCAGCATCAGTTCACTATGTTTTTCTAATATCATTGAAGTAACCAAATACCAAATTTCAAATCGATCAGACCAGTGGAAGATACTCTTGTCCATTCATTAACTAGAAAAGAGCTGATTATCTTCAAACGGCTGAACCGATTTTGATAAAACATGTTTAAGAACCATCGCTAAAAAACCTGCTTTCTAATAAAAAAACCGCATTCAAATCGGTTCACCCGTTTAAAAGCTACGGTGTCACAGACAGACACACACATAGCGGTCAAACTTATAACACCCCTCTTTTTGCGTCGGTGGTTAATAACTAGGTAAAAGGAGTATGTAAGGATCGTAGTAGATGGCGTTCTATAGTTTCTGCCTTGTATGTATATAGAACAAAGTCAATGCTGAAATTAATTAAAAGCGTAGGCAGCGTAGTCAACCATAAATAACTTTCTTCAAAGAATAATACGATTATCTATTAATACTTACACTGTTGTGACTTACTTTGAAAACGGTGAAGGAAAACATCATGAAGAAACCGGCATGCCTGAGAGATATTTTTCGACGGCATGGTGAAGCCAAGTCAAAGGCCCTTGGGCGGCTTTAAAACTCTGACACCTGTACCCTAATTGCGTAATGCAACACAATCACTATTTGTTTCGATTTGAAACAGATTGCTAAGATGATGATGATTAATTGATAAATGGAAAAAAATCAGCTCAACAACGTAAATAACGCAATGAATGTTGTTGAACTGTCAAAATTAAACAAATTAAGCATAATTGGTTCCGAAAATAAGTTACGCGATTAGGGTACAGGTTAGTCACTAACCACACAATAAGAAGAAGATCAAGAAATACGAGTAGTAATAACCTACATTTTCCTAGTAAATGTTAAAAGATAAATGTGGGTAAGTATATCGATTTGGATTTTGATATTTTTTCCATCAAAAAAGGAGCAAAAATTTATCAGGGTTAACAAAGAAATACCTGAAAACACTCTCTAAATCCTGGTAATTAATCATGATTTTCATTACGTAGAACGTAACATTCCGAAACCGAGCTCAAAATTTTCCTAAAAAAACAAAAACAAAAAATTCTCGAGTGCTCAAATAACGTCAGGGTTTCCGGAACCCTTGTATTTTATAACATTTTTCACCTTTGCTGACCGCTTGACCGCTGCCCGGTATAGCCCGTTTTTCATCCCACTGATCCCTTTCATGCTCCAAGACCCTACATTGTAGATTCAAGGTTTGATTCCCTTACGAAAGGTTTATCTTTACGCCTTAGTTATCACAGGGTCTAAAACTGCGGGCTCTAAAATCTACGGGTCGATTGTGTACGAATAGAATTCCTTTTTTCTAGATTTGTCTTTCTGTGAAACTAGCTGAGTGAAAAGAAATTTTGCTTGAGTCGTCAATCCTTGGTTCTATCTCAAATATTTTCACTGAAATTCATTTGAGGACAATGCATTTTAATCGTCACATTGTGTCTAGCAAATTCAGTGTCAGCATAACCTTTTGAATAATATCAAAATGCTTCCAAAGCTTTGTCTGAGAAACTTTCCGCTGCGGTGTTATTTTTAAGAAAGTCACGTTCAGTTCAATTTTACTTTGGAGATTAACCTTGCTTGTGAAGAAATTTCGTAATTAACTTTGACAACAATAAAACAATAGCCCGCTGAGCTCGACTTAAGACCCGCAGCTTGAAAACAACAAATTATTAAGTTTTTGTTCATAACAAGCTTTATAATCAGAATCCAGCATGAGTCACTATTTTATCACCTGGAGTTTCATATTGTTGAAAGGTTTGGCTTTCATAATATTGTAATTTATTCCATCTCATTATATCGAACTAGAAATTCTCATATTTCTAATAGTATTCAATATCTCATTTGCATTTAAAATATTCTCATTTTAAAAGAGTAGTAAATGTGTAGGTGAATCCTTAGCATATAAATTATTAAACTTAATTTCTTTATGACATTTAAGGCCAGTTTTTCGAACAAAAATGATCACAGAATAAAAAAGTCCTACAAACAGGCGCGACACGCGACGCGACACAAAGGCACCGCTCGTCGCGCGACGAGCGAGTGTCTTTGTGTCGCGTCGTGTATCGCGCCTGTTTGAAGGAGCCTTGAATGTGACGAATTTTGAAGCACGCGTAAACTGCTCTGATTTGTTATATAATTTCTCAACAGCCAATAGCAGCAGTTTACGCGCGCTTGACAATTTGTCACATTAATTTTGCGATAACTTTCGTTCGAGAAGCTGGCCGTTAGCTATGAAAATATAAGACAAGTATATTCAATCCGTTTTTACCCGACTACGGCGAAGCAAAAAGGAGGGTTATGATATTGACCGGTATGTTTGTATGTTCATCTGTTCCCTCATAACTTCTAAACTACTCATCATAATTTGACAAATGAGGTATCGTTGGAAGCGATGGTTATGTGACGTAATCTTTTCGATTTATGGCCTAACACGTGTGACTCCGGATCTTTAATTTGTTTTTCTGCAATGTCGTGTTTATACCTTTTTAATTGACATTTTTGTCATAGTTGGTTTTTAGTTTTTATAACTTTTATTTTTTGGATAACTTGAGTCACCAGTACCTACTAATATGCTTAAAATATTTGATATTTTAATAATTTTCCCTGTAAATGCAAATTGATTTGAAGTAGGAACCTACCTATCTATTTGTAACATCAATGGTTTCGTTTGATCAAACGTGCCTGTAATCAATCATCTGTTTGCAAACCGATCGGGCTTCATCTGTAATCGGATATGGCATCATTTGATATTCCTGTACTGACTAGTGACGGCATTTTGCATTCCGGAGTAGAGCTTCAGTTATTTTCATGACCTTTGAATAATTCCGAATTTCAGAAAATAACAATAATTTTCGGTTGCTCTCGTTTCAAATTCGGTCATCATCATCATCATTTCAGCCGCAAATTCGGTCGCAAAATTCTAATGGCGTTCCTAGAAGCGCGAGAAGTGCTTGACAAGCATGTGATGTTTTCGTGTTTGTCAAGCAATTTTGACCGTTAATAGCCATTAGAACTTTGCGACCGAATTCGATTGTATAGCGATCGCTATCTATGTCGAGACTGCAGCTCCAGCACGCGAAGCACGACAACCATAGAAACGGGTTTTTTAAGGATTTTCTCAACAGAAGAATAGACAAAATGCCAGTTGTGATTGTTTATCTGTCATTTTCTCTTTCATCGACAAAACCCGTTTTTATTGTGATCTTGCTAAGCATGCTGGTATTACCGACTTCTTTAAATTTTGTACACTCGACTGCACGTCAGTAACACTTGACATTGAGCTAGACATACTAGTTTTGTTACCAGTGACGTACGGCCTATTGTATCTACCTAACACATGCAAACACCTTTTTTTTTGGGTGGGAAAAATCAAATAACTTCTCCCGCTCTGGGCGGAGCGGGAGGGCGTGTCAGACTCTTACTGACTAAAACCCACCTGTGTTCCTTCAGTTGCCTGTATGTTGCCAGGGGCCACGGTTTCCCTTTCAGAGTTTCCCTCGTCCCCGGCAGGCATCGGCCCTAGTGGAACCCGTCAGTTGTGCTGACATATCTTTGAGGCGCGCGTGAAACACAACGCGCCGTTGACCCGGGCCTGGTTCTTATCGGACGGCGAGTTACCCATTGCTCACCGTCCGCAAGCCCGCGCCTACGGTGGCCGGGAATCGGTCTGAGATTCCCGACGCCCAGGGCGTCTCCTGCGGCGACTGGAGGCGTGAGGGCGTGAAGTTTCCCACCCCGTCACGCGTTTCGCCTCCTCCTTCGCGAACATTACTGCTTCGCAGAATGAGGTAACGGCTTCCCATGCCCTCTCACTCCGTACCAGAGCCGGACGTCAGAGATCACCGCCGCCGATCGCCTCCACGAAAATACGGAGGTACTCCGCTCAAACCGGGCAGACCTCCACCGTGTGCTCCACCATATCCTCCGGGCTATCCATACAATGGTAACACCCGTGCGTTTCCTCCAGTCTTTTCCGGAATAGGAACCTCCCAAAACAACCGTGTCTGGTGAGGACCTGCGTCAGGCGGAAGGTGAGGATGCCGTGGCGCCTCTCGAGCCACTCCTCAAAGAGGAGACTTGTCGCCGCAATTGTGGCGTGCCCAAAGCCATTATACCTTCCTATCCAATTCCGAATATAACGATCCAGAATAATACACATACATTAAACTTACCTAGGCCTTCTTCCCGTGGGGGTAGGCATCTGCCTACCCCCACGGGAAGAAGGCCTAGGTCATCGTCATAGGGTCATCGTAGAACGACACCTTCTACGATAACCCTTACATACTCCTTTTGCTTTGTTTACCTTCATCCGGAGTAATATAAATAGTTATTATAATTTCCCTTTTACAATAGAATAAAGGGGAATAAATATTAAGGTAGGATATTTCATTTAATTTAATTTAGTGATCGTGGAAAAAAGTCGAGCGAGAAATTAAGACCACCTTCTTTATGAAGGGATAAAAGACAAATTCACCTTATTTTATCATTTAAAACTTTATTAAGGTCCATGTTCCTTTAATCTTTGACATTTATTAAGTATTTCATATAAAAGGAAAAATCCTTGCCGCTATCAATCCTGAGAATCCCCCGTCGTGCCTTGAATAACAATTTGAAATGTCAAACATTTATGCAAGATGAATTCATCACATAATAAATTTTAAAAGATGTTTAATGATGATACTTTAAGAGGTAATTTTATAAAGATTATTAATAATCACTAATCATATATAAGTAAGTAATCATTTATTTACCAAAAACAGCCTAGTTAACATCGGTGTTGTTTAATTATGGGATGAGTATGGCTATTACAAAGTAATAAAACCCTTGCCCTTCAAACTAGGAAAATCCTTTATCTTGAAAGGCAGTGTTCTTTAGTGGGATTGACACGTTTTACAAAATATTTATAATTACGTTGTAATTCTTATGTTCACATAATAATTGAGTGGTTTAATGGTTAATTGTGTGTGAGTGTGTTGCTATGGGGTTAAACTGATCTGTTAGTGTGTGTGTGAACAATCTGTCAAGGAAGTGTAGTGAAAAATTTGGTATATTTTAGTCGTTAATTCGTAGAATAAATGGGTCCCTCTTTATCGCAATAGTTTCGATTTAAGAGCAAATCTAATAGTTTTCTTTTTAATTTATGTATATTCTAGAACTTAAGATGAAATATAGATATATATCGAGGTTCAAACCTGCTACGATTATGTTACTGTGATGTAGCTCGATCTGTTTCCAAAACGCAAACAAAAGTGACATTTGTTTCTATTGAACAACTTGTCAAACTCTAGATTTATATTTTTTTTAACTCGTTGCCTCGTCGGTCTAGTAGTCGTAAGCGCTACTACTGCTGAGCATGTGGTCCTGGGTTCAATTCCCGGTGCAGGCAATGTGTAATCGGGTCTTACCATCTGGAATTTCTCAGTAGCAACCCGGAGTTTGGATTTATGCCCGATTGATTGCAATAGGCTCGCTCTCTATTACATGGGACTTAAACATAAAGGTAACTGACGTAATGTGGGTGTTGCTTACGTACACCTCTACCTAACCCTTCGGGGAATCCACGCGTAATAACCATAAAAGATACGTGCTGTATGTATTTAAAAAAAGAAATAAAAATTCTCAGCGAGATACGAATGACTCCCAAGTGGCGCATTGCACAGTCGTTTGTGACACTCAAATCAGCAGACTTTCAAAAATGGATGGTGTTATTCAGAAATGTAACGCGAGATTTTAACATTTTGCTCTCTTGCCAGCCCTCGGGCCCTCCACGCTACTCGAGGTTAAGAGCTGCTCGTCAAGCGCCTGATTCAGCTGTATACAGCAAAAACACCGCTTCAAGCAGAACCTTCCGATCAAGTGTTGCTCTTATGAAAGTTTAATAAAGCGATCCCTTTGTCTATACGTACTACCACGACCGCCTCCGAAAGATTACATGCGTTTGTACCTTCATACTTTAGCGAGCTCTCTAAGCCGTTATGACCGTTATTGCTTTGCCATAAGGGTGTAAATACTATAAAGAGGTCGTATAAAGCCCGGACCGGTGTGAATATTTTATTCAGCGGTTTACAGCATTTATATGATTTTCGCCTGACCACAGGGATTAGTGTGTTAACTTGACCCTGTTAATTTACATCTAAGAGGTAACCCGTTTCACATTATTTCGTGGGAAATGTGTGAAAAGCTTAAGCTGACAGGACATTTTAGAATTCTATTGTTTTATGTGAATTTTTTCTTACATTGATCAACGTCCACATAGCGTATTTATTTGGCACAAGGCGCGGGTAACAACCAACGCCTTCGTCAGCGTGGAATTCTGTACATCAATTTTATTTATTTGTGTAGCTGCCAATGACAGTCCCGTCACAATCGGTCCAGTCGTTTCGGAGATTAGCCGGAACAAACAGACAGACAGACTGACAGACAAAAATGTGAAAAGTTGTTTGTTGTATGTACCGTATATAAACACTTTCATATACATTAACTAAAAAGCTGCTATTTTGACATTACAAACAGACACTTCAATTTGTATATATAAATTTCGCAAGATTGAAAAATAGAAAAAATATGAATTGTAAAACAAGGGCTTTTCTTCTTAATCGTTAGCCTCAGCAACCATTTGAAATGTAAATTAATAAAACTTTTCATTTAAATATTATGCGAATGGAGGTAATTCTAAAATTCCAAATACTGTTAATATTATGTTAAGTATTTGCAAATACTAGTATTATTAAGTATTAAAAATGATAAATGGATTTAACAAACAGCCTCTCCTGAATAATCAAGCCACCAAATCATCAATGTACCTACATTTGACTTTCACACAGATTCTATAAGTTTTACATATCATTCTCGGACCAAATAAAAAACAAAGACATAGCGCTGCGAACAATACAGTGAAGCATGCCAAAACTACACCTCCACTCTGTGCATACACGCTCACACGCACACATTTGCAACCATTTACAATCAAACTACACCTCACTAAGTGCACACATGTTTACGAAACCGACCTCACGTCACTGTTGACAGCGCTGTCTTCGTTTTTTATTTGGACTTAGATTTTATTTAGCTAACTTCATCAGCATCTGCCTAGCCTTTTCCCAACTATGTTGTCCACTTGCAGTCTAACCGGATGCAACTGAATATCAGTATTTTACATGGAGCGACTGCCTATCTGACCTCCACAACCTAGTTACTAGGTAACACAATACCCCTTGGTAAGACTGGTTGTCAGACTTTTGGGCTTCTAACCAACGCCAAACAGACAGCCGGGTCCAACGGCTTAACGTGCTTTCCGAGGCACGGACGGGTCTTGGTATGTAAAAATGGTCACCCATCCACGGACCAACCCCGGCAAGCGTAGGTAGATTAACCTGATGGATCAACCCATGCGGCTGTTATTACTTAGCCACGAGCTCCTCTGCTATATGAAGACTTCAGAGATTTTCCTTTAGAAGGTGTTGAAATTGCTTTTTTATCTTTAACCCATTTAACTAGGTCCAACTAGGGTAATGACCCTTATATTTCAAAATCAACTTACCCAAGCTGTTAGTATTAGCACAAGCTGAAAAGCTGTCCTTGTCCTGGTCTCGCTCCAAGCTATTGGAGCCGCTCAGTATGTTGAGCAGAAATACCGCGCTCCAGGCGAGTGGCACCTTTTATAACTTGAAAAACTTTCCAACGTCAAACTTACAGCTATGCCGCGCTCAAACGGCCAATCCGAAAGATTTAATAAAACAATTCTGGAAGCCATGAAAGCTTTGGGTGCAGATTTGGATAAAGATTGTTGGGATTATAGCGGTTACACCGCCACATACGAACTACGCATCAAAGACATGACGTCACACAAATCCTGCATCGCGCAGTTAGAGTTTACCGAAAGATCGAGATAGATACAAGATTTCAACTTCAAACCGGTGGGCAGTTGCCCGCCAGACACAACACCCGTCTGGTCGGAGGATCCTCCCTTTTCTATGGTGGATGAGTGAACTTTACACCCTGTTCCTCATACCACTAAAGGATAACTGTATTACGCCATTAGGTACAACAGGTGATTATTAGTAAGTTTCACAATACGATCAAAGTATTCCCATTAGAGGCCATGTTCGGGTATAGACTACGTACAACTCTACTATAAACTGAAATGTAAGTACAATCTAATAACAAATTAATGATGACAATGTAATGTCCTTGCTAAAAGCAATCGGAGTGTGATGTGTTCCGATTACTTAATTATTTATGCAGAATCCAATGCATTTGACAATATTATGGAGTAATTAAATATTAATTATTGAGTTCATCGAGTAGGTGGAGGTAAACTAGTGGTTATAGTGCTTGTCCGCTTTTATAATTTCTAACGTCACGATATTATCGTGGACGTCCACGTCTGTAAAATGTATGGAAATACGTGCTCGTTATATCATTATCGTGGACGGAATTATATAAAAAAATATATTTCTTATTTGAATATATTATCTTCATATTTTGCATACATTTTACTTCCCTGTGTTATTGTAATGCCGTGATGTGGTCGTGGGCGATCACGATAATATCGTCACACATTTTACACGACACAAATTGTAATGTCACTACAAAAATCTCCGAATAGAATAAAAAAAAGTTGGTTGTATTTGTTATCAATTGGTTCATATAAACTACATTTTCACCACAATTTGTAGATATTCTTTAGGATATTTCAAGTTTACTTGCCAAATTTACATAACATCACGCCTTTTTTCCCCGAAGGGTTGGACAGAGGTGCACCTTAGTACACCCACATTACACCAGTTATGTTTAAGTCCCATGTAATAGTGGCGAGCCTATTACCGGTTACAAATCCAGACTTCGGGTTTGGGTATGGGTTTTTCTTTCTAAAATTTCTTAGTAACAGCCCGGAGTCTTGGAAAATTTATGATACTATTAAAATTATAAATACTAAAGAAACGATGGATAGACTGTGTGAAAGAAGATTGTGCTATCTAGTCTAGAGGTGCCTAGAGACTGAGATGACGACGAATAGAGAACTATGCAAGAAATAAACATGCTGCGCCAATAATAAATACAAGTCTAATAAAAAATAATGTTTATCATATGTGCATTACAATTTTTAATAAGTTACCAAAGATTATAAGAAAGCTCCCATTTAAATATTTTAAAATTAAACTACGCAAATGGTTAGTAGAAAATTGTTTTTATAGTTTTCAAGAATTTCTGCAACATAAAGAAAAATATTTATTTTAAGGTTCCTATTGTTTTATGGCATGTTTTATTTTATTTAGTTTAAAGAATTGTTGTTACCTACAACATATTTTTAGGTTAAGGTTTGTTATGTGCGAGTTGTTTTGTATTAAATGTTAAATAAATAGTACCTATTAAGTATTTTATGTAAAATTAATTTGCATGCCCTAAACAGGCAAAATATGGACTGTACTAAACCACCAACTTTTACAACTGATAACACTTGTATTTTCTGCAAATAAATGATTCTTATTCAACCCCAAAAAAATTGGGATAGCGGTAATGGTATGATGATATTTAACCGATAGAGGTCCCACGTGATGTAACGTAAATGTCAAGTCACGCGGTTTGACATTGACGTGCGCTCCACATCACTTTCGACATTTAAAAAAATCGTTGTTATCTGTCATTTTTTTAATAATTTTGTTCTAATTGACGAGAAAATTATTATGATCCGTGTAAAACTGGTGCGAGGTTTTTGTATCAAAGGAGACGATGCATGCATAATCCTACATTCTCTTTATTCGGGTGACTACTTACTATATTTGCAGGTATAATAAAATACTTTAGGTCTTTGAATAGTCTTGGATACAAAAAATTGTTCCGAACAAAACTTCGCAGTAGGTAGTAAACTTGTCAAATCAAAAGTGCATCCGGCGATATTGAAAAAGTGAAAAGAATGTCGTGGTACCGTGAACTATGCGCAGAACTTGGGTATTGGATAAGTTCTTCAGGAGAAATCTGCCTTTTATAATAGTGGATAATATATTTTATTGACTGCATCTTTGGTCTAGTGTTCAAAAGCATTACTGCTGAGCAAGTCTTGTATTCGATTCTTAGGTTGGGCAAAGTGTTATTAGATTTTATATCAGGAATTTCTCAGTCGCAGCCCGGAGTCTGGATTTGTGCCCGGTTGATGGCAATAGGCTCGCCCCTATTACATGGGACTTGAACATAACTGGCGAAATCTGAGTGTAGGTACTATAAGTACCCCGTGCCTAACCTTTCGGGTATTACAGTCGTGAAACATTAAACAAAATATTATAAAACTTATAAATAAGTGTGACTTACCCAGATACTTTTTCTCTATGCTCGCAAAAATTAAATTATTTATTAGTGATGATCACGGAATTTTCATTTCTATGTTCGATAATTATTAACTAGATCAAAAGCTTAGTGATATCAGTATGGTATTATGCATCGATGCGGCTCAAAGCCAATGCAAGCCGTGACGTCACCGGCTGTAAAGATATGCATATTAAAGGCGGCGACAGAAGGGTTCCTAATTAGGGCAACATGCATGACTGTGCACTGTGCAGGCCTATAGATTATAGAGTAGAAATTTAATTTTATACTTATACATTAAAATTCTTATACAGGGTGGACGCGAAAACTGTTACCATGGATTCAGTACATGATTCTGAACGCCCCTGCGTAGAATTTTTTTTGCATGGTCAGGGTTTGTTCTTGACCTTGACACCTATGTGTGAATAGAGCCTTATGATCCATCTGCGCCATGCAGCTATCTAATTACGTAACACATTTTCGTAAGCGATTAAGATTAATCTGTTCATTTTGACAGTTCAACAACATGCATTGCGTTATTTACTTTGTTGAGCAGATTTTTGAAGTGAAAACTTCTTTAGGCGCGTCGAGCATTTTTGAGATGGGAAAAGACAATTGAACTCGCGACACCGTTACCAACACCTCATTTTTGTAAACGCGATTGTGCTCTTTATTTACCTATATTACGAGTATGTTACGGATCAATGTTCCATGCAAGTATTTTTACTTTAAAGGTTTTGGAAGTATTTTTTTAAATTATTCAAGTTTTCCCTTCTGTCGGCACTCCCGGAGTGCCACTGTTTTTTTCTTCCATACTTCTCGGTACTCACCCCTTACAAGCCATATCACCTTTTACACAGTCCATCCTCTACTCTTATAGCCATCCTCATTCATAGATACTCAAAACTTTCCTCACGACATTTCCCTCACTGCTCCGCATTACATGCACATTATTATGAAAATAGAATTTATTTCAAGCGAAGAATGCTTCACGTCATGTCATTGTAAAGTTACTCGTGACTCAGAGGTAACGTTAGCGTCGACGGTAACGACCCACGTCATAAGGTTTACAGACACAATCGTCTCTTTACTAAAACCGGAAAGTTTTAAACATTAAAGACGTTAGACTATTTACGGTAAACACTTTTGACTAAGATAATATCGAGTTGCCATCCCATAGGATAGGATAGAATAAGATGGCTATCCCATCCTATGGTACAGATAGGCACCCTTCGAGGAACATAATAACGATATGCCCTCCATTTATGGATTGGATAGAAATAGGATAGTCATTCCATCCTATGGTACAGATAGGCTTACGCTAAAAGCTCCCAAATTAATTATGTACGCACTACGAGGAAAATCTTGGTGCCAAATTATGAAATTCTGTATTTTTTTTTCTCAGAAATTCCGTCAAACGTTGCAGACGGATATTCTTGGTTAAAAGGGATATTTTTTTACCAGGCATATCCTTTTACCGAAGTCTTAAATTACAGTGAGATTAGAAAGTGATCGTAAGATTGTTTGGTAAGAACTGCTGGTTTATCAGCCCCTATACTCCTAAACCCATTGTTCATTAAAACTTTAGTAAAACTTTAATTCTCACGACATTCCCTCGTTAGATGTAAGATCATATATTCATTTCGAATTTTCCTCGTCCCTGGCGAGTTGGTTCGTATAACAAAGAAGATATATTTCATCCACATCCCTGGGGGCGACCTAAAAAGTGGCCAGTGTCCCTTATCTGAAGCTTACCGTATTTCCTCAAGCATTTCCGTTGAGAATATAAGTAGGAGAAATCATTTTCAACATTCTCCTTTCTTGTATTAACTGACGCTGAACTAACAAGACTTATGTAGTGGTTGTTTTCAATTCAAATAACTTTATTCGGGAAAAAATCTCCCTCATTATTTCTATAAGACTTGTTCACTTTATTCATTATGTAAAAGTGGCTTTTCGGTTATGTAAATTGTCTGGCGGAGTAAATAATAATCATAATCTGGTATCCATTTATGCGTCTTTTGAGTTCCAAGTGTCTTCGAAACTGAATACACAATCTTTAACATTTCCATAGTGAACGAAAGTATTTATTAATCTTAGCACAATTTCTTAAAAGCAGTACGATATTCTTTGATTTTTTTAAATATCCGTCGATTGAATAACCTCCTCCTTTACTTAAAGTCATATAAAACTTAGTTTTTTTTTTTGGTAGAGCATCTCGCTGATCAACCTATGAGGTTGGCCGCTGCTTAACCGGGCTATCCTGTGGTAACTTAGTTCCGGTGATATTTTTAGGGTTCCGTACCTCAAAAGGTAAAAAACGGAACCCTTATAAAATCACTCTCTTGTCCGTCTGTCTGTCCGTATGTCACCTATTTTCTCAGGAACAGGTGGACCTAGCAAGTTCAAAATACCAGATACTGAGGTCTATAGTTTTCATGTATTTTCCGGAATTTAACCCTTTACTTGTGCTGTAAGACCTTGCTTTTAACCAAAATTGACAATTCTAGGTCAACCGGAAGTACCCTATAGGTTTTGGGTCGAAACCTATATGGTAGTTCCCGTTGACATAGTATCACGAAATTTGGCAAAAAGCAAGGTCTTACAGCACAAAGGGAAAATAAAAGGAAAAACCCAAAAAATAAAAAGTTGAAAATTAAAGAAAATTTTGGTACTTACAAGTTTTCGCGAAAAACTAAATTTGCCCATATCTTTTTGCCTATAAAAATGATACCAATTTTATTATGGCGGTATAATAGGTAGGCACGGAACCCTCGGTGCGCGAGTTGGACTCGCTCTTGACCAGTTTTTTTTTAAGTTATAAGAACACAAGGATCGTGGCAGGTGGCGCTCTGTAGTTTCTGCCTACCCCTAATGGGAAGAAGGCGTTAGTATAAGTATGTATGTAAGTACATCTTATTCGGCAAGTATCTTAAACGTCTCCAACTTAGAGTAAATAGGTATATTTACTCTTCCTCGTGTAGAAGATTAATCCTGCATCCCATTCAGGTTAATCTATTAACCTACTTATTTTATTGTCTCAATGTTTACAACTGTTTGACACCCTGTTATATGGGTGACATTAACTTTTATTGTAGGCACACTTGAGCATCGATAATTCAATACAGAACCAGGCGGATTTCGAATAGGTTTTAACTGAACCTTGGACAGGGAGAGAACAAAATAATTTAGTTTTATTTATCAACCCCTTTTTAGGGTTCATCACTCACACATCACACGATCACTTTGTTGTCCGTCTATCAATCTGTCAAGAGCTTTTTTCTCAGGAATGCATGGAGGTATCAAGTTGAAATTAATAACAATTACGTAGGTCTGTGGTCCCTTAAAGCTGTAAAAAATCAAGGTTCTAAATCAACGCAATAAAAAAATACGGCCATTTATGTGACATATTTTGAAACTCGCAAATAAATCAAAACCTACAGGGTACTTCTCGTTGACCTAGAATCATGAATTTTGGTAGGAAGCAAGGTGTCCTCATTCACCTTTTTGATAGCAGTGGTGATAAAATTATTTACACAAAGTAAAGCGCCTGCCTGGGTTCGAACCCACGACTTACAAACTAGTAAGTCGGGGTCGTTACCATTGAGCCACCACTGGTCTACGAACAGTACCTTCATCTATTATAATGATGATAATGATTTTTATTATTTATCTGCTGTTAATTATATTGTGTGCTTTTGGTCTGTGCTAAATAAATGTATTTTCTTTCTTTCTATTATATTATTAATTTTCGACCGGAACAACGAACCAGAACTAGGGACATAGGGACAGGCCTCCTTTTTTTTTTGTGTGGGAAATTACAATTAACTTCTCCCGCTCTGGTTGGAGTGGGACGGCGTGTCAGACTCTTACTGACTAAAACCCACCCGTGTTCCTTCGGTTGCCCTGTTGCCAGGGGCCACGTTTTCCCTATCGGTTTTCTTCGAACCCCCGGCAGGCATCGGCCCTAGCGGACCCCGTCAATTCTGCTGACATCTCTGAGGCGCGCGTGGAACACAACGCGCCGTCGACCCGGACCTGGCCCTTATCGGACGGTGAGCTACGGGACAGGCCTCCCTGACCCCCACAACCGGAACAAGGATGCTGCCCATCTGTTATTAAAATGGTTTTATCATTTCTCTCGTTATGCTTAGCACGTCTGTCTTCCGTAACGGAATTAGGTTTTAATTAATACAATGTCTAACAACTGTCATTCGCAAAACTTGAAGTTGGAATTTCATTGTTAGTTTAAAAAGTTCCAGGATTGATAGAATGTTTTGCACGGACGTAATAAAATCGCGGCGAGATTTTATCGCGCACTGGATTTTAAACTCTCCAAATCCAACGCGCTGGGACGCACTGTCGTCCCAGCGCGTTGAAAAAACACTGTTGAATTTTCAACTCTCAGCGCTAAGCTGAGCGTTGAAAATCCAGTGCGCGATAAAATCTCGCCGCGATATTATTACGTCCGTGCGAACGTCGTTCAGGAAACGTTGTAGAATTTTTTTTTTTGTTCAAGTAAGAAAAATAAGTTATTGTTGAAAGATAATACAAATTACTTACGCTTGTATTTCCCTGAGGAGCCATACATAAGTACCTCCACATTTCACCATGAAATATGATGTTGACTTTTGTTAGCCATGAATCCTCTCGGAGGCTTTCAGTTTCAGGAAGCCAATAGTCTCTACATGAACTTTTGCTTTAAAAATCATTTATCCAACTAAATTCAGCATTTCTTATTCTCTAAAATTATTTTTGTTTCAGGTAAGTACTCTGACGTGTACCTGTACACAGCACATCTTCCCGTCAACCACCATACCGTAAGTTTTGAATTTATGTTATACACTAGCTGCGCCCCGCGGTTTTCAGCCGCATAAGACTCGATTCCTTGGTAATATCGGGATAAAAAGAATTCTATGTCATAACCCAGGTTGTGGTCTACACATGTGCCAAATTTCATCCAAATCCGTTTAGCCGTTTTAGCGTGAAAGCGTAACAAACAAACACACAAAAAATCAAATCTTTTCTCTTTATAAAGTTTAGATAGATTAACACAAATTCATTCAATAACGTTTTATACCTATTATTATAAATAAGGGGCTCGTAGCAAAATAATGAGAGCCGCACGGGTCGATTGAAGATTATGCTACGTTTGCCGTGGTCAGTAAGTGGATGGGTGACCATCCATTACATATTGAAACCCCGCCGTGCCTCTGAAAGCACGTTGAGCCGTAGGTCCCGGCTGACATTCGTAGATCTTTCAGAGGTTAGACAGTTGTTACGGGTAGTCAGAAGCCCAAAAGTCTGACAACCAGTCTTACCAAGGGTATCAAATACTGGTATTCAGCTGCCGAATCCGGTCCCAACATAGTTGGGAAAAGGCAAAGCAGATGATACAAAATTCTAAAAGGCCAATTTTTTTTTTTTTTATCTATCCTTGAAATAATAAAGCTTGTATTTATTCAGAAATTTTCTTATTCCAGCCCATAAAAATATATCCTTTGTTGTCATAAAAATGGTCTACCCTTTAACATTCAAATTCCCTCGTAAACCGTAAACTCTCACAATATTATATTGTACACAAAAACTACCCCCTTTGTTTAACTGACTCACTGAAGCCGGAAAACCCTAAAATGAATTCTGTGAGCTGTAGCACAAAGACAAAATTCACATTAAACTTACCGCAGAACGACGTTCCATTTCACATGAGGACAAGGCAAATACACAATAAAAGTTAATCTGAAATGTTATAATTATGCTAAAATGTCCCAGCGCTAGACAATTTATAGTGGAAGACAAATTATTAGTTTTTCAGGAACCTACTATGTAAACACGGAATTTTAAAAAGGTTTACGGTATCTGCAGAAAGACTTAGGGAGGTGTCAGGCAAGCGTAATTTCCGTCGCTTAAAATAAGCCCAATGATTTAGGATCGACCTAATTTTGCGAGGATTGACCTCTATATCGATTATGGCACAAACCAGGATATTGTATGGAATTTTAGCGGTGTTTAGAGGAGTATGGAGTTTTAGCGGTTCTGCGAGCAATGTGCCCTGCCCACTGCTACTTAAATTTAGCAATTCTTCGGGCTATCTTTTACCTTGGAATGTGTAATAAAAGGATATTAATTAATAGATACGTTGGGGAATAATGACTGAAATTTAATCTATGAACCTAATATGGTGCCGGTTAGGAAATTCCTGGCTCAGAATTTATGGGGCATATTGTAAAGATGATTTATGAATACGCTATTTATAATGTATGACGGATGGAAGAGGGTAAAATGTGGGAATATGAGCTATTATTCAATACAGAGGCTGTACATACTTGTATAGAATAAGAATGATTAGTATGGCAGCTGTGCGTTTTCCGGATTTTTTTTATGAAGGGTTCACATGTCAGTAGCCGACGTTCGCACCGACGTAATAAAATAGCGGCGATTTTTTTTTTCGTACACTTGATTTTCAACGCTCTGCTTAGCGCCGAGATTTGAAAATCCAACGTGTGTTTTTTGAACGCGCTGGGACAAGAGTGCGTCCCAGCGCGTTGGATTCTCTACGCTCGGCTTAACACCGAGAGTTGAAAATCCAGTGCGCGATAAAAACCCACCGTGATTTTATTACGTCCGTGCGTACGTCGGCTAAATCTAGCCGTAGAAATCATTGCAGCATGAATGTGAAGCACCCAAGTGTTTAAATAAGAATTAGGTTCATTTATTCAGCAACATGTCATAAAACACGAAATCCAAAATAAAAGTAAAAAAGTGAAATTCTTTAAAAACAAAAGAGCTTTATTAAACAAGTGTTTAAAGCTCTTTTTTGGCAGGTGGTTACTTCATCTTTATTCAATTGCTATTTGTTTCTAGTTTCATTATTTCTTTCTTAGATAAAAAATCTCTAAAAAAATCTTTGTAAATTCATTCAGTGAGCACGGGTCACTATGTTATTCAAATTAGAATCTTACGAAATTCAAACATAAATATTTTCAACCGCCCTATAATATCAAACTTTATTATTGTATCCCTAAAAGTTATTTTTGCAGGCCATGAACGTAATTTGAATTTATAATTACTTATCTGTTATTCGCAATGAAAATGAGCTTTTACTATTGTCATAAATGGATTTTCTTACATAATTTAACATAGGATTGACTTGCCCAGTGCAGCTTTATTTATATTTCTAGATTCTCAATTAGAGCTAAATTCAACAAGTGAATTTATACAAATAAATGTAAAGTGTCCTTTTATTTTTGCATTTATTTGTATAGTTAGCTAATTAGTCATTAATTTTGTACCTAGTATAAATAGTTAGTTGTGTTATATATTCCATATAAGCATTTTAATGTATGTGAAATATAAATTATTTGAATAGTTTTAACGAGAAAAAGTATTTTCATTAAATCAACTCAAGCGAGATATATAATTACTACAACAAAGATTGAGGGTTAAAGTTGTGTATGTATTTAGTTGGTAAGGTTTTATATAAACTATTAGAAAATGTATATCTAAATATTTTACCAATAGAAAACTTATATACAGTGTGTATCGGAAAGGGTATGGTACAGACCATCAAACTAAACAAGTTTCTACATGGAACCAACATCGTAATCTAGAAAAATATAACAGCTATCCCATACAAAGCTCGACCCAAATGTATGGAACGGCTTATAATTTTTCCTCGATTATGATGTTGGTGCCATAAGGAAAGTTGTTCAGTTTGATGGTCTGTACCACACACTGAAATTTAACCACACCTTTCTGATAAACCCTGTATATAAATTATACATCATCATCATCAACCTATAGCAGTCCACTGCTGGACATATAAAATATAAAAATATAAAAAGCTTTATTAATTCCTTACAACTACATCAATGAGGTTTTTACAATTAGAGTATAAGACACTATTATAATTATAAGTATGTTAGTGTGTTAGTAGTGAAATAAAATCTTTATATACGTATTTGTTAGTATTGTGTGTTAGTATCTCCAATGTTTGTATCCTCTATGTAAGGACCGCCTGAGGCGGTAAAAGCCTCCTCCAAATGTTTCCATTCGTCCCGTAGTCTGGCTGTTCTTGCCCAAAATTTGCCAGATATGCTTTCAATACTGTCCACCCACCTTTTGAAAGGTCTGCCTCTCTTTCTTTTCTTGTTTCTGGGGTTCCAGTTTGTCACGACTTGGGCCCATCTTTGTGGTTCCAGCCTCTGAATGTGGCCTGCCCATTTCCATTTTAGTTTAAGTACCTGCTTAATCACATCCTTCGATTTTGTTGCTTTCCTAATCAAAGTAGTTTTCACTCTGTCTTTTAGTTTTACGTTCATAAAACTACGTTCAAGTCCTCTTTGACACGTTCTTATCTTGTTTTGTTGAATTTTTGTTAGTGACCAAGTTTGGCACGCGTAAGTGAGGCATGGTATTAAGCAGATACTCATCGCTTTTGATTTCAGACTAGGCGGAAACGAACTTTTAAAAATTTCCTTCATAGCCCAGTATTTGTTCCATGTGTTCTTTATTCTCGTGTTTATCTCCTTTTCACTACAAGTCTTAAATGATATGACGTGGCCGAGGTAGGTGTAGTCATCCACATATTGTAGCGGTAATGAGTTGACAGTTATAGGAACTCTCTCTTTATTAGTCATTACTTTGGTTTTTTCTTGATTGACTTCGAGCCCAATACTCTTGCTATGTGTGTTGAGCGATTCTAACATAGTTTGTAGTTCCTCTGGTTGTTCTGACAGTATAACAATGTCATCCGCAAATCTAAGGTGCGTTAGGTATTTCCCATCAATCTTAATTCCCATATTTGTCCAGTTTAGTTTTCTGAAGACATATTCCAGAACCGTGATAAAGAGCTTTGGGGAGAGTGGGTCTCCCTGTTTAACACCTCGTTCAATCTTAAATAGTGGGCCCGCTACTTCTATTTTCACACGTGCTGTGCTATTCTTATATATTTCTTTAATGAGCTCTATATATTCCGTGTTGATCCCTTGCTCTGTTAGTGACTGCCATATAGAGTAGTGTGATATAGAGTCGAATGCCTTTGATTTAACCACACCTTTCTGATAGACCCTGTATATAAATTATACATCATCATCATCAACCTATAGCAGTCCACTGCTGGACATAGGCCTCTCCAATTGCACGCCATTCAGCTCGATTCTCGGCAACTCTCATCCAGCTGCTACCAGCCACCCTTCGAAGATCGTCACTCCACCTAGCCTGAGGGCGTCCTACCTTACGTTTGCCAATTCGCGGTCTCCACTCAAGAACACGTGTACCCCAACGATCATCGGTTCTACAGCTGATATGGCCGGCCCACTGCCACTTCAGCTTGCTAATTCTGTGAGCTATGTCGATAACTTTAGTTCTCTGCCGGATCACTTCGTTCCGGATTCGATCCCTCATAAATTATACATTAGTAAAATATTTAGATATACATTTTCTAATAGTTTATACAGGTTGTCAGGGACATCGACGCGAAAACTGAAACCATGAATTCAGTACATGATTCTGAATCCAGCTGCGTTGAAATTTTTCGTCGGTTATTAAAAAAAAATTCGCTGTTTCATAGAAAAGTGCAATACCTAAGCCGTCAAAATGTATGGAACAGCTGATTTTTTTTAAAATAACCGACGAAAATTTTCAACGCAGGGGGATTCAGAAACATGTACTGAATCCATGGTTTCAGTTTTCGCGTCGATGTCCCTGCCACCCCGTATATGTAAAAGCTTACCAACTAAATAAGCCAAATGGGTGGTGGTGCCAATGGGTTAATGGTGTGGTGGTACACACCATTAACCCTCAATCTTTGTAGTAGTAATTATAGATCTCGCTTGAGTTGATTTAATGAATATTATTTTTCTCATTTAGTTATAGCGAAGAATAATGTACTATAGTTAAAAAGAGAGGTAGCTGGTTATGTCTCCGGTCTGAAAGGACTTCTATTCCTCTTTAGTCGCTCTTTAGAAGTCACTTATTTTTAACCGACTTCCAAAAGGAGGAGGTTCTCAATTCGACTGTATGTTGTTTTTTTTTTGTTTGTTTGTTACGCGATTACTCCGTCAATTATGAATTGATTTTGATGGTTCTTTTTTGTTTGGTAGATCATACTTCAGAGATGGTCTCATATAAATTTTATTAACTTTGCTTGGGTAGTTTTTGAGTTAGCTTCAATAATACGTATTTTTTCCTCACTTAGTATGTGGATGATATCATGATAACTTCCTGTCACTGTTATTTACATAGCAGGTAGTGCTATTCGAATTTGTGTGGGGTAGGTATCACAACAAAAAGTGAAAAATAAAAACTTTTTACAAAAAAAAACAACCGACTTCAAAAAAAAAACACTACAAAGTGAAAAATAACTTTAATTTCGGAAGTCGGTGACAAAGAACGAAAATTAAAAACCAAAGACACCGACTTCCGAAATTAAAGTTAGTTTTCACTTTGTAGTGTTTTTTTTCCTCTCAGAAAACTTCAATTAACACTGACAATCATGAACACGTAACGTTAACATTAATTATACGTTCAGTGTTCCTTACTTTCCATTCAAAGGGGTATCAAAAGTTCCCAGTTCAACGGTTGTTCAAAGTTAACGATGTATATCGCTCCCTATCGCCCGTCCCAGAACACTGTACAAGTTTACAATCTATTATTAACTTGTTACTATACTTGCCTTCTCTTCCGCTTTTCTGAGTTAGCAATTTTAAATTAGTTTTAGAGCAAAGAGCAAATCTCTTTTAGATTATATTTTAGGTTCTCGTAGCTGGAGCAAACCCACAGTTTCGCCACATCAGTTTGTCAACCCTACCTTCTCTCTTCTGTCCTAATGGCCTCTCACTTGGCTTCACATGCTGTCGAGAAATATTTATTGATTAAAACTTTATGCACAAGTAAAAATACTGTACAAAGGCGGACTTAATGCTTAAAGGCATTTTCTACCAGTCAACCTTAGGGTGATGCAGAGACAAAATATGGCAGGTGCAACATAAATGACAGATAACTTGAAAATTTATACATACTAATAAATATAAACATAAATACATACATATAAACCGAATAAACTTTGACAGGAGAAATAACGATAGGTAGAGGAGAAAACAAATCCAGCAAATCAGCGCTGCAAAGATTTTGCCAACTTTTCACGAATATGTTCACGTGCTTTCACTTTGAAAGATAACCGACTGGATGCCATCCTGATGTTCAGAGGGAGCGCATTCCAAAGAAATAAAGCCTGGACAAAGAAAGAAGAGTGAATAAAACCGGAGCGGTGAGAAGGACAACGTAGAAGACGATTGTTGGTAGACCGAAATATCTCTTAGGCACGCCTCATGATGTTTTTCTTCACCGTTTTTGAAGCAAGTGATGTATATTTCTTTATTTTTGTATAGGTACTCCAACGACTTATTCACTAACAACATATTACTTATAAAAGAACTTATATATCTATTAGTATGGTGAATTTGTCACTCAAAGAAGTACATACACAGCTTAGCTAAAGGTAAAAATACATACCAATTAGGAGAATTAATTTAAAGTGATTTAAAATGAACTAACTTATTTTTTGTAACATTGAAAGATAAATAAGAGCTACTTTACCATAAGAAGATAATATAAAAGAAAACACAATATCAGATTTACTTAATTAATAAATAAATAATAGAAAGCTACTCTTTTTTTTTAATTTTGTCGTGATGATTATTATAGGTAAGACGACTGCAATAAACGTGATCAAATACTATGAATGGTTGCGGTTCATAAGTTTTTTAAGCAAATAATAAAATATAAAATACGCTCATGAATCCAACCCCACCTTATTTTTTTTTTACTATGATCCTAGTTTATCAGAAACTAGCTGTTGACCGTGACTTTGTCTGCAATCCAGGATGAAAAGTAGCCTATATCCTTCTCCAGGTTTACCCATGTGCCGTATTTCATCCAAATCCGTTCAGCTGTTTCAGCGTAAAAGCGTAACAAACAAAAAAACATCAGTTTCGCATTTATATTCCGAATCTTAACTAATATTATAAATACAAAAGTGAGTTTGTTTGTTTATTTGTTACGCTTTCACGCTAAATCTGTTACGCTAAATCTGCTAAATCTGCTGCACAAGGGTAGACCATGAATCGTGGAGGCGATCGGCGGCGGTGATCTCTCGCGTCCGGCCCTGTTTCAGGCCATGGTACGGAGCGAGAAGAAATAGCAGGTCGTCACCTCCTTCTGCGAAGCGGTAATGCACGCGAAGGAGGAGGCGGAACGCGTGAGGGAAAGGCAAATTTCGCGCCCTCACGCCCCTAACCGCCGCAGGAGGAGACGCCCGGGGCGGGAATCGCGAGCCGATTTCCGGCCACCGTAGGCGCGGGCTTGCGGTCGGTGAGCAATGGGTAGCTCGCCGTCCGATAAGGACCAAGCCCGGGTCGACGGCGCGTTGTGTTCCACGCGCGCCTCAAAGAGATGTCAGCAGAATTGACGGGGTCCGCTAGGGCCAATACCTGCTGGTGGTTCGAAGAAAACCGATAGGGAAATCGTGGCCCCCGACAACAGGGCAACCGAAGGAACACGGGTGGGTTTTAGTCAGTAAGAGTCTGACACGCCCTCCCGCTCCGCCCAGAGCGGGAGAAGTTATTTGATAATTTCCCACACAAAAAAAAAAGGGTAGACCATGAACCGGTTGTATTAGTTGTTTTCAATATAATTTTAGCTAACATGCGGCTAAAACTAAAATAGACATATCCATGACTTGACGTCACAGTTGACCTCGTGTGACATGGTTTAAATTTAACTCCGGCTAACTCCCACCTAAGTACGAAGAAATTCACTCAACTCAAAATTAGCCTATTCATCTTTCTTGTAATTTTACGCCCCTTAAAACATAATTCATCATGTTAAGTAAATATAACAGGATACATGTAGGGTTTTATGAAAATGATTAAATGTCATTTTAATATTAAAATGACCTTTCTTCATATTATTTTAGGTATCTGAAGCCCACATACATTTCTATCCAAGATCCCAAGGTTCGAGGTAAGTTTAGCCACTGGAAGATTTTTCAATTACTTTTACGACTAAAGTACTTGAAGACTACTACTTCAGTCTTTTATTAAAGAAAATACATGGTATTTCTTCAGAGGGTTCGTTCAATTTCATTTAAAATTGATTTTCCTTGGATCGGAGAATTTATTGAAGAAATGTTTGTGTTTCAATTCAATTTAATTCAATTACCTAGATTTTTAAAGGCCAACTGAGATATTATTTTTCAATTGAAATAGGTATTAGAAAATTAAGTGTTGATTTGCACTACCCTAGAATGAACTAATTTATTAAATGGCTGGCGTACAGCCGGGTCTCCAGCGCGTGTTTTTTCAAAACATAACACATAAACATTTGTTTTCATTCAAAACATCTTGTTTGCATACACAAATGTGTATGGCCACGCCTCTTTGTTGCGATGTTTTTGTGTAATGTTTCGAAAAAACATGCGCAGGAAACCCGGAGCAAGATACACAGTATAGGTTCTAAATCATCCACATTTTTATAAAATTGGCCTCCGGCCACCGCATCGTATCGCGTCGCCCGCTCGAGCTATTACTTAGTTTTCGCTAAGCGTTGTTTCAGCTCGGCTCCTAAGGGTCGTAGCGTGATGTTACCCTATAACCTTCCTCGAGAATTCGGCTATCAAATGCCAAAAAAAAAAATCTAATCCGAGTCGTTCCAGAAATTAGCTCGTTCAAACAAAAAAAACAAACTCTTCAACTTTAATATATTACTTAGTATAGATTTTCTTTATTTAAATTTTATTTTCCTCTCCATGTTGTTGAAAAGATCCCTTTTAAAGGTACACATTATTACAAAACACATCACACACACATACACATACCCCCATAGACATAAACACACACACATATACACATTATTTTCTTCGTTTTACCTTGTGGCAAACTTAATTTCGTTTCTACGTTATAAAATTATAGGTTACTTACATCAAAAATTAATGTTGTAACGTTGTCAAGGGCACAATTTTAATGGACCAAACCACGTTAGCCACGAGACCGAAGATCGTATGGACCGTCAAAAATTATTAAAAGATAAGTATTAGAACCATAAACCTGACGTGAAATGAGTCTATTGATAAAAAGTACAATTTTAACAGTAGTTTTAAAAACCCCCGACACGAACATTTCCTTCACCATCTATCTACGTGTATAACCTATTAGACGCATTGTAATGAGCCCAACACGATACCTGTGCTGTAATTTGATAAGGGAGTTGGGTATTCTGCAATTTCCAGCTGATACTGCAGCATCAGTTCAAGGTTGTCACTATGTTCTTCTAATATCATTGAAGTAACAGAATATCAAATTTCAAATCGATCAGACCTGTGGAAGATACTCACATCCAGTCATCAACTAGAAAATAGCTGATAATCTTCAAACGGCTGAACCGATTTTGATAAAACATTTCTAAGAACCATCGTTGGAAATCTGCTTTCAAATAAAAAAAACCGCATTCAAATGGGTTCACCCGTTTAAGAGCTACGGTGCCACAGACAGACACGCATAGCGGTCAAACTTAGAACACCCCTCTTTTTGCGTCGAGGGTTAAAAATAGCGAGTATTCAAACGAAAGAATTAATTAAAAGCCTGAACTGTTTTTTTTTGGGTTACAAAAGCAAGCGGTGTAACCTTAAATTGTCATTAAACCATCCCTCGTAATAAAAAAACGGCAGAACAAAATAATTCCATTCCCTCAGAACCACAGATAAAAAATGTTCCTAAATCAAATTATATGGCTACTCGCAATTACTAAAATCATCTTTATGGTTCCTTCAATTGCCTACTTTTTCTTCATAAAGTATAAAGTTACTTATCTTTTACGATCGTTTTCTTTTAAAAGTAAAATGTGTTGAATTTATAACAGTTTCCTTGTTACGTCAGAAAACACTCAGAAATGGGATAAAGTATTGGATTTACGACCATAATGGTGTAAAAATAGTGATGTTTCTAGTCTAAAAATAAGGTTCAGATGAACTAATAGATGACGCATCTAATACATTTTTTACTACCTCAATAGAAGCCGGTAGGAAATAGTCAGTCATTCAAATCAAAACCGTGTCTGCTTGGTTTAACTTTGTAGATCAATAAAGCTCCTAGCATCTTTGAGAGAAATCTATGTAGGGATGGTAGGGCAAATAAAATTGGGCATTCAAATAAAAATTTTATATTATTTAAAAATAGAAAACAATAAGGTAAAAAACACAACCGACTTAGCTTATAAGGCCTCTGCCTCGAATCTTGCGGGCAGCGGGGCGGCGGCGGCAGCGGCGCGAGAGCGGCGCGTTCAAATGCATAGATTTATATGTAACTGGCCTCGAAAGCAGCGGCGCGGGGAGCGAGCGGTTCCATATAACAATGCGTTGCCGCGCCGCCGCCCCGCTGCCCGCAAGATTCGAGGCAGAGGCCTTATAAGCTAAGTCAGTTGTGTTTTTTACCTTATTGTTTTGTATTTTTAAATAATATAAAATTTTAATTTGAATGCCCAATTTTATTTGCCCTACCATCCCTACAAAAAACAATAACTAGTTTTCCAATTATTCTTAAATCAAAAATAAACTAAGGCAAACAAAGAAAGTATAAAGGCTCGTGCAGACAGGCACGACGAGAGTCTAGTCGAACAATTTCTATGAAAGCTTCATGGAGATCGTTCTACCAGAATCGCGTCGCGCCTGTCTGCCCGCCTTAAAGCTTCCTACTCAAATATTTCCTACATTTATGTGTAAGAACAGCTGCAGCAGGAATTGGTATACCCAATCTATTATTTCATTTAATTCATGAGGCATAACCGGAAATAATATACAGAGTTGAAAGACTAACCATTATAATAACGCTGTGTAAAGCTGTACAATGTTGCGGCTGGATAAATATGAAACCTGTACCTACCATGAATGCTCTGAAAATTCCCAACTAAATATTTTGAGGTAATTCTGGTGGCAAGGCGGTTAGCTCAACAAGCGTGTAGGTGCACACGGCTACATATCAAGCTATAAACTTCCAGTATAAGATGATCTCGCTTTGTATAGGATTTCCGTACAATGAAAGGTTAGCTTATACTGGAAATGTATAAGCTTGATATGTAGCCGTGTGTACCATGCCAGTAACATGTGACCTGAACAGAATTCAAGTAAACATGGACGGTCAACATTGAATTTTATTCAAGAATTCTGCTATATTGCTCAAATAATTTTGAATAGAAGTAATACTAGCTTCTGCCAGCGGCTTCGCCCGCGTGATATCTTTATAAATTATAGCCTATTTTACTCAGTCATAGCATTATACTGGTGAAAGAATTTTTTAAATCGGTCCAGTAGTTTTTGATTTTATTCATTAAGAGCGGCCAACCCGTCATACTTTTCATACAAACGCTCGTACGTCATTATGGCGTCGTAACACATTTTTCTTTGATTTTTTAAACTAATAGGTCTATTTTTTAGATTACTCTAGGTTTCTATGAAACCAAAAAATTAAATTTCGAGAAATAAATTCAGTACAAGCCTCCGAAAATCTGCATTTTTGCACAATTTTTACCTGAACTTTCGCCGATCATAATGTACTCATAAATTGAAAAAGTAATGAAAAAATCGGCATAGGAACCTTGCACATGTAATGGAGATTCTAAATGACAAACATTTATTTTACAAACTAGTAAAGCTTACTCAAAAAGACGTATTTCCTGAAACAAGTTTCCGCACACTATTTTTCGTACAATGTTATCGCGTTCTCACTTGCTTGTTAGCAGTTCTCACTTGCGCTAGATGAAACAACATGCTTTTCGATCATGCTTGCGTTGACGATAGATGGATCGGGAATGGCCCTCTTAAGTATCTTTTCTTTTTATAATATTAGTTTATATTACTTATTTGTTGTAACTTAAACGTTAATTCCACTTCACATTATGATTTGATAATAATTAATTGTTCAACAAAGCCAAGTAATTTTCCTAAAGAATTGATCAAACTTTCAGAAACAAAACACAGATTTATAAATCATACAACCTTTTGCCTGGATCACGTTAAACAAGCATGATAAATTAAATTGATCAATCAAAGGCTTTGTTTATCCCTTAGCAAAATATTGCAACCATTTCAGATATTCAGTAAAATATCTATTGATCTGCTACTTATTGAAACTCGAGAGCATCGTATCCTAACCTCCCCCAAATAATAGCCTTTCAGTCCAAACAAATGCGTCGAAATATAGTAGGTAACTGCCATTTCGCTTATACCTACTCCGTATACCCCTTTCGAAATTCATCGAAATACCAACCCTACATAACCGTATTGGTACCGCTGCCTACATGTAAATAAATCTACTATGTATAATACACTCTCTGTCATGTCAGACATGTCATCATACATATATAGGTACGTCTGCCGTGTCAGATCTCAAGACATGTGCGTCTTTGTTCTAGTGGCTTGCGAGTTTCGGACCATCGTGTAAGTACTGTCGTAGTATCATATGTCACAGCTATTGATAGCACATTGTTTTGTTCATAGTTAAGTACATCTTAATAATATAGGAAGAGAGATGATGTTCTTACCCGAAGCCACAGGCTCAATAAAAAACCGAGAAATAGCGCTGCGATAAATACAGTGAAGCATGCCAAAACTACACCTCTGCTCTATGCATACACGCTCAAACGCACGTAATATGCACAACCATTTCCAATCAAACTACAGCTCACTAAGAGCACACATGTTTACGAAACCGGCTTCACATCACTGTTGACAGCACTATGTCTTGGTTTTTTTTATTTTGGTCTGAGACTCCGAAGTGAATTTAATTCGTTAGAAAAGCGGTAATTCATTTATGGCAAACCCCGACTGTCTAACTACACCCATAGTAACTTTATATATCCATAAGTCGCCATAAACAACTCATAACGATACCAAAGATTAAACCTTTATCTCCACTCCAATTAAAAGCTGGCGTCGTGCTTCGTACATCCGACCATTATACCCGTATGTCTATCCATTAGGTAATACCGATGCTCCCAGTCACGCACACAGTGCGTAGGCGATGTGGAAACATCAGCCACAACTCAAAGGGTACCTATATGTATTGCAATCACACAAGCTGATGGCATCGGCTATTTAGGCACGAAATACCGGAACTGTGTTTAAGAATTCCTTTATTATACAAGTTTGATTGTTTCAAGTTTCCAAACAACATAAATAAATAAAGAGACATGGGCGGAAATTTTTACGAAACTCAAAGAAAATGCTGAAAAACCGAAAAGATATTTTTATCTTTTCAGTTTTTCAGCATGTATCATTTTTCCCATTAAGTATCGAAACTATAATGCACAAAGAAAAAGAAAAAAACATCACTCAACAATAGGAAAGACCAGGAATACCTAGATATCAATTTCATCTGCATGAACTTTAAAAAAATAACAGGAGTATATTTCAGTTTTCCGAGAGCTCGTTGAAATTGTTTTATTTGCGGCCTGTTTCCACAAAACATAGTTTTTTTTTAATAAAGTTCAGGCATGTCCTCGGTCTGTTTTATGTGATATGGTTTCGTTCATCTGTTTTTAACTGCTTCGTATTTTTCCTACTTAAATAAACAGTGGCACTATATTTTGTACGCGTGCATTTGAAATCGCTTGTCAGTTTATTAAAAAGATTAAAGAAAATGCTGATTTTTGTTCTGAAAGTAATCTTTCGTAATGTGTACAAACAAAAATACATCTTGTACTGTTATTATGACATTGTATAAACATAATGTCGGATGTTTATGTTGAAAAGGTTTAACGTTGTTTTCACAAAATAATTTGGAAAATTACGCAGACAAACGGTGAAATTAAAAATAACTGGCATGAAAATGTTCGAGACAATAAAGTCGGTTGGAAAATATTTAATTAAAATTATGAAGACAACTTTACCGCACACTTTCTTTGCACTACAAAATGACAAGCATACTATGTAACTGAATTCAAAAACACTGCTACCTACATTTATAATTAGACCGGTTCTATCCATTACTAGAACTAACTTATAAAGTTAGGTTGCATGTGCTGCCAGCAGCACTGCAGCGCGTCAGTGGCTAAGTTCCAACATGGATAATGCTAACGAGGAATTTCATAGCTTTTGTGCGCACCCAGCCGTACTGATAACTGGACTGACGCAAATCACTCCATATTAAAACGTCGCAATATACAAAATGTCGACCAAAATTAAAACTTTGCTATGCTGACCAAAAATGAGTTGGCAAATTAATTGGTTCATTATTTTAAATTGGATTTCAGACTCAGTGCAATTTGTTAATTGGATATTAATGATAAAATTGCGTTATTTATCTTGTGATCACAGTCATACTGGTAGTATTGTTTATCAATTTTAATAAAAGCTTTTCATGCTACACGAAATTGCGTATTAAAACTCTAATTCAGTTCTAGATAAGGTCCTTCACTGCGATAATTCCGTCCTTTCGTTGGCAAGATCACGATGATAAGATAAGATATTAAAAACGTTAAAAATTAAAAAAAAATCTTTATTGGTGCCTACAGCCCTCAGAACTCTTCCCTATGGAATTAAGATCATCTACATTATTTATTTATTTATTTATTAGGCTCTTCAACAATGAGTACACTATTATTTATTTATTTATTTATTTATTTAACCGTTTATGTACACACATATAAACAGACAAGAAGAAAGGAACAGAAAAATACGTACAAAGGTGATGTTTATTTTGCTTTTTGCTTTTTTTTTTTTTATTACTTTACAATTTGTACATTGCAAACGTAAGTCTAAGCGCCTCATTACTTAAAGAAAAGCACAGCATGCACTACATTATGCGCATATAAAACACAATTAATTAATTAAATCAAGTAATACATAGTTTAGATAACAGTAAAAATAAATTATTAAAAGCTAAATTGATTACAATAAATTACAGTGATTAAATTAAATTAAGTTCCATTTAATTTTTAAATAATTAAATTGATTAAATTAAAATAATTTGATTTACAGATATAATAATAATATAGTTTGTATTTTCCTAAGAATCTCATTGCTAAATAAAAGGATCAGTCATTTTTCAAATCCACGAATATTAATAGACTTTTTATTTGTTGAACAACTAATATTATAATAGCGATTTAATTAAATACCGTCATTTTTTTAATAGAATTAGCGGATTTTATGATTTCCCGCAGGGTTTTTATAGCTACGAATATTATATAAGTAGGTTGTTCTTCGTCAATACTTTATTTTATATATTGTTTTATTATTTATGTACACAGTAAAATAGATTCAGATACGACATTTATAAGTATTGAGTTCAAAGGTTAATACTGCTTATTTCTTAAGACATTTCTTCCAACAGACCTACGAAAGGAGCAATGAAAAAGAAATGTAGACAAAATAGTATGTGAGAACAAGAAGAGAAGAATATAATTTTGTAACGTCCATCTACTTTCTTTGCAGAAGCCGCCAGGGAACAGCATATTGCCTCTACCACATTTATGATCAAGTTGAATTTACATTTATTATTTATTAGTCTTCGTTTCATTAATTAAATATAATCTCACGATTTCTGTTACTTCGGCTGCGATAGCTCAAAGTGAACTTCATTTTCTTTCCACTAATAATTCTAAAGCAAAAGATCAAACGGTCGAGCAGAACTAATTGGCTCGCGTTTGCTCGTGCTGGCTTGCGTGCAACCAAATGGCTTACCGTTACAATTCGAACCTAGAATTTCTGATTGAAGTTAAATATTCAAAGGGGATTTTGTTTCCAAACAACTCGCCTAACGGTATTTGTGTAACTGTCTTTTTTTACGGCCACCCTACAAACTGACGTGTTGACTTCAAAATTGTTAACTTTCCGAATGATCTCCGAAACCGCACTGGCTTGTGTAAATATTTGCTAACTCCTGGTATGTTAATTAAAAGAACATGTGACGAATATTGTATGTCATGGGTGATACTTTTATTTATTCAGTACTCAACGTTGAGTTTATAATATTAAACATGCGCTCGGAATATTGGAGCGCCATTAATTAATTTGCTACCCACAAATGATATTGGCTTATGGAATTTCACGTATCATATGAATTGCAAAACGTTTTTATGCATGTCTTAATTCATTATGAATGAAATGAAACAATATTAATGAAATATTCAACTTGGTTTCATTAAAAAAAGTCATGAATTGCGAATGTAAAATAGTTTCTTTAAAATTAGAATTCCAGGTGGCTTAAAGTCTGCGTCTGAGAGCACTCAGACACCAATTTTGATGACAATTGATTTTTTCAGCTGTGTTGTTGCAATAAGATTTTTTACTAAACATTTTCTATGGATGTGATTTACTTAATAAACTCGATAAAATATTTTCCCTGGAAACCCCGTAGCTCCGTAGACAATGGCGTAGCAACAAGTACCAGGGCCACATAATACGTAGGCAGTTATTTGTCCGGCAGGAGACAGGTACCACTAATGCAAATGGCCGACATTGTTGTGGCGAATCGTGAATGTTCCGCCCGAATAAACGCCCTTCGGAAACACGCGCCTATTTTTAACTTACTTACAGAGTTATCGTTACTTACTCAGTTAGAGATATTAACTGTATTGATAGCTAAAAGTTTATGGTTCAATTTATTTAAATTGGGTCGTATTTTTTGTTCTATTATTGGCTCGGTTTTAGATTTCGTTCTTGAACAAGTATTTTTGTTTGAAGAGAGTTAGAGAATAAATTAGAATTAGGATTTGACCTTTAGGGTGTACCTCTGAAGAAATTGAAAGTAAATTTTATGTTAGCGATCAGGTGGTTTTGGTAGAGTTATTTCACTTCATTATAATTTAAACTGGTTTGTAGGTACCTACTATATTACCTGATCACGTCTGACTATGTTATTTTTAATGTGGGTGGGGTTTTCAAGGTTCCACAACTCAAAAGAAAAAACGGAACCGGATCACTCGTATATTTGTTTGTTTGTCTGTCTGTCCGTCTGTCACAGCCAATTTGCTCCGAATCTAATGGACCGATTAAGTTAAAATTTGGTACACATATGTATTTCTATGACCCAAATACAGACGTGTAACGTAAATAAATGAATTTTGAATATGGGGGTAGCTTGTGTGACATAACAAATATTTTTTTTTTTTTAAATTGAAATCCTCGCAATATTGTGAGGATCTCAATTTTTTGAAATAATTTTGAAATAATATATTTAAAGATATTTAAGAAAATCGATGAAAATTGACCCATTATCTCCGAAACTACTGAGCCTAAACTAAAATACAGAGAATGGTTCTGTACTCATAGATTACAGGAAAACCTATAATAAGTTTTAAAATAACATGTTAAATCTATCAATATTGTGTGTACAAACTTACATTTGCAGTTTGAACGTATAGGTTAACATGTTTTTCAACTACAATGTTAAGTTTGTTCTTGGGATAAATTCATCCCAACTACGGAACCCTTCATTGTGCGTGGTCCGACACGCCCTTGGCCGGTATTTTGAGTTAAAGCTTTTCAGTTAACTTAACCACCTAATAATAATAATCTGACTTTATTTGCTTCTAAGTAAGTATTAGTACTCGTAATTATTCCAAAGTAGGCAACATAATCTGCTGCAATTTATTCAACCTATCGCAGTCCACTGCTGGACTTAGGCCTCCCCCAGGCTGCGCCACAATACTCTGTCCTCCGCCTTCCGCATCCAGTCTGTCCTAGACAACTTTTCAAACTGGCCTTTTTATAACAACGTGATTCAAATCCACATAGAACTTAAAACATAATCATTTTGGATTTTCCTTGTTTTAGGTAGGTACTTTTGCATCCAACAATTACGTTCAGTAAACAAACCTCCTACGTCAAAAAAAGCAAACATAAACAAGAAAAAGAATGCCAAATGTATTTCACTCGTGAAAATTATGGCAGTTTTCTGGTTGCCGTTGGCCCATACATTTCAGAAACACTTTGAACGCAAAACGGGCACAATGGCAGCAAAACAAAAGGACTCTGGCAATATTTTTCCGCGGCTTAATATCAACAAGTTGGTTTGAATGGCCTCGTATTTTTAACAATGAAAATGTTCGTATTGAGGTTCGCGCACATTTGGTCGGGCCGTGCGTATCGCAACGCATTGCCAAAATCCTCAGAAAAAGAAACAGTTCAAATTCAAATTTGACATAATTATGAATCTGTTTGAAACAATAAGGCCTCTGCCTCGAATCTTGCGGGCAGCGGGGCGGCGGCGGCGGCGGCGGCGCGGGAGCGGCAGGATCTAATGTGTAAAATCAAATGGACCGGCCCTCGAAAACAGCGGCGCGAGAGCGGCGCGGCAACCGCCCGCGCGTCTGCATTGCAGTGTTGTGCAATTTAAAATCGAGCGTTAGGAATTAATTTGAATCAAAAAGATGTTGTTGCCGTTGTTCAGACATTTCGTTCGCGAATAAAAACAAATTCGTCGTTAAAATAAGCGCTTAGCTTTACTTGCATGGTAGTCATTAAAATAGGCGCTTAGCTTTACTTGTATGGTTGTACATAAATTACATAGTTCCTTGCTCTTGTTTCATGTGTATAATTTTATGTATATCTGTTATTATTTATCTAATATATATATATATATATAAATATTTATATACATAATTATATGCTTTATGTATCTGTGTATCTGTTGTATATGTAAATGGTACACCACTGACTACCTGCAGTATTGTCTCTAATTTTCCATTTAAATCCATCCAAAGGTTGTCTGTAAAAGATCGCTTTTAGCGATAAGACCGCCCACTGTGTCACCCAATGTAAAATTTCTATATTAATGTCTGTAATTTTTATGGTGTACAGTACATAATAAAGAATATTCTATCTATCTATAAATTATGCACGAATCTTTTCGGATGGTTTCTCGCAGTGCGCTTTGGCAAGCTTCATCTGATTAACCGAACAAATTGGGGAGACTGAAAGGCTGAAGCTGGACAAAGAGGTTATTTTAAGCAGCACTTTGTGTTCATAAAATATGCAAGTTTACATTTTCTGTCGAACACATAAAGGCCACATAAGTTTGCCTAAGCTTAAGATCAAAGTAGTGGCATTGGGATGATACTCGTATTACTGGTTTGTAACATTTTTGGTAATTAGTGCCCTGATTTCGTTTCGTATTGTGATTACTAGAATTAAGTTGTTTGCGTGGATGTGACGCATGCTTCCCCCAACCTTATCTCATTTTTATATTTCAAACGATTTTTGTCTGCGTCATGTTTACCGCAAATAAACGTTTTTTCTTTCTTTTTCTTTCAAGTTCCAGGGATTGGCACAAGAAAAACTTTTTACAAAAAAAAACAACTTCCAAAAAAAGTCGATGGCAAAAAACATATTCAAAACCATAGACACCGACTTCCGAAATTAAAGTAATTTTTCACTTTGTAGTGTTTTTTTGGAAGTCGGTTGTTCTTAGGCGATTAACACACTGTCCCGCACCACGCAGCGTAGCGCGTGAATGCGTTGCTTGTAAGTATATCCGTTTGTATAGAAAACACGCACAGTCCAACACACAGAAAATGCATCCACGCGCGTTCATTTTGCTATGGCCGCCCCGCACCACGCTGCGTGATGCGGTGCAGTGTGCCAATCGCCTAATTTGAATACTTTTTTATTTTTCACTTTTTAGTTGTGGTACCTACCGCACACAAATTCGAATACCACTACCTGCTATGTTAACAATAGTGACAGGAACTTATTATTACATCATTACATCATCAATAAAGACAAAGTGGGAAAAATACGTATTATTGATAACTCAAAAAGTACCCAAGCAAAGTTAATAAAATTTATATGGGACCATCTCTGAAGTATGACGTACCAAACAAAAAAGAATCAACAAAATCAATTCATAATTGGCGGAGTAATCGCGTAACAAACATACAAAAAACATAGTCGAATTGAGAACCTCCTCCTTTTTGAAGTCAGTTAAAAAGAGAGGCCTACACTCAGCAGTGGATAAAGCCCGGGTGTGGATGATGATGATGATGAATCATAACAGGACTCTAGGTTCATCGTGGGTAGAAAGCTACCCGCGATGGTAACAATTGTGTCCGCCTATCTCGCCGCCGGACGACCGACACTCATCTTCCAATCCTTGGACGCCACTCGCTCACTGCCTTACTCCAACTATCATCACTGCTCCTTCTCAGATGTCTTGCTGGTGTAGAATCTAATATGTAAATTCAGTTACTGATTTTACAATTCAGTGTTGTTGGATCCCCAGGTTAAAACATAAATGTCTAGTTAGCTTACTAAACTTAATATAATTTATTTATAAAGTTCTCGGAAAGTGCCATCTCAGAAATTTAATTCTAATTAAAGAACTACATACAGTATGTACCTATTATATATACTAAGTTAAATAATTACTATACCTAAAAAAAACTATTTTCTTTACTAGGGAAACTGCAATTTTTAAAAAACGTAGATTACTTCGTATTAGTCACAAATTGAGAAAAGCCGAGAGCAGAAATCGATTAAAAGAAAAATAAATTCCACAAACTGAGCTGAAAACATATATTATAAAAACATAAAAGTTTGAATATTTGTCATTCAATTTCGCCACAACAGTTGTACGGAATCGAATAAAATCCACACAAAGGTGGAATATATCCGCAGGCGAACCTACTTAACAATTTAACGAGAACTTTTGAAGCGAGTGGAGCTGGTTCTATGGACGGATTAATTTGAAATTTTCTCGAGTACCATAACAGCAGTTTTTCGCAAAAGTTTGTTCAACGGTTTGCCAATGAATGTTTAATAAGTTTTGGTATAACCCGTATCGCTTTAAACGAGCTGTCTTTTTATTTTAATCGTGTTTTATTTCCAATCAGCATTGCTATACAAAGTGGCAATGCTGCCAGTCTTTTGGGCACTGTTTCTGTTGACGAAATGGGCGAAATTTTTGATGACTTATGATTCTTTACCCTCTTTTTTAATATACATATTATATTTAAAAAAAATTAAACTATTAGCTTATATATTATCTAAATATCTAGTTTAGCCAGCCTCCCGAACAAGCTGGATTCCGTAAAGGCTTTAGCACCATAGACCACATACATACGCTGCGGCAGGTTATACAGAAGACCGAAGAGTATAACCTGCCTCTCTGCTTAGCGTTTGTGGATTACGAGAAAGCCTTCGATTCGATCGAGACATGGGCCGTGCTGCAGTCTCTTCAACGGTGCCAGATCAACTATCGGTCCATCGAGGTGTTAAAGTGTCTGTACGAAAACGCCACTATGTCAGTCTGACTCTAGGACCAGACCTCGAAACCTATCCTTCTGCAGAGAGGTGTGAGACAGGGAGACGTTATCTCTCCGAAACTGTTCACCGCTGCACTGGAGGATGTCTTCGAGGTTCTGGATTGGAAAGGATTAGGCATCAACTTCAATGACGAGTATATCACTAACCTTCGGTTTTCCGATGACATAGTTATCATGGCTGAGACCATGGAGGACCTCAGTACAATTCTAGATGACTTCAGTAGAGCCTCCGAAAGAGTGGGTCTTAAAATGAATATGGACAAGACAAAGGTCATGTCAAATGCCCATGTGACACCCACTCTCATGAAGATCGGAGACGCTACGCTCGAAATTGTGGACGAGTATGTTTACCTAGGACAAACTATCCAGCTAGGTAGGTCCAACTTCGAGAAAGAGGTCAATCGTCGAATCCGACTCGGCTGGGCAGCGTTCGGGAAGCTACGCAATATCTTTTCGTCCCACATACCATAGTGTCTCAAGACGAAAGTCTTTGACCAGTGCGTGTTGCCAATGATGACCTATGGTACTAAAACGTGGTCGCTCACAATGAGCCTTATCAGAAGGCTAAAAGTCACCCAAAGGGCAATGGAGAGGGCTACGCTTGGAGTTTCCCTACGTGATCGAATCAGAAATGAGATCCGCAGGAGAGCCAAGGTAACCGACATAGCCCGAAGAATTGCCAAACTTAAGTGGCAATGGGCAGGGCACATTGCTCGCAGAACGAATGGCCGATGGGGCCGAAAGGTTCTAGAGTGGCAGCCGCGTACCGGAAGACGTAGCGTTGGAAGGCCAACCACAAGATGGACCGATGACCTTGTGAAGGCCGCAGGAATCCGCTGGATGCAGAAAACACAGAATTGGTCGAAGTGGCGGTGCTTGGGGGAGGCCTATGTTCAGCAGTGGACGTCTTTCGGCTGAAATGATGATGATGTTGTAGTTTAGGTAGTCCATATTGTTCTGTTTGCGTAAGACCACAGACTCTTGTGTAGGCAATCATTTTTTTTTTGTTTTTTAACCCTACCCTTTTTCTTCTAAACGCCTCTGTCTTGTACGAGCTCTGGCCATGTTGGTTTTGCAAACATGATCAGATCAGTCATGATCTGATCATGTCTACCTCGAGACAAACGTTAAATCGGCAAAAAAACCCGTGAAGATAAACACGCAATAAGGAAAATCTAAAGATTAATTATCCAACGTCATAAAGATTCGTAAACTTTTACTGTGCTCATCACGAATTTGGCGAATCCCATGATGATCTTAGAAAGTTCCGTCGAACACAGACACTTATACTTTTTAAATAAATCAGACTGCCATCTCGAAATAACTAGACAAAGTTTAGCTTTGAAGTCAGAAACATCAAATTAGACTGCCGCTTGATATAATAACATTTTTAGCGCTTCTTTCAACAATTTTTAACTTGGTTTTTTAACCGACTTCAAAAAAGGAGGTTGTTATTTATGTTCGTCAGATTTTTTTATGACTGTCTATCTTTATTGTCGTCAATTGTGGACCGATTTTGAAAATTCCTTTTTAAATTTTTATAAATTTTATTAACTTTGCATTGTTAGTTTTTGAGTTAGCTTCGATAATACGTATTTAATTCACTTTGAGTATCTTGATGATGTTGTAATACTTCCTGTCACTGTTGTTTACATAGCAAGTAGTGGTAAACGAATTGGTGTGAAGTGGGTAACATAACTAAAAAGTTAAAAATAACAATACTTTTACAAAAAAACAACCGACTTCCAAAAAAATACCACAATGTGCAAAATAACTTTAATTTAGGAAGTCGGTGGCAAAAAACTAAAATACGGATCTAAAGACACCGACTTCCAAAACATAAGTTACTTTTCACATTGTAGTTTTTTTTTTTTTTGAAGTCGGTTGCATTTTTTTGTAATTTTTTTTTTCTATGAGATTTGTGAAGCTAAAAAACAGCCGATCTCTTCTGTAAAATGTCACCGTGAATATTTAAGTGTAATGAGCTTGAAGTGAGCTGTCAATAATGTAAATCCCTACACCATCAGGTGGAATTTTTACAGAATGTATCGGCTGGACCGTCTGTGTTAGACGTGAATCACCTTCGACTCTGCACTAAAATAAATTTAGGGCCAATAAAACGCACAATGGCTTTGATTTCGTTTTATGATGTCTACCACACGCGTCATCCGTGCTCTTAACACGGAGAGTATCCTGATTGTGATCAGCAAGGAGACTGTTAGCTTTCATTTTTTTGATACTCGACCAAGGGCCTATGCACATGACGTTTTTATTTTAGACTGCCTCGTTGGTATAGTGGTCGCAAGTGGTACTGCTGAGCATGAGGACCTGGGTACGATTCCCAGTTAGGGCAAAGTGTTTTTGGGTTTTTCCATCAGGAATTCCTCATTAGCAGCCCGGAGTCTAGATTCGTGCCCGGTCGATGGCAATAGGCTCGCCCCCTATTACATGGGACTTAAATATAACTGGCGAAATGTGGGTTTTGACTGGACTGTTTTAAACAACCTTGGTATCTCGTAGCTCGTCTCCTATTACATGGGGCTTAAATATAACTGGCGAAATGTGGGTGTACTATAGGTACACCTCTGCCTAACTCTTCGGGGATTACAGGCGTGATGTTATGTTGTGTTATACGGCGCGTTTTATGCGTTTTCAACTAAAAAACAACACTAGTTGCGATTTTAGCTCATTTTTGGTGCTTTATTGGCGTTTCTTAAAAGAAACGCTCTGTGCATGGGCTCTTAGTATTGCATGCTACATCGATTTTAATGACTGACAAACTCAATGGAGTGGATTTTATTAAACTGTTTGTTTTCTAATGTGTATAGTCTTCTAGATGGGTCTTGTTCAACGGCACGAGAACGGTCAATAACAATCAGTCTCTAAACTAAAAAAAGGATTGTGTGGTTTTATGAAACCACGGTAAAAGTGAAATTTCTATAGGCGCCGCCATATTGGCCTTGGCTGCTCTGACGAGCGCCTTTCACTTTATCCCTACTCCGCGGCCGACCGTCACGCGACATGCAACACACAGACGAAAAAGTTTGAGACGATGTTATAAAAGTTTCACTTTAATATTGTTTTGTAAAGTTGGTACACACATTTCCCAAAGGAACATAAAAAATTCACGTTTTATTAATTTTTAGTAAGCTAAACAAAATGTTTTATGGCTGAGTTTGTACGTGAAAGTCAATTGTCGGTATAATTCAATTCAATGATTCAATTCACGTTTTAAAATGGTGTGCTCGTTTATTTTAACATAAAACTTTAAGAACAATTTCCATTTGCACATAATTTTTGTGCGTGTTTACAAATGCTTCTTTATGCCAACACTTGTACGGAGATGTGCTAAAGAAGCTTTTGAATAGACAAATTGCAAATACGACCTACGTATGCTTCATCAACACAACGCATGAGCTGTGTTGGAGCGAAGAAGGAAATGCGTTCTGTTTAAGTACACAAGTTTCCAAATGCTTCTTAATGCCAACACGTACACCGGTCGCTTTTGGGCAGACATATTGCAGGTATGTACGAGCTAAGTATGCTTCTTTAACACAATACAACACATGAAGAAGCATTTGCAAACACACCACTATAATAAGGGTAAGTCTAACCTTGCCCTTGTCGCTTTAAAAGTCGATGCAAATATAAAAACACAGCCAGTGATATAAAAACAAATGCAATGTTTGCGCACGAGTCAATGCTCGCGATATTTTCTGTGCAAACAGCACAGTGAACACAGCACAGTCAATGGTTATTACTCGAACAGTTATTGCTACTTGCTGTGTCGTGTTTGCATTGGTATGCAAAGTGACATGGAAGAAATGAGCTTGAAATAAGTTTACTTTATAGAGAAGAATACGAATAGTATTTCTTGAAGGTTAAAAGGTTTAAAGATATGCATAGTGGTAGCCAAAGTCTCCTAAAGCTCTAATTAACCCGATCTCAGTCAAAGAAGAGTCCAATTATGGAAATGCAGTTGGCATCGTTAGCAGAAAGAGTTACCTTCTGAAAGGAAGTAACCAATTGTTTTGCTCTGAAAAGTCTCGAACATAATTATATTGAGCCAATAATAGTTCACCATATCGAACCAAATTGTACAGAAAAATAGAAAATATAAGAACCGGGTTTATGAAACAATTTCCAAGAGAACCGCCAAGCAACAGGTTTCGAACTCTGAAATAAGTTTGTACCAAACAAAATTACTATTCGTAAACGTCTAAACGCAACTAATTAAAGAATTGTTAACGTTAGTCACTGTGTTAATTATTCGAAACAAAGAAGGGAACTTGGACAATGCAAATTAAATATACATAAATTTACGCTGGGAACAAAACATGCCGAACAAATAAGATGTTCCTTAGAATTCTGTTCCAGCCATGATTAAAATTAATTGAGCACAATAAAACGATTCTCTCGGAAAAATAATCGGATTTAAGCACTTCAACTGTGTATTTCGAATAAAATAAAGACCGTATCTGTGCTTAGGTGCCAGGAACACTTAGCTCGTACATGTGTGATAAATTACTTGGGGAATAAAGAAATGTGTCTTTTATTTTATTTGAATTTGAATGGAATGTAAGTGAAGGAGTGAGTGACAGAACGAAGGAGTCTGTAAGCCAATAGGGCTGAACGGTGTGAGAACGTTAAAGATGACAAAGTCGATTGTGATTTTAAAATAGATAAAATAAACGTAATATTATTAGAATAAAAAGTGATTTTTAACCAATTTCAAAAAAAGGAGGAGGTTCTCAATTCGCCAGGATAATTTTTTTTTATGTTCTCCGATTACTCGAAGACGGCTGGACTGATTTGAAAAATTCTTTTTTTGTTTGAAAGGGTATACTTTCGAGGTGGTCCCACATAAATTTCATTACCTTTGCGACAGTGAGGGAACTCTGCAAATATTATAGGCACATCCATAGCGATTTGGATATTTTTGATAAGCAGTTGACATAAGGCTATTGTAACTTAGATAAATTACAAACCAACCCACTAAAAAGTGAAAAAAAAACTTTTTTACAAAAAAAACTAAAATACTGATCCATAGACACCGACTTCCGAAATTAATGTTATTTTTCACTTTGTAGTTTGGAAGTCAGTTGTATTTTTTGTAAAAAGCTTTTTTATTGGTACTTGAATCCCAAACACTACAAAAATATGAATTAACGCTAACTTACTTAGCAGAATTTAACATTTAGACAATAAATACGTGTGAAAGTGATATCATAAGTTTAATATGATGTTAACCCTAACCGAGATATTGCTCGCATCAGAAACCACAACCAATACCCTTGTTTCATTATTTATTTTATAGCTGTCAATGTCGATATTATACGGAACATCTCTCCAAGGACTTTCATCTGAACAAAGTCTTACTAAAGCATTCAACACGTTTGTTAATTTAAGTAGAGAACAGGTCTACAAAATAATATATGTATACCAACCTTATATGCTCAGAAAGTCTGTCATCGTACATAATATGTTTGCGACATCAAATATTTTACATAAAGTCAAGAAGGTTTAATATTCATGTGCTTGAGGGCTGTCCGTTGTCTGGGCACGCCACAATTGCGACGATAAGACCCCTCTTTGAGGAGTGGCTTGAGAGGCGCCACGGCGTCCTCACCTTCCGCCTGACGCAGGTCCTCACCGGTCACCGCTGCTTCGGGAGGTTCCTGTTCAGGATAAGGCGAGAGGAAACACCCGGGTGTCACCATTGTGTGGATCGGCCTGAGGACACGGTGGAGCATACGGTGGAGGTCTGCCCGGCTTGGGTGGAGCATCGCCGTGTCCTCGTAGAGGCGATCGGTGGCGGTGATCTCTCGCGTCCGGCCCCGGTTCAGGCCATGGTACGGAGCGAGAGGAAATGGCAAGCCGTCACCTCCTTCTGCAAAGCGGTAATGCTCGCGAAGGAGGAGGCGGAACGCGTGAGGGAAAGGCAAATTTCGCGCCTTCACACCCCTAACCGCCGCAACCGTCGCGATTCCCGCCGCCCGGGGCGGGAATCACGAGCCGATTTCCGGCCACCGTAGGCGCGGGCTTGCGGACGGTGAGCAATGGGTAGCTCGCCATCCGATAAGGACCAAGCCCAGGTCGACGGCGCGTTGTGTTGCACGTGCGCCGCAAAGAGATGCCAGCAGAATTGACGGGGTCCGCTAGGGCCGATGCCTGCCGGAGGTTCGAAGAAAACCGATAGGGACATCGTGACCCCCGGCAACAGGGCAACCGAAGGAACACGGGTGGGTTTTAGTCAGTAAGAGTCTGACACGCCCTCCCGCCTCCACCCAGAGCGGGAGAAGTTATTTGATAATTTCCCATCCAAAAAAAAACAAAAAAAGGGATGTCCATTGTCAAAAAAAAAGCCAAATTGCAAATTTTTTGTCAGAAGCTATAAAATGAAATGAATCCAAGCTTGCAATGTAAAATTCGTCTTTTACTACTTTTAATATTAGCCAGGTCGTCGTGGTCATCGCGAGGTAACCGGCATGCCTGAGAGTTATTTCTTGATGGTAGGTGAAGCCAAGTCCAAGGTCCATAAAGGGCGGCTTTAAAACTATGACACCAGGTAAGTCACACGAAAAGAAGAAGATTAATCAGGTTTATTGTGTTAACAAACAACGTTTGTTGACAAACCTTAAATATAATATACAATCTAACACTAAAATATATTATTATGCACAAGTATGTAAAGGAAAAAATAAAGGGAAGAGCTCATTGGGCAATTTGGGCATCAATAAATTCGTCCGCATCGCTGTCAGTGAGAAAAGTGCCCAAAAAGCTAGCAGTGTTTCCATGTTGGATGAATTATTTTCTTTGATTAACCTAAAAATTGACCAGCCCTTTGGTCACGTGAAGAGTCGAAATTCGTATTATTTGGTTAAACACGAAGTTTTGTTTCGTTTTGTTTTTTATTTGGATGAGGAACTCGTGGCTAAGTAATAACAGTCGCACGGGTCGACCCTATACGCTTGCCGGGGTTGGTCCGTGGATGGGTGACCATCTTTACATACCGAAACTCCTCCGTGCCTCGGAAAGCACGCTAAGCCGTTGGTCCCGGCTGTCATTCGTGGATCTTTGACAGTCGTTTCGGGTCGTCAGAAGCCCGTAAGTCTGACAACCAGTCTTGCCGTGTTACCCAGTAACTGGGTTGTGGAGGTCAGTTAGACAGTCGCTCCAAGTAAAATACGGATATTCAGCTGCATCCGGTTAGACTGGAAGCCAACCACAACATAGTTGGAGACAATGTCTTGTTTTCTTCCTTTTATTTTATTTTATTTGTTTGTTGATTGTCACCTTGCGGCTATTTCCTAATAGCTAATTAGTTTTTATTTTATCGTGCTATTGTATGTTGTGCTGTCTTTTGTGTGCACTAAATAAACGATTTATCTATCTTCATATCTAAAGCTATATTGGTGGGAAAACTCGAACCCACTGAAAATCGAATTATAAAGCTGTGACCACCAAAATCGTGCGCATCATTATTACTTTGTAACTAAAATATGAGGCGTATCTAATTACAGTCAAATCATGTGCGCATTATCAATCTGTAGTGCTATTCTGTAACCATCTCACCGTGTTATCTTAGGTGAAGTGAGGGTGGAGTGAGCTGTCAGTTGCTAAGGATTGACACTATTGGCAGCTCACTTCACCTAAGTTACCACGGTGAGATTTTTACAGAATAGCACTACTGATAGCGACCAACCTCACACAGCCAGCTAATGACTTGAATCAAGGACCTAATTAGCAGTAGTGGTCAAATAACGTCCTCATACGAGGACAAACAATTTAGGATCATCTTACACGTCCTTCCGAAAACATTCACTAATGGTCCTAATAATCAACGTTACGGTCTCTAGTTAATAGGTACCTACACTGCCACTGAAGTAAACGTAGGTAGGACTTGTGGAATTGTGAATAAGCATAGAAAATATAAGCAGTGGTGGTCGTGAACCCAGGCAGGTGAAGGAAAACATCTTGAGGAAACCGACATGTCCTAGAACAAAAAATTCGAAGACATGTGACATCTACCAACCCTCACTGGGTCCGCGTGGTGGATTACAGCCCACTCCCTCTCGAAGAAGGAGGCCTTTGTCCCAACAGTGGCGACATTATAGCCTGATTATGATAGAAATATAAAACTTATATCCAAGTGGATAAGTGTACCATATTGTTCGAATAGTAGCTGCTGCTTATAAATTATTTGACTTTAACTTTGACATCGTCCGCGTGAAACATAAAATATCCTATGACATTTGGCAATACTGTAGCTTCCCATTATTATTATTTTTTTCCTTTATTCACATTACAATCTTGACTATTAACTAACAAGTAATTTAAATATAACTTAAACTGCTAAGTAACTATAAAATTAAGAAGTCGTCCAATAACGTCTTTCGTATTTACTATAAGTTAAGGGGAAGTCACTTGATTCACGTGTTCTTTGTATACATATAGGTATTATTTCCATTAGTGAAAGAATTTTCGGAATCGGATTCGTAGTTCCGGATTTTAACCCTATATACAAATTCACCCCTCTTTATAATATTAAATATTAGTGCCTATTAGTATAGATTAATTGCCGTTCTTGCTTGTAAAGTATTAATTACTAGCTTTTGCTAGCGGCTTCGCGCGCGTGGTGGTCGGAAATTATCCTACGGAAACGTTCTACAGGCATAAGAGGTAAGTATCCTATGTAGGGTTGCTAGGTGTCCGGTTTTAACCGGACATGTCCGGCTTTTTATAATCGTGTCCGGCCAAATGTTTACAAACTGGCCTGTCCGACTTTTGTTAGGCTTTTCGTCTACCCTGCTCCACCAAAAGATACCGAACGAAAGCGCGCAAGCGTCTCACGCGGACACGCAAGATTCGCGATAGTAAGAAAATAATGTGATTCATAATTATATATATCTAATTAAGAGTAGAGTAAGTCTCAAATGAATAACAGTAATAAATACACAAATAAAAGAATATTTTTTTGTCTTTTAAGCCAGTGTGTCAGGCTTTCAGGACAAAATGTCCGGCTAAATATGAACGGCTTTTCAATTTTTAGGCCTGGCAACCCTAATCCTATGTCCTAATCCTTTCTACCGTTTTAGCGTGAAACAAACTCACTTTCGCATTTATAATATTGGTTAAAATTAGGAATATTACCTACTGCAACAAATAAGCTTTTCTTTCTTCTAGTAAGTAATTAAACACTTTTATTATAGAGGCCAGTTCGCACTTCATTATTGCAAGTGATTGGCAAAGCACTGATCGTAAATATTAGTCCTTCGTGCGCTTAGCATAATGTTCTTGTTACATTTTTACCACTATCAAACATTCGTGGAGGTTAGATGAGAAAACCATCATAGTTTAAACCTCTATAGTACTTAGGTATACCGCAATCAAATGTGATACAATATTCTGAAATTTAAACCGACCACAATATTTTCACGCCTATGCGAAGCTTAGCTTTGTTCCAAGGTAGGGTGCCGCTCGCTAGTTAGGTTGCCCAAACCAATTTCACTTAATTAATTGTGTCGGCTTTCCGGTTTACTCAAAGCTCAGGGAGGTATAATCGGAATCTCGAAACCAGGAAATGTGGTTGTAGGAATACAGTGCTATCGATAAGCTCCTGATAATTTGTAGTTTCTCCTTCCCCTATTACCTACGTGGCAAAATAATTATTTAGTGCACTGGTAAATACTTATCTATAATAATCATACGTCGCACAATGATGACAGATTTCATTGTTTTTCCGTGAATGGATACATTTGTTCGATATGATATTTAATGTACTATCACATTCCTGACTTAAAGTCAAGAGAAAGATCAAGGAAACAATTATATGGTCAGAAATTGATATAAAGGTGACAAAAACAAAAGAAAAATGAGGAAAATTTTGTTAGTTTTAGATGCTCCTTTTTAGTTGTTATTACTGTTTGTATTTCCTGTGCGTGTCCCAAATAAAATATTTTATTTCTTTCTTTCATAATATTATGAGAAGGCTTTACCATGAACGACTACAGGCTGACTGCAGACTCCTATCTATACTAATATTGACGTCTCTGAGTGTGGAAAGTGAAAATGGTTGTATTAGGTTCCCACTACCTTTAAGTGGTAGCAGTAAATAAAAACCAAAAAAAAAAGATTGTCTGTTAAATACATTTTCACGCATTAACGGCTGAATTCAATGAAATTTGGCACATAGGTACACAGGATATTTTATCCCGAAAGTACGTTCCGGAGCTCGTGGCTAAGTAATAACACCGTTGGTCTTGGCTGTCATTCGTAGATCTTTGACAGTCGTTACGGGTCGTCAGAAGCCCGAGAGTCTGACAACCAGTCTTACCAAGGGGTATCGTATTACCCAGTTACTGGGTTGTGGAGGTCAGATAGGCAGTCGCTCTATGTAAAATACTGGTATTCAGCTGCATCCGGTTAGACTGGATGCCGATCCCAATATAGTTGGGAAAAGGCTAGGCAGATTGATAGATTGAGTACGTTCCTGTGAGATAATTACTGACCTCTACACGGGCAAAATCTCGTTGATTTATAAAAAAATTGGCAACTCAGCACACACATAACTTAGATTATGCATGTAGTTAGCCGTACACGAAGTTTTTCCTTTTCGGCCATCCGCACCGTAGCCTGTAAATTACAAGTTCCTTGTACCTAAAAGTTCGAGACAGTTCCTTCAAAATTACCATGAATCGTTGTAATCATCGGCACAGCATCGCCAAAAGTTTGATTATGTGAACTAATGAGCCCCGAAGTTACCGCGGCACGTACTTTATAGACTCACGTACTTACGGTACTTTAGCCCTCGCGGAATTTAAGTAAAATTGTGCTCGCAGCCGAACATTTGGAAATTTTCCTATAATTTTGTAACCAAAGTGCGTTAGAAAACAAAATAGCGGTCATTGCAGTTTGGTTATAGTCTCATGTGATAGACCCTGTGGTGATGTTGATGATATTTATTTCTGTAAATTGGTTCAAAAAAACACTTTTTTTATCAACATCGGGGAAGCTCATGGCCTGCATCTCACCTGGTGGTAAGTGATGATCAGGCCGAAGGTAGAAGCGAGCTTCTCCCGGAATCCTAAACCACAGAGGAACTGGCTATCTTACCTCTTAACCGAGCAGAAAAATTTGCCCCAACTGGAAAGGGACGGACTTCTGGGTCTGAGACAGGTAGTCTAACCACACAAAAATAAATTATCTTGTAAAACTAAATGAGTTCGGTGTTTCCTATCCAACTATTTTGAAAAGAAAGGCCGAAACAAACTCAGAGGTCACAGTCTCCTTTGAAGTCCAGTCATAATCTTGGTCAGGCCATATAAGGACCATGCAGATTAGTGTCTGAGATGGTCTTTTGAAGCAAAGAACCACACAGCTTTAAATGAACATGTTCAGCCAGCGAAGATGCAAATTATATTCGTTGAGTTTTGCAAAGGCTGATTTTATCAACGCATAAAAATTTTATTTAGCCAAAAATAAAACGAATCATGAGAATTTGCAATAATAAAATACTACATAACTTCTTTAAGACTAACTTCCCAATAAAACACTTTTATTGCCTTATTTCCTCCTTATTCCAATCTATTTACGCGAGCCATCTTTCCATGCAGGGCTGCCAACCGTAATCGAATTTGCGCGGAGTCCGTTCAGGTATTACCAACATTACCGCTAACTGCTAAGGAACAACGTCTCTTGAAGTTAGTCGCGTCAGTGAACGTGAACGAGCAACAGGTGTCTCTCGTCTTTTCTTAGTACTGGGAAAGAAAGAAATAAAAGTTTATTAGGAAAAACTGGATGATAGAAAGGGTGTAATGTCAAGCTTACGTATCTTAAGATTGACCATTTGCGAAGACAATTATCATTTTTTTTTTTACACTTTCGCAAAGTACTCCTAAAACTGCGTAATGTTTTTCTCATTAAAGAAATCATTCAAAAACATAATTTTAATCATGTGCTGATGACAACTTGCAGATGAGAGGTTAATACTATCAAATATATAGGTTCATAAGGTTCAGTTGAAAACCAGCGTCAGGCACTAGTTGTCTGGCATTTATGCTGAACTGGGCCTATTTGTCGCAGCCGTGAGGCACACAATACTGTTTTAAGCTTTCTCTGTTTTTTTTTTTGAAGACTGTATGCCTTAACCTGGGTCAAATAAATTTATTTTCTTGCTTTCTTTCTTTCTTTCTATATCGCCAGTTATTACCAAATGTGTTGATGAAAAGATGACCATCACAACGTGGGACGGTCGATAACATTCACCTGTGTATCTTTAAATCCACAAAGACACCCACATTTACAGTAACACACGTTCCTACCTACGTAAAGTCTTTTACCTTACCGAGTAAACAGAGCAATAAGAAAAGCAAACACGAACCGGTCTGTTACCGTTTGATCTGACGTCTTATACTAACGTATCGGTCTAGAAATGCACCAGAAACAGTATACATGTTAAGTAAACTCCCTTTCAGGGCCGGATTTAAAAGCGTCGAGGCTTTGGGGCACCCAAAAAGTGAAGGCACCGATTTTGTTTTGGAAAAGACGAATTTTTGGTCACAGCTTTCAATAATTTATAAACAGAGTAGATTTTTAAGACGGGGTAGTTAATAGGTACCTTAACCGTTGTACCTACAGAAAAAACATCTAGGAGACTGCTTAACTTTTTGAAAAACTTTGATCTGCATTCAGAGATTTTGGAAAAAAAAATACAGTCAGCAAGGAAATGGGCAATATTCACAAAATCTTTTTTTCATGTACACAAAGGATGTATTTTTTTTCTTACCAAAAAAATACTAAGTATGAAGGCCCTTTCCTTGTGACGGCCAGAGCCCTTGTTGCCCTGACCTAAATCCGGCCCTGCTCCCTTTGACTAACTCAAACATTTACTGGGCTACTGGAAAACCTAGTATTTTTCTATAGTTCCGTGGAAATATTATGGAACAATAATCCCCCGTTTTTGCTGGTGTAGAATACCGCGGCGGGATTTTATCGCGCACTGAATTTTCAACTCTCGGCGTTAAGCCGAGCGTTGAGAATTCAACAGAGTTTATCTTAATCTGTCAAAAACACACTGTTGGTTTTTTAACTCTAGGCGCTGACCAGTAAAAGAAAAGAAAGAAAGAAAGAAATTATACGTTTATTCGATTGAAGTACGTTCCAATACGCGAAAAAAATCACCGCGGTCAAAAATTGCCTGTACGAACCCGGGCTAAGTACAAAAGGTATATACTTCAGTACCACAGAACTGCACTTGTTCAAGTTTATTTACTCCCCCTGTTTGTTAAAGTCTAACATTTTCTCTACTTTCATTTACCTTCTTCAATTACGGCTTAAAGCGTTTCGCAGCGGCTTGGTAAACATTGTTGCTGAGATATTCACGGTAATTTGTATGCGAAATAGAAAATAGTTGATAAATAATGACTTCGTCGTGTCACTAGATATTTTCACGGAGGACGCCATAATTATTTCTTCACGCCAAAATAATTTTAACCAAATAAACGAGTTTTGCTAAAAACAAGATTCATTATGGCTTTATCTTTGAAACATAATGACCTGTTCTGATAGATATTTAGGTTTAACTAAAGTTCATTATTGTCCAATTACTTTTAGGAGTAACAAAGCAATTTACCACAAAGAAAGTCATTAGGTATTACTGACGAAATAATGCTTTCCATTTGTGAACTCCGGAGAACAACAATTAGGTGTAATGATTAATTTATTTTAGAGTGAAATTGATTTATTTATAATAATTCAATTAACACTATTTTAAAATTAATTAATACCATAACTTTACAGTTTTTAACACAGCTGACTATTTACACTAGAATTTAATAAAAACAAAACGACACTTAGGCGTCGAAGTATTCGTCCGCATCGCTGTCATCCGGAAACGTGACCAGAAGACTGGCAGCATTGCCACGTTGAATGGCAATGCTTATTCTTTGGCCAAAGAACGAGCCAGCTGGTCACGTGAAATGTCGACCAGTCGACGAGAAATTTCCTTAAAAAGGAGAAGCGCAATCGGGCCCCATGATCCGAGCGTTTCGACCCCAAGCGGCTCAAAACTGTAGTTACCCATAAGGTTACAGTATTTGCGCCCAAGGTCTCAGCAGCCGCAGCAGCGGCGCCAACACAGCCCGCCGTGCTAGGAACATGAGATGGCACAAGGGTGTCGACACAGGTTGCATCCCACACCAGAGGCCTACCCACCTTCCAAGGCAACAACGTCATCCCGTCTGGTCTCTTCCCATCGTCACGTACGCCGGCGGTGACAAGGGCTCGACGAATAATGTCGTTGATGCTGGCGTGCCGTGCTATGCGACCTGCACTCCTGCAGCCGGGCGATGTAACCATTTCATTATTATTCAGTAATGAAAAACACAAATAGATCATCACCAAAAGTCATCTGTCCGATTAATTTTCAATAATGAGAGCGAAGGGCCAATGAAAAATTACTTTTTGAAAAACGTAACGCCACTTCATAAAGCCATTATTTTATAAATTATGACCCATTTAGTCGTATAACAATTATTTATCGCCTTGTTCTGTATTGGACATCGAATATGTGCTTTTAAAATCCATGGATCTCGGACTCGTTTCGTCCATCACCTAAAAGCTTTCTAACATTTTTGTTTTACTTCTCCGCACTGTCCCGCCCCTGGGCAAAAGCCCCCCTCCACTCCTTCCACATTTCGCGAGCTCGTGCGTCCTAATTCCAGTTTTGACGGAACCTATCCAGCTATCAAAAGTTTAGTTAGTGTAAATATAATATAAAACAAGCCAACAAATTCTGAACAATCAGTTCATAATTATCAACATCTGTTACTTGAATACATCATTGCTCCTTGCCCCGTAATCAATCGATCAAATAATGATTGATAGCTGACCCCTCTTAGTTGTAATATTATGCAATCGATATCAATCAGATATCAAGATTGATCTGATCAATCGGTTATTAACTTGTTCTTTGATTATCGTGTATTTTACTGTTTAAGGCTCTATACAGACGGACTATAATTCAGTGGACTGCGCAGTCGGTTGGCAGTTTCGATGCAGTTATGTCAACTCACAAGCATTCAAACTGCAATTTTGCAGCCGGCGTGCAGTTCAAATGCACTCCGTCTGTTTAGAGTTTTTAAGTATGAATTAACTGTATTGCCTGTTAAAATTAAGAGGAGCTCGTGGCTAAGTAATAAAAGCCTCACGATTCGATCCATCAGGTTAAGCTACGCTTGCCGGAGTTGTTCTGTGGATGGGTGACCATCTTAACATACCGAGATTCCTCCGTGCCTCGGAAAGCACACCAAGGGGTATCGTATTACCCAGTTACTGTGTTGTGGAGGTCAGATAGGCAGTCGCTCCATGTAAAATACTGGTATTCAGCTGCATCCAGTTAGACTAGAAGCCGACCCCAAGATAGATGGGAAAAGTCTAGGCAGATTGATAGTAGACAGCAGACTTCACGTGACCAGAGGGCTAGCCAATTCTTAGGGCAAATAATCAACATTGCCATCCAACGTGGCAACGCTGCCAGCCTTTTGGGCACTTTTCGCGCTGACAGCAATGCGGACGAATTTTTTGACGCCCAATGAGCTCTTCCCTTTATTTTTATTTTTTCCTTTTCATAATATAAAATAATAGTTAGTTTACATAGTTTAGATAATTTACTAATTTAGAATACATTCTTCATTCATTCTTCATTTTAATAAAAGTTAAGTCAAATAATGTAATTAAGAAAATTGAAAACAATGAACGCAAGATAAGCCAGCGTAGTTATTAGTTAGTTGTCTGTTCTCATAAAGTTATTATCTTCTTTGATCTTTATGAAGTTGGACCTATTTAGACTTCATTCATTGTCCCATAACTTGTACCAATCTCCTGTTTTCCTGGTAACTTGTAACCTCAATATGTCGTTTACTGGTTTACCGACAATGTAGGTTACAACCACATAGCGGTCTAATAACACTCGCAGTTATAATTTCTAGGACAGCTCTTAGTTCTAATGTGATTCTAGTTTAGTATAGAGCCATCTTGGTAAAAACTATACTTATTACGTCATCATCATCATCAAAGACAAAGACAAAGATCTCGGTCGCCATATTTCTTGAACGCCAAGTACACCCCTGTCCTCGAAAGAAATTTTCTTAAAACATTTAGAGAAAAATGTTCAAATGAGTGAACCTTGTTGTCCATAGCACAAACTGCTTGATCGTTGGAATCAATAAAGGCAATACAATATAAGTTTCTCTCTATATTTTAAAAGTTGGTACAATTTTATAATATATTTAGCGTTAAACGAATTTAAAACTTTGAGGGACACTAAGGGGTTTATTTATAAACGTTGCTTAAAGTTAAGTGACGTTCAAACGTCAAAAATGTATAACAATCGCTAGTTACTACTTAACTTTAAACAACGTTTATAAGTAAACCTTTAGGGCATGAGGAACAGGGTGTAAAGTTCACTTATCCTCTATAGAAAAGGGAGGATCCTCCGACTAGACGGGTGTCGTGTCTGGTGGGCAATTGCCCGACGGTTGCTGTCGGATAGTCTTATATAAATGTCGTTCGTGCGGTAAACTTTAATTGCGCGATGCAGGATTTGCGTGACGTCATGTCTTTTTGATGCGTAGTTCGTATGTGGCGGTGTAACCGCTACAGACCCCTTAGTCTAAACGCCGATAGGCGGTTTAACACTAAAATTTCAAATGTGTCTCGTTCCTTGAATGCGTTAGCACATCGTTCTGTTTCTGATAATTGTTTGAGAATGACAGCGACAGAATGATGTTTTAAATAAAAAATATGGATGGATTATGACATATGGATTTTGTGGGGAACCTAAAGGCCTTGCTGAAGTCAGTATAAACGACGTCAGCCTGATGAATAGCATCAACAGACCCAATTAAAAGTTATACAAAGGGAACCAGATTAGTAGTAAATGTTGATCGTGATCCAAACAATCTGTGTTGATGATCGCTAATGAATAGTTATAATAGATGGTTTCGATGGTAAAACCGGACTACGTTGTAAAAAATTATGCGTGGTCTTACATAAAAACAAAAATAAATATGCATGCGTCGACTTGAGAACCTTCTCCTTTTTTTGTCGGCTAAAAGTAGCAACCTCCTCGCTGATTATAACACTGAGACGCTTGTCACCTGTGGCAAGAAAAGACAGATGTCGAGATAGCTTCAAGGCATATACTCAATTTTTAAAAAAACAGTGGCACTCCGGGAGTGCCGACAGAAGTGATCGCCTTGGTGGAAGAAAAATACTTGTATAGAACATTGGTCCGTAACCTTATCTAAATAAAGAGCACAATCGCGTTTACGAAAAAAAATACTTCCAAAACCTTTAAAGTAAAAATACTTGCATAGAACATTGATCCGTAACGTAAGATATATAAAGAGCACCATCGCGTTTACAAAAATGAGGTGTCGGTAATGGTGTCAGGATAAAAAAATCCTTACCTTTTTTTGAAGTAAAGAGATTCTTATTACGTTTGCCCCATTACTGACGAACTTACTGACCGCGATTCTAAGTGCAGTAGAACATATATGAAACGCTAACTACAATACAATGAGCAGCTCGAAGTTTCACGGACGGCGGTTAGGAACTGTCCACATGCACGGAGAATGTCAATAGGGCCACAGGGAGCAGCTAACTTTAATAACTGCTCTTCGTATATTTACATATGTCAGTTTACGCTCATGTTACCGTATGAAATTGTTTGCGAACAATTTCGTGTGGCAGGGTTTTAGAAATTGGTTTATGGATGATTAAAATTGGGACATTGAAAGATGGGAGTGAGTTGGTTAAAAATGAAGAAAGAAAGCTCGATTCTCGTAACTAATAATTACTTAAAATTACTTCTAGAAGTTGTGGGTATTAGTTAGCATAATTAATTTCGTGACTGACTATCGAAAAAGATTTTTCTTTTTTCAAATTATTAATTATATCGACCTACTCGTAATTAATAGCCGCCGCACCAACCACTCTTTTGTTCGGCAATGGACTCTGTCCTATAGAAAGTTTAATTGCTCTTACTGAACTTATGAAATGAGTTAGACGATAAAAACAGTTTCAGTTTCAGGATTTGGTAAAACTTATAAATGCTGTTCTGATTCTCCGTATAATATTCAGAATAAAAATTAAGTTAACAATAAAGAAATAATTGTAATGTATTTATTATATATTTTTTATAAAATTTAAAAAAATTTAAACAATATGTTTTATAAGTGAAATAAAGCAAATAATAAAAGAATAGAAACCCAACAACTGTTCTCATTTACTCGAAGCTAATTAACTGTGTGCTAAGTATCCAATTTATGAGATCCAGGCATATTCTAGCGTATTCGTAAGCAGCTTGTCAGAATTACGGAATAATCCCAGTCGTTTGTACTATTATGTGCTTTAATTAGCACATATCATATTCTTGAACACTAATATTTGAGTTCAGAATTTCAGGAATATGGTTGCGTTTCGTTTGCTCATGAGATTACACGTGAGTCGTTAATTTTATAAAAAAATATCCTGGGTACAATTGAAAATGTACCAATGCGCCATTGAAAGACGAATAGGTACCACATTTTGACAAAGACACCCGCAGACAGGCGCAATGCAACAGCGTAATACGGCTTTTGTAGAATTAATTTTCGTAGCCTTCTGGTTTTCCGAACAAATGAGTACCATATTATTATATGAACGCAACGATCGCGAATGCGCGCGACTGAACGCTTTTTGTTAGGACGCGGGACCAATGAACATGTGATCATCACGTTCATATGTCATGTAAACGTGATGATCGCATGTTCGCGTAACGATCACTTTAGTTAGAACACGGCCTGATGTGTCAAATATGAAAATTCTGTCAGCGAAAACTTTGGATAAATTAAAATACTTTAAAAGTACCGAAACCGTTGTCTGGTGGAGCATACGGTGGAGGTCTGCCCGGCTTGGGCGGAGCATCGCCGTGTCCTCATGGAGCCCGGCCCTGGTTCAGGCCATGGTACGGAGCGAAAGGAAATGGGAGACCGTCACCTGCTTCTGCGAGGCAGTAATGCTCGCGAAGGAGGTTGCGGAACGCGTGAGGAAGAGGGAAACTTCGCGCCCTCACCTAACCTAACCTAACCGCCGCAGGAGGAGACGCCCTGGGCGTCGGGAATTGCAGGCCGATTTCCGGCTACCGTAAGCGCGGGCTTGCAGACGGTGAGCAATGGGTAGCTCGCCTTCCGATAAGGACCACGCCCGGGTCAACGACGCGTTGTGTTCTACGCGCGCCTCAAAGAGATGTCAGCAGAATTGACGGGGTTGCGAAGAAGTCCGAAGGGAGATCGTAGCCCCCGGCAACATGGAAACTGAAGGAACACGGGTGGGTTTTAGTCAGTAGGAGTCTGACACGCCCTCCCGCTCCGCCCAGAGCAGGAGAAATTATTTGATCATTTCTCACCAAATTTTTATTTTTTTATTTTAGTCAAAGTCGCAGGATTAGTTGGATTAGGCACTCCTAACGAAACCACTCTGAATTAAAAGGCATTAACCCAAACCTCTATTTCATTGTATATTAATTATGCCTGTAGGTAAAGATAAGCCTTTTATAAAAACTTTTTACAAAAAAAAACAACCGACTTCCAAAAAAAATCGGATCTTTTTACAAAAAAAAAGTCGGTGTCTCTGATTTTTAATTTTCGTTTTTTGCCACCGAATTTTCAATTTTCAATTTAGATCTTTACGTCTATCGAAATAAGGTTCAAAATACAAAAACTGGCTGACAGGAACTTAAGCCAAAGAACTCGTTTTGTAATAAGATGGTTTGGGTCTATGTTTTTTATTTATTAATTGCTTCTTAATGCATTTATTTTTATTTTTTATTAATTCTTTCTACACAGACGGATGTTATTATAAATTATTTTCTATTCGTATTGATAATACCCATAAATATCTCATTATTTTGTACTTAATAATTTCACTTTAAATCCTTTTGAAACACCTGACTTTTCGCTTCCACTGTGAAATTATCATATTCTGCGTAAAATGTTAATTTGCAAATTAACATTTTCTCATGGAGTATTCCGTGTAACACGGCTTTCGACTTATGCTTGTATAACCCCCAAATTGTAGGTTATTGTAGGGTAATTATTTACCTACTTTACTTTGTTCAGAATCTCAGAAACTATACTTTTCAGGTAGTTCTTGAATGTCCGCTATTCAATCAATGTGTCTAGCCTTTACCCAACTATCGGGTCGGCTTCCCGTCTAATCGGATGCAGCTGAATACCAGTATTTTACATGGAGCGACTGAGTATCAGACCTCCACAACCTTTAAGCGTACGTCACTTTTTACCACTTTTTTAAGCATCCATTATTAGAACCTAATTATAATACTGCCTCGTTTGTCTAATGGCAGTGTAAGCACTACTGCTGAGCATGAGGTCCTGGGTTCGATTTCCAGTTCAGGCAAAGTGTTATATTAGGGTTTTCCGTCGGGGATTTCGCAGTAGCAGCCCGGAGTCTGAATTTGTGCCCGGTTGATGGGAATAGTCTCGCCCCTTGCGATTTAAACATAACTAGCGAAATGTGGGTGTACAATATGTACACCTGCCTACCCTTTCGGGAATTACAGTCGTGATGTTATGTTATGTTTTGTAATTAAAATAACAACTAACCTAACCTTTAATTGTTTACACGCTCATGTTTAGGGTCAGTCTTAATAACAAAGTCTACTAGTTAGTCCCCTGGGGCGGAAGGTCGAAGTTAATGTGTTTGTAGATAATCTGTGCTTAGTCTAAATCGTAACAAACTTCATTATTATTTGTTTTGAACTTTCATAACAGATAGAAGATATAAGTAAGATTAGGTAAGGCCAGCTAAGGAGCACAAATTTTTTAGTCAGCACTACAAAGGAATAGAGATTTTTTTTTATTGAAATCTTCTTTAGGCGCGTTGATCATTTTTGAGATGGGACTAAACCATTGATTTCACGACATTGTTACCAAGTTTACTGACACCTTGGAGTAAAAGACATCAACGCGTTGATTACCGTGGTGCCGATTTTTTCAAGTTTTCACTTCTGTCGGCACTCCCGGAGTGCCACTGTTTTGTTTTTTCACGTTTTAATAACTTGCTACCCGCCAATTTTTCGCACGGTTTTTACGACTTGACAAAGCATCGAGATATATTTTTTATTTGTAAGTTTAATATTTATATATCGACTTTGACCTTCCATAATAAATACTTTAACTAAACAATGGTAAAACCGTATTAAAATCCGGAAGTAGTCCACTTAGAGCACCCGTCCGAATAGCACCTGCGACTCAGCAGTCTACCTACTGGGATGTATTTGTTTTACAGGACGTTATTAAATGAAATATATCGATAAAACAAATTTTGTATGTACTTAAGTATGTGTAATTAATAAAAATTCTAGTGATTTTTATCGATATCTTTCATTTAATAACGTCCTGTAAAACAAATACATCCCAGCAGTAGGCTGCTGAGTCGCAAGTGCTATTCGGACGGGTGCTCTAAGTGAACTACTTCAAAATCCGTTGCCAAGTTTAGAAGAACAACGCGGTCACACATGCAGACAGACACGAACATCGAGTTTATTTTATAATATGTATATACATATTTTAAAATAAACCATACATATACATATTTTAATATATATATACCCTTTATATTTATAAATGTTGCTTAAAGTTGAGTACTGATTAGTGACTTTAACTATAAAATTTTGATGTTTAAACGTCTCTTAACTTTAATAAGTTTCTAAGTAGATGTAGAAGTTTTCTGTTACCACAAACAAGCTATTTAAGCCACCAGTGGCATTTAACAGTACACTAAACACAAAGTTAATAATCCAGACAGTTCATACACGTAGACGAATATGCAGCATAGTTCTAAACACATCGGGATCAAAACTACCTTCACGTTTCAAACTCCGAAACAAACCCAGTCTAGTCTACCACAGCTAAGTCTACACAAACCCCAGGTCCCAAGCTTTGTTTCTATTTTTATTTGCCAGTCGTATATGGAACGTGTCTGTCCGTATCTTTCCATGCCATTCACCTACGACGATGCTAACGGCCTCAGGATGATAGGCTTACGGCTAAACTCGATGCAATCTCTGTGCGGTCCGCGTTAGTGCAACTAAATGGAGTTTGTGCTATTTATAGAGTACCATTTATACAAGATGTTGTTTTTGTTGACGTTACACTGTGTGGGAGTACTTTATTTACTTAGTAAACAGCTGAATCTCAGCACGACGTAAACCTAACGTAAATTCGAACGATTGCAATACAAACAATTTACAAATATTTTCTTTATATTTACTTACTTAGTTTGAAGATGTTATTCATATCTTTACATACTAATACAGTTATTGTGCTTGTCGAAAAAATTTAATCCAAAACCCAATAGAATAGTTGTATTTTCGAATCAAAAAACGTTTTGTTTACGTCGCGCGTTCGTGCCAGGGCCTCTAGTGGTGTTTGACTTACTTATTTAATACAAAAGTAGAATTCAGTTTATCAAAGTAAGTTACTAAACTAAAATAAAACTGTAACTAACTTACGTACTAATATGAGAAATATTCTGAACTATCAAGTACAATTATAGGGTTCTATGTAATATTTTTAGTGCAAGACGTTAATATACTGGCTGTAAAAATATCCATCACGAAGCTTCATCTACCTACACATTCTGTACATACCTATTCTGAACATTCTGAACGTCAGATTAAGTTACGTTGTGCAAAAATAATTGCTGGGCCTGCAGTCTTGACATAGATAGCGACGCTGTCGATAAAATACAATAGACGTGGATATATTTAGTAACCTGTTCCGCTTAGCTATTTCTAAAGAGCCATAAAAAACTCCTGAAATAAATCAACACGTGTTTCACCTCTCAATGAGGCATCCTCAGGATGACGATCGCGAACCCGAACACGGCGTGTTGCCACACCGAGCGCTGAACGCAGAGTGACAAGTCAATCGTCATCCTGAGGATGCCTCGTTGAAAGGTGAAACACGTGTCGATTTATTTCAGGAGTTTTTATGGCTCTTTAGAAATAGCTAAACGGTACAGGTCACTAAATATATCCACGTCTATTGTATTTTACAATGGATTTCTGCAAGGTCACGCCTGAATCAATTAACTATCTTTGACGCTATCGATCTACCGATCGCTAAATAACATAACACATAACATTACCCTTCGGGCTTGACTGGGCTTGACTGCCTCGTTGGTCTAGTGGTCGTAAGCGCTACTGCTGAGCATCAGGTCCTGGGTTCGATTACCGGGTCGGGCAAAGTGTTATTGGGTTTTTCCATCTGGAATTTCTCAGTAGCAGCCCGGAGTCTGGATTTGTGCTCGGTTGATGGCAATAAGCTCGCTCCCTATTACTACATGGGACTTAAACATAACTAGCGAAATGTGGGTGTACCTACTACAGGTTACACCTCTGCCCAACCCTTCGGGGAAACAAGGCGTGATGTTATGTTATCGCTAAATAATAATGAAAATACACACAATACAAGAGCTATCAAAGAGAATACTCGCTCACAGACACTCACTTGACAGGCAGAACACTCGCCGAGAGAATCACGCTTGGTACATACGTATACCAGCGAGTAATCGCTCGTCATCGTCGCGCACTCGCTACTCCTTGCTCGCCAACTCGGTTTTAGTTGCTACCTCTATTCGCTTCTCAGGTAGAGGGACAGGTCCTAAAAAGCTTACCTTTCCTGCTTCTATAATATCTAAAAAAGCTGAAAAGGCCAAACAGAATTTAAGATCATCTAAATCCCTACTTAACAGACTATTTTAAATTATAAAGCAGATTTATAGAGTACTACCTCATTGGTCCATAAGGAGCATAAGCATAAGGATGCTCAGCCGTACCGCTTGCGACTACAGAACCATCCAGGACCTCTCCTGGGTTCGATTCCTTGGTCGAACAAAGTGTAGCCTGGAGTCTGTATTGGTGCCCGGTTGATGGCAATTGGCTCGCCCTTATTACAAGGGACTTAAACATGACTAGCGAAATGTTGGTGTATCATAGGTACACCTCTGCTGAACCCTTCGGGAATACAAGACATGATGTTGTAATGTTATTTATTGAATACTAAGTCTTATAAATGTATAATAGCTCTGGTGAATCAGTTAAGTTTCATCATTAGTTATGTTTAAGTTTTATTAAGTTTAAGTTTATCCCATGAAGTAGAATTGCATTCACGCAATAAATCGAATTTGGTCGATTTGTTTTTTTTTTCTTTCTGTAGTCCGAAATTTTTTATTAGTTTTAGATACTCCTTTTTAGTTGTTATTACTGTTTGTATTTCCTGTGCGTGTCCCAAATAAAATATTTTTCTTTCTTTCGATATCTTATTTCTTATAATGTATTTTACAAAAGCCCGCTAAACTTTTCCTTTGCATTCCTATTTATATACTTTATCCTCAGCACATCTGACGGTACCCACGTTAACTTTTTTACTACAAAGAAATAGAACGTGCTTGGAATATTCTGTAAAACAAACCTTAGCTACTTTGATTATATTTCAACCAAAGACAATTTTCCATGAACTTTCATAAATACAAGTTTATTAAATTCGTTTTTAGTCTGCAATGAAGATTATGAGAAAAGCATATTCTAAAAATCTTCTTCTCAAGTTTTCACGTTGAGATTTTACAGAATAGAACGACAGTAGGCCAACTATTCTGTAAAAATCTCACGTGAAAATGAGGTGGAGTGAGTTTAAAGTGAACTGACATCTTACCTGACGCTAGAAAATTTAGGAGGTTCAAAATCTTACTTCACCTGATGGATTAACAGCTCACTTCAAACTTACTTCACCTAAGTTTTCACGTTGAGATTTTTACAGAATCGATCGGATATAAAAGACGCAGCTAAAATGTTCTAAGAAAAAAGATTCAAAGTAAAATAGAAAGGAAAACAGATTTAGTTGAACAAGCTTCTTATTTACATTACCAAATCGGTGTAAAGGGTACGGCCATTTTTGTACAAACACAAAGCCTTTATTTGAAAAGCTAAGTAGATCACATCTTAACTTTAGGACATCGGTGTTGCCTCGGTAATTGGGGTCGGGAGGTTAATCTGCGTAAAATACGGATATTGGAAGCTATTTTAGCTAGATTATGTAGTATAAGAGCTGATACCCTAGGTATAATAGAGGAACGTAATTCCAAAAAAAATTATAGCTGGATTTGCCCTCACCGTATCTACTTAGTCACTCGAAAAATTATCCTTAGTGAGAAGAGTGAGCTTTAACCTAATTATGTAATGTTACTAATGACAATAAAGTCAAGTTGCTGCGTCATTGTGTGTCAGAGGTGTCCAAACGATACAGAAACGCGACTATCTTTTGACGCGGTAGAGCGAATCTAACGATTTAAATCTTAGCCAAATTCAAGAAACGGTTGCGAAGAGTAGTTCAAGATATAGAAAAGTAAACATTTTAATACCTACCACAGATCTTGCTGAAGACAATAAACTTTATCTGTGTTTGTGTTTTTCTTAGATTTTTGAAGTATTCAATTCTGTCGTTGAAAAGTTAAGTTTTTTTACTTTACCTTCACAGAGTTTTCTCTTGAACGTCAATGTTTTATATGATGTAAAAATTAAGAATTATTTTAGTAATTATTCTGTAACATTGTTTATTTAATTTAAATGCCTAATACGTACCGTAACCGGCATGTCCTAGAACCGAAAATTCGAAGACATGTGACATCTACCAACCCGCACTGGGCCCGCGTGGTGGATTACGGACCACCTCTCACAGAGAGGAGGCCTATGTCCCAGCAGTGGGACCATTTATAGGCTAATGATGATGATGAATACGTTTCAAAATGGTTCGTAAAGTAATTTTAAATTTTGGAAAAGCGTATCCTTATGCAGTTTTTATGCATTTTTTACTACGTCTTGTAATTAAAACGCAATGTTATTAAATGTTCCATACTGACAAGTGACAACTACCTTTAGAAAATCGTTTGGCATGACACTCTACCTCCATACTTACTTCGAGAAATAACATTTCAGGAGAGTTCAATTAAATACAGTTGAATAGATTCGTAGAACGGGAAAAGCCTTCTGGGACCGAACGTTTACTTTAGAAACCTGGTAGGTACATAATATTAACAATTCCTAGAGAAATTGGTCTAGAATTAACTAGTGTTTTGGTTAAATTTCGTACTGAGAATGGGAACCCCGTTTATTCAAGCATAGTGGTTTAAATGATTATTACCTATCTCTGAAAATCTTCGGTCTCGGTTTGTAGTTCTGAATGTTATTTGTATAAGAACAATGATCTATAGATAGTGTAATAATAACAATAGGGTTGAAAATTCGCTGAAATAAGTCTTAAAAAAGTAGAGGTAGGTACTGGAAAGTGTTACTAGAAAAAACAAATTAGAGCTTGAAATTAAAATATTTCATTTACATTGAAAGAACGTATGAGAAGATACAGATCACATACCCTTATTTAACCTCCTGATTACCCACCTCCTCCCTTCCTTACCTTTCCAGCCTGAAATTCAATGATGAAAGTAAATAAAACTATTCATAAGATTTTACAAGTTTTCTCCTAGACATAGCTAAAGTTAAAGCTCAAAACAACTGAGCATCGTTCAGAACGATGAAGTCATAATACGTTTAATACGTGCCTTCGTTATAACTGAAGAAGGTGCAGAAATCATCTAAAGTTTCTATAATTAATTTCTAAAGAGTGTCATGAAAAAATTACGTACTATTTTGATAAAATTCTAACAATTTTTTTTAATGCGAAAGTGAGTTTATTTGTTACGTTTTCACGCTTAAACGGATTAACAGATTTAAATGAAATTTGACACATGGATAGACCATGACCATGACCTGGGTTAGGACACAGAATACTTTTTATCCCGATATTCCCACGGGATTGAGACTTATGCGGGTGAAACCGTGGGGTGCAGCTAGCAATAAAACAAAGCGGTCGGGTTTTTTTTTTGACGGGCATCTCGCAGTTTTGACCACTAAGGTCGTGGCTGCTTAACCGGATTTTCCTGTGGGTGCCATAAGCTTCTACATTTAGAGCCTCCAGCCAGGAGCTTTTTAAAACTATTCTAAATTAAAATTAAGCGAATGCTCGCTAAGGGCACCCCCTGTGGGGTACGGACCTGGGCTTAGGGCATCGCTGACGGGAGGACAGCAAGAGGGGACAGGCTGGATCAAGTTTATATTATTATCATGATTATTATTCGGGGTATTTAAAGCTACGTGCTCAGCTGCAACAACTGCTGGCACCTCGTTTTCGAGCAAGGGTCGGGGGGGTTTCATTTACTCGGGGAGTCGGTCGCGATCGCAAAGGACCTCGGCGGCGAGGTCGGAATGACGGGAGGCGTCTGTTTTTGTATACTGTACTGGTGGCCCTATTCTGCTGCTGGAGGAGTGTGGTGGGGTCATTTGGGTCGGAGAGTACATGCCTAGGGCGGCGGGTCTTACTAATTCGGGATGGGGTATAATCGGCTGCCTCGACAACCAGAGGGTTGCGATGTCTGATAGCGGAGTCAAAGTAACGCTTGGCGAGGCGTTTGAGAAACTGGTGAATGGTTGGGATTTTACAATCGAGATGGAGGATCTAGTTTCGGACGAAGCGGTCGGGTCAGGTTACACTTAGGTATTTATTGACGAGATACTGACTACATTATTGGTTATATCTTCTAACAAGATCGAAACCTTTTGAAAGTTAGATCACACATCAGCCTTTGTACAGGATCCAATATGTCTGTGGGTCCAATAGTAGGATCCAATTACCTACAAGTGGAGAACATTCCGTAAATCTTAATCGTGTTACAATATAAATGTGTCTTTGAACTTCAGCGGCTTGATTGCTCATTGACTGAGAGATTTCCTCATGCTATTTCCTAGAAATAAAGACAAGAAAAAATTAAAATTTTAAATGAAATCTCGAAAAAATAATATATTTTCTCTGAAAGAATTTAATATGTATCTAAAAGGTTATAAGGTAATTCAGATTTAACCAAAAAATCCTACACAATACTGTAGAGCTTGTATGAGCCCTTTTTTTTTTTTTTTTTTTTGGGTGGGAAATTATCAAATAACTTCTCCCGCTCTGGGCGGAGCGGGAGGGCGTGTCAGACTCTTACTGACTAAAACCCACCCGTGTTCCTTCGGTTGCCCTGTTGCCGGGGGCCACGATTTCCCGATCGGTTTTCTTCGAACCCCCGGCAGGCATTGGCCCTAGTGGACCCCTTCAATTCTGCTGACATCTCTTTGAGGCGCGCGTGGAACACAACGCGCCGTCGACCCGGGCTTGGTCCTTATCGGACAGCGAGCTACCCATTACTCACCGTCCGCAAGCCCGCGCCTACGGTGGCCGGAAATCGGCTCGCGATTCCCGCCCCGGGCGTCTCCTCCTGCGGCGGTTAGGGGCGTGAGGGCGCGAAATTTGCCTCTCCCTCACGCGTTCCGCCTCCTCCTTCGCGAGCATTACCGCTTCGCAGAAGGAGGTGACGGCCTGCCATTTCCTCTCGCTCCGTACCATGGCTTGAACCAGGGCCGGACGCGAGAGATCACCGCCGCCGATCGCCTCTACGAGAACACGGCGTTGCTCCGCCCAAGCCGGGCAGACCTCCACCGTATAAGGTTATAAGGTTATAAGGTAATCCAGATTTAACCAAAAAATCCTACACAGTACTGTAGAGCTTGTATGAGCCCTGGTACTGGAATATAATAATAAAATGTAATTGATAAAATAATAAAATTGCTAGCCTTAGAATACATTCGGCATTGCCGCTAAATATGAAGCATTAGGTATTTAATTTCAGCTATTTATTTCAAGAGGTTCACACTTTCATGCGCTTAGAAAATTAAAAGATATAAAACTAAAACCCAACTACGACAAAAAAGTCATCTAAAGGTACAAACAAGACATCACAGACAGACAAATTAAAATTTCGGAGTCACACGTTTTAGGGTTTTTTTTAAGTTTATGACTTTATGTCCTCTAGAGGGCATCATATTCATGTGACGTCAGATAACCTATAACCAGCGGACGATCAAGACGCTTCCAACAGTAGTAGTTTAGAAGTTATGAGGTAACAGATGAACATACAAACATACCGGTCAAAATCATGACCCTCCTTTTTGCTTCGCCGTAGTCGGGTATAAAGAGAATGTTTTTATTAAAAAACAAACGCTTCTGTAAAACTTTGAAACTGATTCTAGTTTCGCTTAAGTGATCGAATGCAACCAGAAGAATCATTTTTCTGCTAGCCTGCTGATGTAAGGTTTCCTTTTGCGGACAACCTTTACAGTGTGTTTGATGTATGTTCTGAGTTGAGCTATACGATTACTGACACAAGCGTGCACTGACTGGACAGGTCCTGTATGGTTCTTTCCTCAAAAGATCATTTCAGACACTTACTACATAGTCTTCACATGATAAGATAATATTTATTTTGTAAAACCATCAGTACAGTATGAAGGTCTTATAATTAATATGAGGTGGCTACATGTTTTGCCATTTATGGCATACAAAATTAGTTGCAATATAAAAACAATACAAAAATATTAAATAAAAAAATTACAATGTCAAAATTTAAATTAAATAGAAATTGCAATGACAAAATTAAATATAAATAATGTCAAAATTTCAATTACATTCAAAATTACAATATTAAAGTTTAAATTCAATTCACAGTCACAATATCAAAATTAATAATTAAATTAAATTAATGGACTATAAAAGAGACTGTGACCTCTGATTTAGTTTCGGTCTTTCTTCTCAGAGAAGTCGAATAGAAAACACCGAATTCGATTAGTTTTAAAACATAATTTATTTTTATGTAAGGACCTGTGCCTATTGGCGGTACAGCATGGCACGGATCCTTCGGCATCACTACATGTAAGTGCATACTGACGGCAACGATGCTGTGGTATCCTTAGGTATGCCGCGGCTTCCTTAGGCACGACGAAGCATACCAACGCGGCATCGCTCTCGCCCGTCCTTTTTATAACAGTTCTAACTCTATCAGAACAGTTGGCCGAAGCATCCCGATCGATGTCGAATCATTCCGAGGCATTCAGAACACTGCCGACATGGCATGCCTAAGCGTACCGCAGCTTTGTTTTTGTATCTACGATGAAATTTCAATTTTATTGTCATACTGTTTAGGTTATATTTCTATTCGTCGTGTTTGTACAAACCTACTTACAGAAATAAAATCATTTATCTCATAATCATTATCATAAGTCTATCCGAAAACCTTTACAACAGTATGTTTCTGGTTTAGTCCCAATAACGCTTAGTGCTCACTGATACATATTAGTACGTATAATAGGCATTATATTAGCTCAATTTAATGCCAATTACACACATGATGACGTAATGCTTTACGCTTGATTTAGCCTTGTATCCATATTAAAGCGGCTGAAACTATAGCTTGATTAAATTGCGCTAAGCGCTTTTACTGCTTTTTTATGAGGCACTTGTTCTTACTTAACTTGACACTTCACAAACTAGGTAATTTATTAGTTAGTCTGTTAGTGGAGGAAGTTCTGATAGATAGTAAAAGCAATTCAATTAGTAAATTTTGTTATTCGTTTTGTGATTTTTCAATTGATTCGTACCTCCATTACCTGTATCATATTTTTATCAATCGTTTATGAAAGCTGTTCACATATTCCTGGATTTATCTTTATTATGAAATGGCCCGACAGACGTTGTCCTGTCCAAATTTCAGTAATTCATACAAAAATTCCATAGAAAAAACTATTTTCAGTTTTTCCCGAATTTTCCAATTTTTCGAGCAACAGTTTCAATTTTCTTTTTTTTAGCTGAAGTTTCTGAATTATGTTGAAAAAATATGTCATGTCTTTATTTTTAGGGTTCCGTATCTCGAAAGGAAAAAACCCCACTTCCTTTTCCATCCGTCTGTCTGTCAATACTCGTTTTCTCAGGAACGCGTAAAGATATCAAGTTGAAATTAATTTCAAATAGTATAAATCCCTTGAAGCTCTAAAAAAATCAAGCTTCTAAGTCAACGCAATAAATAAACACGGCCTTTTATGCGACATATTTTGATACTCGCAAATTAATCAAAACTTACAGGGTACTTCCCGTTGACCAAGAGGCAAGAAGCAAGGTCTCACAGCACAAGTAAAGGAAAAGTTCAAAAATCGTTAATTTATAGTTTTTTTGCGATGACTTACCTATACTTACATTTGCAGTTGGAGAATTGCCCTTGACGTATTTTGAAGCGGGACAACATTTTTTCAACTACTAAAAAAAAATTAATTCCAACTCGCACTTGACTGGTTTTTTTTTTCTTTTAGCAGGCAGTAATTTTTTTTATAACCCTTACACTCAACACAAACACACTAGCGACACTATTTGTTTGTAATGAAGTATAGTTTTCTGAATCTAGTATTGTCCTTGTAGTTTTATTACCCTTCAGGAAGGCAATCTTCCACTAAATCTTTACTGGAATTTAATATTATACAGTACTTGCGTCGTATACACCTTAATATCCACGGGTATCCCTTCGAAACCAATTTGAATACCTAAAGCCGGCAATATATGTTGGCCAAGCCTTGGCCAACGCGAGCGTAGACAAATTGGTCTACATGTTGGTTAAGTTCGAAAGAGACCAACGCCAACTGCCAATATTCACGAGTTTTTGTGGTATCCACATGTTGGCCGTAATTGCCGAGTGCAGGCCTTTGATTGTTCCGAAGTGAGACGAGTCGTAGCGAGCAGCCCTGAGTGGTGCCAACAGTGTTGCCAACGCGTACGATAATTATGGGGGCGTACGATAATTTGGCCAATGGTACGATGTACGATAATGAATGTCTACTGTACGACAATTTTACGATTTACTGAAAAAACGAATTTCTTTAACAAAACGTATTTGTCAGACAAAATTAAACGCAGTAAAAAACAAAAAAATGCCAATGTCAATTATGTCAATATCAACAAGTATCTCTCTCTTTCTCTCTCTAGTTTTCTATTTAATTTAACAGTGAAAACACAAAAATATTAACTAAAAACGATGACAGAGATGTTTACGGTTTGTGCTGCTTACGCCATTAGTGGTGTAACTTGGCATATACTTACCCTTAGACCCTAGTATAAAATTATTCATTGTCTTTTGATAGCAATTTGAAATAACGTCTTACGTTTTTTATTTTTTTCATTAGAATTTTTCTTTTGTACGATAATTTTGCCCAAAAAAACGATCATTTCGACGTGGGATCTCGATAATTTGAACTTTTGGAGTTGGCAACACTGGGTGCCAAGGCACGCCAAACGAACCGTATACACGTTGGCAGTCGCTTGCACTCGGCCAGCCAGACGAGCATCGACGAGCAATGGCGAGGCTAGACAAACGGGCCGTCTATACATTGGTACTAGCCTTCGCTCGGCGAACTATGACGAACATGTATTTATAGTAATAGTAATTTATTTCCAAAACTTCAGTACACATTACATCAATGAGGTCTCAACTCCTGAACTAGGACATCCTGTATGACAGGGGTTGAAAACCCGCAATACCAGCATACTTATTATTCAAGGCAATGACACGTAAAATTTAATCGGAGAGGCAACCGGATTGCGAATGGTAATCTGGGTCTTGAAGTGATACCGAACCCCCCAGTACCGTCCGAATGGACCCCAAATGGACCCCAAATGGACGGGGGTGGAGATATGGGGGATGGGGCAAAACATATTTTTTTTGACATGGCATTCAAAATTTAAGCTCTAATAAGTGCAAGGAATTTGTGTATCAATGCCAGGTGGCATTGATCCACAAATTCATCCTCATTTTCGGTTATAAATCATCGGTCAGGAGTTTCAAGAATTATACACATTATTTCAATTACAACGTTTTTGGGGGGTAGCAACCGGATAGCATTTATATACACAAATTCCATGCACTTATTAGAGCTTAAATTTTGAATGTCATGTCAAAAAAATATGCCCCATCCCCCATATCTCCACCCCCGTCCATTTAGGGTCCATTCGGACGGTACGGGGGGGTTTGGTATCACTTCAAGACCCAGATTACCACTCGCCATCCGGTTGCCTCTCCGATAAAATTTACGTGCCATTGCTTTAACTATATGGGTATTGCCGGCTTTACATCGTATACTACGGTATTCGATGTAAAGCCGGCAATACATGTTGTTATTAACACCATGTTGGTTATTTAGCCACTAACTACGGTTAGTACGGTTATTTTTCTCCTTTGTTAATCTTATTGCATAAGTTTTCAATTGTATTTCCTCCCGGGAGAGGGCACTGGCTCTTGTAACACAGGTTAACCACCTAGTACAAGTGTCAGGGACTTCACACATTTTGTAACCATTTCGTATGTAATGAAGATTATTATTATATTATTATTAGTAGGGGGGCTCGTGGCTAAATAAAATACATGGTGTTACCCAGTAACTGGATTGTGGAGGCGTGATAGGCAGTCGGTCCATATAAAATACTGGTATTCAGCTGCATCCGGTTTGAGTGGAAGCCGACCCCGACATAGTTAGGAAAAGGCTAGGCAGAATTCCTATTTTGCATGATGCTTTTAAAATAAAACCGTAAGTGCCCATTAGTATTATAAATTTTGTACAATTGAACTTGTTGAGATATGTGCAAAGGATGAATGAATATAAAAAAAATTACTTGGAAAAAGATATGAATCGAAGCACAAATATTAAATCCAATATAGGTAAGTAAAAAACCGGCCAAGTGCGAGTCGGACTTGCCCACGAAGGGTTCCGTACCACCGTACAATATTTAGCAAAAAACGCCGAAAAAAACGTTTCTTATATTTTATTGTATTCCCTTTAATTATCAATTTCTATTATTTGTTGTTATAGCGGCAATATAAATACCTACACAATCTGTGAAAATTTCAACTGTCTACCTAACCTATTACGGTTTATGAGATACAGTCCGCTGACAGACGAACGGACAGCGGGGGCCAAACGGAACTCTATTACTAATAGAGTTCCGTTTGGCACCCGTCGGGTAAGACGAACGTTACGTCAGTATTCGAGAATTAATAATCTTGTGGGTTTAGTTCAACTACAATACGTACTAGCTAGTTTATTCGCATAATAAATACAAGAACTACCTAGGTAAACCCATTATTAATTCCATAGCGGCAAGTTTCGAGCATTTTCATATTTAAGTTTCAGTAAAGTCAGTTATATACTCACTAAAATACATGAATTTACAGTTAATTAAGTTCCTTTGAACCTCCTACACAAAGGTTCTTAAAAATTATGACTGGTAATTAATTCATAACTATTGTTATCTTTAATACAAGTTTAAATTAACCCTTTATAGCTTTTCTTCTTGGTAACTTTTTCAAATAAATAACTAACTTTTAATGTTTTGTTTCAGGTAAGTGCAAAATTCTGATGTTAAGGACTCTGCTACAGGTAACAAATATGTACGAATTATGCCAGAACTACAATTTTTTAATATAAAAAAACTTTTTTACAAAAAAAAACAACCGACTTCCAAAAAACCACTACAAAATGAAAAATAACTTAAATTTCGGAAGTCGGTGTTTTTTGTTTTGTATTTTCGTTATTTGCCACCGACTTCCGAAATTTAAGTCATTTTTCACTTTGTAGTGGTTTTTTGGAAGTCGGTTGTTTTTTTTGTAAAAAGTTTTTATTTCTCACTTTTTAGTGGGTCAGTTTGTAATTTATCTAAGTTACAATAGGTAGCCTAATGCCAACTACTCATCACCTTTTATAAAACATTGCTTTTCCCGATGCAGGGACATTAATCGTTGAGGAGTTCTCCTGGTACTTCACCATCAACTCCACTTCTCCATATACATTGTGACGAGCATAAATTTCATTGCAATCATACTAAAGTAATCGAATCGCAAGCTATGAAATACTTATTATTGAGTAATTCCGGTGGCCTTTTGTGGTCTTAATCATCAGTTCCACTTTACCCACACGTAACTCGTGCAGTTGCTCTTGAAAAACACCATACTTTTCAAGAGCAACTGCATGAGTTACTATAAAAAATACCCAAATCGCTATTAATTAATTAAATTCTTTATTACGAGTAACAATGAGACTCATACAATGTTAGTAACAATAAAATAAACTTACAACTATGTTAGTGATACAATTACAACAAAAATTATCTACACAAACACACTCAACAAAGTAGTCACTGCTTCAGTATTCCAGCTGAGATACTGGAGCAACGACTTACAATACAGCAGTCCAGCCTGTTAGCAATAACTCTCAGGATGCTGTTAGAACTGCCTCGCACCCTGCGCACCAAGGACGCGCATCTTTTACGCATTAATGCATAAAAGCAATCAACACGCATTTCCGCAAACATCCCTGATGCGCTACAGAAGCGAGGCAGCCCCATCAACACCCTGAAAGCATTATTATACTGCACGCGAAGGGCGCTGTACGATCTCTGCGTAAAATGTACCCACAGGCCACAGGTGTAAAACGAGGAACAGAAGGCTCTAAAAAGTGTTTTTTTAACCTCCGTAGAAGCACGCTTAAACCTGCGAGCAATCATATTCGCTCTGACCGACAGCGCCCTCCGCTCTCTCTCAATATCATCATCGTCTTTAAGGCTAGTGGACAAAACATGCCCAAGGTACTTGAATGAGTGTACTCTCGATAACGGTATACCATTCATCACTACTGGAGGTACCGTTTCTGGACATTTTCCACCAGCCCCAAACACCATCACGACACTCTTTTTCACATTATACAGTAGGCCATGAGCACTGGCGTACCTCTCACATACACTCACCAGTTTCCTCAGGCCACAGACTGAGGCACTGAGCAGCACCATGTTATCTGCATAGCTAATGTTGTTCACACATATGCCATCAATATAACATCCAACTCTGGTGCTACTCAGCTCCCCAATCAACTGGTCCATGTACAGGTTGAAGAGTGTAGGAGAACTGAGACCCCCCTGCCTCACACCTGACTCAAGACCATATGGACTCGAGTAGGCCCCGTCCCATCTAACACTATTGACCTGGTTCCCGTACCAAAACTTAAAAATATTTATGACTTCAGGTGGTAGCTTTGCATCATTAAGCTTTTTCCAGAGAGTGTCATACGAAACCAGATCAAAAGCACTCGACAGGTCGAGGAAACAAGCGTAAACCGGAGTGCTGCGACGTGTATAGTACTCCACAGCATGCTTAAAGCCCAATATAGCACTATCGGTAGACAACCCTTGTCGAAACCCAAACTGGTTGTCATGTAATTGAACATGTTTATTTAATTGAGCGTTAAGCACGCTATCCAATACCTTAGACACAACCGTAGCCAGCGAAATAGGTCTATAGTTATTCCTATCAGTCAATAATCCAGTTTTATTTTTAGCTATAGGCACTACAATTGTTTTCAACATATCCGAGGGTATATACGCATGACTCAGACAAAGATTGTATAATAAAGCCAACACACGTGTCAAATGCGGGCCCGCATACCGAAGATGCTCGATGCTGAGCCCATCATGGCCAGGAGACTTCCCTCTTGACATTGACTGTATGATAGAAGCAATGTCTCTGGCAGTAACCCTGACTCCTAATTTCCCTTTGGGCTCAACTTCGATCACCGCATGCGACGGTCCTAACGACGACTTTACCTCAAATTTAGCTTTAAAAAGTTCAGCTATTCCCTGCGCATCACTCACACCGTCAACGCACACAGGCACGCTAGGCTTATGATTAAGCTTGTTTGTGTTCTTCCAAAACCCACGAAAGTCCTTTTTCAAATGACTCGATGCCAGGATATCCATTTTTATCTTATCCTCTTGGCTCTGGCACCACTTCAACCGAGATTTAAATATCCGTTTCGACTCGCACATCTCTTCATAGTAACGACCAGAAGTAGGACTACCGTAGCATGACCATAACATAAACTTATCCCTAGAAAGCCTGTGCGCGTCGGAAACATGTCTATTCCACCCAACAACAACTTTTCGTTTACACTTCTTACTATCTCGGCCAACCACCGACGATTCACATAAAGCCCCAACGATTTGCCCATACAACTTATCGATTAGACGTCTGTGATTTAAATTAGTGCACATATGATCACAACAATAGCGGAACTGCACAGGAAAATCTATTAATCTCAGACGCTTATGACACTCAGATTGTACAATTTAATTTGCGCCAAGTCCAGCTCACCCCACATAATCCTGTTATTTAAATGTTGAGTAGATACACACCTTTTCGGTACTATTACATCCAAATTACATTCAATAATTAACGGAAAGTGATCAGACCACATTACATCATACTGAACAAACACCCTTTTAACAGTTTGAGCCGCAGCCCTGGTAACCAAACAATGGTCAAGCCACCTCAACGATCCGTGAGCTTGACTTATAAACGTGTACGTATTTGATGCTACACCCAAACGCTTAGTGTCTATACATAACCAGTCCTGTTCACTACAGAAACCCATCAGCTCATCATAAAAACGTTCTGTTGGGTGAGCATTAAAATTCCCCAGAATATAAACGCACTCAGAACTGTTAGAATCAATGATAGCACTCACCGCACTGAGGACGTCCGTGAAATCTGCCAAATTACATACCGCATCAATCGGCATATAAATGCTAAACACTAACATTGATCTTTCCTGCATCACTATTTTAATTGCACTTATACGCGGGTTATCACTCGGAATCACAGTTACGTTTGTGTATACGCTGCTCCTCCACAATAGCGCCACACCACCATAAGGTCTTCCTCGTAGCATACCAGTAGTGGAATCCACTGCCGACGTTCCAGTACAGTTGAAATCGTCACTAATCGAGTTAAGGTACGATATTTCATGCGACAGTAGCCAAGTTTCCTGTAAGGCTATAACGTCTACGTATTCAGTCAAGTTACGTATGCTGTCGATCAAACGTTTAACGTTCTTACAATTAAATGTTGCAAACTTGTGCAGTTTACTATCCATTAATTACCGTGGAAGAACCGCCTACAGAGCCGGTATTCGGTCTGTTCACAGATTTTGGTCGAAAATTCACAAACCGCCTAAAAATAATTCCCAGCGGCCATACTTCATTATTTAAGAACAAATGCACATTATGATGAGGCACAAAGAACTTAAATGCATTGTAATTGCTTTGTTTTTTCAAATTTATTTTTTCTAGCGTTACATTTATTGCCGTTTTTCGGAGAATATAATTAGTAATGTCTTCCTCTGCAGTATCCTTGTGCACATTAGTTATAAACATAGGTATTTTTCGATCTGCTGCTCTAAACTTTTCGTCAGTATTAACAACATTTTTACCCATTTTCCCCATAAAACGTTCCTTGAACCTTTGTTTACGATTCTGCACTAACGTCCAATCATTGTTTTGTCTTGCTACCTCATTCTCGAAATTCGACTGTTGTGTAACTGTATCCGCAAATGATTGATTACATCGCACCCGCAACGAATCGCCCAGCTGATTATCGGTAACCTGCGATGACTCATTGACAGCGACGACGATGACTCGTTCGCCAGCGACGCGCCGCGGCGAGCTCGGTAACGGGTTTTTATTCATAACGTCTGCTAAACAGCGACTACCCCCAGACTGATTTTTGTTATGATCAGAAGTGATTGCACCGCTATTACTCCCCCTGACCGACAGCACCGAGCTATCAAGGTTTTCACAGCGCTCCACTGCCTGACCACTCATTGTTGGTGATAACAACAAGGGCCCACTATCCCGGTGCGCTTCTCTCCTCATGTTGACATTCTGGGGTGATGCAGACACTGACTTGACCTTGATATATGCTATGCTATAGGTTTGCCTATAATATTTGAAGAGTTCCCTCAATTTCTCCAGGATTCCACCATCAGATCCTGACCTGATTACAATGGGACCACCTCGAAAATATATACCCTTTCAAACAAAAAAGAATTTTGCAAATCCGTTATATGATCGAGTTATGCCCGAACATACATAAAAAATATATATATGTATAAACAACCGAATTGACCTCCTCCTTTTAGAAGATTAAAAAACAATTGTTATACATTAGTCTCGCATAAACTCGAAAATGGCTCGACCGATTTAAATAATTATTTTTGTTTTGTTCGCCTCATTACAGGGGTGGCTTGGTTTTTATTTTTTTGAAAAACCCATAGAAACAGCCAAAAAATCGAAATTGAAACTTACTCAGGACACCGTCTGACGGGTCAGCTAGTCATGAATAAAAACTACGGAACATGCATTAATAACTGACGTCACGCCTGTTTTTAACCTCCGACGCAAAAAGAGGGGTGTTACAAGTTTGACCGCTGTGTGTGTGTGTCTGTGTGTAGTATCATAGCTCTTAAACGGGTGAACCGATTTGATTACGATTTTTTATTTAAAAGCAAGTTTTCTAGCGATTGTTCTTAGACATGTTTTATCACAGTCGATTCAGCCGTTTCAAGATTTTCAGCTATTTTCTAGTTGATGAATGGATGTGAGCGTCTTCCAACAGCTCTGATCGATTTGAAATTTGGTATTCTGTTACTTATATGATATATAATGATAGATATTAGAAAAACATAGTAATCTTGAACTGATGCTGCAGCATCACCTGGAATTTGCAGGATACCCAACTCCCTTACCAACTTACAGCACAGGTATCGTGTTTGGGCTCATTGGAATGGTCTCAATGAATAGGTTATACAGGATGTTTGGCAGAACGTTGAACATACGAAAATGGTGGATAGGTTAAAAATACTTAAATCTTAATTTCACTTGAATTTAAAAAAAAACCAGGGGGCCAGGGCCAAATAAATTAGGGCTGAGTAACTAGCAGATGACCCCACCTATCCACCATATTCGTATGTTCTACGTTCTGCCAAACACCCTGTAGATAGATGATAAACAGGGTCTGGTGAAGGAGTAGGAAAGAGAAATGAGGAAATATTTGAATCGCGCCAGACAGCGTCAGACAGTATCTGTTTGGCATTAATGCTGAAATGAACCTGTTTGGCGCAGCCGTGAGGCACATACTATTGTTTTTAAAACATTTATTTTTATTTTTATTTTCACTGTGTTATTTGTGTTTTGTGTTTCACGAACTGTGTCCAAATAAATGTTTTTCTTTCTTTCTTTTTTTCTTTTAATCGGGGATTTTAAAAAATTTAATATAATTTCACTTGTACCCAAAGAGTTGGGCATAGGAATACCATAGTACACCCTCATTTTGCCAATTATGTTTGTATGTTGTTGTTTTTTAATCTTGAATTAAAAACTGACAGCTTTCATAATAATCCAGACTTCATAATAATCATAATCAGCCTATAATGTTCCCACTGCTGGGACACAGGCCTCCTCTCTGTGAGAGGGAGTGGGCCGTAATCCACCACGCGGGCCCAGTGCGGGTTGGTAGATGTCACATGTCTTCGATTTTTTTTGGTTCTAGGACATGCCGGTTTCCTCACGATATTTTCCTTCACCGTTTTGAGAGCAGTGGTGATGAAAATAAATACACAAAGTAAAGCCCCTGCCTGGGTTCAAACCCACGACCTACAATTCGTAAGTCGGGGCCATTACCATTGGGCCACCACTGCTCCATCCATCTTATTGTTATATATATATATATATTTTTTAAATTTTATATTGTACTAGCTGCGCCCCGCGATTTCAACCGCGGATAAAAAGTATTCTATGTGTTAATCCAGGTTATAAACTATCTGTGTGCCAAATTTCATCCAAATTGGTCCAGCCGTTTGAGCGTGAAGAAGAAACAAACATACACACACACTCACAAACTTTCGCCTTTATAATATTATTGTGATTATTTTATTTCAATTATATTTTAATTTTATTTGTAAATGTGTATGCCTATTCTAACATGAGTTTATGTTACTAGAATTAAATTATTTGAATTTAATTCAAGATAAATTAATGCGTAAGTCCTTAAAGACTGGAATAGGTATCTCAACTACTAATAAATTGTTTGTTGTTGTTTGTGTGTTGTTGTTTTGTTGTTGTTGTTAATTGTTGACACGCCCCTGCGAGATTTCGAGATTTCTTTATTATATGTGAATCTAATATTAGTGCTTAATACACATCAACCTTCGGGAATTAATCTCTAAATGATAGTGAAAACCACATCAAGATCTGTTTCGTAGTTTAGAAGAAAAGCAACTTTAATATAATATGTAGGTATGGATTATGGTAATTTCTAAACAAAGTGCTGAATTCCAAGAATAACATTATAATGATTATATCTTAAATCTGGTGGTTTGTTAGGAGATTACGTAGGCGGGTCTGTTACGTACATTCATTAGGTATTAATAACATCAAAGTCTCTACGGACTTGTAATATCAAAGTCTATAAAATTAACACCATCTTACTACACCCACCTATGTATAAACTTTTGGAAGAGAAGTACAAATAGTGGGTACTTACGATTATATCCAGTAGACTATCCGTTTTACCACGAATAGCAATATTAGCAATTATATATCTGATTAATATTTCCCAGATTCACGTACTTATTTATTTCGTACATACAGGAATTAAAATCATAATTACTTTACCCAAGCTTTATTCAACACACATTAAGGCTCTCGCAGACAGGCGCGACAAATTACTAATAACATATTTCTAATGCTGGGGCCACATTGTCGCGATAAGGCGAACTAAACTTCGTGCGCTCTCTCGCACACCGCTCGACGTCTCCGATAGTTCGCGTTATCGCGTCAATGGTGTCGATTCTCTTGTACACCGAACTAAACTAACTAAACTATCACTAAAATTCCTTACTTTTGACTATGAGAATCTCAAAGCTATTCTGCAAAATAAATTCTCTAAATTTAAAAATAATTTTAACACATCTAAATCGAATTTAACAACCGCGAGTCCACACGTGATACCGACCACGTGAATGTTTTTTTAGCATCGACGTGTTTTATATGAAATTTTAATTTTTTTGAATGGAAAGAAAAATATCACCTACATATTGAGTGTTCGGGGCTTAAGAGTTTCATAAAGGGGGTCGAAAGTTTCATTATTTTTATGATTGGACACACCATTTAATCCACACTTTTTAATCGCGATTAGAAATAGTCAAATTTAGTTAGAAAATCTAAATTATAGATGAAAAACATCAAATTCAGAATAGCAAAATTGCCATTTTCCCTAAATTAATATCTCAGTGCCATCTTAGTGCTGTCAAATAAAATATAGTTAAGTCGTGTCACTTTAGTCTATTTCAGAATGGGAAATCGTCGTTTGACAGGAATAAACCAAATTTTGGTGATTTTTAGTCTAGTTTAGAGGCATTTGTGACAAGGGAATTGACACCAATGTAGCTTCATCATTAGAACAACCTGTATATTTCAAACACATTCCTCCCCGCTTTTGTTTAAAGGACGACCAGATCGATCACCGATGTTCGCTCGTTTTATTTTAATAATGGATAACTATTTTTGACCGGTATGTATGTATGTAGGTATCTATGTTCATCAGTTACCTCATAACTTCTAAACTGACAGACTGATCATAATTTGACAAATGAGGTATTGTTGGAAGCGTCTTGATCGTCCGCTAGTTATACGCTTTGTGACGTCACATTAAATTTAATATGGTGCCCTCTAGAGGACATAAAGTCATGAATATTTTTTTTTTTTTAAATTATGCCATGATCAAATGAAAGGGTTTTATTAGCACATTTAAAATATATATATATATTATAGCCCCAAAATAATTTAAATAAAAATGAAAGTTATAAAATTAAAACCCAACTACGACAAAAAGTCATCTAAAAAAGGTATAAACAAAACATCACAGATAGATAAATAAAAAATCCGGAGTCACATATTATGTACCTAGGCGTCTCCGTGCTCTGTGCTCAGCTGTTTATCATGTCAATTAAAAGTGATAGATAACTACCGAGGTACCTACTAACTTTTCTTTTATCGAGAGAAATGGAGATCATGAGATTATGATAACATTTACTACCTAGTGGGTTAAGTAGTATAATTATAAGAAATTACATTAAATTAAAAGACTCTTTAAGCACCTAGTGACAAATAAATTTTCAAAGTAAAATATTGCCCAACCCAATGACCCAATAATTTCATACAATTTTTGCATCACCAAGCCTAGATTATATCAATACGTGTCGATTTCATCTTATTTTATTTTAAGCAAATATATCGGAATCATTCTTTTTTTTTTTACTAGTACCTAACCTTATCTTTGACAATTCTCTCATTCTAAATCAACTTGTATGCTCCCAATAATCGCTCGATCTTATTGTTATCTACGCGAAGATACTGCCGCCCAAGATACAGGATTTTCCTAGTTTGGGGGCAGGGTACATATTCTTATTGGTCTTTCGACCTCACTCCCTACCTTTTGTTTAATTATACTTAAGTTTGCTTACCATTTTGTATACCTATCTATTGTCAAAGTTTATGTTTTTTTTGTGAATAAAATTTATTTATTATTTATAACTAAGAAACTCTAACGCGTGTCACTTAAGCGAGTATCTCGCTCAAGCGACACGCGTCTTGCGACAGCAATGCTGAGGAAACAAATGAAAGAAGTTGTTTATGCTGGGGCTACATTGTCACGTAATCGCGAACTAAACTTCGCGTACTCTCTCCCGCACACCGCTCGACGTCTCGCTGAGCAACAGAAAGCGCGCGAAGTAAACTTCGCGATATCGCGACAATGTTGCCCCAGCATTATAGAGCATGACACGAGACACCGTGACGCGACTTGCGGAGTGACTCGCGACGGACCGAAACAAATGACGCTTGTCGCTTGACGCAAGTCGCATCGCTCGAGGCCGTGAACCGGCCTTACCCTATCAAAAGACAATACCTATATACCCAAGGATCATTTTGAAACTTTTGAAACATTCTCCCTGAGACCAAACACTGAAAATGTAAATAACGTGCCCTGTAAATCCTTCATAAGTTTTAAGTTACCACTTAAGTGGATCTCTAAAACGAATGATACGAAATACGATTTATTATTCGTAGGATGCGAAGAACGAAATCAAAAGCAAAGTTGAAAAACTTTTCCCCTAAAAAAAAAGATTAATTCGGTATCCATTGGCAACTAGACTAATTTCTTTTGGAGCCAAAAAAAAGAAAAAGGTAAAAGCGTTTCGGTAACGTGAAAAAAGCGTCGTGGACTTCTTATTATTTTAAAAGAGTTAGGTACCTACTTACTAGAGAAGAAACAAAAAATATATCTTAATCTGTGTACTTGTTAATTTAAATTGTTACAAGAAACATAATATCTTCTTTGTTTTTAATAACATAATATTATAATAATATTAGCCCTTTCATTCTGAACATTTGGCGTTGTGGTATTTTCAGTATTAGTTTACCGAATGTCTCTTAGTCCAGAGTGCCCTTTAACAAAACCCTCCTCTAACAACTTCCAGTGATTCCTATCTCTCGCAACTTTTCTCCAATTTGGACCCGCTGTGATCTTTAATTTGTCTTCCCATCTTTTGTATTGTCTTCCCCTGTTCCTTTTGCCATCTCTGGGGAACCGTACCGTTTTTATTCACCTTTAAATTAAAAGCCGTAAGGTCGTCATTTCTTAACTAAGTAATAGCAATTGGTACACACGGCTACACATAAAGCTATACATTTCCAGTATGAGCTGACCTCGCATTGTACGGAAATCCTATGCAATGCAAGATCAATGTAAACTGCAAATGTATAGCTTGATGTATAGCCGTGTGTACTTAACTCTTTGATAAGGATGATCCCTGGGTTAAAAAAAAGAAATTATATTTAATCCGTCAGTCATATAATAAAAAATATTAGACATGTATTTTTTGCTTTATCAAATTAATAAAAATTACTTAGGCATTAAAGTTGGGGAGTGGGGGTCGCTACGTCACAAGTATAAAATCGACATACAAGTGACGTCATGGCACATTTTAACTCAATGTATCGCCGTTATCTTTTGATTACGTAAAACAAGAAAAAATATGTGACCAATATTTTTTAATAATCTACGTGAAGGACAAAAAAAACATTTTTTAGTCATCATCCCTGTTGCCAGTGACGACTTAACTGTTTTTCACAACACTAGCCAATCGTGCGTATTTTTTAATTGTAAAATGACCATGGGTTTACAAACTATAAATACAATGAAAGAAAACCTTATTTCTAACCGATTTTTGGCTGCCTCTGATAAAAATATAGGTAAAATGAAAATTAAACATAACTTCAGTCATTTGGACCTTCGCCAAGAATACACCACCACTATCAGTAGGTGTCGTAAAAGACGACTTATGAATTTTACTGAATAAATTCACACCAACAGAAAATTTTATAATAATGACACATTCTGATTTGTACCTATTGCTGAATATTCTGTCCTAATTTTGAAAAGAGGTCAAATATAAGTACGTTTGTTTGCAATAAACTTATACCCCTTGTTCCTAAAGGTTCATTAGAAAACTAGCATCTATTATTTTCACTTTTTTTTTTTTTTTTTTCATTTTTATTTTGTTTGAACGTTGCCAAATAAATGTTTTTCTTTCTTTCTATATTTATTTATTTCAAATTCAAAAGTCATTTATTCAAACTAGGCTGAGAATCAGCACTTTTCGAACGTCAAAATTACAGAAGACAGTCCCCCAAAACGCCCACCCTTCACCACTTCCTAGTGCCTTTCGCTGGGAAGAATAAGTGGCGCAACAAACTGCCCAGAAGCACAGCTGTCTGTTCAAGTTAGAAAAAAAATGATTCTATACAATAGTACCTATGCAAAATAATTTACATTACGCAGACAAATAAACAGAGGCGGACTTATGCCATAGGCATTTTCTATCAGTCCTTTGGGTATATTAGTTTCCTTTACCGCATTCTTGTCTTAAGGCTTGTTTTGTACAAGTTCCATTGGTTAAGTTTGCACGTCGAAGAAACGAAATCTGTACACAGTAAGGACTATTCTTACTTGCAGCGCTTGGCCGCTATAGTAACGCTTACCTCCGAAAAAAAAGGTCGTATGCACGGGATTTTGTTTTCAAATTGGTTAGATATGCGTTCCCCCGATGGTACGGGTATATTAGAACGCCCTTCTGGCTATACCGCTCGGTTTTAAGGAAGACCAGTGGCCGCCACATATCCGCTGCAGTGACAGCTGTCATGGAAATGAAGGCAGCGGGGTTTGAATTATGTTTTCAAAAAACGCTTTCTAGGAAAACACACCAAATTACTTTCATAAATAACGTTTCCGTAACGTCATTTGCCGGTAAATTGCCGACGCTATGTGGCGGCCACCGCTCTTCTGGGAAACCGTAACTTAACTTAACCCAGCGTCAAAAAGCGTCAACCGCATCTTCATTTCACCACGAACAGAATAAGTGACTTTAAGTTTTAACTAATCGAACCACTCAATTTGTAGGTAATCGTCCGTAAAGGTTAATTTGAAAATCAGCAGCGCCAGACAGCATCTGTCAGACATTATTGTAAAACCCAACCCCCTATTACCCTAACCCTATATTTTTATCATAAATTAGTGTTTAATTTGTTTAAATGTACTGCCTGCATAAGGTACCTACCTACTGTGGTACCAAATAAACATGACGGCACGTCTAAAGGTTTTACGACGATGATGATTTTAGAACGATTATGACAGCTGTCAACTTGACGTAACCCCGAGTTCTGAGAAGGCGGCCGAATGTCAAAAAAGAATGGATCGCGAATAATGGATCGAATCCGAGATTGATTTAACGGCGACTAGATATTGGTAATAATTTTGACTACCCTTGCAGAGCAGTGAGATTGATGTGCGCAAGCGCCTCATGTACCTAATCGGGAGAACGTTGTTTACATTATTGTTCATTGCATAGTGTGATCAAAGATTGTGATCATTCAGAATATTATTGACCTGCATTTACTTACATCTTTTAATCTCCTCGCCCTCAAACCCACGCATAAGAGACAATAAGACCTCTTCTGATAAAGACCACACAATGCCTTTAAACACTTTTCTTTATTCCATTAATCTTTTTCACAGTATAACTACGGTTTACAGACACACGAAGCCACACCTCATTTTTTCTATCGTACCACATAATATTGGTCAGTAACTTACTCACCTGAAGAACGTGTATTTGTAACTTAATATCTCCATTTGCAACATCTTCACAGACGCAAGCCAGTCGTAAAGATTTCATTGGAAATGGAGTCTGGCTCGGGTCTAGCCATGTTAAGCTCTAGTTTTAACTTTCATTTCACTTTCAGGGAATGGAAAATGGATATTGTAATAGCTTTGCTGATGTCCCAAGTAATACAATATTAAATTTGGTTTGAGATAGTGATGTTCTTAGTACTCGCAACTGGCGTGTGTGTTAATGTATGAACTTATACGAAGAGAAAGGAGTATGTAAGGATCTGCTGATCCATGCGTCATGTTCGTGAACGGGCGCCGTCAGTAGGGACTGGTCATCTCTTAGCTGCCACGGTTTATTTTAATTTTTGAATTATTTTTGTTTTTATATTTTTATTACCGGAGCAGTGGTGGCCCAGTGGTAATGGCCGCGACTTACGAGTTTTAGGTCGTAGGTTCGAACCCAGACAGGCGCTTTACTTTGTGTAAATTATTTCATCACCACTGCTCTCAAAACGGTGAAGGAAAACATCGTGAGGAAACCGGCATGTCCTAGAACCGAAAATTTGAAGACATGTGACATCTACCAAACCGCAGTGGGCCCGCGTGGTGGATTACGGCCCACTCCCTCTCACAGAGAGGAGTGTCCCAGCAGTGGGAACATTTATAGGCTGATGATGATGATGATGATTTTTATTACGGACACTTTTAACGAGCACGTCTTTCTACATCGTTCTCACATGTATAATTTGATGGTGTAACCAATATTTTGTAACAATATTTTGATTTAATAAAAGAGTGTCCGTGGAGTTTCTTGCCCGTTCTTCTCCATAGGTACCTACCTACTACGCTTTGAAATGGGCAACTAACTTCATCTTTCTGACTGACTGACCCCTTGACAATTTAAAAGTACGTGTAATTGGTTTGTTTGAAATAAATGCTTTGAGTTTGAGTATAAGTTTGAGTTTGATCGTAGCAGGTGGCGTTCTGTAGTTTCTGCCTACCATTGGAAGAAAGCGTAATTTTATGTATGTACTTATAGAATCTTTGTGTTAGGTTTTTAGTTTGGCCAGATGCGGTAAAGTTAATTGACAAAGAACTGTGTTATTCTCGTAGAGATCAAGTTTGAACTTTCCATTCTTCTTCTTTTAGTGTGGTTAGTGACTAACCTGGTGTCAGAGTTTTAAAGCCGCCCATGGGCCTCTAACTGGGCTTCACATGCCGTCGAGAAATATCTCTCAGGCATGCCGGTTTCCTCACGAAGTTTTCCTTCACCGTTTTTGAAGTAAGTGATAATTATACAATACGCACATGAATCCGAAAAGTCAGAGGTGCGTGCCTTGGGTTCGAACTCGAGACCTATGACTTGGCAGTCCGACGGTCACACTACCAGGCTATAACTGCAGTTAACTTTCCTTTAATGTATACGTAACTCAATGTTACTACTGTCCGGGGTCTATTCCCGGGTTGGGCAAAGTGTTATTTTGTTTTTCTATCTAAAATTTCACAGTAGCAGCCCGGAGTCTGGATTTGTGCCCGGTTGATGGCAATAGGCTCGCCCCTATTACATGGGACTTAAACATAGCTGATGAAATGTGGGTGTACTTTATACACCTCTGCCAAACCCTTCAGGCAAAACAGGCGTGATGTTATATGTTATGTTACTCAATATAAATTCCCCATCCAACTATTGACCGTGGCACCATCACTTTACTCCGTAGATCGATCGCCGCAACCATAAAACCACAGGCCTAATTAAAACACAAACATTCACACAGCTATCCATTGGATACATGCAAACGTACTATGTATAGGACAGGCCTGTAATCACAGGTTGCTGTCACTTGTAAACTCAATTAAACTGTAACCAGGCTCCTAATACAACGTAACGTAACGTAATTAACGTATAAGCACCTAGGCGACCGAGCTCTGCTCTGGTGAAAATAGAGAATGCTCATTTAATAGTATAGGATAGTACATACTAATTCCATGCTGCCGTGATAGTAGCTACTTACTAATTCCATGCTGCCATGTCATTATTCTTGTTCTATTCTTTGTGTGACCGAGCTCTGCTCTAGTGAAAAGAGTGAATGCTCATTTAATAGTATAGGATAGTACATACTAATTCCGTGCTGCCATGATAGTAGGTACTTACTAAGTTTAAACTTTGGGCGACCGAGCTCCGCTCAGGTGAAAATACGGAGAAAACGAATTTTCCCAGGTATGAGACCTAGCTAGATCGATTTTTCGCCCCCGTAAACTCCTATATTGCAACTTTCATCGAAATCGTTAGAGCTGTTTTCGTAAACGTGAGTACAAATATATTTAAATTTAAAAAAAATGGTAAATATTGCTCGTTTAATAGTAAAGGTCAGAGGCCTTTAGTGGTACGAGGATCATAGAAAATGGAGGATCCTCCGACCAGACGGGTGTTGTGTCTGGCGGGCAAGTGCCCAACGGTTTGAAGTCGGATTCATGTATATATGTCGATCGCTCGGTAAATTATTTTATTAAATCCATAACAGAATAAGTAAGGCTCAGTCTGCGCTCAGCGCTTGGTGTAGCAACACGCCGTGTTCGGGTTCGCGACAAGTCCATCGTTATCCTGAGGATGCCTCGTTGAGAGATGAAATACGTGTCGATTTCTTTCAGGAGTTTTTTATGGCTCTTTAGAAATAGCTAAAACAAGTTACTAAATATATCCACGTCTATTGTATTTTTTTAAAATAAGTACTTTACCTATCCAGATTGTTATATTTTAGCAGTGATCTGATCAAGATTATGTGTGGACTTTAACATAGACTTTGACCCCTGAGTTTATTTCGCCATTTCTTCTCTGGGGTAGTCAGATAGAAAATGTCGACTCCAAATAGCTTATTTAAAATTAAAATAAACCGGCCAAGTGCGTGTCGGACCACGCACAATAAAGGGTTCCGTAGTTGAGATGGATTTATCCCAAAAACAAACTTAACATTGTAGTTGAAAAATAAATGTTCTCCCATACATCGATATATGTCACGTTCAATTCTCCAAATGTAAATGTAAGTTTGTAATCGCAAAAAAATGTTTTGGGTGATAAATCTACAAATTAACGATTTTCGGACTTTTTTCTTTACATGTGCTGTGAGACCTTGCTTCCTACCTAATTTTATTATTCTAGGTTAACGGGAAGTGCCCTTTAGGTTTTGATTTATTTGCGAGTATTAAAATATGACGCATATAAATGGCCATATTTTTTGATTGCCTTGACTTAAAAACCTGATTTTTTCCAAGGAACCAAAGACTTACGTACCTATTTGCAATAATTTCAACTTGATACCTCCACGCATTCCTGAGAAAAACCGGCCAAGCGCGAGTCGTACTCGCCCATGAAGGGTTCCGTAGCAGCAAGTAACATTGAATGAAAGGTAAATTGCGGTTTACGATTTATGACGTATTAAAAAAAAACTACTTGTTAGATCTCGTTCAAACCAATTTTCGGTGGAAGTTTACATGGTAATGTACATCATATATTTTTTTTAGTTTTATCATTCTCTTATATTAAAAGTTACAGGGGGGGGGACACACATTTTACCACTTTGGAAGTGTCTCTCACGCAAACTATTCAGTTTAGAAAAAAATGATGTTAGAAACCTCAATATCATTTTTGAAGACCTATCCATAGATACCCCACACGTATGGGATTGATGAAAAAAATTTTTTTGAGTTTCAGTTCTAAGTATGGGGAACTCCAAAATTATTTGTTTTTTTTCTATTTTTATGTAAAAATCTTAATGCGGTTCACAGAATACATCTACTTACCAAGTTTCAACAGCGTAGCTCTTATAGTTTCGGAAAAAAGTGGCTGTGACATACGGACGGACAGACAGACAGACAGACAGACAGACAGACATGACGAATCTATAAGGGTTCCGTTTTTTGCCATTTGGCAACGGAACCCTAAAAAGGGTCTTGACAGACTGACGGACGGACAACGAAGTGATCCTATAAGGGTTCTGTTTTTCCTTTTGCGGTACGGAACCCTAAAAATTATAGGACCTAAAAATGATTCCGACATCCTTTTTACAGAATAAACAATTTCATTTCGTTTCAGTAAATGACACTATAAAATTAATGAACACCATAACTTTACAGTTTTCAACACGGCTAACTATTTACACTAGGTACTAAATTAAAAGACTAACTAACTATCTGTATAAATAAAAATAAAACAAATTTCAGTAAATAGGGATAAAAATGAAGTTTTAACTATTACTCTACCTATATCTGCCTCGTTGGTCTAATGGTCACAAGCGCTACTGCTGAGCATGAGGTCCTGGGTTCGATTCCCGGGTCGGGCAGTGTTATTGGGATTTTCTATCTGAAATGTCTCAGTAGCAGCTCGGAGTCTGGATTTGTACCCGGTTGATGGCAATAGGCTCGCCCCCTATTACATGGGACTTTAACATAACTGGCGAAATGTGGATGTACCTGCTACAGGGAAACCTCTGCCCAACCCTTTGGGGAAACAAGGCGTAATGTTATGTTATGTTCTACCTATATCTATGTTTTCTTAAAATAGACTTTTTAATGTTTTTGAAAGACATGATATAAAATACCTAACTTTAATTCTCCCAAACTTCTAGAGTTTTAATCAAGCTTGAAATACCCTGCACTTGTAGTTACTAATAAACTTCCATTTTCTTGCCAACAAAAGACGTCTTAGTTAATTTAATATGCAAACATAATTAAAACAAGAATTAATAACGTAAGGTAGTATGATACTAAGTGAGACGAAACTCGATCAATTTCATTAATACCGCGCAAACTTTATCAATCTATTGATCGACGTAATTAAATTCACTGCGTCGTGATGTGACGTGCCCTAGTAAAGGACATGAAGGATTTATATCATAGGGGTGATGAATCTGTATAGCTATGTTTTGTATTCCCCAAAAGGTTGGGCAGAAGTGTACCATCACGGTAACCTATATCTATCCACTTTGAAAACAAAATCCCGTGCACCCGACCCTTCTTTGTCATAGGTAAGGGTTACTATATCGGCCGAGCGCTGCAAGCAAGAATAGTCCTTACAGTATACAGATATGCGTTTCTTCGATTGTACCTACTATAGTATACACACATTATACGGGGCGAACCTATTGCCATCTACCTAATAACACTTTTCCCGACCCGGGAATCGAACTAGGACTGCTCAGCAGTAGCGTTTGCAACCACTAGACCAACAAAGCAGATGTTATAAATATGAGTCATGCCATAACTTCAGCGAATTAATATTTCTCTACTAGCTGCGCCCCGCGGTTTCACCCGCGTAAGTCTCGATCCTGTGGGAATATCGAGATAAAAGTATCCTATGTGTTAATCCAGATTATAAACTATCTGTGTGCCAAGTTTCATCCAAATTGGTCCAGCCGTTTGAGCGTGAAGAAGAGACAAACATACACACACTCACAAACTTTCGCCTTTATAATATAAGTGTGATAAGAAATCGTATTTAGCAACACTTTAGAAGGAGAATACAAAGACGCACTCAATTTGCAACCAACGCCCACTGAAATACAGCGTAATTTGTTCTCTTAGCTCCTATCGACACAATATCAAAAGGCACACTTCAATAAAAGAGAGTTTCTTAATTACATTTAACAAAAATATCAAAACAAAAAATATCAAACGGAAAGTACCTACCAAAGACAAACTTAATTAACTTGAAAACAAATTACTTGCCTTCATTTTGCCATCACGGCCATCACCAAAATAAATTGACTGGAAGGAACCAGACATTAGGGTTGACACCCTACAGCCTGCATGTGCCAGAGTTGGCTTGTTAAAACTTAAGAGGTCAGGCATCTCGCAAGCTTCGTCGTGTATCTTTCACTGCGACGTAGGTACGAGTATTTTGCATAATTTAAACTTTCAAGGAGCCGACTGAAGAAAAGACCATTAGCACAATCTTAGGATTCCCGTTTTTGTGTCAGACTTACGATCGTCCTTTGTTAAAAACTTTTAAAAGCGGTGTCAGACGAATGATTTATTTGAAGAGTACTTAGACGAAAGGCTTATGCGTCAGACTGGGAGGTTTCTTTGGCATCGTTTAGCATCTTTTTTTACTTTTTATAATCAAAAGTACTTACTACTGAGAGCAGTGGTGGCCCAGTGGTAACGGCCGCGACTTACGAGTTTGTAGGTCGTAGGTTCGAACCCAGGTATACGCTTTACTTTGAGTAAATTATTTCATCACTACTGCTCTCAAAACGGTGAAGGAAAACATCGTGAGGAAACCGGAATGTCCTAGAACCGAAAATTCGAAGACATGTGACATCTACCAACCCGCACTGGGCCCGGGCCACTCCCTCTCACAGAGAGGAGGCCTGTGTCCCAGCAGTGGAAACATTATATGTTGATGTTGATGATAATGATGACTTACTATTGACTACATAAATGTTTACGTTAGACTAAGGTCACTTAAATAATAAATTTCGCCAAATGCTTATCAGACACGTTTGCCTATTATCAAGTCTTGCCAATATTAATAATGGAACAGTCTGGTCGCCGCATGACCGGCATGACTCTGCGGCCATCCAATGTGCCTGCTTATTATGCGTCTCTATAAAATATACATACAAGCCAAGAACAGCAAAACTCATCGTTTGGATTATTTTACGAGCGTTCAAAGAGAAAGTAAACATTATCAGGACATGTAACATTCATAAAAGAGACTTTAACATTTTGAATCTTCAGAAAGAAAAATAGTTTATTCTACACAAATAAGACGCACATTACCAGCTCTGCTCGGGTGAAAATAGATAAACATTTCGTCCAGGTATTCCAACGTTGTATCACATTCCCGAGGCTGTGAAAAATAGGGGAAAACTATTTTTTCCAGATATGAGACCTAGCTAGATCGATTTTTCGACCCCGTAAACCCCTATAATGCAGCTTTCAACGAAATCGTTAGAGCCGATTTCGAGAACGTGAGTAGAAATCTATATACAAACAAATAAATATATACAAATATTGCTCGTTTAATAGTATAGGATACTGTGCCTACATTCTAAAGCCAAGCCCAGTATTTAATTGGAAATAAATCATCATCATCAGTCTGTAAATGTTCCCACTGCTGGGACACAGGCCTCCTCTCTGTGAGAGAGAGTGGGCCGTAATCCACCACGCGGGCCCAGTGCGGGTTGGCAGATGTCACATGTCTTCGAATTTTCGGTTCTAGGACATGCCGGTTTCCTCACGATGTTTTCCTTCACCGTTTTAAGAACAGTGGTGATGAAATAATTTACATAAAGTAAAGCGCCTGTCTGGGTTCGAACCTACGACCTACAACTCGTAAGTCGCGACCGTTACCACTGGGCCACCACTGCACGGAAATAAATAAAAAGGTTTAAAATTAAAAAAGTTTTAAGTTATAAAATTGTCTATGTCAAGTTGCAATGTCACTGTCGTTGTTTCAGGAACTAAAAACATTTTCCAACATTTATTTAGGATAGGTAAGTACTCTATATCCGGGAAAAGCAAAGGGTTTCCGCAGAACTTACCTCCTAAATAAATTGAAGCAAAAATTTAAGAGAGTCATTTTCTGGAAGGGTAGGCAACGCGCGTAGTATCCCTAATAATGCAGATGTCCATAAGCGGTGACCACTTACCTACCATCAGGTGGGCGCCACCTGCTTGCTTGCAACTCTATGACAGGCATAAGTCAAAGAGGAATAGAAAAAGGTAAAACCTACAGCCACTCTGTTAGATAATTTTGGTGACAGAACATAGCTAACAGACCTCAGTAGGCAACCAAAAGCGTAATGCGCAAAAAAGGCAAGCAGAATGAGCCAACTTCCTTTTCAAAAAACGTTTTATATTTTTAAACATATAAGAATACCTTCGTACATAAACTCACGTCTTTTTTCCTTCCTTAGTTAAGTTTTCTTTTGTATTTATATTGTTGAAATAAAAATATTTTCTTTATTTCTTTTTATTAGATTTTCCGCAGTAAAGTTTTCAACATAATGACACATTGATTAAATAATGTCAGTTACTTCTGATAAACACTTTTAACAAAAAAGAACATAACCGACTTCCAAAAAACACTACAAAGTGAATAAAAAAATAAAGTTTAAAAAACTGTAAACCGACTACGGGAAAATAAAAATGATCTAAAAAGTACGAAACAAGCAAATATTTCAGACAGAAATCAAGACATAGGTACAAAAATGGTCAAGGTAAAGCCGTGGTCGCATGCCTGTATACCATATTGGTGCCAAGAACACCTACAAAATTATAATGGCATGCGACGACGGCTTTACCTTGACCATTTTTGTACCTATGTCTTGATTTCTGTCTGAAATATTTGCTTGTTTCGTACTTTTTAGATCATTTTATTTTCCCGTAGTCGGTTTACAGTTTTTTAAACTTTATTTTATTATTTTATACTTTTCCGTTTTTACACTTGATAAACGTAAATAAGAGTAGAGTAATACAGACGCCAGCACATCAAGCTACCCGAAACTGTCAAATTTTCCCAATCAACTTTGAACCTTAAATATCAGCGATAAAGTTGAAAATCTATTAAATAAATTTGACAGATTGTAGTAGCTTGATGTGCTGGCGTCTGTACAATAGTTCAGTAATTAACCTATTTTAAATTCCAATAGCACTGCATAGTGCTTTGGACGAAACCATAGAGCGATTTATTTCGACGCCAACACCATATATCGATATCGAGCTTCGAAGAAATCCAAAATATAAATATTTCGTTGTACTTGTTTTTCTTCATAAGAGTGGAATTACAAATCGGTACTACTTATTAAGATTTAATTAACTGCACGTTGGTAACATCTTGCGATACTACGTAGCGCAGTCTCACTTTTGCTTGTTTTTAACGATTTAAACATATTTATTTACTTTGAAAATATAATATTATATACATATTTGTAATGTGCTCGTCAAGACCTTTCTTTTGATACCAAACATGTCATGATCATTCCATTTTAATTTTTTTCGAGGTTAGAAATTTACGTGTAAAGTCCACCAAATTAAATTTAGGGAAAAATTATATAGCCTATGTCACCCGGACCATTATTACGAATCTATTGATACCTCATTCATCAAAATCGGTTTAGTAGTTTAGGCGCTACGGTGGAACACACGTAAAAACAAACATACATACATACATACAAACATACATACATAGACTGCTAAAATCATAACCCTTCCTTTTGGCTTTGCCGTAGTCGGGTAAAAATAACTTTAATTTCGGAAGTCGGTGTCTTTGGTTTTGAATTTTAATTTTTTGTCACCGACTTCCGAAATTAAAGTTATTTTTCACTTTGTAGTGTTTTTTGGAAGTCGGTTGTTTTTTTTTTTTGTAAAAAGTTTTTATTTTTCACTTTTTAGTTGTGGTACCTACACCACACAAATTCGAAAACTACTACCTGCTATGTAAATAACAGTGTCAGGAACTTATCATATCATCCACATACTAAGTGGGAAAAAGTACGTATTATTGAATCTAACTCAAAAACTATCAAAGCAAAGTTAATAAAATTTATATGGAACCACCTCGAGAGCATACCCTTTCAAACAAAAAAAGAATTTTCATAATCGGTCCACAATTGACGGAGAAATCGGTGGACATACATAAAAAAAACAAACATACGCGACGAACATATAACCTCCTCCTTTTTGGAAGTCGGTTAAAAACAGAAAATCCTACTAATATTATAAATGCGAAAGTTTGTGAAGAAGTATGGATGGATGTTTGTTACTCTTTCACGCAAACACTACTGAACGGATTAGAATGAAATTTGGCATACAGATAGTTTATAACCTGGATTAACACATAAGATACTTTTTTATCCCCAATATTTTTAAGGGATCGAGACTTAAGCGGGTGAAACCGCTGGGCATTGCTAGTTTAAAATAAAATAATTACAGAATAGGTATTGATTGAATTCTCGTCAGCGTGTATTCATTCCGTGTAAATTTAATTAATAGTATGTTGAATAAAAACTGATTGTATTTAACTGTAAGCAATTAGAGTTCCTCGGATCTCGTTTCGCTTTTTATTTTTCATTCATTTCATTTCGAATTTTTCCGTTTTAAATTGAAAATGGACGGTTGTATTTACAATAATATTTCAGAAGCAAACACACGCTTTATTAAGTATAGCTGTTGTTTTTTTTTGCAATACTTTCTTGATTCCTCATTAAATAAAATACTAATACCTTCTTATTGGGTACCTCGTAAAATGAAATAAAAATAAATAAATAACTAAATAAGTTTATCGGTTCTGGAAACCTAGATAGACAATTTCTCAATAAATTGTATTGTATGTTCTTGCACCCTACGGGAGCTGCGTCAAAATTTCTAAACGTTCTCATTTTCTTAAAGAAAAGAGAGCATACTGACAAAATAAACAAATGGTTTGGCACAGACTATCAAACTGAACAACTTGCTCCATGGAACCAAAATAATAATCGAGGAAAAACATTTTTTTTTTAAACACGATTTTATTAAGTACCTAGTAAACAAAACTTATATAAACAACTTTCTATAATTTAAATATTTTTTTTTTAAACTTGAGGCGTGAATGTTCTTCTTATACTTAAAGATAAACCTCAAGCTTTTAAGAAAATATTACAGTTTTATATAATAGGTACTCGTTAGTTCTTTAAAAACTTATTTTTAAAGATTTTACTTTTATTATTGTCTTATTAATATTATAGATGAGCAACATAAGCCACCCTAGTTTAGTCTAACATTAAGTTCGGTCTACACTTACGAATAATAAAAGTCGATATTCGAAGGTCTACACAATAAGTTACATAATCTGTCAGACACACGTGTATACCGTTTGTGTCCACAAAGGACAGGGGGGGCGAACGAATATGACAAATGTTTATGTAGATACCCATTACGAAGGTAAAAAAATATACGACTGATCTGTCTAATATTTTTTTTATACTACAAGGCCTCCAGACACTATCAGTAGACATAACATTCAAGTAATGCCATTACTACTGACAGTGTGGTGATTGATTTCATCACTATTGGAAGGAATGACAGTTAATATTAATGTCTTTGACATTTCTCGGGACCCATGGGTCCCGGACCTTTGGAAGGCGTACGAGGGGCCGAAGCCAACTCGCAGAGGCCCCTTAGACGTTTTTTATGAAATGAGGTACTGTCTTGTTTGATGTGTTTGTATGAAGTGAATAATAATGTCATTATTACTGATATTGGGACCCCTACAAGTTCTGATGTTTACCTAACGTTAATTTCGATCTACTGGGTAATTTATATCTCAATTAAAAACTCACAATATAATATAATATGCCATAAAATCACGTATTCTTTCCATGGGGCTAGGCTGACACTATAGAACGCCACCTGCTACGATCCTTACATACTCCTTTTGATTCGTTTACGTTCATACATCTGGTCATACACGCACACAAGTTGCGAGAACTACGCACCTGACCTTTCTGAAGAACATCATCAATGAGGTCAAACCTTTTTTTTTGTGTGGGAAATTATCAAATAATTTCCCCCGCTCTGCGCGGAGCGGGAGGGCGTGTCATCGGCCCTAGCGGACCCCATCAATTCTGCTGACATCTCATTGAGACGAGCGTGGAACACAACGCGCCGTCGACCCGGACCTGGTATAAGTTCACACCTTCTAGAGCAATATAGGTTTACATTTTAGCAGTTACCTACAAAGTAAAACAAAACTATTCTGAAAAATCTTCATCAAATCATCAAAATCCATGCCAAAAATGGCAAACAATTTTAACATAGATTACAAATTTTAATGGTTCACTCATACGCCTCAGGTTAGAATATTACCAAGCGATAATACAGACAACGTGTTTTGCTCACTCTGCATTTAAATCATTCCGAATTCGATGAATAACCGTTAATTGCTGCATCACTCGAAAACGTGTAATTACCCCACACAATGTGGTTACAAATGCCAGATACTGCTGTTGTTAAACACGTTTAAAGGGAGCTTTGTAAATTATGTTCCATTGTGTCTCGTGTAGGTATTATTGTTTCATTTTACTACCTAACAGCCCAACACGCTACTACTAACGTGACAAGAAATATACATATCATAGTCTAGCTGATACCCATGTTTTCAGTCGTATCCTACTTACTATATTTAGGTATGTTAATGCAGGTCACAGTATACTTGTGTGACAAATTTTATTAAAATTCTAACTTTATTTATATTTACGCGGCTAGTCATGGCCAAATATAATGTCACAAAAAGTGAGCTCATGGTATTTAAAGCAGGTACCAAGTCACCAGATCAGGTTCCTCCCGTGATTTTGAACGGAACTCCCATGAAAGTGGTCACCTGTTTTAAATATCTTGGGCATATAGTCAGTGATCTCCTACGCGATGATGAGGACATGGACAGGGAGCGTAGGCCGCTGTCTATTAGAGCGGACATGATAGCTCACAGGTTTAAACGTTGTAATGCACAAATGAAAATAACACTGTTCAGAGTGCAGTGCTGCTCATTATACGCAAAGATCATTCAGCGCCCTGCGCGTCCAATATAACAATGCGTTCAGGGCGTTGTTGGGGCTGCCGCGCTGGTGCAGTGCGTCGGGCACGTTCGCGGATGCACACGTTGACGGCTTCCACGCTGTGCTCTGAAAGCGATGCGCCGCGGCGCTCGGCAGATTGCGCGCCAGCACCAACAGCATCCTGGCTGTGATTGCGGATAGGCTGGACACGCGTTACGTCCAGTACTGGGTTAATACCCACATTAGGAAATAAGTTTTTATAATGTATTTTTTTTTAAATTACTAACACTAGTTTCATAAGTTTTACTGTACCAACATTCTATGGATTTCAAAATTTGAATTAAAAAGCTTTAATTTATTTATAATATTTTATAGACGTGATGATCTACGTGAAACATGTCACGCCACTTGGTCCAAAATCGACTGATGAAATATCGAACTGATGTTACTGAAAGTCTCATTCGCCTACGACGTAGACGTCGCGTAGCTGATTGCTACGAAACTGTCGTAGCGTAGGTCGTACATTACTTCCTGCGGGCTTTGTAACCATATGTCGGCGACTATGTATGGTGCTATTCTAGAAGCGAAGACTAGCAATGTGTGTAGGGTATGTATACGTTATCGTAAATTAATAACACTTATGTAGTTCTATTTTCTTAATGTCAGACCGGACGTTCTCAATCAACTTGGAAGTATACAGAGTTGTTAATACTCTTTTAGCTTAATGTAATTTATTTAAAAAATGGGAGAAAAGCTGCTAAAGTGGCAGGCACGACAGATAGGAAAATAGTTTTACAGCTCTATATAGTTCACACAAAAATCAAAACAAAACAACAATAAAGTACCTAGTTTTGAATTCAAATTATTATACAAGATAAATCTAATAATTGATGAACATGGAAATTAGCATTCGTTTGTATTCGGAAATGCGATAATAACCGAGGGACATTAAGAAAATAGAAATACTGGACTAATATTATCACATACAGGGACAAATCCATTTACCAAAACCAATGTTTTAATCAACCTAGGAGGCGCATCCTTTACTACGACATTGGTACTCATTGGACGTTGATATCATTTAAAATCCTCATTTCTTTCTTCATTATAGTATTACTAGCGACCTTCCCCTGCATCGCACGGATTTTACGACCTGACAAAACATTGAGATTTCTTTATTATTTGTAAATTAAACATGAGGCGTAACGGCTGCGACTTACGACAGGCGCTTTACTTTCTGTAAATTATTCCATCACCACTGCTCTTAAAAGAAAAACGTCGTGAGAAAACCGGCATGTCCTAGAACCAAAAATTCGAAGACAAGTGACATCTACCAACCAGCACTGGGCCCGCGTGGTGGATTACGGCCCACTCCCTCTCACCGAGAGGAGGCCTGTGTCCCAGCAGTGAAAACATTATAAGCTGATTATGTTATACACATAAACCTTCCGGAATTAATCATCTAAATGATAGTGAAAACTACACCAAACTCCGTTACGTAGTTTAAAGGAACAACGTGGTCACAAATAAATAAAATAAATAAATAAAATAAAATTCATTTAATTCAGATAACAATAGATCCATACATTTTACCAAAATTAAAAATTAGAATAATAGATACAATTCAAATAAAAATTAAAATAATAAATACAATTCAATTTAAAAATTAACATAATAAATACAATTCAATTAAAAAATTAAAATTAACATAATAAATACAATTCAATTAAAAAATTAAAATTAACATAATAAATACAATTCAAGACCTAACCAGAATAACATGTATATAGACTTTCAGAAGTACTGACACACTACATCTCAATACCATAATAAATCAAGGCAAACTTACCTGAGACATTTGATAATATCGACCGTTATGTCACCGCTTCATAAGATATAGTTTTAACGATTTCATAAATACTGCAGTTACTTCGCCGCCGTCACTGCACGGAAAAGATTAACGGCAACGTCACATTTAATGTCAATAACTTCACTTTAGTGCATTTCATGACATTCATTCAGCACTAAAGGATTTTTAGTATTTCACGTAAAATGTAATACTGTATCGTAGTAGAAAGTTGGTATAGATTCGTCAAACGATTTTATTAAAGTCACAACTTCTTGCGTCGAACACCAAAACATTGTAACAGTTGTTATTTTCATTAACTACAATAATAACTGACTTGGTTTCCGTTCGTCATTTTCGGGTGACCACTGAAAATTTGCGCTGTCCTGTGTATCACAGCATTATGCTGAGTGGAAGCCTTCTTGTCAAAGTCACGAAGTGCAGCTGCCGACTATTTCTGTTCTGTGCTCGTGATTATCTAAATAATTTGTTTATTAAATTTATTATTCGAGCTAACTGATTTTTTAAATTAATTAATTATTAATCATTTAATTCAGAATAAAACATTCCATACATTGTTAGTAAATAGTACTTAAAACTATGTTAGCAAATTATTTATTATGTATTTGTTATTATTTACAATTCCGCTATTTAATATTATATAGGGCACCTCCAGATCCGTGAACGGTGTTCCAGTGCCTCACAACCCTTCCCAAAATAGTATTCAAAAGGCTGTTTGTTGGTGCTGCCCCGCACGCGGCGGATCAGGCAGGCAACTCTTTTTCTTACTATTGCCCTAAAGCAGTCCGTGCTGGCCTTAGCAAACATACCTGTTGCCCTTCAAAAGCGAGGCAACCCCAACAGCATCCTAAAACTATTATTCTACAGGACCCGTAGGACATTGAAAGATCTACGCGTATAACGGACCCACAGGCCGCAGGTATAAAATGTCTGGCAGTATGCCTTAAAGAGATCAATTTTGACCTCTTTTGTGCACCGTGCAAACCTGCGAGCCAGCATATTTCATCTCACTGCCAATGCCCTACGTTCCTGCTCAATATCCAAATCATCTGAGAGGTCCTCGGTGACCCAGTGCCCTAGGTACTTGAATTTGGTGACCCTACTTACCCTACCTTTTTGTATACACGTGTTTCTGTGTGAAACATATTTTTTTTTTCTATCATTAGGCTTCCTGTACACCCTCCTTCTGCGAAGCAGTAATGCTCGCGAAGGAGGAGACGGAGCGCGTGAGGGAGAGGCAAATTCCGCGCCCTCGCGCCCCTAACCGCCGCAGGAGGAGACGCCCTGGGCGTCGGGAATCACGAGAAGATTTCCGGCCACCGTAGGCGCGGGCTTGCGGACGGTGAGCAATGGGCAGCTTGCCGTCCGATAAGGACCAAGCCCGGGTCGACGGCGCGTTGTGTTCCACGCGCGCCTCAAAGAGATGTCAGCAGAATTGACGGGGTCCGCTAGGGCCAATGCCTGCCGGGGGTTCGAAGAAAACCGATAGGGACATCGTGGCCCCCTGACAAAATGGCAACTGAAGGAACACGGGTGGGTTTTAGTCAGTAAGAGTCTGACACTCCCTCCCGCTCCGCCCAGAGCGGGAGAAATTATTTGATGATTTCCCACCCAAAAAAAAAAAAAAGGCTTCCTGTACACGACGCTGGAGCCGCACCGGCGCCGGACCGCATGTTTGTGTAGACGAATGAATATCGCCCATGCGCGGCACCACCGCAACCGCTACGTAGGTGTGAGATATTTTAAAAAATAACATCTTGCGGCGCCTGTACGGCTTCGGTGCGGCTCAAGCGTCATATGCATGACGCTTAAGAACTTTAGTTCCGTTCCATTCCACTCCCAAAGATTATCATCATCATCATCATCATTTCAGCCGAAAGACGTCGACTGCTGAACATAGGCCTCCCGCAAGCACCTCCACTTCGACCGATTATGTGCTTTCCGCATCCAGCGGATTCCTGCGGCCTTCACAAAGTCATCAGTCCATCTTGTGGGAGGCCTTCTAACGCTACGTCTTCCGGTACGCGGTTGCCACTCCAGAACCTTTCGGCCCCATCGGCCATCCGTTCTGCGAGCAATGTGCCCTGCCCATTGCCACTTAAGTTTGGCAATTCTTCGGGCTATGTCGGTTACTTTGGTTCTCCTGCGAATCTCCTCATTTCTGATTCGATCACGTAGGGAAACTCCAAGCAAAGGCAAAGACTTTATTTGACATTATTGGACATTATCACCACTGTCACTGAAAATTCTGTAAATAACGTCGTGTTCGTCTTAATGATCATCAAAAGCGTTTACAATTTGACTATGTCATTAAAACTTGAATCGTAACTCAGATATGTTTTTAATAATAATTAATGTCACCTTTTATTCCAGTCATTATCGACTAAACCGTCATCTTTGAGTTACTAAACAGTTTTTGAATATAACAATAACTCGTTCAAGTTCTCATTAAAATTTCAGACGAATCTTTTCTTGTTACCGTTTAATCTGGTGCTCTGTTGGCCTCAGGGAAAGAAAACATCCGAAATGTCTGGCAAACACTCCGGAGACCTTAATTAAGGTATAAAATATTTCCTAAGACCTAAGCCCGTAAATTATTGAAAAAAGTAGGCAGCTGTACCTCAACAGCCAAGAGAAAAAACAGGTTGGGAATCTAGGGACAATTTATTTATTCTACAAAAATCCGAAGGAACTTCTTCAGATTTCTTTAAAAAAATATGAGCGGAAATACTGTAACAAATATTCACAAATCTTACTCGAAACAGGGATTGTCTTAAACCAACGGTAGTACGTGCAACAACCCACAAATTTCGACGAACCCTGAACCCTATTCTATATTCAGACATATTTTGGGACTCCGAGGTCTGCACAGATGGGTCCAATACTTGTATAATATTCGACCCCTTCCAAGGTTTACAAGCAGTTATCAAATGAATCAATTCCAGTTCGTCTCCAATTTGACTATGAATGAGGATTGAGTAACTTGTTGAAAGACAATTTCAAATTCTGTGCAATGGCTCGTACCTCGGTTATAATTTTAATGGTTTCCTGATTGCAATTCAATCAGAAATTGAAATAATTTGTGATTGGACTTAGAAGCGTAGTCAGCATGAAAATGGTGGGCATAATACTTTAAATTAACCAAAGACAACCCTATTTTATGTCCAGTTAATTATTGTCAATTACAAGGTTGCCTGAAAGAGATCGCAGTAAGCGATAAGGCCGCCCATTGTATTTATGTAGAGAATATTTTTTTCTTTTTTTAATTTATAATCTGGTGTACAATAAAGTATTTATAAATGAATAATTAAATAAATTCAGTAATCATTTTTGGGACTGTCTGATGTATTTTTAACGTCCGTAAAGAGCTGTTGCTTAACCTACTTTTGATCGTTGATTTTCATTTCAAATTACTTAGTTCTTTTTCAATATATTTGACAAATAATCGGCACCAAAAATTTAAAGAGGTTTGTTAGACAAAATAACAAAAAACATCTTTGCCAATGTTAATAAGCGCTTTAAAAACAATCGACTTCCCAAAAAAAACACTACAAAGTGAAAAATAACTTTAATTTCGGAAGTCGATGTCTTTGATTTTGAGTTTTCGTTTTTTGCCACCGACTTCCGAAATTAAAGTTATTTTTCACTTTGTGTTTTTTTTTTGGAAGTCGTTTGTTTTTTTTTTTTGTTTAGTTTTTATCTTAATCTTAGTTACAATTGTGGTATGTGTCGCTCAAGGGATCTGGGCGGAAACGGGAATGCCAGTATGGCCAGCTATATCTTAGTGTTGGCAGACTATAACAAGTGTTGGCATTACACTTATCATATCATCCACATAATAACTGGGAAAAAATACGTATTATTGAAGCTAACTCAAAAACTATCCAAGCAAAGTTAATAAAATTTATACGTGGTCCCATATAAATTTTATTAACTTTGCTTGATAAATTTTAATAACCTCGAGAGCATATCAAACAAAAAATAATTTTCAAAATTGGTCCACAATTGACCGAGAAATCGTTGGAAATACATTTTTTAAAAAAACATACCCTATGAACATATAACCTGCTCCTTTTTGGAAGTCGGTTAAAAAATGGCATATACTTCTTGATTCATATAATAATGTGTTAATAGCAAATTAGTACCATAATAGGTATCTGTCACAATAATAGGTGAAAATATCAGCAGATAAGAAAGAGAGTATTAGTGATCATGACAAATATAGTAATCTCAGTTGTTATCAGCCATTTGAGTTTGACTCAGTTGATATTGATCTTAACAAATGATACTGATGTCTACGCACTTGAGGGCTTAGGGTGAGATTACAAAGAATTAATTCAGTAGCACCATCTTCTTTTATATCAATAGATCTAATACATATTATAAAAACCCAACTACGACAGCAAAATCAACTAAAAAGGTATAAATTTTTATAACAACTATGACTAAATGTTAACTAAAAAGGTTTATACAAGACATCACAGACAAGCAAATAAAAAACCGGAGTCACACGTGTTAGGCATAAATCGAACAGATTACGTGACTCCGGATTTTTAATTTGTCTGTTATAACTTTTATTTATATTAAAATTATTTTTATAGTAAGGGTAAAAATTAAATACCTTTTCGTGTCTGTCTGTGTAACCGTTCTTCTAAACTCCACAATGGATTTTGATACGATTTTCAAAAATCATTTAGAAAAATGCCGCCACATCCGTTGCACCGTGCGAAGTAGGGGCAGGTCGCTAGTAAACATAATTATAACAAGTGCGAGTCGAACTCGTACACGAAGGGTTCCGTACCACCATACAATATTTGGCAAAAAACGCCGAAAAAAATACGTTTCTTGTATTTTATTACACCACCTTTTATTTTTAACTTTATTTTATTTTTATTAGTTGTTGATACACCGGTAATATAAATACACAATCTGTGAACAACTTTCTACCTATTACGGTTCATGAGATACAGCCCGCTGACTGACAGACGGACAGCGTTGACTTAGTAATACGGTTCCATTTAGCACCCTTCCTGTACCTTATTATTATTTTCCTAAATATTGTACGGTGGTACGGAACCCTTCGTATGCCAGTCCGACTCGCACTTGGCCGGTTTTTTTTTTTTATTTGCACTATGTTTTGTGTGCCTTTTTAGTCAGTGTTTTTTTTAGTCTGTCTTTTTAGTCTGCATTTTCATTCGATTTGTGCCATTTTAAAACAAAAAAGTACCTACTGGTATTCTAAATAAAAGCATGAGCAAAAATCCCTTTAACGTGCACCTTTAAATTCGCCCTCAAATGCAGTATGTGGCCTACCACATACTGCATTTGAGGGCGAATTTAAAGGTTTTATTTAGTGCTTTAGCGCTTATGGCGTATACGTGCTAGAAGTCCTAACTTCTAGCACGTATACGCCTTAAGCGCTAAAGCACTAAATACTCATTACCAGCTCAGTGTAAACTTTGCTTAAGAGGCCTGCAACTACAAATCGAGATGTTTGCAAAATTCAATTCCAAGCACGTTGCGCTAGTGTGAGTGCCTGTCGGAGCGATATACACCTCAAGTGAGCAATACTACCACGCACACATTGACAATTATTGCTTGACGCGATAGTACTACTAGCTTTCGTAAATTTATTATAAATTTGGATGTGTTCCGTAATACAAAAAATTATGAATGAAAACTTAATGTATTTCCATATTTTTTTCGATAATATGTAATTTGATAATATAAACTATGCTTCTGCGGAAACAATATTACAAATATTGTTGTTTATAATACAGAAAAAACAATATGAAAACATGTCATTTACGCTGTAAAAATGTACGAAATGCAATTCGCTTACACTTCATTTAAAAATAAGTTTTTGGAAATAAAAAGACGTAGGAGCCTAGATAAATACTGTCTCAATCCGAATATCAATATAATATAGTGGAAATATGCTCAAATTGCAAATGATTTATGTACTACGTTTGTATGGACAATTCATGCGTCGCCGCATTCTTAAGAAATACGTACCATCTCTGCAGGAAATCCCGTAACCCCTGACATAAGGGAATAAATTAAAGTCTACCGTTGCTAGCTCGATAGCTTTCATAGACAAGTTACAAAACCACTCTATTCTCAATGGCTGTTGTAACTTAGAACAGCTTAGTTTCTCACCTGAAATGTTGCTTCAATCTTGTTGTTGTTGTTCAGGATTTTAAATACCTGTGCTTTAAAATATGACTTGCAAGGTAATAACTCTATTCGATGATAATGAAACCCGGGGCCCTATTTAATATAACTGACCATGGGACATATTTTTCAAAAATGGTAAAGGTTTAATCCGATCCAGCCTGTCCCTTGCTGTCCTCCACCAGCGACGCCCTAAGCCGAGGCCCGTACCCCACAGTCCGTGCCCTTAGCGTGTAGTCGCTTAGTTTCTAAGTTTTATGCCCTGGCTGGAGGCCTTAATTTATTGAGGCAGCCACAGGAAAGTCCGGTTAAGCAGCCGACAACCTCCTAGGTTAACCTGCAAGAGAAAAAAAAAGCAGAAAATGTTTGATAAAATATCTAATTGTCAGATTGTCGCCGGTCACCCGTCGCCTGTCGACTTAATTGGCCTTTGGGTGTCGCACAGAGGCCTCAACATAGACTATGACTATAAACATAAAAATATGTATTGTCCAAGTGCGACTCGGACTCGCACATGAAGGGTTCTGTACCACCGTACAATATGTAACACTACGATTTCATTTTAGTAAAAAAAACACGTTTCTGTTATGGTGACCCCTTAATTTTTGAAGTGAAAACTTCTTTAGGCGCGATGGGCATTTTTAAGATGGGAAAAAACATTTGAACTCGCAACACCGTTACCGACACCTCATTTTTGTGTGCTCTTTATTTATATTTTGTTACGGATCAATGTTCTGTGCAAGTATTTTGACTTTAAAGGTTTTGGAAGTTTTTTTTTTTGTAAACGCGATTATGCTCTTTATTTAAATAAGCTTACGGACCAATGTTCTATACAAGTATTTTCCTTCCACCAAGGCGATCTTGTTCAAGTTTTTTACTTTATTTACTATTTATTGCTATAGCGGCAATAGAAATACATGATCTGTAAAAGTTTCAACTGTCTACCTATTGCAGTTCATGAGATACAGCCCGCTGACAGACAGACGGACGGACGGACAGCGGAGGTGTAGTAATATGGTTACGTTTGGCACCCTTCGGGAATACGGAACCCTAAAAAATATAAAGTTCATAAATCATAACATTTGCAGACGTCGACAACATTTTGTGAGCGTTGCAAGCTATTTAAAAAACACTAACCATTTCGTGATCCTGTCCGCTAAGCCAAAAGTTTATAACTTCTATACTGCTGAATGCAGCTAGATAGCTTTAATGCTAACTTAATGTGCTATCCGGGTGCCACTTTATGTCTAAACGAGACAGTTATTATAAGTTAACTTTAATAACGTTATAAATTGAAACGGGTTTCCACAAACACCATTATGAGGAGTGGTTGGCTGGCTCTCGGATCATTTATAATAACTGTGTTGAAATCCCTGATGCTCACAGTTTTGTCTCGTTGTTTGTTTGGTAATATTAATCCTTATCGTTTGTCGTTTACTGGGACGGTAACATTTATACTTTATCGGTGAGACGGTAATGGAGGTAAACGTTATGGATTGTGGTAGCGCAGTGCGGGGTGGAGAAGCAAGAAGAAATAAAGTTTTTTGTTTCATTTTTCTTTCTTTCATTTCCCATTGTTTAACAGTCTGACTATTTTCTTAATTTCCCTCGGGAATCATCGAATTTCCGAATACAAACGAATACTAATTTCCATGTCCATCAATTATTAGATTTATCATGCATAATAATTTGAATTCAGAACTAAGTACTTTATTGTTGTTTTGTTTTGATTTCCGTGTGAACTATATAGAACTGTAAAACCGTGCCTGCGACTTTTGCATCTTTCCTCCTTTTTTTAAAATAAATTACATTAAGTTAAAAGAGTATTAACAACTCTATTTAGTTCCAAGTCGATTGAGAGCGTCTGGTCTGCACCAAGTGTGGGGCACTGATAGAAATCCGACGACTGACGAAACACGAAGTTTGCCGAGGCATATTAAGAAAATAGTTATTCTGTACTTAGCTGTTAGGTTTTTGTTTGTTTTGTTATTTTTGAGTTGCTAGATTTGAGAATTGTGCAATAATTCCTATACATTATTTTACACTAGCTTCCGCCAGCGAGTTCGCTCGCGTGATATTTTATAAATTAATTGTAGCCTATGTTACTCAGTGAAAATATGAAATTCTACTGGTGAAAGAATTTTTGAAATCGATCATCATCATAGTTTTTGAGTTTATACATTACAAACAAAAATGAAAATCTTATCTCTTTATATTATTATTATTTTACATAAAATAATAAGTTTCGCCTGATAATGGTATAACTGTTAGTTTTAATTATATAATTCATGAGAAATTCTATAAAAGTGACACGACACAATAAGATTAAACCGTGTTCCTATTTGCATGAGGCGCCCAGCTAAGTAATTATGCAAATCCGTCACATATGTTTAAGCTGTGGATCCGTAACTATTAAAAAATTAATTACTTTACCGATACTTTCCGTTCGTATGCGATTCAATAGGTACTTAGGATGTATTCATGTGAAACGCTGGTAACCTGCGCCGATATGCCAGCGCTTCTCGGCGTCGATAAGTGCTGGTTGTCAGCGCTGGTCGGCGCTAACAGCTTTAATTGTTTTTGCCAAATCAGCGCGAACCGGCACCAACCAAACCGGTAGGAACTTGTGGGCGCTTATCCGCTTAACTGCTTACTCCAGCCAACGTAGAAAAGCGGCGGTTATCGGCGCCGAGAAACGCTGGCATATTGGCGCCGGTTACCTATTGAATCGCATACGAATAGAATGTATCGGCAAAGTAATAAATTTTTCAATAGTTACGGATCTACAGCTTTTTCATTTGCTCGCACTGGTTAGCAGCATTCTACATGAATACACCCTTACACCATAAATATTCACGGGCGGAACGATAGCCGCTGCGATCGTCCGAAACCGCTCGACATCGGACGATTGTCAAAACGAAACAAACGTCACGAAACTGAACGATTACGCTTGAATACGCGCCAAACGACTTTCCATTTTATATATCTATTGTTCCCACCGACACTTTTACATTTTGCGCTCGTTTTTAGTCCTATTGTAATGGTGGAAGTATTGTGTGTTTTTGTATACTTTTGTTTGACCATTTTCATAAGCAGAGCGATAATGCTAATAATGGACATAACAGTCATATTAGAAGCAGACCGTCTGAGACTATACAATGCGTTTAAAAACAATATCTAACGAGTCTACTTTCGCTAATTATAAAATTTATTTGTTAGATTCAAGTAAACCAATTCTCTAGATTAATTCTTTATAAACCTAATTGAATATTCCGTACCCTAGATTCATCTTCCACGCCTTTATTTATCTTTAGAAAATCTCGTTGATGCATGAACAAATTGTTAATTTGATCATCTCGAAACCTCCGTTTTGTAGGTACTTAAGTATAAATAAGTACAGTATTTCTATATTCTTAATGTCCCTCGAGAATCATCGCATTTCCAAATACAAACGAATGCTAATTTCTATGTCCATCAATTATTAGATTTATCGTGAATTCAGAACTTAAGTACTCTACTGTTGTTTTGTTTTGATTTTCGTGTGAACTATATAGAACTGTAAAACTATTTTCCTATCTGTCGTGCCTACAACTTTAGCAGCTTTCCTCCCATTTTTTCAAATAAATTACATTAATTAAAAGAGTATTAACAACTCCAAATACTTCCAAGTCGATTAAGAACGTCCGGTCTGCACCTAGCGCAAAGGGTAACTGATAGAAATCCGAAGACTGACGAAATACGAAGTTTGCCGAGGCATATTAAGAACTTATTTGTACTGTAGGATTATTAAAAGCCCCTGGCACTAGGCCGAGATAATACTAAAGAATAGGAAATTAGCGCCCTAAATAAATAATAATAAAGAAAGAAAGATCCTGCTTTCTTGATTAGCATTATAATTCTGATCATAAACATAGATTATGGTAGGAACAAAGAATATTTGTGCCCCACCAATGTAAGAAATAGCGGGAAACTCAGGAAATACAATAAAAAGTATTTATATCGAAGCATCGAGACTTTGAGGGCAGTGGAATTCGGTTCCAAAGGCAATTTAGTTTATCGCTAGTAATATTATTATGTATTTTGTATTATAAGGTTTTATTACTTCCAAGATTTTCTACGATGTACAGTCAAGTACAAGCGCAACCACTCGAAACAAAGTCGATCAAAGTCTACTTAACTGTACAGACGTGTGATAAATCAAATCATATCAAGATCAAACAAGATACTGGCGCGGTACAATCGTGACCTACAAGTATTTGTCTTTTCGCCAAGGAGTGTCAAATAAAAATAAAACCAATAAAAATGCGAATATTTCCATTGTTTGCCGACTTGCGAACGGCAATTTCCTTATAAATTGACGGAAACAAGACGAAATTCACGTCTCCTCTGTGAATTAGTTATTGTTGGCTTTATATCGGCTATTCCCTTTGTTGCGAATCGTGCCAACAAATTGTCTCTCGAGAAATGAAATCTTTTTAATATTTGATCATTTTACGTAGTTTACGTTAGCCTCAGTGCTTCTCCGACGATCTAACAACAATAATTTATCTCATTTATATTATAGTATATAGATAATTGATATGTGACGGGATTTGGAACTATGTGATTCTTTCTGTTTCATGATTGTGATTTGATCTATACGGTTGGCAATCATGAGCCGTTCTATATTATGAATCTGAAATTAAATCGAGCGCTACAATGGCTCCTGAAAATTGTTTTTACAAAGGCTGTATAAATACATGAACATAATAAGTCTTTTATTCTTCTCTTATTACTTTGTTTAGTTGTTCTTCGTTTTTACGATTAGTGCCTGTATGAAATTGTACCAAATTATTGTGTTTTACGATGGTTTTTTTATGTCTTGCCTGCTTTTATGTCACAAAGAAAACAACAAATGGAATGTTCACCTTCTTTATTATATTAAACAGCTATGAGTCAGACTACTTAGACGTATTTTTCAAAACAACGCAAGCAGCACAAAAATAACTGTAGGTTTAACATTGAATATTTTCGTGATATTACAGTTAACAGTTAATAGCTTTATTCATTTAAAACTGCGAGTTTCTGAAGGAGAAAAACTAATTTCACTCACGAAATTTTTTATTTCCCTATAGGCCTTTAGAAAATTATTGGAAAAGGTCGGTAGCAAGTTAAACGGATTTTTTCGTAGTCCTGAGGGCATCATTCTACTGGTTAAAACGAAATGTTGATTTTAACTGGTATCCGATGGCGTGCGTATATTATTTAAAAAAAGCGGCCAAGTGCGAGTCGTACTCGCCCATGAAGGGTTCCGTAGCAGCAAGTAACGATAAGTTTACGATTTATGACGTATTAAAAAAAAACTTGCTAGATCTCGTTCAAACCAATTTTCGGTGGAAGTTTACATAGTAATGTACATTATATATTTTTTTTAGTTTTATCATTCTCTTATTTTAGAAGTTACAGGGGGGGACACACATTTTACCACTTTGGAAGTGTCTCTCGCACAAACTATTCAGTTTAGAAAAAAATGATATTAGAAACCTCAATATCATTTTTGAAGACCTATCCATAGATATCCCACACGTATGGGATTGATGAAAAAAAAAATTTTGAGTTTCAGTTCTAAGTATGGGGAACTCCAAAATTATTTGTTTTTTTTCTATTTTTGTGTGAAAATCTTAATGCGGTTTACAGAATACAACATCTACTTACCAAATTTCAACAGCATAGCTCTTATAGTTTCGGAAAAAACTGGCTGTGACATTCGGACGGACAGACAGACAGACAGACAGACAGACAGACATGACGAATCTATAAGGGTTCCGTTTTTTAACGGAACCCTAAAAAGCTGCCCGATGTAATTTTTTTTTTCAAAATCGAAACAGTCCGTTGGGGATTGTTATTTACTTATTTTTTCATGAAACTGAAACTTTTCTCGTTTAAATAACTGCTATAAAAAGACATAGAAACAATACTTTCATGCACGGGACAGGTTTATATATTTTTCGAATTTTGCAAATACTTGGTTTTACAGTTTCCAAATAGTAAAAGATCAATTGAAACTGCATCCTTGATTTAATTAAAAACACTGCCTGTAATAAACCAGAAACAATTTCGGCTTTAAAACCAGAAACCATTCCGGCTTTAAAACCAGAAACCATTCCGGCTTTAAAAAATCCAATATCAATGTTGCTTTTTATAATTTTGTTAATACTTAATTCCTCAATTTTATTCCATTTATTTTATACGTAAATGGGAATCAGAAATATACTTCTCTACAGAGAATTTAATTTGAGTAGGTAAATATTCCCGGCCCTCAATTTAAAGCAGACTTACCAATCCATGATGGTTTACTTTTATAATTATACAAACAGCAATCTGGTGCTATCAAAGACTCTTGTAATTGGCAATGCCTGAATATTAATTCATGTTGAACTATGCGCCATTTTCTTGTTATAATAAATACGTACTAGGTAGTACAAATACGGATTTTAGACCAAAAACTTTATAGAATGACAGAACAGAAAAATGATGAGCTTTGTCTACTTGATTTACTTACTTAACCAAATCTTTTTCTTAACGCAGTTTTCGTAAATAAATAGACTAACTGATGAACTTACGGATTCATTTCGTAGGTAAGTATTTAATCCCGGGGCGGGAATCGCGAGCCGATTTCCGGCCACCGTAGGCGCGGGCTTGCGGATGGTGAGCAATGGGTAGCTCGCCGTCCGATAAGGACCAAGCCCGGGTCGACGGCGCGTTGTGTTCCAAGCGCGCCTCAAAGAGATGTCAGCAGAATTGACGGGGTCCGCTAGGGCCAATGCCTGCCGGGGGTTCGAAGAAAACCGATAGGGACATCGTGGCCCCCGGCAACAGGGCAACCGAAGGAACACGGGTGGGTTTTAGTCAGTAAGAGTCTGATACGCCCTCCTGCTCCACCCAGAGCGGGAGCAGTTATTTGATAATTTCCCACCCAAAAAAAAAAGGTAAGTATTTAATGAAACAGCGACATATTATGCAAAATTGCAAACATCGACTCGGCAGACTAATCAATAAATTGGATAAAAATCTTAAATGCTCGACAAATTCGACAAAATCACAAGTTGTCAAACAAAGCAATACACGACAGATTATGCAATTTTTACTTAATCCATGGAAACCCCGCAAGGTGCAATGTGTATATTCACATCAAACTAAAACAAACAAACTTATACACACTCATTTAACTCTTTATAGACTCAGTGATTTATGTTCAGTTACACGATACGTTGTTATCATACGTAAATAAAAACTTATAAATCAATCAGCTGGTATCACTTGCCAGAATTAAAAGTTAATCACGAATGTGTCATTGAACTCTAAAATTAAGACCTACTCATAACCTACATAATGTCATCTGTAGTTAATTCTTACAAACAGATGCAGAACTCGTGGCGTACCTAATAACAGCGGCACGGGTCGATCGAAGGTTAAGCTATGCTTGCTGCGGTCCGTTTGTGGATAGGTGACCATCCATTACATGTCGAGACCCCTCCATGTTATGTTATTTTATAGGAAAGCAAGGCTTATAGGTCAAGTTGTATAAAGGGATAAGTACCTTCGGGAATCTATCAGGTACTTTGGGTTATTCAATTTCGATACAAATTATACATACATATTTCTAGGGCCATGCGCTTCTTTATTACTGTATTGTTTGATTCGTTTGGCTATAGGATGTCTCTCAACTCAGTGTGCCTTTTGGCAAAGGCCTCCTCCAGTAGCTTCCATTGCTTCCTGTCTTGAGCAACTCTCACACACACAAATTATACTTAACCTATTACTTAACTATACCTGTATCGAGACTCCTCCATGTGACCGTAGTCTGTGTCATGTGTCTTTGACAGTCGTTCGGGTAACCAGAAGCCCAATAGTCTGACAACCCGTCTTACCCAAAGGGTATCGTGTTACCCAGTAACTGGGTTGTCTACAACCCAGTTACTGGGTAACACGATACCCTTAGGTCATAGGCAGTCGCTCCATGGTTAGACTGGAAGCCGACTCCAATATAGTTGGAAAAACCTAGGCAGAGATTTGTAAAACCAATTATATATACTTTAAAATGTATTGTTTTCACTAAGTTTTATACTTAAATTAATCTTTAAGAAGGACGTCCCTAAACGAGACATAATTAACTCAAAAAATATACTTATTACTTCCCGGGTCGGGCAAAGTGTTTTTGGGTTTTCGGCACTAGGCTCGCCCCCTATAAGATACTTGGGACTTAAACATAACTGGCGAAATGGTGAAATGTGAGTGTACTATTTAGGTACACCTCTGCCTAACCCTTCCTGGCGTGAAGTTATTTGCAGTTTGATATTTGTTTGAATGTGCACCTGTGTATTCAATAGCATAAATCCACAAAGGTAAGTCTACGTGGATCTACAAAGGCAAATAGTTAAACCCACAATTTATGCGTTCAAAGAACTATTTGCGAATTATACATTATTTATTCCCTCAATTTATTCGTCCAGAGAACTATTTGCGAATTATACATTCTCTTACATTATTCACATTTGTTTGTTTATCCATCAAAATCATGTTTGACTACTACTAAACACCAGGATATTTTTCACGTAGTTAGCCAATAAAAACGTCTCTTTTTAGTCGAAAAACAGACACAAATTAAATGAAAGCTGGTTAATTCGATAAAAATGTTTTATTGTCTTCCAAGGTGCGTATAAATCAAATTATAGTTAGCAATTAGGTACAGTCACGATCATAAATACCTTACAGTTACGCAACATTCACAAATGTTTTATCTAGTGAAATAAAAAAACAATGGCACTCCGAGAGTGCCGACAAAAATGAAAACTTGAAAAAAAATGCGTTGCTGTCTTTTACTCCACGCACCGCGGTAATCAACGCGTTGATGTCTTTTTAATGGTTAAAAGCTGGTGTTGTCACAGTGTCGCGAAATCAATGGTTTAGTCCCATCTCAAAAATGCCCAACGCGCCTAAAGAAGTTTTCACTTCAAAATTGCAACTTTGGGAACAGACCTATTTCATAATAGTGTGATTTCGAGAATAGGTATCATGTTCGTAACAGCATAAAATATCTATCAATACTTTAGGAGAAAATCGCTTTTCAATGTTGCGTAAATTTAAGGTTTTGTACATTTATGCTCGTGACTGTACCTATCGCTTCCCTCTGTCCAGTATTCCTCTTCCTCCCCAACATTGGCAGCACTAGCCAAATTACACGCGAAGTGCTTTTAACCTTGTTTAACTTTTACCGTCCATTAACTGTGGACTGTAGAGGAATAAAAGCTTAATATGATTATTCATGAAATATAGGGTTTTAGAATATTAAGTGGAAATTCTATGGCAGGGATGCAATAACTTCGTTTGGTCGGCGAGCAAAATTAGACGTTATTTACGCACAAATTTTACGTTCAACATAAATCCTATACTATTAAATGAGCAATATTTGTAGGGGCGTATTTTTTTTTTGTAATCTCTTTCTCGAAAACGGCTCTAACGATTTCGATGAAAATTGCAATTTAGAGGTTTATGGGGGCGAAAAATCGATCTAGCTAGGTCTCATATCTGGGAAAATTATTTTTCTCTATTTGCACATCCTTGGAAATGTGATACAACGTTATTATACCTGGATATGTTTATCTATTTTCACCCAAGCAGAGCTCGGTCGACCTGTACCCTAATTGCGTAATACACAATCAATCACAATTTGTTTCGATTTGAAACAGATTGCTAATCCATTGCTTCGGAAAAAAATTTGCTCAACAACGTAAATAACGCAATGAATGTTGTTGAACTGTCAAACTGAAACAAATTTGTCATTATCGTTTACGAAAATAAGTTACAAGGGTGCTGGTACTATGATACTATTATTTACGAGTACGACGTGTAGAGCAAAAAAGTACGAAAAAAACTGATTAAAATGAAAATCTCAATTTTTTTTTCAGAATTTTAGTTTTAAAGGACTTTGATTCGTCAATCGGGTAAAGTGTTTAGGAATTTCTCAATAACAGCACGGAGTCTAGATTTGTGCCCGGTTGATAGCAATAGGCTCGCGCCCTAATATGTGGGTCTTACAACTAACCGAATTATTTGGGTGTAGTATGTCTATTGGTACCTAACCTAACCCTTCGGGAGCAAACAGGCGTGATAATATGTGTTAAGTAATTTTAGTTTTCGGTTTGGTATTACTTGTTATTTGAACCAAATGTTATGTAGAAATAGACCAAAAATTCGAACATATGTAACATCTACCAACCCGCAGTGGACTCTCGTGGTATATCTACTACGCAGGTCCACTGCGGGTTGGTAGATGAGATGATGAGGTTGTGTGAGGGTCTCCTCACAAAGAAGAGGCCTGTGTCCTAGCAGTGGGAACATTATACGCTGATTATGCTTATGCACATATGAAGAATAGAATACTCTAATATTATCTACTTGAATCTTATTTATGTGTTTGAAATTACTTATTATTTTTACTTTTATATCTGTAATTCATATGTTGTACTGATATTGCCATCCACGAAGACGCGCCCCACTCCGCGATTACTGAACTTTATTTAGTACGGAGTGGAACGGAGTGGGGCACATCTTCGTGGATGGCACTCTATACACCATATGAATTACAGATATAAAAGTAGAAATAATAAGTAATTTGAAACACATAAATTATATTCAGGTACTAGATCTGATTAGGTTATATACGCGTCTTTACGAAATATGGTAGCGTCGGCTAGACATAACTAATGAGTGCTGTCTGGCGGCCACCGCAAGAACCACTACCTATATAAATATAGTAAGTAAGAATAGTCTGGCATCCTCTAGGCATTACATGCGAGTATTTCGGGTTTCTGTCCGAAACGTGAAGGATGTCTGGTTCAGTGATAAATTTATTATAGTGATGCAACGAATACTACTTTTACGAATACGAATACCGATTGTACTATTCGCCGAATACCTGATTCTACTATAGCTGCACGCAATTATTAGTCAAAGAAGGTGACAGGAAATTAAACACGCTAAGCAAAATATTTACATGTAATTTAATCATTGAAAGTAACTACAGATAATTTTTTATTAATGAAACATAATAGTTGCAAGTTTTTTGGCAACAAACGATTCCTTTTCTCGGTCTGAATATGTCTTGCTGTTGAAAATATCCTATCTGAAGCCACTGTAGAAGGTTTTACCGAGAAATATTTTCAAAACATCTCGCAACGCAATATAGAGTCACTAATAACGAACGTCAGGAAAGTATTCAGCGAATACAAATATTCGGTAATTTGATGGTATTCGGCGAATACGAATATTTGTATTCGTAACCGTTGCATCACTAATTTATTGTTAAGGTTATCTCAAGCCATAATACTCAGATTCGTTTTGGCAAAAACAGTGTAATTCTATCAGTCACCAACTTTTGATCAAGTTCACGAGTGCTATTGACAATAGCCGAGCTGTTCTTTTCGTACCGTAAAAATTTAGCTGAAGCAAGCCAGGCGCATTTCGCATTTTACGTATGAAGCTACAAGTACGCGGCGGGTTCGACTTGTCGGGCCTATTCAGTGGGCGTAACGTAGTCAGAAGATATAAGAGTTACGCGATAGAAAGAGAGGCAACTTCTAGGTGAATATAACTGTAGGTAATTAGCGCTGTGCGATCTGAATTGCACTATACAGGGTGGCAGGGTCATCGACGCGAAAACTGTTACCATGGATTCAGTACATGATTCTGAAAACCCCTTTTTTTTGGGTGGGAAATGATCAAATAACTTCTCCCGCTCTGGGCAGAGCGGGAGGGCGTGTCAGACTCTTACTGACTAAAACCCACCCGTATTCCTTCGGTTGCCCTGTTGCCGGGGGCCACGATTTCCCTATCGGTTTTCTTCGAACCCCCGGCAGGCATTGGCCCTAGCGGACCCTACACGCGCGCCTCAAAGAGATGTCAGCAGAATGGACTTCTGCTGACATCTCTTTGAGGCGCGCGTGGAACACAACGCGCCGTCTACCCGGGCTTGGTCCTTATCGGACGGCGAGCTACCCATTGCTCACCGTCCGCAAGCCTGCGCCTACGGTGGCCGGAAATCGGCTCGCGATTCCCGCCTCGGGCGTCTCCTCCTGCGGCGGTTAGGGGTGTGAGGGCGCGAACTTTGCCTCTCCCATTCTGAAACCCGCTACGTTGAAAATTTTCAGCAAAAAAATCAGCTGTATTGTGTCGTAGCAAAAGTCGCTATTTATTTCAATGATCTTGCACAAGTATCTCCATACTTAAAAGAACTATCTCTACAATTTATTTGTTAAAACCTGTTAATTATGACATGAAAATAAACTTACTAAACTTAAACTTAATGATTTTGCGGAGTGCATCTTCTGTACTTGTACTATGTATTATGTATTCTGTGGCTGAAGTGAGCTTGAAGTGAACTGTCAATATTGTCAATCCCTCGCGTCAGGTGGAATGACACCTGATGCGAAGGATTGAAGTTGTTGTTGTTGAGCTTGAAAAGTTAGTGTGGGTTTGTTTCACTCACTTACCTACTCATCTAAAGCTATCATAGGTATACCTAATGAAGCCACCTACGATCCTACAATAAACTACATAACTACATACTCGAATGATTGAACACAGCCTCACTCAAGATCCAATAACACAATATAATTACCTGCTGCCTGTTCACGCTGATATCATCTGTCGGTTAATGAGCAGCACACTTATTTGCATTTGGTTAAAGCGGGTTAACTAACCGATACACGTCGACATTTGCATAGCGCTAATCACACATCTGGGTATCACACATTAACTATAAATATCATGTGAACTTTTAGTGTTGTTCTCAATGATATCACAAGTAAAAAACTTATTACAAAAAAAAAACTGACTTCCAAAAAAACACTATACATAGGTAATGAAAAATAACATTAATTTCGGAAGTCGGTGCGGTTGGTCTCTATGGTTTTGAATTTTCGTTATCGATTTTTTTTTCCTTTATTGCATCCGACTTCCGAAACTAACGTTATTTTTCATTTTCAATTTATTTGTTTTGTTTTTATTTTTGTAAAAAGTTTTTATTTTTCACTTTTTAGTTGTGGTACCTACCCCTCACAAATTCGAATACCACTACCTGCTATGTAAATAACAGTGACAGAAACTTATTATAATATCATCCATCACACTATATAATATTATAAAGGTGAAAGTTTGTGAGTGTGTGTGTATGTTTGTCTCTTCTTCACGCTCAAACGGCTGAACGGATTTGGATGAAAATTAGCACGCAGATAGTTTATAGCCTGGATTTAACACATAGGATACTTTTTATCCCAATGTTCCCACTGGATCGAGACTTATGCGGGTGAAACCGTTTTTTTTTTAATGCAAGTGAAATTATAATTTAAGTAGATATTTTTTACATCTTTCTGTAAGTTGGCGGACTCATAACTTTTTTTCTAGCTGACATCTGAATAAAGCAATAATTTTATAAGAATCTGCCAACATTAAAAATTAAAAAAAAAAAACAAAAATATTGCCTGTTTTACCCATTTTTAATAAAAATTACACTTTAAAGTTAAGAAAGTGGTGAAACTAGAAGAAAGCAAAAAAATATATAAAAAAAATCCAGGGGGCCAGGGCCAAATAACTTAGGGCTGAGTAAGTAGCAGATGACCCCACTTATCATCCACCATTTTCGTATGTTCTACGTTCTGCCAAACATCCTGTATATACCCATTCCAAATTACAACTTTCTAGTATTAACAGTCTCGGAGCTAGACCGCGGGCAGACAGACAGACAGACGAACAAGGCGAAACGATAAGGGTTTCTTGTTGACTACAGAACCTTAAAAACGGTTAGCAAGCAATGAGCAGCGAGCGACAGCGACGAGCGATTACTCGCTGGTATACGTATTTTACCAAGCGTGAGTCTCTCGGCGAGTGTTCTGCCTGCCAAGCAAGCGACACTGAGCGAATTATCTCTTTGATAGCTCTTGTCACTAGGACAATCCAGTACTCACCGCCACACTGTGGATCGGAAACAGGCTCTCGAAGACATAGGAGCTTAAATTTTAAAGTGTCGGTTTTTTACTTGAAATGGCTTCTAATAGCCAATATCATGCATAAATATAACATAGGATACATTCTGGTAGGTAAAGTGGCAACTTATTATATCTTCGGAACGGAGAGAATAGCCAAAATATCTTTGCACACGGTGCTATTTATTTATGATTTTTTTGACATTACACAACAGCTTCTATGTCTTCGAGAGCCTTTTTTCGATCCACTGTGCGCCGGTGTGAGCAGCCATCGATCAACTATACAGTGTGAGTCTTCATAATGTGCACATATCGAAATGAGGGAATCTATGCTTAATTTTAACGACAAAAAATATTTTAAAAATCTAAATATTTTTTTAAATACTTTTTATGGAATTAAAATTTAAAATTGAGAAAAAAACTACCCTCAATTGAAAATAAACATGTTTTTTAGCAAAAATCTGTATTTTTTTCATCAATTTTTACAATAATTGTAAAATTTATAAATAAGATGCCCAAGATAATAAAAAAAAAATTTTTTTTACACAATTTTTTTTTTTTCTTACCAATTTTTTTCGTCCATAAAATTAAGCATAGATTCCCTCATTTCGATATGTGCACATTATGAAGACTCACACTGTATGTATCTCTTTTACTTACACGGGACCTACAATCTTTTGTACGTTTCTTGAGCGATAAAATCGTTGAAAGCTATTCGCTTCCTCGTCAGCGTTGAGACAGGTGCCTTAATATGGCAAAGAACGGTGAACTAATCCTGTTCGAACTAGTTTCTAAGACCATCACTATCTATTTGCAGAGCTGTAGGTACTGGTCTGTGTTTACGTGAGTAAACGTTTTAGCGTCTAAGATGAGATTTAATAAGTACTGTTTACCTGCTGATTATAATTAATTGACCGTATCATGTGTGGATTCATACATATTAATTATATTTTATTTTTATACTTGCGCATTACATCTATATTCTTTGTTTTTAAATACGAACCTACATTTGGAAAAACAACCGTACAGACCCGTAGTTAACCTAAATAGAAGCAGAACTATCGCCAAGAAAACCTAATTACTTTTTCGGCCGATCGACCTGACGATCGAACCCATGACCTAAATACCGCGGCGGCATTCGCTACCGCTAACCAATAATGCTTCCGTTGGTTCAATTATTTAATTAAATATCTCTATCGTAGATAACGCACTGAATTACTGCAATCAAAACACTACCATTCCTATTTAATATTTATGAATGTTATGTTAAGTGAAACGGTGATAGTGCCACGTATTTGTTATCTATAGCACGCTCCTTGAATACTGAGACCACATTACGACTGTATCAAATAATAATTCATATAAAGTGTTTACACAACTTATCTACATGATAACATGACCAAAGGTGTCTCTTTGCAGGTTGCACGGACAACAAGGCTTAAATGGGACGAAGGAAATTAAATTAAAAACTAAAGTTCCTTGCACGATACGCAAATACTCGCACACACTGCCGATGTTTGCTCTCGGAACGTTATCACTTGATAAGTTAGAACACAAGCCGAAAACAAACAACGTTATCATGGTAACGTTCTTACCGGGGACTGGGAGGCGCTGCACAGACTCCGCTCGGCTCCGGCGCGCCGAACGAGACACCTGAGGCTCGAGCCACTGCAGTGCTCCACACACTTGCCAACGGATGGCGCGATGGAAGTTGAACACAGATAGAGCAGTGACAGTGACTATTGATGTGACTAAGTGTTAATGATAGTGTAAATAGCCAACCAAAGAACAAACCAAAGCTAATTAGCTCAAATTCCTAGTCGAGAGAGATTTTACGTCGTCAAGCTGGAGGACCTAACGACGTTTGATGAGATAGTAGAGAATGTCAGTGAGGAGTGCGCGGCGAAGAATGAGCACCTGGTGCAGCAGGGGCTCTGCCCCGCGTACTACGACGGGCTGCTGTGCTGGGACCCCACGCCCTGGAACACGCTGGCGGTGCAGCGCTGCTTCAGCGAGTTCCACGGCGTGCAGTACGACGACACACGTAAGTTAATCTCTAATCCTGTATTACGCCGCTCTTAATTAATGTAAACAATGCGATCACGTGGTGTTGGCGGATCTCTTGAAGGATTTCGTACAAAATCTCTCGGTTTTTTTAAGTTTTTCGTCGTGAAAATTCCAGCTATGCCTGAAATGTGATTGAACGGAAAATTACGTGATATTTTCATAGTTATTTCAGTTTGTTGTTGTGGTTTCTTGATCTTTCGACACTTCATAGTATCTTCAAGTCTTTTGTTTTTGTACCTACAGTCGATGTTGTTTGCTAGAATATTTTTTTAGAAACTGTACATTATAATCCTCAAAAATGTTAGGTATATTTTCAGTTTCCCTCTCAATTTTTATTCCATTATTTGCAATTTTTCACCATTTCTGGTTAGTGGATACTGATATTTAAACAGACTGATATTTTTCTAATATGGTTTAGTTTTGCTTATGTGTTAATGCAAGTCTAAACGCAACTTTCATCTTATTTTCGACAAAGACTTCATTTCTAACACACTAAGTACGTAGTTGTAAACTATCAAGACAAGACCCAAGGCAGCGGGTCATTCAAAATTAGAAGCAAACCAAACAAAAATATTGTGTGACGCACCGCGGGTAACTCAAACTCAAAATGTATGTTTACAGGGGGACTATCTAATGTATTCTTTCCCAATATTATCTTTATATATATAATTCTTCTGTGAGTGTGTATGTCACTGAACTTCTCTCAAACGACTGGACCGATTTTGATGAAATTTTTTGTGTGTGTTCAAGGGGATCTGGGAATGGTTTATATTCACAATCGGACCCGATAGGTGGCGGTATTCGGTCAGGACAACGTCTGTCAGGTCCGCTAGTATATATATAATTCTTCTGTGAGTGTGTATGTCACTGAACTTCTCTCAAACGACTGGACCGATTTTGATGAAATTTTTTGTGTGTGTTCAAGGGGATCTGGGAATGGTTTAGATTCACAATTTTGTCCGCTGGACAATGTTTTGACAGGACAACGTCTGTCGGGTCCGCTAGTTTTATTGTAAAAGAGTAATTATGTGCCTTTAACGTCGCAGCAATCACGTGACTTAGCATGTCACTCAAAAGAAAACGTGCCGCATACATCACCCAACTATAAATATTAAATATCTATCAAAACTTGATATTATGAAAACTAGACTCTGATATAAAAAATAACAGATCTATTTCCCAACATTCTCCATACAGCAATGTACAAAACGTTTTCAAAGAGCTTTGTTCGTCGTACTCAGTCTTACTAAAATATCTTGAAAACAAAAGCGATACAAATAACAACTGTTCCAGCATCGTTACTTTTGTTGTGAAAACAGATAGAACTGTAGCAGCGACTGAAGTGTTAAATGCAACGATAATAACTATACCGCGTCTGAGTGCAGCTTTATACGTTTTATCTTCATACTCGAACGGACTGAGAATTTCTTTGAGCCGTACTTAGTTTTGTGTAGCAGACGAAATAAACACGTGTTTAGTAGGAATGGTATTTATGTGATTTGTTTTACTTTTTAATAGTAGTTTATGAAACTGTTGCATAATAAGGGGTATTAAAACATGAGTGTGTGTTTAAAAACCGAGCCGTAGGCGAGGTTTTTAATAGTATCACACGAATGTTTTAATACCTAGTTATGTGCAGTTTCATACACTACTTTATCTACTCTCAAACATTGGGACTGAAACAAATACTAAATAAAAGATCAAAGTTAAAGATCAAGAATAAATTAAAAAATCCCACGAAATTCAGTAAGTACTACAAAACAAATGAATGTCGCCTGCACCAGCACATCACCGCACATGCGCTACAGTGGGTGCTGCTGTCCCCCGCCAAAAGTTGATGGAAACTCTTTGGTGATATTAACTTCTTGGATTAGCGCTGTATCGTAATAGAAAAAAAATTGTTTTATAGCATTATTTTGTTAGAGAAAAAGTGTTATAATATGATTCTATTTTTAAATTTCGGTATTCTGTTTGTAAAGTATGTCAATATAAACTCGTTTTGAAGTTCATAATTCGAATATTACGCTATGAGAGTAGATAAAAGCTTTTATTTAACTTGCCTTGTTAGTTAGTTAGCAAATCTTGCAACCTGAATTAAAATCACTTCCTCTTATCCTACGGAGTTGAAATTTTACATGTTGGTTCAGTTTCGAAGACAATGCAGTTTTTTATGATGCATGATTTAAATCTACGTTTACCTATAACTAAGTCCCAATTAAAAAAATGAAACTGAACGCGACCAGCACATAAACTGCGTTCAAAAGCTGTCAGTGGCCAATATTCTACAACAATAATAACACTGACAGATCGCGTGTTTAGATCAAACCGTGTTCAGTTTCATCGTTATAATCTGCCCTAAATATCTAGGTATTCTTTCTACAAGGTATTATTCTAGAACTTTCCTTTATTTTTAACTTTCAACACAGTGTAATAAGTTTGAAATCTTTACTCATTTCAAGAGATAATCTCCTGACGAAACAAATCCATTGTTTAATAGCTATGAACTGTCAAGACATTTTTGTAGATAAAATCATTAAATAACTAATAGGTTGAGGCGTCTAATGTCAAAAGATCTTATACAAAATTTAACCCAAAAACAAGTTTTAGTCAAACAATTCCTTCTGAATATAAATTGTTTACAGTTCAACCGGTATTATTTCCATAAACCACTAAAGCATGCATTGAGTGCACCCATAAGTTTACCTTCAAACCACAACCCTGTCAAATTATTATCCATTTTAATATTAGGTGGTTACATCACACAAAAATCTATAAATAGAGCAGTTCCCAAATCGCTTTGTAAAATGAAAACAAAGTGGAAAGTGTGTTATGTTATTTGATAGGAAAGCAAGGTCAAGTGGTAGAAAGGCTCCCCGTTGACAGGCGCGACGCGACGGTGCGACGCGATTCTGGTAGAACAATTTTCGTGTCGCGCTGTCGCGTCGCATCTGTCTGCGAGAGTCTTTAAGGAATACCTTCGGGAATCTATCAGGTACTTTAGGTTATTCAATTTCGATACAAATTATACTTAACCTATTACTTAACTATACCTATATCGAGACTCCTCCGTGCCTCAAAAACCACTTTAAGTCGTTGGTCCCGGCTGTCATTCGTAGATCTTTGACAGTCGTTACGGGTCGTCAGAAGCCCGAAAGTCTGATAACCAGTCTTATCGAGAGGTATCGTGTTACCCAGTAACTGGGTGGTGGAGGTCAGATAGGCAGTTGCTCCATGTAAAATACTGGTATTCAGCTGCATCTGGTTAGACTGGAAGCCAACCCCAACTTAGTTGGAAAAGGCTAGGCAGGTAGGCATTGATTGATTACGGATAATTTAATTTCGTTTCACAATCTTTTGTAGATTTAATTTATGACTACCACAATGGCACCTGTAAAAATCGCTTAGTCAGACTTCTTAGCACTTCTAGTTGATTCAAGTGACATAGATTACATGCACTATTTAGTTAGGCTAGTAGGTCTCTGAACATAAGTACCTAATGTTTCCTGATTATAAAGTCTTTTAGAAATAATCCTAACTCAGTCCTAGTTGATCTTTGAAACTAATACTTGAGAATCAACCGATCTAAATAAATAAATAAAAATTTAGTAAATTATACAACAAGTAAAAAAAGGAATTTAATTCGAGGGACTAAGTTGGATCTTGAGAGCAGCGAAGTATTCTAGATTAGAATCCTGAGCGGAGCGAGGGATACAAAGAAAGATATTTTTTTTTTCACGAGTTTCTCGAGTGTACTCTAGTTTTTTACCATTGACTGCGAGAAAATCAATTTTGACGACAACAAATTATTGTATTTGCTGCTTAGAACGAAATGATTCCAGAGTCAGTGTCTCATTTTCGTCACTGAAAGAACTCCTTTTATTATAATTATGTCAATAGATTTTTCAATGACATCAAACAACCACGTTATCAGACAGAAAAGAACCTAAATAAAATAAGCGGGTTTTTTTTTTTATTTAATTGTATAGCTCTATGGAATAGCTCCATTTAGCCAGCCGTTTAGCAAGACATTTTATTTAATTTTTGTACATAATTCGTATAATTGCTGCTTCCAAATTCAAAATGTTTTTATTCACTCACAACCGGTTGCAGAAACAAACTTTAACTTTTAAAGCTGTCATTAAATAATAATCTTCAATTAACTGTTGCAGAACGCCATTTTAGACTTGATTTTAATGGTTCTTTGATGAAATTAATGAAATCATTAGCTTTAATGATCCTTTACGTAATGGGGCATTAATTTTTGGCTTTGTGCAACTGGGTTTTTAGTGACTAAAACAGAGTTTTATTCACTGTTATCGATGAATCAAATGCCCTTTTTCGAGTGACAATGGTAAAAAATAAATAAATAGCGTTTGCAGGCAAAAACGTAAAAATCTCATCGTGAAAACTTAGGTGAAGTGAACTGTCAATAGTGTCAATCCCTAGCATCAGGTGAAATGTCAAGCTCATACTGCGATGTCCACCATACCCATCCTCTTGATATCATCCAAAGACAAAATATGAAAACACTTAAAAAGTACTCAAATCTACAACAGAATGAAAAGATAAAAAGCATCTGTTATATTAAAAAAGTGTAACCTCGCAGAAAATCCCTCTGTCGCGTTTTCTGAATAATATTGTACAAACAAGTCGTTAGAAAATCCACTTTGTAATCGCGTTGATATTTTGCGCGCGACTGCATCAAGGCTAGATTTTTTAATATTACGTAAGATTTAACCTATATTATCTGTTGTACCTAAATAAATAACGAGGTAGTTAATTATTTCAATAAGTGAAAGTATATCTTATTGTAAGCACTTTAAAGCCCGCAAAGAAAACAGTATTGTCATAATTTATTATTTCATCATCATCATCATCATCAGCCTATAAATGTTCCCACTGCTGGGACACAGGCCTCCTCTCTGTGAGAGGGAGTGGGCCGTAATCCACCACGCGGGCCCAGTGCGGGTTGGTAGATGTTACGTCTTCGAATTTTCGATTCTAGGACATGCCGGTTTCCTCACGATGTTTTCCTTCACCGTTTTGAGAGCAGTGGTGATGAAATAATTTACACAAAGTAAAGCGCCTGTCTGGGTTCGAACCTACGACCTACAACTCGTAAGTCGCGGCCGTTACCACTGGGCCACCACTGCTCTTGCATTTATTATTTAATCTTGTGGAATTAAAGTCATTTTCAATTACTGCCTATAACAATTATAATTATAAATGAAATTGTTTATTCTGTAAATAGGATATCGGAATCACTTTTACACGTCATATTAAAAATAAGCTAGATGAGTTCGGCGTTTCCTATCTGACTACTCTGAGAAGAAAGGCCGAAACAAACTCAGAGGTCGCAGTCTCTTTTAAAGTCCAGACATAATCTTGGTCAGGCCATATGAGGACCATGTAGATTAATGTCTGAAATGGTCTTTTTTGAAAAGAACCACACAGATTTGAGTGGACCTGTCCAGTCAGTGCAAGCATTTGAGGCAAATGCTTGGACATAAAAGGCATATGTTCATATAAGGCATATGCTCTATTTTTCTTAATATCCAAAGGCCTGAGGGATTTGTAACACAGATATACTGTTTTCATATAACTAAGCTGACATCACTTTGTACGTAACACCATTGCATTCTTCATGGAAATATTTATTTATTTATTTAAACAGCTTAAACTATCATTACAGGGTTTACCCTAATGCGACAGCTAAGAACTTAAACTAATAAACTAAACTATAAAACTAACCACACTATTAAAATTAATAAATACAAAAACATAGCATTACTTACATACAGGGTGGCAGGGACATCGACGCGAAAACTGTTACCATAGATTCAGTACATAATTGTGAACCCCCTGCGTTGAAATATTCCGTCGGTTATTTTTAAAAAAATCTGCTTTTCCATACATTTTGACCGCATAGGTATTGCACTTTACTATGAAACAGCTGATTTTTTTAAAAATAACCGACGAAAAATTTCAACGCGGGGGTTTCAGAATCATGTATTCAATCCATGGTTTCTGTTTTCGCGTCGATGTAATTAATATACAGGGTGTCAGGGATGACACCCTGTATATTAATTACTAACATAAACATAGACATATGTTTAGGTACTGTGGTTTCTCATTCGTCTTTATGTTAAGAAATTAGTTTCGCTTTTCTTTTCCAAATCTCACGGAAATTTAAATCATAAACGTAAACAAGGAGGATCTACTTTAAATGTTACCGATTGAGTTTATGATAATGTCATAAACCTTGCTGAAATATTTGAGACCTCATTTAAATGTGACTAGAATTTCAATTGTTTTTGTTGGTAATATCTTCCAGCTATTAGTGACCTTTTACCACTCACAAGAAATCGAACAATATTCACAAATGCTAGGATCAGGGACCGTTATAGTTGAACAAAGATTTTTTGGCGCGTGACAAAATTTGGAACTAACGGTGCCATCTTATTTTTTCAGTACATTTCACAAAACAAGTGCACAAATGTTTACCAACAGCGCCCTCCTGTAAACGTCATTCGGACGCCAAAAGATCCTTGCAGTGTAGTTTTCAGTATGAAGTCCAACTGACGATTATTGTTCTAGCCGAGGAGATCGTACAACAAAGTTAGCGAGCTTAACAATCCTATTTATTTTAAGCTACTTTCAAACAGTGCGAAATTCTAACATAAATTTATTTGTGACACAGAGAACGCATCTCGATTTTGTATGGACGGCGGCGTATGGCGGAACTACTCAAACTACGCGAACTGCACGGAGCGCATCGCCAACGTGTCGCCGACTGACGTCACGAGCCTCATCTACCTCGCCGGCTACTCGCTCAGCCTCGCCGTGCTGTCGCTCGCCGTGTTCGTGTTCCTTTACTTCAAGTAAGTGTACTTGTAAATCGTTGCTAACGCGTCATCAATCTTCCGAGTGGGTTGGTACTTATGCAAAATATAACAGGAAATTCAAATCGTAAATAATCAAATGGGCTTCCTCCCGACATCTTCAAATCAAAGTACAAAAAGACACTAACTTGAATTTATCGGGAGAGTAAGCCAGCAGATTTATTGACTTAAGTTAAATTAGGCCAAGGTACTTCTTCTCAGCGACCAGCGCCAATAAAATAAAACTTTCTTACCATCGAAAATAACAAAAAAAATGTTTCTGTCTAATTAAATATCGTTCTAGAAAGGATTTTTCTAATCTCAATTATTGTGAAAAACTAGCATACAATTATTATATTTTCGTAGACTTTTTGTTTCTAAGATACAAATTGCGACACTTATGTCTGAGAAACCGCGCCAGACAGTTCATTTGACATGGTGTAATAAATTTGAGAGACACTAGGGCGAGACACAATAGTTTCAAAGGCTTAACAAAAAACAAAAACAAAAGAATTAAATATTTCATGAGATTCGTGTTATTTTAACTTACCTAATAGAAATATAATAGAACGAATACTTGTCTGTGGTGGTTTGTGGTGTTAGTGTTTTATATTCATCTTATCATTAAAAGGATATTCATCTACGGGACTTGCATTGTACGTCAACTGTCAGTTACCAATGCGTACACAGCCTGTGTAAATTCTATAATAACAAGCTGATTATGAAACTATTAGTATTTCTTAACTTTACATAAATGATACAATCCTTACACACTATATTATTTCTTCCATATACAGAGTGTATCCAATATGCGTGGTCATGTTTAAGGGTGTGGTGGTACTAACCATCAAACATTTTTTTTTACTTTCGTCCTTGACATAATCATACTATTATTTGACATTATATACCTATAATTTAATTTCAACTCTTTATTGGTGGCTTTTGTGGACATGATAATTATTCAGATTTATTACAGTTGTAATAGCAATCATGTCATTTCGTTTAAAATAGAATAGTAATAAAACATTTATTTTTATTCATTTATTTATCTTTTATATAGATTATTTTCTATTTTATGAATGTGAGAACGCTGTAGGCTTAGTGGACTGTTTTGTGGACCAATTTCTATTTAGTTAAGTACCTACCTGGTACTTGTTGAAAGACCTACACTGTCCTCCCATACCGATTAACACTTGACATGTGATGTTATATGTCTTTCCTTATCCTTTCCCTACACTTTGTATAAGTTAAAACAGGAAGATATAGTTTTGACAGACAATTTGGCGCGTTTTTGTTCGACCCGGAACACGCGGACTCAATGAGTCTGTTGACAGACGGGGCAAAATTTCACCGCGGACTCAATGAGTCCGCCGGACAGTCAAGGGGTTGAAAATATTGTAAAAGCCAATTATTTTTAAAAGAGTTACCGTGGAGTTTCTTGCCGGCTCTAACGATCAATTGGAACCGTGCACCTAGCTTCTGATGTTTCGTAAATGCCCAGATAAGTTTATGTGAATAAGTTTCTCCATGCGACCAACGTCAAAATCACGAAAAAATAATCACTTGTCCCATACATTTGGGACGAGTACGTATTAAAGTTTTGTATGGGACAGCTAATTATTTTTTCGCGATTTCGAGATTGTTCAGTTTGGTGGTCTGTACCACCACACCTTTTCAATACACGCTGTAGATACTTCATACAGAAAATCCAAACCTCAGTGACAGTCTTTGAAAAATACACATAAGTATGTAGTTTTAGTATGATTTGCGGATTATCTACACTGCGATAGAAAGACATGGTAAGTAGGCTACTGAACTGAGATCGAACCGTAAGATATTATTTTATTACATCGGTACATTTGTAGATCAATCATACTTGTCAATTGATAAATGATATTTATTTCTGTAAGTAGGTTTATGCAAACACTTTTCAATAGTATTTTAAAGACCAGATGAGATCGGTGTTTTCTATCCGATTACTCTGAGAAAAAACACGGGAACAAACTCAAAGGTCGTAATCTCTTTTAAGTCCCGACATTATCTTGGTTAGGGTCATGTGAGGAACATGCAGATTAGTGTCTGAAATGATCTTCAGAGGAAAGAACCACACAGGTTTGAGTGGACCTGTGGACGCTTGTGTCAATAATCGTGTCAAATAAACAATCGAATGAAAAAGTGTTTCAACTGTAGGTACTATGGCCACAAGACTCGTTTTTTATTCTTGTGCTATGGCGTTACAACACACATACACAACGAACACACCAAAAAAAAATTTCATATTAGGCAATGCAATCTTTTTAGTTTAAATTATATTACCTGCAGTCTTTTGTTTTTAACGTTCACTTCAAATTATTTTATTTAGCGCATAAATCGACCAGTATTTCAATAGGAATTTATTTTTCATCTATATAAATAAAATTAAATGCTGGTCGTTGGTAAACGCATCACTTGAGAACGGCTGGACCGATATGCAATTTTTTTTTTAAGTTCGTTGTACTCCGAACTTCGTTGTACTACGTTTTTACGGAATGAAAAAATGGAAAACTTGCCCGCAAAATGGGATAATTCGAGAAAAACTGAAAGTGCTTTTTTGTATAGACTGAAATTTTGACAGGACAACGGGTTAGCTAGTTTACAATATAAAAAAGTTTGGACTATGTATGTGGCCTCAAAACTTAAAACTCTTTGGAACTTGATAGGAAGGTTAATCTGTAAATCTGTGTTTACATAACTAAACTACTAGGTACGACGCTAAACACTAAAATCTGAACTAAAACGCTCAGTCATGGATCCAACAACGAATGCTCAAAACAAACTACTTTCGATTATTATCGTTAGACACGAAGCTGACTCTACAAAATGTCTGGACATTAATGTAAATGACCGGTGGCTGCTCATGAATAATTTCTGTTTTATGACGCTCCTGTATATTTATATAAAATATATAATATATTAAAGATTACGACATGGCAGCCATGTCGTAGTTTTAACGTTTTATTGTGTTTTTCTATCAGTCTGGATTTGTGCCCGGTTGATGGCAATAGGCTCGCCCCTATTACATGGGACTTAAACATAACTGGCGAAATGTGGGTACACCTCTGCCTAACCCTTCGGGGATTACAAGCGTGATGTTATGTAAGCTGATATGCTAACGTGTTACGATTGGATTGCCTCATATTTCTTTTGGGAATGTAAGCTTTAACCTGGATGGCTTTCTCATTCAACCTCTACGAATATTTCTGATAAGATAACGGTATATTTTAGGGATAAACACTATTTCGTATTTAGAATAGAAAAAAGTGGAGAGGTTCAGCTCTGATAACTGACAGCCCCCTGTCTTGAAAAAAGTTATCATCATCATCACCAGCAGTTCCCAATGCTGGAACACAGGCCTCCTCTCTGTACCGTAGGCGCGGGCTTGCGGACGGTGAGCAATGGGTAGCTCACCGTCCGATAAGGACCAAGCCCGGGTCGATGGCGCGTTGTGTTCCACGCGCGCCTCAAAGAGATGTCAGCAGAACTGACGGGGGAACAGTCGGGGCTGCGAATATGAGCCAAAAAGGAAGTCGTGGCTCCCGGCAACAGGGCAACCAAAGGAACACGGGTGGGTTTTAGTCAGTAAGAGTCTGACACGCCTCCCGCTCCACCCAGAGCGGGAGAAGTTATTTGATAATTTCCCACCCAAAAAAAAAAGGCGTCCTCTCTGTGAGAGTTGTACATAAAGGAATAATAATCCTAAGTACAGAATAAAAATCGCTTTTTATTGACCCGCACCCTAATTGCGTAACACACGAACAATCACAACCTGCACGCGTGGCATGACCACCGTAGAAACGGTTTTTGTCGACGGAAGAATAGACAAAATGACAGATTGTGACTGTTTATCTGTCATTTTGTCTATTCTTCCGTCGACAAGACCTCTTTCTACAGTGGTCATGCTAAGCGTGCTGAATAATTTTGAAGTATATTGCTAATCCATTACTTCATATGTTCGAAAAATGTATCTGCTCAACAACGTAAATAACGCAATGGATGTTGTTGAACTGTCAAAATGAAACAGATTGTGATTGATCGTGTGTTACGCAATTAGGTTGCCGGTACTGCAAGAGCGCTGAGCTCTTGTAGTACCTACACATACATTCGCGGTCACAAAACGTATATCCTATCCTATACTATTAAACGAGCAATATTTGTATATTTATATATATATATTTGCTTGTAAATATATTTGTACTCACGTTCTCTAAATCGGCTCTAACGATTTCGATGAAAATTACAATAAAGGGGTTTACGGGGGCGAAAAATCGATCTAGCTAGGTCTCATATCTGGGAAAATTCGTTTTCTGTATTGTCACAGCCTCGGGAATGTGATACAACGTTGGTATACCTGGACGATATGTTTATCTATTTTTACCCGAGCAGAGCTCGGTCAACCAGGTACTAAAACCATAATAGGCGTACACATTTCATATCTAGGTAGCCCGTTCGTCCATCTGCCGCAGGCTATTTTGTTTAATTAAGATCACAATTGACATTTGGGCGTACACAGCCTAAATTAAAATAACAACAGTCATAAGTCGCTTTAATACAAGGCATATCAAACTACACATACATATAAATTGACGCCTGATTTCCTCCAGTACCCTAATTGCGTAATACAATACTTTATTTTTATTTATTTATTGACACCAAAAATATTAACACTACATAACAACCATATTGCTTAAAATAATTTTGTAGGCTATAATGAAAATAATACAACATAGGAGCATCTGCAGCCGAACTAGGTGAAAAACCTGTATCTCGGCATACAGCGCCAAACCTCTCTGATAATGGACTGGAAAAAATTTAGCCAACATTTACAATTTTGTTAAATCTTACAGAATAGTATTGATATACAGTATTTTTAAATAGAGAAATTGATTGATTACATACGATCACAATCTGTTTCGATTTGAAACAGATTGCTAATCCATTGCTTCATAAGTTGGAAAAAAATCTGCTCAACAATGTAAATAACGCAAATGAATATTGTTGAACTGTCAAAATAAAACAAATTAGGCAAAATTGTTTTCGAAAATAAGTTACGCAATTAGGGTACAGATGAAAGTCAAATAAAGTACAGTTTACATCGTCGAAGACTCATATACGACGCTCACTAAACGTATACGTTTATCCGCACTTATTTACATTGAAAACCAACCCTATAATGCCACGTATGTTTATCTTCTAAGTAGTGTGGCCAAAAGATATCATTACAAAGATCCTGGGCCTAAATGGGAACAAAGTGTACAGAAAGGCTAATCCCGGATTTCAGGTCCTATCGCAGCATCATGCTGAGATAAGGAGCCTTTTGGCCTCGTACAGGACTTTCTATTTTTATATTCATTTTACTTTAATAATGTTTCTATGAGTGTGTTTTTTTATGGTAATTTTATGTCCAGGCAAATCACTGTCCATTCCAAGGTTGCCTGGAAGAGATCGCGGAAAGCGATAAGGCCACCCATTGTATATTTTGCAGTGTTTGATTTTTTTTTGTTGTGTATTTTTGTGGTGTACAATAAAGTATATATAATAAATAAATAAATAATTATTTTGTGATCTTGCTGTGCGAGTCCCAATAATTTTTTTTTTCTACATTTCTTTCATCTCCAAATCCTTAAGATAAAATTGACGACATTTGATGTTGCTTCTCTAAATAAAGGTATGGAATCGATTCCGATAAGGAACTCGTGTTTGCATTAGATACGGTAACGGGCATGATTTCTGTTTCACTTTGATTTTATCTTTTACCCTGGGATAAGGTAAAAGATACGAAATATTTTTCTTTTACCATTCTGAATGCTCAAGAATTGAATCACCTAGTTAATATATTAAATAAAGTTCTGTTTTAAGGTTTTTATTTATTTATTATGGCACTCCAACGATTAGTTCACAGAAACATTACATAGAGCTTAATCTTATTGTATACATAAGTACTGCAGCAAACTAGTCACTTAAATGTGTGCGCACAGCACTTACATGGTTTGCCTATTTATAATTAAAGGGATCAAAATAATAATAAAATCTAAAAAAGTTAATACTAATAAAATTAACAAAATAATAATAAAATCTGTATTTTTTTGTAATTTTTATTTTTTAAAAAATGTATTTAATATATAAGTATGGAAATAAATAAACGAGATTAAATCAAATAAATCAACAATCAAAGTAATCAAATAAAATAAAATTATTAAATGAAACAATAATGGGTAACAATCAAATGCAGAACAAGAAATGAATAATGGATTTCAAACAAGAGTCAATTGTCAGCAATCAAATTAATAACCCAAGTTGTCGTAAAAGATGACATGATGATTTTAACAACATAAGCGCTATACATATCGTGTAACTACCTATAATAGGGTATACGAATATTGTCTTCCCAAAAGCCTCACAAAAACTTCGAGCCTTTGAAGCCTAATATCCAATAAATGTCTAGAGAATTACATCACTGTCATATCGTAAGGTTGTCAGACTACCCTCGTAAGGGTTGGCTTAATAGCGACGCGTTACTTCTTTTTGGTTGGATAGACATTAATTCTACCCACATAGGTTAGGTTGTAAGCCCGTCACAGATGTAGTTATAATATTATATTCATATGCTGTGCTGTAATATATTATATGAAGCTACACGCGGATACCATGATATATTAAATTTTAAATTTTACCTTCATTTAATTGATGGTCGGCCTAGCTATAATATACATGACAGCAGTGGTTCCCAAACTATGAGTCGCGAGCGAACCTTGAAAAAATTATTAATGTTAAAACTAAATACTGAAATAAATTAGACGTACCAAACTCATGGCGATTAAAAATAACAAAAATTTACGTTGATGCTTAAGCTATAATGACACAAAAATAGGAAAAAAATACATCCTTCTCATTGAAATAGCACTCCTTTGTGCACACTTGTATTTAATTAGGTAATACAATTTTCGATTGTAAGTGAACGTTTTTTTTTTTTTCTTATTTGTTTAGATCTTGATTCATATAGTTACACCTACCTCTTTTTTTCTCCATGACAGCCAAGAGGTGAGTCCCGAATTTGGAAGTTTTTGTTAGGTGGGGCGCAATCCAGTCAACTTTGGGAACCACTGAATTACAGTATAGGTCGGTGACGTCATGGAAATATATAATTATTATACCTGCGTGTGTGGTCACTCAAAGAAAGTATTGAAAACATATCGTAATATGTAGGAAGCTATGATTTACATAAATATACATCGCCGCCCCCGCAAAATAAACGCGTAAGTGCTATTGCGGCGGTTTTGATGTTAATCAATATTCATTATGTATTATAGGTCAAAATACATCACCTCAATTTTACACTTGCGCGTTTATTCTGCGGGGGCGGCGACATTATTATATTTACGTCTGTGATGGGCTTTACCCATTGTGCCCTAAAAAGGGAACTAAATAAAACAAAACACATACCTACAGTTTTATTAGGAGGTAAAACATTATTATTTTCGTTTTAAATTGACGGGAAGCGCAACCATTGCTAAAAACCAATTTGTTTGTTAATTAAATTGCTTTTATTATAATTATCTGTCGAGATGCTTTTATCGTAAATATCGTACAATGATATTTATAACACTAAGTGTTAATTTATACTTATTTAATTCTTTTGCAAAATATTACTTATATATTTTATTTTGTTGGGAAAACTTACAGCAAACTTATTGCAGTATTCTATTATTGTTGTTTTATGTTGTTATTTACTAACAATATTGATAGATAGGTACTAGGTACTTCAAATAAATCGTTATTAAATTATTTTGATAATATCTGACAGCAATTACTATAATTTATCAATATCTGAAGAGTATTAATTGGTAAATAAAAAACTAATTTCACAGTCATATTGCTATAATATAATAAAATTTAATAAATAAATAACGTCAACTTTGAATAATTGGCGATAGATTCGATTTATCAATTTTCATTCAACCTTTAGACATAAAATATAAAAAAATCTGCTGCTGCCTACATTTTTACGAGTTATGCGAACATAAATGTAGGGAACAGCTGATTTATTTTTCGCGATTTCAGGTTTGGTCCCATAGTAAATGTTGTTCATAATGATAAGTAAGGTCACGTGTTTAAGTTTGCGCACTGGTTAAAAACTTACCCTGGCCTGTATACAGTGTGATTCTTCATAATGTGCACATATCGAAATGAGGAAATCTATGCTTAATTTTAACAGCAAAAATATTTTTAAAAAAATTTAACTTTTTAACTTTTTATGGAATTAAAAAAAACAAAACTGTGTAACTTTTAAACTCAATCATCTATCGCAATGAAATAAACTCCATAATGATTGGAAGTAATTAGGCGTCCACATAAAATGAAAATTGAGATAAAAAACTACCCTCAATTGAAAATAAACATGTTTTTTTAGTAAAATCTGTATTTGTTTCATCAGTTTTTACAATAATTGTAAAATTTATAAATTAGATGCCAAAGAGAAGAAAAAGTTTTTTTTTTTACAAAAACTTAAAAAAAAACAAAAAAAAAAATTGTTTTAAAATTGTTTCCGTCGATAAAATTAAGCATAGATTCCCTAATTTCGATATGTGCACATTATGAAGAATCATACTGTATAATGTAGTCAATGCATAGCAACTTAATACTGTGTCGTTTGTGTAATTAAAAATAATGTTACACAAAATTTCCGTTTAGTCATTATAATATTATTATTTAATAAAACTTTATACACAATCAAATATGATTTTGAAAGGCGGACTTAGGCATTTTCTACCAGTTTAATCTAGGCTAATTAAATGTAGCGTGTAAAACACACTTCACACAATCGTTACAGGTTCCGCCAGCGTTTTTGCCCACGTGGTATATTTTTAAATTATAGCCTATGTTACCCAGTGATAATATAGCATTATACTAGAGAAAAAATTATTAAAATCGGTCTAGTGGTTTATGAGTTTATTCATTAGAAACAAAAATACAAATCTTTTCTCTTTATAATATTTTTTTTAGAAATTATTTATTTATTATTGTTTAACCATTAATACCTTAATATTAGTGTCCAGGTAAATAGAACTAACTATATACAGAGGAAAAAATAAAATAAAATATAGGAACAAATCATTGGGCATAAAAAAATTCATCCGCATCGCTGTCAGTGGGAAAGGTGCCCAAAAGGCTAGCAGCATTGCCACGTTGTATGGCAATGTTAATTCTTTGACCTAAAAATTAGCCAACCCTTTGGTCACGTGAAGAGTCGTCCAACCGCTTGGCGATGTCCCGGAATAAACGATGAGCACTCGGACCCCATGGCCCTAGTGTTTCAACCCCAAATGGTTCAAAAATATAGCTACCGGTAAGGTTGTTATATTTGCGCCGTTTATATATTATAATATTAGTGTAGATAAAATCCTAATGTATTATTATAAATGCGAAAGTTTGTGCAGATGGATGGATGTTACTCTTTCACGCAAAAACTACAGAACGGATTTGTATGAAATTTGGTACACATATAATTTATAACCTGGATTAACACATAGGATACTTTTCATCCCAATATTTTTACCGGTTCGAGACTTATGCGGGTGAAACCGCGGTGCGCTGCTAGTTGTACATATTACTTTCACAAAAACTGTTAATAGACAATACTTTTAATAGACTTTTAATACAAATATGAATATAAATGTTGATGGATGGAGCGGGAGAGGAAGACCAAAGAAAAGATGGAAGGATTGTGTGAGGAATGATATGAAAGAGAAGGGAGTGAATGATAGCGTGACGGTTGATAGGGGAGAGTGGAAAAAGAAAACGTGTTGCGCCGACAGCAAGTAACATGGAACAAGGACAGGAAGATGATGATGAAAAACTTTTAATAGACAAATACGTCATTTTAGGTATACTTAAGTTTGTAAATCAATGAGGCAAAATACTTCTCAAAATATTTCCAAATAGTACCTGATCATCCCTTTAGCAACCTAGTTAACTATACCTATACCTTAATGTATATGGCGTTTAAGTCTTCCCTTTCAGTACATTACCTTAGTAAATGAGTTCTCCACCTATTTACTGAGACAGCGCCTTTGAATAAGGTTAATACAATAGTTTGTAACTGTAATGCGTATGTCCCTCTATTTGTATAATGACCTTCTCATTATTCTGGGCTTTGAATGAAATGCTAGTCATTACCGAGGGTCAGCGGAGGTATGGGACATTTGAAGGGAAATCAAGGGTCCTAGTCCGAAACCTTTGAATATATTTTATTTTAATTAACACTTATCGTCTCACCTATTTGAAAAATAGTGCAATAAAACAGGCGTTTAAAAGGTATCAGTAGGATTTATCCTACACAATAATCATCATCAATTCAGCCGAAAAACCTCCACTGCTAGACATAGGCCTCCCCCAAGCATCGTCACTTCGACCGGCACCCTTTTTTTTTTTTTTTTTTTGGTGGGAAATTATCAAATAACTTCTCCCGCTCTGGGCGGAGCGGGAGGGCGTGTCAGACTCTTACTGACTAAAACCCACCCGTGTTCCTTCGGTTGCCCTGTTGCCGGGGGCCACGATTTCCCGATCGGTTTTCTTCGAACCCCCGGCAGGCATTGGCCCTAGTGGACCCCGTCAATTCTGCTGACATCTCTTTGAGGCGCGCGTGGGACACAACGCGCCGTCGACCCGGGCTTGGTCCTTATCGGACGGCGAGCTACCCATTGCTCACCGTCCGCAAGCCCGCGCCTACGGTGGCCGGAAATCGGCTCGCGATTCCCGCCCCGGGCGTCTCCTCCTGCGGCGGTTAGGGGCGTGAGGGCGCGAAATTTGCCTCTCCCTCACGCGTTCCGCCTCCTCCTTCGCGAGCATTACCGCTTCGCAGAAGGAGGTGACGGCCTGCCATTTCCTCTCGCTCCGTACCATGGCCTGAACCAGGGCCGGACGCGAGAGATCACCGCCGCCGATCGCCTCTACGAGAACACGGCGTTGCTCCGCCCAAGCCGGGCAGACCTCCACCGTATGCTCCACCGTGTCCTCAGGCCGATCCACACAATGGTGACACCCGGGTGTTTCCTCCCGCCTTATCCTGAACAGGAACCTCCCGAAGCAGCCGTGTCCGGTGAGGACCTGCGTCAGGCGGAAGGTGAGAACGCCGTGGCGTCTCTCCAGCCACTCCTCAAAGACGGGTCTTATCGCCGCGATTGTGGCGTGCCCAGCGCGGGGTTGCGACAATCGCACCCTCCATGACGCCATGAGATCCCGCCGGAGCTCTGTCCGCTGTGCCGCAATTTCTTGCGGCATCGGGGTTAAGCCCCGGCGTTTCGCCTCCTCGCGCCACTCCCAGACGTGCGCGAGGACCTTTGCCTCCAGATCCCATGGCGGTAATCCGGCAAGGAGGCTCGCCGCCTCGCAGGAGACCGTGCGGTATCCTCGGGCCAGCCGGATGGCCATGACCCTCTGGGACGCGTTCAACCGGCGGGCTGGCCGCAGCCTCAATGAACGCGCCCACACCGATGCCCCGTAAAGGGCCATGGACCGCACGATCCCCGCATAGAGCCTCCGGCAGGAGGCGTTTGGATCCCCTAGATTGGGCAGGAGCCGCTTCAATGCAGCCCCGGCCCGCTCGAGTCTGGGAGCCAAACGTCGGAAATGTTCTACGAAGTTCCACCGGCTGTCGAGGACGAGTCCCAGATACTTCATCGTCGACTCGACACCGATGTGAACCCCTCCCGCCATTACCTGGGAACCCGACGGTGGCGCATTCCGAGGACCATGAAAACCCATGGCCTCAGACTTGTGCAGGGCCACCTCGAGTCCCAGCTGCCGGATCCTATCGACGATTGTCGCAACCCCGCGTGTCGCTAAATCGGCCGCCGCCTGGTACGACCCCCCCTGCGCCAGGACAAGCGTGTCGTCAGCGTAACAAACGACGCTGACGCCGCTAGGGAGGTCGGCGCGCAGCACCCAGTCGTATCCGATGTCCCACAGATGCGGCCCCAGGACCGAACCCTGTGGGACACCGCACGACATCTCTTGCCGGTTCCACTCTCCTTGGTGACCGGGGTAGATGACGGCCCTGTCCGTCAGATAGGCCTCGACCACACGACAGAGGTAGGTCGGTATCCGGTGATACCGGAGTGCCTCCCTGATGCAACTCCAGGGCAGGGTGTTGAAGGCATTGGCGATGTCTAGAGACACCGCCAAGACGACCCCACCCCGGGCCACAGCATCCCCCGTCGTGAGGGCCCGCACGCGCATGATGGCGTCCACCGTAGAGCGCCCCCTGCGGAAACCGAACTGGCTCTCCGCCAGATCCGGCCCCACTCGCACCAGCTGCCCGACGAGGCGGTCTGCAATGACTCTTTCAAAGAGCTTGCCCACCTCGTCGAGCAGCACAATGGGCCGATAAGCGGACGGAGAGTCCGCTGGGCGCCCCGGCTTCTTGATGAGGACCAGTTTCCCCGTCTTCCAACGAAGTGGGAACTGGCCCCTCTCCATGCATGCGCTTAGGAGCCCCCTCAGTCGAGGCCCGAGAGCCCCCATGGCCAGGACCCAGGCTTTTCCGGGTATGCCGTCGGGTCCTGGGGCGGTATTCTTCGCACTCATCTTGCGTACCGCCACTCTCATTTCTACCTCAGTCACCTCAGGAGAATCGTCGTCGTACCCTAATTGCGTAACTCATTTTCGTAAACAATTTCGCGAAATTTGTTTCATTTTGACATTTCAACAACATTCATTGCGTTATTTACGTTGTTGAACAGATTTTTTTTTTTCCAACTTATGAAGCAATGCATTAGGAATCTGTTTCAAATTGAAACAAATTGTGATTGTGTTGTATTACGACCGGCACCCTAATTGCATAATACAACACAATCACAATTTGTTTCAATTTGAAACAGATTCCTAATGCATTGCTTCATAAGTTGGAAAAAAATCTGTTCAACAACGTAAATAACGCAATGAATGTTGTTGAAATGTCAAAATGAAACAAATTTCGCGAAATTGTTTACGAAAATGAGTTACGCAATTAGGATACGGTTCTGTGCTTCTCCCATCCAGCGTACAATTATAATTGACAATAATCCCATTTATTATATTGGGGTGGCAACTACATTGCCACATGTGAACAACGCATCAAAAACCTGACGTCACACAAAAATCCTGCATCGCGCAAACAAAGTTTACCGCGCGATCAAAATATGTAAAAATTTCGACATCAATCGTTGCACGCCAGACACGACACCCGTCTGGTCGGAGGATCCTCCCTTTTCTATAGAGGATGAGTGAACTTTACACCCTGTTCCTCATACCTCTAAAATATCAACCATTTCGAATCATAAACTCAACACATTTCACTGATTATGAAAACAATTGAACGTCACATCTCAAACAGCTGGTGTTGTCACATTTATGTAATTTGTTTGCACAAATTGTGGTTCGTAATGATATCAATTTTACGCATAACCAACAACGAATCGCGTGCCTAGCTCTTACAATTTCACAAATTGAATTTCAAATGAACCGTCGATGAATTTCGTTTTATTCTTTTTTTCTCAAATAATCTTTTTACGTTTATCTTTTTAAATGAAATTTCTTTTTTCTACTTCATTGCGAAAAGAGGTTCTTTTGTGCAGGTGAAGAGGTGAAAAAACGTAGCTAAACAATGTCATGTCGTAAAATAGAATATCTTTATTTTGCATAAGACATGTACATGTAGTAAGGTCTTAAATAAAATAGTTCCACATATTTTGCTTACTTATTTGAGCATGCAAAATATACCTTAAATTATAAATTAAAACACTCAAATTATTACTACTGAGATCATGTTATCAAAACATACTTTAAAATTAAATGATGTATATTACTAGCGGACGCCACGCGGTTTCACCCGCGTAGTTCCCGTTCCCGTGGGAGTACGGGGACAAATATAGCCTATATTACTCGCTGATAATGTAGCTATCCATTGCTGAAAGAATTTTTCAAATCGGTCTAGTAGTTTTTAAGTTTATTTGTTACATACAAAAATACCAATCTTTCCTCTTTATAATTGTGATTCTTCATAATATGCACATATCGAAATGAGGGAATCTATGCTTAATTTAAACGACAGATAAAATATTAAAAAAAATCCAAATATTTTTTTAAGTTTTTCACATTATGAAAAATCACACTGTATTAGTATAGATAGTGACATTGTGTCTTAGTGTTAATTTAAATATCTTAGGTATGATAGCTTAATTATTTTAAACTTTGCTTATAATTTAAGAACTCACTTGTAGTGTAGTAGAGCACATTATTTTAGAGTTGAAATAATTTAATAACAGCTCTCGTATTTGTTTATAGATCTTGACAGACATATTATAACAAAAATTCTGAAATAGTGTACTTCTACATCTTGTGACAGCTAGTCGGGTTGGATCTCTTGAGAGGATTTTTTTTTATTTTCAATGTCTTTAATAAATAGCTTAGAGTTAAAAAAAAACAGTAATAAAATAATACCCTGGTACCTATTTTAGCATAATCAGAGTATAATGTTCCCACTGCTGGGACACAAGCCTCCTCTCTGTGAGAGGGAGTGGACCGTAATCCACCACGCGGGCCCAGTGCGGGGTAGTAGATGTCACATGTCTTCGAATTTTTGGTTCTAGGACTTGCCGCTTTCCTCACGATGTTTTCCTTTACCGGTTTGAGAGCAGTGGGAGATGAAATAATTACAGATTGCTCTGTGAGCACCTAAGACCTACAGCTCGTAAGTCGTGGCAGTTACCACTGGGCCACCACTGCTCGCCTATTTTATCTGCCTATTTTAATGGGATGTAAAAAATACGACGGAGTAACTGAAAATTGGCAATTTTCCGGCGAAAATATTCCAACCGAATTTTATGTTATTTAGTGAATTTAATTGCCCTGTTATTTTGTTACACGATCCTTTACTTCTAATAATAATATCTATTATTATATTTACGAAAATCTTGAAAGCCTTATAACGTTAAATCTGTGGATATGATTAATCGAGCGAATAATTTAGGCACGACAGGTGAAGCAAATTGGTAGACTACACATTTTACTCTTCAGAAACCTTTTCAAAATTAACATCACGCTTATAAACCGTGAAGAGTTAGGCCGCGCGCACTTTGGATGCGTTTTCGTACAAATCACTCGTGCGAACACGTACGACAATGGTCCTATGAATTGAATACGCACACTGATACGTTTTTCTCAACAAGTTCGGATTATTTTCGGACGTCGGAACTATACGTACGACTAGTTGCTCTCAGTCTGCGCGCTCTCTTTGTACTTGGAAGGTCGGGATCGTTCGTGCGTGTTCGTACGTGTACGCACGAGTAAAATTCGTACGAAAACGCATCCAATGTGCGCGCGGCGTTAGGCAGATGTGAACGTATAGTACACCCAAATTTCGCCAGTTATATTTAAGTGCATAAGCATGTAGTAGGGGGCGAGCCTATTGCCATCAACCGGGCACAAATCCTGACTCCGGGCTGCTACTGAGAAATTCCTGATGAAAAACCCAACAACACTTTGCTCGAGCTGGAAATCGAACCCAGGACCTCATACTCAGCAGTAGTGCTTGAGACCACTAGACCAACGAGACAGTTAAAATTACTAAACGAGCAATATTCGTATATTTTTTTGTATATATATTTGTGCTCACGTTCTCGAAAACGGCTCTAACGATTTCGATGAAAGTTACAATATAGGGGTTTACGGGGGCGAAAAATCGATCTAGCTAGGTCTCATATCTGGGAAAATTCTTTTTCTCTATTTTCACAGCCTCGGGAATGTGATACAACGTTGGTATACCTGGACGATATGATTTCATTCGAACAGAGTTTGGTCGACCAGGTACTAGAAGTTTATGCCTACGGTCTTACAAAAATATTTACGTTACGTTATGTGAGTCGTAATATGAGATAATAACGACCAACTATCTCTGCTCATTACAAGTACAATTGGATACACAAATAAGGACACTGTTACGAATATAAAAAACTGCTTTATTTTCCTTAACAATAACAACTAACATAAAGTTCTCGAGGAACGCCATTGTGGTTGTTCTTTCTATTTATTGCGCTGTATTTTATCTCAAACTGGGAAAAAAGTTTTTGTATTCAATTATTTTCACAAAAATATATATTTTTATTTTACTATGCTAGAATGACTTAATACAGGGTTAGGGTAGGGTTGGGTTGGGACTAAGGTTGTAAAATAACAATAATTTAGTTAAAAGATACAGTAACCGGGTTTTTTGTAGGTTACTTTGTCGCCTTTTTTTTGCGTCCAGACTATAAATTATAACCTAAATAACTTGTCTTAAAAGTTAACGTAAGTTGCCATAAAAAACCAAAAACAAATGCTTTACCCCAATCTGAAAAACCTTTCATTTTATTTTACATATACTGCATAAATCGAGCCTGAGGCATTAATTCCGAAATAATTTCCTACTTATTTCAAAAGCAAGGAAAACGACTAAATCATATTTTGGTCGTGCCTGAGACTGTTTAAGCTGAAATATATTATCCTAAAATTCTCTTTATTGTATTTATAAATCATTTCCACATTCTGTTTACTCTCCAAATCTGTATGGAACAGTTACTGCAGCATCCAGTGTCATTTTAATGGCCATCTAAAATTTATACTTCCATTTGTGAAGAGTAGGTACCGTGCCAAGATATTATTGCCGCTATAATATCGTACGTTATACTAAAGTTTACGATCTATCCATCAGTGTATCAAAACATCAACAAACAAGATTATTATTGACCAGTTTTTGGAATTTAAAACATCTTCAAACAATGACAATGTTTTTTTAATAAGTGTAATTTTTCACTTTTAATTAAAACATAATGTAAATAATTAATTACATTATGTTCTAAGATATCTAGGTACTATAGGATATGATAGGGATATAGTAGATAGTACATTATTGGGTTGGTTGGGTTTCAGTCCATTGAAAGAAAGAAAATATACATTTTCTTTCTTTCTTTCTTTCTTTTCTTTGTATGTACAATAAAAATATTGCAGAATGCTTAGTGTGCAACTAAGCTTAATCCCCGCTAGTCATTACACTAAACAGACCATTGTGTATGAGTGCCACAGCCCACAGTCAAAGCGGTGACATTACCCTTGACATAATGGCGATAATATGGTGAATAGTGAATATGACTTTTGGCAAGCGAACGAGATATTATGGCCGTTAACTAACATCATACATTTGAACGATGCGATCAAAGCATAATAACATCTGAAATCGTACGGGAAATGGCTGTTATGGACCGACGAAACTGCTTCCATTAGTGCTTAGTGCCAAAATAGTTTGAGAATCAGTGTGTTCCTTTTTGTTGTTAAAGCTAACAGTTATCGATTTGCTATATCAATTCTTTCACTTACTATTAATACGTACAGACTATTGTAATACTATTCGTCAGTAAACTAATATCAATAGGTTTTTATCTTTTATTTGTAAAATAATATATCGGTAATGTCAGTTTACATATCACTAGTGTTCGCGTTAACCTTTATGTCATTTTGAACTAATTCGTTTATTTCTCTAAATTATTCCCGTCCGTTATTCCAGGAGCTTGTGGCTAAGTAACAACAGCTGCACGGGTCGATCGATCAGGTTAAGCTACGCTTGCCGCGGTTGGTCTGTGGATGGGTGACCATCTTTACATACCAAGACCCCTCCGTGCCTCGGAAAGCACGTTAAGCCGTTGGTACCGGCTGTCATTTGTAGATCTTTGACAGTCGTTACGGGTAGTTAGAAGCCCAAAAAGTCTGACAACCAGTCTTACCAAGGGGTATCGTGTTACCTAGTAACTAGGTTGTCGAGTTCAGATAGGCAGTCGCTCCATGTAAAATATTGGTATTCAGCTGCATCCGGTTAGACTGGAAGCCGACCCCAACATAGTTGGGAAAAGGCTAGGCAGATGATGATGATTCCCATCAATCTCAACTGATAGTTAAAATAATGGTCACACATTCCACCGCTTGTAAACTGTCGTAAAATTATTCTTCTAAAATAATGTAAGTTACGAACTAAGTAGTGGGTCTGCAATTTGTCACAACTTGTAACTTATAATTCATTATAACTTTGAGGCAAGCACAGTCGTTACTTTTTGTCTTTACTGCATAGCTATCAAATATGCTCAAATGTAGTAGTTTTGTCGTTTTACTGAACAGGTTTAAGAGCTCGCTTTTAAAGCACTCTTGCAGTAAGAGCTTAAATTCATTGCAAAAAAGCAAAGTGCATTTAAATTAAACATTGATGCTATGTGATCTTATCTTGTCATTTTTAACGGTAACTTTCATCATTGTGGTCATCCAAATGCATTAAGAGTTTACTGAGCAAAGAAAGAAAAAGAAAGAAAAGTAAAGAAAGAAAAATATTTTATTTGGGAGACGCACAGGAAATATAAAACAGTAATAAAAAAACATTAAAAAAAATATTTAGACCTATGCAACCTAGTGTCAAATATTGAATCTTCTCGAAATAGCCAGTTCCATTAATGTTATAAAAAAACCCTAAAAAACGAGCAGTAGTCGCGTATGATGTGTAACATCTGACATCTTGGTTGACAGTAGGGATGTTAAAAAATAATCGATTTTTATTTTAATCGGTTATTATTTTCTACTAATCGATTTTTTATTGTCGATTTTTATATTAATATTAATCGATTTTTAGTAAATCGATTATATAAATTACGTGTTTAAATCGATTTTCAGAAACAGCTTGTATCTATGAGACGGATGAAAAAATCTAGTAGTAAGTTTCAATTTTATAAACAGCGCCGTCTATGCGTTGGATGAAAAATCTCGAATTAAGTTCATACGTATAAGTTGATTAAATAAAAAAGGCGCCATCTGTAGGCTTTTATTTTTTATTTGATTTATATTTTAGTTTTTGAGACAATAAGTTTGTCATTTTGTTGGGATGCTCATCATTTAATTTTTATTATAATAAATAAAACGTTTAATAGAACTAAAATTTGTTTCAATAATGCTATTTGGTTTCCTAATTCCTTACCTTGAAATTTTAAAGGAACCTTTGATTTTTAGTTTTGAATTGGTTATTTTTTTATTCATATAATTTTATTTGATTTTTTATCAGAAAAATTATTGATATGAATCTCTTAGGTTTATTATTGGAATTTGAAAAGCATGTTTATTTAAATAATAAAAAAAAATCGATTTTTTCGCAGAAACCGATTATTTATTTTTAATAAAATCAATTTTTGAAAAATCGATTAATTTTGAATAAAGAAAAATCGATTTTTATTTAATCGATTATTTTCCATTAATCTCACATCCCTAGTTGACAGTACCAACCACTCGGAAAATGGGTTGGTACCATCTGACGGCCGACTCTAGCACCGCGCGCGCTTTCCCAGCTTCTTGTTACACACTTCCGTCCCTTTTCACGAAATCACTCCCACAGATTGCAGGAAAAAGAGAGGAAAGATGTTATAGATCAATTCTTTTTATAGAAGTCTTGTAACATCACTATAGAATTGCAGAGTAAAATTTTCAACATGAAAATCCACTTTTGCTAAAGCTCTTTTACATAATGTACAGACACAGAACGTGGCAGACACGTGTCGACACGGCACAGACGCTGAATCTAAAGTTGGCTATTTGTTATCTAGCACGCGTCTGTCGTGTCGACAGTCGTGTCGGTTTACATACGACAGATGTAAAAAGATCACAGATAAAACAGTTTGTGTTATCACGTCTGCCAGCATAAGTAAAAGGCTTTAGTAATCATAGTACCTCTAGGACTAATTAGGGCCTTTTAGCACAAATGAGGGTTAAATAATACGTAAATTCTCTAACACGTTAAACAAAGCAACAATTAGTACCTACCAGAGCCCCAGGGGACTACTTAGAACCAATTTGGTGAAGCCAAAATTGTGTACCTAATGTCAGTACTGAGGTGTCATTATGTTGACGTCAGATGTGACCGCTCATTCTCTATTCATTCATAGTTAAGGCTGACTCTAGCTAACACGAAGTCGCTAACCCCGGAGTAATGAAACGACAGTAAACTCTTAAAAGTTTTTCTGTGGTTACAATAAATGTAAAAGTGACAGCATGAGACTTAAATTGAGTTACAAATTGTTCTTAATAAATAATGATGCAAAACTTTCTGTAACAGATTTTTGTACCTACATTCTTTGCAAATAAATATATCTATTCTATTCTCAAACGAATAATCTTGATTTAATAAATATGTATGTAATCTGACATATTTGTACATTTTGATACAAGTAATCAAAGTTTGTCATTACACTCGAAGCGCCTCGACGCTTTTGAAGGACTGCACTGACTCCAAGCCGCCAAACAACCTAATACTGAAAAACATAAAAACTAAGTTAACAACAATAAATAATTTGATAAAATATAATGTTTGTCATTTTTTTATTATTTACACAGTTACATATTTTAAGCATAAAAAGACATGTAGGTAGGCCATTGCTGAGATTTAAAAAAAAACCACCGGCCAAGTGCGTGTCGGACCACACACAATGAAGGGTTCCGTAGTTGGGATGAATTTATCCCAAAAACAAACTTAACTTTGTAGTTGATAAACATGTTCTCCCATACGGAATGTATGGGAAAACATGTTCTCCCATACGGAATGTATGGGAAAACATGTTTTTGCACCTGCAAAGTTAAGTTCGTCGATTATTACTCGTTAACTAGTAAAGCCTACTTAGCTGTGATTTTTTTCACATATCCAAAACCAACCATTTAGCTGGCAGGGGGGACACTTGACTCTAACAAAAATTAGCATAGTAAGATAAGTGACAGGCATAATTTTAACACTAGAAATAGGAATAAATTAGATCAACCACGTTTTAGATTGTCTAAAGTTCACACTTCTTTTATGGGGTACTGTGTAAAATGTTATAATAAAATACCACTCGATATTCTTCAACTAAATGAGAAGAAATTTAAAACATGCATTAAACGCACACTATGTAGACAAGCATATTATAATTTGGATGATTATATCGTAGATAAAAATGCTTGGCTTAATGCTGGTCCTGCTCCACAGCCACTTGGGCTCACTAGTTAAAATTTTAATATTTGGAAGAGTTGCTTTCCCTTTTTTTTTTTTAAATTTTGTTTTTGACATTACGAACTTAAATGTTTATTTTTTTATCTTACCAAGTAAATAAAAATGCTTGGCTCAATGCTGGTCCTGCTCCACAACCACAACTAATTGATTAACATTTGCAAATACTGTTGGAGCTGCTGAAGATTGTAAGACCATCTTTGCATTGTATAAACTCAATCTCTTTTGTATTATATAATTGCATAGCACACTATGTGAGCACTATGTACTAAAGAGTTACTATTTACCGGGTAATATGTCTTGCATTGACTTGAATGTGCTCTGGCGGCTGTGAGTATGTCATGCTCACTCAAATGTTTCGCTGATGGTGGCGCGTGTGTTGGATCATTTAGCTCCCTTCAAAATGGTTGAGCTGAATGGTGCTAATCCATGCGTCATGTTCGTGAACGGGCGCCGTCAGTTGGGACTGGTTATCTCTTAGCTGCCAGGGCTTATTTTGAATTTTTTGAATTGTTCTTTTTTATCTTTTTATTACGGACGCTTCTCATGTGCACGTCTTTCTACATTGTTCTCACATGTATAATTTCAACATGAATGATGTAACCAATATTTTGTAACAATTTTTTTTTTTATTTAAAAGAGTGTCCGTGGAGTTTCTTGCCCGTTCTTGTCCATAGGTACCTACTACGCTTTGGAATGGGCAACTAGCTTCATACCTATTTCTGACTGACCGATTCCTTGACAATTCAAAAGTGCCTGTAAATGGTTTAATTGAAATAAATGATTTGAGTTTTGAGTTTTTTTGAGTTTTAGCACTTTAAAGCTTAATATTTTGCAAACGAATCCCTGAATCCAAAAATGGTTTTACAAACTCACAATGTTTTTGCAAGACCTTTCCAATGATACCCCACACTATGGGATAAAAAAATTAAAAATAAAACATCACCACTTTACGTGTATGGGAGGTACCCTAAAAAAAATGTTTTTCATAATTTTGTTTTACCACTTTGTTGGCGTAATTAATATGTATACTTATGCCAAATTACAGCTTTCTAGTACTAAGGGTCTCGGAGCTAGACCGCGGCCAGACAGACAGACAGATGGACATGACGAAACTATAAGGGTTCCTTGTTTACTACGGAACCCTAAAAACGCACATTTCTGACTGTATATAACTTTCTGTGGCGCACTTTCCCGCACTTATGCGAGAATGCAAAGTAAACGGCAACCGTGTAAAACACATTGCATTGTGAATCTAAAAGCGGTGTAATAAGAACCACTTTTCGAGCAAGTAGTTTGAAAAATGTCTCTATCAACTTCATAAAATTTACTGAAATACATCGATGCTAAAATTTAGCTCTTAAGTAATAGTATTTAGCAAGTGGTCGTGTAAGCGAGCCTTGTCTTATATCTTGTATGTTTTGTTTATTAAACCTCCTTACTTCAGCAACATTTGCGAATTATGCGGGTCTTAACTAATCTTATAAAGGGAACAAAGCCGTCCTTTAGCAATTATAATTACGTGAGATATTAACTCAAAAGACGTATGTATCTTACATCTCGCCTTACCTGTACTAATATTATTTTCTCATTTTCAGGGACCTGCGATGTCTAAGGAACACGATACATACCAACCTCATGTCTACGTATATACTGTCTGCGTGCAGTTGGGTGTTAAACCTAGCTTTACAAGTAAGTACTGGTTTATTATCTAATAGACATTATCTGTAGATAGTGGATGTAAACATTGGCTTAACGAAGGAATTAGAATTAGGTTGAACTTTGATTTATACGTCGTCATGTAGTGAGGAAATTAAAGAAGAAGTCTCATCTCCCATAGAAAATTATCCCACTTCTGACAGCAAAGTGTGTAAAAAATTGCTAAAAATGAATAAAAAAATACATACTTCAGGTTTTAATCCTTACTTGCTAACATACGAAAAAAATGCGCTGAATATTCGTTCAGGGGTAGTATATAATTTAGTTAAATCGACTAGAAATGCAATAATAACATACTTTCGGTTTTAATCCTTACTTTCTAATATTATACTAGCCATACGTAATAGAAAGCCATTATATTAGCCAGTAAGGATTAAAACCGGTGGTAAGAAATTGTTTTTACTCCTTTTTGGCGATTTTTTTATATTCTTCTCTTTGCTGGCAGACGTGGGGCATTTTTGAGCCTTCTACAGTGTAGCTGTGGTGTTCTAATTTGAATAGATTTATTTTAACTTACTTCATCATCATCATCATCGTCATTGGCAGCCTTTTTCCACCCAGTGCTGACAAAAGGTCTCCTCCCTTTTGTGAACTTGCTTACTATTAAATAATTTTAGAACTTTTGAATATAAACTAAATTTAAGATACCTACGCTGTTACTTTGATGTTGATAAACTAAATAAAAACATTGTATTTCTGTGATTAATTTAGCTTAGGTACACAATAGGTATACTTATCATTTTCACCACAAAGTTTTCAGTCAACATACATTAGCAACATTGACACAAAGTAATTTATCAAAAATGCTAAAATGACAAGATGTCAAACGCAAGTTTTCATATTAAAATATTTTAGAAATTCAGAAGCTAATGGACTAGAATTAAGAATACAAAGTGGATTATTTTTGTGAATCCAAAAATATTTTAACAAAATACCTACGAACACACCGTTTCATATTTTTTTACCATTGAACTCATTTCAATAATCGTTTATTTTCGTTTTTCTAGTGCTACAGTTGATTTATGTGTACGTTACATTAATAAATTATAAGCACCTACTTGTAGAACAGCGGAAATTGCTATTTTCAAACAAAACGATCTGCTAAGTCTCAGTCGGCACAATAATATAAAAGATCAATAAGCACATTTGAGGATAATTTCCGTACATTTGAGGATAGTTGCTCAATATAAATATGTTTGGAATGAAAGACTGGTGACCGGCTGTGATACGATATATTACGTGGTAATATCAAACGCTCCAGAAATAGGTTTTTCTACGGCCAATGTCGTTTTCCGTGCAAAGAGTGACTCTCGTTTTGGTTTTGTTTTGTTTTAGTTTTGAATCCTTCATTGCTTGACGGCAGTGGTTTAGTTTATATTTAACTCATTCTTAATTTAAGTGACAGCAAACTTCACTACAGAAAAATAATTCGTTTTATTTATAAACGTTGCTTAAAGTTAAGTAATGATTAGCGACTATTTAACCACATATTTTTTACGTTTAAACGTCTATTAACTTTAAGCAAACTTTATGAATAAACGGGATAATTTTCAATACAAAACTATTAGTAAACGTTGCAGATATTGATTCTATCTTTATTCTGCAAAAGAGGGCCGTCAGAGCCATCTACAACCTCCGCAGACGCGAATCTCTAAGGGAATTGTTCAAGAAAATTAACATCATGACGGTACCTTGTCAGTATATATATGAAAACATTATGTATGTTCGAAAAAATCTACACCTTTTTAGTAAGATAAGTGACAGGCATAATTTTATCACTAGAAAAAGGAATAAATTAGATCAACCACGTTTTAGATTGTCTAAAGTTCACACTTCTTTTATGGGGTACTGTGTAAAATGTTATAATAAAATACCACTCGATATTCTTCAACTAAATGAGAAGAAATTTAAAATATGCATTAAACGCACACTATGTAGACAAGCATATTATAAGTTGGATGATTATATCGTAGATAAAAATGCTTGGCTTAATGCTGGTCCTGCTCCACAGCCACTTGGGCTCACTAGTTAAAATTTTAATATTTGGAAGAGTTGCTTTCCCTTTTTTTTAAATTTTGTTTTTGACGTTACGAACTTAAATGTTTATTTTTTTATTTTACCAAGTAAATTGTTTAATGCTCCAATTAGATAATAATGATTTTCTTACTTTTTGGTAGTAAAATTCTATTAATTTACATACAAATACATTGCAAACTATAGTTTGGATAAATTAGAAGCATTTTTTTATTTTTTGTAAATGTGAGTACCATGGAGCCGTTTATTATGTTATTAAGACGTGTGTTGACTTGAAAGAGCATGGCAGTTGAGAGAATGTCATTCTCACTAAAATGTCTCGCTGATGGTGGCGAGTGTGTTGGATCGTTCGGTTCCCTACAAAATGGTTGAGCTGGATGGTGCTGATCCACGCGTCATGTTCGTGAACGGGCGCCGTCAGTTAAGACTGGTCATCTCTTATCTGTCAGGGCTTATTTTTAATCTTATATTTTCAATTGCTTTGATTATTTTTTGTACATTGTTCTCACATATAGAAGCAACCAGAATAATGTACCCAGAATTTTGTAATATCTATATTTAAAAGAGTGGCCTTGGAGTTTCTTGCCCGTTCTTCTCCATAGAGATCTACGTTTTGGAATGGGCAACTAGCTTCAACTTTCTGACTAACTGACCGATTCTTTGACAGTTCAAAAGTGCCTATAAATGGTTTAATTGAAATAAATGCTTTGAGTTTGAGAATTAAATTGTAATTTTCCTCAACAACTTGCCATAATACTAAATTTTAAAAGATATTATCGAGTCATAAAAATGTTCACTATGCACTATAAAATTCAACATGAAAACCTCAGACAATAAACATCGTTTAACTATATTTATTAAACTCCTTCAGATCGTAGTTTTATGCAATAGATGATTATAACTCAACTTATCAACTGGGAATATTTTACCTCTCTGCAAGCTGTTTATTCGAAGTTTAGCAGTTGTCAAAGAGAAAACAGAGGATATCAATGAATAAGTTGTAACTAGTACTTAATACCTTAAAGGTACTTTAAATGAAATCACTTCAATCTACTCTTGAAGGGCACAAACCCACAACACGTTTATTACACTTATTAGCTCCCATAAAATGTAAACATGTGTGCGGTCGGGGTGCCCCCGTCACGAACGAAGTTCCTTCTCAGGTATGATTTAAAATAAAAACAAAATTTTCGCAACCGCCATCTTGCATTTTGATCTCACTATCGATCATATGGTCAATAGTGACATAGTGATAGTCATATTGATAATTTTGCTATTTGGTTTGTATGTTTTTTTTGTTTTTTAAACGACACCCATGATGATAAATTTAAAAATATTGGTAGCCTCAATCTTAGATTTACATTTTAATTTTTAACATCACTATCGGTTTTAACACTTCAAAAACAATGAAAAGGACGCCCATGGTGAAAATTTCGAAAATTATCAAAAGTAGTTGTCTTGTAATAAAATGATCAAACGTCAGTCTCGCGTCGTTTTTCGCAAATCTTGTTGCGAATACTAGTGATTTTCCATGAATATTTATTTGAGAAATCCATTTCAGCCAAATGCAAAACAAAGAACTCAACTTTTCAAATCAAAAATAGTTTTGTTTAAATTCTTTTTCCTTTTCTCACAACAAATTAACAAAATTGATCAAAATCTGTCGATTTCGTGCAAGACCTCTTAAAGAACTTCGTTCGAAAAATTTAGGCAAATTCAATATAGGTTTCCGCAAGCCGCATTTTCTAGTGTGCACTTCAGCTGCGGTTTACAGTCGCCCTCTCGATTGCTTTCTATTCACAAACCGTCCAACCGCATGCGGGCTCGAGATTAGAAAGTTGGGTCCCTCGACTGCCGATCTATCAAGTATATCAGCATACGGAGATAGGATATTATATAAAGTTGCTTGAAGTTCCTCTCAAGCAGATGCGGTTTCCGCTTCACCGGATTTACATCAACAGTGAAAGGGACTTCTAAGCTATGACTGACAATTCCGCGAATTTATCTCATCTCGTTGAAGTTTCCCAACATACACACAGGCTGTATTTTAACGGTAAAGCTTTCACACATTTTCTTAACCAACATTATTGGTGTACTTTCCAAGTTTCGCAATATAAAGTTAATTATTCTGCCAACAACTGCGTAAATATGTAAATTTACTCATTTGAGAATAGTGGTAAAACACACAGCTTGGCACGAGTATATACCTAATTTGTATGCATCAACAATTTATAAAAGAACTATAAACCCGAGTTGGTTCAAGGAAGTTGGTTACCAACATAGCCAACATTGTATAGAATATTCTAGTAGGTAGTAGGTACGCGAAGGAAGTATTTGAAAATGAATTGCTATCCCTTTGGCGGCTAATGAACCAGTCATGAATAAAAAATACGTGCCGCAGATAAAAGAGATTCAGAAGTCAGCTTTGATTATGGAGCTACAAATTTAAACGTCGCCATCGTTAATTTACAATTTACTGGCATGGATTTCATTCACGTCTCAAGCAAGTCTTTGAACTTACTTTTATTATCTAAAGTTCAATCGCGATCTATAAAATGCACGCGAGTTATTTCGTTCAGTCTAAAATTGTAAAGAAAATATGCGATGAAAATGTTTTTAAAATAACAAAGAAATCACGCCAGATTTTTATTTACGATAAATAATATCTGATCAAAATATTTGTAGATTTAAAACGTACCGAATAGAATATTACACATTCCTGTGTACCTGTCAGTAAACATGCCATAAAAACTGATATGAATAAAAATTCTTTATTCATTTCATGTCAAAATAAACCGACTCTAATGTGGTACTCTTCCAAGGCTATATATTATCCATTAAATATGTTTTCTAGAACTAAATCTATCAATCACACAAATCTTTTTCTGGAATACTTTATTACCCGAACGATCCAATTTCATTGGGCCGCTTCGCAAATATCTTCATATGTTTGACGTCACGGGTGAAATTCTAATAAATGATGTAACATTAGGATACGAGGATTTCCTAAGTAAGGTTACTTATATTTACCACTGACATACGTTCCCCAAATAAAGTTATTGAAAGTTTTCTCCAATATGTAGGTGCGTACCTACTAGAGAAAAAGGTCAGAATGTCGAGTCGTTTCTTGTCTTCCGAAAATGGAAACGATTCGGTCTTTGTGCAGATATTTTGTCCGAGAATGATGCCGACTCGACTGTCTTTGGATCCTTTTGCCCTAATCCACTTCAGGCATAAAAACATAACTAATTAAATCCTAAATCAAGTAAATGCTCAGGAAACAAAAGTTCCTCTGTATTGTAATAGGCATCATGCATGGACAAGGGTCGTGACAATGCTATTAATTAATCTAGAAGAGTACCCTCCGCGTTGACAACTGACTTTTCATCTCCTACAGCGTAATTGAATCCATAACAGCCTACAGCCCACACACCGGAGATAAAAAAATGTGTAAGCCTCTGTTTGTTTCCTGAAGGACTTTGTATAGAATGGAGCTTGGAAATATTTCAATAGGTATCCATTGGTAGATAGAATCATTTAACAAAATTGCACTAAAGTAGTAGATAGTCGTTCAAGTTTGAAAAAATATTGTTTATTTGGCCCAATCTTGGGCAAAAGAGTAAAGTGGAGACCCTTTTCTCGATGTTTTGCCTCTTAGGAAAATGCCTAAGTCGTCACGCCAAATCTTCCGTGGTTCGACAAATATTTGCAAAGAAAAAATATTGGCGTCATCTTAAATGTCAAAGAGGTCGAAGTCTACGACGGAACGTACTCTACATGTGTATAAGCAAATAAAAATACAGTAGGGACATATCAGGCAGTATTTCCGTATGTTTTTTGTGGAACAACCCATATTCTTCAGTGCAGTAACAATTTGCCATAAATACATATTTATAAATTAAAAAGCTTTTCTTCTAAACTACGCAACAGATATTAATGCGGTTTTCACCGTCATTAAAATAATTTATTAGATTCATTTTTACATCCAATCATACCTACTTTACCTCTTTATAATATTATAATTAACTATTAATATATATGTCGGAGACGGGTATGGGACTCTTTCGTTATTATCAGCGATATTTTAACTACTGTGGGCGTACTGTGGGTAGTGTTGGTTAATGCGCAATAGAAAAACTGTTTTCAGTTCAGATCACATTACAATTTACTACCAAATTAACCACACTACCTACCTAAATTATACACACACTGGGTGCGACGGCGTTTATTAAAATAACAAATTAACACAATGATCTCAAATTACAATTAACACAATAACTGAGCACCACGAATCGAGAACAGTTCCGCGACATCTTAACTCCGATGCGATCCGAGGCTGAATCGCCGAGGCCTTAAACCATCACGACCCTTTAGAAGCGCGCTTTTTGGTGAAGATAGGTCACTTGGATGTCGCCAGTGGCGCGCTTGCGATTCGTTTCGTGTCCGTACTAATGACCGGATCCGACATATACATAAACAATAAAGAATTCTCGATGAATTGCCAAGACATAAAAACCGTGCGAAGCAGGGGCGGGTGGCTAGTCATTTATAAATAGGTACACACTACAGGCAGCTTTTATCTCAGAAAATCGAGTCCCCTAGGAAATAACCCACTACTTTTTGTTACCGGGAAGCTGCAGTTAACTGCCGGGAATTAATAGGACACTTAAAGCGAATAATTACCAGTTTAAATTTCACATAAATGTGCTTAAATACTGCCGGATTACATCTTTAGGGTTCAAGTTTCAAAATACTTGTTTTCTATAGTTTTGAGTGATGTTAACTAGAGCTTTTGACATTTACAAATAAACGCGGTATGACAGTTATACTTGAGAATGTCTTGGTGGAAATTTCAACGCTATATTGGAACGAAGTTCCTTATCGCGCGTTGCGAAAGGGGGCTAGACGGAAAAAATTAAGACCAAAAGTTGTAACGACACTTTTTGCTATAGTTGTAAGCCGTGCGGCGTTTCTCTGTCTGTCTCTCTTTCTCTCTCATAGAAAGCAAGCCAGTTATTTTCGTTTCGTCTTTCTATTTTGCATTGAACAGTGTGGTGTCGCGACGATTATTTTTGTTGAGTGTATACAGGTTTTTTGTTATAATAATAAAAAAATATTATTATAACTTAAAAAAAAAAATACAATTCCTTCACTAATTAATCGAAAAGAACTTCGTTCCATCCGGGTGTCCCTTGACACCTCTCAAGTTTTTTTTGGTATGAGTTATTCTTTGTTTATTTGCACTGCCTTTATTCTATTGTACAAAACGGTGTTGTTCGTGTAGATTAATCTTATGTTATTTATTATTTTTCTATACATTTAATTTTGTTTTCATTAATACGAATTATGAAATAGCGTGGATATTGACTACATGTCGTAATTCGGATAGACTCTTGATCGTAAGACCCTTCGATATATACAATCAGAATTTTATATGAGCTTCATAAAACTAAATGTACCTACCGGATTTATTCTGTCCCAACTCGTAAAAGGTAATGTTAATATTTAAATGTATCGACATTTTACGAGACAGGGGTGAACATGAACACGGCTAACATATTTGTAAATGCCTTTTAACATATTACTATCATGTTAATGAAAAATGTAATTGAATTAAGTAATATTCAGGATTATACGACCTACTTGGGGAGACATACCCAACAATAGGTAAAACTTTCTATTGTTTAAGGCACTTCGCTGCAAATAACTTTGAAATCGTTCCCTCTTTGCTGCACCACACCACGCGCATGAGTTACAGTAGTGAATACGCACAAATTTTAGTCTTACGAAAAAATTCAATCGTGCAAAATGTTCATTTTTAAATTGTCTTTCCATCAATGATAGTCGCAAAATTAAAATAGTGCTTACATAACATGCATCTTCTCGTGAACGAGAAGATGCATGTTATCAATCATTATTTCTCATTTCTGTGGTTTTGTTGTGAGGAGATTAATTAAAAATTTACTATTTAAAAAAAAAACATCCATTATGGAATCAAGACTAGATAGTTTTTTATTAGTTTATATTATTTCTTTTAAATGAAAAGTAGATAGCTCTAGAAAAACTGCACAAAAAACGGCCAGCGTGTCGTTTAGCTTGGGGACGCGCCTTAAGGTAGTCCAAGAAGCTGGCTTGTTTTATCGCGGGTAGTGTCTATATGAAAATGGCACAGGAGCGTGGGAATTGGTCCAAGCAAAGAGAAACCTATGCCCAGCAGTGGGCGAAGTCAGGCTGTGGATCATGATGACAAAGATGAGTCAGAACAATCCTAACTCGATGTGTTTTGTTTCAGAATTGGTCTGACGAGGCCCAACAAGATCAAACGTCGTGTATGATTCTGGTCATATGTATGCACTACTTTTACCTCACTAATTTCTTCTGGATGCTTGTAGAAGGTAAGAAGAAAAGCTTTTTAATCACAAAAAATATAATTCTCCGGGCGCCAAGTACTTAACCGTGGTCTAATAATTCTGTATAATTTTTTTATTGGCATAAAAAAATGCGTACGAGGGGAAGCCCTCACTCCTGCGCTAGGTAAAAACACCTGTGTTACAGGGGCCAGTATCTTCTCCCAATCAAAAGGTTCTGAAGGTTATGCAATATACATCGTTTGAATTTACTTTTTCAGAAACAAAAAAAAATTGCAAAATAGTAGTCACGTTCATTATTAAAATAATTATAAAAATTGTTATTAAATACATGATAAAAAAGAGAAGTAAAAATTATGATAACAATTGCTTTACTGTATTGTCGATCTACACTCTTGTAATAATGTTCTGGTTTAATCGAAAGGTCAAACGATTGATCCAATCATGACTTTGAATGAAACTAGTTTATATTCTATACCGATCAGATTCAAAGAATAATTACTACATACAAAGAATTTTAATGCAATAAGAATTATTTTAAAAGGGACTTAGAAAAATGATAATCGTTATACATAACACTTCTACAATTAAAGGCAGCATCTAAATCGAAATACAATGACAATACTTACATGATTAAACATTATGTAAGAGTATACAACATGTAAAAAAATCCGATCCGTGAGGATGTTGTTAGGTATCGTACTGAGAGGCTATTTATGTGGTAATATTCAAGAAAAAGAGAAAAAATATTCGCCACTTTTTTTTATGGGGAATTTTTCCGGGTGGACATGGGGCACGGGCGCGCGGGTGGTCGTCGTTTAGCGGGTCAAGTCAACCCTGTTGAAAATTGTCAAATTTTTAATTCTCGTATTAAAAATGTCTTTTTCATTTTCAATAATAATAAATCAACTAAATACTTTTTGGTAATGTTATTGCAGTACCTATGTGCCTCTTTCGAATCGGACAAGGTTATTTATACATATTGTATAAATAACTTCGTTAACTAGCACGTAGCTCATCAGTGTTTATTTACTAATGAGTAAATCCTTGCAGGCCTGTACCTGTACATGCTGGTGGTGGAAACATTCACCGCTGAGAATATTAAGCTGAAGGTGTACACCACCATTGGATGGGGTGAGTTTAAATTACTTTTTTATTTGTGCATCGATATTTTCATCAAATTGTGTACCGATTTTTTCATGTCGATTACAAAGATAGTTCTTAGTTAATATTTATGGAAAAATATAAATACATGATCATGTAAATATTTTTTTTAACAATATTGCATTTTTCATTTACCGTAAATTCTCATTGGTACAATACAGGTACAGGTACCACGTTGAATAGTGGTACAACTTTTAAACAGGGTACTTTTTGAAATACAGTAATATCATTTTAAGTTTTAGTTTCCATAACTTCTTCAACTCCAATACAGAATGTTAAAACTACTGAAGTTTATTTATCTAATCCACACACTTCAATGCTTTTAAATAAAACCTATCTACATTACAAATACCTAAACGGTAACAACTATATTTTTAGTACACTTGCTTGCTGATAACTTTTAAAAACCTTTAACATTAAGAAGTAGGTACCTACTTAGTATTGAAAGATCATTCGAATATAATTGGTCACTGGCTTGATAATCTGAATAATGAAAGTCACAATTTCATAGAGTACCTATAACAAAAATACAAACTCGTTATCTTATATTTCTACTTTTAGTTTTTATCGTCGTAAAATGAGATATTATTAAATTCGCCCCTAAATTATCCGATTGTAAAAGAAAGCAACGATATTAAATATGTAAGAAAAACACAGTCCGCAAACGCAGTACGCGCAGTCCATGAAATTATTCACAAGAGTTTTCTTTAATACTAAAGCAGGATTTTTCTTAATTCATTCCCTAACCAATGAATAAAATAATCCTGCTTTAGTCATAAAAAAACTCACAAACTCAACATTTCATATTTGTTGACCCAGCGGTTAGGGTCAAGAAACATGAAATATTGCACAAGAGTTTTCTTTAATATTAAAACAGGATTTCATCCCCTAATGGGGTGTATTTAAATTATTGTGGGTTAACATACAACGCTTGTTGAAAAATCTTAAATATAATATACAATCTAACACTAAAATAATATATTATGTACAAGTATGTTAAGGAAAAAAAAAGTAATAATAAAGGGAATAGCTAATGAGCTATTCCCTTTATTATTACTTTTTTTTTTCCAGAATTTTTTGATGCCCAATGGGGCATCAAAAAATTCTGTCAGTGGGAAAACTACCCAAAAGGCTGGCAGCGTTGCCACGTTGGATGGCAATGCTGATTCTTTGACCTAAAAATTGGCCAGCCCTCTGGTCACTTGAAGAGTCAACCAACCGCTTGGCGATGTCCCGAAATACTCTATCAGCATTCGGACTCCACGGCCCTAATGGGATTAAATAAGAGATAAAAGTTTGTATGGAAGTTCGTATTTTTTTCCCGATGGGAAATCCCATCGTGCACATGGCTCGTTCAAAAGAAATTCTTACATTAAAATGTATTCTTTTTCACAGGTGCGCCCGCGGTATTCCTAATAGTATGGGTGATATCGCGCTGTTTCGTCAACGTCGTGCCTTCCAACGGGACGGACGGGGTGAGCAGCACTGTAATTATACAAATTTATATTAATTAACAATACACATGGCAAAGTTTTAGAATAGCCTAATTTATTGTAGGTACCACAAGGATACTTGATAAATATTGAGTTTTTGTAATTTTGACAGCTTTTGTGTATATCTATATTCTGTAGTGATCACCGGTAGTCTCGAAAAAAAAAACTTTACCCATGAACACAATACAAGGTGAGTATTAATTATCCCTCTTATTTTAACAAAAATAAAACCACACCCTAGTGTCACTTTTGTATAATTTTATTACCTACTTACAGTTCGTTTTTTAATCCCAGAGATTATTTTAAAAGGTGCAAATGTCAAACTCCAAATTGAAAAAACAAACAACAATCACTTGAAATGTCAAATTAGTTTCTGGGATTAAAAAACGAACTCTAAACATTACTGCGTTGTAAACATCTGAATCTACAAATGTGATGCAATGCCTACATATTATTCTCCTCTTCCAATTACTTATGACCGTTGCGTTATATTCATAACGATGCCATCAACCAATATTGAAAAACCTTCATTTCAGCACTATCCAAGTTCAATTACGACATCAGACCCTCGAGGAAACTGAAAATGGCAACCAAGATTGGTTGATTTGATAGCTAGCTATTCTATTTTTAGCACAGTAAGGTTGGAAATGCAATATGCAAAACACAAAGTTTTGCTCCACTTTGCATAATGATGGTCTTTTGAAAAAAAAAACACACAGATTTGAGTGGACATGTCCAGTCAGTTCACGCATTGGTCAGTAATCGTGTAGCTCAACTAAGACCTTTAGGAGCTCAACGACTCGATGACTACTTTACATATACAGTATATACTATAGTATCCATTACAAAAAAATGTTATGATGGTCTAGCCAGCAATGAATAGACACGAAAAAAGAATCGATACTTTGTGGTATCGAGTACATTTCCATTCGATACCGATACTTTTGTACTCGATACTTTGCATTCGATACTTTTACTCAATGAGTACTTTTTGACAGGTATCGTATCGAATAAGAAATTCAGTTTTAAACGGGCAATCTTAGAAATTACCCATTTAAAATTTGCGACCTTACAGCTTATGTTTATGGTTATGGCAACGCTATCTAGTTCACTCGTTCTGAACCTTCTAAAACATAACATCGATCTTTGCTCGAAATTGTTCCTTCCGTTTACAGTTAAATTTCAAACCTATCCTTCATTCATTAACTACACTAATCAATCACTCATTCACTCACTCGTTTACCGTTGTCATTTGTTTTTTCATGTCCTGCCCTACTGAAGTTAAACTGACGTTATTTACTGACTGATACTGACCTATGCTCTGTGCGCATTAGGCCCTAAGAAAACTACTCGATACCTTGAAGTATCGATACTTTTATGAGTACGATTTTTTTTTTTTCGATACTACTCATGAGTACAGTATCGATACTTTCTATTCGATACTGTGTCCCTATGAATAGGTACCTATCTATGTGTAAGATGCAAATAATGATGATGACGATCGCTTTTTGTTTGCAGCTGGCCATCGCGGGGGAAACCAAGATGTGCATTTGGATGCACGAGCACCAAGTTGATTGGATACATAAAGCTCCAGCGCTTGCAGGGCTCGCCCTAAATCTTTTCTTTCTTATTAGGATTATGTGGGTGAGTAACTTACAATACCATAAATATTAAAACTTTAGTGTCTTATAACTAAATAATAACAGCCGCACGTCTCGTTCGATCAGGTTAAGTTACGCTTGCCTCGGTTCTTCCGTAGATGGGTACATACATCGGAAAGCACGTTAAGCCGTTGGTCCCGGCTGTCATTCGTGGATCTCTGACAGTCGTTACGGGTCGTCAGAAGCCCGAAAGTCTGACAACCAGTTTTACCAAGGGGTATCGTATTACCCAGTTACTGTGTTGTGGAGGTCAGATAGGCAGTCGCTCCATGTAAAATACTAGTATTCAGCTGCATCCGGTTAGACTGGAAGCCGACCACAACATAGTTGGAAACCTTGCGTTTTGCCAAATTTCGTGATTCTAGGTCAACGGGAACTACCATATAGGTTTTCGACACAAAACCTATAGGGAACTCCCGGTTGACCTAGAATTTTCAATTTTGGTTAAAAGCAAGGTCTTACAGACCAAAATTGTAAAGGTAAAGGTATAAGTAAAGGGTAAATTCCGCAAAATAAAAATAGTTGAAAATTAAGGTAAATTTTGGTACTTACAAGTTTTCACGAAAATCTAAATTTGCCCATATCTTTTTATCGTGTTGACTCAGTACCTTGATTTTTATACACTTAATAGGGACTATAGACCTCAGTATCTGGTATAAATTTCAACTTGCTAGGTCCACCCGTTCCTGAGAAAATCGGTGGTGACACAAGGACAGTCGGATAAGAGAGTGATCTTATATGGGTTCCGTTTTTTACCTTTTGAGGTACGGAACCCTAAAAACAACTCAAGTTTTACCCCTTTCAAAAAGTCCGTCATAATTTTTTTCGGTCGGGTTAAATTAATTTGAAGAAAGGCCCCGGCACAAGTTAAACCTCCCTCGGGAAATAAGAATAGCGCATTAAGCACCAATCGGGACGTAATTGAAATAAATTGACAACATCAATTTTCTTTCCTTTTTTCCTTCCGAAATTGATGGCATTTTTGAAAAAACGAAAACCGTTTTTGTTGAAAGATAAAACTGTCTTAAGCAGGCTGCCCTTACCAATTACCGTTTTTAGTACGAGAATGCGGTCGACCACGTAACTTTTTTTTTTTGGGTGGGTAATGAACAAATAACTTCTCCCGCTCTGGGCGGAGCGGGAGGGCGTGTCAGACTCTTACTGACTAAAACCCACCCGTGTTCCTTCAGTTGCCATGTTGCCAGGGGCCACGATTTCCCTTTCGGCCCTTATTCGCAACCCAGGCAGGCATTGGCGCTAGCGGACCCCGTCAATTCTGCTGACATCTCTTTGAGGCGCGCGTGGAACACAACGCGCCGTCGACCTGGGCTTGGTCCCTATCGGACGGCGAGCTACCCATTGCTCACCGTCCGCAAGCCCGCGCCTACGGTGGCCGGAAATCTGCCTATGATTCCCTACCTGTCTTCGGTCTTCCGCTCTCGTCGTCAGTGAACTTATACTTTATTACCTCAGAGATTTTGCCATTTCTTTTATGAGGGTAGATGTACCTTCATCCACCACGCTGGCTACCTGCAGGGGTGGGCACCCCTTGGAATACGGGCGTATTCCAACTCGTAGAGTTCCAGGTGCAAGTTGAAATTAAACTTTATTTCTGTAAGAGTACAACTTTAGACCACCTGTCTCAGACCCAGAGGGTCGATTCCAAGTGGGGGAAAACAATTGTGCTCGGTTTGGTTGATGGTAGGGCTTGTTCTAAGGTGTGTCGCCATAGCAACAATGTTTAACAGCATTGTTGTTTTTCGGCAATTAGAGGTAAGATAGCCAGTTCTTCTGTGGTTGAGGATTCCGGGTGAAGCTCGCTTCCAACTTCGGCCTGATCATCACTTACCATCAGGTGAGATGAGGGCCGAGAGCTTCCCCGCAGAGGATAAAAAAAAATGTTTCTGTACTGCATTTTACTAATGTCTGTCAAAATAGGTAGGCTAAATAACTATCACAATAAGCTTAAGCTAATAAGCTTTAAGCTTGACTATTTGCCATATTTTTCAACTAAATCTATCCAATTTTACCAGGTGTTAATCACAAAACTCCGGTCAGCGAACACGTTGGAAACGGAGCAGTATCGGAAAGCAACCAAAGCGCTTCTAGTCCTGATCCCACTGCTGGGCATCACAAACCTGCTGGTGCTTTGTGGGCCCAGTGATGACTCCTGGTTCGCGCATGCCTTCGACTACACAAGAGCGCTAATGCTGTCGACACAGGTAAGCGACCAAAATGTCAGGACGAAGGTGAAAAATTTAAATCTCTGTACAAAGACAGAGAACAGTCTGTCATATAAGGCCGCGTCCTGACCGAAAGCAACCGTTACGCGAGTACGCGATTGTCGCGCTCATATAAATATAATATTTATGACCTACTCGCGCGAGCAATCAAGTCACGTATGTAGACAGATAGTTAAGGGGACGTTAACCGACTTTTAATGATTTTATACTGAAGATGACGTCTAAACGAGTAGTGTTAGTGATTTGGAAAAAAAAATATATTAAATTAGAGCATTTTTCTAATATTTTAATATAGGCATATTTTTGATTATGTTTATATTACATAGTGAAATTAATTTGTAAACTTATGTCTAACGCGGGTAAAAAACTGAGAATGACGCAAAATCTATTATTCTTATTATTCTTATTTTATTATTCTATTATTCTGAAAACTTCACTATTTAAAAGATAATTAAAATTATTGATCTTTTAGTATACTTGTTTTATTAAAATACTTTTTGTTTTACGTGTAATAAATTAATAATGCGTCTAATTTGGGACAGCGCTCCTTGATGGGCGAGTCCTATTACTGGCTGGACGTACGACGCGTTGCTTGAGCTCAGTACAGAACACGCAAGCTAACCATTCAAGGTCACTGTCATATATCTGCGTCTTAAATCGTTTATTTAGTGCACACAAAAGACAGCACAACATTCAATAGCACGATTAAATAATAACTAATTAGCTATAAAGGCATAAGCAAAGCTGGCATGGCTGACACGATCGTTTATATGAATAATGCCTCGCCATTATTCATATATCGTGTAATCGCGTATTTGCGCGACATTCGCTTTTGGTTAGGACGCCCGCCGAGTAACACAAGAACAACTTATTAACTTATAATTCTGGATGAATTTAGGTTTGTGATTTTAACTTTAAAAGCTTATTTTTTGGTACTCAAATAACTATAAAAACAATTCAATTGAACACTGCCTATAAAAGAAGTAACAAGTGAACTAAGCGGCAAAACTGCTCCTTACTTTAATATGTACATTTTGAAGCTTGATCTCCAATATCAGTTCATAGCTACTGACGATCACAAAATCTATTTTTAATGTCCAAGACTTGCAGCTTATCCAGTTATAAAATACATTCTTAATACACTTGACACGGTCAGCCGTCGTTAAATATATAATCTAGTCTGGCAGTATCAGCTCCCGCAAAATCGTTGGCGTTGTAAATCGTCTTTAGAAACCGCAAGATCACTTCAAGCTGCTTATATTATAAGTTCCATGTTTGTTTGTTTTCGAATTGTTTCCCTTTGACTTCAAAACATGGAGCCTCTCCACGAATAATCAAACGTAAGCCTGAAGTTGTGGCAAGTTCAGTGGCGTAATGAAGTTTCGAACTAAGTAATGGGCATGTCTACGTATATATGCTCGCCCCTTCGCGCCGTCATGCTTACCTTTCGAACTGCGATGGATTAATGCTGAAGTAAACTTTAGCCGCAGTATCTACTGACAGTAGATCCCGCGGCTAAAGTTTACAGTACAGTAGACTAACGTTGTGTGGATGTTTGCACGTAGTTGATTTAAGGTCCATATTACAAAACCTCATTCAAAACTCAAGCATAACTTAAAACTCTTTTAAAGCCTTTTGATTGGTTGAAACTAGTTTTATTATGCTTGAGTCTTAAATGTGGTTCTGTAATACGGGTCTTAGTAGCTTCTAAGATAATCTAAAGAAGAATGGCAGGATTTCTTGAAATTTTGTAGGCGCATTAGACTTCGCATAGAAATGTACAAATACTCTCAAAACATCTCCTTTAAATTAAAACGTCAAAATAAACTCGTGCTGCACGCGCAATTTTTTTTAATATTTGTTTTCTCTCCATCTTTTTGTAACATATTTTAAAAAGATATGACAAATATATACATATAGAATCAGTATAAAAACTATGTACACTTTCAATCATAAATTCATTCCACTAACTACTATTAATCGGACCCCGTTAAGCAGAATAGATCCAACCAACATTTTGTTAGTTTTGAGTAAATGCGATTTGAAGTTTAGAAGTGTAAGCAAAAGTATCAGGCCAAGTTATAATCATCTGGTCGTTTTTGTTAGGGCAATGTCATCAGACCGCCAGGATCTTTTGTGCAATAAAATTTTTTGGTTGGATCTATTCTGCTTAACAGGGTCCATCCACTTTAACAAAATATTAAAATGTATCTCCCCTACAGTTCATTGCTGATGAAAATAATTCGATTCCAACTTCAAAGTATTTCAATTACGGTAATATTTGCAAATTTCTTATCAAAAATATTGAAAGAACGGCGAAACGGCCGCGAATTAAAATGGTCCATTAGTGGTGCGGTTGATTCTTTTTTAGAAAGTATTGGAATATTCGAAACAGAGAAATCTTTTTTTCCAGGGTTTCACAGTGGCTTTGTTCTACTGCTTCATGAACACTGAAGTGCGGCACGCGATCAGATACCACGTGGAAAGGTGGAAGACGGGAAGGACCATCGGAGGGGGTAGGCGGCGGGGGGCTTCCTACTCCAAAGACTGGTCCCCACGATCACGGACAGAGAGCATACGGTGAGAACTTACAACAATATTATATCCAATGCATGTGATGGATAGTAATAAACACACACTGAGGTCTTAGTGCACGCAATAAATTAAAACCAAACAAAAATACTGATCTAAAATCTGGGATAAATTAAACTTTGATCAAACATAGACACAAAGGGTTTTATTGGCCACCATTCCATTAATTTCATCACGAAATTTCATGGGACACCAACTTTCGAATCAAATTGGCGTAACTTTTCTAAAACGGCCCTTTGCATTTTACACTTGATTCACGGATCGGTGGATATGCAAGTGAAGTGTATATAATTAAAGGTAATTGGACTTATTAAGGAGTAGGTACCTATACCGGCCCATTATATTATCATGGTTCCGTAACCATAAGACAATGTTTTGAACACAAATTAACTGAACCTAAGTTATGTCTCAAAAACAATTTGTAGGTATATCTCTTTTAGTTTTTTATTTTATTCTAATGCTTTTTTTCTATACAATGTAATATAATGTGTGAAATATCCATTTTAGTTTCCAAATAACAAATAAATCGACAAGTTTAACACTTTGAATGTCATCCCAAGCATCACATAACATCTGTTGCGAGTATCGTATTTTTACCAACACCAACGTTGTACAATGTATTACATATTGCTTTCGGGATTGCCAATATCACTTTTATTGTATTATAGAGTCTGTTTAATGAAACCTGAGGGTGATTTTTGCACGTTTTCATAAATTGACAACACTGTGTGTTACTTGTTGTTTTTAATACCTCTTACGAAAACAAATTTGTGTATATTTTGTCGTACCTATTTCAAGTAAAACAAAGCCTAAAACTTTAAAAAGCAGTGCGGCGAAAAAGTTGTTATACACTATGATAAATAATTACAACTGAGTGAAAAGCGAACGCGAGGATGCATTTAACGAAAAAGTACAATTGTTTACAATAATTTCAAAAATTACTGGTAAGCTATTGAATTAGTTTTGATACTAAGTAAACAGGATTTAATATTTATTTATATTAATTAGACCTGGTTCATCAATATAACAGTTTTAAATGTGGAATCATAATTGAATATAGTGATGAGAAATCGCGTGACATCAATATAAAAAATTCAAGTATCAAATACGTTTTTTCATAGTTGATCCGGGGATACCCGACGTAATTTTTTAAAATTTACCGCTCTTTTTCACTCTCAGCTTTCAATAACCAGACTCTAGTAACCGAACCACGACAAAACGAATTAAAAATATTACATTTCCAAGTTAATAGTGACTAAACAAACCTACGGTAATACAGTGGAAGGGTCTATTAAGAGAGTTTCGCCAAATTCTCAATGTTTTCCAAGTACGGTACCACAAATAATCTATAGAAGGGTTCGAAATAGTTACCATATACCCTTGTAAGAAAACGAAGTATCATTGTAGTCTGATAATGAAGTTCTGACTTGCAGAATACGTTGTAGCTTCATTTCTAGACCGAACGAAAGTCACGATTCAATAGACTACAAGTGGCACTTTAAAGAATTTATGAAGGAATAAATTGCAGAAGAATTTTCAAGTGCCGTGCTCGTAACATCGCTCCGATAACAAAACAATATAAAATAGGTAACCGCTGTGAGACCAATTCAGTGACTTTTTTACAATGTTGACTTGATAGTGGACATAATATTATTATTAAAGATAAAATATTTACTGTACACAACGTTAAAGGAGTTACTGCTCAAAATGGAATAATCAATGTTATTATCTGTAGTCTCTATTGCGGATATATCCTTGAATTACAATTTGCTGGAAGACCTGCAATATATAAATATTTGAAAAAGAATATCCGAGTATCCTTATCCAATAGTGGTTTGGACCAATGGCTCTATAAAATTCATAGAGTTGTGTTTACGAAGCGCCTTACTGCACGCTTAACCCCGCATAAAATTATATGCATCCAATAACAGTTTCCAAATCCATATTTGATCAGATATTTTTATTTCCCAATAGACTCACGGTATGAAGAGGCCCACGGATTCCAATCTGGATAGACATTCAACGAATTTACTTACTGGAATGGACTTTATGCATTTAAGAAGATGTTCTAAGATATAATGTGGATTTGGATGAAATTTTTATTCTTTTATTTTTGTAACGTATATTTTATTAATTTTACAATAAATCAATGTTTAATCAGCTTTATTTATTCTTCTTATTAATTTTAATACCTACCCCTTCATATTCTATTTTACTTCTCATTTTGTGGACAACATTATTTAATTTTGGCTCATCATTATTCACTACCTACATCATTAGTTTTAAAATAATTTTGCATTGCATAATTTGTAACCTGGATGCTATTATAAATGCTTGCCTCGATGTTGTAAGCGCCACCTTTGAGATTTTTCCTCGTAAGTGTGTTGTATTGTCATTTCACTCTTGGCTCCATTACGCCCTCGAGTGCAATGACAAACTTTGCCCACTTGTATCAAAATGTACTATTTCACTATCCTCTAAACTAATTTTTATAAGGCGATAATGTTATTTTATTTCCCAAGATACCTTTCGAATTTACATTGATATCGTTTCTAAAGGGGTAGACTTCAAAAGGGCTTACCTAAAAGGGTCAATTTCCATACCTATTGACAACAAAGTGCGAACGAACGGAAGGAAAGTGGAATAAATCTTGGTATACCTTCGGCAAATAACTTCGAGTAGGTACCTACTATTGATGAATCCATTCGAGGACTTAATAAGAGCATTTATTATCGGTTCTTTCACTTCGTTCGTACGAAAACTGAAACCAGCAGACAAAATAAAGTACAATAAAATTTTATATTTTCGCCAGTTTCCAGACAATCGCTTTCGGTAAATAATGGCTTGACTCTGTGAAAACAATACACAACAAACTTGAATTTCAAAGTGGCGTTTGCTAACAAACAGAGTCGAACTTGTGCAATAATGTCCAAACATTGCAATTCCAACATCGCTTTGAAGTTTCAAAACAGCTGAAAGTTGTATGACAAAGCAAACAATCTACTTTGTAAAATCTCGGTAGAGTAAAGCTGAAGTAAAACACATGTATCATGCATTTATTGAAGGCAAATAAGATTCTGAGAAATGTGTAACTTATTTTCAGTTAATAAGTTAGAATTCTAACTAGAATCGTTACGTGACTACCGTTGGTTCACTTACATCAATATTACGAAGAAAATTTCAAGGAAATGCTCTTCACCCAAACTCTTCAAATACAAGTATATATTTATGATAATGAACTTGTGGTAATGAGTAATTTTATAAGGGCAGCTTTATCTTTGTCTCTGGTTTGAGAAAAAAGGGTGGTTATAAGGTAACCTCTACCTACAATGCATGTAAAGCTTTGTTCATTTCTGAAGCCCTGTCTTTGACTTGACTATACTGGAAGAGGTAGTTTTTTAGAGCATTGATACAAAGGATATGATTATTAAGTATGTAGTTCAAGTTTAAGGTGAATCCGCAGTTGTAGCCCTCGAAATTAAAAATTTATTAAGTTTTTTGCAATTTGCAGGTCAGTGTCTGGTTGTATCTTGATCAAAATATGATTCGTGACTGTAATAGATAATCTATTTACAGAATTATTATTATGAAAATCATTATTACATCTCTCTAAGTTAGATATGTTCCATAAGAACAAAACTAATAATATCAGTAATAATGACATTAATATTACTGTCATTCCTTCCAATATTGACGTAAAACTATGAAAATTTTATGACCACATCATCATTCCAATCACCACACTGTCAGTAGCAATGACATTACTTAAATGTAATGTCATTATTTACTGATAGTGTCTCGAGGCCGTATGGAACAAATCTAACTCTAAATTTAAATTTCGCGGGCTACAATGGCGAATCCACCTTAACTCTGAGGTAATGTCTGAAAAACTCTTGCACGACGTTAACAATTATGCCAAGCCTGCGCATATAAAAAGGAGATTTTTTGTTTCCTTGCCTTAGCTGTTTCCTCCTTGTTTTCTTGCTCTAAATAATACCTGTAGAATTCATTTTCTCTTTTTATACATATAAAATTGTTCTTTCTTTACTTTGCTATCTTATAAAACCCATGGAATGTTCTAGGTGAACTATTGTAAGAGTTACTTAAATATTAGCGTATATGCACAGAGAGTGTTTGAATACGGATGTTAACAAGAAGCCTGTGGGGCAGGTTGTACAGCCACCCATCTAAACGAGAGTCGGCAGCTTCGGAGACCACTACTACTACACTGCTGGTGCCAAGAACATCACTGTTGCCTCCTCTTGATGGCAGGCACCTTCATGCTGTAAGTATTTCCTACATAGCAATATAATATCGTGTTAAAAGCTCCTTCCTATACATTGGAATAAAACCAATTTAAAAAAAAGACGGTTTCCGTCAATATAATTATGTAGGTATATACAGGATTGCAATAACAACAAAAAAAAACTACTATTTATGGAGCATTTTGAAAGTTGGCAACGTCACAAATAGCTGTCAAATATTTCACGGTTTTGATTTATTTTATTTTATCATTATTACTAAACGAAATTGTAATTCCTTATAAATTGCAATTCATGTTTCATTTGGTGGTGTACACCACTATTTGGAAAGGGGAATAGCTATCCAATTATTAGTCAATCTTCGGTGACTCATTACACCAATCACAAATAAGGCTGGACAGCCTGGCTGGAAGCTAGAAGCTTTCCAGCCCGCTAATCGAATTTTGGGGTAGATGCTGCTCATACAGAATTTCGATCTCTCGAAAACTGGCTAGTCCAACACTGCTGTAAATATGAAAATAGCAAATAGCATGTAACTGCGCAGGATTACATCACGAGCGGCAGTGCGAGCGGTGACCAGTCTCCGGTGTGAGGCGGGGGGCGGGGGAGGCTGCCGCGCCTGCGCACCCTGCCCGAGGAGGACGCGCCCCCCGCCGGCCCGTCCGCCCCCGCCGCCCTCGCCTCTCCCGCCTCTTCGTCGCCGCTCTACCTCACCGACAATCAACAGTGGCTCGTCACTGCTTCTACCACCATCTCAATCCTACCCAACTCTAACTACCACAACGGGTACCAGAAAACAGACACCCTCAGTCCTAACGACAAGTCATCAGCTAATGGACCCTTCTCACTCACCAACAGACTAGATACAGTATCCAATGCCACCACTCCCAACTCTTCGAACTCAAGCCCGAACACAAAATATTTTGAATATTAAACTGTACGCATTTAACGTTCCTGTAACTATTGTAAAATAATAATTATTATAGCGAATATTTATTATGTGATGCATGAATGGACTCAGTCATAAATCATAACGTATGAAATACATTTATTAGCATAATGATTATTACTTAAATAAATAAAAAATAGAATATTAATTCACAGATAATTCCTCAAGTTAATATTATATCTATTTTAAAATTAATATAATTATTAAAATGTAATTTAGAAAGCTGAGTTTTCTTTAGTAATATAGAAATTTAAAATTTTATATAATTTATTTGTAACGTTGCGATTTTATAACAAGTCAGAAATAATAACTTTTTGTACGTACCTCACGTAATGTAAGCCAGTCTATAAAGTGTTGCCAAAGCTATAATGGCTTACATAGAATAGATAATATAAAATAATAATTATATTATTTAAGTACCTAGTTGTAAGGAAGAAATTGGGAAACAATGCGCTATTTGTATCATAAATTTTATAGCATATCGTAAATTTTACATACAAAGACGTTATTTTCTGTGTAATTACTATACATAATGTGTCATCTATGTGAAACTTATGAGTGTAACATTACTACCAATTTATTATTACATTAGATGTATTAAGATTCAGAATTAAATAAAGCTAGCTAAGTATTGTGTACTAGATATATATCTCTGTATGAATATTCGATGAACAACTTAATAAATGTATGATAACCTTTATGATGTACATGTAAATTCAAAGGTAATTTAATATTTGTACATTTATCTGTAATAAAATTTGTGATCGTCAGTGTCTGTTTTTAATTTTCACCATTAAATATTTATCCACTTACCAGCAAAACACTAGAAAAATTTATTTAAAAAAATATGATGCAGCCTTAAATTTTATAAAAAAAAATTTGGAGTACTTTTCGCTATTTCAAAGTTTCGTATTTAGCAATCAACTTGGGTAATCCCCATGTATAGGGTAGGTACAGTATAAATATTTTCTTAATGTACTTCGGCAAAAATCGTGTTTCGTCAGTCGTCGGATTTCTATCAGTTGCGCTTTGTACTTACTTGGTGCAGACCGGACGCTCACAATCGACTTGGAATTACATAGAGTAGTTAATACTCTTTTAACTTGAATGTAATTTATTTTAAAAATGGGAGGAAAGCTGCTAGTCGCAGGCACAAAAAATAATAGTTTTACGGCTCTATATACTCACACGGAAATCAAAACAAAACAACAATAAAGTACTTAGTTCTGAATTCAAATTATTATACACAATAAGTCTAATAATTGATGGACATGGAAATTAGCATTCGTTTGTATTCGGAAATGCGATGATCCCCGAGGGACATTAAGAAAATAGTCAGACTACTCTTTTGATACATAAAGAGAGTAATACATAAAACTAGCCTATTATTGTCCCACTGCAGGGCAAAGGGAAGGTACGAACAATCGAGCATTGATTACCACGCTTGCTCAACAGAGGTTGGCGATTTCAGACTTATATTAACAATAAGTTCCTCACGATAAAAAACTAAAATCTATTGACGAGTTTCTCCACCTATACCAACATACATACATTTATGTACATACAAATAAATAAAATTTAAGCGTCTGATTGTAATCTCAAATTAACAGCTTTTTACTAAATTCTTAAGAATGTTTATACAGCACTTATAAACAAAAAACTATTTTTAAAATGATTGGCTGTCTGTTCTGGCTAATCTCCGAAACGGCTAAAACGAATTTGATAGCAGATAGCTGATGTTATAAGGAGTAACGTAGGGTACTTTTATTTTAGAAAAATAACTAGGGTCCACGCGGGCAAAGCAGTGGACAGCAGAAATAAAAAACAAAGTTCTATTTCTGTAGTCGCGTAGTAAGATTAAAGGATCAGACTGAGCTCCTGCACGAGTGTATTGAAAGCTGCTCCCACACTTTTATAGCCTTCAGGAATACAAGCTTAGAAAAGGTTTGTCTAATATTTTTATATCTACACATACACATCACGCTTCTCGTCACGGAAAAGTAAGGCAGAAGTGTACCTATCTACCTATAGCGCACCCACATTTTGCCAGTTACGTTTAAATCCCATGTAATAGAAGGCGAGCACAAATTCAGACTCCGGGCTGCTACTGAGAAATTCTTGATGGAGAAACCCAATAACACTGCCCAACCTGGGAATCGAAGACCTCATGCTCAGCAGTAGCGCTTGCGGCCACTAGACCAACGACGCAGTCCACTGTACTACTGTGTCTGTTGGGAATCGAACCCAACACAACATCTTGCACTCGGGCTGCACGCGCAGGCAGCGTGATCAGCGCGTCATCGGCTAGCTGAGGTGCGGCGCGGCGGCGGCACGGCTGGGCCCGATGACCAGTCGCTTCCACGGACTTCACCGCGACAGACGATTCTCCTCTCTCATAATAACTGTTTTCCCGGGACATTTTAAAATTGTAAATAAGTAACTGCGGCATTAAACCATTGCCTATTTCATACAGTCCACTCTTTTCTTGCTCCCCGCGCTACCAGTGTCTGCTGCGTACTATTTTTATATTAAAATTAAATTATATGATTGAAAATGGTTTATCGGAGATCACCGGTCGAAGATATCGTACTTAGTTTGTGCTTTAATACAATTGAGATTTTAATTATTCATACCACATAGACTAGATGCTGATGAAAATGCATAGTCGGTTAGGGTCTACCTACAACAGACCACTGCTAGAATAGGTATAAATTTTCATAAACAAAATCACGCATTAGTTATGGTATCCACTCAGTGGCTGATTTTCCCTAAGGCCAAAGAGGCCCGGGCCTAGAGCGGCCAACCTGCATGGCAATGTCTCAGCTCAGTAAATAATAGAGCTATGAGGGCTAAGGCAGCCAGACTGCGGCAGCCAGGCTACCTTGTAGCCAATAGCCAACAAATAATGAAACATTTTCAAGCTCGCACCGGTCCCTCTTGCATTCTTGTTTAATTAGATTAGGTTATTAGCTTGTCTGCATAAGTTGACAAAGTTATTCCTTGTATGAATGTACAAACGAAAACCTAACATATACGAGGTACAAAACTTATCGAGCTCACTTCGTGGAGCTGAAGATGTATCCCCCCGAAAATAAACCTGCGACGCCCATAATATATAGGCAGGTATAAACTACTAACGTCTACTACTAAACGGCCTAGGGCGGCCGAGACTGCAAGTCCGCCTCTGTATCCACTCACCCCAAAGATTTAATAACTACAGTATCCGAACGTTATCCCAACCTAGGTTTTGCCTAGACCGTCAGTCACAAATCATGTGCAGGTATTTTCTCCCCGGGTCTCAAAACAGGCCAGGGAAACGATAACATGTAACAATAAGAACTGGTTAAAGTTTAGCGACACGAGGAGCAAAAAATACAACAACTACATCATCATCATCATTTAAATAAATATTTATTCCTCAATTCTCGCTATTGCACCTACCACTGTTTGTCTCTGCATCACCCAAAGGTTGACTGGTAGAAAATGCCTATGGCATTAAGTCCGCCTCTGTATATTTGTATGCTTGAAATATTAAATAAATAAATAATATATAAACATCACGCCTATATTCCCGAAAGGGTTAGACAGAGGTATGTACAGTCACGAGCAAAAATATGCATACACTTAGCAAAAATTCAAAATGATTTTCTCGTGGCACAGCAAAAATTCGAAATAATTTTCTCGCGGAATAACGATTGCAATTTGACATAAGCCCTATGTAGTGAGGGACTGTGGGTTCCAAAATACCATATTCCTGTAACAACATACAATTACAATCAATACAGTATATGGAGAAAATAACTAAAAAAATGGATAATTGTAAACATATTAGTACTCGTGACTACCTATATATAGTACACCCACATTTCACCAGTTATGTTTAAGTCCCATGTAATAGGGGGCGAGCCTATTGCCATCAACCGGACACTAATCCTGACTCCAGGGGCGGGCTGCTACTAAGTCAAATAAACTGGTCAAATATAGGCTTATCACACTGGATGCGTTCTGCATCCCACGGTCCGGTCAACTTGAACATTTATGTTATGTTATGTTCGAGTTGACCGGACCGTTTAACGCATCCAGTGTGACAAATCCCTAAAATTATCAACTATGTACATTGAAAATCCACCTTGATCTACCACGCATCTTTCATGCTTTGGTCAAATACTCTCATTCGATCACAAGTAGGGGATATGGTTCACATTCGATGACGCATACTCCACAAGGAAATATTTAGATAAGATTATTAAGGCTTATTTTTTGACATGATAACGTCTTATAAATCGATGAACGCCGGCTGCACATACGAAAAAGTGTCACGTTCCGCCTGAACCGAGCGTGCAAGCGAGAGCGCGGAACAAGGGATAGAGAGGCACGATTGGCCTAAGCATTCGGCTTGTGACGTTATCACGTAAAATTATCGTCCGTAAACCGACTTTACAGACAACCAATGTTTTTTAATTAGGTGTGGGAGTTGAAACCTTCTAAATACAGATGAATATGTTTTTAATTCCCATTAGTGAGTGATCGTGCAAGAATTTAACCTGAACAAGGTTTGTATACACTTTCGTCTAATACTTTTGAAACAGACTATAAGAATTTCCACTGTTTAATCCTAAACGAGTACAATCAACGCATAATGATCCAGTTAAAATGAAAGGAACAAAGACGTTTAGTGTAATATCATGTTTTCGTGAAACATCCTATTAGGGAGGTATGAATACCTCCGCACGTTATTACGTCGTGTTGAAAACTGCCTAACTAATAGGAGCTTTCCGCTTAATTGTAGGCTGTTGTGAATAATGCTCTTCTACATTAGAGAGCAACGTTAAGGCTCCTGGCTGTGAATTCACTCGACAGAGTTTAGGTAAATTCTTGCGATGCTATGTTTGTGTGCACCGTTCACGCACACACGCCTAAACATCGAGCGTAGTGATCGCTTAAACAGTTTTGATCCTATAGACGGTATTTTGTTAGGTTACGTAGGTACGCTTATGAAATAAGTCTGGAATGTTTGTGTATATTCGTTTAGTAAATTTATAACAATTCTGTTTTATATGGAATTTTATACTTTTTGTATGGAAAACATGAAAAATTATTACCTACATGTTGAGTTTTATGGGTTTATGGATTTCATAAAGGGGGTCGAAATTTTCATTATTTTTGCGATAAGACACAATTTTCGAGATATAAGCAAAAGAACAGAAAAAAGATAAAGTACAGTTTTTGCAACTGAATGAGTTATTAATTTAGTGAATATGAAAAATTCGCTATTCTGAATTTGACTTTTTTCACCTAAAATTTTGATTGGTGCCGATTCTCTTATACACCGAACTAAACTATCACTAAAATTTCTTACTTTTGACTATGAGAATCTCAAAGCTATTGGTGCCGATTCCCTTGATCACAAACTAAACTAAATTTAAGTTCAGTGCATCTTTTTCTTACAATTTCATTAAGAAAAGGACAAAAGATAAATTTTAGTTTAGTCCTGTCAAATTAATCACCGCCTATCACTCTCCATACAAGTTTAGACGTGATTAAAAACTTGCCGACTAAAATTACGTCAATTAACGTCAAGCGCTGATTAATTTGACAGGACTAAACTAAAATTTATCTTCTGTCCTTTTCTTAATGAAATAGAAAGAAAAAGATGCACTTAAATTTAGTTTAGTTTGTGAACAAGGGAATCGGCACAATTATGCAAAATAAATTCTCTAAGTTTAAGAAAATTTTTGACACATCTAAATCAAATTTGACAATCGCGATTCCACACGTGATACCTAACCATGTGAATCTTTTTAGAGCGGAGGCGTGCACGCTCGACGTGTTTTATATGGAACTTTTCACTTTTTGTATGGAAAATAAGAAAAAATATTACCTACATGTAGAGTATAAGGGGTTTAAGGGTTTTATAAAGGGAGTCGAAATTTTCATTATTTTTGCGATTGGACACACCGTTTTCGAGATATAAGCAAAAGAAAAAAAAAGATTCAGTACTGTTTTTGCATGTGAAATCGAGGTGTTGGTGTGAATTTAAAGTTCATGACAATCAATTTTATTCCACACGTTTTTAATCGCGAAAAATAGTCAGATTCGGTTAGAAAATCTAAATTTTAAGTGAAAAACGTCAAATTCAGAATAGTAAAATTGCTATTTTCACTAAATGAAAATCTCAGTTTCATCTTAGTGCTGTCAAACTAAAATCTAGTTAAGTTGTGTCACTTTAGTCTATTTCAGAATGGGAAATCGTCGTTTGACAGGAATAAAACAAAATTTTGGTGATTTTTAGTCTAGTTTAGAGGCATTTGTGACAAGAGAATCGGCACCATGTCTAACTAAATCTGACTATTTTTAATCGCGATTAAAAAGGTGCGGAATAAAATTAGTTATCTTGAACTAAAATTCACACCAACACCTCGCTTCAGGTGCAAAAAACAGTACTGTATCTTTTTTTTTTCTTTTGCATATATCTCGAAAATGGTGCGTCCAATCGCAAAAATAATGAGAATTTCGATCCCCTTTATAAACCCCTTAAACCCCTGACACTCTACATGTAGGTAATATTTTTTCTTATTTTCCTTACAAAAAGTAAAAATTCTATATAAAACGTCAAGGCTGCCCCCTGTGCGCCTTCAGCTCTAAAAAAAATTCACAGGGCAGGGCAAACAAGTACCACGTGGACTCGCGATTGTCAAATATAATTTTAGTGTGTCAAAATATATTTAAATTTAGAAAATTTTTGTTGCAGAATAGCTTCAAGATTTTCATAGCCAAAAGTAAGGAATTTTAGTGATAGTTTAGTAAGTTTAGTTCGGTATACAAGAGAATCGGCACCATATTGCCATCTTAGTGCTGTCAAAATAAAATATATTCTATAATTATTTCACGATGGGAAATCATCGTTTGACAGGAATGAACGAAACTTTGGTGATTTTTAGTCTAGTTTTGAGGCATTAATTTGTGACAAAAGAATTGGCACCAGTATCCATAAAAAGACACCCATGACAAAAAATCTGAATAGTGTCACAGCCGCCATCTTGGATTTATATTTTGACCTCACTATCAGCTTTAGCATCCTCGAAAACTATGAAAACGATACCCATGACGAAATATTTTTAAATGTTCGCAGCCGCCATCTTGGATCTTTATTTTGACTTAAAGTAGTCTTCAGTCAAAGTCAAATCATTTATTTCAAATAGGCCCATGTATGGCACTTACACTTACACTTACACAGTAGCGTTAAAGAAACTTCGTTCCAAAAATACTTCACTTATTGCTACAACAGCATATAGGCGCGGGCATATCGGTGACGCGAACCCATAACTTTTTCCCCTACCAAAAATCACTCAAAACTATGAAATCTAAAGTCAAAATATAACTAGTGAACCCAGCAGGCAGATGTTGTCCTGCGACAACAGCGCCACGCGAGTCCAACTATAGTTATGAACCATCCAAGTTACACAAAAAGAATTAAAAAAAAACATCTAAATCAGTCAAGCCGTTTAGGATAAGAAGAATTACGAACACACGTACACCGGTATTTTATTTATTGCCAGGCATGCAAAATTTTAATGTTCTTCAAAAACAAGCAAAGTACTTTAAAATAAAATGCGGATCAAAATGTGGTAGTCGACGTACAATTTCTGGAATATGTTAACATCGGACACGTACGTGCGTGTGTCATGCTGCGACGCAAAGTGATACGTCCTCACGCTGGGAAGGCCCGTTCGCTACTGACGGAATAGATTTTCCGCGATCGTGTATATAGTTCACTTTGCCATTTATTTACGTAATGAAGTAATTGTTTATTTATAAAATAAAATTTAGATTCTATTAAACAATTAACTTAAAATTAATATATAATTTTTTAAATTTCTTAAAAGTGTTTCTAAGTATTAGAAAAAAATATTTATTTGGCTTGAAGTTTTGAGAAAGTTACGTTATTTCAACATTTTTTTTCTGCTATATTTTGTATGAAAGTTGAAAAAAGTGGTTCCCTATGTACAAGTAGACCATATAATGATGTTGATGATATTTTTTAATTTTCAACATCAAAAGCAGTTTCTTCTAACGAAACGATCAAACGTCAGTCTAGCGTCATTTTTTGGAAAACTTGTTGCGAATTTTAGTGATTTCCCACGAATCCTTAATTTATTTCTAAAATCCCTTTCCCCTATGTACAAGACGAAGAATTGGACTTTTCAAATCACAAATAATTTTGTTTAAATTCTCGTCCCCTTTCTCACAACGAATAAACAAAATTGATCAAAATCAGTGATTTCGTGCGGTGCGGCAGCACGGAGCCTTAAGTCAAAGTCATTTTGCTTTAAATGCGGTAACACAAATCTGCCTAGCCTTTTCCCAAGGGTTGGATTCCAATCTAACTGGGTGCAGTTGAATTCCAGTATTTTTCATGGAGCGACTACCTATCTAAGCTCCACAACCCAGTTACTGGTTAATACGATATCCCTTGGTAAGATTAGTTGTTACCCCGGGTCCACACTCTCGCGAATACTCCTATTGAAGGCCTTTACACGAGCTGCGGCAAGCGGAAGCTTCACGAGTGCTACCCTTTTTTTTACTAGGTCATCTCGCAATTGACCTATGAGGTCATGGCTGCTTAACCGGGCTTTCCTGTGGCTGCCTTAAGCTTCTACACTCAAAGCCTCCAGCCAGGAGCAAAAACTATTCAAAAATAAAACTAGGCGAACGCTCGCTAAGGGCACCCCCTGTGGGGTACGAACCTCGGCTTAGGGCGTCGCTGAGAGGAACACAGCAAGAAGGGACAGGCTGGATCAAACTTAGATTTTCATCTTGATTATTATGCGGGGTATTTAAGCCTACGCGCTCAGCTGCAAAAAAAAATTCTTGTGCGATGATACATTTCGCCATATAAATCGCGGGAATTCGCTGGAGAAGCACAGTATCGGTCGATGTGGAGACATTTGGGGGTATCCTAGGTCCAGCTTCTTCGACGTCTTTCGGCTAAAAGGATGATGATGGTCATTCCTTTTTCGCATAACTTTTTATAACCGTCAACTTGTGTTATTTGTATTTATTTATACTAACAAAGGTATTTTCTTTCTTTCTTGTGGTCAGAATACTTATTAGTCAATAGCGATAGCGAAGCTGACTGCTCACTGCAGGGACCGAAACGGTATGAATATGGGTATTTTTTTGGGCTGGCTACAACATTTATATTTTTACAGGTATTTTTAAAGGTTACCTTAAAGCGACGATAACCGACTTTTAATGATTTATACTGAAGATCACGTCTAAACGAGTAGTGTTAATGATTTGGAAAAAATACCTATATGTTAAATTAGAACATTTTTTTAAACTTAATATGTGAATATTTTAGATTATGTTTATATTACACAGTCTAGTTAATTTGTAAAGTTATGTCTGAGAATCACGCTAAAACCATCAAGCGTATTTTTCCAAACCCTTCACCATTTTAAAGATAATTAAATTATTAATATTTTAGTATACGTTTTTTATTAAAATACCTTTTTTATGTATCTATAATAAGTTCATAATGCGTCTAATTTGAGACAGCGCTCTTTGATGTGCGAGTCTTATTACTGTCTGGACGTACGACGCGTTGCGTGAGCTCAGCACAGAACACGCGAGCTAACCACTCAAGGCCAATGGCATATATCGACGTCTTAAATTGAATACAACCAATATTAATGCCAGTTACCGAAATAAAAATTACCACTATCTTACACGTGCCGTCAGTCAAAGGGCGCGCATGATCTGTGTGTGTGTAACCGGTATTAAAACGGTAACCTAATAAATAGAGATAACATGTTTCTTCTTCTTGTTTACCCGGATCCCGGTAACCTTAGTCGTAGAAGTAACCAAAATTCTTCGATACCTGTACCGTAATTTATAAAGGTTTGCGGTCCCTGGTGCTCAGGGAACGCCGGACGAATTTAATCTTATTATTGCTGTTTGTGGAGGCGTGTGTTGGTTTCCATCCTCTTGACGTAATCCGAATGGGGTTGGTTTATTCTTTACGTATTCTCAATTAAGTATTCATTGGATTTTATATAACTAATGCTATAGGTTTCTAATATAATATGCAACTAAAAACTTAAAACATTGTCAGTCTGCACATTTTACGAAATAACACTACTTACCTACCTTGTCACCTTGCCAGACTCCGGGCTGCCACTGAGAAAATCCAGATGGAAAAACCCATTATCACTTTGCCCAACTCGGGAATCGATTGCAGCACCCTAATTGCGTAACCACGATCAATCACAATCTGTTTCATTTTGACAGTTCGACAAAACAAATTTTTTGAACATATGAAGCAAAGATTAGCAATTTCCTTCGAAATTATTCTCATTATGATTGATCGTGTGTTACGAAATTAGGGTGCACGACCTAATGCTCAGCAGTAGCGCTTGCGACCGCTAGACCAACGAGGCAGTTTAAGGTTGAACTAGTCGCGGGCTCGAACTCATTGGTGGGCTTGGTCAAAAAGCACGCTGTGTCACCTGGCATCGTATCCGACAGAGATAGTATCAGTGATGAGTAGTTAGACGCTAGTCTACATGCTTCGATCAACAATTGTTGATCGAAGTCTACATGCACAAACTCTAGTTCGCACGCACACAAACACCGTTCAGAACGGTTTTAGTAAAACGAGCTCGTAAAAAATTACGAAAAGTCCTTTGGAAGGTGAAGTTTTATGAAAAAACTACTGCATAAATCAATTACGAATAAAGTTTATTATAATCTTCGACAATTGAGCTTTGTCGGAACGAGCTTTGTTTTGGAGATTTTATACTTCTTTTATTACTTATTTACTCCCAAAGTTGCGTTAAAATAAGCAGGAAAAACGAATCTTTGTTGGCTCATAAATTTTTAATTTCTTTTTTTTTACTATTCTGCTTCTGTACAGACAAAATTAATAATAAGACAAAACGATTTCATGTTTTACTTTGGATGTACAATGTGTAACAGTGGAGTAAAACCCCCCCGAAATTTGTATGGAAAAAGTATCGGCTAGTTGCGCCTTAACTAAATAAATTGGTTATTATCCATGACAAATGTCTATCACCCTTTTTTTTTGGGTTGGTAATTTTCAAATAACTTCTCCCGCTCTGGACGGAGCGGGAGGGCGTGTCAGACTCTTACTGACTAAAACCCACTCGTGTTCCTTCGGTTGCCCTGTTGCCGGGGGCCACGATGTCCCTATCGGTTTTCTTCGAACCCCCGGCAGGCATTGGCCCTAGCGGACCCCGTCAATTCTGCTGACATCTCTTTGAGGCGCGCGTGGAACACAACGCGCCGTCGACCCGGGCTTGGTCCTTATCGGACGGCGAGCTACCCATTGCTCACCGTCCGCAAGCCCGCGCCTACGGTGGCCGGAAAACGGCTCGCGATTCCCGCCACGGGCGTCTCCGCCTGCGGCGGTTAGGGGCGTGAGGGCGCGAAATTTGCCTCTCCCTCACGCGTTCCGCCTCCTCCTTCGGGAGCATTACCGCTTCGCAGAAGGAGGTGACGGCCTGCCATTTCCTCTCGCTCCGTACCATGGCCTGAACCAGGGCCGGACGCAAGAGATCACCGCCGCCGATCGCCTCCACGAGGACTCGGCATTGCTCCGCCCAAGCCGGGCAGACCACCACCGTATGCTCCACCGTGTCCTCAGGCCGATCCACACAATGGTGACACCCGGGTGTTTCCTCCCGCCTTATCCTGAACAGGAACCTCCCGAAGCAGCCGTGTCCGGTGAGGACCTGCGTCAGGCGGAAGGTGAGGATGCCGTGGCGCCTCTCAAGCCACTCCTCAAAGAGCGGTCTTATCGCCGCAATTGTGGCGTGCCCAATGACTATCACCCTTGAGTTTCATTCAGTGTAGACAAAACAAATTACTTAGGCAGCTGTCCCACCACCGGCGAGGAAGCGACGAACTATCGGCAATTTTCTCGCTTAAGAAATGTACAATAAATATACACTCCGTGTAAACACAAGAGATGCATATATTAATAGTTGATCGCTGACTGTTCACACACCGGCGAGAACTCGCTCCACTAGTTTGTCGCTGAGCAACAAGAGCTATCAAAGATAATACTCGCTCAGCGATGCTCGCTTGGCGGTCAGAACTCACACCGAGAGACCAAACAGCGGTAATTTCGCCCCAAGCGAAAGTGGTGCGACTATTCGCCCGTCGCACTCGAACACTCGCTAATAGCCCAGCGACAAAACTATCGGAACTACACACTCGCTGCTCGCCAACTCGTTTTCAGTTGCTAGCTCTACTCGCCACTCGTTAATCGCCGGCGGTGCAACAACTGCCAACACCAGCGGTGGTCGCGTCATCATGTATAAAGTAACGGTTCATTCACTAACTAATGAGCGTACCGGTAGCTTTAAACAATGAGAGTAACAATGGCTCGGGTAATACTGTTTTGACATTGGATACATTGTTTCGATACTCAAATCAAATCAATATGCTCATAGCCTTTTCTCAAATGCGTTGGAGTCGGTGTTCCAATACACAATTGTGACGTTTAAATTACTGGCGACAAGTTTTATGGTAGCTAGATGGAAATCATTATCCGGCCGTCAACAGAATTCGCGTTCTTGACACTTGTCAGTCCCAAACTCTCAAACTCAAACTCAAAGCATTTATTTCAAATAAACCAATTACAGGTACTTTTGAATTGTCAAAGGGTCGGTCAGTCAGAAAAATGAAGCTAGTTGCCCATTCCAAAGCGTAGTAGGTACCTATGGAGAAGAACAGGCAAGAAACTCCACGGACACTCTTTTAAATCAAAATATTGTTACAAAATATTGGTTACATCATTCGTGTTGAATTTATACATGTGAGAACAATGTAGAAAGACGTGCACGTTAAAAGCGTCCGTAATAAAAATATAATAACAATTCAAAAATTTAAATAAATTAAAATAAAATAAACCGTGGCAGCTAAGAGATGACCAGTCCCTACTGACGGCGCCCGTTCACGAACATGACGCATGGATCAGCACCATTTAGCTCAACCATTTTGAAGGGAACTTAATGATCCAACACACACGCCACCATCAGCGAGACATTTGAGTGAGCATGACATACTCTCAGCTGCCAGAGCACATTCAAGTCAATGAAAGACGTACCCAGTAAATGGTAGCTTTATGGAATGTACAACATGGTCACAGTGCTCACACATGTGATATGCAATTATACAATACAAAGAGATTGAATTTATACAAGGAAAAGATAGTTTTACAATCTTCAGCAGCTGCAACAATATTTTCGAATGCTAATCAATTAGTTTATGCGCCCTTGTGGAGCTGGACCAGCGCTGAGCCAAGCATTTTTATCAGCGATGTAATCCCCCAACTTATAATATGCTTGGCAGCATAGTGTGCGTTTTATACATGATTTAAATTTCGTTTCGTTCAGTTGGAGTATGTGGGAAGGTATTTTATTATAACATTTTAAACAGCACCCCATGAAGGATGAGTCTACTTTAGCCAATCTGAAACCCGGTTGAACTAATTGGTCCCTATTTCTAGTCCTATAATTGTGTCTATCACCTCTTTTACTGAAAAGACTTAGATTTTTCCTTACGTACATGATGTTTTCATAGATATATTGACAAGGTACCGTCATGATGTTAATATCTTTAAACAAATCCCTTAGAGAATCGCGTCTGCGGAGACGATATATTGCTCTGATGGCTCTCTTCTGCAGAATAAAAATAGACTCGATATCTGCAGCCCGTCCCCATAGTAAAATACCGTAAGACATGATACTATGAAAGTAACTGAAATAGACTAGCCTCGCGGTATCTACGTCAGTAAATTGACGGATTTTTCTCACAGCATATGCTGCTGAACTTAGCCGTCCTGCTAGAGATGTTAAATGAGGACCCCATTGCAGCCTTGAATCGAGCGTGATCCCCAAGAAAACAGTTTTATCGACAAATTCTAGTTTCTCCTTATTCAATACTATGTCACAATCACTACTTTTAACATTTGGTAAAGCAAATCTTATGCATTTAGTTTTTTTCCCATTTAATACTAAATTATTAGCAGTGAACCAATTTTGAACCTGCAGTAGGGCGTTATTTACGTCGTCAAGATTTGATGCACGTCTATTTATCTTAAAAATTAAGGAAGTGTCGTCAGCAAATAACACCATTTGTGGTTGGTTTTTTAATAAATGGGGTAGATCATTAATATATACTAAAAAGAGGAAAGGACCCAATATCGAGCCTTGTGGAACGCCCATTTTTACTTTTAAACCGATTGAATGGACACCATTTACTTGAACCTGCTGCTGTCTATCATTTAAATAAGATTTTACTAAACTGAGCGCAAGTTTACCTAGTCCGTAATGCTCAAGTTTCAAGAGCAAGGTTTCATGACTCACGCAGTCAAATGCCTTGGAGAGGTCACAAAAGATTCCTATGGCATCTTGGGCCTCCTCCCACGCTGTAAATATGTGTTTTAATAAGGTGACACCAGCGTCAGTTGTACAACGTCCTTTGGTGAAACCATATTGCTGATCGTGCAAGATTTGGTTGGCGTTAAAATGATTAAGCATTTGATTGAGCATTACCTTTTCGAAAACCTTGCTGAATACCGGCAGCACAGATACTGGTCTATAATTGTTAGTGTCTTTACTGTCCCCAGATTTAAAAAGTGGTATAACTTTACTGTATTTCATTAAATCCGGGAAGACTCGTTGATCCACACACAAATTAAATATTAAAGCTAAGTACGGTGCTATAGTCTCGATTATGGATGTACAAACTTTGATAGATAATCCCCATAGATCTTCGGTCAATTTGATTTTAATTTGCCGAAAAGCTTTTATAACTATCATAGGGTTTATATGTTTAAATTGAAATTCAACCGGGCAGCCTGGAACGTTCGCTCTTAATAAATTAATTGAGACATCGGGTGAGGAATTTAAAGCTTCTGTCGTTTTAGATGGTATATTAGTAAAGAAATGTACAAATTCTTGCGCTACTTCTAAGTTAGAGCTAATGGCACCACGTGAAGTCTCCAATTTGTACTCAGTGTTTCGTACTTTGTTCCTATTAGTTTCATTATTTATAACTTTCCAAACTGTTTTTATTTTATTTTCTGCTGATTTAATCTTGTTGCTAATATACAGAGCTTTAGCTATCTTGCAAGTATTTCTAAAAATTTTGGAATATGTAGCAACATACTTGTTGAAAGTTTCAGTATTAATGTAAGGCTTAAGGCCATACAGCTCGAACAGTCTTTCCCTACTTATCCTAATACCTCTAGTTGCCCAGTCACTAAAAATAAAATTAGGGCAAATATTTTTTGTTCTCTTTTCAAAAGTTTTGTTGAATTCAGTGTGCACTGCTGAAAAGAAATCCTCATACAATTTATTTGCATCGTCCATATTAGGGCCCAGAGCATTTAACTTATTATTTAGGGTACTATTGAATCTATTTAATTTGCCAGTTGTTATTGGTCTAATTTGTATTTGCACTTTTTGAATAGGTGTTCTAAATTTAAAAGTTACCGTTTGTCCACTATGATCAGACGGTAAATAATTTACGATGGCTTTATCTAAATAATCACAACCGCAGAAGACATTATCGATACAAGTAGCAGAAGTTGAAGTTACTCTAGTTGGTTCTGTAAAAATATTTGATAAATTGAACGATTTAAAAAGGCTTAATATTCTACTGCTATTTGAATTATTTTCCAGAATATTTATATTAAAATCACCACAAATAATTGCGGCTTTGTTACTGGATGCAAGTTTCGCTAGGACATCTTCCATTATTGACTCAAATAAAGAAAAGTTCTGATAATTAGGGGGTCTGTATACGCACACTACAACATGCTTATCCAGCTCAACACAGGACAGTTCGATGCAATGTTCAACTGATAAACCAACTATGTCATTACGTTGCTTAAATTTTAAACAATTTTTTATCAAGATTAGAGAACCTCCACGCAGCATAGATTTACGGTTAAAACAACTGCCCACATTATAGTTCTCATAATTAATTAGCATTTGGTAATCCTTTAACCAATGTTCAGTAAAACAAACAATGTCAAACTTTGTTTTTTCTAAAAACATTTCGATTTCTAATAATTTGGAAGAAATACCTTGAATATTTTGATGAAATAATTTCAAGGCATTCTGCTGATCTCCTTTTTGATAGTTATTAATTTTGGAGCAAGAAGACACCTTGTTGTTGTTAGGTATAAGAATATTCTTACTGGTGCCTTCTGTTGTCTTACAAACTAGTTTAAATGACTATCCGGAGTTAACCCCAAGATTTCAGTGTCATCACCAGGCAGTGAGCTCATAGTGAGTGAGGGAGATGGAACCTCCTTCGTACAATTTGTAAAAATATTTATAGCATTTGAGCTACATTTATTCAAGTTCACCACCTTATTATTAGTATTGTTACTAACCACTGTGGTGTTAATAATACAAGACTGCGACATACTACTTATGTCTGAGTTTATAAAAAAAGCTAATAGCTGTGCTATTATGTGTCTAAAACTAACAGGCAGATACACAGTATCCCTAGTCGATTTTAAAGTTTCCACAAAACTGTTGGTGTCAAAAAATACAAACTTGTCACTATAATGACTAACTAAGAATTGCATATGCTTATTAAGCATATGAATATAATTGTTTTGTCTATTCGTCAATTTTTTAAAATATGGGAAAGCACACAATATTATTTTACTACAATTTAACTTTAACAATTCAGTTACACAGTCAGTGATTTCGTCTTTTTTAACCTTAGAACTATTACCTACAAATACAGTAATGTTGGTTTTAGGATTGTAAACATTTCCTGTTACTGATGCCATTATTCTTTTGTAGGTAGACCCTGGCATACAATAATTTTGAATAGAATAACACAGGTTGTTACTAATTAATTTACCTAAACCCCTTCCTATACTATCTGAGAACATAACTGAATGATAACAATCATGACTACTAAAAGATGGACAACTACCAATCTCAGGCTGTATCACTTGTGATAGATCTTGTACTACATCAGAAATATCTTGGTTGAGAATAAAACCTTGATTCAAACTCTCAGTCTGGGACGGGTCCTCCGTTGCCTCAGGCTGGACAGCAACAGGGTTTGAAACCTGACAAGTACACTGACACATAACTAACTCATTTGCAGCAAGAATATGTTCTTTAATTTGGTTCTGAGAACCCACATATTTAATGTAAAGGGAACTAAGTCTTCCCTCGAGTAACTGTATGTCAGACTGTAAGCGCTGTGTATCAATTTCATAGATTTTTTTGCTGTCTTCTAATTTAATTTGATGATTGTTTAATTTATTGAGTAATTCAACACGTTCTTTCCTCAGTGGAATATTTTTGGAAAAGTGTTTTTGTTGTTTTTTAATTTGATTACATTTTTTTATTATTCTATTCAGTTTTGCATATTTTTTAATTTTATTATGACTAACTTTATAACTATAATTCTGTTTCAGCAAGGAATCTTCAGTAAGGTCAATAGTTGTTAAGGAATGTGGGTTACAATTAGTATTTATTAATTCATTGTATAAGTGGTTAGTTTCTTTAACCCGAGTACATTCTTTTTCTTTCTCTAACCGGATAATATGACTATTGGCATGAATTAATTCATCTTCAAGGTCCCTAACTTTGCTTAAAGCCTCCTCATACAAATTACTACAGTTGTTGAAACCATCCGTGACCACCCTCAGTTGATCGCGTTCATCAACAACATTTACATATTGCTGATGTAGGTCTACTAGCTCCCGTTTAAGGCTTGAGTTTTTGTTGATTATCTTCTGAACTTCCTCCTCACTTTCGTCATTCTCTTGTAACAATTGTTTACATTGGGCTTGAGATGCTTCAAGATTTTGGAGGGCCGTTCTCAATTTAAGTTCCATATCCTGAGCAGTAGCCTTACGGGTCATCACAGGCATGGTTTCAGGATTTGTTACTGGAATTAGAATAAAGAAACGGTGAGAACAAGTAGACAGACAAATAAAGTAAAGGTAGAAATGAAAGGGAAAATGGGAGAATTTAGCGTTATTAGTGGAGAAATGAGGTAGGCTACTGAATTGGCTTAAAGAGCTATTATCAAAGCTATATTATTAAATTGAATGTAAACTTTTGATGCTTTTATTGCCTTTTATGATTTTACTTTTCTGTAAGTGGGTAGCTTGTAAAGTTAATATGTATTTGATATTAAAGTATAGCGATCATACAAAAATAACGATCATGAACGTTTATATTATTGTATATTTTATTAAAGATCAGATTAAGATTAACAGAATCTTGGCTAAGTTACGTTTTCTACTATGTAAACAATGCGACAAAAACCGAATGCAGAGTGCTAAATCAGCGAACTATTTATGTTAAAACTTAACTAGGACGTGTAACATAGGTAAAGCGACGATTGTGTGCTATTATAAAGTAAAAAGTAAAGCAATACTCCCCGTTTAAATCCGTAGTTCGATAGTCAGCTGTTGATATTTTTAGGTTACCGGTGTGTAACCAAACACTGTGTTTACTTCATATATTTACAGGAAAACAATAATCCTGAGTATTTATGCAATTATATTACGTTTACACATATAATTACACCATAATATTACTTAATTATTAATTAAAAATAATTTTAAACTACGGAACAAATATTTGACATATCACTCGAGCAGTCCCATACTAACAGACAGACTGCACGCGTAGTATGACAACCATAGAAACGGGTTTTCTACGGGTTTTGTCGACGGAAGAATAGACAAAATGACAGATAAACAATCACAATCTGTCATTTTGTCTATTCTTCCGTCGACAAAACCTGTTTCTATTGTGGTCATGCTAAGAAAAACCACCACCACCATTATTACTATAAAATCTACTGAAACTGTTTTTAGGCAACCATTTCTAGAATACCCTTTTTTTTTTTTTTTTTTGGTGGGAAATTATCAAATAACTTCTCCCGCTCTGGGCGGAGCGGGAGGGCGTGTCAGACTCTTACTGACTAAAACCCACCCGTGTTCCTTCAGTTGCCGTGTTGCCAGGGGGCCACGATTTCCCTATCGGTTTTCTTCGAACCCCCGGCAGGCATTGGCCCTAGCGGACCCCGTCAATTCTGCTGACATCTCTTTGAGGCGCGCGTGGAACACAACGCGCCGTCGACCCGGGCTTGGTCCTTATCGGACGGCGAGCTACCCATTGCTCACCGTCCGCAAGCCCGCGCCTACGGTGGCCGGAAATCCTCTCGTGACTCCCGACGCCCAGGGCGTCTCCTGCTGCGGCGGTTAGGGGCGCGAGGGCGCGAAATTTGCCTCTCCCTCACGCGCTCCGTCTCCTCCTTCGCGAGCATTACTGCTTCGCAGAACGAGGTGACGGCCTGCCATTTCCTCTCGCTCCGTAGCATGGCCCGAATCAGGGCCGGACGCGAGAGATCACCGCCGCCGATCGCTTCCACGAGGACACGGCGATGCTCTGCCCAAGCCGGGCAGACCTCCACCGTATGCTCCACCGTGTCCTCCGGGCGATCCACACAGTGATGACACCCGGGCGTTTCCTCCCGCTTTATCCTGAACAGGTACCTCCCGAAACAGCCGTGTCCGGTGAGCACCTGTGTCAGGCGGAAGGTGAGGACGCCGTGGCGCCTCTCTAGCCACTCCTCAAAGAGGGGTCTTATCGCCGCAATTGCGGCGTGCCCAGCGCTGGGTTGCGACAATCGCACTCTCCATTCCGCCATGAGATCCCGCCGGAGCTCTGTCCGCTGTGCCGCGACTTCTTGCGGCATCGGAGTTAAGCCCCGGCGTTTCTAGAATACCCTGAGATTGCGACAAACAATTCGTTATAGTAGACATAGAGATAACATCGCGAAGTGACGCGACAGCTGTCTAGCGAAAAGCAATTTGCGGCACGGCAGGGATTACCACAGATTCATGTAGATTTATTAGACTTACGCAGCAAATACGGAGTACCCGGAGTACACGGTCAAGGAGACCGAATATTTTTCTTGAAACTAGATCGTCTTACAGGAGTACCAGACTGAAACAAATCACTTTTGAAATATACTACTTAGTTACTTCGGTTTTTTTTTTTAACAGTACTTGTTTTTAATCTCTGAAAGTCCGGAAATACAATCAGAAGTTTAGGAAAAAATGTTAGGTAATTCACCAGCTATTCCATGTTCCGAATATTATAACGCAAGAATAACGCAAACCGTGATCTATACCCTTGAGACCCCAAAAAATACCATAAGATAATCTTAAAACCAAATAAACTGCTATCAATACTCGTAGCTGTCAAGCTTGGTGATTATTGCAATAGTCTATCGAGGCTTGTCGAAAAATATCGATGTTTCGATATATCGATATCAAATAACGAGTAGATATCTATCGGAAACATCCAAATCGACGTTTTAAAAAATGGTTCACATCATTAAAAAAATGCAAACCCCGCACCGCACGCCTCCCACTTCAAACTTGTCTTTGACAGTTGAGTCGACTTGTTCAATTGAGAACTTCTTCATTTTTAGAAGACGGTAAAACGCTACTACCCTTCTCTTACAAAATTTTGCCAATATATCGTTATTTTTCTGGAACTTATCGAAGCGAAATCAACACATTTAAAAAATATCATTACTTAGTATATCGACAATTTTGCCACTTCCGACCTCCCTACAATACTCTCTTGACTGTCCCTTCCAACCATTTGATTCGGAGTTTTGTTCACTCCGTGTCAGTTTTGCTCACTAACTAATCCACTTAACTATCACTCCATAGTTACGGCTATCACTCAAGATGCGGCATCAACAAGTTCGGTAATGAGTTTAAAGCACTTGATCCACTCAAATACGGAAGTTGGGAGTCAGTGTCCCGACCGTCACAAGTTAATACCACCGTGTTTAACTGATATTGTAAACGTACTGTTTAGTAAATGTTGCTTCGAAGCTGGATTATCTGTTATGAGTTTTGAACTAAATAGAGTTAAATATAGATAGTGTATCTATACAATGTCGCCCATCGGCATGTGACTGCCCGAATTTTTCTGAATATTCATGAAAAATTATCGAAAAATAAATTTCAATTTCGGGGTCTATCTTTAATATTTTTCATGTTATACAATTTTTTATGTTTTGAATAGCGTTTGCCATATCTCCGATGTTATTGGCTCGATTTGGATTCTGTTTATTATTTCTAAAAGCTTATGAGTTATTTTATCGGATTAACTAATTACATTAACATTTTTATTAAAATTTGTCAACCATGCAAAAATAATGGAGGTGATAACATTTTTATTCCAAAAAAAATCATATTTAAAAAAAAATTACACAAGTGTAAGAAGTTCATAAAATAATAGGGAGGGATTTTGTAAAAAAAAAAATAGAAAACAAAAAAAAAAATAAGATAGACCCCCCTTTTAAAGTTATTTTTCAATAATCTTTCATGAACATTCAGAAAAATGCGGGCGGTCACATGCCGATGGGCGACATTGTATAACAGATATGTAAATACTATCCCTCAATAGTCGACTTGATGTCATAGTTGGCATTAGTGGCAACTACCGTTCCTGTCACTAATGCCAACTGTTGCATAACACAGGTGTGAGCACTATGTACTAAAGAGTTACCATTTACCGGGTAATTTGTCTTGCATTGACTTGAATGTGCCCTGGCGGCTGTGAGTATGTCATGCTCACTCAAATTTTTCGCTGATGGTGGCGCGTGTGTTGGATCATAATTTAGCTCCCTTCAAAATGGTTGAGCTGAATGGTGCTAATCCATGCGTCATGTTCGTGAACGGGCGCCGTCAGTTGGGACTGGTCATCTCTTAGTTGCCATGGCTTATTTTTAATTTATTTTAATTTTTGAATTGTTTTTTGTTTTATCTTTTTATTACAGATGCTTCTAACGTGCACGTCTTTCTACATTGTTCTCACATGTATAATTTCAAAATAAATTATGTAACCAATATTTTGTAACAATTTTTTATTTAAAAGAGTGTCCGTGGAGTTTCTTGCCCGTTCTTCTCCATAGGTACCTACTACGCTTTAGAATGGGCAACTAGCTTCATATTTCTGACTGACCGATTCCTTGACAATTCAAAAGTGCCTTTAAATTGTTTAATTGAAATAAATGCTTTGAGTTTGAGTTTGTGACATCACGAATGGCGGGAAAAGGTTGAAAGTGAGGCAGTGCCTGTAAGATGATTACGAGGTGACTACGATCTCGATATTTTATGAATGGTCACCCGTCAACGGACTGACCTCGGCCAGCGTAGCTTAACCTTCCATAGACCCGTGCGGCTGTTATACTTTAGCCACGAGCTCTTCTTCTTTTATCAAAACTGTAATGGTGTTATTCTCTAAAAATCGTATTGAAATTCGCTCAGTGTCGAGGTATGTATTCGGTATGAGTTTACGAACAACTAGAAATAAGTTCGCTTTAGAATCATGTTGGTTAAATGAGTGAGGTTGGAAGCAAACTTTGCAGAATAACACTGCTAATAAATAATACTCTTCAAATATCAACAACCCGCCTAACGGCCGGTACACAACATGCCCTTCGGCTAACTGGCCTGAACAAATAATTAACATTAAAGGCTCGCGCACATTTGGGTGGGCCGCGCTGCATCGCAACGCATCGCAAATATCCTCCTACATCACTTTAATAACATAACATCACGCCTGTATTCCCCGAAGGGTTAGGCAGAGGTGCACCTATAGTACACCCACATTTCGCCAGTTATGTTTAAGTCCCATGTAATAGGGAGCGAGCCTATTGCCATCAATCGGGCACAAATCCAGACTCTCACTCACTCTCTCACTCTCACTTTAATACATTTTATATAAACCATCACATACTACAGGCAGGCCGCACCGGGTCGCGTAAATGCAACACAGACAACTATGGGACCACAACTATGCTGCCCCCGATAGAAAAAAAGACACATCTATTTTTTTTCCAGATTTGAGTTATATCATCATCATCATCAGCCTATAATGTTCCCACTGCTGGGACACAGGCCTCCTCTCTGTGAGAGGCAGTGGGCCGTAATCCACCACGTGGGTCCACTGCGGGTTGGTAGATGTCACATGTCTTCGAATTTTCGGTTCTAGGACATGCGGTTTCCTCATGATGTTTTCCTTCACCGTTTTGAGAGCAGTGGTGATGAAATAATTTACACAAAGTAAAGCGCCTGTCTGGGTTCGAAATTACGACCTACAACTCGTAAGTCGCGGCCGTTACCACTGGGCTACCACTGTTCAGAGTTATATACATTGCCGAAATCAGAAAAAAAAGGCGCATCTGCATATAACTCAAATCTGGAAAAAATGTTAGATGCGTCTTTTTTTCTATCGAGGGCAGTATGGGTATAGTCTGTACTACATTATCTTACGAGTGGTAACAATTTTTGTTAAAACAATGTACTTCGAAGCCGATCATTGCAGACAGTTTTCCAGTTTTCAAATGTCTGTGGTGTAATCGTGTTTGTAATAATAGGTACTTTATTCCGGACGCGACTATGTTTCAGAACAACTACTGTCTGTGTGTTACAACACACAGACAGTAGTTGTTTCCCGCCTTTGTATTTACGCCAACGGACCGCAGCGCAACGCACTGGTGGATCGCGCGGCAGGCGTATTCTTGCAGCCGCTGTTATACGATGCGATGCGGTCCTCCTGTAGTGTGCGATAGTTAATACAAAATGTACGAAAGTGATGAAGGAAGATTTTTGCAATGCGTTGCGTTGCGATGCAGCCCGCCCAAATTTGCGCAACCACTATGCACTGGACTGGACACAGTCCAAATTCTAATTCGTAATTTGAATCTATCTGAAACAATTCCGCTCCTAATGTCCTTAGGCGTATTTCTGCAATGCGTCGCGCTGCGGCCCGCCGCGACTATAATGTGCGCTTAACAAATATGTTTAAAAGGATAACATGGAGGTTTTAAGCACCCGCAGTAGACATTGTTAATAGTAATGCCTATGATTTTCAGAGGGCCATTTGCACCCCTTGAAGCAACAAAAAAAGCTGCACAGTCTAAACAGTGTTTAGAGGAAATTACTTATTTTGTTTTTTGATTTTATCGTCATGAAATATCGATACCCTTCAAGTCTGAGGAGATTCGCTTGCAAAATGAATTTGGCCCTGTATGAATTAATGTTCTAAATTCAAACACGCCAGTAAGTAAAAACGCCACAATAACATACCTGTACCGGCCATTTATTCAAAAAAAGAAGGTCAAATGTCATTCATAAACGAATTCTGATGACACACATTTAATTTAACACAAGCTACGGAAATTGAAATAGCACTCCTACGATCTTTGAAAGACCCTTAATAAAAAATAGAGAAGGAGATGGGACTCCCATTCACGTCAGAATTACTGAAGTATGTACATGACAACAATCATGACCGTGACACAACCACAGGAAATATTATTTGTTAGATTTTATAAGAAATTGTTACATTTATTTTAAAGAAAGAAAATTAAAGAAAATAGGTTTATTGGCGATAAAACATGACTCAAAGAAAAACACAAACACAAAAAGAGCAAGTTGGAGAAAACATGCAAAGGCCGAATGCCAATATTCAAGCAAAGGCTGAAATTAAAAAAGTCTTCTAATTAACAAAGAATAAGCATTACGGCTGGGTTATTTTTTATAACAAATTTACTTAACCAGGTTACTTTTTCCTGTAATTTTGTTAATTAAATGCCCTTCCTTTTTCCTTCTGCTTATAAACTGCAGAGAAACCTTCATTTTCTTAGAAAATTGCAACATTTTCTGTGTAACCGGCTATGGTATTTTTTTTTCTGTAGGTTTAATATTTCGTGATCGTGACCCTTAATATTAATGAAAGTCAAGACAAAATCTAATTCATTTCTAAATTAACGTGTCGTTAATCAAAGAAATCCTTTATAAAAACTAACAACCACACAAATAGTAGCTCTAAGTTAAAGTTTCATATAACGTCCCTTTCATCTTTACATTACTCAAAAAGATTAATGGAATATTACTTGAATTAAAGGTAAGTAATGGATCCATTAGGAGTGGCCGAAACAAATCTTTGAAATTATTCAGTTAAGTAGATACTTAGGATCGCATTACCACAAAGTATCTAATCTCGGCTATGATGGCAATAACCAATAAATTAAAAGTTGATTAAATTATTCAAGACTGCTTTTTTATTTTTTTATTGATTTATTATATAGTATTAAGGAATCACAAAAACCTCAATAGGTTTGTCCGAAGGTTGAAAAACTTTTAAGCAATCTTAATACTAACGAAATATATCATTTATGGTTGAAACATAGTTTATAAAAACATTGTAAGGTAGTTTGTAGTAAAAAAGTACAAAAATTACTACGGCCCGGTCAGGCACTCCGTCGATGCTAGTTACTAATTGAATGAAATAATGCTTAGGTTTTTAGAATGTAAATTTAAACCCCACCGCCGAATCTCTACGTTGACATCGTGGTGGGACTTGCGCGCTCCGAACTCTAGGCCTGTGCCGGTCGAGTTTACATTGCCGGAACAAGTCTGGGATGAGGAGCACAAGAAAGATACAAAAGCCTACAGGGCAGCATGTGGCGAGCTGTTGGACAGTAACGACTCCACACACCCTATCTCCCGGGAGAAGTCTTGTTCCTCACCTCTGGCTTGCCTTTATTGGCCGGCTGGAGTGAACACTGACGAGGAATAGAGCTCACACCTCTTTCTTGCCTTAATTAGCCGACTTGCAAGAGCAAACTTACTCGGAGGAAGGATGTATTCCAGTAAGTGTTCACAGAGATCTTAACCATCTTCCGGGCTCTGGGATTGTTCTGGAAGCCATGGAATACCTCTCCACTCCTCAAGCACCTCAGGACGTGTTGCCCCCTTGTCGCTACGTCACTATGTGCTAGCGACAGTTTCCAGGGGCCCATTTGAGTGTGCAAGTCACCCCCTGCCATTTTATCCGTGTACATATAAATCATTGATCAGGAAAGGGCCATAGTCCTTTCATAGTTCCAGGTCACCAGTCTACTTAAGCCACCCAAACCCATAGTCTTATTTCCATATCCTGCAATAGTCCTGCACCAACCTGGGGTTGTCCTTGGGTGCACCAGCATATTCCGAACAGGGATAATCGTCGGTTGGTGCCTCGTTTCATTAAACACGTCTAACGGGCCTCTGCGAGTTGACTTCGGCCCCTCGTACGCCTTCCAAAGGTCCGGGACCCGAGAAATATCAAAGATGTAAAAAATTATAATAAAAACATTTAAAAATGTATAATTTTGTTAGTACTTCACAAAAGTGTCGTGACGTTCAAAATGTTACACCTTTTTTCGACTTTTTGACCTCTCGATTGTTTCCTTCATCACAAGCTCTAATATTATGGGCACGCCGCAATTGCGGCGATAAGACCCCTCTTTGAGGAGTGGCTAGAGAGGCGCCACGGCGTCCTCACCTTCCGCCTGACACAGGTGCTCACCGGACATGGCTGTTTCGGGAGGTACCTGTTCAGGATAAAGCGGGAGGAAACGCCCGGGTGTCATCACTGTGTGGATCGCCCGGAGGACACGGTGGAGCATACGGTGGAGGTCTGCCCGGCTTGGGCAGAGCATCGCCGTGTCCTTGTGGAAGCGATCGGCGGCGGTGATCTCTCGCGTCCGGCCCTGATTCGGGCCATGCTACGGAGCGAGAGGAAATGGCAGGCCGTCACCTCGTTCTGCGAAGCAGTAATGCTCGCGAAGGAGGAGACGGAGCGCGTGAGGGAAAGGCAAATTTCGCGCCCTCGCGCCCCTAACCGCCGCAGCAGGAGACGCCCTGGGCGTCGGGAGTCACGAGAGGATTTCCGGCCACCGTAGGCGCGGGCTTGCGGACGGTGAGCAATGGGTAGCTCGCCGTCCGATAAGGACCAGGCCCGGGTCGACGGCGCGTTGTGTTCCACGCGCGCCTCAAAGAGATGTCAGCAGAATTGACGGGGTCCGCTAGGGCCAATGCCTGCCGGGGGTTCGAAGAAAACCGATAGGGAAATCGTGGCCCCCTGGCAACACGGCAACTGAAGGAACACGGGTGGGTTTTAGTCAGTAAGAGTCTGACACGCCCTCCCGCTCCGCCCAGAGCGGGAGAAGTTATTTGATAATTTCCCACCCAAAAAAAAAAAAAAAAAGCTCTAATATTATCATTTAGTTTATTTCTTTATACCCAAATCTGAATTATTGTTTATTAAGATTACCTTCGATTAGGGGTTTTCGATGAAGGGTCGTAATCTGTTAGATTTATGTCCCAAACACGTGTGACTCCGGATTTTTTATTTGTATGTCTATGATGTCTTGTTTATACCTATTTATACTTATTATTTTGGTTGACTTTTTTGCCGTAGTTGAGTTTTAGTTTTTATTATAGTTTGGGTACGTCTCTCTCATTATCATCAGCCATCCTATTTTAACTGTGGGCGTAGGTACTATGGGTAGTGTTGGTTAATGCGCAATAGAAAAACCGTTTGCAGTTCAGATCAAATTATAATTTGCGATCAAATTAGTAACACTGGAGCAATTCACACAATTATCAATAAATATTTTAGACGTAATTTTACAAAAAACTATTTTTTTTTTTACTTTCCTAAAATTCGAAATGAAAAGTAGAGTGTTTAACACAGATGAAAGTCATCAATTCCTTTCGACTCTTGTATAACAATCTACTATTTAACATCTATAAGAAAAACAAGTACCGTCCGGTCCTTGTTTTTAATACGCTGTCTTTCTAAGTTGAACAGACAGCTGTGCTACTGGGGAGTTTGTTGCGCCACTTCTTCTTCCCAGCTAAAGCACTAGGAAGTGGTGAAGGGTGGGCGTTTTGGGGGAATGTCTTATGTAATTTTGACGTTAGAAAAGTGCTGATTCTCAGCCTAGTTTGAATAAATGACTTTTGAATTTTGATTTTTTTTAAATTTTGTAGTATAATTTTATGGGGCGAGTTACGAAGTCTCGAGTGCAACGCACAATCACATTCCTTCTAAAGAGCATAGTGTCTCGCTTTCAGAAATTTAAACATCAGTTTCAATCTGCTGATAATTGTTCACCCATCGCTTCATATTTATATACCATTACATAAATTGATTCTGAAACATTAACTTGGTGTGAAATAAATAAATAAATTGACCAAAAAACTGTAATATACTTGAGCACCTCCAGACTCAACATAGATAAATGAAGTGTCAAGTGGCTACTTCAATCAGTCACAGTGTTGAATAATGTATCACTGCTCGCCCTCGAAAGGACACGGGTTGAAGGCTCGGCCGGTATTAATCACCTCTCATGTGACAATTAACGGACCACTCCTTATTTAGACGGTTTGGGCGTGACAGATTCATTAACAAAGCCCTACGTAACTATAGTTCAAGTTAACATTAACACAATAGTTTCAATGGAGTGAATACAATTGTTGAGAATTTTAGATTTATATAACACAAGCTAGCTGCGCCCCGCGGTTTCACCCGCGTAAGTCTCGATCCTGTGGGAATATAGGGATAAAAAGGATATTCTATGTGTTAATCCAGGTTATAAACTGTGTGCCAATTTTCATCCAAATTGGTCCAGCCGTTTGAGCGTAAAGAAGAGACAAACATACACACACACACTCAGAAACTTTTGCCTTTATAATATTAGTGTGATAACATCAAAATACAAAAAAAAAGTCTTTTATTCAAACCAGGCTGAGAATCAGCACTTTTCGAACGTCAAAATTACATAAGACAAGTCCCCCAAAAACGCCCACCCTTCACCACTTCCTACTGCTTTAGCTGGGAAGAAGTGGCGCAACAAACTCCCCAGCAGCACAGTTGTCTGTTCAAGTTAGAAAAAAAAATTGCCATCAACCGAACATAAATCCATATTCCGTGCTACTACTACTCCTGATAGAAAAACCAAATAACACTTTGCCCCACCTGTGTCCTAATTACGTAACCAGAATCTGAATCGTTTTGAAACAGATTGCTAATCCATCGCTTCATAAGATCGAAAAAAAAATCTGCTCAACAACGTAAATAACGCAATGAATGTTGTTGAACTGTCAAAATGAAACAGATTAGTCGTAATCGTTTACGAAAATATATTACGTAATTAGATAGCTGGGAATAGAACATTTTTTTTTTATTGGCAACATAAATTAAATTGAACTAGACCACACTGGGCACTCTGGGCAGTCGACACGACTACCAATCTTGCTGTCTGACTAATCTTGTCTCCACAATGGTCTCATACAATTTCCTTTCAACTATCATTAACGAGACACAATAGAATTTTAATTTTTATCCACCTCAATGAGGCATCGTAACAGATAATGAGTTATACGAGATAAATAAGTTAAAGTAAGTACCTAAGAAAAAAATAAAGACTGTTGTACATTAAGCATTAGCTTTTGAGAAAAGTAATTGAAAATGAAGCCTTAGAAAATATAAATAAAAAAACCGACCAAGTGCGAGTCGGACTCGCGCACGAAGGATTTCGTACCATTATCTACAAAAATGGCAAAAAAATAATGTTTTTTGTATGGGAGTCCCCTTAAATATTTATTTTATTCTGTTTTTAGTATTTTTTGTTATAGCGGCAACAGAAATACATCATCTGTGAAAATTTCAACTGTCTAACTATCACGGTTCATAAGATACAGCCTGGTGACAGACGGACAAACAGACAGATGGACGGACAGCGAAATCTTAGTAATAAGGTCCCGTTTTACCCTTTGGGTACGGAACCCTAAAAACAAATGACACAATAAAAACCGGCTCCAATTATTTTCAACTACAAATCGAAAACATAAAAGTTAAAAAAACAGGATTGACATATAAAGTAAGATTAAAAGATTAACTTTATTGCCGCCTAAAGTAATTTAATCTATGTTTACTTTGCCTTAATCCCATGGTTTTATGGTGATTCAAGTACGTACATTATAGTTGTAGATAGGCTAACGTGTACATTAACGATGTAAATGGATTTATTTGAATTGGGTTCCACGTGTAAAAATGTTTCTCAAAAAGATTTATTAACATATAAATTGGTTGCTCTATATTGACCTAGTAAATGAAGAATGGGAAAAAATACACCTACTGAAATAAATACAAAATAATACGTACCTACTAGATTTCAAAAAGGGCCTGTTTTCATTCGAAACCATTGAAGAACATGAGACCAAAATAGTAGTGTTTAATAATAAAAGAAGTGCTACGGAAAACTTGTTTTCGTAGCACTGTCGTAGCTCGTAGCCACCGCGTAGGCAACGTGAAATAAAATGTGTAATTTCGTACTACTTAGCTTGATTGATTATAACTTAAATAAATATAAAAAAAGCCTTATATTTCTCTAAGTTTTTTACAATACCTACTGATTACTAATTATTAAATTTTGAAATAGTTTTCATTTGAGAACCCCTGAGATGAAGGCCTCTTCCAAAGATTGCCAGCCATACACACGATCTCGTCCTCCCAGCGAGTGTGTGATCTTCCTCGTTTACGTTTGCCGACCGATCCCTTCCAAGAAGTCATCTTTATGGCCCATCTATTATCATGGAGTTTTACAACATGACCTGCCCATTTCCACTTAACTTAGAGTGCATGTGTAAGGGCATCGATTACTTTTGATGTGTATCGAATACGGTAGTTGCCTTAAAAAAAAGAAATTCTATTTAGTCTGTCTTTCAGATAATAAAAAAATATTAGGCACGTATTTTTTGCTTAACATATAAATCAAAAATAACTTAGAAAACACGCATTAAAGTTGGGGAGTTGGGGCTCGCTACGTCACAACGCAGTATTAAATCTAGCAAGGCGTGACGTCATGCTACATTTTAACTCATGTATCGCCGTAATCTTTTGATTACGTCAAAAAAAAAATACGTGTTCAATATTTTTTAATAATCTACATTTTTTGGACACAGGCCTATTTTTGGGTGACGAACTCAATGCTGTTTTTTCATGTGTTAAACATACTGCGTTTCATTCCCCTTTGGCATGTAGGTAGTAATTTTTTTCTTGAAGGATTCCAAGTTTCGCATGCGTATGGAGGAGGTTTAAGTCCATTACTTTACCATTATTACTTATCGTAGGTTAAATAACAAAAACTCGCGCCGTCATTTTACTTTATTATTACTTACAAGTACTGAAAAACAAGTTATAAGCCATGACGGAAAAATACAAAAGTTGAGACAAGAACCAATTTAAATTAATGCTTGCAACATTAATCTTTATTATCTTTGACAGATACATCAATGTTTAATTATGAGATTTTATGAGTTGAGTAGAAAGTTTTTAATAACTAATGTAGGTACTTAAAATGAAGAGCACTAAGCACTAACTTTTCGAGTTATGTTCCTACACAAGGACAGATATGCTGTAAAACGAACATTAATATCGTTAATCACCTTTGTTTGCCAGAAAACTGAAGAGCTTTTTATATCATATGTGAATGTTAAATGTGCTCTTTGCTCAGCAGTCATTTGTTTTCGACACTGACGGGATTTTTGCTGAAACAACTCTAACATTGAACATTAACGTCGAACTCAAATTACTCATTCTGGACATTCTCACTATCGTAATTACTAGGCCTATCAATATAATGTGCACTTGTATAGATAGCCGAGTGGGGTACGAGGGTGTGTCTACAATGAGTGTAAAATATAGGTATAGTGATTCTCAATGGAGAGATGTGCAAACATATCGATGATTCTCGATTGTTTACCTCATATTAAAAATTCGTATCCGATTGTCAGATTCGAAATAGGCCAAAAGTAGTTATCTATTATTGTTTGCTATTCTGTCCACTAGAAAAAATAAAAACTCGATAATTGAATTGAACTGGTCGCACCACGCCGAAAAATTACAAAAAATATCGATCATTTGAGACAATAACGCGAGGCGTACACCTAGTCCGTCATCGGCCGAACTATGCTCGTACGTCGTCGGGCAGACTCGGCCGATCGAACCAATGTACAGTACAAATATGTTCTTAATGTCTCTCGGCAAACCTCGTGTTTCGTCAGTCGTCGGATTTCTATCAGTTGCCCTTTGCACTTGGTGCAGACCGGACGCTCTCAATCGACTTGGATATATAGAGTTGTTAATACTCTTTTAACTTAATGTAATTTATGTTAGAAATGGTAGGAAAGCTGCTAAAGTCGCAGGCACGACAGATAAGAATATGGTTTTACAGCTCTATATAGTTTACACGAAAATCAAAAAAAAATAACAATATGACTTAGTTCTGAATTTGAATTATTACACAAGTTAAACCTAATAATTGATGGACATGGAAATTAGCATTCGTTTGTATTCGGAAATGTGATGATTCCGGAGTTTAAGAAAATAAATACTGTAAAAGAAAGTGAGTGCGTACCTTCACCTTGTTTTCGGACGTCATCAGACGATGAGGATTGAGGTAGTAGACGCACTCTCACATTCTTTGCATGAGGCCGGGCTATAAAGTTCGATGCAGTCAGTTCCTGCGTCACGGATCTAAAGATTTACGATACTGTAATACCGTTCGAAGGCTTTTATCAGGTACGCTGTCCAATATACAATACCTATTATAATATAAAATAAATCGTTGACATTTTTCCTGTACAATAATAATTACTTTTTTATTTATTTCTCACCAGAATATTCTCATAAAATAGTAACTAAGAATCTTATTGTCCGGTCATGGGCTCAAAGAAAAACATTGTGGGAGACTGGAGCCTAAGCTAAGCCAAAACTTGTGTTTCAGGCCCCAAGTACATAATTATGGTCTCCTATAAACTAAAACTAGACAATAATCTATATTTGACTTATAGGAAGGAGTGTTCGTGTGGCGTGAGTGGGTTTGTGAGTGTGTGGGGGGTGTGTGTGTGTGAGTATGTTGGGTGTGTGGGTGTATGAGCGTGTGAGTGTGGGTGATGGAGAAGTTGGTGTGTGTTAATAACAAACAACGCATGGTTTAAATTTTTCATGTTTAACAGACTTGTTAGTAACTAAAATACGACTGAATGTAAAAGTCGTCCTAGTTTGAAATATCACAAACAGTTTTCTTTCATTACCATTTCATTAAAAAGAGTTTAAAACCCTGCATTTTCTATTGCTTCAATACAAAGCTATGGAAACTGTACAATAAAACACAATACCTTCATTCAAGTAGTTTAAAACCGCATAAAATCTTAATAGCAATACCGAACTCCTTTAAAAACTTAAGTACAATGAGTACAATCAAAGGCATTAGCAGCTAAAGGTCGTCGTTGAGCGGAATCGAAAACTGGAAAGGTTTCAAAAGGACGGAAAGTGCGGGCGGCTATGCAAAGCGCAGGAAATGGCTGACTCGAGTCGAAGCCACCACAAAAATAAGATCAGAGTCATTTTCTCTTTAGAGAACGTGCAAGCTGTGACGTCATGTTCTCTAGCTTATAATTGCGTGTTTTTCTTGCTGGAGATATACTCTTTTATTTTTGCTGCAACGGAAAATAGATTACTTTTTCACATGACGTAATCCTTTATTTAAAAAATATAAACTATTTTTTTAATTAAATTCATTCATATTTTTCTAAAACTTATCCGAAGACGAATACGGTGACTGGACAAGAAAAACATAGTGTCAAGTTGATGGATATTAGATCTTAGCTTCTGGCCGCGACTTTGTCTGTGTGGACTTCAGAATTGGGTCCAAAAGTATCCTGTGTTAATCCAAGTTATAAACTATCTGTAAACATATCCATAGAAACAAACAAACTTATTCACATTTATTAAAATGTTAGTACGAAACCCTCTCCTCTCGCCTCTTAAAAAAATTGCAAACGTAATTGTTCAATCAATTATTATTTATATCATGCATTTTTATTGTACGCATATAAGGCTACTTATCTGTCATTTCCAATCACGGCTACCCCAATCCGACATTAAGGCCCTTTCCTCATTGGTCGGTACGGTATCGTTTCGGTACTACTTATGTTTCTTCATTGATCGGAATGATCGGTAAGCACTCTGTACCGAAACGGTACCGCACTGCTTTTTAGAATTCGAAATTCAAATGAATTCAATTGCTACGAGAGCCCATGACCAAAAATTTTGCCTTATCGTTTTACGAACAAAACCGTATAAAATCGATAGATTTGGTTATTCTGAAATTTAAAAAATCCTTAGTTTAGAAATTTTCCGCGTCACGTCTGAACTGACCGCATTTTTTAGTATGTAAAAAAAGAACTACCGAACTGTTTCATAGCAATCTGTCTGATTTTCAGAACGTAGTTGAACGATGGATTTTGAATACCAAAAACACAATTTTCAGAAACCAGTAGCATCACACGTACCTAGGACACCATTTGAGAAAATTAAAAATGAGGCAAAAATACAATCCATAGCAACTACGAGTATTAGCAACCCGTCTGAAAATCTTGTTTTCATTTTAACATTGGTCAGTTTATACGAATACATTTTTCAGAAGAAAATGTGAGCATCTTATGTGTTGAAACCATTTTGAACGTGTTGAAAATTTTTAGCGATCGGTAATGCTGGGGCTACATTGTCGCATTATCGCGAACCTTACTTCGTTCACTTTCTCTCGCAAACCGCTCGACGTCTCGCTGAGCAACAGAGAGCGCACGAAGTAAAGTTCGCGATAACGCGACAATGTAGCCCCAGCATAATAAAGCATTCTGTCTGAAAACTGTTGGACATAATGAAAAATGTTGACCACATGTAGATAAAAATTATATTAGACTATAGTGTCTCACGTTACTAATCAGACAACTTTTCGATAGTCAGAAATTATTAATAAATCATATTGCGGCGTCTTTACGTACGATTAATAAAAAGATTACCCGAAACCATCGAACTAAAATTATGTAAATGTTTTTATTTTTTTATAAATTGGACAAAAGGAAACTGGGATAGCGTTTGAAAAATTACGTTTATTGAAAAAAATTCATCGTTTTTAATCATTGTTGGACTCATCATCGGTGTCGTGAGGGATAGGAGCGTAACAAGCAACGTGCGTTTGTCGGGCGGCTGTGAAACGTTCTTTTGGTTTTTGGAATTATAGGTGACATTAAAAATGTCTAAAAACAGGTTTTTAGTAACCCCAGTAACTAAACAAGAGATTTAAAAAAATATTGAACCAGGTTGCTATGAGACAGATCGGTTAAATTTTTTAGCATTTTTGAAATTGCGCTAGGGCCACATTTGACATGCAAAATGTCTGAAAACAAACTTTTTAGTAATAAAATTAGGAAATCTATGTATGTACATATTGTGATGAAACCATCTGCTATATTTTTTTTTGACATAACGGAAATACATTCCCATAAAACGAATGTTTCTGACCCACACTGCCCACCAAGTCGAGTTCAGAATCATCAAAACTAAAGATTTTATACTGTTGTGGCCGTAAAACGATGTGACAATGTTTTGGTCGTGGGCTCTCGTACAATATAATTTACTAGTTTTTGCCAGCGGCTTCGCCCGCGTGCATGCCGTAAATTATCCCACGGGAACATACTACCGGGATAAATAGTATCATATGTACCCTGTATCCCCCCCTCCCTGCATCCTGTGTGTACTGTGTGTGTGTCTATGTCTGTGTGTATTTTATATGTGTTGTCCTGTGTGTCCAGGTCAAGGTCAACCCATGTGCCAAATTTCATCCAAATACATTCAACTGTTTTAGCGTGAAAGACGAACAAACATACAAACTCACTTTCGCATTTATAATTTTAAATATTTATGGCGCTCGGTAAGCTTTCGGTATCGATGCAATAAAACGCGTGACGTCACGCGGTACCGAAACGATCCCGCACCGTAGACGTATCCATCAGTGAGGAAAGGGCCCAAGTTTGTTTTTTTTTTAGGTTATAGATCATCACACGATCAGTCACTCTCAGAGACAATCAACTACTTACATAATGAAATAACGGAGTGATGGATAGCTTTATATTCTAACAAAATTATTTTTTAATACACAGAAAAAGTCGCTTGTGATAATTGTAGGCAAATAGGAGCTTCATACGAGAAACTGCATTTAAATACTAGAACTGAAACTTAACAACTAATTAATCGGATTATGCAGTGTCACGTAACAAAGTAGATGTGAGCCGCGCTTTCCCTCGTTAAAATAAATTAAGTAAATTATAATATTCGTAACTGGTAACATTTCTAGGAAACCACACATGGGTACAATAAAAGCAGCAATAATTTCCCCGTCTTTCATAAATCGATTTCCAAGATGGCGATGTATTTTTTATCTCACAATCATCACGGATCACAAGTTTAATACACACACCATACGAATCGAGATACATTAATAAAACCTTACCTTACATATAATTTTATTCGTAGGCCGTTTTCGGTAATGGGAGAAATATATCGGCATGTCCAGTCCAGCATGTTCTATCCATTAATCAAAAGTTTGTGAACGGTGAACAGTTCAGGCCTTTGACGAAGATCGGAATGTCCATTACACACATGCATCACGGCGTTCAGCCATATTTGGAACGTTTTACATATGTCTAGATCCCTAGTGGGACGTGAGAAGCTATAAACGACTGGACTGAAGCATACCTGAAATCACTTGAACGATTTGAAACGTACGAAAAATGCACGAGTACACATGGACAATCAACTACACATGGAAACTTCGGTATCTGCAGTAATAATTCTTTTGGTTAGGTATACACCAAGAAAATCAAAGAAATAACTATGCAGGGTTATGAACTTATGATGTAACCACTAATGTGTAACAATATTAAGATATAAAAGAGTGTCCATGGTGTTTCTTGCCCTTTCTTCTCCATAGGAACCTACTAGGTACGGTTTGGAATGGGCAACTATAGCTTCGTCTTTCTGACTGGCCATCTCTTTGACAATTCAAACGAGCCTGTTATTGGTAAAATTGAAATAAATGCTTTAAGTTTGAGTTATAAATAAATATGCATCAAACAATGAATCTCTTTTCGAAACGACAACGCCCACTGTTTATATAGACCGAGCCATTACTTAATTGACAGCTGCCTGCTCTTTGTGACTTACCTACCAACATTTCAGGAAACATCCACTCGTGAATAACTTGATATTTTACCTCACACAATGGAGCCGTCACAAACATTATATTCTCTGACAGCGCCTGCATTTTAATTTCCTAGCCCACATCTTCCATCAAGCAACACTTATGCTCGTTTTCACCAAAACTAAGGGACACCTAAATGAATGGCTAAATAAAATCGCACTGTTGAATTTTCAATGCTCGGCTTGGCGCTGAGAGTTGAAAATCCGCCAGTGCAATAATTATAATAGTAGATTGTCAAAAGGAATCAATTCCCATACGAGGTCTTTAGAAGCCCAAGCGCAGCGAGGGCGGTTATAGTCCGAGTAGGAATTGATGACTTTCACCCGTGTTGAACACTCTACTTTTCACTTCGAATTTAAGGAAAGTAATGTTTTTAGTTTTTCTAAAATATTTATTGATAATGAGTATGATCATGAGTATTCTAGTACCTATTAGTCTTTTTAAAATTTTCAATATGGAACACACCGCGGCACCACCGCGGGCCGTCCCGCTTATAGGTATTTTTTTTTTAAATCACACTGGCTGTTTATAAATTGACAAGACTGCAGATTTTTTTTATCGATATTTTTCTATGAGTGTAGTATTACACTGTCATATCTATGATCAAAGATACAATTAAATTGTAAAATAGACATCATGGGTAATTTGTGAGCTTCGTAGATAGGTAGTTAATGATAGTGTAATATCCCCCTTAGTAAAAAAAATCGTAGCCAACTAAGTACCTAACCAAATTTAGTTCTATTTTTTAAATTCATTCCCGCCCTAGAGAGGGAAGCAATTACTATGAGTCTTTCCCGCCCCAGGATGGGAAGCAGCATCTTCCACCCGCTACTTAGATCAAACAAACACTACTTTCCGAGTATGAGAAATTAAAATAATATTAACTTGCAATCTACCTAACTTATTCAACTTAGGTTTTAACGTCATATAGAATCTTAATAACAAGACTAAGTGCTTGTTTAACTCCACAAACGGAATTGTTCCACAAAGGGATTTTGTATGTTAGCATCTGTATCGGAAGTGCATTTATGTGCAACTCGACGGAGCACTTTTGTCATACGGCTGCATAGCTCAACGATTTACTACTTTAGTCTTTCAAAGGAACAGTTTTGAGTTACAAGTACCAATTCTCTTTGTCTTTAAATTGTAACGTAAAGTTTTCCGCTGAAGCTTCTTTGTGTATTGCGAACAAGTTGAATTTCAATACTTTAATTTTAATACTTACTTACTCTTGCCTTTTTGTATGCACGTGTTTCTGTGACAAATAAACCTATTTTTCTTTCTTTCTTTCTTTTACTGCATTTCAATGATGCTAACGTAATGCGGTCTTTATACTGGACTTAATTATTCCGTTTTTTTAATTAAACTCTTACTTATGTAAGTATATCTACAGCTTAATGAATGTTGTTCGGTTCGTGTTTCGCTCCGTTGATGTTTGCCATGTTTATTTTTATTTACTTTCATTAAGTCGCACCAATGAACACTCGACTTTATTATAAAAACATTGGCTGAACAACAAAAGCTATTAATATTCAGAAACAATTGGAAAATGTTTATTTTGTTTTTGAAATGCAAATAAGTTGATTGTGAACATTGATGGCGGTTTAACGAGTATATTAAAGTTTATCATTAATACGCTTTGTGATCTGTTAATTATTTAATTAAAGTTCTTACCAGCAATTTGTATAGTCAATTGCAAATACTTCAATTGAATTTCTCTTACCTACGTCAACCCTAAAACCAAATAAAAAAAACCAAGACATAGAGCTGTCAATAGTGACGTGAAGCCTGTTTCGTAAACATGTGTGCACTTAGTGAGGTGTAGTTTGATTGCAATTCTATTGTAAATGATTGTAAATGTGTGCGTGTATACACAGACCGGAGGTGTAGTTTCGGCATTGTTCACTTTATTGTTCGCAGCACTCTGTCATAGTATAAAGAGAGGAAGTACGCTATCTTCATACAGACGCACCGCGCGCGGCTTGTATGTGTGCGCGGCTTGTATTTATGCGTCGCCGCACGCACACTTAACAAAATCTCGGCTGTTTTAGAGTGCGCCAGTCGGGGCTAACGCCGCACAAGGTTTGCGCGTCGCGGCTTTTCAGCACTGCTAAATGTATAAAAAAAACCGGCAAGTGCGTGTCGGACCACGCACAATGAAGGGTTCCGTAGTTGGGATGAATTTATCCCAAAAACAAACTTAACTTTGTAGTTGATAAATATGTTCTCCCATACAAAATGTATGGGAAAACGTGTTTTTGCAACTGCAAAGTTAAGTTGGTCGATTATTACTCGTTAACTTGTAAATCCTACTTAGCTGTGATAGTTTTCCTTTTAAATTCGTTATATAAACTACTACTGTGATTTTTTTCACATACCCAAAACCAACCATTTAACTAGCAGGGGGAAATATTAAGCTTTAAAGTGCTAATTTTTGTTAGAGTCAAGTGTCCCCCACTTGACTCTAACAAAAACCGGCCAAGTGCGTGTCGGACTACGCACAATGAAGGGTTCCGTAGTTGAGATGAATTTATTTATCCCAAGAACAAATTTAACATTTATTCCAACTGCAAATCGTCACTCGGCATCCAATACCGCGAAAGTGTAATTTTTTTTTTTTTTAATTGCATGGTCACTTATTTGAACGTGTAGAATGAAAAATCTGATTTTCTTAAAAAAATTCACATTCGCGGTATTAATATAATAATAATAAAAATCTAACTTTAAACGAGCAATTCTTGTCTATCTTTATATATATAATTCTTCTGTGAGTGTGTATGTCACTGAACTTCTCTCAAACGACTGGACCGATTTTGATGAAATTTTTTGTGTGTGTTCAAGGGGATCTGGGAATGGTTTAGATTCACAATCGGACCCGATAGGTGGCGGTATTCGGTCAGGACAACGTCTGTCAGGTCCGCTAGTATTATATAATCTGAATCTGTGAAACGGCTCCAAGAATTTTTATGAAATTTAGTATGCAGGGGGTTTCGGGAGCGATAAATCGATCTAGCTAGGTTTCATTTTTAGAAAACGACGTTCAAAAAAAAAAAAACAGTCTTCCAGATATTTTTTTATTCAAGTAACAAGGACTCATTGTGTTAGTAAACTTATGAACTTTAGCTTATTTTACCAGGTCACTCAGAAAGTTTTGCGACTAACAGTTTTTGTCTATGGGATACTGGCTGGCGCTCAGAAGCACCATATCGTCTCCAAAGCTAATATTTACACAAATACCATCTATATAGTGTGAGTCTTCATAATGTGCACATATCGAAATGAGGGGAATCTATGCTTAATTTTATCGACGGAAAAAATTGTCAATTTTTTTTTGTATTTCTTTTTTTGAATTTTAAAAAAAAAATATTCTCAGATTTTTACCAAAAAAACATGTTTATTTTCAAATGAGGGTAGTTTTTTTTTCTCAATTTTTATTGTATGTGGACGCCTACTTACTTTCAATCATTATGGAGTTTGTTTCATCGCGATAGCTGATTCAGTATAAAAGTTATACAGTTTTGTTACAATTTTTTTTTAATTCCATAAAAGGTATAAAAAAATATTTACGTTTTTTAAAATATTTTTTCTGTCGTTAAAATTAAGCATAGATTCCTCATTTCGATATGTGCACATTATGAAGAATCACACTGTATAGCAACCCACTCTGGTGCTGCTGAGCTCGCCAATTCTGCTTCACCCCGCATGCCAACCTGTATGGCCTTGAAAAGTTCCAGCCCATCGTACACTATTGATCTGGTTACTATAGGTACCAATATTTAAAATGTTTTTAAGCTCCATTGGCAACCTATCCTTTTCCATCTTTCTCCACAATACGTCATAAGCAACCAGATCAAAAGTCTTGAATAAGTCGAGGAAGGTAGCATAAATCGGCGTCCCACGCTGTGTATAAGTATAGTATGTGACAGTATGCTTAAGACACAACACTGCACTTTCTGTTGACAAACCACGCCGAAACCCGAATTGGTTGTCATGAACATTTACAGTTTTATTTATTTGTGTATTAAGCAGACTGTCAAACACTTTTGATATTTTGTTGTTGATATTATAATAGCTAGAGAGATGAGCCCATTGGATGCCGAGCAACGAAATGTAAGTTTGCGCGCACAATATTGAGAGATTTACCATGTTATTTTAAGACCATGGACTTCTTATAGGTTTTCCTGTAATCTATAAGTAAAGAGCCATACTATGTATTTTTTTCAAAATTTTTGATCCAGTAGTTTCGGAAATAAGGGGGGGGGAATGGTCAATTTTCATTGAATTTCTTAAATATCTTTAAAAGTGTTTATTTTAAAATAATATAAAAAATATATTTAAAATCCTCATAACAAGTCCTTTTATTTGATATGTCACACGGTACTGTTAGTAAAACTTTTTTTTTAAATTTTCTTGTTTGTCCCCCAAAAGTGACCCCTATATTCAAAATTCATTTATTTACGTTACACATTCGTGTTTGGGTCACAGAAATACATATGTGTACCAAATTTCAACTTAATCGGTCCATTAGATTCGGAGTAAATTGGCTGTGACAGACGGACAGACAGACAGACAGACAGACACACGAGTGATCCTATAAGGGTTCCGTTTTTTCCTTTTGAGGTACGGAACCCTAAAAATTAGCACTTTAAAGCTTAATATTTCGCAAACCGATCCCTGAATCCAAAAATGGTTTTCACAACTAGTTTTTGAAGGACCTTTCCAATGATACCCCACATCATGGGATAAATTTTTTTTTAAAAAAAACATCACCACTTTACGTGTATGGGAGGTACCCTAAAAGAAAATGTTTTTCATAATTTTGTTTTACCACTTTGTCGGCGTAATTAATATGTATACCTATACCAAATTACAGCTTTCTAGTACAAAGGGTCTCGGAGCTAGACCGCGGACAGACAGACAGACAGACGGACATGACGAAACTATAAGGGTTCCTTGTTTACTACGGAACCCTAAAAATAGAACTTCCCGGTCCTTGCCAATTTATAGGTACTGAATTAAAATTTAGCTAAAAGTGACAACCCTGGGACAGGCAAGTATGGTAGGCAATTATATCGTGGATTGAGCCGGAGATAGCCTACTAGAACTCTTTATACTATGACTCTGTCTTGGTTTTTTATTTGGTCTGAGCGTTAAACATTATTTTGACAAATATGCCTAGTGAATTTTTCAACCAAAAGTCATCGTAGACCTTGATAGTTCGAAGGTCAAAAAAGGTTTTGACGATGTAACCGTGACTTGCCATCCTGCAGACTGTAGTCAATCAGAGAAGTGAGTCTCGTTTGACAGCCCCCGCGGATCTAAGTATTCTATAAAAAAATCATCGTGAAAACTTAAGGTACCATTCCGTACCCGATCGCACGAAGCAACTGTAGGCGACATGTCACCGAGACTCGACTGGTTTCTATGAATTTCTATGAAATACCTTCCGTAGCTAGCGACACGTCATTGGCAGCCACGGGCGAGTGACAGGCGATACGTGCAGCCCGACCGCAGACCAGTAGTGCCGCCAACGCTCGAGCGATAGTTACTTTTTCTATCTTCTATATACCGACTGGAATACGGGCAGTTGCCGCCTGCAGGTGGGTTGGGAATCATGACTGCAGCGACATGATGCCGCGACACGTCGCCTGCAGTTGCCTCCTGCGGTCGGGTACGGAATGGTACCTTTAGGTGAAGTGAGCTGTCATTAGTGTCAATCGCTGTGGAATGACAGCTCACTACACCTAAGTTTTCACGGTGAGATTTATAAAGAATAGATTGGCAGATCGTGAGACGTTGTTAAGTAACACCTTACTAAAGAAGCATAATTATTAGTCTTATATCGATGCTTTTAAACACATCTATCTATTCCCGTTATACACCGTGACATTTTAGTCGTCTTACAAAAGCATCATGTATCCAACGACTACTAAACATACCTACATAAAAAAGATGTAACAATTTTTAATTGCTCCTAGAGGTATTTTATGTTGGGTAAATTGAGTGGCCCTTTGTAAGACGACTAAAATGTCACGGTGTATACCGAATGATTTTTTCAAGTTCATACATTTTGGTCAAGTAGGTATTGAACTTTTGTATAAACAGCTGATTTTTTTTTCGTGATTTCAGAGTTGCTCCCATAGTAAAAGTTGTTTACATTCATGGGTAGAACACCCTGTAAAAATTTCGAGACGGTAAAAAAATCACCCAGTATAATGTTTTTTTAAATGAATGTTTAGTAGTCATTGGATACATGAAGTGGGCTGCGTTTGTAAGACAACAAAAATGTCGCAGTGTATATTTGCCCAGATAAGGTATTTATTATATGGTGTGTTCAAACACACAGTATGGGTACTATGTATAGGCAGTGGTGTGGTGTGTAAGATTTGCCTTTTAATGCATTTAAAACTAAAGTAAAATCCAACCTTTGTTCAAAGGCATACTATTGTATCAACGATTACTTAAATGATAAGAATAGTTGGTCGCTGTGATTAACTCAAGACAATGTTTATGTTCTTTCTCCAGAATTAGCTTACCTACTGTCAGTTTATATGAGTTTTTATTTTTAATTTTATTTTATTGTTGACATAATCTACTCATTACAATGTTTTTGTTATGAGTTGTATTGCAATTTGTGGTTAGCTAGCGACCTCGACAATTGATCATATTATTTTTTGCCTGAGCAACCAGCAGCAAGTTCGTCATGCTCCCTTAGATGTCACTGCTTGTGGTAGCGTCGGGGGTCGGGTTGCCTCCTTCCCTCAAATATGGCGAGGGGGGTAATGGCTGATCTTTGAGTTATGCTCGTGGACGGGTGCTGCTTGGTCGTCTTGCAGATCATGGTTTAGTTATTGTTACTAGTAATTAACTGTTCATTTACCTCGATGGTCCTAGTTTATCATTTATAACTGCCAATTACAGCTTTATGTAAGCGGGCACGCCCTTTATGTCTGGAGGCTTTTATATAGATATTTAGTTCTTTTTACGTTTAGTTTTTTTTTTTAAATATTGCTTGAGTATAGTTCTCGATGTTTTTGGCTGGTATATTGGCGTGTGCTAGCTGGCATATGGCCTATAATTTATCATTTGAATTATGTTTTGTGTTGCATAATGTAAGTTTTTTTGCATACTATTGTATAGAATCATTTTTCTAACTTGAACAGACAGCTGTGCTGCTGGGGAGTTTGTTGCGCCACTTCTTCTTCCCAGCTAAAGGCACTAGGAAGTGGTGAAGGGTGGGCGTTTTTCGTCTTATGTAATTTTGACGTTCGAAAAGTGCTGATTCTCAGCCTAGTTTGAATAAATGACTTTTGAATTTGAATGAAATTTTGTGAAAGGATCGTGGGTAAGGTAAATATATGCTGATCTCGCATTGTACAGGATTTCCGTACAATGCGAGGTCAGCTTATACTGGAAATGTATAGCTTGATGTGTAGCCGTGTGTACCACACTTCTGTAATAACGAATTACGAAATATCCTCAAAGTACCTAATACAACATTAAAATTGAAACAAAAAAATCTCATTAAATATGTATAAAGGCAAATTATTGTGTATTTATTAAACTCCAAATCAGAACACTCATATTTCCGAGATTGCCGTATATCTCAAAATTACAAGATCCTGTGAGCTTGACAAACGTCTTGTCATAAATTGAGCTAAAATTAAAGCGGGTAAGAAATTACCATCGTCGCGATATCTCCGTCGCCGGCGAAATTGCTGTCAACTTGAAGACGCATTGTAAACAAAGAAAAATAAGCATTCATTCTATTTTCTTGACGCAAATAACGTCAACGGATGATGTGTAATCGGTGTAATTATAGGTAGGTAATACATAGTTACAGTCCTTTCACATTTAATGTATCTCTGATTTTTAAAATGCAAAATACCAGGCAGGTACCTATACCTGCCCTCGAAGCATCCTAAGCCGACGTACGCACGGACGTAATAAATTCGCGGCGGGATTTTATCGCGCACTGGATTATCAACTCTCGGAGTTAAGCCGAGCGTTGAGAAACCAACGCGCGGGGACCCTCTCCTCTCTGAGAGTTAAAAAAACACACTGTTGGATTTTCAATTCTCGGCGCTAAGCAGAGCGTTGAAAATCAAGTACTTAGGTACACGAAAAAAAATCGCCGCGATTTTATTACGTCCGTGCGAACGTGGACTAACAGTCAATAAATGGCAGTTGAACTGATACGCAACTAAACACTACCTAATACTTGTTTTCTGAATATCGATACCTACTGTTCATAACTGTTTTACTAGTTCTAAACTACTATTTTACTAGTACTACACTGTACAATTTTTTTAAACTGGTACTCGAAAATATTCCCAAACAGTCTAGTCTATTACTATATTTTACTGGTCTTTGTATCGCACCACGGAGGCTGTACTAAAAACGGATCACCTTTGTAACCAGAGTACAAGTCCACCTAGCTATTATTCTACAAAAACAGACAATTCCCTGCACCACACAATATTGGACCACACCACAATATTGGAAATTTTTCGTACCCATCCATACATGTCCTATGCACTACAAAGCATATCCTAAGCTTTTGAAAGCTTTCAAGCTTCAACTTGACAAAGGAAAACAATCGTATTCGATACTTTTTATAATCGGAATAAAATTGTTTGATAATAATTTGTATATTCACTGTAGTCAGGTACCTACCCTATTTCTATATTTAATACCTAAATAAAAAAATAAAAAACCTTGTCTACAGTATTTTTATTCGGCCAAAGGCAACAGAAACTACATTAGCATGATACCAGCATACATTTACATGGTTTACCTTTCTCGAACGTGCGTGAATCCGACCAAACTTAATTGAACACTGCGTATATTTTGTAAACAACCTGCGCCACGTCGCCGAAAGTCTCCCTGTTCATAACGAAAACATCAGCCGCAGTTAAACACAGAGGGCGCTGCGATAGGCAGAGCATCAGGAGGACGACCTTCGTTTGTTTTGTCTCCATTAGCTCCCAACCACAGCCGTAAACAGATGCAGACATTTGCAGCCCCGCGGATATGAGCATCTCTCCTCCGAAGCAGTACAAAAACAATGGCGTGATACCCGTCACTCCCGTCAGTATCGTGTTCCTCACATCCCACGCGTTCATCGTCTGCAGAGTCGTCACCAGAACTATCGTCATACACAGGAAATGAGCCCCAAATATCACTTTATACAACTCGCGTATCTTGCCGTGGTAATGCATCAGAAACTGATGGTGCTTTACGCAAAATATTAGTAATTCATCGATGGATTCGTTTTCTGTATTTTCAGAATTGTTCTGCGACTGTTCGTTCTTGATCAAGATTGCATGTACCTCGTCGAGAGCTTCTGTGATAGCGCGGAAGTGCCCCAGTTCGTGGCAGATGAGGTTGACGAAGAGTACAATGTAGCCGGTCTGATTAATGGCGGAGAACGCGGTCGCGACACACGTCAGGACAAATGTTATTTCGAAAAATGGTGTTTCGTATTTTGGACTTAAACCTGCAAAGGACGGGAATGTTGTTACTTTGATTTATTGCGACACTGCTACGATTTATCTTGTATCAAAAACATATTTGTAAAATTCAAATCTTTGTATAGGTAATTTTTAAACAAACTAGGTCTGATTTATACCTGTTTTAAAGGTCGTTACGAGCGAATAAAAGTCTTTTGGAACATTTTATATGTGCGTTATTGTACAGATAGGTGAGATAGCATCTAAAAAGGGCCTTTGTATTTAAAGCATTAAAACCACTTTCCTTACCATAGGTTTCACCAGGCGTAGTGGGCAAATACCTATCATTCCCAAAAACAGTGAAGAGGAAAGGCATCAACAAGTAGGTAACATGAGTGACAGCTTGGTTCGCGACCACCAGCCAAGAGAAGTAGCGCGCTCGCTGTAAGGTACTCAGCATCTTCCTTTTTGATGCTGTTCCATCTGGTATTGAATCCAATCCGTGGCGGCTCAGCTCAAACACTATCCTTAAACGAGCCCTTTGAAAGTAAAAGAAATAATTTAATCAGCAACAAAAATTAATCTAGAGTCTAGACAAACATATTCTAATTTGTATAGGTAGGTACCTCGCAGTCCACATGAAAAAGAATTTAGTCAGAGGCACAGAAGATGCGCTGATACAGTTCATAGCTTTGAAGGTCTCGATTTTATCAGGGAAGACCTGGACCAGGTAGATGAGCTGACTCAACTGTCCCACGTATATAAACGATCCAGCGTATAACAATGTAACGATCACCGAAAACAGTGTTGTACCTAAAATACAAGATTTAAATGAAACAGATTTAAAAACCGAAGTATGTTTATTTCCCTCCCGGAAACATTGTGCTGTGTGCACTCACCTACCACATAAAAACCTACATAATAAATATTAATAAGTAAGAAGTACGCACTACAAAATATTTTGTTCTTACTGGTTGTTTTCATCCAGAAAAAAAATATAAATGCCACAACGATGCCATTTAGTCATAAAAAAAGAAAGTAAAAATTTATGGCATATTCTAAATAATTACAACAAAAAAGAGGTCGCACTACGTTCCAGAAAAATTCTAACTCAAGCAAAAAAAAATATAGTAAGGTTAAATGAAGACTTAAAAGCATTTTAATCCAATAGAAAAAAGCTGCGGCATATTAATTTTTCAGTTTACTTTGTTCAACAGATCATTTCAGATAGGTAATCGACTCCATAAAAGATTACTCTGCAAAAAAATTACATTAGACAAATTTAAAACCAAAACCTTACTACGGTTATTATCGCCAAAAACGTTAAGAATCCCAACGAATTTTTGGATGGAGCTGATCATCGCTTTCGCAGCCTCAATGGGATCCTCCACGTAGGAAATCCTCTCCAAATATCTTCGTAATTTATCTTTTAGAACGTTCATTGTTACAATAGTCGAAACCGTACTGTGAATAAAACTAAACTTTATAGTGTTTATATCTCCAATTAACACCCAATTACGAGAAAACCATTTGTCTCAATTTTGTAAGTATAATTTTCAAAATTGTTCTCGGTATTATTTTAACATCGATAGTTACATTCTGTTAAACGGTATTTAGATGATTGTTAAAATTTAAAATAAAATGTCAAATGTTAACAATCATCTAAATACCGTTTAACAGAATGTAATTAAAATACACGAACGAGTAGATACAAAATATAAGGGTCACAGAATTGAAATTGAAATTAAATGTCAAATTATAAGGGTCACAGAATTAAAAAATAAAAACATTTCTTTGTATGAGTTGTATTGTAATCTGCGGTTAGATAGCGACCTCGGCATTTTGATCCTTCCTTTTTAGGGTTCCGTAGTAAACAAGGAACCCTTATAGTTTCGTCATGTCCGTCTGTCTGTCTGTCTGTCTGTCCGCGGTCTAGCTCCGAGACCCTTAGTACTAGAAAACTATAATTTGGCATAGGTATATATTTTAATTACGCCGACAAAGTAGTAAAATAAAATTATGAAAAACATTTTTTTTTAGGGTACCTCTCATACACGTAAAGTGGTGATGTTATTTTTTTTTCTTTTATTAACCCATAGTGGGGGTATCATTGGAAAGGTCCTTTAAAAACATTGTGAGTTTGTCAAAACTATTTTTGGATTCAGGGATCCGTTCACGAAATATTAAGCTTTAAACTGCTAATTTTTGTTAGAGTCAAGTGTCCCCCTCCCCTGCCGGCTAAATGGTTGGTTTTGGGTGTGTGAAAAAAATCACAACAGTAGTTTATATAACGAAATTAAAAGGAAAACTATCACAGCTAAGTAGGCTCTACAAGTTAACGAGTAATAATCGACCAACTTAACTTTGCAGTTGCAAAAACATGTTTTCCCATACATTCCGTATGGGAGACATTATCAACTATAAAGTTAAGTTTGTTTTTGTGATAAATTCATCCCAACTACGGAACCCTTCATTGTGCGTGGTCCGACACGCACTTGGCCGGTTTTTTTACAATGTTTGTCACTGCTTGCGGTAGCGTTGGGGGTCGGGTTACCTCTTTCCCTCAAATATGGCGAGGAAAGGTAATGGCTGACTTTGGGACTGGGACTGTCACCAACGAAAAAGACGCCGTTTATGTTACTATTTTCGTAATGTAATTTTGGCTTTATGCTCGTGAACGAGGGATGCTACTTGTGGTGACTGGTCGTCTTGCTGACCATAGTTTTGTTATTGTTAGATATTATCTAGTAATTAACCGTTTATTGATTTTACTACGATAGTCCTAGTATATCATTTGTGACGTCGATTTACAACTATCCGTATGAACATCATCCAGCATTGCACATGTATGCGGGCACACCCTTTATGCTTTATTTAGTTCTGCTTGCGTTTTTATTTCTGCTTGAGTACCTATAGTTTTCAATGTTTTTGTTGGTATATTATATTGGCATGTTAAATGTTTCGTAATGTTAATTTACTTTGCATACTATTGTTTAGAATCAAGTTGTTATAATTTAACAGCCAGCTGGGCAGCTAGGGAGTTTGCTGCGCCACTTCTTTGCACCTAAAGCAATAGGAAGTGGTGAAGGGCGGGCGTTTTGGGAAACTTTTGATTTTGATTTTGACACGAAGCAGAAGAACTATAATTGTGAGTCTAGTGCACTTAATTGCACATATACTTACAAAGTAAACGTGTTGGTCTATAATTTGTTTCAAAAAAACTTCGTGAAATGATTTTCCAACATCGATGATGATTGATAACACCCGTGTTCGTAGTAATCGACCATTCGTGTTGACAATTGAAAACCTCATATCTCTCTTCTCATCTACCACCAGCACAGAACCAAAAACTCCGTAAATACTCCTTTACCATGGAACACAAGCTTCCCCGAAACATGGCTCTATTCGGCATTCATTTCCTAAATGGGTGAACAACATGTGATTGATTCTGCAGTACATTTGTTACCTCTGCCGGCGGTGGTGGGTGCGGTGTCTAAATTAATCACTCAATTTAGCGAAGTGCTCGCTCCACATTCATTGGGGTCAGGTAGAGGTATAGTTCGGTAATAGCAGGATTTGTTGAGACAATAGGCTGGTTTTGTTAATCCTGACAGTGGTAATGGTCTGGATGTGTTACCTACTTACTACTACACCATGAGAACTTGACAACTAGGTCGGTCGTGGAAAAAATATGTTCATAGCTGATGTTTTGGCTTTTAGGAAGGGAAGTAGTACCTCTTAGTTAAAAATTCATATCTATCGGTTCAGTGGGGTTTCAGCCGTGAAAGTTTAGGCAAAATTACTTTTATTACTTTAATATTAAGTACCTATGGACATTAATATATTAATAGTTATAAGTATGGATTTCAACAAAAACATCTACGGCTATATTTTTTTAGGACTTGTTGCCCAGAAGAGTTTTAGAATAAACAATGTCATTTGTTTCAATGTTTAGCTGGCCTTTGTCATTTTTAGGGTTCCGTATCAAAATGGTAAAAAAGGAACCCTTATGGTGCGACTCAGTCTGTCTGTCCGTCTGTCTGTCACAGCTGGATATCTCAAGAACTACTAATGCTATCAACTTGAAATTTGGAGTAGTTTTAGATGACGTTTGCCCAACTATTTTGCAAATAGGAAAGAAATAAAAATGCTTTTTTCACCTCAGCACCTCAAACAAGTAGGTTTTGCTGTGTATAGACAGTGAGCAAAATTCGATTTTGCTGCGAGCGTGAGACAAAGTAACATTTTAATTATTCTTTTAAAATTCCGAGAACAGTACTGGGTCTACTCGCAAAATTCGAAAGATTTAAACTTCACTTTGTTCTGTCACTTTCACTTCGATACGAAAAAAACGAGAGATATAAACAAGTCGATTCGAAGTTCGATTTTTAAATTCCATACTTAGACCCAAAAAAGAAACAATCAAAACATTCGGAAACACATATAACCGTTAAATTGCAAATCATCTGTTAAGGTTTTAAGTAAATTATTATATGTTTTTCTAAATAGTCGAATTATATATTTTTATCAAATAAAGATAATGTTGAAGAAATAAATAAGAAGTTTATTATATATCTACATAATTATTTATTGTTTTAACAATCTTTAATATTTTGGCAGAATACCGCGGGTGCAGTTTCAGAACGCATCTTTAAAGAAATAGCGGGATTTTATTATTTTATTGTTTTTATCTTTTGAGCTAGCCACAAAGTTCGATACACGTTGGTTATAATATAAAAATAATAATGAAGAAATATGAGTAAGTCCAGTGACGAAGTCTGCTATTTACCACCGGAAGAATTAAAGCAGCATGTAAAAAAATGCAGAACTAAGTTTCCTGCCTGAAAAGTCTCGCGAAAAATATCCGAGCCATGGAGACTTACAATACAAAGGGTGCAAACACTTTTTCGGAGACTGTACTGTTATCGTACTTCGTTGAATTATCACAAACAAGGCTACCATTTACAATGTGGAGTATTTACTCAATGTTGAAAGCCACAATAAAGACAAAAGATGTCGTCGTGTACCTACATTGAAACCTATCCCAAACTTATTGTATTTTTGAAAAGAATGTCAGTGCAATAATTTTACTTCTAACTTTAAATTTTTGATATACTTTGTTTTACAAATATACGTCATGTGGTTAAATGTTTACCATGTTATATTTTTTTACCTTTAGATACTACGAATAATAAATTTTGATAATATTAATATGTTCTCGAATAATAATGTTTGTGAAAAGTTGTATGTGTTACACGAGACCAAAGTTATTTGCATCTCGTGTCTTTGAATCCTTTGCTACGCTCAGGATTCTAACTTAGAATCACTCGCTACGCTCGTGATTCAATTATGGAATCCTTCGCTTACTCGGGATTCAAAATCAACACTCGCAGCAAAAACCTACTTTGCTCTCTTGTTGCACAAATAACTATTTTTTTGCAACTGCGACTGAACGTGTGTCTTAAAAATTCGAAGTGGGGCTAATATCTGTATAATATCATATGAAAGAACGCTATTTGCACATTCTCAAACATTTTTTTAGGCTGCATAGTTTTCGACTTGTGACGAAAAATGTAAAAAAAAACCGTTTCCTTATCTCCAAAGTTTGCATAGAGAAAAGAAAAATCTGAAATTATTCTGTGATAGAAATTTATGTAAAGATTACAGGAAAAATAAAACAATGTCTCTAGATTACATGATTCTGATCCCCCCTGCGATTAAATTTTTCGTCGGTTATTTTTTTTAAATCTGCTGTTCCATTGCATACATTTTGATCGCATACCACTCAAGTAGGTACCTATTGCACTTTTCTATGAAACAGCAGATATTTTTTAAAATAACCGACAAAAAGTTTCAACGCAGGGGAACCCCCCTGCGTTGAAACTTTTTGTCGAATCGTTTACTGAATCCATGGTAACAGTTTTCGCGTCGATGTATGCCACCCTGCATAGTTCATTAGTTCTAAGTACTGGTAAAAGGAAATCCGTTTTCATTTATCACTTCCACAAAAAGAATAAAAATCAATTTTGTATAAAGAAGTTCTGCTCCACGGCGTGTCTAGTTTCTATAGAAAAGGCTTTAATTTCCGTTCGGGAACGAGCGGTAGGTAATGGAATGAATCGGGAGAGGTAATTACTCCTGCAACTGTTACCTACGTATTGTGGCCTGAAGTGAAATAGGTACTGTCTCCGTGTGCCGTATTAATGTGGCGAGCATTCCTGTTGTGGTGTTGTGAACTCTTGTGGGTACCTACCTACCTAATTTGTTCAGGATTTCTATTAAATTAATCTTTGTTGTCGTCACCTACTTGCTTAATCTTTTGGTTCAACCAGAGGCACTGATTCTGACACCTAACTTTATCTATGGTGTGTTCTACAATATTATTTAGGCATTTCCGTAAATTGGGAACCCTGCGAAAAATAGACACCATTTCGATTCAAAATTAAAATAGCTGAGACATTAATCTCGCCACAAATAAAACGAGCACGCTCGTAACGGCTTCGTCAAGCTTACACTTTGATCCCTAGACAAACAACCTTGATACTTTTTACTTACACGGCGTCCATTTTAGGGTTCTAAATACGAATTGCTAGCTTTACCACGCGATCATAAAACTATTACGTAGGTAGGTATTATGCAACACAGGAAATCGGAAGAATTCGTCGTAGATATATGATTCTTTTGCCATTCTGTCGCAGGTCCAGAATATTGGCACGTTTTTGGCACTTGATAGTGGGTTTTCTTTCTTGGTCAAATGTAGCATCGCCTCTAACTTCAGAGTCGTCGATAGGTTGCCTTAAGGTAAGTGCATATGGAGAAAGAGGCTGAACTGCCCAATAAAGGGGTGCGTGCACGTGCAGCACGAATTTTTTTGGCAGTTTTAAACAAGGCATGTACCTATATTTCATTATGAGGCAGTCGGAGGTCCTAAAATTCAGTGCGGCCGACTCTTTTTTTTTGGGTTGGAAATTATCAAATAACTTCTCCCGCTCTGAGCGGGAGGGCGTGTCAGACTCTTACTGACTAAAACCCACCCGTGTTCCTTCGGTTGCCCTGTTGCCGGGGGCCACGATGTCCCTATCGGTTTTCTTCGAACCCCCGGCAAGCATTGGCCCTAGCGGACCCCGTCAATTCTGCTGACATCTCTTTGAGGCGCGCGTGGAACACAACGCGCCGTCGACCCGGGCTTGGTCCTTATCGGACGGCGAGCTACCCATTGCTCACCGTCCGCAAGCCCGCGCCTACGGTGGCCGGAAATCGGCTCGCGATTCCCGCCCCGGGCGTTTCCTCCTATTGCGGCGGTTAGGGGCGTGAGGGCGCGAAATTTGCCTCTCCCTCACGCGTTCCACCTCCCCCTTCGCGAGCATTACCGCTTCGCAGAAGGAGGTGACGGCCTGCCATTTCCTCTCGCTCCGTACCATGGCCTGAACCAGGGCTGGACGCGAGAGATCACCGCCGCCGATCGCCTCTACGAGGACACGGCGTTGCTCCACCCAAGCCGGGCAGACCTCCACCGTATGCTCCACCGTGTCCTCAGGCCGATCCACACAATGGTGACACCTGGGTGTTTCCTCCCGCCTTATCCTGTACAGAAACCTCCCGAAGCAGCCGTGTCCGGTGAGGACCTGCGTCAGGCGGAAGGTGAGGACGCCGTGGCGTCTCTCCAGCCACTCCTCAAAGAGGGGTCTTATCGCCGCAATTGTGGCGTGCCCAGCGCGGGGTTGTGACAATCGCACTCTCCATGACGCCATGAGATCCCGCCGGAGCTCTGTCCGCTGTGGTGCGGCCGACTCCTTGGGTTAAGATTTGTATAGAATGAGCTGAGCTTTAGCTGAACTTGATAGGACCGAATTCGATCAAGACTAGGGATGAAAATTGCCGGCAATATTGCAAAAGTTGCCAAAACTGCCGCGAATGTTTCCAAACTTGCCGGCAACATTGGCAAGAAACGTGTAAATAGAAAATGTATTTTACTTTATATAATTGCATAGTAGGACGAAATTGCGGTTTGCAGGATGCTAGTTTTTATACTTCCCTACGTTATCCAACCGAAAAATTTAGGTTTTGCGTTTATTTTCTTACTGATAAACTAAAGAAAAGAAACAGACTATCCACGATACTTCATTGGTTATGAAACCATAACTATTTTAGAGAAACATTTTTTTTTTCTTTCTACTTTCTTATATGAAACCACACTTGTATATAAGAAAGTATATACATGTATATGTATACATATCTGTATGTATAAAAGGGTCAAACCTTGCAAAACGATTTGATCAGCAACATCAAGTTGACGTTTTTAACTGACTTCAAAAAAGGAGGTTGTTTATCGACCCGTATGTATGTATGTATGTGTGTATGTTTGTATGTCCGCGATTTTCTCAAAAACCTACTGATCCGATTTTGAAAATTATTTTGATGGCACGATTTGTCAAGTGGCTAAGCGACTAGTGTGGGTTAACATACCAACGTAGTAGGTATTCAACATTTAAGTTATCGTAAATCAAAATAAGGTAATTTGAACAAAAAAAGTAAAGTATCAGCACGCGTAGCATGAAAACCGTAGAAACGAGTTTTGTCAACAGAAGAATAGACAAAAATGACGTTCCGTGTAGACAGGACGGCAGGAAAGTAGAAAGACTCAACTGCACTTTTTACGAAATTCACTTTTTTCATAATTCGACTCGGATTCTTTTTGTTTTGTCATAGGATTTTTTTTTCTGTTTGATTCTCAATTTTTATTGATAGTCACGTCAACTACAAAAAATATCTCAAAGCGCCGAAGTATCGTATTTTGGAAGAAAATATAATATTACAGTATTTTATATGGAATTTTTCACTTTTTGTATGGAAAATAAGAAAAATTATTACCAACATGTTGAGTCTTAGGGGTTTAAAGGTTTTATTAAGGGGGTCGAAATTTTCATTATTTTTGCGATTGGACACGCCTTTTCGAGATATAAGCAAAAGAAAAAAAAAGATACGGTACTGTTTTTGCACCTGAATTTGAGGTGTTGGTGTGAATTTTAGTTCATATTTTATTCCACACCTTTTTAATCGCGATTAAAAATAGTCAGATTTAGTTAAACAATCAAAATTTTTAAAACGCTCTCCTGTAAAATCATGATTTTGTAGATAACCGTATATACTTTGTGGCCGTCGAGTAAAAAGTTTTCTACTGTCTTTAGCATGGCGATTACAAAATCATCACCTTAGTGATTTTGACAGTTTGGGATAGAAAACTTTCTTCTGAAATAGTCTACATGTAAAAGGACCTAGACAAAGATCGTTAGAAACGAAAGACAGATTGTAGAATGATTTCTACGGAGCGATGTCAAAAATAGAGAAACGAAACGTCACTTTGTATAGAAAGAGCTGTGTCTATTCTTCGTAGAGATAGAAAACGTCATACTACGCGTGCTGGGTACATAAGCATATTTCTTAAATGTTTTGTTGAAGGAGATTTTGATTCAAAATTGTTCACGTATTTATATGTCCATATTATTATTAAAGTTTTCTGTATTTTCATCTTCCGATTCATCCATAACGTAATCGTCATCTGCTACATTATTGTCCGTGTTCTCGGCTGTCTTTTTATTTCCGTCAACGAGCCCTAAATTTGCTCTCACCATAATCAGTTTTGACAACTTTTCAGGTGCCAATCTGTTTCTGGCTAGTGTGTGAGTTCTGCCAAACAACGACCAATTCCTTTCACTAGATGCTGAGGTTGGTGGTATGCTTAAATTATCTATTGCGATTGAAGCAATTATTTGGGTATCGCAAAACCCCTTCCACCTTATGGTGGAAGGGGTTTTACGATACCCAAATAATTATATACCCAAGTATATACTTGCATCAATGTTTTTAACAATTGTTCATCCCAAATGGGTGCTTGAGAAAAATAGGTACATGGTTTTGCTTCTGTATTTAGCTATAATCAGCATAACATCTGCTCTGTTAAGGTTCTTCTTTTGAGAGTAGTCATATAATATAGGTAAATTTCAGCCCAGAAGCAAGATTTATTTCTTTTAATTTACCACCTCTATTCTTTGGATTTAGTATATTTGTTATAGTATATTTTTTAAATAATAACATACTTAACGTTAAATTTGGTAGACAGCAGACACAATACGTCTAAAACTCACGTACTCTCCTAGACCAATCTAAAGACCCCAATCTCGGTAGGTTTACGTATATCAGAGCGTAGATCCTATGACCACCTTCTAACTTCATCATCAGGCTGGCACAGTATTATGATAATATTGCGTTTCTCACCAGACTTACATAAGTATTTATAATTTCAACACTATCAGACTTCAAGAAATAGGTGAAAACCGATGTTAATACAAACAGATGAAGTTATTTAAAGAAAAGTCCAAATAAACTACAAAAGAACACTACACAGTTGTATCATTTATATTTTTTCATTCGGTATCAATACCCTCTGTATTTGTATATAAAATTTATAAGTGAAATTCTCAAAAAACTATGGGTTCAGCTATCATGAAGTTACCAGTGTCCTAGTTTAACTTTATCTTCACATAATTGCATTGATAATTATAAATTAAGTATAATTAGCAATATATCATACAGGCTTACTAGTATTACGTATAATTACACCATTACATAAAACCTCATGAGTGCATAAACATTAAAAATGGCATTTGAAAAAACCTATGTAATCTGGCAATTTTGGCAACTTTCCGGCAATATTACCCAATATTGCCGGCAATATTGGAAACTTTCCTGGTAAGTTTCGGAAACATTCGGCAATTTTCATCCTCAAGACCTTTCCATTCATATTTTGATTGCGTAGTAATAGTATGATTGATTTCAATCAAGCAGCTCAACTGATTGATTAGGAGAGCCGACAGAATATTGGTTGGCATTTGATCGCATTGTCCAGACCGCTGATTGATCTATTGTTATACCACTATTGCTACCTACATCTGTATCAGTTTAATCCAGTCCGCAGCGTCGAGTAGGTCAGATGATAGGAATTATAACCTAGGGTATTATGCTCATGAATAGGATTCAATTCCAGAATAATAAATTATAGATCCCTATCCAACCATAACTCCTCCGTATGCATCTTAACGGAATTTTGGTGAAAGTGGTATTTACCAATATGGCTAATATATTTGCTTGTCACTTCTCCTCTATATACCATTGAAAATTTTATATTTCAATATACCTACAGTTCACTGAAAAGGAATGAATCAGCTTGATTAGGTAGGTACCTCTACCTACTAACGAAGGTGCAGGTCCTGATTCGATACATCCTTATTTTAAATGCTAATTTGTAAAAAATTTAGTTCTCCATCTATACGCCAACGATATTGTTCATATTGTTTATAAAACTTGTTTCTCGAAACGTATTATGGGTATCTTAATGACTAATTGGCTGGGATTTTCCTTTTATGCTAATGATATCGAAATATGGGTGGGAAATAAGGCGTGATATTATGTCAAAATAGAGCACCTTTAGAGTAGGTACCTATACTCCATTTGAAATAAGATTAGACATTTAACTAAACCTTTTTTACAGTTCGTTCAACCGATTTTAACTTCTATTGCGTTGGTGGCATGACAAATGGCAGCTGCAGTAAACAGTTGGTTTGTTACCACTTTTTTTGCTTTTAATGCCATCCTTATGCTTACGCAATAGAAAGCAAAATCGGTTGAACGGACTGTAAAGAAGGTTTGTTTAAATGTCTAATCTTATTTCAAACGGAGCATAGTAGTAACACATGCCCACGGATATCGATGCCAATCTACTCCAACACGACCTTGATGAAATCAGTCTACAATGGTGCCGATTCCCTTGTTCACAAACTAAACTAAATTTAAGTTCAGTGCATCTTTTTCTTTCTATTTCATTAAGAAAAGGACAGAAGATAAACTTTAGTTTAGTCCTGTCAAATTAATCAGCGCTTGACGTAAATTGACGTAATTTTAGTAGGCAAGTTTTTAATCACTTCTAAACTTGTATGGAGTAGTGACAGGCGCTGATTAATTTGACAGGATTAAACTAAAATTTATCTTCTGTCCTTTTCTTAATGAAATAGAAAGAAAAAGATGCACTGAACTTAAATTTAGTTTATGAGCAAGGGAATCGGCACCACTGCCTGTTAACTTGTTTCCCAATTTAGGTACATTACATAATGTACCAGGCCCGGGTCGACGCGACGGCGCGTTGTGTTCCACGAGCGCCTCAAGGAGATGTCAGCAAAACTGAAGGGGTCCGCTAGGGCCGATGCCTGCCGGGGTTGCGGGTTTGTCCGAAAAGGTTACCGTAGCCCCAGGCAAGATACAGGCAACTGAAGGAACACGGGTGGGTTTTAATCAGTAAGAGTCTGACACGCCCTCCCGCTCCGCCCAGAGCGGGAGAAGTTATTTGATAATTTCCCACCCAAAAAAAAAAAGGTTATGCTGTTGGCGTAGGTGGGTAAATAAATAAATCCCTAGGTACAGATTGAACTTTTCTATTAAGAGACGAATATAAGGGCTATATTTGTATAGCAGAAACTCATGCCAGTGTTAGGCTTAGGTACCTACTGTACTATTAGGGGCTTCGGTCGGCGTCGTAGACCTGGCAAAGCAATCAATATTTCCGGTAAATATCAACTACGATGAAATAAAAAGTCGAAAATCTTACTTTTGGGTTATTCCCAAACTACTCCATAAAGAGTTCCCAAACTACTCCATGAAAAATATAATATTTTTAATTAGGTTTCATTCTACTCCATGATAATATTAAATTATTCTCAAAGTACTCCACTCCATTTTAATCAAAAAGCAAATTTAAATATGTACCGGATAACTATAAAAGGGTAGCTGACGTACAGTCAGGCTCAAAAGCTTTGCAAATATGTTTTAAAGTATAAAGACATTTTTAAATAAAAGACTTAAAATATAATTCAACAATCATTTTGAGTCTTATAAATTTTTTTATTCAACATTTAAAAATATTCAAAAATCAACTGACAAAATTAAAAAAGTGGGACTCTGGATTCAGAAGTCTAAAATACTAAGCTCTAGGCGTGCAAACGAAGTTGAATGTTAAGTGTCGAGTTTATCCGATAGATAACGCATAAAAAATATTAAGATTCTAAAATTGACTTTAATCTCACTATGCTATAGATTACAAATTGTTTGCGAACTAGGGATTTTAGTAAAAAGCCTACAATTTTAAATATGCATTGTCGTTATAACAAGATGCTAAACTTTAATCTTTCTTTTAAGAATTTTTGTGACTGACTGTAATTAAATATTATATATTTTATAGGTAATTATGTAGATGGAGCAGTTTGAGAATTGATAACGAATAATCGGTGAAGTACTTTGAGAATATTTCCCGATACCTATGGAACAGAATGGGAACAAAATAATAAGTATTTTTGAATAATAATAATTCCTTGGAGTAACTCTGGAATTAATGTATGAGATTCTTATCTTTTTAGAACAAAAGAATGGATTACTTTGGGAATAACCCTTACTTTTATGTTATCGTGGTCTAGTGGAAGTTTACACTTAATCTGCGTTCCCATTTTATTTGCTAAACATGTAAACAAACACGAGTTTTAGGAAAAACAATTGTAATGCCTAGACATAAGGTTCAGTTTGCGCTACAACTTCATATTTTTTTGCTTTTTCAACATCATTTTAGACTGACTAGTAGTCTAAAATAAACTTTATTTAGACATAAAGTTGATGTTTGTTTAAGTGGAAATAACATCAATTTTGAAACAAAGTTCTAAATAGACTTCAAGTATGCAAATTATTTAGAAACTAGAGAAAATTCTTAAAAAAATGAAACGAAATTTATTTTATCAACTTTTCATCATTTATTGCATTTAACATGGACTCGACATACAATCACGTTAACAAAATATAAATAAAAACTTGTAGGTACTTTATATCAATTCATTTTATTTAATTTAGGAGTAGATCTTATCATGAACTTTTTACATTTCCAGTGAGTGCTTCTTCTAATTGACAGGATAGTTAATTACTATCCTGTCAATTAGAAACAGCTCGACATTTTAATAAAGTTATCATTTTTAAGCGCATTATTAACAAAAACGAAACTAAAAGTTTATATTAGGACTCCTGCAGCCTAATTGCGTAACACGCAATGCCTTTTATTTTGACAATTCAACAATAGCAGTGGATTATGGCTCCCCATTCCCTTCAAAATAAAAGGTATTGTGATAATGGGTTAAGCTATTGGGGAGCTGATTCTTTCATAATTTTATTGTATTTCATTCACACAATCGCAAAACAACTATGTACAAACCAATAATCTAATAACAAGCTACTTTAATGTTATTGTGTACCTTGGTACTAAGTAGGTAAGTAGGTACTTCGGTATTTCGGTACTAAATACTATACAATTCTTTTCTTCTGACGTGGTCCCAACTGCGGTCTCTTGAACTGGAAAGGACCCCGTGATTGCTGTGATTGGTCCAAAGGTTTTTGTTTTTGTATCTCCGAGTTGAGTAGCTGATCCAGGGACTAAAACCGAAAGGAAAATAATTTATTTTGTTACAATAAATATTAGCTATTAAATAATAGTATTTAGCTCCCTATTAGAAAATGCAAAAACTACATTTCAGATTGATCCTTACATTATTACTATCAATAAGCCTTCTATCTTTCAAAGCTTTCTCGACATCCTCAAATTTTTTTTGCACATCTTTGTTTTTACTTTTTTCTACAGCTTGTCGTACTCTTATGACCTGAAAAAAGAAAAAAAGATTATCTCATTTCAGGATTCAACTTTAGATTTATATAAAAATAAGTAAAAAGTAACTTACGGTTTCTTCAAAGAATGTGTGTTTATCCTTTTGCATAGGGCTTTCAATGTCCAAGACTGTCCTCAATATGGGCAATGTATCCTCCACTCTGCCCATATCTGCTAATGCCATAGCCTGTTGGACATAAAAACATTCAAAATATCTATAGAGGAATGTAAGTAAATAAATAACTAATACATGATACGCATATATTCACCTTTATATTCCTAATAGTAACATAATGCTGTTTTTGCGACGATATTGATTCCAGGGCTATGTGTGGAGCTCCTTGTTTCAAAGCCAAGGCTATAAATGAAAAACGTAATTATAATACCTTATATTAATATGTTACATAATTTAATATTTGGTATGTCTAAAATGTACAAACCAGCAAAGAATGTACACGCTCTTCTGACTGGCACACTCCCAGCGCTGGCCATATCAGACCATAGTTTTGATGCATACTCTAAACTCTTTGGTGTGTTCTGTAATTGAAAATGTCATGCTATTATTTGTGGTTGCATTCAGAAGTTCTAACAATACTGCTCATTTTGTCATCTTAACTAATAAAATACATTTATGTAATTTGTGTTAGATATCTATTGTAATATAATAAAGATGAATAGTTTTTTTTTTGTTTCTTCTTCGAAAAATTATTTTTGTACTGAATACCCCAATTCTTGAGGAAGGTTAAAGGCTATTTAACATCACACTACGACCCTAAGAGCCTGTGCACACGATGCATTGCGGTGACGGCGCGGCGCCAGAGCGATGTCGCTGCGATGTCCTACATACAAATATCCATGGTATACCACACGGTTCGTTCTGGCGTCGCACCGCACGTACACCGGACTTGCAGCCCGCGAGACCAGACGGAGAGGGGTGTACGCGTTGCGACACCGGAGCGGCACCGCTCAGTTGTTTGTGCGTTGTCAAAAACACAGATATTTGACTTTACGCGTTTTGCAGCGCGGCGCCGCTGCAGTGTAACAAAGTTACGGCGCCGAATCACCCGTGTGACCGCTAATGCGGCGAAATCTTTGCGGTGCAGCGCCGCAACGCATCGTGTGCACAGGCTCTTAGGTGCGGACCTAAATTGAAAAAGTCAGAAAGAACCCTAAGCGAAATGAAAATGTAAACAAGAATCAGAAAACACACCTGTGGATGGACCAATTTGTAATGCCACTTACAGAGTGCTTTGATTTGAATACTTACAAGTCAAAATTCATTTTAAATCATTAAGACTTTTTTATTTGACTATTGAGGTTCCCAAAATAAAGCACTGGCATAGTTTGGGTATCAGTTTCAGAAACTTAAGTTAAGAATAAATAAATACTGTATCTACTATTTATGTACCAAATTCTTGTGAATGCTCTCATTTGAGTACATTTTTTACTTCACTTTATTTTTTTTGGTAATTTTTGAATTATTGAATTACAATTAAATCATGTTGTGGCGGCATCTATATCGCCACAAACTACGCGTCAAAGACCTGACGTCACACAAATCCTGCATCGTGCAATTAGAGTTTACCGCGCGAACGACATAATATAAGACTATCCAACATCAATGGTTGGGCAGTTGCCCACCAGACACGACGCCCGTCTGGTCGGAGGATCCGCCCTTTTCTATGGTGGAATAGTGAACTTTACACCCTGTTCCTCATGCCCCTAAATTGGTGAGCCAAATCGGGCGAGCGAACCGGCCAAACAAGGTCGCCTCTCAAAGAGATGAGGCGCACTGACGGCCATTCAAAAAGTAAACCGCGACGGAAAACACGCGCTGCTGGTTGGTCCAACGCATGGCGGAAACTGACTACGCAGGTAACAAAACTTCATGATTTCGATTGAGACGTTTCCCGCCCTTTTCCGACCCCACCTCGACGCTTGGCACGAAATACAGATTTAAGTTTCCGCGCCGCACACTGTATTTATAGGTAATACGGGCTGGTATCCGCAACTCCACGTCAAAGCGCGTATTTTACGTAAATAACAACTCTATTACATAAATACACCGTTTTTATGTATTAGAGTTGTTCCATAGAGAATCACACTTACAAAAAACATTTTTTTTTCTATAAGATACTCACTTGTTTATAGCATGCTGCCAGTACCATTACCACAGAATATTTTGGGAACTTGCTCATGTTAATTTGTTTCTGTTGTACTCTGTCAAATATTTTGTACATCTCGTCATACATCTCGTGACTATACAATAGGTCAAGCAGAATGTGGTAGGACACATGCTGGTCAAAGAAACCATCGTTCTTTGGGTCATAGAAGCACTGGAATAAATTTTGATTAAGGTTAAAACAAATGTTTTTCTTTTTGCAATGATTTTGTGAATCATAACTTAAAATGACGTTGACAGTTTTAAGAAATAACTGTTTTTATAAATTGAAATATTTTTTTCCAAAAATCAATTTATTTTACCTCTAGTGCTTCTTTTGGTGCATCCAAGAAATGGAACATTCTCATTACAACTGGTCCAAAGACATAGGACCCAAATCTTAGCTCTGTGTTCTGAGAATTGAACCTGGAATACAATTTGAGAGCAGTTAGTTTTAGACTTTGAGAAACAATAGACAATGAAACTTATTAGAAGTTTTATTGTTATTATGCATGCAGGCATACAGTGTCCTGGAAAGTGTTGTTATGGATTTCAAGATATTATTTAATATTCTCTTTATTAGTATTTAAAACTGTTTAATCTTATTCTGGGAACCAGAAAAATTCAATGGACACAAAGGTAGTTGTTTGTTTATCCAAATTAAAATAATGGATGACACAATAAGTAAAAGTATTTTAGTGACAGAAAAAAACAATTTCTAATCAGACCTTTTTATTTTACCTTTATTAAGATATATTAAAATTACTAAAATCTGTCGTGCATCCCATAATAATAGTTGTTTCTTACTTTTGGATCATACTCAGAATGAGTTTCAAATCAGTAGGCTCTGCTAAGTGCACCATATTTTTCAAGTCTTCTGTAAATATCATATTTCCTTGGGATGCCGCAAATTCATTCATCTTGGCCCTGAACTTGTCGGAATAACTGGTGAATTGCTCCTTGGCTCTTTTTCTCGTTAGTAAGAACCCATCGATTCCTAACGCAGCAGGCGAATAGAGGTTTTTGACTGGAAACAGAAAAGATAAAAGCTTCAGTAATACCACAATTAATATCTGTTTATTTAATTTATTGGGCCCTTTGAATTCACATGCCGAAAATTATATATATTTTCTCAGGAAAATAAAGACCAGGAAGACGGAATCTTCAAAAAAATGAATAAAATCACAAACCTTGAGTCACGTAAACGCCTCTATAAGGTGCTACTAAACGTAAATTTGAATAGAAACTAGTTCTAGCAAGGGAATTCGCTATTAAAGACATTTTATTAGAAAAGTCCGATGAAATGAACCAAATTTTAAATGTAATTTGAATTTTTTAGGTTATGTTATAGACTATTATGGTCGCATTCCGACTTACGTTAAAAGTGATAATATCGCGAATCCAACCAAATTTAATAGTTACAAAATATAAGGGTTATTGAGTAATAATTGTGACTTTGGACTTTGGTCGGATTCGCGATATAATCACTTTTGGCGTAACTCGGAATACGGCCTATGAGAGTGGGAAACTGGGCCCAGTGTTGTTATCGTAAAAATCTGAGCTGCCGTATGTCACAGTCTGGTTTGCCGTATTTTAAGAGAAAAATACTAAATTTCCGTAATAAAATATATATTCATCATTTGTTTCTTCTTCATTAAGGTTTCTTATCGTTTACTACTTTGAATTAATGTTTATCTAATGTGTACTTGTCCTTGTGTTTCGCACATGTCACGCGTCACCCTGTATCCTTGATTTTGTCTTGATTTTAATTCAGTTGTCATCGATTTTTTAAGGTCATTTTCAATTTGACAATTAGTGGTAGTTTCTGGATTAGAGGCAACATTGACGATTTTTTTTACCAAGGAAGGAACATACTTACTCTTTCATTACGCTTGTGAAAAAACGATTCGTTTCACCTATTTTCAATTAACGTATTTTGTGATATGACAATGAGAGGCCTGCCGTATGCCGTATTTTCCGAAATAAAATCGTGGATTGCCGTATAATACGGCAATTGCCGTATCAATAACAACGCTAACTGGGCCCGACTCACAGAACATAAATATACTCTACGAGGCCCAGTGTTGTTATTAATACGGCAATTACCGTATTATACGGCAATCAACGATTTTTTTTCGGAAAATACGGCATTCGGCAGTCCTCTCATTGCCGTATTACAGAATACGGCAATTGACTAAAGGTTAATTAAAACGTTTTTTCACTAGCTTAGTAAATGAAACTCAAATTTCTGTCACATGAAGAGGCCATGCACCACAATATTAGATAATTTTTTTCGTCAATGTTGCTACTAACTCAGAAACTACCACGAATTGACAAAACTGAAAATGACTTTCAAAAAAGCGATGACAACTGCCAAGTCTAAGGTGTCGCGCGACATGTGCGAGAAGCAAGGATAAGTACACTCTAGACAAACATGAATCTAAAGTAATAGAAACCTTTATGTAGAAGAAACAAATGAGAAATAGACATTTTTTAAATAAATACGGCAATTTAGTATTTTAGCAAACTAGACTGTGACATACGGCAGCTCAGATTTTTACGATAACAACACTGACGAGGCCCGACTGGAGGACCGTGTCACAGTGTTGCCAACTTTATTATTTAGATGATCTTACCAGACGCTAGGAAAAATCGTATTTCACCAAGAAGTTTTGAAAAAAAATAGTACGCATAAAAATTTCAATAAAACAACAGTAAATGATTTATATGCGAAATGTAATTATAACTTTTAATTAACATTTAATATTTGGCATGTAATAATAGCAGGTAATCTATTTATAATAGATTAGCAAGGATAACAAGAAGTGAATTTTTTAACCTTGGTTATAACAACTCTTCTAAAGTATAGGAAAATACCTGTAACATGTAACACTTCCAATTACGAATTTGTAGGCGGATGACAGCTGTCCCAGATATTTTACACAACCTCGAAGTAAGGCAGGCAAGTGGGCTGAAGTTTCAAAATTATTGGATGTGTTCATAAAAATACAAAGAAGAAGTTTAAGGCGCGTTCAAATCGGTTGGTGGCCATTAGATTTTTTATAAGGAAAAATGAATTTAATTTGTTTGTTTTTCTATGAGTATTAAAAGATTTGAAAAGGTCGTATATTTGTGTACAATTTCTAATTAACGATCGTACATCGTATCAAAGCCAAAAAGGTCGTATGAATACGACTTAAATCGTACGGTTGGCAACACTACCGTGTCATACACATTCTATCTCAATGGTTGTTTATGGGTATTTTGACAGTTGTTGACACTGACAGCGAAGAGGGTCCGCTTACTAAAGCGTTTCTTCTGAAAATGGGCAACGTCGCAAAGGAAATTATTCCCATATTAAGTACTACAAATTACATAGAAATTATACATAAAAATTATACATGAATAAAATTACACATTAAAACCATTGCATTAGAATAATGACAAGTGAAAAAATATTACCATGAAGAAAAAACTTGCATTACAAACTGCCAATTTCCAACCAGCTGAAGTCCGTGTACGTCAGTGTTGCCACCTGTGTGTTTAAAAAGCGCTAAACACTGTGCGCCTTCACTACCTAGTATAAAACAAAGTCGCTTTTTCTGTCCCTATGTATGCTTAAATCTTTAAAACTACGCAACGGATTTTGATGCGGTTTTGTTTTAATAGATAGAGTGATTGAAGAGGAAGGTTTATATGTATAATAACCCGGTTTATACCCGTGCGAGGTTTATACCCGTGCGAAGCCGGGGCGGGTCGCTCGCTAGTAGGTATTTGATTATAGTTCGAAAAAGCACGAGATTTCCCTAGATGATGTTAACTACGTGATAAAAACTTGAGCCCCCCCGTGACCAAACGTGATATTTTGAAGACCCCCTCAGAATGGGTCACGTAGTATGGGTACGTTCCCTAAATGTGACCCAAACCCTAGACACTAACTAAACCTATTATTTAGGTTTCTTTAATATTATCAGATGCCAAGTAGCTGCTCTCCGGGGTTGCGAATAAGGCCGAAATCAAATCGTGGCCCCCCGGCAACATGGTAACTGAAGGAACACGGGTGGGTTTTAGTCAGTAAGAGTCTGACACGCCCTCCCGCTTCATCCAGAGCGGAAGACGTTATTTGATAATTTCCAACCCAAAAAAAAGTAGCTGCTCTAGTTGGTTTATGAGAATAATTTAACATTGTTAGTTTGGAAATACTTGGCATCTATTATATCAGTAAAAAATCCCAAAGAATAAGTTCATACTGCCGCTGAGTAACCTCAGTGACAGTAAATGTGGTCCAAACCTTGTTTGTATAGAAACTGTCGAAGAGACCAACGAGAATGTACGTGAAACCAAAATAAAGCATAGAGGAAAAAAAAACGTGACGTAACAATACAAATGGAGGTGTTTACGTGAAAATGCAAATTTTTGATTTTACCATTTAATTTCTTTCAATTTGTTTGATTGTTTGCGTAACTTCAATTAAAATTGGCATCATCATAGTGAAAGACTTTCAAGTTATAGAATTTCTAAAACTGAAGATTTGTGTGAAATAATTTGGGAGATAATATTATTTTAGTGTGAAATGTAACGATGAATTTATTGATTTTTGATGAATCATCTTTGAGAATTAGATAGTTTTTGTACGACTATAGAAATTGTGAAAGTTAACAATAAATTGTGTAACGCAAGAAACCACGTTGCATTTACTACCGAAAGGTTTCCCGTGTTACACAACTTTCCATCTTGCCTTACAAGTTACAGTATTCATAGCATGAATTTCAGTTATATACCGTGTAAAATTTAATTTAATAGCTTGTTAAATTAATGGACAGAATTTAAACGTTAAAGTAATTAAAAATTCATTTGAAATTCTCATGTTCTGTAGTAATTTTATGTTAGCATAAATTGACCAGAAGTTTAATTTGCAAATTATTATTTCATGCAATGAATACTGTTTTGTTTAATAAACCAATTGACCAATTCTTCTTAATATCTACATGTTTGCTAAAACAAACATGTTTATATTATGAATCAAAAGCAACCGCAGGCTTGTATTGTGTATTTCAAAAACTTGTCAAAATTGTATTGGTGTAATAATTGTGTATTTCACTAATTAGCACAATTTTTTCTAGCTAGCACATAGACATTATGATTTGAAGTCCATAACAAGTAAATAGTCATGGACGGAAGTGTTAAGTGACACATTGATCACAGGACTTGTGACTGGACAATATAATGTGATGGACAATATAAAATGAGATGAGAGGTCAACAATCAACATGAAAAGTATTGACGACTGAGTAATGTTGGACCTGATGATAGTGGCAGGGTGGAAATGTAATCAAAGATATAGTTAACAATACTTATGTCTAGATGCGCAAGCAGTCAACTTCATGAGGGTTGTGAAATGTCCTTCTTACACTCTTTATCATAACAATACTCAGGGTCTTTAAACAACTTTCATGAAAGTGACACAAGGCTCATGCTTTTAATACACACATGTATTTTTTATATATCCAATCTACTTCAAACCCTTTTTTATTGAATGTTGGCTTCAGTAGTTCTAATAATATTTGTTGAGATTAATAATGATATTGTATCTTTACAGATAAGTGGTGCTGTTGTTACAGAATTTATAAAGTGCTCATTAAATCATTAGGAGTTGAAATGGCTGACAGTTATAGCAGACATTCTCAAAGCAAATCAACGAGATATCAACAAAAAGACAAAGACATTGTGATCAAATCAAAATCTAGGAGATCTAAATATTCTGATAAATATCACCATGTGGAGTCAAAAACACCTCCATTACCCACCAGAAATACCTCCACATTGGAAGAATTGTTACAAAAAAGGGAATCTCTTAAACTGGAACTAAAAAACATTGTAAAACATTCTGACACTTCAGCAACTAAAGAAAGTAAAAAACGTAGGCATTCCAAAGAAGACTATGCTTATGAAATAATTAGTAATAAACAAAGCTACAAGGAGAATGAGACTAAACCCAAAATAAATTCTATAAGAAAATCTATTCATGAATCTTCACCAGAACTAGACCATACACAAGCAGATTCAGAAGATGAGGAAAGTATTATTGAGCTAAGAAGGCAACAACGTAAACAACTGATAGAAAAGTTCAAGGTTTCCCATGATAAAAGCAGTGGAAGCAATGAATCAAACAATAAGAATACTTGTTCTGAATCTAACAGCAACAAAAATGTTAAAGATAACCAGGTTGACCAAAATATTTCAAAACAAATGACAGACATGTTTTCAGAAAAAGATGAGTTTGATTCTAACAAAAGTACATCGAATAATGTGACTCATAACAACAACGAAGCTAATTTAAATTTAACTGATAATTGGGATGATTCAGATGGATACTACATTATACGTATTGGAGATATTATCAACAATAGATACACCATTAAAAGTATTTTAGGACAAGGAGTGTTTGCTAATGTTGTTCGAGCTCAAGATAACACAGAGGGAAATGATTATGTGGCCATTAAAATAATTAGAAACAATGAATTAATGTATAAAACAAGTCTAAAGGAGATAGCCATTTTAAAAGAAATAAGGCAAGCTGACCCTGACAACAAATATCATTGTGTTCAGTTCTTTGGCCAATTTATGCACAAAGGACACCTTTGTCTTTTACTAGAATCTCTGCACATGGATTTAAGAGGTGTCATTAAGAAGTATGGCAAAAATCATGGTATCAACATAAAAGCATTAATGAGTTACAGCAGACAGTTACTTCTGGCATTAAGGCTTCTCAAGAAACTTGGAATTATTCATGCTGATATAAAACCTGATAATATTTTGGTGAATGAAAAGAAAAATGTCTTAAAGTTGTGTGATTTTGGTTCAGCAGCAAAAAGTGATGATAATGAGCCTACCCCATATCTAGTTTCAAGGTTTTACAGAGCACCCGAAATCATTCTTGGAGTGCCATACAGACATGGTGTCGATGTATGGTCAGCAGCATGTACCATTTTTGAAATGGCTACTGGGAAAATTATGTTTACGGGAAGTTCCAATAATAAGATGTTAAAATGTTTTATGGATTTAAAAGGAAAATTCTCTAGCAAGCTGGTAAGACGCGGTAAATTCAAAGATCAACATTTTAATTACATTAATAACTTCCTTCTTCATAAAAAAGATGAATTTACTGGAAGAGAAAAAGTTGTTGAAATGAGCAACATTAATATTAGTCGAGATTTACTTTATGAACTCAAAAAATCTTATAAGAATGTATTTGTGAATGAAGAAAGAAAAATTGCACAACTCAAAGACTTGCTTGATAAGATGACAATGCTAGATTCTAGTCAAAGAATTTCGGTGACTGATTGCCTAAAGCATTCTTTCATTTTAGAGGAATTAGAGAAAGCTGCAAGTAAAAAATAATGAAGCTGTTTATTTTGTTACAATAAGATAAAGTTTAATAAAAACAATTTTTCAATAAAAGTATTTACTTTATTAACTTCTAAGAGACGAAAACAAAAAAAAAATATACGCCGTCAACCAAAATATCACTTAAGGTTTTCATATAAATATGGACTATCACAATTTAAAAGGAAAAATTGACTTTGTCATCAATGGCAATAAAACTGCTGTAGTGAATTGACATGACCACTTCAGACCTCTGTTTATTCGGAGAGTATTTTATAATCACAAAATCAAAATGAGTACAAAGATCAGATAATTTTAATTTGACTTCAAATAAATAGGCTTACTATATACAGCATTTTATTGAAGTGCTTCTGTATGAAAATGATCAGTATTTACTTTCTATTTATAATATTGCATAGTATTTTTAAATATAATAAAATTTATTTAGAAGTGGGAAACGTAAATACCTAATGTTGGTAACGAAATTGGAGTTGGCAAATATTACTTACATATATATGTAGTCAAAATTTTATGTTAGATGATTGTTACAAAACATAAAATTATAAATATCAATTGGATCACCACTTAAGACATACTTATAAATTACAATAGAGCCTTCATTAAAACTATTAAAAAAACTTTGCTTACTTTCCTTTTTTCGCAATTGTGTTACTCCATTAAAAAATATAATAACAAAAGTAAGTAGATAATATTATAATGCATCACAGTACAATAACCTATAAACAAACCAATTAGTATGTGGTACTAGCAAAGTCTGTAGTGTGAGCAAAGTCGACCATGAGTCTGACCGTCTTGCCGCCATGACTTGACCCTTCGTAAAAAGTACAGCATTCGCATGAAGCATGCAGTCTGTATTTTGAGTTATTTTTACTTTTGGAAATATTAAAAGCGCGCGTTAACTGCTGCGATTGGTTGAATGATTTATAAACAGCCAATCGCAGCAGTTAACGTGCGCTTGACAACTTGTCACATTAATTTTGAGATAAATTAGAAAAACTGGCCCTTAAATTGATACACAGGGTGCAAAAAATTTGCGCGATGCCAATTCGGTGCCGAGAAGATAGAAGTGTGTTATGACCCTTACTTAACATTCATTATCTCCTTAACCAGTCGGTTCCCAGGTATGGTACAAATAAACACAATGACATGACGAATATGTGACTCGGCTTTGCGAAGTATCTTATAACACCAGTTATTATATAAACTAAAATTATTTTGAATTAAAACGGTAACCAATTCACTGACAATTTATCCCAAAAAATCCAACAACTTACAGACTTTGCCCGTACCATAACAATCACACTTAGAACAACTTATCTCTTACAGTAAAGCATCTGTAGCACATTTTACAGAATTAAAGAGTATCAACAGTTCCCTAATACTTGTAGTATGAATACTGTAGCAATGAGTAATGGCCTAATTAAGTGCAGTTATCATTACAGTTCATTTAAAACTAAGTACAGCCAACTGAAATTATTAAATGAACACTAGATTTCAATAATGATTGCTTTATACTGATAAGTTGTTTATTTATTTCAGATATGTTCAGTTTAATGAGATATACTTACTATAATAATAAACGATATGGTCAAATTAAAGTAAAATTGGTTTTGCCTATAAATACTCAACTTAAACCAATCAGTCGATTAAATACTTCTCATGTATATTCCATTTTGATGTAATCATAACCAATTATGTACAATTACTAGTGCTACAGAATAATTTACAAGTTAATCATATTGGAGGATTTGTGAATAAACGTTTGCCAAGCTGCCGCATACAACTTTTTAAGTTCTGTTCTTGCAATATCTAAAAACTGAACAAGGCAACTAAATATAAAATCACAAGACAAGTCACTACTGTCACAGTAACTTTTATAATAAATCTACATTTTAACCACTATCATAATATCTACTGTCAAAATCTTATGGATGGAGCCATTACACAATGAATTAGGTAGTATAAGTTAGCAGAAATGGGATGAAATGCAGTCTCAATTAATTCGATTTGATCACTGGCTTTAGTTATCACAAAATTAATGGTACGCAGACAAGATAAATGTAAAAGAGTTAGTTACCTATGAGATTCTTTAAAGTAGAAAATAATAACGACTATGTATTAAACCTCTCTTTAGTATTCTATCGTAACGCGACTCTTAATCATATAGTTAATGTTTTTTCTTTGGATGTGTGGAATTGGATAACACAATGACGAGCTTTTTATAGTGTCGTGATTGTTGTTATGTTGAGGGCATGTTTTGGCTCTGAAAGCCCGAGTTTGGAGCGCCGATCTCTATAGACTGACCGGACGCTATCGAGTCGGGGCTCTGCAGTGATGCGCTGTACACTGGATTCATGGGAGTAGTCCCACCGGCCTCGAACAATGTGCTGTCGTATACACTGTTGCTCTGCTGGAAAACAAACATTTGAGGTTCAACTAGAAATTGGTCCAAATTTATTAGAAAGAGATCATAGAGAATAAGATGTTTGAAGTATCACAGTCACTCGGTCCCTATCGCCGGTAAGCTCATCCTGTGTACCATATAGCCAAAGAAATGTTGTGATAATGATTACTCTTTGGTGTAACAACTTGATTTTGTAAAAAAAACTTTTTCCAAAAAAAATAAACCCAACTTCCAAAAAAAACACTACAAAGTGAAAAATAATTTCTGAAGTCAGTGTCTTTGGTTTAGAATTTTCGTTTTTTGCCACCGACTTCCGAAATTATTTTTCACTTTTTAGTTGTGGTACCTACCCCACACAAATTCGAGTACCACTACCTGCTATGTAAATAACAGTGACAGGAACTTATCATATCATCCACATACTAAGTGAGAAAAAATATGTATTATTGAAGCTAACTCAAAAACTACCGAAACAAACTTAATACAATTTATATGGGACCACCTCTGAAGTATGACCTACCACACAAAAAAAAAACATCAAAATCAATTCATAATTGGCGGAGTAATCGCGTAACAAACATACAAAAAAAAAACATACTGTCGAATTGAGAACCTCCTCCTTTTGGAAGTCGGTTAAAAAGATTAATAAAGAGTAAAATATAGTAGACGTGGATATAATTAGTAACCCACTTAGCTATTTCTAAAGAGCCATAAAAACTCCTGACACGACACGACACATGTTTCACCTCTCAACGACTCAGGATGACGATTGACTTGTCGCGAACACGGCGTGTTGCCACACCAAGCGCTGAACGTACTCTCTGCGTTCAGCGCGCACTTATCGCGGTTCGCGACTCTACTCCTCGTCATCCTGAGGATGTCTCGTTGAGAAGTGAAACACATGTCGATTTCTTTCAGGAGTTTTTTATGGCTCTTTAGAAATAGCTAAGCGGAACAGGTTACTAAATATATCCACGCCTACTGCATTTTATAATGGATTTCCGTAAGGTCACGCCTGAATCAATTTACTATAGTAAAGAGTGAAAAATACTTTTTTTAAAGAGATGTTGACGGTTTCACTATCTTCTTTCACTCGAAAATATGGGGAATAACTTTTGGATATTAATATTACCTGATAAATGTAATCAGAATCTGTTTTCAGTGAACTGAAGCTCTGTTGGTGCGGCAAAGAAACCTGATCTTCGTCCATTGGCTCGTCCATTTGGGCCTTGTATGAGAACATGATGCTTGGTTGAGATACACTGAAACCACAAAATTGAGAAATGTTTAATTTTTTAATTCTGGTATGTACGTTCCACCGCATGTCAGTAGTTACACTTGAACGACAATCAACCTTACTGCTACGAAATATAGGCGCTGTCAAGGACATATTGTTACATACCAATTACCATGGACATGCGGTTGACTGTACTCACAATAAGTTACAAGTTTCATGATTAAAGTTGATGGAGTAAACAAGCTGTTTCTATAAATGGAAAATGACGTAAACTAAGTATTAAATGCGTCATCTCATAGGTACCTGTAACGCTGCATGTAAGACAAATTGACAGTAGGTTCCATTTGCAAAACAAGACTATTATACTATGAGTCTCATGTAATTTATATTTTGATCAAGTTATTGATTTTGGCATGTATTTTTTTCCACACCCTATATATTCCTCCTTCATTTCAAACACTCGGATTTACACAAAAATCTAACAAAAAAAAAAAATATCGTACGGGAATCGAACCTGCAATCTGAAGCGACCTACAATAAATTTCTGCCGACATCATTGATCATTGAAAATATCAATCTTTCTACGAGACTGGGCGTATCATACGCCCCGAAGGAGTTGGCATAGTAATAACAATAGTGCGTTTTTATACTCCTTTTCTATGACAAAATAGTACAGATAGTCTCACCTGAAAAATTCGCTTAGGAATGTGTGATAGACGAGGGGAGTGTAAAGTGAGAAGTAGAGCCAAGTGGTGACGTCAACGACACACAGGCCGGACTGCATGTTGCCCCAGGCCAGGAGCCCTGCACCGACGGCCTGCGTCGTGTCCAACAGTGCCAGTAGCAACACGTATAGGTAAAACGACAGTTTAGCTGCAAAAAAGCAGGTTTGAAATGTTTATTTTTTACAGTTTAAGGCCGCTTACCACGGCGTGTGATATCACAAGTCACGCCGCACCAAGCCAATTTGTACGTGCAAGCACGCGGTATAGGGGGTCTACTCCCTAAGCGACATCCATAGTTTCGGCCGAAGCGCCCATAACTTGGCCGAAACTACGGATTTTGCTTAGGGAGTAGACCCCCTGTTCCCACTGACAACACCGGCCGCCGCTACCGCGCCTCGACTCCTCGAGTTACACTCTTCCCACGACGCGTAAGCACGGGCAGGTGCAGCGCGACTTGAGATATTATGTACTGTTGGGAAGCCAGCTTTAGAATAAAACATAACTAGAAATACGAGGAAAATGTATAATTTTATTTATGCAGCACATTTACTGAATTGAAGTGTATTTCAACTGATTGGTAAAAGGTTGGTAGAAGCCCAAAAGTCTAGTGACCAGTCTGGGTATTGTATTACCCAGTACCCAAAGAACATTCTCTGGCTAGTTTTTCCATAAATTAATACAGTAAGTATCTCTAGCTATAGATAGCTCTTTTTCCCTAACACTGCAAGACACGTTATTAGCGTTCGTAGCCATACATAAATCACGCTCGGAGTTTAACTGTGCATAAATTTAATAATAGCAGGTTTAAATACTACATGAATATGCTTACAACCAATTTTCATAGTAACAATATGTTTTACTGAGTCTATCTACAGTTCTAGAAAAGTCTGGATTAAATGTGTAACATAATATCAAAATCATTGAGCATGGGATCAAGTTGCCTGGTCAGACAACCGATAACAAAGGTTGATCAGTGTTACTAATATACTTCCAGTACTTTTATTTCTTACTAGCTGACCTGACAGACGCTGTCCTGTCGAAATTTCATATAATTCAAACAAGTCTCGTAGAAAAAAGCACTTTAAATTTTTAAATTTTCCGGGCAACTACTAATTTTTCTTTCCCTAAGAACCTAATTCAGAATATTGCGATCATTTTAGCCAAATTGGTCCAGCCATTCTAAAGTGATCCACTTACCAACAAACAGCATTTCATTTTATTTATATTTCAATACTTATAAATAAAAATAAAATGCTGAATGCAGATTCAAGTGAAGATTGATTGGTCTTCAATCCAAAATTGTCATATATGTGGTAATACAACAGACCAATAACAGGCCATTTGAGGGTTGTGATCCAAACCAAAAGACAAATAATTTGTTCATGATGTTATACTATGCCGATCATGTACTATCGAAGTACTATCGAATAGCACACATATCTGTACACTGTAAGGACTATTCTTGCTTGCAGTGCTCGGCCACTATATTATTGCTTACCTTCGAAAAAAAAAAAGGGTTGTGTGCATGGGATTTTGTTTTATAAATGCTTAGTTATGCGTTACCCTGATGGTACATTATTAAAAAACCATCAGATTTCAGTCGGTTTTAAGGATAATAATAAGTATTATACAAAATCAATGTGCACCATTTCTGAGTACAATTCATTAACACAACAAAATAATGTTGTGTATATTTTGAATTGGTTACTAAGAGACATTTCAGATACACGTCCAATAATAAACAATACAATCTGATCGCAGTATTCTCAATATTAACTATAAATTACTGTGTCATAATTTATTGTTTATAAACCAATCAACAATGATAACGGAAAGAGGATATAATTCTCATTATTACCGTGCTATCAAAAAGCTATAAGTGTACTTACAAGCAATTGATACAGGAATAAAACAATTAAGTACATCTTATGTAGTAATTATGGTTGATAAGATTGTTATTCTCTAATGTTTGTAATGAGTTATTCCTACAATATCTTTAAATTACAATAAAAAAATCTCATTGTTATTAGTCTAAATGATTGTTTGTTTTATTTAATGACTATTATTCATCCATTAAATAAGTAGGTATAGGATATATAATTTTTTAATAATTCACAATACTTACTTGGTAAAGCAAGATATTCCCGCAATGGAATCCAGGGCAATAGTAATATTAAGAAGTAAATAAGAGCGAAGACTAAAGAAGATGTAAACCAAAACAGCATCCCTCCGTGTCCAAAAAGATCATAATCTCTGGTGTCAACATGAAACATGTCATCTGGCATGACTATCTCAAGGGTGCCTTGCGTGACGGTGAAAGCAAGGGATAAGAGTGACGTTGCCAATAACACATATCGAATACTGCTGCGACTGTCCAAATGGCCTGGAATATAAGTACAACAATATTAAAAAAAAAAGTCATTTTTTGTTGGGTTGAACTCTCACTATTAAAAACTTGCCAGCATTTAAAATGTATTTGAAGTTTCACAACAAGTACCTTTGAATCCTAATAAACATCTAAAGTCTGTCTTCATGACAACGGACTAACGGTGATGGAAATTAGAACAAAGTTAGTCATATAAGCAAAAAATATGAAGGTCAAACTTACCAAAAGCCAAGCCAAAAATAACAACACTCATCTCTGTGGCTAGCAGGAAAAATCTGACCATGACCCATAACACCTTATCCACCAGTCCACCAAGTGGCATTGCCGCATTCACTGTCATGGACACAGCACATCGTACCAGGCTTATAATCACATTGCCCCATACCAATGTGTAGAACGTCAAGAATATAGGACTGCTTGTAGCGCGTAATTTCAACTGAGCCTTATTAAATCTTACCACTAAGAAAAGCACAAACAATGCGTTTGGTATCAAAATAATTAAATCCCAAATACGGACCCTGCGAAAGAACAACAAAGTGAGCACAAAAACATACGCAAAAAATACCAAGGACGTAGAACATTTACATACCTTGAATTATTTATCTCGTAGTATAAAACATATTTACAAAAGGTGTCCTCTGTAACGGGAGGTAAAACTGTACCGTTCATCTTTATGTTTATCTACTGTTTTGCCATTTAGTTTGTTACGAAAGCGTTTTGAGACCGTGGCAGCATAGCTCCAATAATCAAGTTATTGGAATAGGCCACCGTTACGTCAACTTAGTCCTATCATTATAAACATACACGCTTTGATTCTGCACTAGTAGTTCTCTAGCTTTCTAATTCAATTTGCAATGACGACACTAATAAAATGATTACACCACGAGATAAGTATTGTGTAAAATAATTTATTCTTTTTTTCCATTCATTCGCTTCGCTTCTTCGCTTTACTAACTTGACATTGACAATTGACTTTTCTGTTCTGACTTTTTCATTAAATTGACACTATTGACAGAACCGTAATTCCGAGTCTAGAGCTGTGCTCTCAGAATACAGAATACTATAAAAATGGGCCAACCGCCAACCGCAATGGGGATAAAAACTGCCACTTGCTCACTTCAGATGGTGATCTATCTAGCGTCTTATAATTTGACAGCTAGCCATATTTTTTTTGTAAAGAAACGACTTGTTTTACGCATAATTAATTATTGAGCCCAGTGCCCCAGTTGCGCAGCTGTTTACTGCAAAAATACGGAGACCCATGTATTTGCCAAAGATGTTATAAGAAGAAAACTGTGGAAGAAAGCTCTCCGAAAAAAATTGGAATCCGATGTTTCGTTGACACGATGTGCTATCCTTTATGCCTTGGGAGAAAGTGGTTTATAGGTGATGCTCCCAAGAGAACTAAGTCTGTTTTTATTACATACAGGCACTTGTGATGTGAAATTAAATAAATTATAGTAAAGTATGTGTGTTTATATTATCATATTAGATCAGTGCCAGAAGTGCTATCTCTGAGGTTTTTCAGTCAGGAAGTTCATGCCCGAGTTGATTTTCAACTCTGATCAGTACCCTAAATGCGTAACTTATTTTCGTAAACAATTTTGCCTAATTTGTTTCATTTTGACAGTTCAACAACATTCATTGCGTTATTTACGTTGTTGAGCAGATTTCTTTTTCCAACTTATGAAGCAATGGATTAGCAATCTGTTTCAAATCGAAACAGATTGTGGTTGTGTTGTATTACGCAATTAGGATACAGGTTATTTCTATCGTACGCCTCCAGTCTTTAACATAAAACGAACTTAAAGTCAACAAACACAATATAACCTATAAAATATAAAACGTTCATAATTTAATGACTTTTCCACTAAAGCTACTTTTTTACCAGTGGGCTTTTGTGCTGCAGTCCAAGTCTCATAGATATTTATATAGTTTTCGTATAATTTGTAATCGACACAAAAGTAAACATAAACACAACCAATGGTTGTAGACGTACAACTGTGCTGCCATCTGTTGTTTTTAACCTCATTTAATTCGACGTGCTTGCTGCCCGACGCGTTGCTGAGGGAGTCGACGAACGGTAGGCTGTCTCTCTTCTCGGTAGTCTGTTATTAACCATAAAGGACATAATGATGAAAAAAACTTTTTTTTTAAATTACCCAAATAAAATCTACTATCCAAAACAATTTTATTATTCTATAACTTTATACCCATTATTTTTAATACTATGAATATTTGAAGATTTTTTTGTACGAACCAAAACTGAATGATTTTTAGAAAACAAAAGGGGCTGACCGCGCGCGGTTTTAGACGTAAGTTTTTGTGACATAAAGAAATCAGTATAGGTTTCTTGTCAGCTAAAACAGTCATGATTGGTCGGTTTGTGATCAACGGCAGTGCGTCGTATCGCAAATAAAATAAACATCCGAGTTAGAGTCTAATAGGAAAAGACAAGAACGTGGCGAAAAATAGAACTAACATACAAGTACGAAGAATCCTTCTAGGGTGAATCCGACATGGTTTGGTCAGAATAGTTCGTTATAAAAAAATGAAGCCTTGAAATTCCTTCTGGGGCAGATCCACTATGGTTAGGTTAGTTTAGAAGACAAATGCGGCTCCCGCCTTCTGCCACTTCTCCTTTCATTTTATTCGTCACCCTCCCTTCCACATCTTCCGACCTTTAAATCAATGTCAATACAAGAAAATTTGAAAGCTAGGATAGAACATAAACCTGCCGGGGGTTGCGAAGAAAACCGAAAGGGAGATCGTGGCCCCCGGCAACATGGCAACTGAAGGAACACGGGTGGGTTTTAGTCAGTAAGAGTCTGACACGCCATCCCGCTCCGCCCAGAGCGGGGGAAGTTATTTGATAATTTCCCACCCAAAAAACAAAAAAAGGATGGAACAAAAAATATGTCTCTAAAAAGGGGGATTCCGCAACTTTGCCTACACGTGCAGTGGTGGGTTTTACAACTCCCCCACTGCCACACCTTAAATCGACAGATGTTAAGGTAATGTCAAACCAAAAATGTATAAGGTGGATTCGCAGTTGTTTGAAAAATAATCTCTAATGGAAAGTTCAGGAACAAATCTATCTAACTGGAGATGTATTATTGATTCTAATGATTATAATTCTGTAAATAGTTAACTGTTAGCCGACGTTCGCACGGACGTAATAAAATCGCGGCGGGATTTTATCGCGTACTGGATTTTCAACTCTCAGTGTTAAGTCGAGCGTTAAGAATCTAACGCGCTTGGATGCACTCTCGTCCCAGCGCGTTGAAAAAACACACTTGGATTTTAAAAATATCAAACAAAAAATATCGATAAATCGATATATATTTTTTTCTACAAGGCTAAGCCCGCTGTCTGATATTGTTATGTCACTTATGTCACCATCACCACACTTTTGAAGTTTTGAGTGTCAAACAAATGAAAATGTTGAGGAACGTTTCTCTTTCTTTAATAAAAATTAATACTATTCTTCCAGTTTCTTAAGTAAATTAAAATCGATTTTATTTTAATTTTTACAATAAAATAATAATAAATCTGTTGGATTTTATACTGACTTGAATCGTTTTTGTGAAAACTTCCAAGCTTAGTCAAAGTGTTTATGTAATACGCCTTGTGATTTAAAACTGAACATAATTTAATAAGAAAATGTCGAATACATACAGATTTATGTGGAGCCAAATTTCTCGAGTATCCAGAAGTTTTAGAACCATGCCAAATATGTCAAATCATGTTTCTAACATGCGAAAGACTACAAAACCATATTTATTGGGATTTACCCTGTTTACTTGGCTCGGGTTCGATAAAAAATTGAGTGCAGAAGATGAACTTATTCACACCATAAAACATTGCGTATTATTTATCCAAAAGAATGAATTTGAAAAGGCGGAACAGCTACTTCATGTAGCATTGAGACAAGCTCAGCAAATTCATCATCAACATGGTACTACTTACATTTATGACGTCATGGCAAATTTAGCACTTCAGAGGGAACAGTTAGACAAAGCAAAGAATTTATTTGTTGCAGTAACACAAAGGATTATGGCAGATGGTGTTGTAGAAGATGATCCTAAAGTGGTACATCTCAGTGTTAAATTAGCTAGAGTGTGTCACCTGCAAAAGGACTATGCTACTGCACAGATAGGATTTGAATGGTGTTTAGAGAAATTACAGAAATTGTTAGAGAGAGATCCATCCGATAATACAAAACAACTCCTAGCCATGGCTGAAGACTGGTATGGAAGGCTGCTTCTGGATGTTGATAGATGCGAAGAGGGTCTAAACCTATTGAAGAGTTCCTTAGACAGGATGAAAGAAGTGCCAGACATAGAAAAAGAACATTTAGTAGTTCAATTGAATGATATAGGCACTGTGTGTGATCGCCTTGGTCAGGCAGAGGAAAGTATACGCTATTTCAATGAAGCTATTGGAATGGCTAATTCTCTGGAGATGGAAGAATTAGGAACCATGTATGTGAATCTGGGGAGGGCCTACCTGAAAACAAAACTGTTTGATGCAGCAAGAAAGTCTTGTGGTCACGCTTGGAAACTAGGAGTAATGTCAAAAAATCAGGAAATCAAACAAGAAGCTGAATTATGTATCAATCAAATAAACAGCCATATATAGACAATCTTTTATTTAAGAAAAATAGTGTTGGCATGTTTTACTTATGATATTAATATATAAAGAAGAAAGTGAACTAAAGTAATAAATCTCTATATGTCCACACCCTGTGGCAAAAATTTGTGGCACAAAATTAATACAGTATTTTTTTTTATTTTGAGGTCATACATTGCAAACATGAAATTGTTACAAAGTATATAATGTATACCTAATACTAATCTATTTATACAGCACTTTCTTTTGTGACACTGAATGGTTCTGACACAACTTCTGTTTTGGTGTCTGCAACAAGCACGTCTTTAACAGGACGGTCATTGGCTGAAGTAACAGTTTTTTCAATCTTACGAACAACATCCTGTGAACAAACATCATTGTCATTAATAAAACAAACAGACTTAGGAAAGAACTTTCCCTAGAATTGCATTTCAAAGAATGAGAAACATAGCGAGTGTTACCATTCTTTGTTTGGTTCTGATTACAAAATCAATGCTAACAGCATAATACCAAGAATGTTGAATAAAAAGGAACGGGCTAAAATAAATAATACTACAAATACATGATCTTGCTAATTTTTGATTTTATACAAAAGTTTGACCAACAGTGTTCATTTTCATAAATAATAAAGCAAGATTATGATATTTTTAATGTTTAAAATATTATTATTTCTCAGTTTATTTGCAAAACGAACATTGTTTACTAACTGACGAAAATTTTAAAGTAAATTTTGTATTTGTTTGCATTAATTATAACTCAATGGATATTATAATTATCTGTGCCACCTGTGTTTACTGCACAAAATTACGGTAGTAATTAGTATCTCATAACGACGCCTTAGAGTGAAAACCTCGTAAGTGTAAAAGAAGTAACTTTTCAGGAGGAAGAAAAAACTGCATGCTGTAAATTTTTGTTTTTTTTTTATTAACTAATGTGGAAATTTGACTTGATTGTGGAATTTGAATATAAAAGCATATCCAGAACTGCGAACATAAAAGACGCTGTACAAAAATTAATAGCACGCAGTTTTTCTTCCTCCTGGAAAGTTGCTTCTTTTACACTTACGAGGTTTTCACTCTAAGGCCTCGATAATAGGTATTTATTGTTGCGAGTTTATGTAAGTATATCTTTATTGTTCATAATAAAATAATAATGAAATGTGGTTTATCTTACCATGCCTTCCAAGATTTTTCCAAAGACTACGTGTCTGCCGTCGAGCCAGGGAGTCTTGGTGGTGGTGATGAAGAACTGAGAGCCGTTGGTGTCTTTGCCAGCGTTGGCCATGGACAGCCAGCCAGCGCCATAGTGGCGCAGCTTGAAGTTCTCGTCTTCGAAGCGTTCGCCGTAGATGCTGCGTCCTGTGGTTAAAATTACGTTCAATTAGTTATTCAGTAACAAAATTGTTACTAGCAAGGGATAAAACATATTTTTGTACATACGGGGTGGCAGGGACATCGACGCGAAAACTGAAACCATGGATTCAGTACATGATTCTGAAACACCCAGTGTTGAATTTTTTTGTCTGTCTGTTTGTTCCGGTTAATCTCCAAGACGGCTGGATAGATTTTAAAAGGAATTTCACTGGCAAATAGAAAAAAAATCAGCTGTTCCATACATTTTGACCGCGTAGGTATTGCACTTTTCTATGAAACAGCAGATTTTTTTTTTTAATAACCAACGAAGAATTTCAATGCAGGGGGGGTTCAGAATCGTGTACTGAATCCATGGTTTCAGTTTTCGCGTTGATGTCCCTGCCACCCTGTATAAGTTATTATATTATGCATGACATTTATCTTTTTAAACAAGATAAATTCTGAAACAGATAAAGATAAGGTTACACCGTACAAGTACTCTTTTAACAGATACAAATAACTAGCGAATGACATTTATATGATTTCCTATGTACAGACGCCAGCACATCAAGCTACCCGAAACTGTCAAATTTTCCCAATCAACTTTGAACCTTATACTTACTCACGGTAAAGTTGAAAATCAATTAAATAAATTTGACAGATTGTGGTAGCTTGATGTGCTGGCGTCTGTACATACCTATTTGTAAAGCATGTAACTTTTTTGAGTGTATAATTTGTTACCATAAACTGTAACAGCCAATTAGAAAGGTGAACAGAAAACTAATTGGAAGTTTATCAATTCAATTTTTATGGACATTGGCTACATAACACATGACTTGTACAATGGCCAACACCTTATTTTTTAATGCCTATTGTATTTTTTTGAAAGTTACGTAACAGAATTCTTAATTTCAATCAAAGCAATGTAAACTGTGCATTGGCCATTATGTAAAGGGTATTTACTCTACCGTGTTACTTACCACCAGTGCCATCGCCTTTAGTAAAGTCTCCTCCTTGGATCATGAAGTTCTCAATAACTCTATGGAACTTGCTGCCCTTGTAGCCTTCACCGACATTTTTCTGTGCCAATTGGAAGAAGTTTTCGGCAGTCTTGGGGACAGTCTTTCCAAATAGTCCAATGACAATGGTGCCAATATCTTCATCACCCAACTTCATCACAAAGCTGACCTAAAGGATAAATAATAAAACAGTATTTAAGATAATTATATCGAAAAAATGCTCTCATGTTTCGAGCATCTTTGGTAATACCTAACTAGTGTGACAAAGTATAAAAAAGAATCTTAACGAGAGTAAAAATTATACAGGACTAGTTTTTACCCGACTACGGCAAAGGCAAAGGCGGGAGTCACACATAATCATTTAACATTTTTATTAGTAAAAAAAACTAGCTGCTGCTCGCGGCTTCGCCCGCATAGACCCTAATTCTTTTTCCAAAATATAATTAACTCCTTAAAACTTCAGCTATCTGCCAGTGAAAGTCCTGTCAAAATCTTACCAGCCATCTCGGAGATTAACCGGAACAAACAGACAGACAAAAAAATGTCAACACTGGGTGTTTCAGAATCATGTACTGAATCCATGGTTTCAGTTTTCGCGTCGATGTCCCTGCCACCCTGTATACTTTCATAAGCATTTAGTAGCTAGAGTAACCACTGAAAATCAGCGCCGTGCTGTGGGTGTGGGTCCCCCATAGCACAGCATCATGCTGAGTGGAAACCTTCTTGTCACAATCATGTCGTGCAGCTGCCGACTAATTTCTGTTTTATGCTCGTGATTTATTATGTGCTTTTTAAGGCTCCTTCAAACAAGCGCGACACGCGACGCGACACAAAGGCACCGCTCGTCGCGCGACGAGCGGTGCCTTTGTGTCGCGTCGCGTGTCGCGCCTGTTTGAAAGAGCCTTTATTGTTCTCTGATTACTATGTATGCACGTGTTTCTGTGACAAATAAACCTATTTTTCTTTCTTTCTTTTTAAATGACTCCGGTTATACGAAAAGCGATGTTATTTTGTTACGATGGCCTGTTTATACCTTTTTAGTTGACGCTTTTGTCATAGTTGGGTATTAGTTTCTGCTCGCGTGGAGATCGGAAATTATCGCACGAGAACTTAATTCCGGGTTAAAAAGTCCCAGGTCATGATCTGCCTGTGTGCCAAATTTCATAAAAATCGGTTGAGCCGTTAAGGTGCAAAACGTAACTAACAGAGACACGAACTGTTAAAGTTTATGAATAAGGAAATCCTGAGTCCTAAATCCTATACAAATACATGTGGCACATTTTGAAGAGACATTGGAATATAAGCTGGGACAAGTTGCCAACCCAACGCTCAATGTTATTTTTATCTGCCATATCCTTTTGTAGATACGACTTGAAGGTCAAAGTTGAGTTTTCTCTTATCTCAAATGATTTAATTACAGTAGGTAATATTATAAACCAGCTGCTCCCCTGCACGCGTAGCATGACCACCGTAGGAACGAGTTTTGTCGATGGAAGAATAGACAAAATGACAGATAAACAATCACAATCTGTCATTTTGTCTATTCTTCCGTCGACAAAACTCGTTTCTACGGTGGTCATGCTACGCGTGCTGGTTTCACCCGCATAAGTCTGAATCCCGTAAGAATATTGGGATAAAAACTTCTATGTCCTAATCCAGGTCATGGTCTACCCATGTGCCAAATTTAATGCAAATACGTTCAGCCGTATTAGCATGAAAGCGTAACAAACAAACTCACTTTTGCATTTATAATATTATTAGTTAGGATAATCAGTTCCTATTCATTATACAAAAATTGAACATCATCTTATCAATATAATGTGTCTATTGCATTGTCCAATCACAGCTCCACACATAAACAATGCCACATGGCAATATAATTTAATTAAAACAAATAAAAATACCTACATGGGTTCTTTCTTCGGTTGATTAATTTCATTAAAAATGATCATAAAAGTTTAAGTAAGTATTGTATTAGTTTTGTGAGATGAGTGAGCAACAGTCAGTCTCTGTGACTACTTCAGTCACAGAGACTGTTGCTCACTTGAATAAATTGCATAATTATTCTGAGCAGGATACAAGAACTATAAAAATAAATTGAATACCCACGTGCATTGAATAGTGAAAAGCTAATTTAACTTTGGCCAACAAAAAGTTGTAGCGTCATCACAAAAGGTCACCGACCGATCATTGACAATCAGAAACACGAACTTTACGAAAACTGTTTGCACACCGACAAAATGTTACACGGGTGCTTCAATTGAATGACAATAGCTAGACAAGTAGACAACAATACTCACCTTGTGGGTTACTTTGGGTCCTTTGGGAGCATCTTCTGATTGGGCCACGGCAATTATGACAAGAAGACCAAGAGCTGCTGCAAAAGCGCTCATGATTAAAATAAGTTTTATCTTTTTTCTTATTATTTTTACGAATTGACCCTAACTGGTAGGATGAACAGAAATTTTTATTTAAGTTTATTTGGACGGACCCAAATATCGTGCTTCTTCGCCGGCGAATGAACACGCAACCACGCAACAAAAACGAAACGATTTGATTGTAGCGTGTGGTCGTCACTCGCTGCCGTTAAATGTCAAATCACTGTGTCACAGACTGCACAATGACACTCAGTGTTGCCACCTTACTTTTTGAAGGGGTGCTACTTATGAAGCTGAAAAAGGACTAAAAGGGCTTTTTTTGAGCCCTTTATTTTCTTTAGCCCTTTAGAGAAAATCAATAATATTAACAAAAAAACTTATATTGAAAATTATTTTAGTTAAGTACTCGTACCATATTTAAATGGATTATAATAATATGATTAAAATCAAAATCATCCTCATAGGAATCTGTTTCTTCAGTACTTGTAGCTGCAGCTATTGAATTTGAGAGTTGCGGTTGATCGCAGATGTTAGAAAATTTTAAGGAGTATTTAGAGTATTGCTTCCACTCTTTTTTCCAAAAGGAATTCTCAATTCGACTGTATGTTTTTCTTTTGTTTGTCTATTACGCGATTACTCCACCAATTATGAATTGGTTTTGATGATCCTTTTTTTGTTTGGTAGATCATACTTCAGAGGTGGTTCCATATACATTTTATTAAGTTTGCTTGGGTAGTTTTTGAGTTAGCTTCAATAATATGTATTTTTTCCCACTTAGTATGTGGATGATATGTTCCCGTCACTGTTATTTACATAGCAGGTAGTGGTACTTATTCGAATTTGTGTGGGGTAGGTACCACAACTAAAAAGTGAAAAATAAAAACATTTTACAAAAAAAAATACAACCGACTTCCAAAAAAACACTACAAAGTGAAAAATAATTTCGGAAGTCTGTGGTAAAAAACAAAAATTCTAAACCAAAGACACCGACTTTTGTTTTTAGTTGTATTTTATTGCAATTTTTTGTTTTTATCAAGTTCATGGAACTGAAGACACGTTCCACATCAGCATTTGAATGTGGCAAAGATAAAATGATCTTGATACTGATTATTTCCTGCTGGGTCTCTGTATTTTAAGATAGTTGTGAATTTTTCTGAACATAACATAACATCACGCCTTGTTTCCCCGAAGGGTTGGGCAGAGGTGTCCCTGTAGTAGGTACACCCAGTTTATCAATTAGGGCTCGATTGCCCTTTTCGGGCTAAGGAATAAAAACGAATTCAACCAGTGTAAAAAGAGCTAGATTTGGCCCGAAAAAGGCTAAGGTGGCAACACTGATGGCACTGTGTCAAGCTCAAGAGCTCAAGGCTGTCACAGAGCATGTAACCTGTCAGATGAAAAACCACGTCATTGCCTGCTTGCTCTTCACAATAGGTCACAGCACAGAGTATGTAACTTTCAATCGGTGAAGATCGTTAAATCGCGTGATCGCCTGTAATCGGCACGATCATCGTACGAGCATCCACATGTTCGTCGTTAATCGTCCGTAGTCACGTGTTGCGAGACAAGTATGCAAGATGAAAGTGGAGCCTATTGCTGCTGCTATCATTTATTTTGGTATACAACCATTATCTAAATGTGATTGAAGGAAAAGTCGTAAAAAAAAATGGAGGAAAAGAAGAGAACAGAGTCCAATCTACCGGTGGTTAGGGCTCCTGAGAGCGGATCCTAAGTAGCAAGATTCTCCCATAGTAATCGACTTATAAGACTAAACGTCTTATAGGAATCTAATAGACGCTTTGACTAAGATCACTGATCTTACAACAGCATTTTATAAAGATTGTTTACTCTTGTTATCGTCTTATTTTATTCTACTTTAAGACATCAATAAATCTGCCTAGCCTTTTCCCAACTATGTTGGGGTCGGCTTCCAGTCTAACCGGATGCAGCTGAATACCTTCCAGTATTTTACATGGAGCGACTGCCTATCTGACCTCCGCAACCCAATAACTAGGTAATACGATACCCCTTGGTAAGACTGGTTGTCAGACTCATATAGCACTTTTTGGTCGCAGATATGTTAAAGATGTAACAAGTCGCAACAGTTTCGTAACTGTTACGAAACATGGTGACTGTGTGGGGTTTGGTCTCTATGTGTGTTAATAGTTCGTACAAAATTTGACCGGAAAACATTTCAGTAACTTTAAGTAGTCTTTGTGTTCACACGTAACGTAAACATTTGTGTAGACTTATTTTTAAACACTTGGTGTTTAGTTTGTAACATGTGTACAATCGAGTAAAAATGTGTGGTAGCGGTGTGGTCACCATGTTACTAGAATAATAACTTAAAATTTATATTTACACGAGGTGTCGTAATGTTACGTCATTATTACTGAACAATATATTACTGAAATGTGAATAAAAAAGTCACAATAAGACACTGTTTCTCAAACTGTTTCGAGAAGTGATCAAATGATTGCAGTTGAAAATGAGTAAAGAACCGAAAAGATTCCGTCTCACATCGACTTTCTACAGAAAAGTTAACAAATTATTGGTTCCACAAAATCTATCTCCAAGTAAGTACATAATTTTTCAGACAGTATATTTATTCGGTATACATTGTCTTTCTTATACGAAATCTTATATTGTTTACTTGAAATTTTATCAAAATAACTATTTATTTCCATATTTTTTTAATGTAAGAAAGTGTTACTGAGTGGTTATCCACCTGAAATATTTTTTTAATCGCAGCCTATAAGATTAAATAGGTCTTTGTTGTTTGCCTAATGATCATAATACAAAAATAATAGAAGCCAATTAATAGAGCGCACGTGCACAAGCATTTTATTATTTGTTTTAAAATTAAATTGTTTGAAATGAAATTTTGGTGGGTATTTTAATTAATAACTTAAGTTTAGGTCAGCATTAAAATTCAGAATTAATATTTTCCAGACCACATACCAAATGCATCGTCTTCATCATTTAAAATTCAAGAAAATAGTTCTGTAATCCCTGATGCCGTACAGTTTAGTTCCAAACAGCCTAGTGCCGGTGAACCAACTTCCGAAGTGTCAAACGTGCAATTAGATGCAGTTGTGACCTCTCATAATATATGTGATGTCAATGAGGGGCTGGATACCAGCAGTTCCGCAGCAGAAGCTGAAGAATCGTCTGATTCTGACAGCGAAATACATTCAATAAATATAAAAGACCAAATTCAGCAATGGGCATTAGAGTACCAGATTCCTCAAAATGCCTTAAAGGAATTACTTACTATATTGAGAGACAATTCAAACACGGATTTCAATAAATTTTTACCAAAAGACAGTAGAAGTCTATTAAAAACGCCAAAATTTAATAACATAGTACCAATGGGAAATGGAAAATATTGGTATAATGGCATAGAGAAATGTTTAAAAGAAGTTTTGTCTCAAATGATCTCAGAGTTGCCGACATGCATATTTTTGTCTTTTAACATAGACGGCTTGCCAGTAGCCAACAGCACAAAAAATGAATTTTGGCCAATTTTGTGTAAAATAGACGGCATGGATGTTGCTCCATTAGTTATAGCTATATTTTTCGGAAGCACAAAACCGTGTTTGGAATTATTTTTGCGTCCATTTGTAAAGGAGCTAAGGAGCTCATCAAGTTACTTCAAGGTGGATTACTCATTCAAAGGCAAATCGTTCCTATCAAAATTCGTTGCTTCATATGTGATACACCTGCGAGGTGCTTTATAAAAGGTGAGTGCAAAATTAAATATAAAATATATATAAATAATATCTATTTAATAAAACTACCTAACCTATACCTACCTACAGGATTTTCTTCTGCTGTACACAATAATGCCAAATAACTGCTGTAGCTACACCCACGGGTATTCTCAGCATGTCGTTTCATACACTCATAACCAGCAGTCCACCAGCGGCTATTGTTTCGTTTCGTGGTAAAATGTAGAGTATTTCCTTCTTCAGAATGCAATCTATCTTCTTGCCAAATTTTATCGAAATTTGTTCAACAGTTGCGTGAAAAGGTAACTGAGAAAGACAGACAGAGCTACTTTCGCATTTATACTATTACTATGAATTTTGGTAATGTAAGTAGTTTATCGTACCCCCGTGCATTTCAAATATAATGTATCTTATTTCGTGAATTTTTTCATTTTAGGTACTGTGGGGTTTAATAGTTACCACGGGTGCATGAAATGTACAGTAATCGGAGAATACGATAGAAAAGGTCGGCATATAAGTTTTCCCAGAACGGACATGGCTTTGCGTACTGACCATTCATTTAGAAATCGATTAGATCCTGATCACCATAAAGAAAAAAGTCCAATCGAAGATTTACCCATAGATCTTGTTAACGATTTTACGATTGCAGATGCTCTTCATTTGTTAGATTTGGGTGTAATGAAGAGATGTTTACTGGGATGGACTAATGGCAGTTTTATTTCCGAACAAAGTGGTCGGCAAGGGAAATTCAGGATGTTTCAAGAAAACTAATGGAAATAAAATCAACTACTCCATCTGAAATACATCAAGGAAGACTGAGAGAATTAGATACCCTTCACTTTTGGAAAGGTGCTGAATTTAAAAACTTTTTGTTATACTTTGGTCCAGTAGTGCTAAAAGAACACTTATCATGTGAAGTATATCAACATTTTTTAACATTGTTCTGTGCCACCACTATTTGTTATTCTGACGTTTATGTATCTTACCGGTACATAGCTGAAAAACTTTTTGTTGATTACATCGAAAAATTTGCAGAAATTTACGGTCATGATTCTGTGAGCAGTAATATTCATAATCTTTGTCATATTGTAAATGATGTCTCAAGGTTTGGCTCTCTACCTTCTTTAAGTGCATATCCATTTGAAAGTATGTTGTTTCGAATTAAAAACCTTTTACGAAAAGGCGACCAACCCTTAGCGCAAGTAGCAAATCGCATACAGGAATTGTCAAAGCTAAACATCAAGGGCCACAAATCCAAACGGATGTATCCTCTTGTCAAATATGAAAGTTTGTTGGATACGGGTGAAAAAGTATTTACTACTGTAAAAATGAGTGAGAATTACCAGCTTTCAAAATACATTAAAGATAAATGGTTTTTAACTATCGATAATAATATGGTAGAAATGAAATTCGCAACTTTTGATCAAGGAAACATACAAATCGTTGGAAGGAATATAAAAAACAAATGTAATTTTTTTGAGCGACCATTTAATTCTTCCCATATAAATATTTATGCAACATTACTTCCTTACGAACTTGAAGAATTAAAGAAATACAATCTAAATGATGTCAAATGTAAACTTACATCTATGGTTTCCAACTCTCAAATGGTGTTTATTCCAGTATTGACAACATTAGGAAAGAAAATAAACAATAAAACCAATCATAATAATTTGACTCTCAAACAATCAGATAAATCTTTAAAAAAAATTAACACAAATTATCAAAAATATTAAAAAAACATACAAAGTTTTAACTGACGAGTTCGTCAGTTAAAACTTTTCAAAACAATCACAAACTGTCAGTTACATAGGTATAATTCTATCGCGTGCAGAAGACAGTCACCTGCTGGAGACGCTGACGTCATCACAAATTTCACCGATTTTTTTTTGTAATTTTTTTCCCTTTGCTAGATGAAAGTACCTATGAATATAAACAACTTTTCGTAAAGAACCCACTATCCTACTTGAAAAAAATCTGCTGTTCCATATATAATTCCAATACCTAGGTACTACACCAAAATGTGTGGGACAGCTGATTTTTTTCGTGTTGGAAGTTGGTCCGATACAAAAAGTTTTTTATATTCATAGGTACTTTCATCTGGCAAAGAGAACAAAATAACTAAAATTTTTCGGCAAAATTTGTGATGGCGTCAGCGTTTGCTGCAGCTGTCTTCTGCATGCGATGGAATTATACCTTTCGTCGGTTTCTTCTTTAACTAGAAAAAATATTAATATTTATTTATTTTTTCTAGTCTAGTCATATTATTTGCAAAACGCACCTACAAGCAAAAAAAACCGGCGTAGTACGTCGAATGGAATCACTTACGATTTTGGAACTTTAGATTAGATTCTTTGAGAATTTTGTTTTCTGCTTGTAACCCACTGTTCTCTGTTATGATTTGATTGAATTCAATCAACCTCAAACTGATTAAAGTTTCACCAGTTTGACTCTCAGTTTCGGGTATTGTTGTTAAATTCTCATTCGTTGCTATTATTTTTGAAGCATCAGTTTCAGTCGCTTCGGTATCATCAATAGTGTTATAACTAGTACTGGCGTGATTGAAATATATATTTGAGTCGTATTCATTCATTTTTGTTTTATTCGTAACATTATCGTTATCTTTTTTAGTTTCTTTATCTTCCATCATTTCAAAATCAGTATTAAAATTTTGTAATTCTTCCACAATTGACTTTTCAGCCGGATGTTTTCTTTTATTTTCACGATTTTTGTGGTATCTGTAAAAATAATTATTATTTAAAAGGTGATATTTCATGAGATGGCCAAACGAACAAAATATGGATGTTTAAGGTGACCGAGCAAATTTGGCGGAAAAATTACTGGCAATACCTATCTCTACGTACGCTATATTATTATTATTTATCACTTTACTAGTCTGTAAGTAGTTTTTATTTTTCTTTACTAAGAAAATATACTGGGCCCTAAGTTTTCGTTGTGACTGAGCGTCGTGAGTAAAGACGTCATAAAGGTACCGGATTGATAAGGTAAATGCCAGGCAGCCGGGTAAAGGCAAAGACGCGCCGCGCGGCGCTCCTTCCTACCTACCTGATGTCAAACATACTGTCGTATACGTCTCTATACAAAATTTAAATTCAACAACGTCTAAAATGAGAAGACTGATTCTAATGCAATCTTATATATGTAATCAAGACATGAAATACTTTATTAATAATAGTTTAGTTTGAAAAAAAGCGTAAGTATTTTTAAATTATTATAGAAAACTCAAAACCACTAAGTTCGTAAAAACACTGTTAAAAATACCATTTTATATCAAACATGTGGTATTTTACATGCTCTTTGTAACGTGTAAAAGTACTTACGCCATAATAACCTGAAATTAATAGAATCCAATAGTTAAGCACTGATCTACACTCAGTCTAGTAAACGTAATAAATTACATCGCTTTATCGGTACCACAGTCTTATGACGTGCGTGCGTTACTTCGGAAGCGCGCAGCTCAACTGACCTTAGACGGACTCGACCGACCGACTCGTGGTCGTACCTCTCTTTCTCACTCTTCGCGCACTCAGTTGTATTAAACATTGTCCATGAGCTCTTCCAGTCTAAACTTCTGAAGTGACGCGCCCCACTACTGCATTTTACGTACACAGGGCCGCGGATTTTAAAATAGGGGAGTGGGGCGCGTCACGTCGTCGAATTATTGTCGAATAAAACACGTCGTAAAACTTACCTCTCCTCATCTTCAGTATCCTCAAAATTTGAATACAGTTCCTCTAATCTAATTCCTTCAGCAAAAGTAGCTATGCCTTGTAGTTTCACGACAGATTTTAATTTTCTCCAATTCTCCGAAGGCACACTTTTTTCATCTCTCCTTAATAGTTCAAGGTCGCTGTTTTTTCTCGTCCTTGGCCAAAACAGGACAGTCTTTGTTGTTGCCCAGTACCCATGTACTAGGCACAACCGATATAAGGAGAGACGAGCCCTCTTTAGTTAGTACTATACTAAACATAATTTGATAATATGCAGGCCTGTCCAAACGTTTGAGAATCGCTGGAAGCAATAAACCATTTTGTGAATTCGGTAACTTTGTAACTACTTCTGGTTTCACGTCGACATATGTCGACATAATCTAGTAACTTCCTGACCAGTTGTGACTAGAATATTTTCTCTAAATAAAATTACGTTTTTTAATTATTTAACAATTTTGTGGTTCATTTTTGGTTCCATAACATATAGTTACTATTAAATATATTACAGCAAAAGCTTCCAAGCTCTGGGAATGTAAAAACTTGTTAGTAAAACTATTAATAGTTTTTAAAAACTATTGTTTAAATTATACTACACAGGTTAAATCACAATTTTATGGAGGCGCATTGAAAATTTCAAACTATATGAACAAATTACACAATGAAATTCATTTCCCATGTAGATTTGAACAATATAAACAAATTAAAATATGAATAAAAATTTACCTTGATAAACAGTGATGGCTGATGTTTTCTTCTTATTATTTTTTAACTTGTCAGTCACAGAACAAAAAGAGAACGAAAACGAATGAACGAACGAATGATTTCTGAGAAGTGGTTGCAGACTAAGAACAATGTTACCACACAGCAACGTAACTTTAAAACCAAATGTTACTGTGTCGACTGTTCCCCATTTTTAGTCGTAGCGACGGAACTAAGTACACTCAGCGACCAAAAAGTGTTACTAGAATGAATAAGTGTGGACACATAGTGTCGAATTATTTCGTAACGGCTACCACAAAGCGCTATATGGGGGGCTTCTGACGACCCGTAACAACTGTCAAAGATCCACGAATGACAGCCGGGCGGGACCAACAGCTTAACGTGCTTTCCGAGGCACGGAAGAGTCTCGGTATGTAGAAATAGTCACCCATGCACGGACCAACCCCGGCAAGCGTAGCTTAATCAATCAATCAATATTCTTTATTTGTAGACATAGCTTACAACAAGATTTTACAATTAGGTTTTCTATGTTTTGCCATTTGGCGTACAAATATACATTTATGGGAGGCTTTTGCCAAGTAAATTAAGTTATTATAATTCAGTAGCCTGCCTTAACCTGATGGATCGCCCCGAGCGGCTGTTAGTACTTAGCCACGAGCTCCTCTACTTTAAGACATGCACTTCTATAAAAGTCTTGAATATAGCTGCTATAGGTCAAGGATATTATAGGAAAGATGTGTTTTAATCGTGACTTCTGACGAATTGTTAGCACCAAACTAGTATGCCCTCCAATTTTTATAGGTAAGATTTTACTTATACGTGTCCTACATTTGCTTTTACTAGAGTAATCGGCCTAAAACCTTAAAACTTGAATATGGCGAAGTAGGTATGTCCAGCACGCGTAGCATGACCACCGTAGAAACGAGGTTTGTCGGCGGAAGAGTAGACAAAATGACAGATTGTGATTGCTTATCTGTCATTTTGTCTATTCTTTCGTCGACAAAACTCGTTTCTACGGTGGTCATGCTACGCGTGCTGTAGCAGTCTTAACTTTTGTATTATAAAAGTTTTGATAATGCAATATTAGGGCAAGTGATCCAGATCCAATGGCGGCTTAAGTGTTTGTTAAGTATTATCGACTAACAAATAATAAATATGTTTAGTTTTGAAGGGGTATGAAGATTTGACGGGGTCCACTAGGGCCAATGCCTGCCGGGGGTTCGAAGAAAACCAATAGGGAAATCGTGGCCCCCGGCAACAGGGCAACCGAAGGAACACGGGTGGGTTTTAGTCAGTAAGAGTCTGACACGCCCTCCCGCTCCGCCCAGAGCGGGAGCAGTTATTTGATAATTTCCCACACAAAAAAAAAGGGGCATGACGATATGTTTATTATCATCGAACACTTTATCAATAAAATTAATTTCGGATGTTGAGTAAGCATTCTTAACATAACAGTTAAAAGACAAAAGTTTTATGTTATGCTAATAGATATTATAATGTGGATTACTTTCCCTTATTTCTTAAGACACCAGCACGTCACCGTTACAAAAATAATGAAGAACGAATGCTCTTATAATTATGGCATCACGCTGACAACTGTTGGATCAATTACACCAGTAAAAGCACCTAATAAGGTAATTATAAAATCGAAATTTACAAAATTGAGGGATACAAAAGGGCATTAAGCCACTTGAAAAATACATCAAAACAATAGAATCATTTAGACCACCGGAAACCATCGAAGAAATTAAAAGTTTCCTGGGATTAGTCAATTTTGTTGGAAAATGGATCCCCAATTTGTCCACCTTAAGGGGACGATAGCTGACTTTTAACGATTTTGTACTGAAGATGACTTCTAAACGAGCAGTGTTAGTGATTTGGAAAAAATATTTGTTAAATTAGAGCATTTTCTTAATATTTTAAGATAGGTATATTTTTGATTATGTTTATATTACATAGTGAAATTAATTTGTAAAGTTGTTATGTCTAACGCGGATAAAAACTGAGAATGACGCAAAATCCATCAAGCGTATTTTCTGAAAACTTCACCATTTTAAAGATAATTAAATTACTGATCTTTTGGTATCGTGTTTTATTAAAATACCTTTAGTTTTACGTGTAATAAATTAATAATGCGTCTAATTTGGGACAGCGCTCCTTGATGGGCGCGTCCTATTACTGGCTGGTCGCACGACGCGTTGCGTGAGCTCAGTACAGAACACGCAAGCTAGCCATTCAAGGTCACTGTCATATATTTGCGTCTTAACAGAACCCATTCGACAATTACTTCGACAAAAAAACCGGCCAAGTGCGTGTCGGACCACGCACAATGAAGGGTTCCGTAGTTGGGATGAATTTATCCCAAAAACAAACTTAACTTTGTAGTTTAAAAATATGTTCTCCGATACGGAATGTATGGGAAAACATGTTTTTGCAACTGCAAAGTTAAGTTGGTCGATTATTACTCGTTAACTTGTAAACCCTACTTAGCTGTGATAGTTTTCCTTTTAATTTCGTTATATAAACTACTGTTGTGATTTTTTTCACACACCCAGAACCAACCATTTAGCCGGCAGGGAGGGGGGGGGACACTTGACTCTAACAAAAATTAGCACTTTAAAGCTTAATATTTCGCAAACGGATCCTTAGATCCAAAAATGGTTTTCACAAACTCACTGTTTTTGAAGGACCTTTCCAATGATACCCCTCACCATGGGTTAAAAAAATAAAACATCACCACTTTACGTGTATGAGAGGTACTCTAAAAAAAAATGTTTTTCATAATTTTGTTTTACCACTTTGTCGACGTAATTAATATGTATACCTATGCCAAATTACAGCTTTCTAGTACAAAGGGTCTTGGAGCTAGACCGCGGACAGACAGACAGACGGACATGACGAAACTATAAGGGTTCCTTGTTTACTAAGGAACCCTAAAAATGCACAAAAATGCCACTATCACGACACTCTTGGCATAGAGTAGTATTATATTATCTGTGGCATAGAGAACAAACAAAGGCTTTTGATAAATTAAAAAATGTCTCTGAGATTCCCACCCTTGGCTTCTATGACCCAAAAGATCGTACTCAAGTAATAATTGCTGATACAAGTCCTGTGGTTTAGAGGTTGTACTGATTCAGTATGATGACAAAGGACCCCGAATCATTTCTTTCGGAAACAAGAGTCTGACAGACGTTGAAAAACGGTATTGTCCAGATCGAAAAAGAGGCATTAAATTAGCTTTGGTATGGGCAATCGAACACTTTCAAATGTACCTTGAAGCATCGAATAATGATAATGAATTTAAATTAATCAAAGACGCTTTAATAAATAATGCTTGGGATGTTTCAATAAACAGCTACAAATTCAATAAACATGTACAGACGCCAGCACATCAAGCTACCCGAAACTGTCAGATTTTCCCAATCAACTTTGAACCTTATGTTTCGGCGATAAAGTTGAAAATTTATTAAATAAATTTGACAGATCGCGATCGATCGAGCTTGATGTGTTGGCGTCTGTACTTTGGTTGCACGATGGGGGGTAACAAATTAGTAATATCCACTAATTTAAGAAAACAAGAATTAGAAGCAGCTCATGAAGGCCACCCAGGCATTGTCAACATGAAGGCTAGGTTACGCACTGTCTGGAGGCCGAAAATAGATAAAGACGCCGAAAACACTGTAAAAAACTGCAGAGGGTGTACTTTAGTCTCAGGCCCAAATCCACCAGTGCCGATGAAAAGGCGTGAACTCCTATCGAAAGCCTGGGTGGATTTTGCTGTTGATTTTTTGTGTCCACTGCCAAGTGGGGATTATCTTGATCATCCATTATTACATTTATTACAGTAGATACAAAGAGATCGAAATCATGAAATCTATACAAAGGGATTTCGTTAGCGTCACCGCGACTGCCCCTGGCGCTCCTAGTATCAAGCCCATGCCTGAGCAGGCGCCGAATATGGCTAATAATGATGACGCCTTCGTGACGGTGCAAAGGAGGAAGCGCCGACCGCGAACGAACAAGAACCGCTGCGGCAAAGCTCCTACGGGCCCCGAAGTGAGCCTGCGTGCCGCAAAACCAAACACATCGGTGTACATCTCTCGCCTGCACTACACCACTAAGGCGGAGGACATCGTGGAATACGTGCGCCAAAAGACGAGGTACGTGCCGAGGGTGCAGTAATTAGAATCGCACCGGAATGTCAACTTCAAGGCGTTCGTCGTGCGTGTGCCGATCTTTTATCTGACTCTCGTCATGCAAGAAGACTTTTGACCGCAGGACGTGGTGTTCCGTCTAGGGTTGCCAACATTTCTTAAAAAAATATAGTATTTTATAGAAAAAACCTAAATATACTTAAACAAAAAATATTTTTGTTATAATGCTTTATTACATTTAATGTAAATCAAAAGCTCAGTTTTTAGGGTTCCGTAGTAAACAAGGAACCCTTATAGTTTCGTCATGTCCGTCTGTCTGTGTGTCGGTCTGTCCGCGGTCTAGCTCCGAGACCCTTAGTACTAGAAAACTGTAATTTGGCATAGGTATACATATTAATTACGCCGACAAAGTGGTAAAACAAAATTATGAAAAACATTTTTTTTTTAGGGTACCTCTCATACACGTAGAGTGGTGATGTTTATTTTTTTATTTTTTTACCCCATGGTGAGGGGTATCATTGGAAAGGTCCTTCAAAAACATTGTGAGTTTGTCACAACCATTTTTGGATTCAGGGATCCGTTTGCGAAATATTAAGCTTTAAAGTGCTAATTTTTGTTAGAGTCAAGTGTCCCCCCCCCTGCCGGCTAAATGGTTGGTTTTGGGTGTGTGAAAAAAATCACAACAGTAGTTTATATAACGAAATTAAAAGGAAAACTATCACAGCTAAGTAGACTCTACAGGTTAACGAGTAATAATCGACCAACTTAACTTTGCAGTTGTAAAAACATGTTTTCCCATACATTCCGTATGGGAGAACATATTTTTCAACTACAAAGTTAAGTTTGTTTTTGGGATAAATTCATCCCAACTACGGAACCCTTCATTGTGCGTGGTCCGACACGCACTTGGCCGGTTTTTTTATTAATGAGATAGGTACGCTTATGTTTCTTTCTTCTCGCCATTTCGAATTCATAACCGCAAACATCCTTTCTGTGAGTGCCGAAGTGGCGGGATAAACATAATAAGTTATTTTCAATATTTTTTCAAATATGTCTCCATTTCTGGCATGTAGTTTTGTTAGTAAACTCACTACATTCTTTTACTTTTGCAGTCTTCATTTAATATTGAGTTTACCCATTTTTTGAATAAAAATTACACTTTAAAGTTAAGAAAGTTGTGAAACTAGAAGAAAGCAAAAAAAAAGTTTTTTAATATTCAGGGCGCCAGGGCCAAATAAATTAGGGCTGAGTAAGTAGCAGATAACCCCACCTATCCACCATTTTCGTATGTTCAACGTTCTGCCAAACATCCTGTATAGTCCAATACTATTTAATATAGTACGGTTGGCAACCCTAGTTCCGTCGCTTCCGCGGACAAGTTCCACAATATAGTACTAAGTCAAGATGTCCGTGACCACCGCAGGACCACCATCGCCAATCGCTTCCATGTTTAGTAAATAATTAGTACCTACCCAATTGGTACTAATTGTGCTCGAATGACAAAATTGGTACCTTAGTAGTTTTCGAGAAACTCGACTTTGAAGGTAGTCCGGCAGTAGTCACGCTCCCTTTAGCAGGACCACCATGAGCGCCGAAAAAGGGGGCATGCTGCAGCTATTCTAAGTATACAAATAATTAATACCCTTAAATGTGATTCATTGCGTAAAAAAAACAGAACTGAAGCATTTGTATTTACCGAGAAATCAACGATGATAACTTTCGCGCGCTCGTTCAGCAGGACCACGACTTTGAATGTTGATTCCAAGTTTGACGAGCTTGTCGCTTTCCTCAAACCTATATAGAAAGTCAAAATTGGTTCTTTAGTAGTTTATGAGATATACAGTGTGAGTCTTCATAATGTGCACATATCGAAATGAGGAAATCTATGCTTAATTTTAACGACAGAAAAAATATTTAAAAAATCTAAATATTGTTTTTTATACTTTTTATGAAATTAAAAAAAAATTGTAACAAAACTGTGTAACTTTTAAACTGAATCAGCTATCGCGATGAAACAAACTCCATAATGATTGAAAGTAAGTAGCCGTCCACATAAAATTAAAATTGAGAAAAAAACTACCCTCAATTGAAAATAAACATGTTTTTTTAGTAAAAATCTGTATTTTTTTCTTCAATTTTTAATTGTAAAATTTATAAATAAGATAATAATAAAAAGAGAGCAAAAAAAAATTTTTTAAAAAAAAATTTTTTTGTAAATTTTTTTTTTTTTTTTTTAAACTAAAAAAAAAAATTACCATTTTTTCCGTCGATAAAATTAAGCATAGACTCCCTCATTTCGATATGTGCACATTATGAAGACTCACACTGTACCATGCCATTGGGTGGGGTGGCCGTAGTCACGGTGTAAAATTTTCATTTCAAGATTTCCCTATTAAAAACTTTGTGATTTCTTCCCAAATTTATACAAAAATTAGTGCTCCTAAAGAAGTTATAGTGACCTAAAATTCAGATTCCTAAGTGTTGTATTTTAAGAGAAATTAGCTTTCATTACTTTTCCATACTAAATCTCCGCGTATAACTCGACCAAATTAAGTTGTCAATGGTATTGATCAGTCTATCTATTCTGTATAAGTCTCACCGCGAAAACTTAGGTAAAGTGAGCTCGAAGTGAGGTGACAATAGTGCCAATCCCTAGCATCAAGTGGAGTGACAGCTCACTTCATCTAAATTTTCACGGTGAGATTTTTACAAAATATATAGACTTATTTCTCGGTAAATACAAATGCTTCAGTTCTGTTTTTTTTACGCAATGAATCACATTTAAGGGTACTAATTATTTGTATACTTAGAATAGCTGCAGCATGCCCCCTTTTTCGGCGCTCATGGTGGTCCTGCTGAAGCGAGCGTGACTACCGCCGGACCACCTTCAAAGTCGAGTTTCTCGAAAACTACTAAGGTACCAATTTTGTCGTTCGAGCACTATTTAGTACCAATTGGGTACTAATTATTTACTAAATATGGAAGCGATTGGCGTTAGTGGTCCTGCGGTAGTCACGGACATAAGTCAAGCTAGTGCATAGTGAAGTGCTACTAACTTAGTCTTAACACAAGCTTTGTTTATATTAGAATATGTATGTTTAGGTTAAGGTATTTTTCTATGGGCCTGTGTCGCCAATGTAGAAGCCTAGAAGGCAAGAGCGAGCGAAGCGAGCCTGAAAATTTTAGCACTCCATCCTGAAAAGTTTTGCTTTCTTTTGACCATTATACAGAAATGGAACTTACTGTTATGAAGAAAGCTTAAGGGGACGATAACTGACTTTTAATGATTTTATACTGAAGATGACGTTTAAACGAGTAGTGTTAGTGATTTGAAAAAAATATATGTTAAATAAGAGCATTTTTTAAATATTTTAATATAGGCATATTTTTGATTATTGAATACCTTTTTTTTTACGTGTAATAAATTAATAATGCGTCTAATTTGGGACAGCGCTCCTTGATGGGCGAGTCCTATTACTGGCTGGACGTACGACGCGTTGCGTGAGCTCAGTACAGAACACGCAAGCTAACCTTTCAAGGTCACTGTCATATATCTGCGTCTTAAGGGGGAAGCGTCAGGGTAGCCCGCGATATTCAATTTTTCTTACGTTTTTTGCATTCTGCAGGTCAGTGTCAGGTTTTATGTTGATTAAAGTATGATTCGCGGTCGTAACAAATATGGCTTTACTCAATTATAATCATTACAATCGGCAATAGTGATTAAGAAGAAGATAAAGGTGTCATGATTTCATGAAATCATGACATTCACCTTTGCTTACTTTTGACAACCAGACTAACGCTAATGTTACCCAACATTAGAGGAAGTGTCATTCTACTGCTGTAAGGTTACGGAAGATAAATACCGCAACAAATTATCCAAAACGTCGCCGTGAATTCCATGATGCAAATTTAACTCGAAATATTCTAACCTCACTTGAATTGTGCTCGAATTCCAACGGATTATTACGTTTCTTTACAAATTCTTTGACAGCTGAACTAAAGTGAACGTCAACGAAACCATAGACAAAAGAGTTACCAACATTAAAAAACATATTGGACAGATAGTATTGCCAAATAAAAACAAGTGTTGCCTCATAAAAACTAGTGCTGCCTAACAAAACCCAGAGATACAAACGAAAAAAAAAGAAAGTCGTTTCACGAAATGAAAGGTTAAAAAATTAATACTTTAGTATTCGAAAAACTTAAAGTCGAGATGGAAAAACTAACCGTTAGAATAAGTAACAACAAAAAAATCCGGTCAAGAGCGAGTCGGACTTGCGCACCGAGGGTTCCGTATCATTTTAAATTTTCATCGGCGAGGCCTATATTCGGCAGAGAATTTTAACACTGCACCTGCGGTGTAGAATATTGTAGGTCAGTGCCATCTCTTGACCGATAGTGGAAGTAATGTAATTTTTGTTGATGATTTCTGAAAAAGTGTGCTATTTAGAGACATCGTTTTCTTTTTCCCATAATATTTACATAAATTTCTATCACTTAGAATAATTTCAGATTTTTCTTTATGCAAAATTCGGAGATATGGGGGGAACGGTATTATTTTACATTTTTCGTCACAAGTCGAAAACTAAGCCGCCAGATTTTTTTTTTTGAGAATATACAAATAGCGCTCTTACATATAATACCCCACATGCCCTAGTAGACCCCCTTCGAATTTTTAAGACCCTCGTTCAGACCCTGTTGTAAAATATATATAGGTATACATTTTTATTTCTTTCTTATTTGCAAAATAGTTGGGCAAATATCATCTAAAACTATTCCAAATTTCAAGTTGATAGCTTAAGTAGTTCTTGAAATATCCAGCTGTGACGGACAGACTGAGCCGCACTATAAGGGTTCCTTTTTACCATATTGGTACGGAACCCTAAAAATATCCTTGAAATAATTGATGAGAGTCTGGAACCATTGAAGAAAGAAAACGTTATGTTATGGGAAGAAATGGTAGAACTTCAAAACAAAGTTATGACACTGAAAAGAAAAGAAACAACGTGATCATCTTTGGAGTAGAATCTATCTTACGAAAAACTTATGATTAATATCGACGACGAACATGAACACAGTGAAGCTCATAGATTAGCAATGAAAAAAGATAAAGTTAGACCGATTTTAGTCAGTTTCACCACTAACTGGAGAAAAAATTGGGGTTTTGAAGAGCAAAAGTTCTACCTAAAGAAATTAGCATAAGCAAAGATTTTAGCAAAGAAACATCGGGAAGAACGGAAAAGGGTCTTATCGCTTACCTTATAGAAGATAAACTTGTAAAAAAAAACAATTGAACAAAACCTAGACAAAAGGAAAAGACAGTCTTCTAATTCACGCGACTGTCAAAACGGCTGACGATACAAGAAACATGCCTCCTCCAAAAGCCTAACTTGCTTTTGAAGAAATGTACAGAGCAAGATCACTCACTGAAATCAAAGAAAATTAGGAATTAGCGCACTTCGGTATAAGAACATCGCACATCGAACATCGGTTACGCACACAAACGTTAAATAAAACGAGCGAACTCTGTTTTCTATTAGTGTGCGTATGTCGCACCAATAGGCAATAACTTTATTACCAATGTATAGTAATCATTATTATTGAATGAGTTATAATATTGCGCACTAGTTTATTGTACAGACGCCAGCACTTCAAGCTATACAATCTATCAAATTTATTTAATCGATTTACAACTTTATCGCTGTAGTATAAGGTTCAAAGTTGATTGAGAAAATTTGACAGTTTCGGGTAGCTTGATGTACTGGCGTCTGTACCTAACAGGTTTGGCACAACGACTAATGTCTCTGGTTAGTTAGTAAGAAGTCATAGTTCAAATCTCGTGAGCAAAACATTCTTTTCGTTTTGTGATCATAATTTTTCTAAAACATTCATCACCTAGTTGAATTGCTAACGATTCAATCCCATTCATAGATGAGTAATTTACAACGTTTGAGACATGACCACATAATTCTCAGCCTATTTATTTTGGCCGTTTAGTTTATTTATATGGAGTGCCTTCGCTGCCGGCGCCGGCTCCCAAAAATAACGACATTGGGAACCGGCATGACATTACTGCAGGCAGCCGAGATTAAAAACATCGGCTGCCAGCACCACCGCGCCGGCTCCAATAATGGACACCGGCGAAGTTTATGGAAACCCTTCCAGTACTCAGAACTCCAACTAACTAACCCTAACTAAAGAATCATGTACTGAATCCGTGGTAATAGATTTCGCGTCAATGATACCACCCTGTATATCCTAGTCGTTTTTGGTAGGGGGTCACAGTTCTAACCTTTTTCTTTTGGTAACGGGGTGTAAATCCTCATGGATGTCCTCCGTCCTGGGGCGGACGGAGGGGTCTGTCAGACTTCTACTGACTAAAACCACCCATGGAGCACTTAAGCACTCTTCAACGCAGCCCCCGACTGGCGCCAGCCTGCCTCGGCGGGCTCCGTCTAACAGTTCTAACCTAACCTTTTTTTGCGAGTAAAAATATGAAACCTAATCCAACTAGTTCGGTTCCGGGTTGTACTTGATTACTGGAATATGGAAATCATTGATTACGGAAATATATTAACGAAAAAAAAATATGCTTTATTACATGTTTTTTTAATTAGGCCTACCCCGCCTAGCGTCTACTCCAATATGCCAAATTGCCAACCCCATTTTCCGCTTTTTTTCTCCACTCAGCGCCAGCAGCCAATTTGCGAGCCGGCGCCGGCAGCTGAGGCACTTCCGTAATCTACTATTAGCAAGCCATCTCAAGAGTCTAGTCAAGTCACAACCGAAATATAATATTTTTACGATTCATTTCTCGCTAAAGCCTTCTCAAAAAGAAAACAGAAAAAAACATAGGGAAAGAATATAAGCAAAACATAAGGCTCACAATAATGCTCTTTCAACTAAGAAAATACTTGTTAAACGGAAAAAGACGAAGGTGTAAGAGCAGAAATAACTAAAATTTTAGCAAAAAAGGAAGTCACAACCTTAAAAGGAAATAAATATTAAAAGAATACAATGCATAAACGACCACCTAGCAAAAACAGGAGGCATCAAAGAAACTAAAAGAACTAATCAAATATAAAGAATAAAAAAATAATTGAAGCTATAGAAAATCCATCATTTCATTAGCTAGGTACCGTTTACTATAAAACCCTGAATTCTATCCAACACAAAGAAGAAGGAATCAATCTAGACAACAATAACGAGGACATCCCACCAATTTTAAAATCTGAAATAGAATTTGCAATTCATGCACAAAAAGATGGCAAAGCGCCAGGCCTTCTAAAACAATCTCAACAGTAAACTTACAAAAAATGTGGTACCTTTTCAATCAAATTTCAATCACCGAAAATATTCCTGTCCATTGAACCAAGTCTGTAATAATACTTATACACAAAAACGGTAACAAAAATGAAATCGGAAACTCCAGACCTATATGTTTAATGTCGAATTTAAACAAAGTGTTTTTAAAAATCATTCCAAAAAGAGTACCTAACAGTAAAACTCGACTAACAGCAACCCAGGATCAGGCAGGCTTCAGAGCAGGATTTTCAAGCACAGACCACATGCATGCCAACAATTAAACAATTAATAGAAAAAGCACAAGAATATAACAAATCTATATATCTAACATTTATGGACAATAGTAAAGTATTTTATGGGATAGAACAGAAGTATATCCGAATCATTAAAAATACATAGGTACACAAGTTCTACGAAAACTTAGTTAAAACTTGAAACTTTAGGAATAGAATTTCCGATTATTAGAAGAGAAAGATAAGGCGACCCTCTATCCCCGAAGATCTTCTCGGCAGTCTTGGAAGAGGTATTTAGAAGCATGGACTGGCAAAAATACGGCAACAATATTAATGGAAGATAACTAAACCACCTACGGTTTGCAGATGACTTAGTTTTAATTTCTGATAACCATCTCACACTAAAAAAGAAGTTGCAAGAGCTTGCAGAAGGATGTATTCAAGTGGGACTCTCAATGAACAAGGAGAATACAAAGTTAAACACAAATAGCATTGAAGAGGCCATTGAACGGTCAAATTAAGAAGTAGGTTAAAAAGCCTTCTTTTAGAGAAAGCCTACTATAGCACTGACGAATTTCTGAATGATAAATTAATCTAATTCTTATAATTGTGCATTCCTAATTACTTTGACATTAAATTGACTAATTTTACTAAACATTATGAGTTGTTTACTCTATTCTGTAATACATTTTAATTTTTTAAATTCTAATTTGGACTATTAATTATTTGAATGCTGGATAAATTTATAATTATTTTAAATGTACCTACCTACTTATATTTGTACGCCGTTAAGGCAAAACATGACTGTGGTAAAATTTTATTGTAACATCTTGCATGCCATGTGTGTGTATACTCATGTTTTGGACAAATAAATGATCTTTATCTTTAGTATACAATACACGGAGAAAGTATACATAGAGTATGTGAAGTCGTATATCTACCTTGTACAACTGATTTCGGTCACCAGGCAAATGGAACACGAAATAAAAGACGCATAATCGGCACATGGACTACTCTATTTTTGAGTCAGTAATGGAAGATGTTTTGGCAAAACTTGCAACTTGTAATAAATCAGTAATTATTTGTGGTGACTTTAACATTAATATTTTAGAAAATAATTCAAATACCGGTAGATTTTTAAATTTGTTCAAATCATTCAATTTGTCACATGTGTTTGTGGAACCGACCCGAATAACTACATCTACTGCTACATGTATTGATAATGTGTTTTGTTGCTGCGATTATTTAGATAAAGCCATAGTTAATTATCTCCCTTCGGATCACAGTGGTCAATCCGTAACTTTTGAGTCTAACATACCATTACAAAAAGTGCAGATCAAATTCAGACCAATAACAGCTGTTAATTTAAATAAATATAATAGCACTTTAGTTTGTAAGTTAAGTAATCAGGTCCTTACAATGAACAATGTTAATATTTTGTATAAAGAATTCTTTTCGTTAGTCCAATCCGAGTTCAATAATTGTTTTAAGAAGAACACTAAAACTATCAGCCCTAAGTTTTTATTTAGTGACTGGGCAACTACAGGACTCAGGAAAAGTAGGGATAGACTTTTCGAGCTGTATGGCCTTAAGCCTTATATTAACACGGAAACTTTTAATAAGTATGTTGCTACTTACTCTAGAACTTTTAAGAACACTTGTAAGGCAGCTAAAGCCTTATACATTAGCAACAAGGTTAAATCAGCAGACAATAAAATACAGACGGTTTGGAAAATTATCAATAATGAAACGAACAGAAACAAAAAGCATAATTCTGATTATACACTGAAGACGTCATGTGGTGGTCTCATTTGCGATAGCAAAGAAGTTGCTCAAGAATTTGTAAATTTCTTTACCAGTATCCCACTTAAAACTACTGAAACCTTAAACTCCTCGCCCTCACTCTCTTTTGATTTATTAAGGGCCAACGTTTCAGCATGCCCGATTGAATTTAACTTTAAGCATATTAACCCCATAACGGTAATAAAAGCTTTTAAACAAATCAAGATCAAATTGACCGAAGATCTTTGGGGGATGTCCATTAAAGTCTGTACCTCCATAATTGAGACCATAGCGCCTTACTTAGCCTTAATATTTAATTTGTGTGTGGATCAAGGAGTCTTCCCGGATTTAATGAAATACAGTAAGGTAATACCACTTTTCAAATCCGGGGACAGTAAAGACACCAATAATTATAGACCCGTATCCGTGTTGCCGGTATTCAGCAAGGTGTTTGAAAAAGTAATGCTTAATCAAATGCTCAATCATTTTAACACAAATAAAATCCTTCACGATCAACAGTATGGTTTCACCAAAGGACGTTGTACAACCGACGCTGGTGTAACCCTATTAAGACACATTTTTAACGCGTGGGAAGAGGCCCAAGATGCCATAGGGATCTTTTGTGACCTCTCCAAAGCATTTGATTGCGTCGATCACGAAACCTTACTCTTGAAACTAGAGCATTACGGACTTGGAAAACTTGCACTCAATTTAGTAAAATCTTATTTAAATGATAGACAACAGCAAGTTCAAATAAACGGTATCAATTCACTAGGTTTAAAAGTAAAATTAGGTGTGCCACAAGGCTCGATATTGGGTCCATTCCTCTTCTTAGTATACATTAATGATCTACTCCATTTATTAAAAAATCGACCACAAATGGTGTTATTTGCTGACGATACTTCTTTAATTTTTAAGGTAGATAGACGTGCTACAAATTTTAACGACGTAAATAACGCCCTACTGCAGGTCCAAAATTGGTTCACTGCTAATAATTTAGTATTAAATGGAAAAAAAACGAAGTGCATAAAATTTTCTTTACCAAATGTCAAAAGTAGTGATTGTGAGATAGTATTGAATCAAGAGAAACTAGAATTCGTTGATAAAACTATTTTCCTAGGGATCACGCTCGACTCAAGGCTGCAATGGGGTCCTCATTTAACATCTCTTGCAGGACGGCTAAGTTCAGCAGCATATGCTGTCAGAAAAATCCGTCAATTTACTGATGTAGATACCGCGAGGCTAGTATATTTCAGCTACTTTCATAGTATCATGTCCTACGGTATTTTACTGTGGGGACGGGCTGCAGACATCGAGTCTATTTTTATTCTCCAGAAAAGAGCGATCAGAGCCATATATTGTCTCCGCAGGCGCGATTCTCTAAGGAAACTGTTTAAGGATATTAACATCATGACGGTACCTTGTCAATATATCTATGAAAACATCATGTACGTAAGAAAGAATTTACATCTTTTTAGCAAAAGAGGTGATAGACATAATTATAGTACTAGAAATAGGGACCTATTAGTTCAACCAGGTTTCAGACTGGCTAAAGTAGATTCATCTTTCATGGGATACTGTTTAAAATGTTACAATAAAATTCCTCCCCACATACTTCAACTGAATGAGACGAAATTCAAATCTTGTATAAAACGCACACTATGCAGGCAGGCATATTATACGTTGGGGGATTACATCACTGATAAAAATGCTTGGCTCAATGCTGGTCCTGCTCCACAACCACAACTAATTGATTAACATTTGCAAATACTGTTGGAGCTGCTGAAGATTGTAAGACCATCTTTGCATTGTATAAACTCAATCTCTTTTGTATTATATAATTGCATAGCACACTATGTGAGCACTATGTACTAAAGAGTTACCATTTACCGGGTAATATGTCTTGCATTGACTTGAATGTACCCTGGCGGCTGTGAGTATGTCATGCTCACTCAAATGTTTCGCTGATGGTGGCGCGTGTGTTGGATCATTTAGCTCCCTTCAAAATGGTTGAGCTGAATGGTGCTAATCCATGCGTCATGTTCGTGAACGGGCGCCGTCAGTTGGGACTGGTCATCTCTTAGCTGCCAGGGCTTATTTTTAATTTTTTTGAATTGTTCTTTTTTATCTTTTTACTACGGACGCTTCTCATGTGCACGTCTTTCTACATTGTTCTCACATGTATAATTTCAACATGAATAATGTAACCAATATTTTGTAACAATTTTTTATTTAAAAGAGTGTCCGTGGAGTTTCTTGCCCGTTCTTCTCCATAGGTACCTACTACGCTTTGGAATGGGCAACTAGCTTCATACCTATTTCTGACTGACCGATTCCTTGACAATTCAAAAGTGCCTGTAAATGGTTTAATTGAAATAAATGTTTTGAGTTTGAGTTTGAGATTCAAAAAGAAGTAGAGGAAGATAACGTTAACACTGGGACGATGAAATTTTTTTAAGACAGCTGGTGCCCTCCATCATTATTACTGATACTTAAACTAAAACAAATTAATAAAAAAGGCTTTTTTATTAAAGGCTTTATTATTATTATGTACACGTGAGTTAAACAATGAAGTAAGTGAAGACGGAGAGTTCATGATTGAGTAGGTAAATCATAATCCGACTCTCCACCGCGGAACACCTCTGAAACGATATGCAACGTTAGCTTCAAAATATAGATACACGGTACTTATTACAATAGAATGCGAGATCTAGGTACACTATCTTACAGTTTCTTGATGTTTTCAAGATTGTTGATATTTGTTTCAATCTTACTGTCTGTACTGTTTATCTTAAAACACCACTGTTTTGTGGGCTTTTGAAAATGCAGCAATCCATGATCGCCAGAGCCATCACGGTCTTTTAGTGCCTGATTTTCTACATTGCTTAAATTACTGTAGAGATCATCACTCGTATATGTTCCTCGTTGAACATTTTCACCGTAACATTTTCTTATAAAACTGAAAAGAAACTTTTAGTTAGTTATTTTAGAGTTGACAGTAGTAGCAACCCAACAGCAATCTTACAAGGAATAAAATATCACTGTAACAGTTGTGCAAAAAGTTTGCTAAAAGAGGTAAAATAACTGTGAAAGGACTGTAGTACCTGTACTGTAGTACCGACTTGAATGTTAAAACAGCAAAAATATATCTTTATTATCTTACCGAACATCATCTTGATTTGGGGATTGAGGAACAAAATCTTTTATTACATCCAACTCTTCTGAAATTAGATAAGTATATACATACACATAAACACGTACCTACATAAAATACTCGTGTATATACGTACAGACGCCAGCACATCAAGCTACCCGAAACTGTCAAATTTTCCCAATCAACTTTGAACCTTATGCTTCAGAGATAAAGTTGAAAATCTATTAAATAAATTTGACAGATTGTAGTAGTCTGATGTGCTGGCGTCTGTACATAAAATAAATGTAGTGAAGAATAATAGCCAAATCAATAAAAGGTTGCTGCGTAAATGAGTGTTGTAAGGATGACTAATCATTTAATCAACATTAAGCTATGCTGCGTTGTGCTGTGTTTAGCTAAGCTAACTTCCCGTTTTATGGTCTTTGAGCTGCGCGAGGTGTGATTTGAGACTGGGTGCGACTGGGTCAGTGCAAATCATTATTAGCTCACGTGCTGTCAACGGAAGACCGAGCGTGGGTGGGCACGCGTTGAAGTGCGAGCATTTATATTTTGTATGAGTGCGAGTCAGCATGATGTATCGCGTGATTTCTGCTTTGGTTTAAATAAAGCGTAGATAGATAGCTCGTTTATTTGGTGCACACAAGACATAGCACAATGTACAGAAGCGCGATTAAATAATAACTAATAACATGAATATTAGGAAATAGCTACAAGGTGCCACTATACAAACAAACAAAAAGAAGAAAACAAGACATTGTGATGAATCGTAACTACACGAAATGCAGGAAGCTTATATCCTCGTAGTCGTTATAATCTGTAAGCCGACCGATAAGCTAAAAAGAGCACAGCACAGCGCAGCATAGCTAAATATTGATTAGTCACCCTAATATTCTTACCGGTGCTACTTTTGTCAATATTATAATTATAAACAGTTTTCCTTCCCTTACTATTTTCGTTTCTTATGCTACTATCCTTCTTTAATTCCAGCTCTGCCTGTATTAAAAAAAAGAATAAGATGGGAAAATTTTATCCGAGATTAAAATCCTACTGAATTTAGTAAAAATATGAGTACAGCCCGAGGCAAACTTTATGGCGGCTCGGAACATGAGGCGAGTCGCTGCACAGACTCAAATTCACGTGTCAGCGGGGATGAGGGGTGCGGTACTGCGCAGCGAGTAGCGTACTTCAGATCCGCCATGAAGTTTGACGCGTAAGTACTATACCAGTAGTAAATCATTACGTGTATTGAAAAATAATACACAACTAAACTAAGGTAATCACACCGGTAATGGACAAAGAACCAGTAATGGACGAAAAAAAAACAAATCTTGTAGATTAAGGACAGGAATTCGTTTTTATATATTGGCAACACTTTGACATAGACAAAAGTCATCTAGCTGCAAAACTTTGACGTTTTGTTCAGTTCGGTCTTTTGGTTTCAAAATGGCGTGAAGTAGGAGGTGCTCGTGTGTTCGAAAATTTTTATTAACGGTTTTTGTAAAGGAAATTCTTAGTGAGGTAAGTAGAAAGTTTCCCTGTCAATTTGGTATTGCTTTATTTTAACCAGAATGTGTTTTCTTGCTTGGTTTAACCATGAAATTAAGACGACAATACACTGTGTTATTACTCCAGAGCGGTTATGGTTTTTGATATTTTGCCAATGTTTATTACTGGTGCACTAAGGTAGAACGATTGCAGTAATGGACAAATGTCCAAACTTATTTTTGTTATTGTTTATTAAGATTTTGATTTAATTTTATTCTCCTTTTTATTCTATATTACAAGCTAGTTGAACATTGTAATATGTTGACCCGTACCAGTAATGGACGTATGTGGGTGAGGCTCACAGAAAATGTACCATCACACACGGGAACTTGTAACGCACAATAACACACTGGAAATACGTAACATACTGGAAATATTGTAAAGATTAGTTCACACGAGACAAGACTATTTAATGGAATTTCAAATAAAATACAATATAGACCAAATTATTTATTAAACTCAAAAACTTCACTAACTAATCTTAACCTTTTAAGGACTGCTGTCGCCCGGAGGGGTCGGTTTCGCGCGCAACCGTTTAGGACCGGTGACGCCTCCGGGCGACAGCGCGCGTTGCCAAGTGGCTACACCATTAAAATATTATTTTTGCGTAAAGTACGGAACTTAGTCGATTGCTAATATTTTTCCTACACTGGCAAGAATATTTGTAAGCCATAGACGATAAAAGTTACTAAAAACTTCGTGCCCAACACTATAAAAAAAAAATGCGAAGGCGCCCTTTTTTACATTGATATTCTGTGGTTTATTGTCGTGACTTAGTGTTGTTGTTTTATTTATTGTGAGTTATTGTGATGGATTTTTCGTTTGAAACTTAGGTAAGTACATGAATAATGAAACAATAGTGGCTTGTGCAAGTTTTTGGCTAATCGTTTGCGTAAAACAATATAGTAAAAATGATTTTCGAGCCAATCAATTTTCAGGTTATTTCGCCTTACACATTTGCCATATAAATATATTATTGTTGACTGTTTTTCGATGAATTTGTGTCTATAAATGGTAATTATCTATGCAAAAACTAATTCTAATTAATTATTTCATGCATTCGAAGCGTATTCATTCATTTTTATCCATTTTTCAAAGATTTTTCGAAGCATTTTGATGTGTAGGTAAAACGGGTCAAATTATCATGCCGAATTTTTATGAAATAATACTAGATTTGTTTTGTAACCATTAATGAATTAATCAAAAGGGTTATAAATAAGGAATGTGTGTACAGAAATTGATAAAACACTTCATTCTTGTTTACTTTCAAATAAGATTCTAACTAGACTAGATAAATTTCCGGATAAAATGACCCGTCAAGGTCATCTTGGTATTTTACCAATTATCGTATCATATTTTTACGATTCATGGATAACAATTAGTCGAAGAAGGTATAGGTAATATTCTAGAAAGATTTAATACATGATATAATGCTCATTATAACTCGTATGATCTTTTCCAATGTAATGATTTTGTAAAATAATAATTAAGAATTGGACTTTTTTGCCACAAGCGATAGATGGCGCTAGTGGTTGCATGAACTTTATACATCCGTTTAGATATTCATCTGTAGAATATTGGTATTAAATTATATTTGTTTTGTATAATTAATAAATCATTATTGTTTAAATTTTAAAAGTTTATAAACAGTTACTCATAAGCCCTAATGTATTTTATTTAGTCAAGTGATTGTATGTACTGTTTACTCTGCTCTGATTGGTCGTATAGCCGGCTGAGTGTTCACTTCCGTTTGAAGTGGGGAACATTCAGTTGGTAACTGATTTGTTTAGACAGAGCCAGTCTGTTTCGAAGCGTCAAACCGTAAGCACATCTTACGGATCCGTGTTCGTGATATATTATTGCTAAATGTATAAGTGATTGTTAAAATACTGATTATGTTGGAAATTATAAATAAACATTATTAATTCTGAACCTGAGGTTATGATTTCATGTCATCTCAGAAGTGGGATTTGCCTACAAAATAAAGTCTATAATAAGAGTGAGTAAAAGCCAAGTGTGCTAAAGACAAAGCCAAGTGTGCTAAAAACAAAGCCAAGTGTGCTAAAAGACAAAGCCAAGTGTGCTAAAAATAAAGCCAAGTGTGCTTTACGAAGTTTTTTTGTTTGGCCAAGTGAGTCAATAAAGACTTGGGCCAAGTGTGCCCAATATGAACAAAGCTGTCCTTGAGAACGTAAGTAAAGCATGAATTTATAGTTTGACTTTTTATAATGTGACTAAGTATGTCAGACTTCTAAATAATATTTTGCCATGTGTGCAAAAGTCATGTTTTTAATCAAACCTCAAATAATACCCTTTTTGTTTTCATTAAAATATAAGTAAATACTATAGTATATATACAATGATTGCGCCTATTTTCGTGAACCTTAAATAATTCCTATTTTAGGGTCTTAAAAATACTGTATGGCCAAGTAACTGCAAGTTAAAAAGAAGCGGTTTAATAAAAAAAATAAAAAAAAACCCTATATCAGGTCATACAGATCTACAAGTTTTTAGAGGATCAGTTAAATATTTCTCCTTTCAAAATGCAATAATAATAATGAATACATAGTTTATTTCGAATTTTTTTTTTTTTTTTTTATTTTTGATATGACTGATATTTAATTTTGCATTCGTTAGTTTTTCTGTCTTTCCTTGGACATTTTACTTATTTATTTAAAGAGTTATTTTTATTTACAGGATCTGTTATTGTACTAAACTGTATAGAGATATTATAAAATGAGCTTAAGCATAATAATTATTATTCTTATGATGTTGCTATGCCCTAGACTCTGTACTGGGTTAATATTACAAAAATGATTAATGTGACAAGTTACCAAATTGTGTAAATGTGCTAATCAATGTTTTATTATATTTTTGAGGCCATGGAATCTGATGGTGCCAAAACTCCAGAAGAAGAACCACCAGTTCAGCTGGCCGAGAGATCAAAAGGCAAACGGGTAGCCCCTGTGCCGAACAAGGGCTTGCATCTGGCAAAGACGAAACGTGCAAAGAAGCGATCTAAAAGGAAGCGCAGGAGGTCTACATCGACCTCTTCGTCTTCAAGCACGACAACTGATACCGCAAATACATCACAGCGACGCAAGAAACAGAAAAGGACTTCAAGTTGGTCAAAAAAAGAGGTACTAAATCTTTTGAATGTTTTTCAAGAAGGGACTCGTAAAACATCACGTAGCCTAAACAATAATCATTTGAATAATGTTATACCGGAGTTCGATCCTTCTAGTAAAACTCAGAGTATTGGAAGTTGGGTTAGGAAGGTAAACGAATGTGCTATAATATACGAATGGGACGAGAAGCAGACCATACATTTTGCTCTACAAAAACTTGCTGGGCTTGCCAAAAAATGGTTCGAAACCCTACCAAGTGTAGTGTTTAATTGGACTGAGTGGCAAGCCAAACTTACAAAGGCTTTTCCAAGTGAACAAAATTATGGTCGACTTCTGGAAGAAATGTTAGCTCGTACATCACGAAGTAATGAAAACTTGACTGAATATTTTTACGACAAATTAATACTTATACACAGATGTCAAATAAGTGGTACAAAAGCCGTAGATTGCATAACCCACGGTATTTATGATAAATCCATTAGAAATGGAGCCCAAGCATTAAATTGTAGTGAACCGGAAGACTTGTTACATTTTCTCAGTTCCCAGCGTGCTTTATCAGAAACTGTTTCTACAAATAGAAAGCGTCATGATCTTGCCTCAACATCAACTTCAAATGATAGCTCAGTAACATGTTTTAACTGTCGTAGTAAGGGACACCCTTACTACAAATGTCCCAAACCTCTTGTCAAGTGTCTAAAATGTCACAGAGTAGGACATAATAACGAAAATTGCAAACTGACAGTACTAACTCCACGAACAGAACCTAAGTCAAGCGATAACATAGAACGTAAAACTCTAACAATTTCTACATACAGTAATCGTAATAAAAAGTTCTTCAAACAAGTCGAAGTAAACCATCAAGTTTTGAGTGGGTACATAGATTTTGGCAGTGAATGTAGTCTTATGCGTGAATCTGACGCAAATAGTCTCAACCCCTCCAAAATTATCTCAAAATTACCAATAATCAAGGGTTTTGGTAACTCGACAGTTACGCCCTTGTATAGTACTTTTGTCAACCTTAAAATTGATGATATCGAATCAAGTGTGGAAGTACTAGTCGTTAATGATGAATATATGCAGACTGCTTTTCTGATTGGCCAAAATTTTACTGAATTACCATCCATAGCTGTATATAAAGACGATAGTACGTTATTTTTTTACAAAGCTCCTGAGCTCCGTGGTAACGTCAGTGATTTAAATTCCCTAAAACTTGCTTTGCCGAACCATATTCAGTTAGCCAGGAACAAATCCAAATTAGTCGAAGTTTCTGCTTTAGATTCTTGTTGTTCTGGGGATGTCTATATAGAAGGTTATACTAGTAATAAACCTGGTAAAGAATACAATTTACACCAGGGTACTTATCGTATAAGCGCAGGTAAATGTTACCTTGTTCTGTCCAATCTTTCTGACCATTCCCTAAATTTGCCCAAAAACACTCTAATTGCCAGAGCAATACCTTTTGAAGAAAAAGAAATTCTATGCATTAATAAAATTGCAAAGGACATTACTAACTTAGTTCCTCTCGTTAAATCTGAAATCAAAGTCGGTCCCCAAGTTGACGATAAAACAATGAATAAGCTTTACGAACTATTGCAGTCGTATCGTGATTGCTTTGCATTTAATTTGAGTGAGATAGGTTGTAATGACTCTATTAAAATGAAGATAGATTTGCTTGACGATAGACCCGTCGTCTACAGACCCTATCGCTTGTCGCATTTCGAAAGAGGACAGGTACGGGAAATTATTGATGACCTGTTACAAAATGATATAATACAGGAATCTAATTCTAATTATGCTAGCCCTATAGTAATTGTTAAAAAGAAAACGGGAGAACAGCGTCTTTGTGTAGATTACCGATCCTTAAATAACAAAACTAGGAAAGATTGTTTTCCCTTGCCATTAATTGACGACCAGATAACTAATCTCAGCGGCAATCGATTTTTCACCTCATCGGACCTTGCTTCAGGATATTATCAGGTCTCTATGGCCGAAGAAAGTCGTCCCCTTACCGCATTCGTAACGCCCGATGGACATTATGAGTTTAAAAGAATGCCATTTGGATTAGCTAACGCTCCAGCCGTATTTCAGAGAGTTATCAATCAAATGCTCGGAGCAAAGCGCTACGAATCTGCCCTGGCATATTTAGACGATATTCTTGTACCTTCAACCGATTTAGAGGAAGGTTTTCGAAGGCTTGAGGAAATTCTGAAGCTAATGCGAGAAAATGGTCTCACCCTTAAACTAGCAAAATGCCGTTTCTTTGACACAACAATTAATTATCTAGGGTATGAAATATCGGCCGATGGGGTACGACCGAATGAAAATAAAGTTCTAGCTGTAAAAGAATTCCCTATTCCACGCAATGTGCACGAGGTACGTCAATTCTTGGGATTAGCAGGCTATTTTAGAAAATTTATAAAGAGTTTTGGGGAAATTGCAAGACCACTTACCAATCTATTAAAAAAAGGAAATACTTTCACTTGGGCAGACGACCAATTTCAAGCATTCTCTACTTTAAAAGATAATTTGATAAACAGACCAATACTGGCCTTATACAACCCTAAACTTGCAACGGAGTTGCACACAGATGCTAGTGCCTTAGGTGTAGGAGGAATATTAGTACAATGGCAATCTAGTCCTCTCGTACTCAAGCCCGTTGCTTACTTTAGTAGGCAGACGACGCCCGAAGAGCGTCACTTACATTCCTACGAACTTGAAACGTTGGCCATTGTTTGCTCACTGAAAAAGTTTCGAGTTTATCTGTTGGGATTAGACTTTAAAATAGTAACAGACTGTAATGCACTCCGAACTACACTTACTAAAAGAGACCTAATACCGCGTATAGCTAGGTGGTGGCTCCAAATTAGCGAATTCACTTTTACTATTGAGTACAGACCCGGGACGCGTATGGCACATGTCGATGCATTAAGCCGTAATACCATATTGTCTTCTGACATTAACGATGATTCTTCCGTTACCGTGTACCATATTGAGACTGATAATTGGTTATTAACATTACAAATGTCAGATCCAGACATCTCACGTATTTTAAAAATTCTCAAACCTGAATCTGACGAAGAATCTAAAGACATTAAGAAAAACTATCTTATTAAAAATCATAAATTATATAGAAGAGTTGGCGATGATATACGCCTGGTTGTCCCTCGTAATGCTCGTTGGCAAATATGCCGTTATAATCATGATGATGTAGGGCACTTAGGCATTTCTAAAACGACTGAGCGAATTCAATCTGTGTTTTGGTTTCCAAAGTTGAGGCGATTTGTAAAGAAGTATGTAAAGTCTTGTATTCAGTGCGCTTACAATAAAGACGATGTTTCTAGACAAAAGACTGGACAATTGTATCCTATAGAGAAAGTGGGCATCCCGTTCCACACAATTCACATTGACCATCTTGGCCCATTTGTAAAAAGTAGGAACGGCAATTCCTACATCCTTACCATAGTTGACGGCTTTACAAAATACCTGTTTGTGAAAGCGGTAAAAGACACAAAAACCAGGTCTACGATAAGAGTTCTTGAAAACATATTTTATGACTTTGGCTTACCAAATCGAATCATATCTGATCGCGGTACTTCTTTTACTTCAACTGCTTTCAAGAGCTTTTGTGGAAGTCGTGGTATTAAACATGTTCTGAACGCTGTAGCATGTCCCAGGGCGAACGGTCAAGTTGAAAGGTATAACCAAACTATTTTAAATGCCCTGGCAAAACATAATGACGGCAATGACGAACGCAGCTGGGACATATATCTTGGCAAAATTCAGTGGGGTGTTAATAATTCCATTAATTCCTCTACTAAACGGACTGCCACAGAGGCTCTATTCGGTACCAGGTTCAGAGATAGTTTAAATAATAAATTGGATGTTGGTCCTGACGCCATACCAGACACGTTACAAAGCTTAAGAGATGAAGTCAGCACCAATATCCGAGTTAGCCAAGAAAAACAAAAAGTTAATTATGATACCGGTAGGATTCCTGCTAGTACCTATAAAGAGGGTGATTTGATTAAGATTACTAGAACTAATTTCAATAACAAAGGTAATAGCACGAAACTCCTTTCAAAATTCACAGGTCCGTACAAAATCACAAAAATTTTGGGTAACGACCGATATAAAATTGCTGAAATTCCGGGTTTTAGTAAACGGAAAAATACATTTAAAAGCGTAGTTTCCGCTGACCGTGTAAGACCCTGGATAAATATTCATTCCCCTGACCATAAAAGTTCATCAAATGATAGCTCATCTTCTGGTGCTGAAAGTAATAATAATGACGATAAATCATGTCCGGGAATCGAAACTAAGATAAATGAATAGCCGAATGTAATGATTTTGTATGTAAGGTTCATTTTAATTTAACTGTCATTGGAATTGTAAAATCGTGCGTCAGGAGATCGCACGATGTCGGATGGCCGAATGTAATGATTTTGTAAAATAATAATTAAGAATTGGACTTTTTTGCCACAAGCGATAGATGGCGCTAGTGGTTGCATGAACTTTATACATCCGTTTAGATATTCATCTGTAGAATATTGGTATTAAATTATATTTGTTTTGTATAATTAATAAATCATTATTGTTTAAATTTTAAAAGTTTATAAATAGTTACTCATAAGCCCTAATGTATTTTATTTAGTCAAGTGATTGTATGTACTGTTTACTCTGCTCTGATTGGTCGTATAGCCGGCTGAGTGTTCACTTCCGTTTGAAGTGGGGAACATTCAGTTGGTAACTGATTTGTTTAGACAGAGCCAGTCTGTTTCGAAGCGTCAAACCGTAAGCACATCTTACGGATCCGTGTTCGTGATATATTATTGCTAAATGTATAAGTGATTGTTAAAATACTGATTATGTTGGAAATTATAAATAAACATTATTAATTCTGAACCTGAGGTTATGATTTCATGTCACCAATATCACGAATTGGACTACGCGATTCAAAATGACAGCACCGCGCACTATGAACTTTGAGTTAGAATATTATGGAAATATTGTATGTAAGACTAATAAGAAAAAAATCTAATTGGATTACTTGTGTATTCATGATATTATTACCAAAATTTTGCGTAAATCAATTCATTACTTTTGCCAGAAACTAACATAATACATTAACAAGTCGGCTTACGGCCAGTTCTCTATTTTCAATAGGATGTTTACAATAATAACTAAACGTATGAGTGTTATGGATATTATCATAAGTGGCCCCCGTTGTTCAAACACTCGAATCTGTTTACAGATTGTAAAATGACGCAATAGAAACGAAGCTATAGCAGTTTTTGTGTGAGAGGTCAACGCGTGTCAGATTACATCGCGATAAGCCGCACGTGTTTGTCCTTGACGGATGGTCGCACGCTTTTTTTGCAGTACTTAAAAGGTTAAAGCATTATTTCAAATGAGATCAAAATAGGTACTAAAAATTGCTCAGAAAAATCAAATTTCACATAATCAAACAAATCGTTTTCGAACACATTTTTTGTAATTTTTTTGTTTTATACTTGTACATTTAAATATCCTACTCAAAATAAACCTCGTCGCTAGTAACAGCTAAAAAGTATTCTTTTGGCCGCTCAATGTTTTGTGTAATCTTAATCTGTTTTACAATGAAATCTTCAGTGATTGTGTCTTGATCTTTTATTTTTGGAACAACAAACTTTAGTTCTGGTTTTTTTACGGTTTTCAAAAACCGTATGGTAAAATAAGTTTTCCCGTCTACTAGATGAATATCTTCAATAAAACCGATGTAGTATTTCCATGAGCCTCTTTGGTAGTATCTTACTAGTACTGTGTCTTTGAAACATAGCTTCCATATTTCTGATTGAATTTCCGATGTCACTTCCGAGTCGTTAATTATACTGTCAAAGTCTTTTAAATCATTCTTGTGAGCCGTAGCCAACACCGATTCTCTCTTTGTTTTTAATAATACCTCATTTTCATTAGATGCAAGACTTATTTCTGTCACTTTCTTACAAGTGTCAATTTTTTTTTCATCTTCATAATTAGACTGTTCAGTTCTTTTTCTTTCCATCTTATTAGGGTCTATTTTTTTTCTTAAATCTGATAGATTCTTCTGCTCTTTCATGTGAAAGCTTGTATCATCAAAATAATCTTCGTTATCTGTAATGTGATACTCTTCATCGGAAGAATCATGCAAAGAATATAAGTCTTCGTCTGTGCTGCTCTCATATTCTTTTTTAAATTTTTGAGTTGTTTTAAGTTGCATGTCAATAAGTTTCCTTTTCTTCGGATTGTTCTTTTTTGTATCAATTTTGTCAATAGATGGCGAAACATTTTCTTTTGAACTTGTGGCAGCAATTTTTGTTTTTGGGTCAACTTCTTTAAAATTAAATGGGCCATATTGGGTCAAATCAAAGTAGGACTTATTTTCCTCAGTATTCTTTATGTCTGATAATATTGTAATCATCTTGTTGGGCGCAATTGTTTTTTTATTCTTCACTGCTGTTTGTTTCAGTAAGTCTGCAGATTTCACATTAAAACAGTCACAAAAACCTGGTCTACTCTTTTGGCAGAAACAACTTAGATAACGATAGAAAATAGAGTATGCTGAGTCAAAGTTGTTAATAATTTGATGTATTTTCATGGTGTTTGGGACTGGTACAAGATCTAATGATTCATTCAGTATGGCATCTTCAGGGACATAAAAAAGTTGTAATTTGGTTTCAGACGCCTGTAGAAGTTCGTAAGCTATTTTAGCGTCAGGAACGTCCGAACCATAAGCGACAAGTGAATCTAATTTACGTTTTATAGCTCCCCCAACGCCATCAGCGGCTCCTTTACCGTGGGAGGCTTCGAAAAAGTTCCATGTTGAAAATGGAAAACCGAGTTCCTTCGTTAGTTTTGAGAAATAGTAAAAGTTTTTCTTTTGACGGTATTGAACAGTAGGACCATCTGAATAAAAATGAATCCCATTCACCTTAGGTAATTTCTGTTTGATCAGTTCTAGTACTGGTAAGAGATGAGCCCAAATGGCATCTGGTCCGTGTTCTTTGCTTGGAGATATAGATGCAAAGGATTGATTACCTTTTGCGGTATACAAAATACCAGTATGAAGACTAATCTGTTGTCTTGATCCATCGAAATGCATTGCTTGTATTTCTGTGCTTAATTTACAGGCATAATTTTCTGAAAAATCTATGTGTAATGCTACAGAGTGATCATCCAAATTTTTCGTGCACCGCCTGTGTTCTTTATACTGATGGATGATGTTGTAAGAATGGGTCTTGAAATTTTGCAATTCTTCTTGAAACGCATCTAAGAGCAGTCTCAATGAACCAGTCTTTTTTTCCTTTTCTATTTTCTTCGTAGTCTTTGTTACATCACTATTTCTTTTCGGTTTATATTCATGAGATTTTAAAACCCATTCATCCCATGAAATGTTATCATTTAGATTTTTCTTACCCATGGTAAATTCAATATATTTATTTTTGCACAACTCACACTCTCCATAAGAACATTTATTCGATTTTAAATCACAAACAACCATACTCAATAATTGGTCAAGATCTTTTGTTGGTATTAATCCAATCGATTGCAGTACCGTTGCTTTCATTTGCAAGTTTTCATGTCTTTTGCAAGCGCAAGTATCTCGTTTTTCGGCTTTTGGTGGCAATACATAAAAGGGCCTGTATCTTTTGAATGTAGCAAATGACAACTTCCCTCCTTCTTGTTTGTATTTTTTATATAGTTTATGTAGAGTTCCTAGCAAATACCTTCTCTGTTTTTTCTGTTTCTTCTTTGTTTTTATTTCATTTTTGCCTGCCGTCATTCTACTTACATCGTCCCTCTCATAAAAGTCTCTCAACTGGGTCTGTATTAAACAACTTTTATTTTTCTGTAGCGTATGACGAATTTTTCCTTTTAAGCCTAAATAAGTAGCTATTTTGGTTTTCATGCAGTATCTATCTATGGTATCATTTTTGCTGAAAACATTTTTTATTATGCGTTTTTCTTGAGTGTTGTTACTTTTGTAACTCTGCTTTATGCTTTCCATAATGACATGATGTTCAAGCAATGTTTTTTTCACTCTTTCCTTTTCTTCAGGACATATATTAGGTAAATTTTGATTTATGTAGGCATTCGTTTTCGAAGAGGGGGGACAAATTAATTCGTCTTTTTTTTTGATAATTTCTAGTTGCTCATTATTTTTGCGTACACATCTGTTTAATTTTTGCCTCGTATTTTTTAAAGATTGTTTAAATTTTCTTAATAGCTCTTTTAATTTTATGTTTTCAGTCTTCAGTTTATAAATCCCTCTTCTATTTTGATTCCTCTTCTGTTTTACACTATGTGCACTGTCTGCTGAAGGCAATTCTTCAGGTTTCGGTTCTTCTTTGCTTTTTTTCTTTCTCTCTCTCCACTGCTTTCTAATATTTTCCTGCACAGACGAAGAATAATCTGCTATTTTCTTTCTATTTCGTTTTGTTCTCTCAGCATTTTTTCTTTTCTGTGTTAAGTACTTTTCAGGATTTTTTTCTTTCAACCTTTCCCGATAGAGCTTCTGTCTTTCAGCAGGTGTTAGTGGCATCTGCAAAAAAAAGATTGCTGGAAGAAAACATGCTATGTAAAGCGAAATGTGGGTTGACTTTCAGCTACATGTACCGACGACCATATAAAAGCTGCGGGTACGCGTTGCATGCAGCTGGCACAGGAACGCGTGTTTTGGGAAAAAACTTGGGGAAGCCTTTGTCTAGCTCTGTACATCTCATGCTGTTGTTGATGGACAAATTGCAATGTGCACTAAGCTTTACATTTATCACGTGTGTTACATAACACAAATTCGTAACACACGCAACACACGTGAACAAACACGCGTGAATAACATAACCTAAAAGCCGTGTAGAATATTTAACTGCAATGCAAAGTAGTGAAAAACTGCATTATTTAATAATTTACATATCCCTCTTAATTGTCCTTACCCATAACAAACAAAATTTTATTACTTACCATGCAAAATTTCTTCCGAAAAGTCGCTGAAATTCAATTACGAAAACCAACACACGCACGAGTACTGCCTTTTCCTTAGAAACCAAGATGTCTGACAGGACAGTGACATTTTATATTGAAAGTAGTAATGTTGCCAAAACAAAAAACACATCATCCGTGTTGCTACCGCCTATTACAAAAAAACTACTGCGTAACAAATCATTTATAACACCCGTGAAATATTTTTGGCACATTTGTTTTTAAAATCATAGTTTTATCATTTTTTGCATAATTAATTATATCTACTATTGGGATAGTAGTTTTATTCCCATACATGTTATATAATACTAAGAAGTCACGATAAACAGAACAAACACAATGAAAAAAAAAAAAAAAAGAATTCTATTCGGGGTGGACACATTTTATTTTTCTATGAAACAAGAAGTAAGCAATTTGTTGTACTGGTTAGTTTTTGGTTAAATTCAAATAAATTAACAATTTAAATGGCTTGATATTAACGAGTGAATAATATCCACCACAGTAAACAAATAGATTAATTTATTCCGAACTTTCGAAATATTTTTTCTTCACTCAAAATTCGGCTTACGAAAAATATAGATAAAGTACAAAACTTGTGAGCCTCAACCATGTGTCCATTATTGGGAATCGCTAAGAAACCCAGTTATGGACATTGCAACAAAATGTTATAGATTTTTTTTATTTAATTTTAGAAATGGCGCCTAAAAAAGATTATACACCGCAACAAATGGGTTTGGCTATCGAAGCTGTTAGAAAAGGCGTAAAAATATCCGAAGCAGCAAAAAAATTCAATGTGCCTAGAATAACTTTGCACAATAAAATCACCGGGAAAAGTCCCATAGAGTGCTCAATGGGACCCAGTACCGTTTTATCGAAGGAAGAAGAGGATATTCTAGAAGTCTGGATTAAAGATATGGCAGATAAACATATTCCAATAACGAAAGAGGAATTATTAGACAGTGTCCAACGTATAATATTCGACAAAAACAGAGTGACTCCTTTCACTAATAACAGACCAGGCAAAAAATGGTATTCCTCATTTATGAAACGACATCCTACGATTTCTGAACGTACTGCTCAAAATTTATGTACAGCAAGAGATAATGTTACTCAGGACGATATTGAGAAGTGGTTTTCGGAAGTTGAAGGTGATTTGAAAGATAGAGGGCTGACTGAAATACTGAAAAATCCTAAAAGGATTTTCAATACAGACGAGAGTGCGTTTTATTTAAATCCAAAACCAGGACGTGTCCTTGCTACAAAGGGAGAAAAAAATGTATATGCTTCTTCAGGCGACGATAAAGAAAATTTAACAGTTTTGGTTACTGGAAATGCCGCAGGAGATCTAGCACCTACTCTGGTAGTTTTTAATTATGCAAGGATACCGTCATCAATTTCAGAAACATTCCCCAATGAGTGGGCTATCGGTCGCTCAGAAAGCGGATGGATGTGCGCAGGGACATTCTTTGAATATATGACAAATGTTTTTAATCCTTGGCTGATAAACGAAAATATTGAAAAGCCAGTGTTATTTTTTTTGGATGGACACAAGTCACATTTAACTTTGCACCTGTCTAATTTCTGCTCTGAAAATGGGATTGAAGTTATAGCACTTAATCCAAATTCTACACACATTTTACAGCCAATGGATTTGGCTGTCTTTAGGCCTTTGAAGTTATCATGGCGAGAAGCGGTTAAGACCTGGAAAATGCAAAATTTGGGACAAGTCCTCAAAAAACATAATTTTGCTCCAGTTTTGAAGATAGCAATCCAAAAAATTACTACTGAGACACTCAAAAATGGATTTCGAGCGGGGGGACTGTACCCATTTGGTCCAGAATACGTAGACATGAGTAAAATCAAATCTCAAAACAAAAAGAAAATTGATTCCATGTGCCAAAACGAATTTTTGAAATCGTTAGAAAACAGAATAGAAACAACTTTCTCAAGTGACAAATTAAAGCTGTTCAAAGATCTCTATTATAAAAGTCGCTTCGAACTTGATAATCTATTACCTAATGAAGACATATCTTTATACTTGATTTGGGCCAGTAGTAAGCAAACTGATCATGATGTAGGTCATGAAGTATCAGCACCCACTACCTCCGTTGAAAAGTCAAATTCCTTATCAGAAACTAACAATCAAAATGACAATGATTCTCCAAAAGAAAACGAAACTATTGCTGTCTTGTCTCATAATACGAACCATTCCGAACCAAGCCCTTCAGGTCTCGGCCAGGGAGATTTAGCAAACATCACTACTTTACCAAAAAGTGACAAAACACCTATCAAGAGTTTTAATCCTAGCACTTCAAATTATGTGATACCATCGCCTTTTAAACGAAGCTTATATTGGCCAGAAATAGATGAAGTAACAAAAAATAAGAAACGCAAATTAAAAGAGAAATTTCCATTTACGATTACAAGCCCTGCATGGAAGGCATACAATACCAAAAAGGAAGAAGAGAAAAGGAAACAAATAGAAGAGAAGGAATTGCGAACAAAAAAACGAGAAGAAAAGAAATTGGAGAAACTTAATAAGAAAAAAGTGTCAAAAAAACAAAAAGACAGGTCTGAATCATCTGAAAGTGAGACTGAAATAATTTATGCCGAAAGTGATGATAGTGTCTTGTCTGAAGGATCGGACGACGGCGAAGCATCAATGAGTACTCGTACGTTGGTCTCTTCACGACAGAAACACACGAAAGGAAGTTACGTGATAGTTTTATATGAAGGGCAACATTTTCCTGGAGTTATTGAAAATACAAATAAAAACGAGTTTGAAGTTAGCACGATGACATTTTCAACAGGAAACACCTACAAATGGCCAGAAAAACCTGACAAAATGTGGTACCAAGGAAAAGATGTCGTAGAGCACATCAATCCTCCAATCTTGATAAACAAAAGAGGATTTTACACCGTAAAAGAAATGGAAAAATACTCCGTGTTTACTTCTTAAGTGTTACCCAAAATTTAAAGATATTTAATTTAATATGTGATTTTTTTAAGAGTTTGTGATTTACAGATAAGTAATTTTTTATTTTTGTTTTTATATATATATTTTATACTTGCCAAAGTAATTGAATAAATTCTAATCTAACAAGAAATTAGAATATGTTACAATGTTTATCTCATTTTCAATTTTATAGACTAAGAAAAACAAGTTAATGCTCGTGAAGTACAATAATAATATATGAAAGGCTGAATAAGAGTACATAACTAGGTATATTTTGATCTTTTCATAGTGATTATGTAATTAAGTTCTTCAATGCTGATCTCATTGTTAATTTTCAAGACTTACATATTTACATTAAAAGTTGATTGAAAATAAAAGTTCGTATTATTATACCTATTCTAAATTCAATATCCACATCAAGCGATTCACCAGAGGTCTGTCGATTACTAGGTGTCCATGACTAGGTTCATGTTCATTTCTAGGTGTCCATGACTGGTTCGTGTTCATTACTGGGTGTTCATAACTAGATTTTTGCTGTCCATGACTGGTTAAAAAAATTAAAGTTTTTATTTGTTAGTTATATTGAAACCAGTTGCAGTATCTTACATAAAACACAGCAGAAATATAGAATAAACTCAGGACTTTCAACCATCAATACGTTTAGTGTTAAATGTTCACAGATATGAGTGAAATTTCAAAAATAGTAGGAAATCGTTCTTAAAGTGTCCATAATTGGTGTGTTTACCTTACCTACCTTAGATGATTTCATAATTTTTCTATTATATCTCCATTTATCTATTGCTTTCTGTTGCCTTTCCTTCAGGTAGATGTACTTTGAATACCATTTGACATGCGAAATAATTTCTTGTTCACGGATATCTGGGGATTTTTAAAATACATAACATTTTGCAAACCAATCCAATCAAGATAAACTCAAACTGAATTTAAAATAATAGTATTTAAATATTTTCGTGACTTTCATAAAATGGTGATGATTGATGATTTCCTAATATAAATGATTCGAGTAAGAATTTCAAAAAAGACGGCCTCATCTAAAGAAATTGTAGCATAATCATCACCTTGTAATTTCGGAAGAAGTTCATACAGAAACAAATTAAATGCAGGAGAAGTTTCTACGGGACTCATTCCATCGAAATTAGTATCAATTTGAGATCCAAAATATTTTTGCCAGTGGTTTACAAATATATTATGGTGATATTCATTCCATCCTCCATATCGATTTGCACTGTTCGTCATGAATTCTTGAAACTGTTGAACTTCCTAAAAATCAATAAGTAGGTACTTGGTTCAAATAATAATTTATCAAGAAGAGGAAAAGTAAGAACAGTATTTTATTAGAATAAATACTTACTAAACTCTTGAATGGAGATGTCATCATCGTTTTTACGGGACTTGGCACAATCTCGTTGTATTTTGCTGTTTGAATTCTCGGCTGTCTTTTTAACTTACTATGTAAACCTGGACTTTCATTAATCTAAAAAGATATTCAGTCATATGAACGACTAGCTGCGCCCCGCGGTTTCACCCGCATAAGTCTCGATCCCGTTTGAATTTCGGGATAAAAAGTATCCTATGTCCTCTCCTGACCCAGTACCCTAATTGCGTAACTTATTTTCGTAAAAGATTATGACAAATTTGTTTAATTTTGACAGATCAACAACATTCATTACGTTATTTACATACGTTGTTGAGCAGATTTTTTTTTCCAACTTATGAAGCAATAAATTAGCAATCTGTTTCAAATTAAAAAAAAATTGCGATTGATCGTGTATTACGCAATTAGGGTACGGGTCATGGTCTACCCATGTGCCAAATTTCATTTAAATCCATCCAGCTGTTTTAGCGTGAAAGCGTAACAAACAAACATACAAAAAGGCAATTTTTTTTTTCTTTTTAGGGTTCCGTTGCCAAATGGCAAAAAACGGAACCCTTATAGATTCGTCATGTCTGTCTGTCTGTCTGTCTGTCTGTCTGTCCGTCCGTATGTCACAGCCACTTTTTTCCGAAACTATAAGAGCTATGCTATTGAAACTTGGTAAGTAGATGTATTCTGTGAACCGCATTAAGATTTTCACACAAAAATAGAAAAATAACAAATAATTTTGGAATTCCCCATACTTAGAACTGAAACTCAAAAATTTTTTTTTCATCAATCCCATACGTGTGGGGTATCTATGGATAGGTCTTCAAAAATGATATTGAGGTTTCTAATATCATTTTTTTCTAAACTGAATAGTTTGCGCGAGAGACTCTTCCAAAGTGGTAAAATGTGGGCCCTGTAACTTCTAAAATAATAGAATGATAAAACTAAAAAAAATGTATGATGTACATTACCATGTAAACTTCCACCGAAAATTGGTTTGAACAAGATCTAGCAAGTAGTTTTTTTTTAATACGTCATAAATCGTAAACCGCAATTTACCTTTCATTCAATGTTACTTGCTGCTACGGAACCCTTCATGGGCGAGTACGACTCGCACTTGGCCGCTTTTTTATATTAATTTATCTAAAGAGTCATTTATTATTACTCAAGAAGTCAAGAATCAGTACTACCCAAATTGTGTAACTTATTTATTTTCGTTAACAATTATGCCGAATTTGTTTTCATTTTGACAGTTCAACAACATTCTTTGCGTTAATTACGTTGCTGAGCAGATTTTTTTTCCAACTTATGAAGCAATGGATTAGCAATCTGTTTCAAATCGAAACAGATTGTGATTGTGTTGTATTACGTAATTAGGGTACAGGACCATGGTTTTGGTACGTTACTCACAGTTTGATGCAGTTGTTGCTCAGTGGATTTAAGACCAGTTAATTCTGTTTGTAAATATAACTTGAATGTTTTAATACGGTTTTCCAACTCAAGCGTACTTTTTTTTACATCATCTATGTCTGAAATAGAAATATGGGAAAGAAAAAAATAAAACAATTTAGGTACATGTGCATCAGTACCTATCTATACCCACATAACATACGAGGACGTTTTGTCAGAAGCACCAGCTGTAGTTCTGCAGTAAAGAAAATCCCTAATATTTTTTTTCTCTCTTAGCTCGTGGAGGAGCTCGTGACTAAGTAATAACAGCCGCACGGTTCGATCCACCAGGTTAAGCTACGCTTGCCGAGGTTGGTCTGTGGATGGGTGATCATCTTAACATTCCGAGACTCCTCCGTACCTCGGAAAGCACGTTAAGCCATTGGTCCCGGCTGTCATTCGTAGATCTTTGACAGTCGTTACGGGTTGTCAGAAGTCCGAAAGTCTGACAATCAGTCTTACCAAGGGGTATCGTGTTACCCAGTTACTAGGTTGTGGAGGTCAGATAGGCAGTCGCTCCATGTAAAATATGGTATTCAGCTGCATCCGGTTAGACTGGAAGCCGACCCCAACATAGTTGGGAAAAGGCTAGGCAGATTTTTTTTCTCTCTTGTGTTAAGGTAATCATAAACAACGAAGAACCTCAAACACCATATAATATTATTATTATTAAAATACTCATACGTACCAAGTGTTTTCAGCAATTCTTTGGATGACGTACTAGTCTTTATGTCTTTAAATAATAATTTTATTTCTCTATATGAATTTTTAGTCTTTCCTAAAAACGCTTTGAACTTTGAATTTGAAAAGTAACTTGTTGCATCAAAACCTCCATCTGTTTGTTGCGCTGCTGGTATACATTTATTTATACTCTGAAGGAGAAGACTTTCTTCAATTTGCAATCGTTTCATTTTTGCAGATAGACTGGAGGTTTCTGTAATATCAGATGAACTACCGGACTTTGTAGACGTTAAATCCATTTTTATATTTCATAAAAGCTTTGTTTTGGTTTAGAATTTATCTGACTTCTGTTAATCTTATTATTGATCAAACTTTCAATCATTTGAATTTACCCCCGCTTGACAACACATAAGACCATAGATTATACACATACACAAGGGAGGGACAAACACTACCACTAAAGCATCATTGCCAGACTACAAAAACAAAATATAAATAAATAAAACAATAAGTTTTTTGATAAATAAAGCTACAGTATATCTGAGTATTTTAGGATAAAGATATAAATAAACTTTACTTTAATCTTTAAACGCATAAACTTTAATTTAATCTAGTTTTGTGTCTCGTTAATGACAGTTGAAAGGTTATCTATTGTTAATAGAATGTAAAACATCTATTTAAGTGTTTACCCATATTTGCAAATAAATTATTTTAAATTCAATCGATTACCAGAATCGACTACATGTTGTGGAAGTTTTCATAATAATTAGGCACATCACTTGATTGATAAAAAAATAAAATTTGACATTTCATTTCATCATTCTGAAATTCTGAGTTTCTGTTCTGATTGAAGGAAGGCGAATTTTGGTTGAAAAGAGAATTTGTGGAATGGAAAGTGAAATTTCAAGGGAATATTCTTGAAATAAATAACAATGTTCAGTCGTTCGAGATTGTTTTTCACCAGGGCTCTTCCATTACGGGTCAGTATTGTTCGATAAATATTTATTTACATAATAATTCCCAAATAAGTATCGACGTACCTAACCTTACAAATGATGAATTGTTTTCAGAATGTTTTTAACGTGGAATATCAAAACAATGGCCGATTTTTGTACAGCATAACAGCCACAAGAAGTCGGTCTACTACTCCGCTCAATACTATTGTTATGTTCGTCCCCCAACAAGAGGTATTTAATCAAAATTTTATTGGTAATAATAGGTAACAGATCGTTGTAAAGCTGATCAATTCAAATATTATCAGCTGAATTTTTCAGGATACTTAATGCGCTATCTATACATGCTATAAATATGTACATTTATAAAACTTGTGTAAGAAGAATAACATCATTGTTATTTCAGACAAGAAAATGTCATGAAAACTTAAGTATTTATTTAGCAATTTTGAATATTTTCAGGCATGGATTGTGGAGCGTATGGGAAAATTTCATAGAATTTTAGAGCCTGGGCTGAATCTGCTGTGGCCCATAGTAGATAAGATAAAGTATGTGCAGAGCTTGAAGGAGATAGCTATAGATGTTCCCAAACAGAGTGCCATCACATCTGACAATGTTACGCTGAGCATTGATGGAGTGCTTTATCTTCGGATTATTGACCCTTACTTAGGTAAGATTATAAATTTTAATTCATATGGTCCATGTAGATTTCATACTTGTAACTGTAAAATACTAACAAAAGTATTTTACAGTTACAAGTATGAGATCTGTAATTGTACTAAAATGATGTTTTATTACAAATATTTATATTTTCAGTGAGCTATTGCCCTGCACTAGATTATTAATTTGTTACGGGCTAGATTAGAATTGAAATCCTCTTAAAACTTTGTAAAATACTTTACTAACTGCGTCCTGCGGTTTCACCTGCATAAGTCTCGATCCTGTGGGAATATTGGGATCAAATGTATCCTAGGTCCTAATCCAGGATATGGAGTACCCATGTGCCAAATTTCATCCAAATCTGTTAAGCCGTTTTAGCGTGAAAGCAAAACAAACTCACTTTCGCATTAATAATATTAGTTAGAATTCCAAATAAATACATTGCTCTTTCATGCTTAACACATATTTTCTTATTGAATAAGTGCATAATTTCTAAATTAATTAAACCACAATTAACATAAGATTTTATTTTATTTTATAATGGGCCATTGTTGATAACAAATAAGAACTTGCAAACTTTTCTAGTATAGTTCAAGTTTTATTTTAATTTCAGCATCATATGGTGTTGAAGATCCTGAGTTTGCTATCACACAGCTTGCTCAAACAACTATGCGTTCTGAACTTGGTCAAATTTCACTTGACAAAGTGTTCAGGGAGAGAGAATCTCTGAATACGGGCATTGTGGATGCCATCAACAAGGCTAGTGAAGCTTGGGGCATCACATGTCTTCGATATGAAATTCGTAAGTGTGTTTTAATAATTATGATTTACTCTAACTAACAGACGATCAAAGTCAATAGTTAGCATTGACTATTTAAAATTGATTCTTCATGAGCTTCGGACCTGTTTGTGAGGCTCTTAGGGTGAGGCCACAACACTGCGTTGCGGCGTCGTATTGCAAAAACGACGTCGCACAGCAATACAATGCGCGTATAATTTGTTGTGCGGCGTCGTAGATTTTTACGATGCGACGCCGCAACGCAGTGTTGTGGCCTCGCCCTTAAGCTCTTTTCAGACTATGCTATACTATTGTGATATATAGTTGCGGATTCCCTTGTTCACAAACTAAACTAAATTTAAGTTCAGTGCATTTTTTCTTTCTATTTCATTAAGAAAAGGCCAGAAGATAAATTTTAGTTTAGTCCTTTCAAATTAATCACCGCCTGTCACTACTCTAAACAAGTTTAGACGTGATTATAAACTTGCCTACTAAAATTACGTCAATTTACGTCAAGCGCTGATTAATTTGACAGGACTAAACTAAAATTTATCTTCTGTCCTTTTCTTAATGAAATAGAAAGAAAAAGATGCACTGAACTTCAATTTAGTTTAGTTTGTGAACAAGAGAATTGGCACCATAGTATAGCAAATAAGGACCTAATGCTATACTATATAGCATGGCGTATTACGCGATATAATCGCAAGCATTTATAGTATATGGCGCGCTCTTGACTCGTTTCGCTTGCGGGACGGCCGGGGGTGAGGGAGGAGGAAGAGGGCGGCACACGATATAGCACAGCATGAACGTATAGTAAGCCAATAATATATCGTACAGTGAAGTGTGAACGTGTCCATAATAATGTATGGTGCGCGATATTGTTGTGCTATGAACTATATTCTATTATACAGGGTGACTGGTAATTTGACGTATTCCTTCCAGGACGTGATAGTGTGACCCATTTGCAACAATTAAGCACCCCATAAAGCCTAGGCGAAAATTCATGGGATTCGAGAAAACCCAATTTTTTGTAATTTTTGAAAATTTCCTAGAATTCTTCACTAAATATCACTTTTCTCCAAACTCTTAAATTGAATGGCCTTCATTGCTATTTGGTTGGATAGCTAATACTTTAACAAACCTTTCGATGTAACCAAATTTCCCAAAACATCAAATACTTAAAAGTTAGAGACAGAAGTTTATTAAACATTTTCAAAAAAAATCAACGTACATGAACTTTGACACCAGTTATCTCAAAAATTTACTGAAGCATGAAGCGTACAAATTACGGGGAAGACATCTTCATTTAATCAGCTATCTAACGAGGCACAAAGGTTCCAAAAATATTTGGAGGTGTCGATGTAACAGTCGATAATGCTGGCAAAGGTCGAATTTGCGAATTGTTGAAATATCAAAAAATTGGGTGACAATCGAATTAAATAACTGGTTTATGCCATCTCACTACTTTCTAACCTCCCAGCAATCCATTCCACGTTAGGCACCCAGGTCGTCATTACCAGGACACAAGTCACAAAGCAGCTTTTGAGTTTTTAACATGCCTGACGTTCTACTCGCTGGTCACGGTTCACTTGTCACTTAGTTTGCGTGTATTTAAACATACAGCGCACATACATACTCTAATGGTTTGACATACGTTAACTTCTGAGACTTTAGAATAAATCCTTTATTTATCATGAAATTAGCATTCGTTTCAGAAAAATTCGGAGTGGGCTACACTCAAAAGATTGTAAGTCAACAAACCACTCTACTCCAACCCATTCGTTTACTCCAGGGATCCCCAAACTATTTTGGACAAGTGACCCCTTTTCCAAAATGAACTGTTACCTCAGACCCCCCATGGCCAAATTACCTACTTTTAAGATCAACCCCCTTATTCATAATGGTCTGCTAACTTAAAACAGCTGCTACAGAGTGTTATTTTTCATTCTAACTTAGGTCAATAGAAGAAGACAGAGTGAGAATTAGCAATGCTTTAAGTTAGCAGACTATTATGAATAAGAGGGCCTATCTTTAGTTTTTTCCTATTGATAAAAAATACCTAGGTACTAAGGTACCAATTGGAAAAATTTGCACTTGGTTAAGTGAGTAAAGTTGACTTCATTTTGTCATCAAAATTTAACAAAATAAAAAGACATACAATTCAGTAAATATCAAGTTTAATTTATAATGATTATTAAAAATTAGGTACTTAAAGAATCTTAAGTAGGAAGGAAATTATATTTAAAAAAGTATTAATTCGCAAAGAGAAAATAAAACATTCAGTGTGATGAATGAAGCTGGTGACTATCTACCAATCTAGCTACATCCGGTTCAATATTGGTGAGTTGCAGCCTTAAATCTCCACGTTCGTTGATTTTCAAGCGGTTTCTTTGTTTCGTCAAAATGATTGTTGCCACATCAGTGTGGTAGCTGAAGCTTTTCAACTAGGTATGATGATGGAAAAGCGATAAGGTATTTTTCAGCAACATAAACAATACAGTACCTACCTACCTATCTTGAAAGTTTTAAATAAGAACTTACATACACATACATACATAAACTCACGCCTTCTTCCCATGGGGGTAGGCAGAAACTACAGAACGCCACCTGCTACGATCCTTACATAGTCCTTTTGCCTCGTTTACGTTCATACATCTGGTCATACACGCACGCCGGTTGCGAGTACTACGCACCTGGCCTTTCTGAAGAACATCACCAATAAGGTCAGTATATGTCCTCCTAGGGCGTCCCCGCCCGGCCTTTCCCTTTACATCAGCCTTGTAAATACATTTTGTTAGTCGCCTTTCATTCATTCTCTCAACATGCCCAAACCATCTCAGCATACCCTTTTCAATTTTTGTCACTACATCTTCTTTTAAATAAGAACTTGTGTTAATTTAATAGGGGTCGATTTTTAGACCTCGTCGACCCCCAAAATCAGTTTTCGTTTATGTCGACCCCTAGGAAACCGGGAAAATTTCAGGTTCATTTTGAGAATCCCTGGTTTACTCGATGAGAACGGCACACACGACTGCAGTACAACATACAAGTTAGTAAAGAGGAGTTTAAAAGTAATTGGTAATTATCTCAATGAACTACAAGTACAACCGGATTACGATTAAACACACGTGAATTAAGAACCAAGTAAACCGTGACCAGCGAGTAGAAAGTCAGGCATGTTAAAAACTCAAAAGCCGCTTTGTGACTTGTGTCCTGGTCATGATGACCTGGGTGCCTAACGTGGAATGTATTGCTGGGAGGTTAGAAAGTAGTGGGATGGCACAAACCAGTTATTTAATTCGATTGTCACACAATTTTTTAATATTTCAACAATTCGCAAATTCGACCTTTGCCAGCATTATCGACTGTTACATCGACAACTCCAAATATTTTTTTAACCTTTGTACCTCGTTAGATAGCTGCTTAAATGAAGATGTCTTCCCCGTAATTTGTACGCTTCATACCTCAGTAAAATTTTGAGATAACTGGTGTCAAAGTTCATGTACCATCGAAGAAACCCATACCTATACACCGTAAGGACTATTTCTGCTTGCAGCGCTCGGCCGATGTAGTAACGGTTACCTACGAAAAAAAAAGGGTCGTGTGCACGGGATTTTGTTTTCGATTTGCTTAGGTATGGGTTTCTTCGATGGTACGTTGAATTTTTTTGAAAATGTTTAGTAAACTTCTGTCTCTAACTTTTAAGTATTTGATGTTTTGGGAAATTTGGTTACATCGAAAGGTTTGTTGAAGTTTTAGGTATCCAATCAAATAGCAATGAAGGCCATTCAATTTAAGAGTTTGGAGAAAAGTGATATTTAGTGACGAATTCTGGGAAATTTTCAAAAATTACAAAAAATTGGGTTTTCTCGAATCCCATGAATTTTCGCTTAGGCTTTATGGGGTGCTTAATTGTTGCAAATGAGTCACACTATCACGTCCTGGAAGGAATACGTCAAATTACCAGTCACCCTGTATAGCGTAGTCTGAAAAGAGCTTTAATCATGAGCTTGAGCGTGTCAAGCCAAGATCGGCGAAGAAACTGCCATATGTCATGTGTGTGTTTTCATTAAAAGTCAGTTATCGTCGCCTTAATTTTTATTATTTGTTTACTTGTCAAATTGCGTTCAATCGCAAGGAACCTAAAAAAACCGGCCAAGTGCGAGTCGGACTCGTGCACGAAGGGTTCCGTACCATTGTCTATAAAAACGGCACAAAAATCATGTCTGTTGTATGGGAGCCCCCTTAAATTTTTATTTTATTCTGTTTTTTAGTATTTGTTGTTATAGCGGCAACAGAAATACATCATCTGTGAAAATTTCAACTGTCTAACTATATCGGTTCATGAAATACAGCTTGGTGACAGACGGACGGACAGCGTTTTACCCTTTGTGTACGAAACCCTGAAAACTCACATTCTCCTAATATAAAATTTTGCGCATATATAGATCTAATTTCTTTTATCGGCGACCTGGCCCCTTTTTAGGGTTCCATACCCCAAGGGTGCCAAACGGAACCCTATACTAAGCTTTCGCTGTCCGTCCGTCCGTCTCTGTTAGCGGGCTGTATCTCATGAACCGTAATAGGTAGACAGTTAAAATTTTCACATATTGTGTATTTTTATTGCCGCTATAACAACAAATAATAAAAATGTAATAAAGTTCATAATTAAAGGGGGTCCCAATACAAGAAACGTATTTTTTTTCGGCGTTTTTTGCTCGATCTTAATATGGTACAAAACCCTTCGTATCCAAGTCCGATTCGAACTTGGTCGGTTTTTACCTTTATGTTTTTGGTGAGGATTGGTGTTTTACAGACAGTTGCGTCTTTTCCAGCGTAAGCAAGGAGCTGGGCTTAACATAAACAACAAGCAATTTGCCTTCCCCAAACTATTAAATTAATATTTACAGGGGATATTAAACTACCGACGCGAGTGCACGAGGCTATGCAGATGCAAGTGGAAGCAGAACGGCGGAAAAGAGCAGCCATCTTGGAATCCGAGGGAGTGCGAGCCGCCGATATTAACGTCGCCGAGGGCAAGCGTCAAGCTAGAATATTGGCGTCAGGTATGTAAGAATAAGAAGAAAGAAAATAAATTTATTTGACCCACATGCCATGTCCTCATGTCTAGTCATGTTTTTTGTGTATAAACACATTATAATTGTGTGCCTTTATGCCTTAGAGAACAAAAAAAAAAAAACTATTATAACAGTACCTATTGTGTGCATCACGCCTGCGCCAAATAGGCCCATTTCAGCATAAATGCCAGACAACTAGTGCCTGACGCTGGTTTTCAACTGAACCTTATGTTTTCGAGCAGGGACCGAAAACTTTTATAAATTACGGTACAGGTATCGAAGAATTTTGGTTACTTCTACGACTAGGTTTATCGCTTTCTAGGTAACCATAAGGAGAAGAAACAAGTTATCTCTATTTATGTTACCGTTTTAATATCGGTCACCTAAAAATGACCTTGATTACGAGAAACAATAATCGCAAATGCCCTCAATTTGCTGGCATTTCTTCGGCGCGCGGGTAAACTCCACTCTTTGACACACATACAGGCGATGCCACACCCTTTAACTAATGCCAACGGAACGTGTAAGATAGAGGTAACTTTTATTTCGGTAACCTGTATTAAAACCAGTATTATGCAATTTAAGAATTAAGGTAATCTTTAAAAATACCTGTAAAAATAATAAATTTAATGTTGTAACCGAAAAAATACCCGTCCTGATCATACCGGTTTCGGTCCCTGGTTACGAGGCTGTCTTGCACATTCACCTATACATAATCAAATCAAGCAGTGTGCTTCTTAGCTCTTTCCAGTTGCATTTAATTTCTAAGCTACAAAATTGGCACCATGCTTGGTCATAGTGTCTAGGGGTTATTGGATTACTTACTTACCAGAAAAATATCTCGAAATTATTGTTGAATAACTTTCAGAGGCTGAGAAACAAGAGCAGATTAACAAGGCGTCAGGTGAAGCGCAAGCGATGCTCGCTGTAGCGGAGGCGCGCGCAAAGGGACTCAAGGTCGTTGGCAGTGCGCTCGCCCTACAGGTCAGTTGGATTTATCCTTATTACAATTTATCCAATTATTTGTTGTAGTCCTCGAACACATACATGGGAGATTGCATGACCACATTGCAGTGAATTCTAAAAAAAAAAAACGAACGAGCATTACAGTAGTCGTAATGATGTATAAACATCTGACATCTCACCTTGGTAATAAGCAATATTGGCGGGGCCTCGTCAAGGTCGTTTCTGACGGCCAACTCTAGCACCGCGCAGGCTCATTGGTCAAATAAAATAGCGCGCGTTTACCCGGCTTCCTGTGACACGCTTCCGTCCCTTTTCACGAAATCAGTCCTACCTTTAATGTGGCTTATTACCAAGCTGCGATGTCAGATGTTACACATCATATGCGACTACTGTAAGAGCTTGTACACACAATGCGTTGTGGCGGGGGCGCGGCGCCGGAGCGGTGTCGCTGCGACGTCCTACATGCAAATATCCATAATATGCCACACGGTGCGTTCCGGCGTCGCACCACACATACATCAGACTTGCAGCCCGCGAAACGAGACGGGGAGGGGTGTACGCGTTGCGACACTGACTCAGCACCGCTCAGTTTGTGCGTTGTCATAAATACAGATGTTTGATAAATGACAATTTACGCGCTTTGCGGCGCGGCGCCGCTGCGGCGTAACAACGCAGCGCCCGTGTGACCGCCGATGCGGCGAAAGCTTAAATGTTGTAACTTTGACTGGAGATATTGAATAACTTCGTAGCCACAAAAGATCACAATAACATCCCGTGTATTTAAGCGACTCTCGGCTTCGTTAAGCGTCTTTTTACACACAGTTTCAATAGCTTGAGGGAGGTAATAAATAAAACCTCTGTTTACAGGATAGCAGGCATGCCGCGTCACTGACGCTGGCTGAGCAGTACGTATCGGCGTTCAACAAGCTGGCGAGGACAAACAACACTCTCATCTTGCCGGCGAACGCAGGAGATGTGTCCAACTTAGTTGCTCAGGTACTTTGTGTATTAGAACATGTGCACTGAACATGTGTTTTAAATTCAAGAAGATTGTGAACTCTGCGGGGTAGTGCGTAACACCCTTAGAATGGCGAGAGACTGAGAAACAAGCAATTTTGGCAGTTCAACAACATTCATTGGTGCCGATTCTCTTGTTCACAAACTTAACTAAATTTAAGTTCAGTGCATCTTTTTCTTTCTATTTCATTAAGAAAAGGACAGAAGATAAATTTTAGTTTAGTCCTGTCAAATTAATCAGCGCCTGTCACTACTCTATACAAGTTTAGACGTGACTAAAAACTTGCCGACTAAAATTACGTCAATTTACGTCAAGCGCCGATTAATTTGACAGGACTAAACTAAAATTTATATTCTGTCCTTTTCTTAATGAAATAGAAAGAAAAAGATGCACTGAACTTAAATTTAGTTTAGTTTGTGAACAAGGGAATCGGCACCATTGTGTTCGGATTGTGATTGAAAGTGCGTTACGCAATTGAGAGTACAGATCAGATTGATATAATGCTTAAAATCGCTCGCCCGGGTCTTTCGACACCCACCACGGTAAGAATTCCTGTTGGGTTGCTTAAGTTATAATTCTCTAGAACTAAGACGATCGCGCGATCAGATGACTGTAATATTTAAAATTCTAAGGGGATTATAGATGTTCCTGATTTGCATAATGAAATCTGCAATCTATTTGTCCCAGACAATTACTGTCGTGGCAGAGAACACCGCTTACTTGCTGTTCCAACTTGCCGTACTGTTGCACACTCCAAGTCATCTATTCCTCGGACATTAGCCGCTATTAACGCCCTCCTGAACTCATAGATCTTGATATGTTTGTGAATGAATGGAAGATGATACTGTCAGAATGTTTGAATTTTTGTGAGAAGAATGCATGTCTGTGTTAAATAAATTAAATTTTTAAGTAGTGTAACTGGCTTTGGTCGTTCTATTTAAAACAAATAAGAATGAACCCCTTCATTCTTATTTATTTTTTTCGTTTATTTAACCACGACTTTTTGAGTTGCGATCGCGTTGACCACGGTTTTATAGAAAAGTGCGCTCTATTTGCTGCGAATGTCGCGACGCCCCCGCAAGGGGGCGTGGCCAGCAGGGTTAGGGCGTAGCCCCTCGCCCGCGGAGGCTTTACTGTAACCCGCTAATGCGGGCCTCTCATTTTGTTTGCCTCTAGTGGCCATGGTAGTAAGTGCGGGGTTTAGGTCGTACTCGTGTGTTTGGTTGCATTGAATAGTTCCGTAGGAGCGCCGCGACCGCTTTTAGAGGCGTCGCTTTCTTCACAACACCACGGCGCTCTATTTACTTAGGAACTATGTATTAAATGGAATGTTCGGGCGTCGACGAAAACTTTCGCGCGTTCGGTTAGTCTGGGGAAATTCAATACTATTGCTGTTATTAGCTTATTATATTACTTCTTTATTGTATGTATGTTTATGCTATATTAACACGACTTCTCTTTCCAGGCTATGTCAATATATTCTACAGTGACGGCACACAACACACAGACCAAAAATATGCCATATATCGACGATTATGAGGAGCCTTTAGTCAAAGTTAACTCATTAACAGAAAAAGGTTCTACCTTGGCGGGCCCAGCCATGGCCAACATTGATGACTCCTTAGCAGAATACTTCTCAGACGATGAAGAAAGAGAAAAGGCATTGAGGTCTCACAAAGAGAAGAAAGACTACCACACGCAACAATTAAATAAGCTAGAAAAAATTGAAAAGGACACATAGAATTGTTACTTTAGAACCTGTCTTAAAAAAGTTAACGGTTGTCTCTGCATTTCAAATGTAGCTATAAAAGTTTGTTGTGTAACTCGGTGCATTAGGGACTAGTTCTGAATGAAAATAGACAGTTGCAATAAAATGCATTTATTTTCATATATTGTACAATACTGTAATACAGCCAGTTCCAAGTGTATTAAATCTTAATGTACAGATATGCAATATTTTTAAAGTAAATCATATATGTCATTAGTTGTCATCTTAAGTTATTTATTGTGAAATAACTCTGGAGAAAATAAAACTTTAAAAATATCATATAAAAATATTTATTTCCATAACTATAACAATAGCCAAAATCGAAATAAGTCTCATAAGCTTCCATAGGGTAAAATTCTAAATTGCTACCTAATGTAACAATATATCAGGTATATCATAAATATCAAGTTACTTGTTGAAATGTTGTCTGAACTTTCCATATCTGGCTATTCAATCCATGAATATAAATTCTTCTCTAATTTAGATGGCTGTGCTATGTAGCCTGTTAAACTTATTATTTTTTTGTGTAAATTCAGTAATACTGAATTTCCTGTAGGTAAACAGTTAATTCCTTCAGTTTAAAGTAGATACAACTATAAAAAATATCTTATATTAAATTCATCATCACCCTTTTCTATTATGATACCATATACCTAATGGAATAAGCCATCTACAACCAATTTTTGGCAATCATTAAAACTTTTAAAAAAATCATATAAAAGGAAACAATAGACGTATCCTATCCTATATTTTATATAAAAAAAAACACATTTCATTAACATTTGTCTGTTCATGGTGTATCAGTTGTATATAAATGCAATAAATAAATAAAATAACTCGTTTCGAAACTAAATTTAGATTACTGTTATTTACATAATGGATTATAATATTATCAATATATGAAATATCAAGTGGATTTAGAGAAACAAACAAGTAAAACCTGTATTACTGTGATAGGGATCTAAGATGTTTTTAAGATATTTTCACATTTTTTTCTCTCTGATTGAAGTAGCTGACAGTGCCTTCCTCCGGCTGGGTAAGATTTGTAGATGCCGGCATTTTGTGCAGACTAAGATACGACGCTGCGAGATCTGTACCGTCGAATTGTCGCAAATGAATCTAAAACAAGCACAAAAATACCGTTAACATTCAGCGCAAAAACTTTTCGCTGTAGGGCCAGTTCACATCGAGACGAGACGCGACGCTGCGCGCACTTAAACAGGTATCGAACTTATTTTCCTCACGAAAAGGTATAATTTCAGAGCGCGCGTGAACGCGTGTCGAAGTACGCCGAGATGCGCGGTGCTGCGCAGCGTGTACCTTATTTCGTAGTAAATAAATTCGATATTGTATCGGATTTTAAAAAAAAAACTTTTTACAAAAGAAAAAAAACACTACAAAGCAAAAATTACTTTAATTTCGGAAGTCGGTGGCAAAAAACGAAAATTCTAAACCAAAGACCGACCGACGAACCGAAGTCCGTTGATTTTTTTTTGTAGTTTTTATTTTTCAGTTTTTAGTTGTGGTAGCTACCCCACACAAATTCGAATACCACTACCTGCTATGTAAATAACAGTGACAGGAACTTAAGATATCATCCATATACTAAGTGGGAAAAATACGTATTATTGAACCAAACTCAAAAACCATCCAAACAATGTTAATAAAATTTATATGGGACCACACGGAGAGCACCAGCTTTGAAATAAAAAAAGAATCATCAAAATCGGTTCACCCAGTCGAAAGTTCTCCTCCTTTTTTTTTGAAGTCGGTTTAAAGTGCGCGTCATGTCGCGTTTCGGTGTGTGCTGACCCTTATGTTCCATTTACATGTACTTCCCACCTAAATTAATTAATTGACAAAAAATAGTTATTTGTTGATTGTATAAGTTACTCTGTCATTCAACTGGCCGCATTGCCACGTTGTATGGCAATGCTTATCCTCTGGCCAAGGTAAAAACCAGCCCTTGGGTCATAGGAAGTGACAAATAGCCGTTTTGAGATTAAAAGAAGAAATTGGAAGTGTTTGGAATTAAAAATACAAAAGCGTATTTACTTTAACATCCACAAGTTGTACAAACATTGGAAAATAAATAGCTGGTTATTTAAATTACATTGTAAAAGAAACCAACGTCAGAAAATACTCACTAATAAATGCAGGTTGACTTCATCACTTCTGCTCAAGTAAGGGAAGTTACCGCCGCTTTTCAAATGCGCTAGTTTTGCTTGAGGATATGACTTATACAGGTCCTCGCGAACTCGAGAACTTAAGGCACATTCGTCCCACACATCCATCACTGTGATGGGCAAGTTAAGCAGTACTTGTGGTTTTATGTAACAAGGTGTGCAGTTCAAAGTCAGTCTTGATGCTAACTCTGACTGGTTTAGAGATTCCAGCTAAAATAATAAGTTAAGTATTAAAGATAAGAATCAGGACAAGTAACATTCAAACAACTATTTCGGTTCCAAGCCAGTCTTATAGTATAAAGCCTCATATCCACTAGGGGACAAATCGCTGTCCCTGGCGAATAAAATGGTAACCGTAAAAACCAAATTTCAATGGAAAAATAAAAAACAGTTTTTTGTGAAAATCTTATTAACAAATATACATAGCGGAATTGTTCAAATATCAAAAGAAAAGTGATTTTTTACATTCATTACAATACACCTTAAAATCTTGTAACTTTTGAAATAACTGTAGGAAATGAATGAAAAAAATTGACAGAGTAATCAAACCCCTTAATATCGAATATGGAATAAACTTAAAACTATCGTAGTAGAACATTACCATTTTATTCGCCGGGGACAGCGAAATGTCGCGCGACGCGTTTCGCTGGAGAAGTCTGGCGTTGTCGACTCGGGTCGTCGCCCATCGAAGTTCGACTTCGACCGACATCTCTATAACGAGGTGTTGCAAAACATTTGTGTCCTAATGAATATGAGACTTAATTCTGACTGGGTTTATTGAAGATAAGAATCAAAGATAAAATCAAGTAACATTCAAATAACAATTTAGATAGCAATCTATGATTCTGGTGGTTGCTAACTTAATGTAAGAACAGGAATTATGTTAAGAGGACAACACTATCATGTTACAAGATTTAATGTTGACATATTTGTTGTATAAAGTTACATTATTGCTCAGTAGAGCATGAACAAATTATTATTACTAAAGCTGCAAACATATAATTTTTTGTCTAGTAATCCTAATATCTTACTTACTCTTTCAACCATGAAGTCAATAGATTCAGCCATCCTTTTGTCAACTTTATCGGTTGTGAAATTGCCCATGAGCATTCTTTTCAGCACTAATGAAGGCAGAAGCCAGAAGAGGGCTGAGGAGTCATGGTATTCAAACACTGATGTGTCTGTGAATGTGTTGCAAAGAACGAGAGATGCAACACGTGGACAGTTACTTGTTAATTCTGCAAATTTTTGTGCTATAAATCCACCTAAAAATTTATTGGGCATTAAAATATGACTGTATTGACTAACAATATTTTTTTTTTGTCTATTGTTTAATGACCAACCGGACTGATAACTTATCTACTGTTTGTAATTTTGCTTCACTGTATAAACAACAAACTTGTAATTATTGTAATGTCTCTATCATATTGACGGTCCCTGCATACATAAGGACATGTCAGAAATTACATTTTTTGACATGTCTTTATGTCCGTAGGGACCGTCGATTTGTATTGATTGGAATTTGCTTCACTCATTATGGAAATTACTGTAATGTTATGAGACATACTGTTACTTATTGTGTACTTTCTATTGATAAACTTGGTACTTATGTTTAAAAAACAGAATGTAACGTCCTATCTGTAGAATAATATAGAAAAAACCAACCTAAGGAAGCTCCAAAAACATGAACTTTGTCAAGTTCTAGGTAGTCAATAAGTCTTTTGAAGCCATCGCACCATTCCTTCATGTTCCAGTATGGTGGTGGTTCAGCAGCAATGACTCTGACTCCCCTTGTGGCAAGTCCTAAGACTTGCTGGAAAAACACGTCAGCGGTGCCGGACACTGGCGGGAGACATATCAAGGGACAGCTTACAGATTTTGGCCCACTGTCGAAAATTCTCCAAGCCTGAGAAAGTTGTAAACAAAGAGATTTCAGTTAAATTATCATTTACCTAAAGAAATTTAAGATAAGAAGTCACAGTTTTTAAAAAGTGGGTCAGGTAACTTAGCCTCATTAAACAAATTTGATAGATAGCGTTTTTTGAAAGTTTGTTTACCTTGGATCCGTCTGAGTCGACCACTATTTTCCTCAGGGGAATGCTGCTTCTAAAACTGAGATACTCATTAGACTGTGACAATTCACTGATGCAGCTCATTTTTATTTTCTATTGCTTTGCATAAAAATAAAGGTCAAATCTCATAATAGAACATTAAAACTTATGTGTTGGAAAACTATTTTGGAATGATAAAACGCTGCTGATACTTCGTAGATAAATAAAATGACATAAATGACGTTTCATATTTTGACGTTTTGCAGTCAGTGTTTCCACTTACGTCTTTGGTTTTTCCCCAGTTTCTTAATGATTTCTCCCTAAAATTCCCTACAAAAAAAAAATCCTTGGTTTAGGGCGAATGATGATAAATCATTTCACATATTTTAGTAGCATTAAATACCTACAAAACATTCATTCATTGACGAGATTACAAAACGTTCATTATTAATCGAGAGAGACGAAACAAACCAACTCTAGATTTATACCTAGAGTTGGTTTGTTTCGTCTCTCTTCTGATGTCGTCTTTAGCCACGGTAATAGTAGAATAATTAACATGGTAAACTAAAATTAGATGGCATTCAAGAGTTCTTTAAAAAATGGGTGATGCCATAGAGTTAGGTAATACATTGGGTCCTGCCTACTATTAACAAGAGGTTTACCCACTTAAGTTCCATTTTCCCCAAAATCCAAAATCCCTGTCAAGATAAAAATATCCCTAAGGCGATTCGCATACTGCACCGCATCACGCAGCGTGGTGCGGGGCGGCCATACAAAATGAACGCGCGTGGATGCATTTTCTGTGTGTTGGACTGTGCGTGTTTTCTATACAAACGGATATACTTACAAGCAACGCATTCACGCGCTACGCTGCGTGGTGCGGGACAGTGTGTTAATCGCCTAAACCATGCATAATCTTGGTCATTTTTCCCTAAAAAAAGAGAAATTCCTAAAAGTAGAAACACTGTTTGCAGCATACTCATTCCATTTTATGTAGAAACGGTTAGATTTTTTTAAATCGATTAATCAAATAGTCGATTTATATTGTGTAGAGGAGCCCAGCCATACTACCAATCGACTATCGATTGGTAGTATGGCTGGGCTCCTCTTCCTCTGGATACACAATACAATTCAAAAGTCGAACTGGAGCAGCTGCTCCAGTGCTCGGCCTGTTTTAAACAATTAACTACTTATCTCCATGTATCTTTGATTATACAGGGTGTTTGGCAGAACGTTGAACATACGAAAATGGTGGATAGGTGGGGTCATCTGCTACTTATTCAGCCCTAATTTATTTGTCCCTGGCCAGCTACACAGTTTATAGGTACTCCGTTATATCCCTACCTCGGTAAAATCAAGAAAATGTAGTTATAATTAAGAAAAACATAGTCATCAACACCAACCACCATCACGTTTTAAATGAAATAAAAAAAAATAGATTATTTCGGTTAACATCGATCACTTTATTAGTGATCGATGGTTTTAAACGGCTTTTTTCGTTTTAAACTGATTGGTTTTAACCGGCCTTAAATCTATAGTCCAACTCCCCTAAGAAGGCTCAAGCTAGGAGAACACATACTTTTACTTAGGTACAATACGACCGATCTTAGCAGGTCTAAACATAGGCTCTACGAACTTTCGTGCATGTTCTCGCACTCTCCTCATGTCACCATTATGTTATTGCGCAGCCTTCTGCGCGAAGCTCGGGACTGCCAAGTTATATCGGCCGTATTCTACTTTCAGAAGTTTCAGTGACGTCATTATCCGGTAAATCGCAGACGCTAGGTATGTGGCGGCTACCGCTCTTCTACGAAACAATAGCTTTAGGATCAATATGGCAAAATGTTAATTGGCCACGTTTAGACCATAGAAATATTATTTCGTTTCCACTGATTACCTATCGAGATTTTCAACACGATGTCTTTGGTGTTGAAGACGTCTTTGAACGTGATGAGTGATTCTTTACATCCTGATGAAGTTATACTGTGAGATAACGGTGATGTCGCAGTAGTGGACTTGCAACAAAAGAAAAACCCATTCCAACTGCGTAGACCACGCGGGCACGGGTCGGTTAGTTTTGTTTATCTTTCAGTCTGCCAGATTTGAATAGTCATCGTGACGGCGTTTTATCATCTCATCACTTCTACATACCGCCAATCATGCACATAGGTACCTATATATTTAATAATTTTATCAACTTACGGTTTAACTTTAATTGATAAACTGTTGTTTGATGTTTAATTCGATTTCTAAGCTTAGTGGAAGAGCGGAGTCTCCTAGGTGTCGTCCGGCTTTTTACAATCATGTCCAGCCTGTCCGGCTTTTGGTCATCCCCGCCCCGCCTAAAAGATGCCTGATTATTGATTGTTTTATTTAATTACTTTCAATGTAAAGAATTTACAAATTGCTTTAGTCAGAACAAAGTGTGATTCAAGTCTCAAATGAATAACAGTAATACATATTAAATTAGTTTTTTTTTTCTTTTAAAACCAGCGTGAGGCTCTCAGGGCAACAATTGCGGCGATTGGTCAGGAGTGTCTAGAGAGGCGTCACTGCGTCCTCACCTTCCGCCAGACGCAGGTCCTCACCGGACACGGTTGTTTTGGGAGGTAACTGTTCCGGATAAGGCAGGAGGAAACGCCCGGGTGTCACCATTGTGTGGATCGCCCGGAGGACACGGTGGAGGTCTACCCGGCTTGGGCGGGGCACTGTCATGTCCTCGTGGAGGCGATCGGCGGCGATAATCTCTCACGTTCGGCTCTGGTCCAGGCTATGGTACGGAGCGAGAGGGTATGGGAAGCCGTCACCTCCTTCTGCGAAGCAGTAGTGCTCGCGAAGGAGGAGGCGGAACCCGTGAGCACGCCTCTAGTCGCCGCAGGAGACGCCCTGGGCGTCGGGAATCCCAGGCCGATTCCCGGCCACCGTAGGGGCGAGCTTGCGGACGGTGAGCAATGGATAGCTCGCCGTCCGATAAGGACCAAGCCCGGGTCGACGGCGCGTTGTGTTTCACACGCGCCTCAAAGAGATGTCAGCACAACTGACGGGGTCCGCTAGGGCCGGTGGCTGCCGGGGTCGGCGGAAAAGTCCGAAAGGGATACCGTGGCCCCTCGCAACATACAGGCAACTGAAGGAACACGGGTGGGTTTTAGTAAATCTGACACGCCCTTCCGCTCCGCCCAGAGCGGGAGAAGTTACTTATTTGATAATTTCCACCTTAAAAATAAAAGGCTCTGGGTAAAATGTCCGGCTAAATAATATGAATCTGTGTCCGGCTTTTCTATTTTTGGACCTGGCAACCCTACTCCTTACACAAACAATTGGTGCTATCAATGATATTCTAATTTATAATAAATAAATATCCAATGATTTTTAATACAATATCATTGGTGATACCCAAATCAAGTATGTAAATGCAATTTGTAATTAAAATAAACATTTTTTTTAAATTTCTCTTTCTACTTAGCAGAATTAAGATTTAATCAGCATTTAATTTAGCTTCGATCTTTTCAATTAAGTTTCAAAGGCAAGAAGTGTGGGTTTTTTTAGTTCTGAATAGGGAGTATAATGAAAAAATGGTTTTTCTCATCCAAACACATTTTGTTTATTATTTAATACGTAATTAACATTCTCATCGTAAATTTTCCTACGATAATTTTCCAAACCGCTTACTCTATCTTACATCTAACTAATGAATAACTTTTGGACGATTTTAGCAGGATTTTGAAAGTATTATGTTCTGACTGTGACAAAAGATTAGGTAGGATCTATAACGCATTAAGGCTGCCCGCACACGGTCCACTCGTGACCGCGACTAGTGGTCAGCACGGCAGCCATGTGGTGGCCCCGACTAGCTAAACGCCTGAAGGCCTGTTCTCGTAATTAAATTCGTTTAAAATCTCTTATGTCGCGATAATAAATGTGAAAAATCCTGTCTAAATTGTATGATAATTAGAAGTATTTTTGACAGTTTGAGACAGAAATTAGAATGCGAACGTTCTTAAAAGTACGGGAATCAGACCCCTGACAAGTGGCTGGCACTGACCACTTGTGGTTGTTGCGAGTGGTCCGTGTGCAGAAACACTAAATATTACGAAATAGCGTCGCGATCGGAGATAACATGTTACATAATAGCTTTAATATGAATTTAGAAGCCAAAGTCGCAGGTAGTCTAACTCTTAAAATTAAAAATCATACAAGTAGTACATTACAAATCTATATAAATTTAACTTAGTGCACACTAACCATTAAAATTCATTTTTTCTTAATATACATTACAAATAATTTCGTTCATGAATCACTAAACATTCTTATTAATGTACTGTATAATTCTTTAGTATTATTATAATATGATTTGAGCATACTCCAGAATCATTGAAAATTCTGAGCTATAGCCATCTCTGTACACACTGAATTTTTCAGGATCTAAAGAGTGAATGAAGCATGGAAACTACAGCACACAACTACACACTAGAGCATTTACACGTTATGCATTGATCTGTATAAACGTATTACTATACAAGCAAAAGCTCAATTTATAAAAAGCGTTTATTTTTAATGTCACAATCCTGCCAAAGCTCCACGCAAGAGGATTTGCTTGTAACATTCCTTTCTATTTAGCATGCCATTCTCCGTGGTACGTTTTGCTCGCACTCTTAGCTGCGCTCAATGAAAGGTTACACAATTAACTTGGGTATTTAAAGAATCACGTTTTAACAACTTATCGAGTGTTGTCCTCAATGTTCAGATCATCAAGTGAATGCTCTAATGTGTATGTTCACCGTTATTAACATAAAGAACACAAATAATTTAATAGCTATATTGACTTGCCAGTTCTTTATAACTCCATATATACGACACAAATAGTAACCACTATGAGATAAATAATAATATGACTGTGTTTCAGAAATTAAAATGCCAGAAATTATTGTTATTACCTTTTAATGATTCTAATAATCAATAATAATAAAACTAACATAAAGACAAACGAATATTCAGGCAATAGTAATGTTTTACAATCACAGAAGTATTGTTACACATAATATAAACAAAACTAATAATATAATTGTCTATTTCAGAAATATTCTAACATTTACACAATGGCCACATAAGCCATAAATATATAATATTATAATAGAAACAAGAATGACTCATTCACTGTTCTGTTATTATAATAAAATTAATATTAACTATCCAGTTCAGGCAAGCGGTACGGACAACTGAAAATAATAAATGTAAATAACTATTCAAATGCATTAAATAGTCAAATTAAATTATGCAATTGTTTACAATTTATAATTAATATACGATTTTCAAAAATAGTTTAATATTCTACTGTTTAGATACACGATATTTTATAATATTCATTATTCAAGTTATAATAGATCCAGAGGAATCTTTACATATTTTCCGTTATACAGATTATTTTATTATTTATAATTATAATGTCTGTCCTCTAATTTTTTTTCTGAGTTTAAATCTCAATTTCTTAGAAAATGATTCCTCTGCATTGGGGTAATCTTGAAATAGGTTAAGGAAAATAATAACGATAATCAGAATTTCCTCCTAAATTCAGCGACTTTGTAATGTCGCCAAATCGGTCAAGATGCTAGGCTAATAAAGATGGCGTCTTTATTAATAGATAGGTGTTGCCCGTGTCAAAATCTCGGAGAGCTTAGAGGAAACTAAATAAGGATATTCGTCTACAATTCGGGATTTCCCCAATGCACATTTTTTTTTAAAACGCTTCCTCTTTTCATCTTTTATCCGACCTCATCTAGTTTTATAATATTTGACGTGTAAAAGTGTTTGTTAAACCAATTTACAGAAATAAATATCATTTATCATTGAATTGTTGGTAATCACGCGGTAAAAACAATCCATTGATTTTAAATCGAGTATGATATAAACAATTCAAGCAAAAACGTATAATTGAAAAACGTCGTTTTTGAGACTATTATTCGAATAACTGCTGTATTACACACTACAAGGGTTTTAAAAGTGATAATATTTGCATGGTAAAATATCTTTACTTTTAAAATAAGTTTAAAATATTGGAAATTCGCGTTTTTTTTTTAGCAAAACGAATATAAAACAAAGTTGGGAGAGACGAACAGTTAATGACCCTAAAACTGCCAGCATTTACTTCAAGTAGTTGATAAATTAATTGGACTTGATTTTAATTTAATGTGTATTTTAACACTGCAAAAGCATGTAATATCGCTTGTATAACCCGACTGTATAACCACGGAAGTGGGTTGTAGTCTGTAGCACGCATGGGCAGTCAGTCGTTAAATGAAGTAACAACTCACGACTATGCAGCATATAGCCTTGGCAATACGTAAGTGCAAGGAAACTGAAATTCGCCAATTTAGCATATTATTACATTAGAAAAAAGTATGCATGTCAGGAAAATAAAAACGACGCGATTCAATACTGATTGGTTTTCAGTCAATTTAATAAAGGGCACTAACTTTTTTTTATTGCGGAAGAAGCGGTGATGGTTGAAATGAAGCTCCGAAACTGTATCAAGAAAGTAGGAATAGGGCAGGTTCTACATAGTTATGAGTAATTACAGGGTGTTGCAGGCCGGTAGTGGGTCGTATCCGTGTGTCGGGGGTGTTACCGGGCTGGTGTGTCCGTGGCGGGCGCGCGGGGCTGGCGGGGTGCGGGGCGGGGCGCGGGGCGCGGCCTCACGACTCGCCGTTGCCGCTGTCGTCGCCGTCCCCTTCGCCGCCGTCCACTTCCTCGTCAGAGTCAGTGTCGAGGTCGTCATAATCGTCGTCGTAGAAATCTGTCATATCCAACTGAAAAAAAAAAATATATACAATGTCGTTTTGAAGTTGAACCGCAGCTATAGAACTTGTTTGTGACGTTTCAATTCATTTCAGACTTGCTTCCTAACGAGCTAGGTACTCGTTATTCCTGATAACTGCATGACACTCGGTTTTAATGCATTTAAAAGTGAACATTCTATTTTCTATATAATAATAATTTGATGATGTCCACAAGATTTGCATAGTGATTCACCTTTGAGTTCTAAACATCACTTAGGTAGCACCTACTAATATATTGCCATGATGACAGTATATTAGCAGGTGCTGCATATCAAAATTATTCCATCATAGGTCCATCGAATAATTTTGATGACGTCCACTAAATCAAGAGGTTCATTACATAATTATAGTTTAATATACTCGTAGAACGGCTGATAAAGTTATCCACAGTATGGAATAATTTTCTTAACTATCTGCACTAATCAGTTTAAATGGATCGTATACTTGTTAACCTACTTTACAATAAAGAATTTGAATAGAATGAGAACAAACCTGTGGCTCTTGCGTCGTCGACTTGACTTGTGTTTTAATGCAATAATCTTCTAACGTAAGGGGTACTACTATGCCTTCCTTCTCCGCGTCCGTGCGCGCCACTTGGGCTTGCTTTCTGTAAACCAAAGTACAAGTAAACTAAGAAACTGTTTCTCTAATAACACGAGATAACGTTGCAAGTTGCAACGAACGATAACAGCTGAAGTACTCGTGACCACACTTCACATTATCTGTAATTATTTGTAACAAAGGCGGCCATTTCAGTTTTTTATACAGCTTAACAGGTATGCTTGCCCTAGCCATCAACAATGCCAGTTATTAAATGTGTTTTCCTTCTCATATACAGGAAAACTCTGCGATCACCAAATCAAATCATGGAACACATTTAATTAGTCAATATGGTGATATATCGACGGTTGAAAGGCTAATTGATCTAAGCGACATTTTGTAAAACTTGCAGGAGGACGGATTAGTTTTTTTTTAAAAATCATAATAAGATCTTATTATGATTGACTGATTTAAATAAATGAAAGTCTATCAAACAGTTGTTTTTTTATGTTTTTTTTTTGCAGGAGGACGGATCACAGTTATTATTAAAAAATAAATATGATCCGTCCTCCTGCAAGTTTTACAAAATGTCAGCCTTTCAACCGTCGATATTTGAATTAATAAGGTTTATATCCATGGTCCATGTTTACTACTACCTCCAATTGATATAATTATGAGTATTTTCCCAACTAAGTAAATCCACTCAAACCAAAATACGATAAATGTTTATAATTAATGTAATTATACACGTCACCTTCACCACCTCAAAATTTGGACCGACTTAGCTACAGATTCAGCGAAACGAGGACGCGACCGAATGAACTCATTGTGTTATATTACTTTCACCGAACGACGGAACTGTGTTTTGTCACATGGTAACAATCGAATTGGATGAGTGAGGCTTGGAATTTTCGGCAGCTTGGGATGGCGGGATGAGCTGGACAAAACCAACTAACAATGGTCTAAAACAACCGGAGGCAAGCGGACGGAGGCCTTTGCCGCTGGGCACCACTGCTGGGTGGTAAGACGCAGGCTGAGTGAGGCCAGTAGCCAGGGTATGAACACAACCAACTTTAGCGCCGATACGGTACACTGAAGCACCCAGCCACAAGCTTTGAATGGACACAAGTAGCATTTAACTTTCATATATCATAACTGTTACTGAGACGTTTAACTGACAGAAAATATGATCAGTGTTATGTAGAATCTACTTGCAATTACTAACAATTGTTCGTTTCTTTTACGCAACTTACTGGCAACACAGTTTAGACTACGAAATACTGGTGTATTCATAGTCTGAATTTAAATCCTTTCATCACTTGCATAATATCTAATAGTACTTAGTATTTATTAATGAGGACAGAAGCAGAAATAAACCCAACCTCAAATAATGCCTGAATGCCTGCAGAGACAGAGCCTGATGTCATGTCTTAAATAAGCCAAGAAACATGAACGCATGTGCATCGTTATTCAATTCAAAACATGCCATTCAAGCCATAAAGCATAAGTGGTGCCAATCATTTTTGACTAGTGTTTAAAACTAGGAAAGTTTCGGTTTCAAGAGGTGGTTTTAAAAGAGCCCAAGTTGGTAGAAGAAGAAGCTGCGATTAGCTTAAAATGGGAATCCCTAAAAGTGATAGCAGTGGCCGAAGAAGCATAAGGTAACATCAAAGATATTAAAAATTCAGCTTGTCTTATTGTTTAAGGTCAGCGACTCACCTGATAATATTCTCGTATTCCTTATCTTTGCCTTTGGAGTCGCGCCAGCGGCGGTACATGACGCTGGCGTCGACGTTCGCGGGGCTGAACGTGTTGGGCTCATTGAGCAGCGAGATCACCGACAGCAGGACGGTGCGTACGGACTGCGTCGGGTTCCAGCGCTCGCACGGCAGCTCGCCCGATTGCGGGTCGTCCACCGGCGGGTGCAGGATCGATATGCAGAGGTCACCGTTCTGGAACATTTTGAAAGGAAATGCTTAGTTGTGGTGTGAAACGTATCTTTTCTTAAGCTAAGATTTCAAAATAAAGCCCTCTTCCTCTCTTCTACTTTGCTGTGCCTGATAGGGTCCACAATTATCTTGTTTTTGTAAACCACCTAAGTTTACATTGTGGAATGCAATAAATATATCGATACCGGAAATTTCAAATGTCGTAAAGGACAGGGAATACAATGTCCTTTACGACAATTGAAATTTCCGGTATCGATATTGAGTATTCAGTATGATGGGGACAGACCACAGGTCGTTTTCTACAATCTTCAATTTATCGCCAGGCTAGGGCCAAAACATAACACGATACGACGTCGCATCGTGGCACGTTGCGACCGACGCGACGTTGTTACAGACGTGTTTAAATAATTATTTTTTAGAAAGCCATATTTTTATTCCACTAACTATTCCTATTTATTGGCGAATTGTTAGAAAATGCAAGACAAAATTTATAATATTTATTCGACCTCCTCATTAGACCAGATCAAGTTAATTAGTACAGTAAGTGGTTTTCGTTAAAATTTGCTGCTTTCCCTAACTCTCTCTTATTAATTCAATTATGCAATTTATTTTTTATTTTAGGAGATTGTTTACAAAATAAAACTATAGTGTCGTAATTTGATTATCCTGTGTTCAAAGAGAACAGGTAAACCACAGGTATACACAATACATCCCACAAAAAAACCTTATGGTCAACTCGATGTTCTTTAGAAGACTGCTTGGGATTATTCCTATAAAATATTATTCAATCATCGTTAAACCTCTGGTTGTCATTTCTGGCGCCGTTTAAGTTTGTATTCACTCATTTGTCCTAGGATTTCCACTACTGTTGCGATCAGAATGTGAGTAGAGATGTCTTTGCCAAATAATTGGACCAAACATAACTTGATACGTAGGTACGGAGCTACGAGCGCCAGATCGTAGACGTTTAGTCTATGCTATCTGTCCATCAGCGAATTGAAGTTTACACAATAAGCTGCGAAGGCCGGAGTTATTAAATCTTGATACGATTTAATGCTTCACGGTTAGGAAGACAGATTTCGTTTTCGTTGCGTTAGAGCGCGCGTAATACAAGTGTTACATAAAGTCTATTGTTGCCTCGCCTCCCCCGACTCGTGGATTATCAGCAACCTTCGTAACAATTCTTACGTGTTCAGTTCACGCGTCAGGAGAAACTGGGATATTGAACGTACTGGGGTTTCTACAAAAAATAGTGCATGATCGATTTCTAAATTCTAGTAAGCGTAACCAACAAGTCGGGGTCTAAGGTCTAAACGTATTCTTGTTATCACTGATTTAGTTAGGGGCGAAATAGTGAAAGAATAAAGAAATCTGGGTCTTAAATCTAGGATACCAAACAGACAGAGAGAATTTAAGAATATTAATAATTGTTCCATTTTCGGTAAGACGATTAGCGTTGTACTTAGGATAATGTAATAAACGTTGCCTTGATAGTTTGCAATTCACAATTTGATACATGATATTTATGTTCTCTGCAAAATGATTAAGCCACAGATATATGACAGTGACCTTGAGTGATTAGCTTGCGTGTTCTGTACTGATCTCACGCAAGGCGTCGTACGTCCAGCCAGTAATAGGACTCGCCCATTAATAAGCGCTGTCCCAAATTAAACGAATGATTAATTTATTATACGTAAAACATAAGATATTATAATAAAACACGTATACTAAAAGATCAATAATTTAATTATCTTTAAAATGGTGAAAGTTTCAGAAAACGACGCTTGATAGATTTTGCGTCATTCTCCGTTTTTTTATCCGAGTTAGACATAACTTTACAAATTAATTTCATTTCATTATATAATATAAACATAATCCAAAATATGCCTATATTAAAATATTAGGGAAATGCTCTAATTTAACATATATTTTTTCCAAATCATTAACATTACTCGTTTAGACGTGATCTTCAGTATAAAATCATTAAAAGTCGGTTATCGTCGCCTTAAGTAATTAATTTCCGCCTACATATTCATATCGTTTGGTCATATGGTATGTAAACATACCCTTCAAAATGGAGGTTATCGTGAACCATACATAAATAATGTACCTACTTCCATATGATTTGAATGAAATAACGTTTTCGCAATGAATAATTTAATGATAAACGAATCTAAACAATAGAATAAATCTTTCTAGCTTAATTTTGTTTTTTGAGCTTGCGGAATACAGAACCATCCATAGATCCGGGAACCATCACTTTCACTATTTTAATACAGTTTCACTTTCAGCCAATGTTTCATCCAAGAAGATTAGCTTTTAACTTTCTATTGAATCGCAATGGACAAAGACAATATGGGTATAAAATAATTAATCATGAAAATCGAAGCAGCTGTCGTCGCAGTATTGTTGAACAAAAAGAAGCTACGTATTTTGTACGTATAAGCTAGATCATTTTTTTTTTTTTGTATTTTGTGTTTGTGTAGAAACAAGAGTTATGGAATCAACCGTTTGTACCTGGAAGTTACTTAGTTACTGGTGTGTATCATTATATCGTTAATCACTCTAGTTTCCTGTTCTTATGAATTCATATTAATTATATCACTTGCTACTGCAAGTTGTAAGGAAAGAAAATAAGGAAGAAAAATGCTATGTCGCACTAGCTGATGGTCTATTAATTTTTATATTGTTTAGTATTTAGTATTTTTGTAGGAAGCCGTTTTTTGTTATGTAAAATATAACTTTTCTTTTAATGCAGTCGTCACAGCTTGGCTAAGCTTGATTTTTGCTATCGCAATGATGTTGCATAGGTTGACGTTCTCCTCTCACCGGACGACTTCGTCCGCGTAGATTTCCAATTTTGCCATTGAAGCTTTCATCCCCTATTTTACTCCTTTTGGGGTAGAATTAAAAAAATCTGATAGGTACACGTTTTTCATTTGTTGTTACCAAGAGCCCAAACACCAACTTAAATAAATACCGATTCTCATACAAACGTTCATGCCATTATTTTGCGGTAGAATTTTTGCAAATCCTGATACACGACCGTGTTTCATCACATTAATTATCATTGATTTAATATTTGCGTGTTGGATCACGCACAATGAACGGTTCCGTAGTTAGGATGAATTTATCCCAAGAACAAACTTAATATTATAGTTAAAAAACATGTTCTCCCATACATTTCAACTGCAAATGTAAGTTTGAGAGATTTACCATATTATTTTAAGACCATAGACTTCTTATAGGTTTTCCTGTAATCTATGAGTAAAGAACAATTCTCTGAATTTTTAAAAAAAATTAGGTTCAGTAGTTTCGGAGATAAGGGAGGAATGGTCAATTTTCATAAATATCTTTAAAAATAACATTATAAAATCTTGTTTACCCCCTAAAAGTGACCCACATATTAAAAATTCATTTATTTACGTTACACGTCCGTGTACAGAAATACATGTGTGTACAAAATTTCAACTTAATCGGTCTATTAGATTTGGAGCAAATTGGCTGTGACAGACAGACAGATAGACACGAGTGATCCTATAAGGGTTCCGTTTTTTCCTTTTGAGGTATGGACCCTAAAAATACCGATTCTCATAAAAACTTTCATGCCATATTTTACCCCTTTTAGGGTTCTTTTAGATTTTTTTTAATAGTTTTTAACGAAAAACAGAATTACTCATTTTCATTGTTTTTCCTGAAAATCGAATGATGTTATACAAACTCTCATCGCCTATTTCCTGTTACAGTCCAAATTTCTTGTTTCAATGTTTTAGGCTCTACTTTGTTGAATCAGAATATTTTACCCTATCAAGCAATCTCAAGAGCCAAAAACGTTTGACTGCATTGACTGATGCGGAAATAGCGACTTGTTTTGTGTTGCCAACCAGCATTTTTATTGCAATATTTGGCAGTAATTTTATTTATTTGTTCTTGCCCTACATTCGAACATATTTCAACGCACTATGTTATTGCAAAACAATAATCGATACGATGAGTAATATAAAAAATAACATGAAATAAACTATTCGTATGACGAATGTTAAGGTCATCAAATCCCTTCACCTGTTAATAACCGCTATAATAATACTCATCAATTCGCACAGTTCTCATCGACAAGGTCCTTAAGTTATATGTATTACACACGGTATCTAGCTTCATGTCTTTCTAAGGAGATAGCGGAAGGAGGTAAACGAGACGGAACGACAAGAGGCTTACCTCCGCAATTTGCCCTTGACGATCTCGGTAAAGGAGCATATCGACGACCCACCCCATTTACATTGTAATCTGCTCAACGATTCGTGAAGGTTGTTTTATCCGATTTATCGAATAAACTTTTATGTTGTAAGAACTAAATTCAAAGATCACCCAACTCTATAATCATTGTAACAGATAATATTTAAGTAGTGATTCGAATCGTTCAATTCTAACCAGTGGCCTACTCTAGTATTCGCATGACCCAGATACATTTAGTCTATCGCGATAACTACTTCACAGTATAATAATTAACGACAGAGTATCTTTTCAAGTCATATCTGTAAAACATTTTTAAATCGCAATTTACGTTCAATGATTCTAGTGAAGTTGTTGATTAGTTAAGTCGTCAAGAGTCAATAAGAGCGTGCTAGAGTAGAGGTGAGTGATGAGCCGAATCATACTGCGAAACCTCAATTCAAGTTACATGACAATGCAATATGTTCAGCCTTGCCATTTAACCTCAATGGTGACCGTATAGGTAGGTATTCGGTTATATTAAAATATGAGGCATTGAAGAAAACTTCAAAGGAAATCGATTCCAATTATCGTGCAAGTTAGTTATATGATTAGGGTCGGGCTGGAGGGTTCTAGTTCTAAGTTATTGATGTGTTGATATGGTGACGAATGTTACGTCAAGTGATTTGGTTTCATTGTTTTATCGATTGTATAGTTCTACAATGTTTGAGAAACCTCAAAATTGATAACATAAATTGTTGTTACTAAGCAAAGCACACACAGCAGCACAGCGCAGCACAGTGAAAGTGTTTCTTTCTAACGGTGGTCTCTGACGCACTCTGAACGGTCTGCGGTGCCTGAGCTTTTGCGCTCAAGGATTTGAATGCTCACAGCGTAGTATTTATATTTATGAGTTGGTATCGAATGATCCGGAATCAAGCAATATGAAATTCATGTTCTTCATAACATTATCAGTAAACAAGACATTATGTTTAAGCAGATGGAAATGTAAAATGTAGAGAACCAAGTATTTGAATGAAGTAGTAGTTGTTATTTTTGTAAGTTGGTGTAACAAAAGAAGATCTAAACGACTTCTTAGAACAAGTAGGTACATTTTTTTTATAACAGAAGTCATGATGATAGAGCATAAAAGCGCGGACATTACAGTGATGGCGTGGAGCGTCGCCCTCGGCTAAAAATATGCCACCGGTTCACTGCGCGCTTCCTCACAAAGAAAATGCGTGTGCTCTGACCTCCAAATCGGGAAACACTTGAAAAATATACACAATGTTTCTTTACCACATCATTCGCAGACATCCAGATAGAGTACTAGTCTACGATATTATTTTATTCTGAACCATGTCAAGGTACATGGTCAAGAATAAGTTAACAGAGTGGAACACCAATCACGAGTTCGCATGTCGAAGGAATATGAGAATTGAAATTGAATGATAATTTTGAGGTTAAAATCTTTATAAATTTTTGGCTTGTGAAGCTCTTCCGGACGTCAGTGTTTAGATTCAATCAAATCAGATTTTTCCGCAAAGTGAATTTTACTAGGTACTTTGCTATATTTTCCCTGATATTGAGTCAGTTTGGCGGAAGAATGAAAAGCTTTAAGATTTTTTAAATAAGCAGATTTTTAAATTCACGACAGGAAACCTTACAAGTATAAGTAATGTACAAATATAATGTTAATATCGGTGAATAGGTACTGCGTCAGTTACTCAACAGTCAACGTCTAAAATATCCGTTTTGAAATTCATGACCGGAAACAATTTTCAGCATTGACTAACTTAGCAGAATATTATATGAAGAGTAAGTGGCTAGTCTGGCCCGAGAGTAGTCGTGAGGCGAGGACCTTGGTGACTCGGCCGCGGGTGGGTTGAAGGCCCGGTGACGCACGTGACTGGCCACGGAAGCGCCCCCGCCTTCTTACAAGCTCACCTCCTGTTTTATCTTACTACTAACGTTCTACAAAAACAGACGTTTGTAACCAGAATAAACAATGGGACGGGTGTTCCTATCTGAATATTTTAAAACTGGTTTCACTATATTCGGATAGGAATTGGAACAGAATCTGTACAGGATTGTCTAAAAGATGTAAACTGGAACCACAGATTACTCAGGAAGCGAAGGAATAGACCCCAAACATATTATGTTTTCTTTAATGAAAAATTATTGATATTATTAACTGCGACTGCGCAACATACAGGTAACTTACCTACGGGCTACGGGTCTTGACTTGAAGAGTTTGAGTGAATAGCCTTCGATAATTGCACACTTTGTTGCAAGAATATCGACTATTGTTCCCTCGGCAAATATTGAGAGATTCATTTATTCATTATGGGGCGTTGAGTATGGCGCGTGTGCCGGTGCAGGGAACCACGTGGGAAGTATTAAAAGAGTCTGATTGAGATGTTGGCACATGCCTCCACTGTTGGGAGTTGGGATGATCGCGTCTCAGGGGGCGTTATTTAAAGAACCGCGTGTGAATACTGTGAATGTAGCACAAGTTCAAAGTGGCCACCGCGACGTAGGTCGACGGGATCGGGAATAAGGTTAATTACCCCAAGGCCGGGGAGTGCCTACATCGGCCGGGATGATCCTCATGGGAAAGACTTTTCTACGGGGAAATAAAAACAAATTAAAATATCGTTGACATTGTGCCAAATAGACTTGTTTATAAAATCTTTTTTATAGCATTAGTTTATCACGCTCAGCGATGCCGTTGAACAACGGTTAGTGAACGTCGTCATCAGAGGCTGATATGACGCCATTTCTACTTGTTTGAAGAGATGCTACACGAATAATGCGGATACACAGCTCATTGTTATAAATGTTTTTATTGAGGTAAATCTACTATTAAAACATCCTGTTAACAACACCGTTTTGAGCCCAAGTATTTGACTTCCTTAAAGGAAAAACGACTGTGAGTGTCATGAGTTGACAAATATTAGTAGAAGATACGACACGGTACGTATCAGGAGGACATGCGACGAGCAAAACGAACATGTCGATTGTAACCTGTAAAAGGAAATCACCAATAGGGTAGAAGGTGGTAGAAGTAGAATGCTTGTTTGTCTATAAAGTTGATCGTGAACACGGGATGTTGGTACACGTGGTTTTCGTGAGCAAGCATAAAATATGTTCAACATGAACGAAGCTGCCGACAAAAGCTAGTTGACTACAAAGTGATTCACAGGCGTTTAAATTAAATATGTTGGTTGGTTACCATCGCCAGTGGCTTCACTTCATGCAAAAGGTCGTTCAACTTGTACTACATCCTGTTTGATGTAGATCTTTTCGTGGGCTATGTTTTACACAATATTGTGAAAAACATATAATATTGCAAGAGCCTTACCAAAATTTTTAAAATAAACCATGCCTTTAAAAAAACTTATTTCAGCCTACGTCAGAACTATAAATATTCCCCTCAATTTAGGGTAGCTCATTCAAGACACGTCTGTCGTGTTTGTTTAGCTTATGAGAACGAATCGTAAAAGTAGATTATGGAACTGTACACTAATTGCGTAATGCACAATTTGTTTCGATTTTAAACAGATTGCTAATCCATTGTTTCATAAGTTGGAAAAATATCTGCTCAACAACGTAAATAACGCAATGGATGTTGTTGAATTGTCAAAATGAAACAAATTAGTCATAATCATTTACGAAAATAAGTTACGCAATTAGGGTACTAGTTTACTAAAACTACTGACATTAACAATGAACGATTCTGTGCTACATTTAATTGTTACACTGCATACATTTAAATATAAATCAAATATTACAGAGAATCGAATGCGTACAACACTTCATCAAATTTAGTATCGTTTGTAAGAATCTTAAAAATATGGTAGGCAGGGCGTTGGATGCGTCACAGCGTCACAGTGATTCAGCCAATCGGACTGATGACCCCGCTGCTTCACTACTATACCAGCTACATTATTTTGTGCCGACGACTCACAGTTGACTCTTCTAAAAGCTAACGGTAATGCGCAGGCGACGCGAAAACTGTACAACCGGCTGTGAGTTGAGTTTGACGGAATTAAATGCACATACAATAACTAAGTTAAAAAACCTGTTTCTTAAAATTTGGAAATAAGATTTCAGTAAACAATCGTATCCACAAGCAGGTGACAGACAGAAGCAAGAAGTCTATGTTACACCGGTTACACGAACACGAAAGCCACAGGATCGTGTCGAAAACAGATTGCATGCTGTGTCCCAGTTACAAATATTGATTTACTGCAACACAAATTGTCAACGTACGAGACAATCTACGAAACTGATCGATCATTCAAATAATGATTCATGAAGAAATGACAGGACATGCGTGGGGAGTGAGAATTGTGAGATGGTGTGGTAAACCCAAGATATGAGAAATTACGAAAACCAAATAAAGTAAGATACAACTAATGAGCTAGTGGTTGGACCCCAAGTGCAGGTTGGGAAAACAATAGCACGAAGAAGTAGTTTCAAATTACTTAAATACTAAAATCTAATTCATATAAAGTAGGTCAAAGTGTGATACAGTGTGAAACGATTCGCAGTCCCGGGGTCAAAGACGCCAAGAGTGTGTCGCAAGTCGCAACTAGATGACTTTGAGAGCTAAGATAGTTGTTGAATTGTCTACATGGCCTGTACAATATAGATGCGGCCACACCATCGCAGCATAGTATTAATTCTTCTCCAATGTGTATATATTTTGGACCAGGCTGCTTACTTTTTCAATTTATTATTAATATGCTAACAAAATGATTCATGATAATTTTCGACCATGGTGTGGCTTAATTGGGGCATTTATTCCGCGGAAACTGGTAATTCGGATTTTCAGAAAGAGGTCGCTGGAAGCCTGCACCCACAGCGAGTCCTTTTCATTGAAGGTTTTTCTTTGTAATTTTTAGCTGTAGTGCCAAGTAGGTGCTAGAGGTGTTTTTAGGTGAGTACTCCTTACAGTAATTTGTACAACTGGTTTTGTAAGCAAAGTTTTGTTCGAAAGAGAAGTGGGTTTTGGAGATCCGAATATTGGTGTCAATAACACCTTATTTGCAGCTGATGCTACAATATGTATTCAACTTTTGGTTGACCTTCCTGGAATCCAGATCTTTGGGCTACTAAACCAAGAATACCAAATCAAATGCAACTCTTAACCTTTAACAAACACACTCTTCCTGTTTGTTTTGATAGATAAATGAGAAAATAATTACAAGATTGGCCCTGTTGTCTCCGGTTACGATTAAGTGGATCTGGCAAGTTTTTGGCTAGAGCCAGCTACAGATTATTATTTAGAGGGATGTTTAACGCCAGTATTCATACAATATCTTACCAATATTCTACGAAAACATGCTTTTGCGTTCAACAAAGTCCTGTTTATACGTTCAACAGAGAATCAACAGGATTCCAAGGAATCCAAGTAACGAATATTTGATCAAGAATAAAGTTTTCCGGGATTACTACAAAATACTTTGTTACTAAGACTATGACCGTAATCAAACAGTGTATCATTGGCTACAATTGCATCTCTGAGCTCACTGCATAGACTCCTGTGATGTAGTAAGAATACTTCACAAAAGAAATAAACACTATTTTTCATTTCAATTTCTACGTGAAAAGTGTGCGTCATCGGTATACTTGGAAAGGTATACGATTGGCTAAGCATAATATAATAGGACATTTTGTACGTGGTTTTATAGTAGATATCAGTTCCAATAATGATATATTTTCAACATCTTCTTGGAATAAAACATCTAATGTATGATAAGTTTTCATCATTTTGTCGTTGAAAGAAATCTACCGAAATTTTGCTCGTTACTTGATCATTCTAGTCATTGATCTATTTCTAGTATATTACAAGGCTCTGTCTCCTCCAGTCCCTATCACAACTGATTCATAACTCCATGTGTATGAAGCATTTGGGTAATCCTCTGGACTCGGATTTAGGTTGCAAACTACATGGGATATATGGAACTACTTTATCACCTTTATTGTCATGATCAAGTGGTTTTCATTATTATCGGAAACCTTGACTAGTCCATGAAAGATCATGAGATTAATCTTATCTAAATGGGTAGCAAATCTATGTGAAGTGGTTTTAAATTAATTGGCATAAAATACATGTTTCAACGGTACCATCTTTTATCGGTTTACGTAACAAATATAATTATATCGACTAAATTAATGAACTGGACGACAGATACGAACTTCGGTTTGATATTTCGTAATGATTGGTATTTAATAATTTTTTAATAGTGCACGATTTTGGTGACATATTTGTTGTTGGTAAAGTTGTGGGTGGAGTAACTCACTACGTCTCATATTCATTAACATTGAATGAAAGGTAAATTGCGGTTTACGATTTATGACGTATTAAAAAAAAACTACTTGCTAGATCTCGTTCAAACCAATTTTCGTTGGAAGTTTACATGGTAATGTACATCATATATTTTTTTTAGTTTTATCATTCTCTTATTTTAGAAGTTACAGGGGGGGGACACACACATTTTACCACTTTGGAAGTGTCTCTCGCGCAAACTATTCAGTTTAGAAAAAAATGAAATTAGAAACCTCCATATCATTTTTGAAGACCTATCCATAGATACCCCACACGTATGGGATTGATGAATTTTTTTTTTTTGAGTTTCAGTTCTAAGTATGGGGACCTCCAAAATTATTTGTTTTTTTTTCTATTTTTGTATGAAAATCTTAATGCGGTTTACAGAATACATCTACTTACCAAGTTTCAACAGCATAGCTCTTATAGTTTCGGAAAAAAGTGGCTGTGACATACGGACGGACAGACAGACAGACAGACAGACAGACAGACAGACAGACAGACACAGACATGACGAATCTATAAGGGTTCCGTTTTTTGCCATTTGGCAACGGAACCCTAAAAATGGATATAGTTCCAAAGGAAAGGCGTTTTAGTCATTGGCGAATTCACATAAAAAAATCGGAGACTTTACAGTTGAATAAAAAAAGTTTTTGAGATAAGTACTAAATATTTCATCAATAAGGGAAATAGGTAGGTAGATACGTTTTTCTTTAGTCTTGCTTCAACAATTGCCATTGTTCAATGTTTTTCCCGTAACTATCAGAGTTAATTAAAAACTATTGTGAATTTGAGACTGTCGCCATCCAGACTAGGGACTTACTACATGTACCTACCTAAGTATTTTAGTAAGATCAAGATTTTTGGTAACAACTACCAAAGTTGCTGACACTTAGCTGGTATGATTTTCAATGAAGACAGGTGCCATGTGCGTTGGTCATTCATTTATCAAGCATGTCAAGTGACGTCATTTGTTATGTTCTCTTTTGTAAAGAAAGGAACATTTAAAATTGAACGTAATTTCAGGCAATTTTGTAGCATTAGCATTATTTGTTTACTGTTGGCAGTTACTGCTGTTGGACTGAAAGACGAGGTGTCGGTCGTCCTGCGGGGGCCGGGGCGGACGGTGGCCGACATTTTAGCCATCGCGGGCAAAATATGGATGAGACTGGCGCACTAACGTGGGGATTGACGCAAGAAAAGAGAGGCCTATGCCCAGCAGTGGGTGAAGTCGGGGTGTGGATGATGATGTTATAGAAACCCACAAACCGCAAAATGGTCAAAACCATTCATTCGTCTGTCGTCGATCAAAAAGGTTTATGTATATCTAGATATTTGATCGGAGTCTAAATTTCAAATTCGAACCCTTTATTGTCTTAGGAGTTGGGAAACTCAGTAATCCAGCTATGGCCATTAGTCAAATGATATCGATTGCGTATGACGTCCAGTCCAGGGCGCGTTTGTTTTTCATATAAAACGTGTTTTGCTGCAGACATTCGATTCGGGTGGGATAAATATATTCGAGACAATATATCTCAGTTTCTGTTGCTGCATCTAAATAAATCATGCCGTTTATAAAACAATTCATTTATAACAACTACCTAACATCCGAATGTGGTTTACAACTTTACAATAAAAGGATATCTTTCGTTGGAGATTTACAGAAATCTAATAGTGGCTATGGCGAGGTCCCGTCCGACTGTAGCTTTAACAAAAGCTTGAGCTTGAGTTACTGGCTCAATAGCCAAAAACTTAAGTAATACAGGCAGATTACTATACAACTATTGGTACCTATTATTATTACCTACGTTTTTAAAACGTAAGGGGAGCTCTAAGGTTAGCTCTCGACATTAAAATTTTCTTACGTTTTTTTGCTATTTGCGGATACTCGCTTAGTTTTACTATTCGAGTATTAGAATAGTGATTTTTATTGGTCTTTATCCTGATTTAAAAATTATTTGGTTTTTAATGTTGTAAAATGGAAACATAAATACTTATGTGTGTATGTATATTCTAAAGGAAAAAAAAAACCACAAATATGACCGCAGATTTTTGATAATTAAGTACTTAATTATCAGAAATCTGCGGTCATATTTGAGGTTTTTCCGATATACACATGTTGATTATAGGTACCTATGCAAGTATAGATAATATTTAATTTAATAATGATATTGAACATGGCATAATTTACTTTACAGGCAAATCTGGTGTGCTAATATTCGAACACACAATAAAGATAATATTGGGTACTTTAAATATGTATTGATACTAATGGTTAAAGTACCTACTTTTTAACTTACCTCATACACATTTGGATGCCATACTTTTGTTAAAAATCTAATGGAAGGTGGTGAGTATGGATAGTCTGGTGGGAATTTCATATGTGCCTGAAACAAAAAATAAATAAATTAGTGACAATTTTATTTTTAAAATTAATAAATTAGTGACACTATTATTTTAAAATTTCTGGATGGATGGTGAACTTTGATCAATGGCGGCATCATCCTTTTCTTCTTTTTCTTAAGAATAAGATCTTCCCATTGAGTTGGAAATATCTCCCAACTGCCATTAAAAAGTTAGGAGACCCATTGTCATTAGTAGAACCAAGGGCTGATGGAAGATAAGTACATACACGACTGTCTACTAAAACAATTTACGTGTGGTGCGTGTAGGGATGTAAAACGGTAATATTACCCTGGTACAATACGGTAAAAAACGTTATTTTACGTGATTTACGGTAACATATGGTAATTTTCGGTAATAAACGTATTAAATGTACTCATACAGTCATACCCACTAGCGTTTTCAATAAAATTACGTAATTTTGCAACCCTAGGTGCATGTGAAATTTTGAGGTTCCATGAAAATGAAATGGTAGGGTAAATATGTTGTCCTGCTATTCCAATGTACCTGAAAATTATTATTCAGTAGCTATTGTAACATAAACTTTTTAGTGACCCGCATGATGGCATACAAAATAAAAATTTGTGATCTGATGTTAGTGTGATGTGCAAGCGTGTTATTTATTACTTTCACTTAATTGCCTGGGTTTTTGGGTTATAGTGGCGTGAGTCAGTCGAGCAAATAATATGCATTCACTTTAATATTGTTTCTAATATTGGAAAATATTATTTAAATTCATAAAGAAAACAGAATTCATTTTAGAGATGATCCTTCAATCAGGGCGAAAATATAAAATTAGTAGTAGAAGTGGTACAAAGAAATATAGAATCGATTATGGAGTTAACTAAAAACTGTTTTTTTTTTAGTTGGATTGCCAGGATTTATTTCTAATCATATGTTGCCCAGCGATGGTGTTGCTAGTAAAGGATCACATCCTGCAAAGTATTCTCTTATCAAAGGAAATACCTACCCTTTTGCAGTATTCCTTTATATTTCATGCAAAGTAAAAATGATACAGGCTGGTATTTTGAAATTTCTCCAAAATAAGCTCATGGTTCTTTCAACCACTCTATTTGTTGTAGTTCCCACTTACGGCCTGAATACCTAATAAAAAAATTGCCCTATATGTTTTTTCATAATTTGACTGCCTTGGTGGTTGTAAACGCATATAATATTGGGAATTGGTGAATGTAGCAATGTAGCTTTTAATAATTTAAATAAGATTTATTAAAAGCTGGCTGGTTCTTAATAACATGATAATTACATTAGTAGGTACTGTACTGGTTTCAAGTTAGGATTACAACAAGTGGGGCAGGAGGTTCAGGTAAACACATGATCTTGTTAAGAAATCTTATTTATTTTATATTTCAATTAATTAGAGACTGGGCTGTTCTTATACCTTGTATCTTGTGATGACATCTAAGATAACTTCTTCAGTTTATTACTTTATGTAGTTTAACTCATTTACTAACAGATAAATAGATAATACAAAACATTTCATTGCAAGTAATTTATTTTATTTGAGTATTGTATTACAGTATTTAAATAATTGCAGAGATATTTGCAATGACTAATGAAAAAAAAATTTATAAGTAGGTACTTATTAATTTAATTAATAATGAAATAATTTGTTCGACACATTAACCTTTCAACTGTCATTAACGAGACACAATAGAATTTTAATTGTTATCCACCTCAATGAGGTGTCGTAACAGATGATGAGTTAAGCAAAGAATTGTCTCTTAGATGTGGCAATAAGTTTGCTAAGGTGAAGTGGGATTGGGCAGGCCATGTGTGCATAGGAAAGATGGGCCAGAGTTGTCACATAGTGGGTGCCAGAAGATGGGTGTTGTCGCCGAGGGAGGCCATAGAAACGCTAGCGTAATGACTTACGAGGCGTTTATGATTGGCAAGAAATGACAACACACAGGGAAGAGTGATTAGCTGTGTGGGAGACCTTTGCCCAGCAGTGGTACAATATATTGAACTAACTTATTGTTTTTTTAAAACTATTGTTGAATAAAGGTGAAAATATAATCTTTTATTGATTGTATACCAGAATCATAGACATACTATACTAATATTATACATAACTGTGGGTGTATCTACGAAGAGTACACCTCTGCCTAACCCTTCGGGGAAATAAGGCGTTACGTTATGTTGCATTATAAATGTGAATGTAACAATGTTTTTTTTATCCTTGTGGTCTCAGACCAAATAAAAAATCAAAACATAGCGCTGGGAACAATACAGTGAAGCATGCCAAAACTACACCTCCACTCTGTGCATACATGCTCTCACACACACACATTTACAATCAAACTACACCTCACTAAGTGCACACATGTTTAGGAAACTGGCCTCACATTACTGTTGACATAGTTATGTCTTGGTTTTTATTTGGTCTGAGCTTGTGGTATGTTCTGTGGGATAATTGCCCACCTCCATGCAGGTGAAAGCAAGAAAATCTTATATGTCTTCTTGTAGATCTGCATTTTAGTAAACAATATGAATGAATATGAAATTAACCAATCAATTCATTCATTCATATTCTATTATAATCTGTCAAATGGTTACATTGATATTATATAAATGTTCAGTCTAAGGAGTGATAATCTCACTTGATTATGTTGGTGTTATCAAGGAGTTGTTAACAATGCTTAATTGCTACTATTGACATTTAAGTAATACAAACAGATTTTGAAACTGATGATGAAAATTACTAACATATTTGATTACACCATCCAAAGAACCAAAGAAGATCTGACTTTCAACATTTAAGTTGAGAAAAACAAGTTTTAAATCAAAGTTGAATAAAATATCTATCTGCAGACACCCAGTCATAGGATTGTCAAGATAGTATTAATTAATTACTGTTGTTATTATGAAAGGTATTTAAAGTTTTAGTTATTTAGGGTTCAATATTCTAATTAAAGGAAATTAACAAATGAAAGTGTTACACATTTTTTTTTTTCTGGAAAGCTAGTATTGGGTACAGAAGTACAGTAATGTTTACAATTACAGAGAAGAGCACTTGAAAATTAGATATCCACTTAATTTTTTAGCTAAAATAACAACAGTAACTTGTTATAATCACAAATTACAGTTCCCTGCCCAATTAGGGAAGAGAGATTGACAGTTCAAGATAATTCTAACACTGAACAACTTGCCTATAATTGCACATTTGTTAGATACGTAATTAATGATAAAAACAAAGTAAAATAATGTAACCAACAAGTATTTGGGCGCATAGGATGGAATTTTTCCATGAAACTCTCAGACTAAGTTGTGAAATTGCAAAATCACAAATAGGTACCCCCACAAATACAATTTATTTTGTCAATTGGCTACTTGAAGTGAAAAGAAAGATCATGTGAATGACTGTAAAAGAATTTGAGCTGCTAAACTGCAAAGACATGTTTTTTTTTGTACCCAAGTGTTGCTGATTGTTGCTGTCAGGTCATTGCTAATGCAGATAAATAATCTAATGTGCTTACCTTGAAATATCCACCTTGATATAACGTGTCTGGAGGACCGAAAATTGCAACTTCCCACTCAAATAAATTGTCCTCTCCTAAAAGTTTCACTCGGAACCCTTCCACGGGTTCCTCCTGCAGACTCTTATACTCTAAGGCCAAAGCCCTCAGTGCAGAACTCGTCGGAACCGAGTTAGACATTGTCAAGAACTAATTTTCCTAAAATCACTATCTAAAAGAGATTCTAATAACATAACACTGCGGAACTCTCCTTGCGGTCCACGTATTCACGAAGCATTTCAACTTGAGTCACAATAACAACGAACGAGGAATTTTGGTAAACATAACGCCAGCATAGCTTACGGATTTATGATTCACACACTTCAAACGCCAATACTGTAATTACTTCCACAGTAATATACGTTGAAAAATGGACGAAAGAATAGTCCAAACTACACGGTGATTATTACAACAATGAGAAAGCAACGTCCAAACAATCGCGATCCCAAGGAAAACGGCTGCGTGGTACAGCTGCTGCCTGAGTTGCCCGAGCGAATATTGTAGAACAGCTGTTATTTTATTTCCGTGCTTGATTGCGCAGTGGTGTGACGCACGCGGCCATTTATCGACGTTGCGACTAGTGTTGCCCCCTACCGGAATTGCTTCACTTAACCCTCCAACGCTTGAAAGCAATCTTCATGATGATTGGTCAGTGTTTAGTAAGATGGCAGCACAGCACTAGTTTGCGATGCTAACGCCATCTAAATTCTTTTATAAACTAAGCTCGATTTTTTCACTGTCGATTCCAGATGGCAGTAGCTATTCACACACAAGTTTCAAGATAATATACATACACGCCAAAACGAGCCAAAAACAAACTGTGGTAAAACATTAAGATGGCACTACCTACCTTTTCTCGAAGCATTTCGTCGTATTTTCAAACCCTCATAGATTCGGCCCCGATAATGCTAGAGAGCTCAAATTCTCAGGGTAAGATGTAGTTAGCAGACTTATAAGTTTCATTTGTCTAACTTTGGATTTTAATACGTCGATTTCGTCGCTGATTCACTGACTCACTCATCAAAACCTCAAAAATGAAGAAATCTGTAACTTTCACCCTCAAATCTGTAATTTTCACCCTCCAATCCCCGTAATGGAGAGTGCAGAGCTGTACCGTAACTGTATAAAATAAAACCTCTAGGGCTTCCCAAAGTACTAACTAGGAGTTAGAGAGTTGAAATTTGCAATAGAGGCTAGGATTTGCAAACAAACACAAAAAAAATCTCCAACCCCCATGACGGGACGAGCAAGTCTATATCGGATAATAAGTATACCTACTTCCATTTCCATTATGATGGCTAGTTTATTACCTATGACATAAACAACGAAGAAGAAACTCTTTTAGTTGCCTATGAAGAAGGTGGCTGGCTACTGGCTTGCCAGAAATACCTTTTTTACCCGACTATGCTAGAACTAAGGGTACATCGCTAAAATAAAAAGAAAAAGAGCGCCCTACAAAAATAAATGAAATCCCTCCAAAACATTTCATCCAAGACTTACATAGGTAACGCTTTCACTGATAGTTATCAGATCTGTGTAATGTAGAGCCAAGCCTCTAACTCTATAAGGCCTAACTTTTCAAACCTTGTATTTTGGTTAAAATGTAGAGTTTAAGCCTTGTACAGTTGGCTCTACATTAGGGCCGCATTCCGAGTTACGCTAAAAGTAATAATATCGCGAATCCGACCAAATTTAATAGTCACAAAATATAAGGGTTATTGAGTAATAATTGTGACTTTAAAATTTGGTCGGATTCGCGATATTATCACTTTTAACGTAACTCGGAATGCAGGGTAGATAGATCTGATATTTTTAACCCGCGAAATTCAAATTTTCTTAAGTTTTTGCAATTTGCATAGTAGTACTTATCAGGTTGTATGTTGGTATAAGTACTTAGGTACGATTCGCGGCCGTACCTGTTAAATATTTATTTAGAGAATTGTATATAATTATGAAAATCATCAATACAACTCTCTAAGTTCATATTACCATATTGAAAAACAATTTCATGAAATCATGACATTTGAGGCCAATTTTAGTTATCAACCGGTGCCTGTAATAGTAATATGATGTTGAGATAATTAAAAAATTATGAATGATAATAATAAAAAGCGGGAGCGGGATCGAGAATCCAGTGTGGTAGCTACAATCGTAAGCGAAAACGCCATGAAATGTTACAAAATAAGAATCAGTCGCAAAGATAAACTAACTGTTATTAATCAAATATCATGGAAGTAACGGTGTACAGCAGAGATTAAGTAAGCACTTATTTGTGAGCCAGTTGCATTCGCCATTCAGACAAGACAATTGGTCCGTGGGCGCGTGATTCAAAGACAAGTCACCCACCCACTGCCATGTATAGGCAAAGCCAACGGGGCCTTGCACAACCCACGTCTGCGACGGGTATAATGTCTTTAACTGATCGGGCTTGGGCATCGATAATTCGGTAATGGTTGTTTTGGCAAAATACTTATCTATTTCTTTGAAAATTCAAAATGAAGTAGGTCGGTACCTAAATCTAGGTAATTATTGCTCCTGTGCTGATGTATTAATGATGAGGAAAATCAAGTTATTTTAATTTTATTTAGATTTTTACAGTGAAATTCTAAAATCAAAAGTTATTTATTGAAATCAGGCTGAGAATCAGCACATCAGCACTTTTTGAACGTCAAAAAGTAAATAGGTCCTCACATAGTTTACAATAAAGTCTTAAAATAATAATAAATGTTCAAGGCATACAAGAGCGTGGTAGCCCAGTGGTAACAGCCGCGACTTACGGTCGTAGGTTCGAACCTAAACAGGCGCTTTACTTTGTGTAAATTATTTCATCACCACTGCTGTCAAAACGGTGAAGGAAAACATCGTGCGGACACCAGCTTGTCCACCAGGACAAGCCGGTAGCCGGAAGTTAAGGTACTAACCATAACTTCGAAGACATGTGACATCTGCCAACCCACAATGGGCCCGCGTGGTGGATTACGGCCCACTCCCTCTCGGCGAGAGGAGGCCTGTGTCCACCCAATGGAAACATTATAGCCTGATTATGTTACATGTATAAAAAATGGGGGAAGAGCTCATGATATTATTGTAAGTAGGTATAGTCCATTTGAAAAACTTTAAGTACATAATTAAAATGCTTTGTCACGTTTTACTATTCAATCTCTTACGAGTAGGTAGGTAACCGTTACAAAGTTCTATCGTTTGAAGATGATTCTGGTTGCAGGCTATCTATAACTAGCAAATAAACATATAAATGAAACCAGTAGGGAAACCATACACTCATAACGTAATGTAAACGAAGCCAGGAGATTTACAAAGTAAGTGGTGCCGATTCCCTTGTTCACAAACTAAACTAAATTTAAGTTCAGTGCATCTTTTTCTTTCTATTTCATTAAGAAAAGGACAGAAGATAAATTTTAGTTTAGTCCTGTCAAATTAATCAGCGCTTGACGTAAATTGACGTAATTTTAGTCGGCAAGTTTTTAATCACGTCTAAACTTGTATGGAGAGTGACAGCCTGACAGGCGCTGATTAATTTGACAGCACTAAACTAAAATGTATCCTTTGTCCTTTTCTTAATGAAATAGAAAGAAAAAAATGCACTGAACTTAAATTTAGTTTAGTTTGTGAACAAGGGAATCGGCACCACTATCAACTTGATCAAGAGGTAGTTGCCTGTTGGCTTGCAAAAAGGTTATTAAACTAAATAAAACGTGAAAAAAGCTTGTCATACACGATGTAACAAAGCTAAGCTATGTCGTGTACCCAGTAAGTATTACATTTCAGTTTCAGTAGGTAATAAGTAGGAAAAGTGTAATAACATTAATAACTTAATTTAAAGGTGATTCTTATAAATTGGTGCCGATTCTCTTGTTCACAAACTAAACTAAATTTAAGTTCAGTGCATCTTTTTCTTTCTATTTCATTAAGAAAAGGATAGAAGATAAATTTTAGTTTAGTCCTGTCAAATTAATCAGCGCTTGACGTAAATTGACGTAATTTTAGGCGGCAAGTTTTTAATCACGTCTAAACTTGTATGGAGAGTGACTGGCGATGATTAATTTGACAGGACTAAACTAAAATTTATCTTCTGTCCTTTTCTTAATGAAATAGAAAGAAAAAGATGCACTGAACTTAAATTTAGTTTAGTTTGTGAACAAGGGAATCGGCATCATTGTAATAAAAATTTGGTACACCGTAGCACCTGCGTAGCAAGTGGTAGAGTCGTAGAATCGTAGAGAAGGAAGCCTGGAACTGCTTTCCTTTTAAATATTTTCTTATCATAGTAGGATATCCCACAGGGTGTAGTTATAGTTATGATACCTACCTACCTCTTCCTGAAAAATTAGTGTTCTGCATTGCCATAATTTTAACAATTCGAAGGCAGGTACTTATATACTTACAATTGTTTTATGTTCCTTTTATAAGTTTAGAGTAACACAAGCGTATGTTTATTCGATTGCTATCGTAGGTACCTACTTACCTATGACCTAGCGTTTATCAGCTTCATTACTAATTACAATACAACCGTACAGAATACATATGTTGGTGTTAGGTTTCAATTTAATAGATAATTGTTTGATATTTTACTGGTAACACCGAAAGATTCGATATGTCAAAATGGCGAACACAACTGTCTTGTGGGTCGAGCGCTCGTGACGGTAAGACGTGCTTAGTGGCTGTGTCGGTAAAAAGATAGATTGGCATAGTATTGGTTGGAGATCTACTGTAAATTAAGGTAACCTATTAGTTTTATGGTAAATATTAGAATACTGATTGAATTGTAATATTATGTGGGGAATAGGAGATGTGATGGTGTGGTGTAGAATATTGAATTTGATGTTGGCAAAGTAATATAAATGACTGACAAAGTATCTTGGTGTTTCATATTATTTTCCTTATCCTTGAAATATTGATAATTATATTCGGTATTAAATTAGTATTTTAGAGCAAGGGTAGCTAATTATTACAGTTCAGAAGTGGAAAGTACACGCCTATTTATACATTACAAGTGCTTCAAAATAGTTTTCTCAAACCAAATCAAATCTTTTTATTGTGGGCATGGGTTATACATACAGATGTTAGGTAAATTAAAGTTCCATTATGTCCTGCCTAATAGGCATACAATAATTATATCAACATGCAGTTAAAAATAAAAAATTAAATATCTTAGGCATCACATAAAAGTAAATCTTAGAAAATAACAATTATAGTGACAGATTGTAGTAGGCACTAATTATTTAGAAAATCTTGGATCGTGTAGTAATCTTTGTCAATTAAAAAAATTACGCAATTTATGATTAAATAGTGGCAGTTCCTTGGTGCTTAAAATGTCCACAGGTATCTTATTGTAAATTTTAGATGCCATTCCAAAAAAACTTTTGCCCATAAGAGCAGTTCTTTGTGGTATACTAGATATTTTCAGTGTATACCTTTTTGATTTCAGTTCACCGAATAGATTTTTATTTATTTTTAATAAATACTGCAACTTCATAGATATAAGCTGATGGAAAGGTTAAAATTTTAGACTTTTAAAAATATGGTTCGCACGATTCTGGAACAAAGATACCAGCCATTGCGCGAACGCATCTTTTTTGCGCTTTTTCACTAATTCTTTGTTTGTGGCGTTGCCGCAGAATATAATAGCCTATTTTAAGGTTGATGATACGTAGGCATGATAGGCAGTTAATAGAGCTGATAGATCGACAATTTTGGATAATTTATATAGAGCATATGAGTACCTACTGGTTCAGTTTACTGCATACTGTGTCAATGTGTGTTTGCCATGTCATATCATTATCTATCCAAAGTCCTAAAAATTGTACACTTGTGTGACTTGTTCAATTACTGTACCATCATGTTGAATGTTGAAGTAGTTTTTATTCTTTCGCGGGAATGTGACTAATTTAGTTTTTTCTAAATTGATGACCAGGTTATTATTTGTGAGCCAGTTAATTATTACATTAAGGGTATTATTTACGTCTGCTTCAAAAGTATCCATATTTTCACCAGTAAAAATAGCTGTGCTGTCGTCAGCAAAAATAATCATAGGGTGTTGTGTGACATTTGGCAGATCGTTAATGTAAATTAAGAATAAGGGTGGCCCTACCACGCTACCTTGTGGTTCTGCACGTGTTTAACTTTAACCTGGTGATTAGTATTAATTAAATAGCGTTAAAATCACGCTTAATTAATGTGTTTGTGACAGTGATAAAATTCGAAGGTAGGACAGAAAAATAAGTTTTTTTTGTGGATTTAGCATTCTTATCCCTATCGTGGGGTTTATAAAAGGGTGGTGAAATTTGGTCATTTTTGAGCTCAGACGCACCGTTTCTGAGATATTTGCGAAATACCCTGCAAATATTTTTATAACGTTTTTTGTGAAGTTTTGTTTAATTTACCAATTCTAACCCATTTACTTCTGTTTTATGAATTTCGAACCATGCCACGCGATCGAGGGACTAGCTCGCAGCGCCTATCAACGCCATTTGGGGGTCGATTGCGCTACACAACTGAAGCTAGATCGACAGCGCATCATAGAGGCGGTGCGAGGCATAGTAATCACAGGCGCCTTCGAAGTCGAAGTGGCCATACACCTGAAGCCACATCGAGATCACGTAGCGGCGGCAGTGCAAGGCGTCTTCGAAGTAGAAGTCGCAGTCTTCACGTGAGTCCTACTTCTTTAAGATGTTTAAAAGTTGGAGAAGCTTAGGGAACTCCAAAAGTTGGAGAAGCTTAGGGAACTCCAAAAGTTGGAGAACTCCAAAAGTTGGAGAACTCCAAAAGTTGGAGACGTATGGGGAAACTCCAAAAGTTGGAGAAGCTTAGGGAACTCCAAAAGTTGGAGACGTATGGGGAAACTCCAAAAGTTGGAGACGTATGGGGGGGAACTCCAAAAGTTGGAGAAGCTTAGGGAACTCCAAAAGTTGGAGACGTATGGGGAAACTCCAAAAGTTGGAGAAGATATGGAACTCCAAAAGTTGGAGAAGCTTAGGGAACTCCAAAAGTTGGAGAACTCCAAAAGTTGGAGACGTATGGGGAAACTCCAAAAGTTGGAGACGTATGGGGAAACTCCAAAAGTTGGAGAAGATATGGAACTCCAAAAGTTGGAGAAGCTTAGGGAACTCCAAAAGTTGGAGAACTCCAAAAGTTGGAGACGTATGGGGGGGAACTCCAAAAGTTGGAGAAGCTTAGGGAACTCCAAAAGTTGGAGACGTATGGGGAAACTCCAAAAGTTGGAGAAGATATGGAACTCCAAAAGTTGGAGAAGCTTAGGGAAATCCAAAAGTTGGAGAACTCCAAAAGTTGGAGACGTATGGGGGGGAACTCCAAAAGTTGGAGAAGCTTAGGGAACTCCAAAAGTTGGAGACGTATGGGGAAACTCCAAAAGTTGGAGAAGATATGGAACTCCAAAAGTTGGAGAAGCTTAGGGAACTCCAAAAGTTGGAGAACTCCAAAAGTTGGAGACGTATGGGGAAACTCCAAAAGTTGGAGAAGTATAGGTAACTCCAAAAGTTGGAGATGGAGATGTATGGAGAAACTCCAAAAGTTGGAGGAGTATAGGGAACTCCAAAAGTTGGAGATTTATGGGGAAACTCCAAAACTGGAGGTCATGTGAAGGTCACATACGATGGGGGTAGAAGAGATTAAAACTTTTGAAAGATTTTAATTTTTTCACGGATTGTTTGAAAAGGAGTCAAACCCGTTGTTATGAGTTTCAGTTAATGCTCCGCGGCGGTGAAGCGTTCTCACGGCGCCGGATTTTGACCCCGGCCGGAGAGAGTACCAATTCAAGGGTAGAATCGGGAACTGGTCGCAATCATAGCCGACGCCGTGGAGGTTGCAGTCACCGTGGTCAGAGTCTCATGCGCCAGCGAGAGCCAGCGTGAAGCGGGTACGCCTATGCAGCTGGACGCCAGTGCAGTGCACCTGGTGATGGTAATTGGTGCCGTTGCTTCAATATCTTTTCATTATAATATATAATTTTAGTTAGGTATTTAGTCAAAATCAGTTATTAGCAAATAAGGTACTTGGGATTTTGTTATACAATTTGATGCACATGATATAGCTGTTATTGGATGTGATTGTGAGATTCGATTTGTGTTGATATAACTTGTTGGCATTATGAGATCATGGAACATAGTGGCCTGTTGCCACTGGTATTCAGGACAATGGGGCCTGTTGCCAGGGGTATTCAGGATATAGTGGGGCCTGTTGCCTCTGGTATTCAGGGCAATGCGGCCCGTTGCCACTCGTATTCAGGACATGATAAGGCCTGTTGCCAGAGGTATTCAAGACATTGATTTGATGAACATTAATAAAATAGTGAGCACATTATAAGTGAGATTCACAAGTTATGTCACCATGGTTAGTACAAAGTTTCACTACCACCGTGCCTTTATAATTCTATTTATGTATTCTTGCTTGTGATAAGGAAGCTTCACAAAATTATGGTTAGTAAGAAGCTACTGGTTAGAGCTTGTAAAGTTAATTATGATAATAATGTCAAGGTATTGAATTATTTTAGTTTGTAATCAGACTATAACCCCAACAGAAGTTCTGTCTGGTCGTAATTTAATCTTTAGTAGTGAGAATATTGAAAATGAAATATTTTTGGACTCATGACAATTTGGTTAGGGACATAAGTAAAGTAAGAACCGAAGTTAGCGAATACATACTTACTAGAAATATAATGATTGGGAGATGGAAGTCGAAGCATAGGCCATTCATTGGAAGTCGTACAGTGGCTGGCAAGTGAGAGTCCTTGACCAGTGAAGCTTGCAGTGCAATGTTTGGCATATGCTGGATGTTATGTTACTTATTGGAAGTCGTACAGTGGCTGGCAAGTGAGAGTGCTTGACCAGTGAAGCTTGCGGTGCAATGTGTGGCATATGCAGAATGTGGTATTTACATATTAGGAGTCGCTCATTGAAAGTCGTGCGATGGCTCACAAGGGATAGTGCTTAAGCTTACAGTGCAATAAGTGACTGATGTAAATTGATATTGAAAGGTATGAATGAGCTAATGAAAATTAGAAATTAACAAAATGTGCTTACGTAATATCTTACCTTTTAAGCGGTTCCTGTGTTTTTGGAGTAAATTGTCACTAACTAATTATTTCGTAGTTTCTGAGAATTTTGTTAGCCGATGCTCTAATTAATGTAATAATTAACGCTAAACATTCAAGTCTTCTATAATATTGATTGAAAAAGCAAGAAACATAGTGTTTATTTTATTGTGTTATATAGTTTGACGACAAACGTGATGTCAGGAAGGCTGAATGTTAGCTTTTGGTTGTAATGTAATTAGAGTGCAGATTATTTTGTAAATGTTTTATCAATTTTGTTTTGAAAATTTCTGTAGCTGAATTCCGGTGCTGTAAATACGTCTCCAGTTAGTGAACGGAAGTCGATTGCAAAATTGATTAAAATTATATTTAATATTTTATTCCGGAAGTTGCTTGGTTGCTATTTGCAGTTTTTAGATGTAGAAAGGTTTAAAAGCAAATGTCAATGCATTTTAATAGTTCCGTGTAGAATAAGAAACTATAACGTGTAAAAAAAATGCAAATGTGAGTACCATGTAGACATTTATAATGTTATTATGAAGTTGTGTTGACTTGAAAGAGTAGGGCAGTTGAGAGTATGTCATGCACATTCAAATGGTTGAGTTCGATGGTGCTTATCCACCCGTTATGTTCGTGTACGATGGGCCGTCAGTTGAGGCTGGTCATTTCTTAACTGCCAGGGCTTATCTTTAATCTGGTATTTTGAATTGTTTGATATTGATTTTCTCTACATTGTTCTCACATATAGAAGCAACAAGAAAAATGTATACAGAATTTTATAATATCTTGATTTAAAAGAGTATCTGTGGAGTTTCTTGCCCGTTCTTCTCCATAGACCTACCTACGTTTTGGAATGGGCGACTAGCTTCAACTTTCTGACTAACTGACGACTCTTTGAAAATTCAAAATATCTGTAAATGGTTTAATAGAAATAAATGTTTTGAGATTGAGTTTACGTCATACCATCATATTATCATGATCAGTAGAAATTATAATAATTTTTCTCTCATTTGTATTTATATATTTTGGCGAAAAGAATGATTCTCAAACAGTGTATAAGTTTTAAAAATAACGTGTAAATCATTATGAGCCGAGTGTTAGGTTTTAGATGCTAATTAACTTACGTGCATGAGGACATGCACGATGTCAGGATGGTCGAGTGTTAGGTTTCAATTTAATAGATAATTGTTTGATATTTTACTGGTAACACCGAAAGATTCGATATGTCAAAATGGCGAACACAACTGTCTTGTGGGTCGAGCGCTCGTGACGGTAAGACGTGCTTAGTGGCTGTGTCGGTAAAAAGATAGATTGGCATAGTATTGGTTGGAGATCTACTGTAAATTAAGGTAACCTATTAGTTTTATGGTAAATATTAGAATACTGATTGAATTGTAATATTATGTGGGGAATAGGAGATGTGATGGTGTGGTGTAGAATATTGAATTTGATGTTGGCAAAGTAATATAAATGACTGACAAAGTATCTTGGTGTTTCATATTATTTTCCTTATCCTTGAAATATTGATAATTATATTCGGTATTAAATTAGTATTTTAGAGCAAGGGTAGCTAATTATTACATTGGTATTAATTTGCGTAAGAATAATTCACATGATTCACATCAGCTCGACCCATTTACACTTTTCCTCAGAATATCTCTGACTGGACATTCGAGGTCTTACGAGAAGTTTGTAGGTATTAAGTATGTTTCAATAAAACTAAAATAAAACTTCGCTCATACTATAATACGGGTAAACAAGTTTGTCAAGTGTTATGTTTACGTTAACTTTAAATTTATGTTAGAAAAATCATTCTGTTCAGTGCTTCAGTATGCACAGAAATATATATTTATTATAGGTAGGTACCTACTACCTATATGTAGAATATATACCTACTCGATGTTTGGAAAAATCTAGGTCATTCGAATGCAGTAGGCACCGATCGAAGCGCACTGCATCGATGGCGGGCCGGCTCAGCTGAATCTGGAAGTTGCACTGCACCAAAATATTATGCAAATATCTGTGTCACATATCCAACTCATGCTTACCCTGAGATCAGATCACTTGAATCGTTTTATTTAGTTAAATAGCGTGGGTTGTGTTTATTTATGTGATTAAGAAGAAGTAGGTAGGTTCTAGGTTCTTATAGTTGGTTTCTTTTATGTTATCATCCCTTACATTTTTGGATGGCTTGCCTTTAAAATTTGAGTTATCTTTTTATTAATATCTTTTCAACACACTTGCTTGCAACACTGTATGGCGGCGTCGAGTCAGTGCCTGCTGTCCTTCAAAATATGAAGGTTCGGTGCAGGAAAAAAACTGACGTGCCATTTTTCACAAACATTTATTTTGTTACATTTTATGTTTTCTTTCCTTCAAATGTGTTGAAAAACGTCAAGCGACATGAGCATTAAATTGTCGTTTTTGCTGCAACCCCGCCTCGACTGCAAGACAAACTTTGTGCCAGCAACATTGTGTAATAGGCAACACAACAGTGATGAAGAATAGAACATTTCTCAAGATAATGCACCATCAATAAATTCGGAGATAATGGTGCCGATTCCCTTGTTCACAAACTAAACTAAATTTAAGTTTAATGCATCTTTTTCTTTCTATTTCATTAAGAAAAAGACAGAAGATAAATTTTAATTTAGTCCTGTCAAATTAATCAGCGCTTGACGTAAATTGACGTAATTTTAGTAGGCAAGTTTTTAATCGCGTCTAAACTTGTATGGAGTAGTGACAGGCGCTGATTAATTTGACAGGACTAAACAAAAATTTATCTTCTGTCCTTTTCTTAATGAAATGGAAAGAAAAAGATGCACTGAACTTAAATTTAGTTTAGTTTGTGAACAAGGGAATCGGCACCATTGATCATTCTAAATTTTAAAGTCCGAAAAATCTTAACGAATCTTGAAAACCACAGGAGATGGAGGAACCCAATTTATTTAGGTAAAAACTTGGCTCACAGCTGAAAATCACAATGAAAAATAGGTGCGTAAGTAATAATACTTCATAAAATATTCCTAAGTAGGTATATCAAACAAAACATGACCCTGTGTTCCTAATTGCTGTGATTTTCATGAATAAACACAAATGTATAGGTAAAACTAGGTCATTTTCACTTGAGTTACCCACTTCGCGCTCGCTTTTCATAGGATTACCGTCGATACACGTCTGAAGCCATGTAAAGTCTAGTATATTCAGAGATTCCACAATCATGAGTGTCTCTGAAGCTACGGAACTTACTACCTGTACATAATGTTCTGTGAAAAAGGCGTTTTAATGACATTGTGTTGACGACTGAAAAATTACTTCGTAGTGACTTTTTTGTGGTCGATAGCTACGTACTTAACTATTTAAAACATCAGCTCCTACAAATCTATTTTATTTATTTATAGACTTTATGTGACACAGTTCTACAAAACAGTGAGATCTTAGTGGTTGAAATAATAATTGTTCGGTTAAGTACACAAACAGTGCAGTGTTGGTGACTAAGGTTCGTGATTAAGTAAGCAGTGAGTTTAGCAGCTTTTACACCATTTTTGGTATGAGTCCAACAGTGAGATGTAAGCGCTTACGTGTCGTAAAGGTCTGGTGGGCGCGATATGCGGCATCAAGGTGTGAGGGGCGCCGGCGCAGACACACAATCCGCGAGTCAGTTGCGAGGAGCGCGCGCGCACTCTGCGACACACGATACGAACGACTCTCGCGACCAATATTTACTTTTTATATGGCAATTGTTTGACGATATTTAAATTATGTGATTAGTTTTTATTTAAAAATATTTAAACGTGGTAATTTAAGAATCTCCTATATCAAATAGATATAAAGTTTTATGATAAAGTAATTTATTTTGTGGGACCAAAATGACGATTAAAAATAAAAAGACTAAGCAATCAAAAGCGTCCGAAGTGACATCTTCTGGAAGTGCATCGACTAGTGTTCAGAAGACAAGCTCATCCACGTCGGTGCAGAGCAGTAGTAACACACTGCAGAAGGTCAGCTCGTCTGGTAAGAAGGTCCGCTATATCGAGGTAAAGGTCGAGGAAGATGACCCGCTTATGATAACTGACATTTCCGACCATTCTTCGATAGCCGGCTCCACCATATCGGAGCATTACAACAGCCACCCGCACTACATCATCACGGAGGCTCCTTCTATCAGCGACTTGTCCCAAACAAGAGCACTGGAACATAACGTAAGTGACATGGCACAGTCTACTTCGGGCGATTATGTCTCTAGTTCGATGCTACAGGAGTCTTCCTCGACCCATCAACAGAACTCCAAAACCGAAACATTCCAGACTTCATCGACTTCTGTTCAGCAGGCCGGTTCTAGTCACACCCAATCCTTTGACAGAACTGCAGATTCTTCTGCCCCCAATCAAATTCACAATACAGGTTTCATTGATAACTCTTCGGCTAATGTCTCGAACTCAAACACATATTTGAAACGATCTCAAAATGCAAACGCTGCCAATTCTTTTCTTCAATCGGAGCGACAAAGTTTAGTGAATCAATCGTCGACATCTACATCCAAGGATCAGCAGGACTTGAAACAAAGCGACAGAGTAGTTTATCGCAACTCTCCTGAACCACCGCAGAGGACCCAGACTGTTCGATCTGATTCTAAGAATTTTTACGGAGGTGAAGGCAGCTTGGATAAACGAGGTAACACTAAAGAATATAGTAGCACTTCCCAAACAAATGAGTCTAAAAGTAGCAATGTCACAAAATCTTCATCATCCTCGTATGTTGTTGAAATTGTTGACGGTAAAGAGCGTATCATAGATAGTTCGAACAGGGAGTGGGGCGATGCCCAAGAGCATGCATCAAAGGAAGCATATGCAAGCGTTAGTGGAACTGGTATGAAGCCGCAATCTGCTCACAATATCCAAAACTATGATATGAAATCAAATTACGACACAGGCAAAGATGGAAAGAAACCTACGAGTGAAATGATTGTTAAAGAAGACTCCAAATTCATCAAGGACGGAAATCAAATGACTTCACATTCCAGTATTACTACAGAGAAAGATAACGTTGCTAAACATCAACAGTACATAACGAACCGCGATCATTTAACAGCTGATCAACAGTACATAACAAACCGTGATCAAATGACAACTGATCAACAGTACATTATGAATCGTGATAATTTGACCTCTAATCAACAGCAAAATACAACTCGTCAACATTTGACACCTGATCAACAGCAAAACACAACTCGTCAACATTTGACATCTGATCAACAGCAAAACACAACTCGTCAACATTTGACATCTGATCAACAGCAAAATACAACTCGTCAACATTTGACATCTGATCAACAGCAAAACACAACTCGTCAAAATTTGAGATCTGATCAACAGCACACAACTCGTGATCATACTACAACGGATCAACAGTACACAACTCGTGAACATATAACGTCTGACCAACAAACATCATCAGTAAAAGATGATCAATACCAGTCGAAAAACGTTTCTAACAACACCAATAAAAACCGTAAAGATATTGTTGAAAATATCACAACCAATCAAGAAAGAGATAATAACCGACGACGCAATATGAATCAAACTGATTCATCCAACTTTTATGGTTACGATGCCACCATTCAAAACGAACTGAGAAAAGTAGGCAACATATTGCAGGTGCCTAATACAGAAAATATTAACTTTTCTACAAAAATAATGAAAAGTAACACAAGCAGTGCTCAACAAGCTTCAACTTCTTCTTACGTAGTTGAAATTGTAGATGGCAAAGAACGAATCGTAGACACTTCTCACAGAGAATGGGGAGATAATAAGGAACATTCTACTTACGAGAAAAGTCACAATGTCAGTGGTACAGGTATGAAACCTGAACACGAATATTCGCGACATGTACTGGATAAGGAATCTCATTATGACACTGGTAAAGACGGAGTACCAAAAAGTTCTCTTGAAGTATCAGAGGAATCAGCATTGTACAAGAATGGGAAAGAAATTGCAGCTACTAGCAACCGATACGGAGGTGATTTTACGAAGAAGAAAGCAATAACTGAATACGTCACTGATAGAGACGATGTGCATAATAAACACATTCATGATACGACTGAGCAAAATGTTCATACTACAACCCATAAGACAACGTCTTCTGATACTCAGTCTCATATAAAAGATGTAAGGGATGTGAAAGAAACAACAGATTTCGTGACCACGGAAAAAGAAAACTTAACTAAAGAGTCAACATCCTCCACTACTTCTCAAACTAAAGATAATTTGACCACATATGAAAGGAGCACTGGGACATGGAATGGAAAGTTTGTTTATGAAAAAGATGATGACAGACCTAAAAGACCTAAGGAGATGTCACCGTTCGGCAGACCTGAACAGCCAAGACACCACTTAAAGCGACAAGATACAGAAGAAAACATAATACTGTCATCAAGAGACATTAAAGATTTTACATCCATTAGTGACTTGCGGAAGATCATTGAGACCTCAAAGTTTAACAAAGATGTACGAGTAAGCAACAAAAACATTGTGATCAACAGGAACATTGACGACCGTATCCTGAAGGAGATAATCGAAACTGTTAAGAAGTATCCATTTAAGAGGATTGAAAAAGTAACATTCGGAACAAAAATTAATGAAGATGTGAAAGATCTTTATGAAGGGCTTGATACAGAAGAAACTACTGTATTGACTACAACTACAGGTGAAACTTCTAGGAAGGCTTTCGAAGTGGAAAAGAATAGAAGTCAAATTGAAGTCACTCGTTACATCACTGAGAATGGAATTACGAGAAAAATAACAACGTATGAAGATGCTAAAGAAGACGACAAGATCAGAACGGACGTCTACGTCGACAAGAGCGCGTTAGACTTCAAAAACTTGGTAAGAAACAATTTTAATTATTTTTAAATTAGGTAGTTTTTCTGTTACTATTTCGTGAGCAGCTTCTTTTAAAATTACACCAGTAACGTTACATTTTTGTACAAACTTGCGTCACAAAAATGTACGAACTGATAGTCTAATATTACTGTTTATCAGCACAGAGAAAAGCTTTGATAATCTAGAAGTGCTGGAGATAAAACTTTACATCTATTTCAGCGCGATGTCCAAACGACCGAAGACGTTATTCGAGAATACGACGTGGTGGACCGTGCTATCACGGACACCACGAGGAAGGATACCACCGTCAGCACCGTCTACGATGAGAAGATCATCGACGATAGGAGAACAATGCGAGACGACAGGACCACGGTCGAAGAGACCGTCATCATAGATGAGACCCGGCCAAGAGGCGGCCCCAAGAAACCGGAGAAGACTGTCCATAAGGAACAGTGTATCTGTGAAATCTGCACTTGTGGGTGAGTCATTTCTTCTTACTACTATATTTTTATAATTACACCTTTTGACATGATACCATCAGAAATTACGTACTATTACGTGCATCATTAACAACTGGGCCAAATGTTGACTGTCGCTAAACTATATCCTTTAGTATCCTTTAGTAAACACATGTCTAGCTATAGCCTACGTAATTGTCATTCAGACTGCAGTTAGATTGATGAATGCCCACAGCTATTAGCGATCTATGCGAGAATGTTAAATCGAATCGTGGCTTCGTATGGTGTATCATTGTTAGTTTCCGTACTTGTGTAGTGCGAAAATGTTATATGACCTTTGCAGTTTGTAGTGTTCCGAAAATGTTAAACCTAACATAATTATTAGATATGGTAAAAACTAACAAGTCTTTATATATTTTTAGAGTTAACTACTTAAACAGTTACTGCCGCAAGATCAATCATTCATCGTCATCATAATTTTGACTTGAAAATTATTCTTTATTCAAAACCCGGATACAGTAGGGTTTTGAATAAAGATTAATTAGATCTAAACAATTTGTACAAACAAGTGATCTTATATTTCGAGTTGTACTTAGTACTTATTGGCAACAATATTATCGTGTTTGCGTTCTTGGAACTGCATTAATTCGGCACCGTAACGATAATCCTCCGTCACGATGTTATTGCATACACGCAAGATAATGTCGTCAGGTGCGCTGATATTGAGATAAATTTTGTAGGTTTTACGTTGATAATGTCTATCTGATAATATAGGTCATATTTTATGTTATAAAGAAAGACGCAACGAGCATTGTCTTAATGTGAGATATAATTAATTACAAATGACAACGCCTGGTTTAGAAAACACTTTCATGCATGATCTGTTCAAAGAAATTTTAGAGATTTGGGCGTAAAAGAAACAGTAGCAAAATTACGATAATCATATGATATTATTTTGGTATCTATACATTTGAGAAAACTTTGTATAGATTCCCAAGTTACTCCGATTCAATGTCGAATCATGTTACAGTTCACAGATTAGTTGGAATGTTAGAAAAAATAAAATAGACAACGTGACGTTACATTACGTAGTTTGTTATTAGACATGACGTAACGATTTATTTTGGTAATAATTTCTTTGTAATAACGTGGTTGACGACGCTGTGTTTATCACCTTTGTATGTGTGAGTAAGCTCCACGGTGACCGTGAAAAATCATCTGTGTAGCACCTTTGTTTTTTGTTACATTGAAATTCAATGAATATGGACGTAGTGTGTGTATGTTACAATGATTAAATTTTATTAACGGCTGTTTTCCATCTGATATTTTACGAAACTACTTTTGAAATAGTAGTAGACGGTCATTGGATTTTTATTTCTGACCGAAACAGGGACAAAACCTCACATTTTATCATTATTAAGTAGGTAAATAATGTACCGTCATTGGTGTGACTATATTCTAATAATGTAGATTGCTATAACAATCTACAAAATAGGAAACGTATTCGTGGAATCTCGTTATGGTCTCCAATTGTGCGGCACGATGATCTGTGACATGACTATCTGCTTAATGAGGTGTTACTTACGCAATCCCTTCGTACAGCTAAGTACCTCTAACCGAATGTCTCGGGCGAGTCATCGTCACAATAATGCCTTGTTCGTGTAACACATTGCCAGCTTGATTCACGTTGAACACTGTTGAGTTATTGATCGTAACCATGAAGTCATGTTCATGTTCAATGTAGAGCTATTGAGAAATTACTAGTGGTCAATGTTTTAATTGTTATTCATGATCTACGATAGTTTGCTCAGCTTTCGTTATAGTGTGATCGTTTAAAAGGCTAGTAGGTACAACTCAGCACCCTAATTGCGTAATACAACACAATCACAATTTGTTTCGATTTGAAACAGATTTCTAATCCATTGCTTCATAAGTTGGAAAAAAAATCTGTTCAACAACGTAAATAACGCAATGAATGTTGTTGAAATGTCAAAATGAAACAAATTTCGCGAAATTGTTTACGAAAATGAGTTACGCAATTAGGGTACAGGTTCTAACAGAAGCATTATTCTGAATTCAATCCAAGATATACACCTAGAAATGGAAATGGAAGCCTTTGCGTGACAGTGTAGCAAAGCAAGCAACTAATTAATTTGCATGCATCTAGGTACCTAATTAATTATTTTGCGTGGGTATATAGTCAATGAATAGTAAATACGCATTAAATCTTAGTTTAGTCTAGTCCGTTGTCGTGCCTGACATATGTTTGACCCCAGCTGTTCCAGATTCTTATAGCTTGACGAATCTAGTCTGCCTGCAAATGACAGCACATACAATATACACATGTTTTACAGTGATTGTGTCTATGAAATGCTTTGATTTTCATCGTACTCGCATCTGGCAAAGTGCCTAGTCGAAGTAAATATTTTTGTTATCGCGTGTGTATCCCCAATGTCATGGCTATGTGGCCATGTGATGAACTTTATTGAAACAAATCATTTCTCAACTTACCGAGAAGTATTTGTTAGAACATGAGTCATGGCTCGACTCTAGCGGTTTAGCAACAGCCTTTTATTGCTTGCCTCACTCATATAAGCGTGGGCTGTATTTCGAATAATGCAATTACTATCGCCCTCGATCTGAAACTTGTTTATTCATTTTATACTTACATATTTTGTGACCATACCCTCGGTATTCTGACTGATTCCTCCTGTCATTAGGAAGTCATTCACATTCTTAGGCTGTTGCGTTCATCACTAATTCAGTGCCTCATTTAGAGACAATTCCTCCATGTCATTACCCTGAAATACTGGATATCTCCGCCTTAAGTATGGCAGGGCAAAGAGTTACACGGACGCTTTTTCCGGGCCCTCCACGGACCTGATGTAGACTTTTTGGCGTCTGTATCCTGGCTGCGTTTCGGCGACCTCTTCGGAGAAACCGAAGGTTTTGTTTGTGCGATTATGGATGAAGTTATCATAACGAATAATTATCGGAAATACATTGTCAAGGACGGTACGGTTGACATCTGTTGGGCATGCCACCGTCCCGGTGAATCAATCCGACATATTGTTTCTGGTTGTTCTCGTCTTGCTAATAGCGAGTACTTGCACAGACACAATCTAGTGGCTAGGATTATTCACCAGCAACTTGCCTTGCAGTACAACCTTGTGAAGTCCGAAGTACCATACTACATGTATGTGCCCGACCCAGTTCTCGAGAATGGTCACGCCACATTGTACTAGGATCGATCTATCATCACTGACAAAACTATTGTAGCCAATAAGCCTGATATTGTGGTGATAGATCGACGAGAGCGCCGTGCAATGATTGTTGATATCGTTGTCCCTCATGGCGAGAATCTCATGAAAGCTGAGAAAGATAAAAAAATTAAGTATCTTGACTTAGCACACGAGGTTGTCGACATGTGGGATGTGGACTCTGCAATCATTATATCGATAATCGTTACGGTTAATGGCCTAATAGCGAAGAGCCTCGATCAACACCTCAGGAGGTTCTCATTGCGCGGCTGGGTCAAGGGCTTGATTCAGAAAGCAGTACTCCTAGACACGGCACGCATAGTGAGGAGGTTCCTCTCTCTAGAGCCCTGACCACCGGCAGCTTGGACCCTGTTCCTGATGCCGATGGGCCACACTTTTTATATTTTTAAATGTTTTTTTAATGATTTTTATAAAAATGTTTAAAAATGTATTCAATAATTAAAAATGTAGATAAAAATAAAACATAAACGGAGTTACGATCAATAATCATGATAATATTGATATATTATATCTACATGTTTATGAAATACACATAAAATGTTGCTCAAAACCTTTAATACGCTAAAACAGTCATTTTTAGGGTTCCGTTAAAAAACGGAACCCTTATAGATTCGTCATGTCTGTCTGTCTGTCTGTCTGTCTGTCTGTCTGTCTGTCCGTCCGTATGTCACAGCCACTTTTTTCCGAAACTATAAGAGATATGCTGTTGAAACTTGGTAAGTAGATATATTCTGTGAACCGCATTAAGATTTTCACACAAAAATAGAAAAAAAACAAATAATTTTGGAGTTCCCCATACTTAGAACTGAAACTCAAAAAATTTTTTTTCATCAATCCCATACGTGTGGGGTATCTATGGATAGGTCTTCAAAAATGGTATTGAGGTTTCTAATATAATTTTTTTCTAAACTGAATAGTTTGTGCGAGAGACACTTCCAAAGTGGTAAAATGTGTGTCCCCCCCCCTGTAACTTCTAAAATAAGAGAATAATAAAACTAAAAAAAATATATGATGTACATTACTATGTAAACTTCCACCGAAAATTGGTTTGAACGAGATCTAGCAAGTAGTTTTTTTTAATACGTCATAAATCGTAAACTTATCGTTACTTGCTGCTACGGAACCCTTCATGGGCGAGTACGACTCGCACTTGGCCGCTTTTTAATAGGTACACTTTTCATTTTTAGTTGTGTTTAAAAAAAAAAAAAAGTTGCATCGTTATGTGGCATGGATTGTATCGCGCGACGTAAATGGCAACATTTTTGTCCTTTGACGAACGACTTCAAGTAGTGAGAATACAAGAATCTGGATAATACCACCGTTCTAAAAGCGACATAGGGAGACGAGCGGCATTGACGAATGCGACAAGTACGAGTGTAAACGCGAGAATTGGCCTCCTGGGACCACCTTCTTTTCACAAAACTAAGAGAATTCTGAAAATAATTTTCAGTATTCTTTAAAACGTTTTACAATAAGGTCACCAGATGGACACCGCTAGATTGCGTTGTCGTTGTCGCTTGCCAAATGGTTAGGTCCCGTCGAAGATTTTGTATGACTGAGTTTTGTTAGGTGTAAAGTAGCTTCAAAAGTAAAGTGCCTGTTAAACGGTCGCCAAACGCATCACAGCAGAGGTGACCTTGGTTTTTTACAATCGTGTAGTTGGTGGTTTACGACAAAATTTCAAACAGCTCTGCCTGTTGCCAACCAAGGTCATTACTGTCGGGGACGCGGTTGGCAGCCGTGTAGCAGGCCCTAAAAGTCTCGTGTTTAACAGATACTAGTTGGTTAGTTTATTCCTATTTTATCATCATCTTACCCACCACATGCTTTTTAGTAACCTACAGTTGCAGTCGGGTTTTTTAAGTTGGATAGGTATATTAATTACAGGATTTTAAACTAACATGGTTATTTTCACTACTAAAGTTCTTTAAAACAGGATATTTATCATGTTTTTTGTTTTTTTAACAAAATTTTAAATAACTTTAGTGGTTTATTAATTGTTGTAAAAAAGTTTGTGCTCGCGAGGTCTACTGTTTGCAGAACTACTAGTTTTAGGAGTATGTAAGGATAGTAGGAAGTGGCGTTCTATAGTTTCTGCTTACCCCCATGAGGTAAAGGCGTGAATTTATGTTTAAATGTATTATTTTTAGTATCACTTAGATATATGTTTAGTCGGCTGTTATAACATGCAATGATAATAATTACTGCCAATTACTTTTAATTGAATGCTCCAAATAACTCTTTCGCTCTGAAAATTCGTGTCAATCGAAATATTCGTGTCACTACGGGACAATATCTATAAACCAAATAGGATTAGATATTTACTAACAGTTATGAATAAAAAATAGATAACGTATCATGTCGTTATCTACCGCTTCTTATTTAACAGTCGTTCGATTAATACAATTACTTAATATAGCATTGAAAACGATAAGATCTTGTATATTCAATAAATATTTGTAATCTTTCATAAATTAATGACAAATAAATCCAAATTATATTTAGTTTTTAGAAATCCTAGATATTGATAAGACCATAGCAGGTTCTAAGAAAAAACTAATAAGTAATAAGTGAGATGATAATATATTAATTAGCTCATGACGTCAGCCGGAAAATAGATGATAGTTCCAGTAGACAAAAAGCGCACAGTAGCAATGATACACGAAGGTGGCACGTAGGAACAGAGATGACACAAGTAGACAAACATAAGTCTGTTCATATGAGTGGTTTTATGAATGTCTGTGGAGCAAGTGCGTTCGTAGGTCACGGGTCTACTCGAGCGCAACGTACTTCCTCAGTTACGATAAAAGGTGCTAGAGGTAACATTCCCACATCTGATTAAACAATGATAAATATAATAGTTGGAACGGCATCGGTATTTTTGTAGGTTGAACTGTTTAGAGAATTTACGTAGGTAGGACGCTTTTTGGTTACGAAAATGGTTCTGTCTTTCAGAGTGTTAGAAATTAGGCTAGTATATCGAGAAAACAGAATAGCAGGACATAGGCTAGTCATACATTGCAAGAAAGGTGGTGTTCGTAGGGCTTATTCAAGGCACGTTTCATGTGTATCCCATCAACCAGAGTTGAGAATCGAGGTTAGCTTCAAGATAATTTCGTAATAAACCAACGCCTAAAGATTAAATTTAGTAGTTAAGTACCTAGTCTGAAACGTTGGCGGATCAGTACCTACCGACTACCGACCTATTAAAGGATTACAGCAGTAAATTGTTAGTTTTGAAATAGTTGGACAAAATGTGTCTCGTTGGCTGCCCACTATGGCATTACATCACGATATAGCGTGTGTTTTGTTCGCAGTGAACGAGCACGAAGGACAGTTTTAAAATTAAAGCCACACATAAAGCACCTGACATTAATGTATTTCATAGTGTCATGGGAATCTCGTCCCTAAGTTCTTTCAAATAAGATATATTTTCTATTTAAAGGACGATTTAAACTTTAGTAAATAATTCTAACTAGCTGTTGCAAAATATTTTCCTATTCAGGTTGTGGAACATAGTTGTGGTACCGTACCGCGCCAGGCACCTCTATCTAGCCTCATTTATCTACGTTCTACGTATCTTCCTTATAAGATAGATGATTCAGCTAATTAATTTCTATTAATTTCAATCAGACGTATAAATTAACGTTGATTGAGTCTGGTAGTCGTAAAATTAATTGGCGTCGTTTTGCATCAACTTCCATGATCAATCATGTGTTGGATGATATTCCTCTTAAAGATTTTTAAAAAGAGTGTTTTGATTTAAAATTCTTACAAGAGTTCTAATTTACTAAATACAATTGTTAATAGGATTAGGAAAAAGAAATCTTCGCCAGCCAATAATTTCTTCAACCAGAATGTTGTCCTCACTAATTTTTGCTCTACTAATTTAGATTTCAGATATGTTGATAAGCAAGTCGTCTCACACAATGAAAACACGGAAGCTTTCTCTTCTCATTATTAATTTATCGACATCTTGGAATCTTAAAATATTTTCCCAGCCGTCGCGTCGGTGGCTCCGCATCTGTTTTGTAGTCATTATTATAATTTTGCTGGTCTGGAACATGCATTTTGATTTTGACGAGTAATAAATAACAATTTTCATGATTAATCTGTAAACGTACATGAGGCAAATAATCAGCAATGTTTTGTGCTCATAAATCCAGTTTTTATTGACAAGTCTCTAACGGGAGGCCTGAATGAAATCAGAACAAGTTTCGCGATAACACTCTTGAGAAAGCGGTTAGTTTCTCCTTTCCTAGTGTAAACTATTGACATTTTATGATTGTCAACTAGCCAATAATATTGCAAAATAGGTACTAGGTATTTTCATGCCATTGCTATAGGTAAGTCTGTATTATAAAGGTTTTTAAAATTTTAAGAACTTAAAACAGTTGGCATTGGGCATTCTTTGAATATAAACATTGCTTAAAAGTATTTGCAGTTTGATTGCAAAAATGTTGTTATTTGAAATGATGTGATTATGATAAACTGCTAATCTTTTAATTTTACAAATAAAATTATGCAGTCAGATAAGATTGTTACAGAATGCTTGTAAATTTTTATCATTAATGCAACTGTTATTTAATCTGCGATATAAAGATAGTCATGTATGTTTGTAATACATGTGTTTGAATTTTTACTGGTTCTTGAAGTTGTAAGTTGAATTATCTTGCGACCTTCCTTTTTCGACTGTAGTCGAGTAAAGAACGCTACGTTACTTTGCCAGTTTCGGATTTAGTCTTTATCACACAATCCCCTCAGCTTAGCAATGAAATTACTTGGATATAAATGGATAGTGACGGTAAAGTGCGACTTTTAAAAACGCATTAGTGGTTGCCCGTGCTATAGTTTTTATGTCACCTTGACATGACAAGGTAAATCATATCCACGACGTTAGTTATATGGATTTAGCCCCGATTTGGCCGACTGGATTCAGTATTTTGTCTTAATTATTAAATTAAACGATACCTGAAAACAGTAGGTATCATTGATTCTTTGTTGAAAAGGTAGACCTTTACGCCATTTTTACAAATTGTAAGTAGTGCTAGTTTGGAAGCTAGCACTACAATTTGTAAAAATGTTCTTCTTTTTTCGGTGTCTCAATTGTAGCAATAGCAACGTTAACATGCATGATAATAGTAGGTAGGTAAATCAGATAAAAGTGAATAGTCTAATAATTGCTGACGTTATAGTGTATGAAAAATTCACAATAATTAATGAATATTTGAATGATTAAGCACTAAGTATTACGTAGGCCTCTATTATTAGTTGCGCCAGGCGTGGCCTTCTGCTGACCTTTGAGTCTCAGATACAAGTGCATTATTCACTTGCATCAATCCGTATTGCTGTTATTTTAATAAAGTGTCTTTCATTCATTATTATGTAGACCTGACATTTTCTACTCTGCCATTGTCATTTTTTGTACCCATGATCTTGACACTTCAAGCATTTCGGTTATTGTTGAAAACAGTACGATATAAATAATCTTAAGAATTAGCTACCTTTTTTTTTTTGGGTGGGAAATCATCAAATAACTTCTCCCGCTCTGGGCGGAGCGGGAGGGCGTGTCAGACTCTTACTGACTAAAACCCACCCGTGTTCCTTCAGTTGCCGTGTTGCCAGGGGGGCCACGATTTCCCTATCGGTTTTCTTCGAACCCCCGGAAGAATTAGCTACCTAATGTAGAAGACTAATGATTACTGATGATTTACTTTTTTCCCCCAAATAGTGATTTGGGGAAGAAAAGTAAATCCACATTAAAAATAATGTTCTTTTGCTGATTTCTATCCCTCTAGCCTTTTTATATATAGGTTAGTCTAGCCAAAAGTTAAATGTGCCTGAAAATGTCTATAGGTAGGTACAGCTAGTATACTGGACTAGATTATACCAATGAATATCTAAGTCATATCAGTTTTAAATGTTCCAATTAGACGTGATAGTCTGTGACATATAACACATAATCAATATCTCTACTCCATAATTCCTTATCTTATACAGTGTAAGACAAAGTCGCTTTTCGTGTGTGACTGCTTTGTTCATCTAAAGTACACAGTTGCTGTTGATGTGGGTTTCATTATCATTTAGAGAATTTATTCTGAAAGGTTTATTGTGTATTACATTAATAGTACCTGGGCAACCGAGCTCTGCTCTGGTAAAAATAGAGAATGTTCATTTAGTATAGTTCATACTAATCCCATGTATAGCACCTACATACTAATTCCATACTGCCATGATAGTAAGTACTTACTAATTCCATGCAGCCATGTCATTAATCTAATGTCATTATTCTCATGTCATTATTCTAAACTTTGGGCGACCGAGCTCTGCTTGGGCTCTGCTCGGGTAAAAATACAGAGAAAACGAATTTTCCCAGGTATGAGATCTAGCTAGATCGATTTTTCGCCCCTGTAAACTCCTATATTGCAACTTTCATCGAAATCGTTAGAGCCGTTTTCGAGAACGTGAGTACAAATATATCATCATCATCATCATTTCAGCCGAAAGACGTCCACTGCTGGACATAGGCCTCCCCCAAGCACCTCCACTCCGACAAATATATATATTATATATATATATACAAATATTGCTCGTTTAATAGTGTAGGATTTACCTTGGATATATAGCACAGAAATTTCGATGTTATGACATGACACCACGTCTGCATCAGTAGGTACATTGCGCGGGTCACTAGTATGTAGAATATAAGATATAGGTATATTCGCTCATAAAACAAAGAGTCAATCATTCGTCCCGGATTGGCTTGCGTCACTCCACCTGTCCTTGTCGGAGTGCACGACTGATGTCAGTTCTAGCTGAGATAAGCTCTGACAATACAACGTGTTTTCGCATTCTATGTGAATGTAATTTATCTAAATATAACAGATAGATAATTGGGTTTTCTAGACTAAACATATGCATATTCTTAAATTACAGAAATTATTATGTTTATAGACGTTTTACTTTACTTGAATTTTTCGCCAGTTAGCAATCTGTAAAATATTGAAAAGTAGAGCATAAGAAAGTAGATAATTCTCATAAGTAAATTTCTTATAAAATAAGCAGTACAAAATACTCAAATTATAATTATGTCGTATCTCTATGTGTTTTACTGTGTGTTCATAAACAATAAATAAAATAAAACAGGCGGACCTAAGAAAATATTTATGGATTGTGTGAAAGATGAAAGGATTAGGAAGGAAGTGAACACTGAGATGATGGCTGATAGAGAAGTAGCTAGGTAGTATGAGATGAGAATGTAGATTTGGACAAGGGCAGAAGAATAATGATGATTCAAAAGTTATAAGTGCATTAGCAGTTTGTTAGCTAAATATGTCGTGCTAGTCTTCAGTTAATTACATTGAAATACTCAGCAGTCATTTCCTAGAACCAGCTCAGCATACCAATTCTAGCGTTTGCTATTTTTAGTAGTGTTTACAATGAGAGAAAAATGTCGTCACTCGCTGTTAGTCGTGTATAGTACTACTAGACTACGTGTCTATTTAAATAAATACATTAATTTCAATGATGGACGAGTGATTCTTCGAAATGTTTAATAGTTTATACATTTTGCAACTTTTAGCCTTATTGAGAATAGATCATTCGCTTAGTCATGACTATAACATAACCTTCATACAACAACACACGTTCCGTATGTTATTGATTTTAGTTAGCTAACTTTTCAATAATGAAAATAGCGTTGGCGGTAAGACACACATTAATGGTAGCGTGTTAAATAGGTCGATCAATTCCGTGTTATATAGCCGTATACATGGGTGGGTTAGGTGGTATCATAGTCGTGTAGCTGTGATTTAACTAACTTCCATTCTGTGAATTATCATGACGAGTTATCTAATTTGAATATCTGCGTCAATAGGTAAATAATATTTCACACATCTATGTCTACTCAGTAGCAGTTTAATTTAGCTTTAACTGAACCATATGACAGTGCTTTCGATAATAGCCGAGTGACACAGCTGCTGCAGATGTACAGAAAGAGGAGAGTCATATTTTGATAGACGTGAACCCAAAAACTATACTATGTTCCATAGCAAGGTTTCGGGAATTACCAATAAGGGAAGGGAAAGATGAAAATGGAAATGTATAAATAAATGAGGATGGGTAATTCTTAGCTTTTCAATCATTTAATTGATGAACATAACAATCCGCTCAAGGAAACACAAAATGGCCTTCTCCAGGGACTTTCATTACAGATCATTTCAATTATGTGACTTCTAATGAGAACTGCCGATGTTTATAAAAGACAGTAAGTTCTAGCTTCAATTAAATCAATTAATTGCCGTTCATAAATACGGACTTAATTAGTAGTGTCAGCGATTTACTGCTCGGCTGGCTGACAGTCATGGTTGGACTGTGAAAGCGGACGATGAAGCCGATGTAACAGAGTTCGTTCGTAGATTGTAGATTCGGCGAGCGCTAACGCAGTATACTCGACTGTATGTGAGTTTATGTGACACGTGAGGCTTACGTGCGCGACCACCGTGACTGAGAGAGTTTTGTTATGGCTTGCAACAGGCTGTTATTGGCTACTGTGAACCAGAAAGGGCTTTATGTGGTGCTACTGGTTCATCGTACTCGGCTTGTTCATTTGCTGCTTTGTTTGTAATAAGCCATGCCCAAAGAAAATCTACATGCATTAGGTGATCTAGTCTATGTAAGCTTAAGGCTCTACCACTCTAGGGGTTTTAGGCCTGTTTGATTAATGTCAAGGTTTAATAAAACAAATAGGTAACAATACGAGGTTGAACCATTGATGATGAATGTTTTTTTTTAAGTAGTACCTAACTGGAATTTCAGTTACCTTTTTCCTCAACATAAAAATAATTATTTTGTTTTGCTCAGCCATTATGTTAGAACATGCATATAATTTTGCATACAAATAAGGATATAGGAAAACCGAACGATTAGACGTACGTCCTGTGATCTCTGTTTCCGCTGACTTTGTAGGATGCTGTGCGTTATTGTGATTTTATGTGGTGCCCTCTTATTCGTCACGTTATTGATCACGTTGTCCGATCGTCTGATGTCATTTGTGGTTGAGCTCACGATGGCATCAATATTAGGTCGCGTGCTTCTACTCATTTGTACGGGAATTGTAATTACATTGGAGCTTACTGTTGTTTCTGAAGAATCATAGTAGGTATGATTAATGCTTGTTTTGATATTGCTAACGGGTAAATAAAGTCGTTTAATTAAAGTAGGCAGTGCAGATGTTTTTCTTGCTTTGCTGTTATAATTGATTAGTATTTGTTTCGTTTATGTTGCTCTTCTTCTTATTTTCGTGTGGTTAGTAACTTGCTGTCAGTCTTCCATTTAAATTGATAATTTAGGCGATATACGTAATGCAGCAACCTGTCATCACGCAAAAGAAAACAGAGAAATAAAACATGTAAAGCAGTACTAATTCATATTGTATGAATGATTAATAGCACCATTACAAATATTAATAACACAATAATAATTAGCGGTACAAAGCTTATTACATCTACCATCGAACGTGACTCGATTGGCGCCCGTGCGATAAGTGGACTCGTCCTCAGCATTCAGGACACGTCTAGACCACAAGATGGGTTGACAAGCAGGATAGCCATATCAGGTACCTATCTACATTCTACAATGTAGGTTGAAAAACGGCAAAGGAAATCACGGCTAAAAGATAATTACGTGGTCCTTCTTAGCTAAGTCTTAACCTTCAGAATATCTGGGATGAAGCAATTTGGTTTTTGTTTTTTGTGAGGTCGAAGCTATGTAAAAAATTTGTTAGAACCTGTTTCTTTGTATCTGTTATACTGTATAGCAACGGAATGAAACGAATGGGTTCTTTTACCTGACAAAATTGGTATGTTATCATTAACGCTCAAGGCGTTCTACATAGGTAGGTACATACATAAAAGTAATATGTAACATTCGTAGGAATGTGTAATCTTTAAAAATAATTTTATGTAAATATGGTATACACTTGATTTTCATTTTATTCCACAACATTGTATTCGTATTATTTGCTTAAAATGATTTAGTATTGAATTTAGATGTGAATTTATACGTGTGAGATTGATTTATGTCGAAAGACATTTCCATCATGAATGCACAAACTCGTTCCTAGCTCGCCGCTCGTCGCTAGTTCGTCTGTACGTGAGCTTATAGTATTGTATGCAAATCCCAGGTGGGAGCACATACTGCGGGCAGCCAGGCCACGGCACACATGACTACATGAGTGACATCGATAAAATCTGGGGTGCTGCTCTATAAGGCTGCTTGCCGTAGGACATTACAAAATAACATAACACGACTATTCGTGAAAGCTAATTTCAGTCGTGACTTGTAGAGCTGTTACTGAGATTTTATCATTATGATATAATTCTGCATTTTTTTTCATTTTTGCAATGATGTCATGTTCCGATATGCTAAGAATTCATGGCTTAAGATAAAGCCAGTAATGATGTACTTTGCACCACAGACAATTGTATCGCCTTCACAAAACGGCGATAAAACTCAATTTCACATTGCATGATGATGTCCACCTGTCGTCTGGTGAGATGGTGATTGAGTGATGGAGACGATATAGTCGCATCAAGCTAACGAGAATAACAAGTAAAGTGCTCCGACATACATTAGGCGCCCACTCGTCACTAGATCCTCAATTGAAAAATATTCCTCGTCGCTAAATTGACCTTAGAACGTCCTACATCTCGTCTCGGTATAGGAAGAGCTGTCTTCTAATACGTTATCAATGTTTGCGCTTGTAGTCATTATAGTCTGTAACCAAATTTGGCAAGCTGTGCTAATGATTTGGTGCCTACATCCTGCAACACGAACCAAGCTTGTTTCCGAATTATTTGCTGTCGCTTTTTGTTATGTAAACCTAACAAATCGAAAGGATAAGTTTAGCTTCTTGTTGCTTTAGAGTGGTATCGTTTGTTTGTGTTAGGATGGGCTGCTTTGTGTTGCTTTCTTCTCGTGATTTATAGCATTCTCATGTAGTTTATTACAGCGTGAGAGTGATGTAAAAAGCCGAGTATTGTATACAAAATCGGCACGCCAATTAGAAAGATACGTGACGTGTAAAGTGGTGCAGGCTGTGACCTCAGGCGGCGGTATTCGCAGCGATGATCTCACCGACTCGGGCCCACGTCCTCGCCTCGCTCAAACTCGTTTGTTGTTTACTCGTGTCGATGTAAGAACTTAACGTTTTTGAACACAGGACGTTCAGTATCAAGTCAGACGTGGTTTACGTCATGCAAACACTATATTTTGACTTTTATTGCCACAAAATGCCTTACATCCTTATTTAACTTACCAATCTTGTCGTCCGGCGAGCGCGGCTCTTTGGCTAGCCGGAATTCTATTTTCTGCTACAGTATTTCTCTATTCGGTTGAATTTTTTTTGCCCTTACTTTAAAGATTTGAATATTAACTCGGCTATTCCGGCACGAAGCTGTTTTTATGATTAAATCGTTGAGCGCTATTATGTTAAGATGAAGTATATATTTTTTGTGGTGCTGAGGAAGTTGGCGAGGTAGCCAACCAATGGCGGATTTCAAGTGCAAAATCATTAACCACAGGAAACTAGTCAGTTTTCGAGACCATTAATAAGCTATTGTGACCACTAGCGCTATTTAGATTTGTCGAGGCCAAAACTCGGTTTGATGTTGTGTGAATGTGATTGGTCATATTACAAAAAGAGATCATGATTGGAGTATAGTCAGTGTTGCGTAATTTTGAGAATTACATTGCGTGGCTAGCCTGTTTTGTGTACAGACAGGTAGGCCATATGGTCGACGACCTTGCCTAGCACTGGCAGCGGTGACTGGCGAGCTGTTCCTGCACCTACACACAAATAATTTCCGATTCTTCACACCCGTTTTTGTAAAATATCACTTCATATTTTAAAACCATATCTGCGTAGGTATATAATGTAGCACCAAGATTTGCTATCTTATCTAAGCAAGTTTTTAAAATATCAACGACCTTTTTAAAAAGTCATAATATCTATAAACAAGTGCTGTCGTTAATTAGTCGTCTTCTTTTTTCTTTACTTTTTACATAGTATAGACAGTTTTTATAGGTATAGGTTGCTCTTGCTACTTTGTTATTTGGAAAATGGCGGTATAAGCATTTACCACTAGGTTCTACAGAATTTATTCTCATATAACGTCAGGTTATTCAGGTACTTAATTTCAATTCTGGTTTTTAATGGTAGTTCGGGGATTTATATCTCTTCAGTTTATGACTGGCGACCATTTATAGCTGCGTTGTAAATTACTTACAAGTTTGGTATCAAGCCGCTTTTGGGTAGCTTCTAAAGGCAACTTTCCAACTCCTGCGCATTGGGGTCGAGTTTTTTTGTTAACGACCATAACCGTATGGTAAGAACTACTTGATTTTCTACCAAAACCGTCTATACAATACTGTACTGTTGAAGTATATGTGTTATTTCTTCTTTTTATAAGAACATACGTCATGTGAAAATCATATACGTACAGCATCATCAAACTTGCAAAGATATTCGGAATCGCTACAGACCAGTTTGCACATTTATACTAATTTATTCGGACATCAAAAGAGTTAGCGTCCATAAACGTACTCATCTCTTTTCCTGCTTCACAAGTTTCATCTCAACTGTAGTCAACCTTTTTTTACTCTCCCATCACCTTTCTTAATCCTTTATTAGTTCTTGTCCATTTTGTGTCCAGTTTGTTGCACTGGACATTGAACTTTTCCCTATAAACCCACCACAATGACCGATCCTGGGGGAGATAGTGACATAATTTTGCTTGGCAGGTGGTGCTACTAATTGCAGTTTGATGTAATAATAAAACATTTGAGCGTTTCTGACCATACTAGATAATAATCTTTAAGTTGCCCTACATACAATATTCAGGGGGAAATATTGTGTAATTTTTTTAAAGCCAAACTCCACAATACGAAATGTTAACATCTTGCTTCAGTAATATTGCACAATAATCTGTTCTTTAATTCCTTCCAAATGTTGCAAAAGCTAATTGTAGTGGTGGAGTAGGCATTTCAAAACAATCTCGTTAGTCAGAAGAGCTCAAAGCTTAGGGCGAGCTTCCGTAACACCAAGTGGTATTGAGCACATTTGGAATGGCGTTGAGTAACCGTCCCGATATAGCAAGACGCCATCAACCCCGTCATCTGATGCTCTCACTGTGACTCAGGATTTAAACATGTGCATTTGCAGCTTGAATAGCAAATTAACGATGTGGTGACGAGTGGCTATTTAGTTTTATGCTACTTGCATTCGCGAGAATTGTCTGACCTTACTGAACCTAGCAACAGCCAGGATATCTTTCCAATCCCTATCTATACCCACCAAAAATTCTGTTTTTTTGCAGTTCATCTTCATAGTTAAATTGTCTCACGTTCCATTAGTGATTCTTCTCATCTAATAGATTTAAGATTACTTAGGTTACTGACCTTCGTGACTTCGGATTCCAACAATTCTTAACAATCGGGCTCAAACGTGCGTTGATTTATCAACCAGAATTTTTATCGCTGTTCGCAAAAAGCTAACCTAACAACTAAGTCCTTTCGTTGTTTGAATACAATATGATGATATTATACGGTTGCTCAAATATTCAATACATAGGTACAAGCTATACGTGCTTTGCTTGAGAACTTTCACTTTAGCTCCGTGTTACGTAATATCAAATGCCAATAGGCTTTGGGGGCTGCTGGCAGATCCTGCTTTCATAGGTTATAGCTTTCATAGGTTCCTGCTGGTCATAGGTATATATGTGATGTGAAGGAATGAGGAAAATGTCGTGAGGAAAGTTTTCAGTAAGAATGTGGATAGCTATAAGAGTAGGGAAAGACCAAAGAAACGATGGATGGACTGTGTGAGAAATGATATGGCTAGAAAGGGCATGACTACCGATATAACGACTAATTGAGAAGTATGGAAGAAAGGGAGGAGAATGATGAGGTATCTCTTTCAAAACTAAAGAAGGTAACCCGTGCCGTTGTTTCTGGCCTCAGAATAATGTTTGATTAGTACATCTATCTAACTCATTGCTTATACGGTCTGATTGATGGCTAATAGCATCATTAGTAGGTGATCATTTGCATTGAAGTTGGTAGATAAAATGTTAAAAACTGCAAAAACTATTTACTTGATATATTTGCAGAACATATTTAACCATTTATAGCTTTGACAACATGTTTACTGAAGGAGTGGTGAAGTCATAAATATTTTTATGCACTTGTGTCAGGGCCTGTTTCTTCGTATCCCTCATTGCCACTGATTCACGAAATCTCATTCATTGCGGATCGCGTAGGCATTTCGCATGACCTCAATGTATTGAGATAAACAAGTTGTTTTGAACCATAATTAATCATCCTTTAAGAATTAAATACCTCAACCTTAAAATCAATTTGATAAATAAAGTGGATGCTCTTTTATGAACGAAACAATTACTCACATTGAAGAAGTTGAATATGACGTGATCAAATATCCACTTCCTGATAACTTCAATTAGATATTTAATATTTATCTTTGAGTGGCATGAATAAAATAACAGGCTTCTCTAGATAGTTCTGAATAGGAAACTATTTCACCAACTTTTAAATATTTCACAAATAAGAGTTGAATTGAATAATAAGATAGGTAATTGATGACAAGGAGAATCTCTAGGGATTACTAGGGATACTCTGTCATCAATTTCTTATAACTTTCAAGGTGTGGAAATATAAGATGCAAAACTTGCATAAGATTCTTTCATTGTATAACAAACCGCAATAAAACTAAAATAATACCAGCCTATTCTCACTGCTGGGCAAAGGCCTCTTCTCATACAGAGAAGGCGCGAGCATTGATCACCACGCTTGCTCAAGATGGGTTGGCGATTTTAGACATATTAATATTACATAAAGTCCTCACGATGTTTTTGTTGCAATGGAACTATTGAACAATAACAAGTGAGACGAATAATTAGTTGCACTAGGTAAAGGCTGCAAGTACACTATTTAATTATTATACGCGATAATCCACTGAGGGAAAGTGTGAAAACTAAGCTGATAAGGGTTGTCGAGTCGACACGCTCAGCTGGCGGTCACAAATTATCAATGTGTAAAACAAAAAGCCAATTGTTATCTATGTAATAACTAATACTGTACGCATAGTAAGCGGTATTTAGTATTCAGTAGTCGCTCTCTATAGTTTCGTGATACGAACATATAATGTGATCTTTGAAGTCTTGGAATTTAGTGATTTGCAACCATGGTTTTGAGGTAGAGCTTGTCCGATTTGATTAGCGTAATAGTAGAAAATTTACTTGAATATCTTTGGGATAAACAATGATACCTAGGTGTTATTGGTGACTGACTCCAGTATTTAATAAACAAACGCCTGTAAAAAAAAAAATTGTGTCTACTTACTAGTTTTGTCAAGATCCTGATATTTTCATATATTTATTACCGAGATACGGTCGCACCATATTTTGCAAAGACAATCCCTTTGCCGGTAATTTTCGCCCACACCTAGAAGCAAATAAAACTATATTCAGTTTGCGATATCGTTAGATAAGACAAAACGAAATAATCTTGTGGTTTCTACTAAGTATATAGATTAGAATAAATCAGACGATAGCGTTTTAAATAGTACACAATTTTGTTACTAACACTGCATGGAAACAGAAACCGTGTGGGTAGGTTCAAAAATGTACGATGCATCAGATAAATAACTATAGGTAGATTAAGAAAGAGCATGACACGTACCAATATTACCTACAGGGTTAAAATTAGATGTTACAAGATTGAAGTCAACATAACTGTAAAAGTGATTGATATTTGTGTCATGGAACTTAGTGTGGGGTCACATGGAACTGACATTTGCAGGACAGCATATTGATCGGAATAGACGCGTCAGGGATTAGGACATGTTTGCTCCTCATCGCTAGGCGACTATAAACTAGAGCAAACCTATTAAATTGTAAAGAGTTGTCCTTCATGTGATTTTTATGGCATGGTATCTAATTTAAATAATTAAAAACTTGATCTACGCAAAGGTTTAAACTTGGGACACGCGTTGTTTCTGCTTATGGCCAAGCGCCGCGCTATGATTCTGTAAATGGATTTTGTTCGAAAGTATTTGAGAGGATTGTTTAATATTTTCCAATAAAAATAGCATCTTTTAAATAAACAAAGGGTCGTATAGTATCATATGACTTATCTTACCTCTGAGGAGGTTACGCAGCTCTCCTTGCGAGTAGAAAGAGGGTCGCTGTTCGAGTCGTTGCATTGACTCTGACTCATGGCTATATCTGGATTGCCTTTTGCGAATTGCAGCCGCCTACTACTTGCATGCACTCTGTAGGCCTGTTTCAAATTAATTTATCATTACTTTTGATTTATACTCCTTTAAAGAAGCAGCTTCAATATCGCTTTAACTGACTCGAGTCGTCGTTGACGTCAACACTTAATTTAGTGATTCCGATGAAAGAACAGTGAATTGGAATGTTGATCTTGAAAATTTAAAAATATAATTTTGGGTTTTATACGGATTTAGAAAACGCTCCTAGAGGTGAGACCATAAACTCGAATAAGCTAAGCATTTTAGGATTTGTACCCAGACGAGAGCAGCAATAAAGCTGCTGACCATGACTGAAATAAAAGTACCTATGGAAAAAGAAGTCATAAAAATATTACGTGACTTGACTGTGGTATCACTTATTAAATGATATCCTGTAGTTATATTAAAATATCTAAAAAAGGTGGTACTTGTCAGACCTACATATTGTAAATTAAAGTAGGTTTTCGTGTCTGTCTTTGTCACCGCGTTGTTCTTCTAAAGTACTCGAGAGATTTTGATGTGTTTTTTTCCGTTATTGAGAATGTATTCCGGAAGGTTTAATTTTATAATAAACTAGCTGACCCGGCAAACTTCGTTCCGCCTAACAGTCAATGAATGTGCATGTTCAGGATTTTAAAATTAACTACCCCACCTACCCTACCTACCTACCAACCTACCCTACCTACCTACCAACCTACCTACCTACTAACCTTCATACCTACCTATCTACCGAGATATAAAAAAAGCCGACCACACAAAATGTATGAGAACGTGAATTTTCTTCATAATTTTTTTCGTGAGTTTTCTCATATTTTCTCACCGTTTAAACCTTCCCTGGACTACGACAAACGTTTCAAAACCAAAATCAGCTAAATCGGCCCAGCTGTTCTCGAGTTGTAGCGGAACAAACGAACAGCAATTGATTTTTATATACTAGCTGCGTCCTGCGGTTTTACCCGCATAAGTCTCGATCCCGTGGGAATATCGGGATAAAACGTATCCTATGTCTTTTTCCAGGTCATGATCTACCCAAATGCCAAATTTCATCTAAATCCGTTCAGCCGTTTTAGCGTGATGCCGTGACCAAGGGAAATAGGGATTCATTTTTATATATATAGATAGATAAGTAAAGTAATCTCGATGTTTTTGTCAAGTCATAAATACCGTGCGAAGCAGGGGCTGGTTGCTACTCTTTTTGAAACTGAAATCGGCTGTCTTGCCCGTGCCCGAGGTTCATGAAACGTTCAGTCGCCGTTGCTGTAGAAACAGTAACGCGGTCACTCAGCCCTTTCGATTGTAATCACACGTTTCATGAAAGATATCACAACAGTGATTGGTACACATAAATAAATGTGTACCAATATTTATCACTTTATTATCCTTTGAAAATATTGCTAATTAACTGTCTTTTAAAAAACAATTCAACGACTAGGTATACAAGTTTGTTCTACATTGGGTCAGTCATCTCTTCGTCTACAAAATCAATGTCATAAATAATCTATAATCAGTATGTAGGTAAGCCGTACTTTATAGCGTCTCTTTCTAATTTTAATGTACAGACATCGACTAATTGTTAGGTATTATATGTACTTATTTGTTGTTAAGAGAAGCCGATTCAGTTCCATGAGCCGGTGCGGCAGTGCGCGTTGCGAGCTCGAAGCGGCTTGTTTCATTCCCTATACAAATAGTTCCTTGTCCTACTTTTACAATTCATGTTAAATCATTACCCAAGTTGATGAAATAAAAGTTAAGAAAGTTTGCATGGCCTGATTAAAAGTGTCTTTTGGCAGCAATAAACGTTTTGATTGAACAGCGAAAGGTTTTCAGTGAAGCTCAATTAATTCTAATTAACGTAGACTTGAGCGTTTGTTTCTCAATTTATGTTAAGCCGTAATTTCTGTGCCAAGCTTTCTAAGTCGTTATATGTGTAGATAGTTAACGGTTTTGGTGCGTTTTTATTTAAATCTAGCCCGTTCTAAAGTAATTACCTATTATAAGCCTAGGATATGTATCGGAGAAAGTTTTTATGGATAATAGCGACACGGTATCAGTTACAAAGAGAACAGCTGTGAAGTGCATAAAGCACCATTGTCTTGTGTCTCTGTAACGGGAGGCAGGGGAGGTGAGCGCGATGGACGCGTGTGATGGCCAATTCACTGACGCTGCCACCTCTGCCGCTGCCCAGGAGATTCCCACTGTCTCTTCATCCTTATCGTGTCAAAAGGTGTGATTTTAACTAGTTACCTATTAATTTAAGAAACTATAAAAATGTTATTTATTTTGATTATGGGATGGATGCCCAGATATTAGCGAAGTTAGTTTTTATTTGTTATTTTTTTGATCACGTGTCCCATAAGTGATTTTTTTGTGTGCATATTATTAACATTCTGTTTGGATGTTTGCAGGCGTCATCGCTGCCCACACAACGATGTCCCGGAGCCATTGTTCGATGTGGAGCACACGACGAGCGTGGTCTCCGCTTACCAGCGCGACTACGACGAGAAACACGTGAGCCGCACCACCGCTGTCCATCACGAGGATCACCTACGTCTTGAAGGCGACTTCCAAGAGCCAGAGCGTCCTCAGTGGCAACCTGCCGAACGCCCCAAACAAAAAAAGCCCGAAGATAATCTTAAACCCGAGGGTGATTTTGAGAGAAGGCAACCTGAAGAATGGCGTCCTGGCGAAAGGGCTCCCGTAAGAAAACCTCAAGATAATTTAAGACCTGAAGGCGATTTCGACAGGCATAAACCCGAAGAATGGCGCCCCGGCGATCGTGCACCCGTCCGTAGGCCCCAAGATAATTTAAGACCAGAAGGAGAATTCACTACTCCCGAAAAAGAGCCATGGAGACCTGCTGAGAGGGCAAAACCTAAAAAGCCAGAGGATAACTTAAAACCTGAAGGTGACTTCGAGAGACGCAAACCCGATGACTGGCGACCTGGTGAAAGAGCTCCTGTTAAACGTCCGGATGATAACTTAAGACCCGAGGGTGATTTTACAACACCGGAAAAAGAGCGTTGGCAACCAGCGGAACGTCCGAAACAAAAAAAACCAGAAGATAATCTAAAACCAGAAGGCGATTTTGAACAGCCAAAACAAGATGAGTGGCGTCCCGCAGAACGCGTCACCCAGAAGAGACCCAAAGATAACCTTAGAACTGAAGGTGATTTTGAGCAACCCAAGCAAGATGAATGGCGTCCGGCTGAAAGACAAACAGCAACAAAACCGAAAGACAACTTAAGACCAGAAGGTGATTTCGAACAACCAAAACACGATGAATGGCGCCCAGCAGATCGTGTCACTCAGAAGAAACCCCAAGATAACCTTAAACCAGAAGGTGAATTTGAACAACCAAAACACGATAAGTGGCGTCCAGCAGAGCGCGTCACACAGAAAAAACCCCAAGATAATCTAAAACCAGAAGGGGAATTCGAGCAACCGAAATATGATGAGTGGCGTCCTGCAGAGCGTGTTACTCAGAAGAAGCCCCAAGATAATCTTAAACCAGAGGGACAATTTGAACAACCAAAACAGGATGAGTGGCGTCCAGCAGAGCGCGTTACCCAGAAAAAACCTAAGGATAATCTCAAGCCAGAAGGGGAATTTGAGCAGCCCAAACATGATGAGTGGCGCCCTGCAGAAAAACAATCACCTACAAAACCGAAAGATAACTTAAAACCAGAAGGTGACTTTGAACAACCAAAACACGATGAATGGCGTCCCGCAGAGCGTGTCACCCAAAAGAGGCCACAAGACAATCTTAAACCGGAAGGTGATTTCCAACAGCCAAAACATGATGAATGGCGTCCAGCAGAACGCGTCACCCAAAAGAGGCCACAAGACAATCTAAAACCGGAAGGTGATTTTCAACAGCCAAAGCAAGATGAATGGCGCCCGGCAGAGCGAGTTACCCAGAAGCGGCCCCAAGACAATCTTAAACCGGAAGGTGACTTCCAACAGCCAAAACAAGATGATTGGCGCCCAGCAGAGCGAGTCACGCAGAAACGGCCCCAAGATAACCTTAAACCAGAAGGTGAATTTACTACACCTAAGAAGGATGAATGGAAACCCGCAGAAAGACCCCAACAAAAGAAACCTACTGACAATTTGAAGCCAGAAGGTGACTTTGCTAAGCGACAGCCTGATGAGTTTGTTCCCGCAGAAAAGGCTGTTGTGAAAAAGCCTGAGGATAACTTGCGGCCTGAAGGTGATTTTACAAGACGCACTATAACCGATGATTACAAAGTCGTTATAGGGGAGAGAGCTGAAATCATTCGCCGAACAGACAATATTATCACAGAAGGGGAGTTCACAGGTAATTATTGTTTTGATTTTAGCTGTTGTATCTATTTTTATACTTTTCAGTAACAATATTTCTGTAATTAAAATACATAATTACATATAGACCAACGAACTAGATTTGGCTAACCCACAAATATCTGTGAGCTTAAATATGATTGCAGTAGCTCCTCGTCGCATTTTGTAGTTCTCTCACTTTTGGTTACACCCTGTAAGACAACCCCAGTATAAAGTCTAGGATGTTAATTTTGTCATTCATAATACTGTTGCGTCAATTTCAAACTAAACAATTGTTAATTTACTTTTTAGATACTACAACTTCACGTACGGAGTATACTGTGAAACCAGTGGAAAGACCAAAACCTGTTCGTCGCAATACTTGGACTAAGTTGGAAGGAGACATGACTACAGAAACGACATCTAAGTCAGAATTTATTGATTACACTGACACTGTAGAGAGGACAACGATGGTCGCGAAGAGAACTGATAATTTAATACGAGAAGGTGAAATTGAATTCATAACTTCCAATCAGAAAGATTATCCAGAAAAAGTAACGCCAGTTGAACGACCCAAGAGACGGCGCACGTGGACAAAGGAAGACTTTGAAAAGTTTTATTCTACGGAAGAACTTGAAAAAATTACTACTTCGCAGGAGGAGTACAAAACATATGAAGAAATCGATGTTAGACAACAGAGAATCATAAGAAAGGATAATCTACATATGGAAGGTATATTTGATAGTCATACCGTGTCTCATGACACTTATGGTCCAAAACATTCTGAAAGACCTATACAAAAGAAACCAATTGACAACCTGAAACCTGAGGGAGACTTTGAGCAGCCAAAACATGATGAATGGCGTCCGGCAGAGCGCGTCACCCAAAAGAGGCCACAAGACAATCTTAAACCTGAAGGTGATTTCCAACAGCCAAAGCAAGATGAATGGCGCCCGGCAGAGCGAGTCACCCAGAAGCGGCCCCAAGACAATCTAAAACCTGAAGGTGATTTCCAACAGCCAAAGCAAGATGAATGGCGCCCGGCAGAGCGAGTAACACAGAAGAGGCCTAAAGATAACCTCAAACCTGAGGGAGAATTTGAGCAACCGAAACACGATGAATGGCGCCCTGCTGAAAGACAAACACCAACAAAACCGAAAGACAACTTGAAACCAGAAGGTGACTTTGAACAGCCCAAACATGATGAATGGCGTCCGGCCGAGCGTGTTACTCAAAAGAAACCAAAGGATAACTTGAAACCAGAAGGTGATTTTGAACAGCCAAAACACGATGAATGGCGTCCCGCAGAGCGCGTTACTCAAACGAGACCTAAAGATAATCTTAAACCTGAAGGAGAATTTGAGCAACCGAAGCACGACAAATGGCGTCCGGCTGAAAGACAAACACCAACCAAACCAAAGGATAATCTCAAACCAGAAGGTGATTTCGAACAGCCAAAACACGACGAATGGCGTCCAGCCGAGCGTGTTACTCAGAAGAAACCGAAAGATAACCTTAAACCGGAAGGAGAATTTGAACAGCCAAAACACGACGAATGGCGCCCTGCAGAACGCGTCACACAGAAGAAACCCAAGGATAATCTTAAACCAGAAGGTGAATTTGAGCAACCGAAGCACGACGAATGGCGTCCGGCTGAAAGACAAACCCCGACAAAACCAAAAGACAATCTTAAACCGGAAGGCGATTTTGAGCAGCCCAAACATGATGAATGGCGTCCCGCAGAACGTGTAACTCAAAAGAAACCAAAGGATAACCTTAAACCAGAAGGTGATTTTGAACAGCCAAAACACGACGAATGGCGTCCCGCAGAGCGCGTTACTCAGACGAGACCTAAAGATAATCTCAAGCCTGAAGGCGACTTTGAGCAACCGAAGCACGACAAATGGCGTCCAGCTGAAAGACCGACACCGACCAAACCGAAAGATAATCTTAAACCCGAAGGTGATTTTGAACAGCCCAAACATGATGAGTGGCGTCCGGCCGAGCGTGTTACTCAGAAGAAACCCCAAGATAACCTTAAACCCGAAGGAGAATTTGAACAGCCAAAACATGACGAGTGGCGTCCTGCAGAGCGTGTCACTCAGAGCAGACCCAAAGATAATCTTAAACCTGAAGGAGAATTTGAGCAACCAAAACATGACGAGTGGCGTCCTGCAGAGCGTGTCACTCAGAGCAGACCCAAAGATAATCTTAAACCTGAAGGAGAATTTGAGCAACCGAAGCACGACGAATGGCGTCCGGCTGAAAGACAAACACCGACCAAACCGAAAGATAATCTTAAACCCGAGGGCGATTTTGAACAGCCCAAACATGATGAGTGGCGTCCGGCTGAGCGTGTAACTCAAAAGAAACCAAAGGATAACTTGAAACCAGAAGGTGATTTTGAACAGCCAAAACACGACGAATGGCGTCCCGCAGAGCGCGTTACTCAGACGAGACCTAAAGATAATCTTAAGCCTGAAGGTGACTTTGAGCAACCGAAGCACGACAAATGGCGTCCAGCTGAAAGACAGACACCGACCAAACCAAAAGACAATCTTAAACCGGAAGGCGATTTTGAGCAGCCCAAACATGATGAGTGGCGTCCGGCTGAGCGTGTAACTCAAAAGAAACCAAAGGATAACTTGAAACCAGAAGGTGATTTTGAACAGCCAAAACACGACGAATGGCGTCCCGCAGAGCGCGTTACTCAGACGAGACCTAAAGATAATCTTAAGCCTGAAGGCGACTTTGAACAACCAAAGCACGACAAATGGCGTCCAGCTGAAAGACAGACACCGACCAAACCAAAAGACAATCTTAAACCCGAAGGCGATTTTGAACAGCCCAAACATGATGAGTGGCGTCCGGCTGAGCGTGTTACTCAAAAGAAACCTAAAGATAACCTTAAACCTGAAGGAGAATTTGAACAACCGAAGCACGACGAATGGCGTCCTGCAGAACGCGTCACCCAGAAGAAACCACAAGATAATCTTAAACCAGAAGGCGAATTTGAGCAACCGAAGCACGACGAATGGCGTCCGGCTGAAAGACAAACACCAACAAAACCAAAAGATAACCTTAAACCGGAAGGCGATTTTGAGCAGCCCAAACATGATGAATGGCGTCCAGCCGAACGTGTTACTCAAAAGAAACCAAAGGATAACCTTAAACCAGAAGGTGACTTTGAACAGCCAAAACACGACGAATGGCGTCCAGCCGAACGTGTTACTCAAAAGAAACCTAAGGATAATCTTAAACCAGAGGGAGAATTTGAACAACCGAAGCACGACGAATGGCGTCCTGCTGAAAGACAAACGCCTACAAAGCCTAAAGATAACTTAAAACCAGAAGGCGACTTCGAGCAGCCAAAACATGATAAGTGGCGTCCAGCAGAGCGAGTTACCCAAAAGAAACCCAAGGATAACCTAAAACCTGAAGGTGAATTTGAACAGCCTAAGCATGAAGAATGGCGTCCAGCTGAAAGACCAATTCAAAAGAAACCTCAAGATAACCTTAAGCCCGAAGGGGACTTCGAACAACCTAAACATGATAAATGGCGCCCAGCTGAGAGGCAAACACCTACAAAACCAAAGGATAACTTGCGTCCTGAGGGTGAATTTGAGACTCCCAAACATGATGAATGGCGCCCCGCTGAACGGGTTACGCAAAAGAAACCTAAAGATAACCTTAAGCCGGAAGGCGAATTTGAACAGCCAAAACACGACGAATGGCGTCCTGCTGAACGAGTTACTCAAAAGAAACCTAAAGACAATCTTAAACCAGAGGGAGAATTTGAACAACCGAAGCACGACGAATGGCGTCCCGCTGAAAGACAAACGCCTACAAAGCCTAAAGATAACTTAAAACCAGAAGGCGACTTTGAGCAGCCAAAACATGACAAGTGGCGTCCAGCAGAGCGGGTAACCCAAAAGAAACCTAAGGATAACCTTAAACCTGAAGGTGAATTTGAACAGCCCAAGCATGAAGAATGGCGCCCGGCTGAAAGACCGGTTCAAAAGAAACCTCAAGATAACCTTAAACCCGAAGGGGACTTCGAACAACCTAAACATGATAAATGGCGTCCAGCTGAGAGACAAACACCTACAAAACCAAAAGATAACTTGCGGCCTGAGGGTGAATTTGAGACCCCCAAACATGACGAATGGCGCCCCGCTGAACGAGTCACACAAAAGAAACCTAAAGATAACCTTAAGCCGGAAGGGGAATTTGAAAAGCCTAAACACGATGACTGGCGTCCTGCTGAAAGACCCGAAGTAAAGAAACCAAAAGATAATTTGAAGCCTGAAGGAGAATTCGAAAAACCGAAGCAGGATAAATGGCAACCAGCTGAAAGACAAACACCCAAAAAGCCACAAGATAATCTTAAGCCAGAGGGTCAGTTTGAACGGCCTGAAAAACCAAAACATGTTGTCGGCGAAAGACCTGTTCAGAAGAAGCCAGAGGATAACTTGAAGCCAGAAGGAGATATGGAAGTTGTTAGGAGAACTGATTACACTGCAACTCGAGGAGATCGCGTAGATGTCGTTAAGCATGAAGATCATCTTAGAATGGAAGGAACCATTGACATTCATCGTTCAAGAGACGATTATAAGCGTATTGAGAAAACTGAAAAAGTTGTCATTCAGAGGCATGAAGATAATTTAAGAACTGAAGGTGAGTTTATAGATCTTACAGTCCGAAACGATTACAGTGCTACTAAAGGTGAAAGGGCGCCTGTTGTGAGACCACAGGATAATTTAAAACCTGATGGCATATTTTATAGGCCTGAGGTTGTTCCTTCTCAACCAGCCGAGAAACGCAAACCATTTAAACAGGTTGATAATATTACTATTGAAAGGGACATTGATCTACGACAGAGACAAAAAATTGAACGACTCGATATCATCAGAAGGGAAGATAATCTAAAAATTGAAGGTGAATTTATAGACATGAAACAAAAAACAGATTATTCGAAAGTCACTGGTGAACGGGCTGCTATTGTAAAACATGAAGATAATCTGAAAATGGAGGGAACGATGGAAAACATCCGATCATCTGACACATATCGTGTTGTTAAAGGTCAAAGAGTCAAATTAACCCGCAGAGAAGATAATCTAAAAATTGAGGGAGTATTCGAAGACCATACTCGTAGAGATGATTATAAGGTAACTAAAGGTGAAAGATCGGCTATAGTATATCACCGGGATAATTTGAAACCGGAAGGAGACTTTGAAAAAAGACCAAGAGAAGAGCATGAACCTGGTGAAAAACGAACACCACTTAAACAACCAGATAGTTTGAGACCTGAAGGTGATTTTGATAGACCTTCTAGACCAAAATGGGAAACTTCAGAACGGCCGGACTTAATTAAACACCAGGACAACCTACGGCCTGAAGGTGAATTTCCAAGCCGTCCTAAAACTCAGTGGCAGCGAGGAGAAACACCAGAACAAGTTCGTCCTAAGGATAATTTGAAACCTGAAGGCGATTTTGATAGACCCTCGAGGTCGAAGTGGGAAACATCGGAAAGACCCGAACAAGCAAGACCTAAGGACAACTTACGTCCTGAAGGAGAATTTACAGACAGGCCTAAGACTCAATGGCAACCTGGAGATACACCAAGTCAAGTTCGCCCTAAGGATAATTTAAGACCTGAAGGCGACATGGACTCACGCACTCCGAAAAAATGGGCTCCAGGCGAAACACCTGCACAAGTTCGGCCAAAAGATAACTTGAAACCAGAGGGTGATTTCGATAGACCTTCAAAAACGACGTGGACATCAGCAGATAGGCGTGAACAGGTAAGACCGAAGGACAACTTACGTCCCGAAGGCGACTTCACCGATAAACCCAAGACTCATTGGCAACCTGGAGACACACCTAGTCAAGTACGTCCGAAGGACAACCTCAAACCTGAAGGTGATATGGAATCACGTACCCCAACAAAATGGGCTCCAGGTGAAACACCAGCACAAGTTCGACCTAGAGATAACTTGAAACCAGAAGGTGATTTTGATCGACCTTCAAGACCAAAGTGGACTTCTGCCGACAGACCCGAGCAAGTAAGGCCGAAGGACAACCTACGACCTGAAGGTGAATTTACTGACAGGCCTAAGACTCAGTGGCAACCGGGTGAAACACCAAATCAAGTTCGGCCTAGAGACAATTTACATCCGGAGGGTGATATGGTATCACGGATGCCATCTAAATGGGCTCCAGGAGAAACACCATCTCAAGTTCGTCCGAAAGATAATTTAAAAACGGAAGGCGATGTTAACTACCCGTCAAGACCAAAATGGGAAACTGGAGATAGACGAAGCCCAGTTAAACCAAGGGATAATTTGCATCCTGAAGGTAATATGGATTCACGTACTCCCTCAAAATGGGCACCAGGAGAAACGCCTGCGCAGGTTCGTCCAAAAGATAACTTAAAACCTGAAGGTGATTTTGAACGACCAGGGCCTCAAACATGGAGTCCCGCAGAAAAATCTGGCCCCATAAGGCCAAAAGACAACCTTTACACTAATGGGGATATAACAAAACACGATACTAGCAAAACACAAACAAGTGAGACATCAAGAAGGACTGTAGAATCGAAGTCTGTCACTGGACATGATGATCGTGACATTAAATCTCAAACAATTACACGTCACGACGCCCAAGTTCGTCGCGATAATCAGTCCCATACATCTCACACGGAGACACACGTGAAGCAATCCCACACCACTACGGACCATACAACTTCAAAACATATCCAATCTGGAACACATGGTAAACATATTACGTCACAGGATGTTATTGATCACAGTGGGTCACAAAAACATATTGATAGAGTTGCACCACAAGACAGTGTCACTGACAGAAAAAAGACGGTGGGTGTTACAGATCGTTCTGTGTCTCGAAGTAGCACAGACAAGACAATAGTAAACAAAAGTGACACCAAAAATATGAAGACTATCACTACAACCACTACAAAAACCATTAAACAAATATCAGAAAAGAAGCTTCGAGGAGGTAAGTGGGTGACTGTAACACGAAACGTTGAAGTGGATGTAAGTGATGATACGGGAAAGTTCACTCCTCAGCAGTCTACTCCCAAGAGAGAGTTAGACGATCGTACAAACCGCACGCGACAAATCGGGGGAGACACAACACAAAGAACATTGTCATCCGATCATGTAACAACTACAACGAATCAATCTAATCATACAACACAGGGATCAAAAGGAATCACTTTTGTTGATCAACAACATTCTCGATCAAACCAACAATATATTGACAACACTCACAGAATACATTCGTCTCAACAATCCATTACGTCTTCATCCTCGAGTCAAAATTTAAGTTCCAATCAGCACCATACACAAAGAATTACAGGTGGTTCAAACATATCCCGGGATCAAGTTGGTCAAAATGTTACAAAATCTACCCAACAATCAACCACTGACGGTCATGTAATTAGAGGTGGTGATTCTACTCAAAGCATTGTGTCGTCCGATTCCTCTGGCAGACAATCAAATCAAGGCCAAGTAACAGAAAGCCACATTCAAAGAAATGTTAGCTCATCAACCCAAGTACATCAAGGAAGCCACTCGGAGCAACATATATCAAGATCAACTCAACACTCGACGAACAGAAACCAGTTGAGTGACAGTGTAACAAAGACCAGCATCGAATTCCAAAGAGCGATGCACGGCGGCGGGGGTAATGATCCGCCGGCCTCCGCTATCGATAGCTCCTCACGTAGTGGTCATCATAAACGCACATCCGATTTGGTTTCTGATTCCTCGTCATCGAATTCAATTTTACATCGTAAAGGTGTCCATTCGAACACAGAAGCTCAACATTCGATTAGCTCTACAGCGGCTGCCCAGAGAAAGAGCATCGGTAATCTCTCTGAACGAGGTGAATACATTAGTAATTCTACGCACAGCACGGACAGAAAAAGCATAAGTTCCATGCATAGATCTACAAGAGACAACATGGGTGTTATTTCTCAGCACGAAAGTTCGGATTCTCGCCGTAATCAAACAAGAAGAGATGGACAGTCTACGCTAGCGGGTGAACGTCAGCCATCACGAGTTGTTAGAGATAATCTTAGAGTCGGTGGTGACTTTTATGGGCAATCAGAGGCTCGTTATGGAAGTTTTTCGCGCTCAGAACATGCACAAAAAACTGACCGTTCCGAACGAGTAGAGCGTGTAGAGCGGGTCACACGGCACGGAAATTCTTCGCAATTTGTCCTGGGTGACGGCAGTACTAGCTACAAGCGTGAATTTACTTCTCATGTCCACGGAACTTGTCCAGCTACATTGATCGATTCTGGACGCACTCCTTTCAAACACACGCGCGATTCTCGTGAACATAAGTTTTACGCGACAAAAATAACACAACAACAATAAACATTTTTGCTGTCTCTTGAGCCGAGAAAAGGCTAAAAATATTTCATTCCTTATAACCTTTATGGAGCTTATAATGTAATCGTTAATGTTATTTACCTTTTATAAACGCATGCTAACGACTAGTCTTAATATACGATTAACATGCCTTACTTATATGTATAATATGCATAATGTAATTCTTAATTTAACAAGTTTATATTTTATTTTGTCAAACATTGCCATGCAATAAACTTTTATTATAATTAAAGAGTTGTTTTTTATTTACCATCCTTACTTAATTCTAGATGATTGTTATTTGAACACACATTAATACAGTGCTAATATGGACCACTGTGCATTGGTTGTTTTTTTTGTCCGATTCGTCCCGTCATGTTCTACGGTTTCTGTTTCCTTTGCCCAGCAGGCTAACAGTAACATGAATTTGTTGTCACATGGCGGTAGAGACACTTTATCTTGTTCATATTATTTTCTACTTGCTTTTGCCCGCGGCTTCGCCCGCGTGGATGTCGGAAAATATCCCACGGGAACGTACTACCGATACCGGGATTACATACCTAATAGCCGAGGAAAAGGTCGTTGACTCCTACCGCTGCGCCCGCGTTGCCGTCAACCTTATTTATGTAAGTTACGTGTAATTTTGAATCTGTGATATCTTTTAAACAATTCATTTAAATGAAATGATGTCAAGGCATATTATAATCTAAATTAAATGCTCAATTTAAGTAACATAGTTTATTGGATAAGGATTAAATTATATCGGTCAAAATAGCTTTGAAAATAACAATGAAATTTTTATCAAATTCTGAAAGCTAAAAATAGTTATTGTGGGTCATCCTTAGTAGATAGACATGTACCATCACGGACTTTTTTGTTGGACTTTTTAAGATGAACAATACTGTAGAACCTAAATTTTATGTAACTTTTACTATTCCGCGGCGTACGCCAATTCCCAGTCGGCATGATCAACAAAATCGTCAAATTTCAGCCAATTTACACAAAACTTTAATGAATTATACACTAAAACCTTTCGCATGAGTCATTCTGTCCATTGGTGAAAATCGTTTGAAAATAAGTTCAGTAGTTTTTGAGTTTATCGCGATCAGACAGACAGACAGACGCGGGGGCGGGGGACTTTATTTTATGATCTGATGGATATGTAAGGATTATGGTCCCTGGGGGTTATTATACAACCTGGGAATTAGATGACTCTGGACCGGACTGAATGAATTCCTCTGGATTGTGTTTGTTACCTACATGATATATTAGTCCCCGTGTGGTCTCCGGGCAGTAGAATAGAACCATCCCATCTCATCCAGTGGATGTCGTAAAAAGCGACTAAGGGAACAGCTGGGACATTTTATTGTTTCCCGCTGTGTGGTACGAACAACACACACCCAAGCTAAGGTTGCCGTGCCGAAAGCTGCATGGCTAGGGGAGAGCCTATATAGTCGCGAGCGTGCCTGTTGTCTAGGATCGGGCGCCCCCAGGCACTAACAAGCCTTACCTCTACATGCGGGGCTCTGTAGAGTGTTGACAGATTTTTTCCTCTGATTTTCGTGGGAACTAAATGAGTAATTCAAATAATAATCAACTCGGAGGCGGCGGTGATGCTCGCCACACACCACGTCAGTTGTTTCCACGGGGCGAAAAGTGAGCGGCGGAATGTCGCTTAGCTACGCTGAATGTGCAGGGAGGTATAAAAGGTAAGATGGATGAGGTGTGTGAGTTGGTGAAGGATAAAAGGATAGATGTGTTATGTGTGAAGGAGACGAAAAGAAAGGGAGTGGACATATCCAAACACGGTACTCTGACCGCAATTTGGTCCGGTGTTCAAGAGACACATAGGGCCAGTCAGGGTGTGGGGGTTGTCCTGTCCGAGCGGATGATGAAATGTGTGAAAGATTATGCTTGTGTGAGTCCCAGGATTCTTTGGGTAAGAACCAAGGTGGGCCTAAACTCTATTTTTATTTTGTGCGCTTATGCACCCGATATGTGAAGCTCACCTTCGGAGGGGGACGAATTTTGGGGCAGTTTAAAGGATTTAGTGAATGAATGTAGGTCAAACGAGAAGATTGTTATACTTGGAGACTTTAATGGTTGGGTTGGTGTGAAGAGGAATGGGTATGAAAAAGTGTTAGGTGCATTTGGGGATGAAAGAGTGAATGAGAATGGGATCAATTTGCTAGAAATATGTGTAGAGAGGAATTTGACTGTTATGAACACTATGTTTAATCATAGAAAGGTTCACAGGTATATGTGGGAAAGGCAAGACAGTAGAAGTATGATCGAATTTGTGATTGTTGATGGAAGATTAAAGAGTAAAGTCACAGATACTAGAGTATATCGGGGTGTTAATGTAGGGACTGATCATTATTTGGTTATGTGTCGGGTGGATGGTCTGTTCAGGCATTGGCGGCACCGAGTTCGAGGTCCTGTGACTGCTCTAAAAAGAATAAAAGTAGAAAGACTGCAAGAATTGAAAGTAAAAGAGGAATATAAGATGGAAGTGAAAGTGAAGACGGATTAAATATTTGATGATGCGAATGATTACAGTCTAGAAGAAGTATGGGAAATAGTGAAAAGTAGTATGGTGCATGTAGCCACAAAAGTATGTGGTCTGGCGAAGAGAAAATGTGGTAGTAGAACGAATGATTCTTGGGTAGATGGTGAAGTAAAAGAGGTTGTGAGGAAGAAGAAAGAGGCCTGGCTTAATGTTTTAGCCTGTAAGGCCCAAAATAGGATGAATGGGACAACGAATGTGACAGATGATTCGGAAAGAGTGAAGAAGAAATACTCTGAAATGAAAATTAAAGTGAAAGAGATGGTAAAAATTAAGAAGGATGAAAAGGAAGAAAAGTATAACGGAAGTTCTCTGATAACTTCAGGGTCAATGTTAAGCTGTTCTGGAAACAGGTAAGATTGGCTCACGGAGTGACAGGAACATCGAGTATGAATGTTATAAGAGCAGAAGATGGATGTTTACTAAGCGAAGAATGTAAGGTCTTGGAACGCTGGAAGGGATACTTTGAAAGTTTATTTAGTTGTCAGGATAGTGTGCAAGGAGTGGGTAATTGGGCAGACGCCAGTTTTGAAGACCCAAACTCAGATGTAGATGACGAAAATGCGATAGAAATAGATGAGATTGTAAGAGCGCTGAAAGGGATGAAAGTTGGGAAGCTGCAGGGTACGACAGAGTGTCTGCTGAAATACTGAAGGGCGGTGATGGGGTGGTAGCAAGCCTGTTGCGCCGAATCTTTAATATGTGTTGGAGATATGGCCGTGTGCCGGATGATTGGTGCAAGACTGTAATCGTACCACTATTTATAAGGGAAAAGGCTCTCAGCAGGAGTGTAAAAACTACCGCGGTATTAGTCTTTTGAGCGTTGTCGGCAAACTGTATGCGAAGGTTTTAATAAATAGAGTGATAAGAGTGACAGATGAAAAAATATGGGATGTACAGGCAGGATTTAGAGAAAGAATGGGCTGTATGGATCAGATCTTCTCCCTAAGGTGCATAACCGAAAAACATCTAGCAAAGCACAAGAACGTCTATTGTGCTTTCGTTGATTTGGAGAAGGCCTATGATAGTGTGTGGAGGGAAGAACTGTGGTCGACACTATCCAAGTACGGTGTGGACTGGCGCTTGGTACGGGCGTGACAGGCAGCGCTACCAGTGTCGCGCCCGCGATATCGCGCTGGTCTGCACAAGCCTTTATACAAGGATTCCAGTGCTTGTGTTAGGATAAATGGGGCATACACAAACTGGTTCTGCATCTCAAGGGGTGTTAGAAAGGGTTATGTAGCGTCACCGTGGCTGTTCAACTTGTACATGGATAGTTGTCTGATAGATTTGAAAGAGGACGAGTGCGGATTGAGGATGAATGAGTTACCTGTCAAATGCCTTATCTACGCAGATGATCAAGTTCTACTTGCATCATCAGCAGAACAGTTAGTTGCAAGACATGGTGACTGTGATGGATGAAGCATATAAGATGAAAGGGATGAATATAAATGTGAATAAGACGAAGGTCATTGTGTTTGAAAGAGGAGAGGATGTATCGGTGTGTGATGTGAAAATAAATGATAAGAGTGTGGAGCAAGTAAGTGAACTTATATAGTTGGGGAGTCTATTTACAAGGGATGGGAAGATTGATGGAGATGTGGAAAGGAGAGTAAACGCGGGAAACAAAGTGAATAGTGCTATACATGCGATTGTGACCAACCAGTCGATGTCTAAAAAGGCTCGACTGGCTGTTCACAATGGTGTGCAGGTGCCCACGCTTATGTATGGAAGTGAATGTTGGGTGTGGCAAAAATAACATGAAAGTAGAATAAATGCTGTGGAAATGCGTTCCTTGCGAAGCATGTGTGGTCTGACTATGAATGATGGGCTGAGGAATTATGTGATTATATACAAGAAGATGTAGTGACAAAAATTGAAAAGGTTATGCTGAGATGGTTTGGACATGTTGCGAGGATGAATGAAAGGCGACTAACAAAATGTATTTACAAGGCTGATGTAAAGGGAAAGGCCGGGCGGGGACGCCCTAGGAGGACATATACTGACCTTATTGGTGATGTTCTTCAGAAAGGCCAGGTGCGTAGTACTCGCAACCGGCGTGCGTGTATGACCAGGGGGCCTACCACCAGCTCATAAACAGTATTATTTTAATATTACTTCAGTGGGAGAAAGAGATGGAGCTATACGACTTGTAGAAATAATACTGCTTTATGAGCTGGTGGTAGGCCCCCTGATGTATGAACGTAAACGAGGCAAAAGGACTATGTAAGGATCGTAGCAGGTGGCCTTCTGTAGTTTCTGCCTACCCCCATGGGAAGAAGGCGTGAGTTTATGTATGTATGTATGATATATTAATTTATACATACTACTTTTCCATTTTTTAACCGATAACCACTTCTTTAGAAATATTTTTTTAAATAATTATGTCTACGTGTAGTATACTACACTATCACTATCAATAGTAAAATCATGAGGTAAACGGCATTATTGCACAAGTAGATAGATAGATAGAATATTCTTTATTATGTACACCATAAAAATTACAGACATTAATTTAGAAATCTAGGTACGAAGTAGGTACGTTGATCTAAGAGATTTTATGCCATCTGTATCTTTAGAACCGTAATAGACAGCCAGTTAAAATATTCACAGAATATGTGTATCTATGGTCGCCCGCTATCATGGCAAATAATATTTTTAAAATATCTGGATGACCGAGCTTAGCTCGGTTTTATTTTTGAACTAAGTTTTTTAAAAATGAAACCTAGCTAGATTGATTTATCGCCCTCGAAACTTGAATGTAAACAACTTTCACTAAGGGAGCAACTCGAGAGATCACGAAAAAAAATGTGCTGTTTCATACATTTTGGTCAAGTAGGTACAGTGGTACCCAACTGATAAGGCGCGTCGTGAATCTTCGTTCGCACAGAAAAGAAAGTATGGCCCCGAAGATTAACGAAAGAATGCTTAAAACTTACAATCAACCTTAGATCACTATTATAAGGTTCATAATACACTGCAGCTGTTAGTTCCGTCTCACTCGGAAGTCACGCCCCTTCGCATAATTACACTTTGTGCCAATTTTATCGGGTTAAATACAGGTTATTTAAGATGTACGATTTATTTAATAAACAAATAGGTATTTATTTAGTAAACAATAGAAAAAACTTAATCTAAAGGCCGCACTCCTGCTATCCCAATATCACTCTGAGCATCGCTACTATTACCATCACTATCATGACTCGAACTATCCGATGAGGATGATGTATCTTCGTTGGTGTTTATTACAAATTGGTCCAATCTATCGTCGATAGCCTCTTCCAATGTCATAAATTCGTCTTCGCATTTGATGGCATGATCTATAACTTTTTGCCACTCGTCTGGCCCGATGGATGCGAATTTTTCAGACAAGAGACGCTGCACTTCGGTCAAATTCATGGCAACATTGAATTTGCTTACGTGACCTTTCACCTGCGACCAAATGTTTTCTATCGGATTGAAGTCCGGATGATATGGAGGGAGCCTTAACACTGTGTGGCCGTGAGCTTCCATTATGGTGTCAAGCGAGTACTTTACATAGAGATGCTTATGGCGTTTAATTATTTCGTACAATTCCGGTTTATACGCTTTGATATTGAAAGGTATGTTTTTATCCTTTAACCAATCCTGCATAATCTTTTTTGCAGAGTTACTATTCGGTGCCCTGTCCTCTAATGTGCTATGGTATGACGCATTGTCAATGACAAACACAGAGATCTGTTGGAGGTTGGGAATTAATTTCTCTTGCAACCATTTCTCGTAATTTTCTTTGTTCATTTCACTGTGATAGTCTCCTGTGGTTTGAGCCGATTTGTACATGAGCAAAGCATTTGGTATGAATCCATTAGCACCACCAGCATGCACTATAATCAACCTCGGTCCCTTCGCAATTGGTTTTTTTATGCCTTTGCCTTGACCGTCAGACCAGGCTTGTTCCTTGGTGTGGGTCGAATGAACATAAGTCTCGTCCGCATAGACAATAGGTCTCCCTTCATGCCGATACTTTTTTATTTTTCTTAAAAATCGTATTCTTAATAGCCTTACTTCGTCTTTTTCCGCCAGCAACTTACGGTTCGTTTGCGTTTTCCTAAACTTAAATCCTATCTCTTTTACGATTCGGCGAAGAGTTTCTCTGCCCCCTTCGAAGTCGATATCTCTTTTCAATTTCTCCAATAGCGCTTTCATTGTGACTACCTGTTTTTCTTCGCGGTGAAAGTCATAAATTTTCCTGCGTATGGCTTGGTATGAAAAATCGTCCAATTCCTTACGATAAGTTTTTTTCAATTTACCCTTTTTCGGCGTTCTAAAAGAAGGCCCTGCAGTGTTTCCACTCGTATGTTGATCCTTTTCTTTAAGAATTCTCGTTATTGTTCGTTTTGATATTTGTGTAGCTTCGGCCGTTCGATCAATAATTTTCAAAAATCGATCTTTTACAAATGTTGTGTTCTTTGACTCCTGAGCTTCTTTCTTCATAAACTCGTGCACATTGAAAATTATTTCCCGAGCTTGCCTTTTAAGTGGTTGTCCCCTTTTTATAGAACTCATTTTAAATCATAAAAAAAGAACACTTTTGTTGCCACTACGTGAACTTTTGCCTGCTGCGCGTGCACTCGATCAGAAGTATGGCGGCTGACTAACATGCCACGCGGCGCGCGCTAACATGGCGGCAGCTGCCGACCAATAGCAGTACAGGAAAAAGAAGCGCGGTGCGTGGAGCGTGCCGATTGGTCAATAACATTTCCCGCGCTTTGAAAATTCATCTTCTGCGCAGGTACATCGGTAAGCCATATCAGTTGGGTACTACTGTATTGAACTTTTGTATTAACAGCTGATTTTTTTTTCGTGATTTCAGAGTTGCTCCCATAGTGAAAGTTGTTTATATTCATGGGAAGAACACCCTGTTAAAATTTCGAGACGGTAAAAAAAATCCATACAGGGTTATTGGTAAAACACCAACAACCTCTTAACGGGTCATTGTACTCATTATGAACAACTTTTACTATGGGACCAAACATGAAATCGCGAAAAAAAAAATCAGTTGTTCCCTACATTTTGACGAGATAAGCGAACATAAATGTAGGGAACAGCTAATATTTTTTTCGGGTCAAAATAAAAATCATGGGATCACGTTTTAGTTATTTATTTATAAAATAATGTTTACATAACAATACCTATAAATTATACACGGTTATTTAAAATTAGTTATATAATTTACGAAGTTTTCATAGAAGCTAGTTCTCTAAAATTAAGGAATAATATTATTTGAGTGATACGGATAGACTGCCTTACATCTATAAGTTATATACCATGCATTGTACACTGAAGACATCCCGGACGTCAGCTTGTATGAGATTAGGATGGCTCTGGAGCAGCTCAAAAACAATAAAGTGATGACGGAATTAAGGCCGAAATCCTAAGCGCCGACGGTAAACCCGTTCTTAAGGCCCTCCAGAAGCTGTTTGACTCGCGTCATACTCGAGGGCAAAACGCTATATGCATGGAACAGAGGTGTGGTGATACTTTTCTTTAAGAAGGACGACAACAATATCAATGGCGAGTACATCACTTCGGTTTGCCGACGATATAGTTGGCATGGCTGAGACTATGGGGGACCTCAGTACAATGCTCGATGACCTCAGTAGGGCTTCCGAAAGAGTGGGTCTTAAAATGAACATGGACAAGACAAAGATCATGGCAAATGCCCATGTAACATACTCTCATGAAGATCGGAGACGCTACACTCGAAGTTGTGGACGAGTATGTTTACCTAGGACAAACTGTCCAGTTAGATAGGTCCCGACTTCGAGAAAGAAGTCAATCGTCGAATTCGACTCGGCTGGGCAGCGTTCGGGAAGCTACCTAATGTTTTCTCGTCCAATATAACGCAGTGTATCAAGACGAAAGTCAGACCAGTGCGTGTTGCCAGTGATGACCTGTGACACTGAAACGTGGTCGCCTACAATGGGCCTTTTATTAGAAGGCTAAAAGTCACCCAAAGGGCAATGGTCTCTCCATTACCCTTTGGGTTAAGCTTGGAGTTTCCTTACGTGATCTAACCAGAAATAAAGAGATCCACAGGAGAACCAAGGTAAACGACATAGCCCGAAGAATTTCTAAACTTAAGTGGCAGTGGGCAGGACATATTACTCGCAGAATAGATGACCAATGGGGCCGAAAGAATCTGGAGTGGCGAATGCGTTCCGGAAGACGTAGCATTGGAAAGCCTCCCACAAGGTGGACCAATGGCCTTGCGAAGGCCGCAGGAATCCGCAGGACGCGGGAAGAACAGAACCGATCAAAGTAGCGATTCTTGGGGGAGGCCTATGTTCAGGAGTGGCCGTCTTTCGGCTGAATTGATGAAATGATGACATTGTACATGTACAATATTACAATTTTGCAAAACTGAACAAAAACTAATTTTAAATTACCTCATATTTGAATACTTATAAATAAAATCTAATAAAAATAATGTAAATTAAATTATGTAGAAACTAATGTATTTTAATGTAAACGTTGTTTAAAATACTTAAAAATTATTTAATCATTATCATAGTATACGTTTTCTTACCATGAGAAGAAGTTGGTCATTGATCATTAAGCGATTGCTTCACTCGTCGTATTCTTTTGTATCTGTTTAGATCTCCGTCATAGTTTCGAGGGAGTGGTCCAAACGCATCATTTTCTTGGTAATGCGGGGCATTAAAGAAATTTTCACTGGCAGATTTCTTTTCATTTTCAAGCAATAAGGTAGACCGCTCTGGTTCGTCTTTCGCGGTGTCCCTGGAGTTGTCTTCAGCAGTGCGTCTGTTCCTCGCGTCACTGCCGTACATAAGATTATCATCGACGCCTTCCACACCAGATAGAACGCCATCAGTATCTGATCCGAGACTCATTGAGTCTTCACCTTCCAGGTTTTCATGTGGTGCTGCTTTTGACTTTTCAACATTTGAGTTCTTAGCTTGTACTGATTGATCAACGTTGGCAGTTTCTTCTTCTAAGCCTTTGTTACCATTTGCGAAGTTAGAAGTACGATCATAAAAGCCTTCATCATCGAATTCATTACCCTCATCGTTATCTTCATCCTCGTTTTCTGCTTTGTACGGGAAGTATCCAACTTTGGCATCAGGGAAAAGACCAGCTGATCTTTTTTTAATTACTTGGTCAGAATTTTTTCGCTTTACTCGAACTAATGGACCCGAATAAGGCACCGAATCGTCATAAGCATTTGAATTTGGAAAAGATTCTTCTAATGATTTCATAGAATTTGATAATTCTGATTGCTTTTCCAAATCTGTCTCTCGTTTGTACTCTTTTCCATCTTCATGAAATTGTTGATCATCGTTCAATAATTTTGATGAACTTTCGTCCTGAGAATAGAAGTATCCTTGGTCATTAGCATAATCCTGTCCATTTTGAAGATTCAAATCGTTGTCTATCGTTTTAGAGTCATCAACGGACATATCGTCCAAATCTTCTAAATTTGTTTCTCTCTTTATTTCAGATTTTAATGAAACTTGTGGATTTGCAACAACTTTGATTTGATCTTTGGGATCCAGATTTAATTCGAACGTGTTCAAACTATCAGCAGTTTTCTCAATACTTTCATCGTTGTGGTTTGTCAGTTCCATTTTATTTACAGAGCCCATACTTGTTTCCGCACATTTTTGACTGGATAGTTCATTACCATCAGTTGACAGTTCTGGTTGCTTACTGATATCTGTACTCTCCGTGGAAGGTGCAGCTTCAGTATTTAATACAACAACCGGACTGCCACCTTGAACTTTACTCAGATCAGATTGACAGTTTTCAATAAAATTATTTTCTTCAACAGCGCCCGCTTTCTTAGTTATTTCTCGTTTATTAATAAACCCATTGTCACTCGCATCGACGTCGTCGATTATTTTTTTTAAAAGCTCTCTTCTATCATCGGTGAGTGAATTTAATAGCTGATTTAATTCATTTTCAGAAAGTTTTTTAATGTGCCTTTTGATTGCAGATTCTTCATCTTCACTGTCTGTTTTGTCGTTGCTCTCTTTAGTACCTTGGCCATTAAACACAGTTGGAGTTACAGCTAAGCTAGCTTCTTTTACATCACGTCTATCTCTTAAGTTGAAATGTGCACCACTATCATGACTTTTCTCCTCATTTATGTCTCTATTCTCAGCTTGCATTGTGTTATAATATTGCTTATAATATCGAGATTGTTCATTGGCATCAGAAGCTTCATTATTATTATTTTCATTTTTATTTACTTTGCTTTCTTGGTCCCCGTTTTTTTCAAACAACATATCGCCTTCTTCGTTTGACTGGCCTTCAAATTTAACAGTTCTTTTATTGATTTGATTTTCACCTTGGCCCTGGATCATACGATTGGATTTGTAAACATCACGATTGCTCAAGTGTTCTGTTGCTTCTTGTTGATCGTCGTTAGATTCAGTATATTTATTTGACTGGCGAAGTCTTGAAGAAGGAAAATGTTGAACCTGTTCTACTACGGGATTTTCTTCTCGTGTATCTCGATACTTATTGGTTTTAAAATCTGAAAGCTGTCAAAATTAATTAGTCAATTTGAACATCGTCAAATTTCACAAGGTTTCACTAAGATGATTTTGGAAATGATAAATACATTTTCTGTTTTAGTTCGAGTGAGGCGGTCATCAGCCGAGTTGCGCTGCAAATATCTGCTTTCAGTTAGGTCCATCATGCGCCTATTTTGCGGTACGTCTTCTTCTTGAACAGCAGGATCCTGAAATAAAATAAAATACTAGAGAATTGCGAAAATAAAAATATCACACGCCTGTATTCCCCGTAGGGTTCGGTAGTAGAAGGAAGTGTCTAGTACATCCACATTTCGCCAGGTATAGTTAAATCCCACGTGGGAGCGAGCATCCTAACTAATATAATATTATAAATGTGAAAGCGAGTTTGTTTGTTTGTTACGCTTTCACGCTAAAACGGCTGAACAGATTTGGATTATATTTGTCACATAGACCATGACCTGGTTTAGGACATAGGATACTTTTATCCCGATATTCCCACGGGATCGAGACTTATGCGGATGGAACCGCGGGACGCAGTTTATATTGAGAGGAGAAGTGATATAAAAATTGAATATTTACTAATCAACCAGGCTGTGATGGTTACATAGAATCTACTAATGACCCGCTGCTGTGGCATGTTCTTGGCCGTGGCAGGAATAAGATTGTTTTGTCTTTATCAGACTTATACTCCACCGAGGCGGAACGCAGTAAAAATTACCGGTTTCTTATGATTTATGAATGTTGAGCGCAGAAGAGCCGAATAAAAGGATTGGGTGTCAGCCTTACTATGAGGTCATCGAACTTACTTGCTCGGCTAGACGCGTGTTGTCATCGTCAGTCAATAAATCTTCTGCCACGGGTTCATTCTCATCATCTTCTGCCTCCTCAAGATCACTGTAACGACAAAATGGTCATTATCAAAATATTGTTTACTGACTGCTGACGCTAGCGGGCCACGATTTTACCGCTCTTGGCCACCCCTTCTTCTTCTTCTTCGTATCGCTCTTGTCAGAGCGGTCGTGGTCACAATGAACTATGTCCAATCGCAGGTGTAGACGTTGCCCGCCTCACGATCTCCCTCTATCTGGTTCTGTTATATGACAGTCTGGCGCATTCATTAACAGGGCCTCCAATCGCGGATTTTATTTGATCGGTCCACCTCATTGGTACCTCCCGCGTGGCCTATTACCTTCCACTCTGCCCTGCACCACTAGACGCTCTATGGAGTCATTATTCCGCCTGGAGACATCACCAAAAAACTTTAGTATTCCTGTACTAGTGCTAATAGACGCTGTTTGATACCGAGTTCTTGGAGTATGGAGACGTTTGTGCGGAATTCTGTCAATGATACCCCAAGCATTCTTCTCCAGCAACACATTTCTAGAGCATCTACTTTTTAGGGGTCCGTAGCCAAATGGCAAAAAACGGAACCCTTATGGATTCGTCATGTCTGTCTGTCTGTCCGTCCGTATGTCACAGCCACTTTTTTCCGAAACTATGAGAGCTATGCTGTTGAAACTTGGTAAGTAGATGTATTCTGTGAACCGCATTAAGCTTTTCACACAAAAATAGAAAAAAACAAAAAAAAATTGGGGGTTCAAAATGATATTGAAGTTTTTAATATATTTTTTTTCTAAACTGAATAGTTTGCGCGAGAGACACTTCCAAAGTGGTAAAATGTGTGTCCCCCCTGTAACTTCTAAAATAAGAGAATGATAAAACTAAAAAAAATATATGATGTAAGCACATTACCATGTAAACTTCCACCGAAAATTGGTTTGAACGAGATCGAGCAAGTAGTTTTTTTTAATACGTCATAAATCGTAAACCGCAATTTACCTTTCATTCAATGTTACCTGCTGCTACGGAACCCTTCATGGGCGAGTCCGACTCGCACTTGGCCGCATTTTCTTTTCCAGGGGGCCTACCATCAGCTCATAAAGCAGTATTATTTTAATATTACTTCAGTGTGGAAAAGAGACGAAGCTCTACAGTTCGTATAGCTCCATCTCTTTCTCCCACTGAAGTAATATTAAAATAATACTGTTTATGAGCTGGTGGTAGGTCCCCAGTTCTCGTAATGTCCACGTCTCAGCTGCGTACAGAAATATGGGGAATACAAGTGTACGGACCAGCCTGATTGTTCTTGATCATAGCACCAAGATATACCTATATAGGACTGTACTACGTCGCAGTTCGCAATCTGTGTCATGTCTGGAGAGTTGTTGTTGCTACGGTCTACAATCATCATCTTGTCTTACTGCGATTAATCTTCAATCCAAACGTAAGACTCACCCGCTCCATCTTAAGGAGTAGTTCTTCTTCAATGTGTTCAGCACTAGTCACAAACAAGGTTGTGTCATCAGCGTAGCGTAGGTTCGCAATTTTGTAGCCACCAATCGCAACACCATCATTCCAGTCGTCGAGGGTGATTCGCATAATGAGCTCCGTGTAGGTGTTGAATAGGAGTGGCGACACAATACATCCCTGGCGGACACCTGCACTGGGATGGAAACTATCTGAAATGTGGTCGTCTGTTCGTACTGATGCTGTTCCTTCTTCGTAGAGTTCTCTAAGAAGGTGCACAAGGTGTTTAGGTGTGCCCATTTCCAATAGCGTCTTCCACAAGGTTGGCCATTTCACAAAGTCAAATACTTTTGAGAAATCAACAAAGTATATGTAGGTCGGCTGTTGAATTCTCGTGCCTTCTCAATAATCCGACGAACAATGAGAATCTGTTCACGGGTTGCCTTTCCTTTCACAAACCCAGTTTGTTCTTGGGCAATTTCGCGCGACAGATGTGCTTTTAAAATGTGTAGCAATATCTTGCTTGCGTGGCTGGCCACCCCAAGAGCGGTAAAATCATGACCCAATTGACTACAATCATGTGATATCAATGCCATTAAAATGTTAGTTGCGATGAGAGTAATATATTATACTTACTCGATAGAGTTGAAGCTGTCGATATGATTATTTATTAATGAACGAAACCAGCAGATTCATTGCCTAGTCATGAGCACAGTTTCGGGCCGCTAAGAACCTACTGAGAACAGGTTTTTAGTCCTCAGGCATGATCTTAAATCACTTGAGACTACCTCCAATTTTATTTGAACTTTTTTCGATGTTATACCTAAATAAAACGAATCCATTGGTTTTGGATAGAGGAATGAGCTGACGTATGTTCGTAAATTTATTGTAGTTACGAAAACAGTAAGGTCTACATATAAAAAGGAATTTTAAGAATGTTACCTATCATTATTATACTCTGCTGCCTGTTGCGGTCTGCTGATGATCTGCACTAGTAGACTCCCAAATAAGATCAATACAAACCAAGAACGCATTTTTGCAAAACCACACAAAATACACTTAGAAAATGTGACATAAGACCGCAAAATTTGAATACTGAATTTAATGATTGACGTTTGATTTTTCCAGCCTGTAATAGAACTAAACTGAGGTGAATGAGGTTGAATATAGATAATGCACTCTGTGGAATTAATGTGGAGTGTCTATGCGGCACAATGATGCGTAGTTTCTAGAATTACTAAACGCCATATCCTAAGGTAACGACGCAGCTGACGAACTAGCTAGGAGAGCATCCAGCACGTCAGTAGGTATGTGGACACGAACCTATCGTATGCTCCTCAGATCGGCCACCTATAAACCCTTATAACTTTTGAACCAGTGACCGTCAAATTCTGATATTTGGCGATAAATTCGACGAATTTTTTGTGTTATCAAAATTAAAATCCCTGATGGTGGCCATGCCTGAGTCAGTCAGACGAGAGACTAATCTCTTTAGTGTGCAGAGATCAAGAACTATATGATAGACTACGCAATTAGCCTGTTAGGTTGTTCATCGCCGTCAGCGCTGGAAACTGGATGCTGGATTAGATTCAAGTGTTTATATTGGTCCAATGATACTTGATTCCAGCGCTAGATTTATATACTTCCTTTACCACTAGCCTTTATTACTCGCGTCATGAAACTAAAATGTCAGTTGTGAAAAACTGTCAGTCGTACCCTAATTGCGTAATGCACGATCAATCACAATTTGTTTCAATTTGAAATAGATTGCTAACCCATTGCTTCATAAGTTGGAAAAAAAATCTGCTCCATAACGTAAATAACGCAATGAATGTTGTTGAACTGTCAAAATGAAACAAATTTGTCATAATCGTTTATGAAAATAAATTACGCAATTAGGGTACAGGTTTGCGTCAGGCAGGCAATTATCCTTTCAACTGTCATTAACGAGACCCAATAGAATTTTAATTGTTATCCACCTCAATGAGGCATCGTAACAGAGAATGAGTTAATTAACAGTCTTGAAATACGAGTAATAATAATTGTTGAAAATCAAATAAATAAACAAATACGGTGAGGTAGCCACGAAAAATAAACAAATCCTTACAACAACTTTATTTTTTAAATGAGACCGTTTCATCTCTATCACACTTATGTACATTTGGTTTAAATAAAACAAACCTTTGAAACATTTTACCGCAAAATCTTCATTAAGTTTGTGCATATTTGAGAAAAAACATATGTCCTATAATTAAATGTCGTATGAATTCGTAGATTTAAGAATTGTTGAAATACTCGATCACACAGATTGGTGTCTCGTTGCTTTCAAGGGCATCGAAAGCTTTCTCATAACTGCACATACATTATCCTATTACTATTTATAACTTAACTCCAAAATGCAAAAGGTAAAAAAATCCAACAGGTTTTATAACTATGAGTACTTTTCAAATGCAACGTGTGAGCAGACGCGGCAGGCCCCGCCCTTCGCGTGCTGTACACGTCACATCACGCACAGTCGCAGAACATTCACAATTTTGACTTTGTACTTTTCGAATTGATAATAAAACAATATGAACATAATAGTATTCAAATAACAGTGTCATGACGTGGTCGAAACATTCCAACACATACAACATATTGCACCTGACTCAGACTCAAAATCAAACCCGACCGATATTCGTTAATCTTCTGCATTTGGCAGACACTAGCTTATATAACATGTACATAATGATCTAAATTTAGAAAACACTATTTAAACTTTAATAAGAAAAAAGAAACTTACTTTAACGTCAGATTAGGCTTCACAATGAATTATGTTGTGCTTTTTTACTTTATCACAATTATCGTACATTAACTATTTATACAGTACAAGTATATCATCTGTCATACAGTACATACCCCTATGGCGGAATTTTAAATAAAACTTTAAAACCATAACAACACGAACATTCGTAATTCTGCGTACACTGTACACAACACAAAGATATACAATACATATGTTGCAATAGATATGACTTTTGTAAACGAGCAGATATCAAATAGCCGCGGGAACCCCACACGTCCCCACTTCGGTTCTTTCCACATTATAATAAATCATTGTATTCAAATTGCCTCATAATTGTAATGGAATGAATCTGTACATTTATAATCAGTTGAATTGTATGAAATCTGTTAAAACTTCCTGAACATAATTTGATGACTAGACTCTTAAAACATAATATAATGAGCATTTACAAAACAGAAAAACACAAATGTCTACTTGTATGTCAGTGCACTCGTAATATTAACCGCACGGTCGTATTAAAAATAATTTCTGTCATACATTTATTACAAAAACTATAGAATTATAAATTCACATAACATTACAAGAGAGAAAACATACACATGGTTAATGTTACGAGTGCAATGTATATTTAACAACTAAATATATCAAAACTTAATAACTATTTAAAGTTTAACTTCAGATAGTTACTGTTCTAGAACAGAGAACAAGGATATGATCTAGCATCGAGTACCTGTCGGAAACAGTCCAAGTATCGCCACAGCTAAATACAGACGGTTCACTCCGCAAAATCTTTTAAATAAAAAGCGACTCTTGCTACGAAACAATAAAGTGCAATTCAGGTCGCGCGCACAGCGCTAATTACCAACAGTTATATTCACCTAGAAGTTGCCTATCTTTCTATCGCGTAACTTTTAGATCTTCTGACTACGTTACATTCACTGAATTGGTCCATCTGTATTAATCTGTGGTATCGCAAACGAAATGTAACAAGCAGTCACAGGAAGTCGCTGGCTAGTTCAACTGCGGGCTATTTACATTACCTCGGTGTAAATGTTGTCTTTATGACCGCCAGCGATATGTCATAGTAGAAACAAGTTTATACGTAAAGACTAGCTTCATCCCAAATATCGAATGAAGAGGAAGAATAAAATTGTTCCTTCGCAACGGTTTATTGTCTAGAATGTCTATCCTTCTCTTTCTAAATGAATCATCTAGAAAGTGACGTAGATCAAAAGAGAAAATACCGTTGTAAAGTAGCAATGTTTCCTCTTCAGGTAGGTGTAGTGAGTGCCGCTACCCTTTACCTATACACATTTAGATCAAAGTTTACTTAAAAAAAAACGAACTTACATAATCGATGTATACAATTCGAGCCGCGCAACCATACATACGCACATACATAGATATGTTTGCGACAAAAGCTTATTAAAAACCTCATAAACAGCATCCCTCTTATTTACAATGGCCTACAGTGTATACTAAACAACTATATCCAGAAAGGAATTGGGACATTGAGACAATGTACACATGCTACATAACGTAGAAAAGTTCATGCATACACAATGTATACATACACTTGTTTGTGGAACGAGAAATGTCAACCCTGCTCATCTGCAGAGTAAGTTTAAAATTCAGTCAATGCTTGAGCAATCGCTGAATGACAATATTATGTCTAAGAGAATTATACGGTGCTTTGAAGTACAAGTTTAAAAACCAGTAAGTTAACAATTCGTTAAACGACGCAACCAAGGACTCGTAGTTATACTAGCATGCAACATTAGCGATTTAAATGCAATTTCATCGAAGTGAACACTTTTAGTTTTTATGTACAAAGAAATCACTGTCAAGAATTTGACATGAACAGTTATAATAAAAAAACTCGATTAGATGCGAATCAATCTTCTAATGATATTCGAGTTATAGAGAATATTCACAATACTAATTAGAATCACGTCGGGCCGCACAGGAATCGTCAAGTCGATCGCGATCGTCACTAACTACTTAACTACCCCTTCGAAATTGAAACATGAGTAAAACGCTTAACCACAATGAACACTTGGATCCTTGGCGGAATGTGCACAAGCTTGCGTGTAGCCGGGTGTACTACAAGCGGTCGAGCCGGAACTCGTGCTCCACGGCCGAGTCGGGCACCAGCGACGTGGGGTCCTCCAGCAGGTTCAGGTCGTCCAGGTCCAGCCCCGCGCGCAGCTGCGCCTCCTCGCCGCCGAACATGCCCGCGTCCAGCTCGCCCGAGTAATCTGACGACAGAGTTCACAAGTTAATCTTCTGTTTGTGATGCAGACAGAGTATAGCAATAGAGGAGCCACTAAATAATAATATAAGTCAAGGAAACACTTATAAGGTCCAGCAGTAAGAGTAAACAAGACAGAAATATATCTCTTTCACGTATGCAAACTTTTTGTCTGACCCCAGCGTATGCACAACGGTTGTCACGATAGGCTTGCAGTAAAAATATCGATTTAAAATATCAAGTATCGAAAATGTACCAAATTCGATATATTTCCATTAGCAACATCGTTGTCGCCACTGACTAAAACCTTATTTTTTTATTATTATCTATGACGTGACTTTGCTTGCTGTGCTCGGAAAAAAAGAAAATATCAACAAGTGAGTGGGCTAATTAGATAATATGCTAACATAGCAAAAACAAACACAATTGAAGTTCATAAGGATTAAATTTTTTTAATTTTCCATTTTCAAGGTGATTTTAAGGTAGGTATATAATAATAATAATAATAACCCCACCGCTGTATCTCTACGTTGACGTCGTGGTGGGGCTTGCGCGCTCCGAATTCTGGGTCTGTGCCGGTAGTTTATTTTGCCGGAACAGGTCTAGGATGAGGAGCCAGACCAAGAGAGATACAAAAACCCGCAGGGCAGCATGTGGCGAGCTGTTGGGCAGTAGCGACCCCACGGACCCTATCTCCCCGGAGAAATCTTGTTCCTCACCTCTGGCTTGCCTTAATTGGCTGGTTGGAGTGAGCACTGATGGGGAACAGAGCTCCCACCTCATTCTTGCCTTTATTGGCCGCCTTGAGTGGAGATTCGCAAGAGCAAACGTGCTCGGAGGAAGGAAGTATTTCAGTAAGTGCTCGTAGGGATCTTGACCATCTTCCGGGCTCTGGGATTGTTCTGAAAGCCGTGGAATACCTCTCCACTCCTCAAGCACCTCAAAACATGTTGCCCCCTTGTTGCTACGACACTTTGTGCTAGCGACCGTTTTCGGAGGCCCATTAATGAGTGTGCAAGTCACCCCCTGCCATTTTATCCGTGTGCATATAAAACATTGATCAGGCAGGGGCCATAGTCCTTCCATAGTTTCAGGTGACCAGTCCACTTTAGCCACCCAAACCCATAGTCCAATATCTTTGTTTCCTTAATTACAATAGTCCTACACCAACCGGGGGTTGTCCTTGGCTGCACTTGCATAGTACGAACAGGGATAATCGTCGGTTGGTACTTCATTTCATTAAAAACGTCTAAGGGGCCTCTGCGAGTTGGCTTCGGCTCCTCGTACGCCTTCCAAAGGTCCGGGACCCTAGGGTCCCGAGAAATGTCAAAGATATAATAATAATCACTTTATTATCAGGCAACTAAGGCCCATAAATATAATACACACAATAATCTTATACAATAATAAACTAATACATATTAAAAACCTTATACAACTATAACTATACACGTAATGTTGACGGCGTCGTGTATCGCTGCGTGGTGTCGCGTAACCGTCCTCGGAAACGTCGATATACGACACCTTTCGGCCAAAAGTCCTCTTTCAGGCAAATCTGTAGATGGTGGGTTGGAACTCGTACCACGAATGACTTAAAGTTGATGTTGTGGCGCGATTCTAACCTTTCAACCCTCAGAGTCCAGTTGGTCTTCACTTTTAAATACTGCACGACTTCCTCAGTTGTAGTGGAGTGATGCAGACGCGAAAGGTACAGCTGCGTCGTAGGCACAGCAGGGCGCAGCAGCATATTGGGTCCACTCGGTGCGGTGCCGCACAGGTTACGAGAACAGGGCTTCTTCTTCTTCCTTTCCACTTTCGTGAAACCCTCCTCATCAACTTGGCTACAGGTTTCTGGCAAGGAGCTACGGACCGCAGTCAGGGCAGGTTTCTGTTTGTCCCCTTTTCTAGTTTGTCGCTTTGGCTGCGACACATCTGGTTTGCCACCGGTGACAATAGCAGCGTAGGCACGTTTAGGGGTCAATGTACCTACGCGTGACGTTTCCGCAGCCGGTATTGTGGTGCGGGAGACGGCGACGGCGGGCGGCGCTTGCTCAGCGTTATTGACAGCTAGTGACGCACTTGTGTTCGCCGATTCGAAACTGCCGACGGATGCATTTTGCGTCCCTTGACGAGTGTTCACCTGTGAGGCCTCAGGTGACCCAATTACCGAACCAACGTTGCGCAATGATACTATTTCTGCACGTAGATCAGTATTGACTTTTTCTGATTCCTCCATTCTGGACTGCATCTTGGTCATCTCCACTTTTAAGGTAGTGATGTCCTTTAACAGCAGCGTAACGTCGACGTGATCGAACGTGACTAGGGGCAGCTTACCTAGCTCCTTCGCCACGAAATCAGGCACGTCGTCCGGGTCAGTCTTCTTCAACATATCGATAATGTCTTGAAGACTCTTCTCGGTTCCATCTCTGCGGCGAGAGGGCATCTGGTCTAGTTTTCCAAGCGACTGGAACAGTAACCGTTTTCCGCTGCAAATCTCGTCCTCCTTATAATTGGACCGGCATATCTGCAGGATGCTCACCTCGTCCATGTAGTCGATAGCATGGACCAGGAATGCCAGCAATTCATTGACTATGAGTTGTTTGGAACTCATAGTGTTAACGGGCAACGGCTATGGCCGCGCAACACGTGAATAAAATTCGTGCCGTGCACAGTGAAAACACGTCCGCGTTCAAGCGCGCATCGTACTGCTCATATAAGAAGCACAGTTATATAACAGACAGTTCAAAATGTTTTAAACAAGAGTTTTTTTTTTGTTATTTTTCATTGAGCGATTTATCAAATTTATTATCAATATAAATCGATCAGGCTTAACATAATTTATTTTTATACAATTTTAAAATTTACCTGAGGAAATATTTACAAAAAACGTTATAGTTAGTTAGTACTAACTAATAAACTACCTATCTAATCTGTGAACATACTTTTTCTTTTTTTTTGTAATCTATCTAAGAAGGTATGTAACAATGATACTGAAGAAGTGCCAAAAAGTATCGATATATCGTTTTTTTTTTCGATTTATCGAAATTGATAGATATTTTTTTAAATATCGATACGATATTGTCGATACTTTTTGGCACTTCTTACATCCCTATGTCACGGTACAATGTTTTCCCGTGGAATCTATACCGTGGTCTGTAGCTACGGGCCCGTTTTCGAGCCTTTTTTCTTATAGGCTTTGGGTGTGAGCGGTTGTTACACCTTGCCGGTCAGTGTCAGTCCCCTGGCGGTGAGAGCCCAGTGCTCTGACATAGGTCCGGCATGGTGCCAGCGACCGAGGAGGCCTATAATGCTGTGGCGACCCGTGGTTGTTTGATATGTGGCCCATTTATAGAGGTCCAATTTTTTTTATGGGTCTAGGACATGTCAATGATTCATCAAAAAGCAAATTATGTTTCACGAAAATCAGTAATTTAGAAGTTGTGATTTAAAAAAATTTACTGTCTTAAAATCTTTACTTTAGTCATGTAAACCTCTCTATCGTAAACGGTCTTAGGAGACTGTCCTTAACTTTTGTCCATAACGCGTGGGCGGCGCGGAGGGCGAGGCGAGCGGCTGCAGCGCCGCGAACCTACCGTGTACCTGTAACGTTACGGTACGTGTACGTGTGAGCACGATGTCGGGTATGCTGGCGGGCGTGGCGGGTGTGGGCGGCGCGGAGGGCGAGGCGAGCGGCTGCAGCGCCGCGAACCTACCGTGTACCTGTAACGTTACGGTACGTGTACCTGTGAGCACGATGTCGGGTATGCTGGCGGGCGTGGCGGGTGTGGGCGGCGCGGAGGGCGAGGCGAGCGGCTGCAGCGCCGCGAACCTACCGTGTACCTGTAACGTTACGGTACGTGTACCTGTGAGCACGATGTCGGGTATGCTGGCGGGCGTGGCGGGTGTGGGCGGCGCGGAGGGCGAGGCGAGCGGCTGCAGCGCCGCGAACCTACCGTGTACCTGTAACGTTACGGTACGTGTACCTGTGAGCACGATGTCGGGTATGCTGGCGGGCGTGGCGGGTGTGGGCGGCGCGGAGGGCGAGGCGAGCGGCTGCAGCGCCGCGAACCTACCGTGTACCTGTAACGTTACGGTACGTGTACCTGTGAGCACGATGTCGGGTATGCTGGCGGGCGTGGCGGGTGTGGGCGGCGCGGAGGGCGAGGCGAGCGGCTGCAGCGCCGCGAACCTACCGTGTACCTGTAACGTTACGGTACGTGTACCTGTGAGCACGATGTCGGGTATGCTGGCGGGCGTGGCGGGTGTGGGCGGCGCGGAGGGCGAGGCGAGCGGCTGCAGCGCCGCGAACCTACCGTGTACCTGTAACGTTACGGTACGTGTACCTGTGAGCACGATGTCGGGTATGCTGGCGGGCGTGGCGGGTGTGGGCGGCGCGGAGGGCGAGGCGAGCGGCTGCAGCGCCGCGAACCTACCGTGTACCTGTAACGTTACGGTACGTGTACCTGTGAGCACGATGTCGGGTATGCTGGCGGGCGTGGCGGGTGTGGGCGGCGCGGAGGGCGAGGCGAGCGGCTGCAGCGCCGCGAACCTACCGTGTACCTGTAACGTTACGGTACGTGTACCTGTGAGCACGATGTCGGGTATGCTGGCGGGCGTGGCGGGTGTGGGCGGCGCGGAGGGCGAGGCGAGCGGCTGCAACGCCGCGAACCCGCCGCCGCCCGCGACGGGGTCGCGCGCATTCCGTCGCCCGCAGTTCATACCACTCCCGCTCCCGCAACTCGTCTGCGTCGACTGCCAAAATACAAGCATACTCCTATCATTCCAGAAGGCCTTTTCCAATTCTCGTAATTTAAAACGTTCAAAATCTAGTTGCGATCTCATCTCAGCGACAATCAATGTCAAAAACTTGTCAGAAATGTAGGTAAATTAGAGGTAATTTTTGACAGATTGAGACTGAGATCAGACTGCGAACATTCTAAAAGTAACGGAAATTGCCCCCCAGATATTTTGTTCTGTAATTTAATAAAAAATGAAGGGACGTGTCAACAATTCAATAAAAGTGAAAATGGGCAACTCACCTGGGGATATGATAATGACGAATTCGTCGTCTGCGGTGAGTGCGGTGACCCGTGGTTGAGATACGTTGTGTTGTAACTCGACACCGGGTTGTCCAGCTGTCGACACAAGTAAACACATCACTATTCTATCCCAAAGATAACGCAACGACTGGCAAGCGAGAGAAAACAACGAGAAAACGCAGCAAATTCTGAAAATAAAAACACATGACGTCACTAACACTACCGCAATATCAGAGTCATGGTAACGTTACGTACAATGTCTAATGAGGTTGTAAAAACGGAAGCGATACAGCCACTGAACAACGTTTGAAAATAAAACACTGACTGTATTACAAATAAGGACTGTCAAAATAATAACTAGTTAAAATTATGTACTTACTAATGCAATCACAAGCATAATGGTTATGATTTATGAATTTAAGCATAATAAAAGTTTCTTAGCCAACTTTGTTTTAAAACAAATTTTCATAGGCACAGCATTATGCTTATGAATGTATCTGGCCCGACTAAAGAGTGCGATAATCATGCTCATGACAATACGAAATTATTTGTATCTTCTGAATCAATAATAATATTGTTACATTACTGTACGCAACCAAGTTTAACTAAGACTATCGAAAGAAAATACCAGTAATAGACTAGGTTCGTTTCTTACAATGTTCTACTGTTTACTTGCAAAATATTAAGTTGCCGAGCATGCCTAAGTTGATACATCGTTACTCTTTGGAAAAAAAAATGCAAATTAAAGGTAAATGTCTCAATAGTACTATTTTGTTAGGTCTTTAGGTCGTTTCAAGATAATTTTAACAATATAAATAATAAATGACAGAATAGTACTATTTAAGACTTCACTACAGGAAATGAACACTTCTTCATGATTCATAATATTATTACGAAAATATGATAAGTTTAACTAGTCTAAAGTGAACTTTAAAGTCACATCAATAAGGGCAGTTTTGCAAAATATACTTAATTGTTCATTTCCCCTAGAAAGGACGTCGCGATAATAAAATGAAACGTGAAAAGAGCTCCAGCGTTTATTGTAAAGGCTAACTCGTAAAGGTACGTGCGCTAATAATAATAATATCTGTGGAAATTAGTGTTACGACACGTAATAATAACTGAATATTGAATCTGTGAGAGGTGGACGATTTCATCGCTTTTCACATTATTTGAAATGTATTTATAAGGCTCAAACAAAGGAGTTATTAAAACTAACGCTGCGGACAAAAAGACCGCGTGATCGCTGTATTTGGTGATCTTAAAACCATTTTGTTTTAACGGGAAACTTACACGAGACACTATTATTATTTAAAAAAAATTACACTTGTATGTAATCTGCGGTGCAATCGCGCACCCATCACATAGTAACGTCACTATAAATGCGTGAGGGGGGAGTGTCGTACATTTTCCGCCACTTGGACGTGCGCGGTCCAGCCTGACTCCACGAGGCTCTGCACCAGCTGCGCCCAATCCTTGGCCAACATCCACCAATATTACACATATTACACACTAGCACACTTATGTTTAGTTAAAGTCTGTCAAATATACATAAACAAGAAACCTAGAGTACATTTTCAATTCAGTTTCCGATTATACACATTCATTCTGAAATAAATTTAATGTATACGTCAGTAAAGTTTATATTTGTTTAAGTTTCAGTATTTATGTTTGATTAAATTGTCTCGTGCCTAAAGGCGATACAACTTATGGACCAGTTAATTTTGATAGTTAAGTTAAGCAAAACACATATTGTACATTTGCCGCGCGACGTAAATAAAACCAGTCTTAATAATGCGTCATGGAACGCATTCGATATTAGCATTCTTTATACATAAGGAAATATATAAGTTTATTAACCTAACATATATCTGGAAATAACTATAGTCAATATTTGCAAACATATCATAAACTATATTATTTCAATTTTTGGTTCCTTCCTCGGAATGTGGATAATCCAGTTTTAATATTTACTTCTATTTTATAAATAAACAAAAATACTTTGCTAACATCTGGACTAAATAACTTCAATGTAACTGCAGATGGAAGTCTCACAACGTGGCAGCTGCTCGTATAGTTTTGTATACCTACAAGATAATGATATTATAATTACATTAACATTTGACAGACAGTAACTTTACCGTTGCTATTGTTATCTCAGCGACAGGTCAAGTACATGGGACTAGTTTCTCTGCGCAATAGATATTTATGCATTTACTTAAATAAAACCAGTCTCACATACCTGTATATATATTTCAGTATTTAATATTGTATTAGGTATATTCTCTATGTGCTGGCTTTAACTTGATGTCTGATGATGTGCAGCTTTATCATAATGTGCGTTTTAAATACTTTATTCCTTTTCAATATGTGCCAAAATTAGTATCTAGTCTCAATTCACCTTTTTGTAATATATTTAACTACTTTTAAGTACATTTTTGATGATAAGAGATATATACCAGTGTTTAAACATTACATTTCAATTGATTATTCTTTTATTACTTACAATTCCTTGCTGTTCCATTGAAGCATAAGTATAAATAAATTAATATTATTGTTATTTTAGAAGTTACGTTGTTTACGTAACAAGGACGAGTTACGACCAGTTTTACTATCGAGTAACGTTATTTAGAATAATCTATGTTCATATCGTTTAAATATGCACCAGAAAAAATTTGCTAATGACGTGTCTACTACCTGCATAATGTTTCAGTAAATAAACTGTTTTGAATACAATATTATTAAAATGAGGTTTTTTGTTTTAGTTCAAAGGTGTCATCTGATATAATAAAGAATTGATTTATTTAACTTCTCATGACTTGTTTTTTCAATTTTAAAATTGAGCCTTGTTTTTTTATTACTGTTTTTGTCATGCAACTATGTATTTACTTGCTTTTTTTTACAAACAATTTTGATTTGAAAAAACTAAACAAAAAAATTGTTGTGTTTATGATTATTTTATTATTAAAATCATAATAACTTTGACATTTAATTATTTAGTGACTGTAATTTTGGTGAAACTATATTTTGTTGTTTTTTTTTACTAATAGGTAGAACGAATATTTTATTATTTAATTACATTTAGGGTAGGAGCGAATAAGGGAATCCTTTGTTTTCATTCACAGCTACATTTCCTTTGTACTTATAAAACAGCAGCTACGGTCAAGGTCGACAGATTATCGTACCGCGTGGCATGTCACGCATATAATTTATAATGGAATTAATAGTAGCCAGCGCTAAATGATTGATTTATTCCTAACTTAACTGTTCAAGTATGTCCTTGAGCATTAATATTCAATACGTCATGTATGGACGGAAACTAGTTTGATTTACATTCAACATTTGTGTTAGAATAAACATATATTTTTGTTCGTGTATTTAACATACCATTGTGATTTGCTCGAAGGGTTGTAAAAGCGCTTGATGTAGGTTGTTGTAGTCTGTTTGTGGTGATTCCACCGGACTCCCTGGACTGTGCACCATCTGGAATTTTTGCATATCCAATATTAGTAACAATAACAAAGGACCAAAAATCGGCAAATTGTAAAATAATAACAGCAAACCTAAGATTTGCCAGGATATTTAATTTACCGACTTTAAAAAGTTGAACTGCCGGTAAATCAGTAACGTGGGCGTAAAGAATTTAAACTAGTTTTAAAACAGTAGGTTCATTTACCCCTAGAATTTAAAACTGAGAATGACAAGTTTATTTTATCAAGATTAAATAAGACTTTTAAATTTCAATTTTAAGTTATTCATGAGACTACTAAATATAAATAAGTGGTTGTTTCATACCGTAGGTGAAGGTATGTTAATGTTCGACGTTGAGGAATATTGCGAGGGCGGACTACAATGCGTTTGGTAGCCGGAGGGTATCCACCCGTGATCCAGAGGCGACATATTCTGCAACCAGTCGAAAAAAGAACGTTACACGTGACGTCATTCTACAATCCAGGCTAACATTTACGCGCGACAAAGTTTTATCGTCGCATTATCTCCCGCCGAAAAGAGACAACTAGGTGTAAACATACGTCATGTCTCGTTTTGGCGCGAGACATTACGGGGACAAAATCTAATCGTACGCTCATTTTAACCCATCGTGGCGAGTCATGATAGAAAACAGTGTGACCAGTGTTAATGATTAATAGTTAAAGCAACTTTAAAATGCTCCTTTAAATTGCATACAGGGTGGATTTTGAGATGGGGCAGTAAGGGCTGGTACCTTAACCATTGTAGCTACAGGAAAACATTCTTAGGAGACTGTCCTTAACTTTTGGAGTGATTGCTAACTGCATTCAGGTAGAAAAATAAATATTATTTAATTTATTCACGTTTATTCGTTACGAAATGCATGGAAAAAGTATTTTTACGATTTTTGGCTTTCCTAGTACTCTAACTTCAGTTGGTCCAGGAGAGTCTTTTAATCTTTATACGCAACTGCAACGATTGGCACTTTGATTTGCAGAAAAATAAAACGCGGGAATTGACTTTCTTTTAGCTGACTGTACCTATTTTTTTTAAATAAAATCTGTCAATGTAGTTAGAAATCACTCCAAAAGTTAAGGACAATCTCTTAAGAACATTTTCCTGTAGCTACAATGGTTAACGTACTGGCCCTTACTGCCTCGTCTCAAAAATCCACCCTATATCTGTATTGGCAGATTGGTATCAACTTTAAATATTTTCTCTTCGATTTCTAGTTTCGAAATAACGTAAAACTGAAACAAACTAATGCTGCTATTTATTTACATACTTTATGTTTTACAACTTAGGGTATACATTCCATTAAACTTTTATCACAACAAAATTCTAGACTAACTTTATCTCACTTCGATCTCTGAATGGCTGCGATTTCTTAATAACAAGAACCTGTATTCTAAATTGTTAATGAGTCAAGAAATTTAATCGATCAGGTTCAATGATCAATACCTTGTCCTATTTTTTATTAACATTTTTATTGATACCATTCATTGCCATTACGACGTTCGCAATAAAGTTAAAAATAAAACGGCATCACTCTGCTTTTAGCCAGAAGCCAATTTTTACATGCAGTTATATCCGAATTAATTGTAGAAGCTATAGACATAGAGAATGGGTTGAGCGTCCCGTATTCAATTGTGCAGTGAATACAGACCGAAAAGTACGAGCGAGACAAAGCGAATGTGCGACTAGTAGTTGTCTCTTTATAGAATTCTGATTCGTCTAATGATGTTTTGACTTTAATGGTGTACAATACAGGGTGGATTTTTGAGACGGGGCAGTAAGGGCGGGTACCTTGACTGTTGTAGCTACAGGAAAACGGGTCTTAGGAGACTGTCCTTAACTTTTTGAGACATTTTGATGAAGATTTTGATCAAATTGTACAATTAGCAAGAAAATGGGCAGTTTTCACAGATACTTTTTTTGATGCCAATCGATTCTGTTTCTTATAAGGATCAAAAAACTCTATCGGACTAACTGAGGTTTGAGTATTGGAAAAGTCAGAAATAGCAAAAAACTTTTCCATACATTTCGTAGGAAATGAGACCTACTTTTTTACGATGGATAAATTGGTTGAAAATAAACAAAAACGATTACTCGCCCTTACTGCCCCATCTCAAAAATTCACCCTGTATACTTTTTGCTAATGTTTTTACTTTACTGCTTGTAAAATATCAATATAATCTTTGAAATTTTATCGATATATTTATTAATAATTAATTAAATAAAGCTGTCAAGACTTAGTTTGCTTTAAAAACATAAAATAAATTTTCTATTATAAATAAAATGTTTTCATTATTCTTAATTTAACTTGTCTCAATTTCTCTGAAGAAAAATATTATTTGTAGTAAAGTTTAGACAGTGATTTAATTATTTTAGCCATTTCTTTAATAGGTTTGATTATAAAAATAATCAACGAGTCTTTACCTCCAAAATAAATAAAGATTTCCTGATTCTTATACAATGTTTGTATTTTATCTTTAAACTGATGGGGATTTGTGAACTTTTTTTCCACAAATCCCCATTATGTGCTCTATGAGACGTCAATAAGGATTTGTGGAAGAAAAATTCACAAATCCCAATTGACGGGGAATGTCAATGGGGATTAGTGGAATAACCCCGCACAGTCGCTATGTCTCTTTCTAGAGAGTGGTCACTTTTGTGAGGCTAACGCTCAGTCCATTCTCTATGGCATGGTAGAAGCTAATATAAAATTAATTATGAAGTGAACCATTTTGTAGATTTGTCAAAATGATCTTCCAGCAGCATGTGGTTGATTCTTTAAATGAGATATATTTTATATAAAATATAAAACCAAGTGGTATCCTATCCTCGTAAATGTAAAGAAAGAACCACATTTTTCTTTGACATAAATCAGATAACAATTTTATAAAACTATTAAAATAACTGCTGTAAAATATAATAATATATATACAAATAATCATGCCAATTTTATAGTATGTTTAAAATTTTATATTTTCAAGCTTATGTAAAATATTATAGCTTGTGTCTTATAATATGATTTTTACGGTGATAAATAAATCAAATGTTAGTTATGCAGCACGTCATAATTCTAATGTTATTTAGGAAGTTAGTCATAACTGTTAAAATGTTCTAGAGATTTTAAGGATTATGTCGTGCACTTAAATAAATAATTGGTTGAAGCAAATAATATAAGTTGGGGTTGTCACTTATTTGTCGTGTTTTGCTAAAATTAATGTCAATGGAACTTTAGCGGGTATTACACGTGGTAGCCTCGACTTATTACCTCTGTATTTGACCTCATGCCAGCTGAAGTACCAATGACATGAGTGACGACTTTTATTTGTATAAAATATTTATTTATGTTTAACTATTTCACTATTCACTTTTTAAAACGCGATTCGCACGGGTGTCTTTATTTTACTCAATACATAAACAAGTTTTAAGAATCATTTAAAAAAAATAAGATGATAAAAATCTTTAATCGTCCTATAAACAAAGATACCAATAAAAAATATGTACCTAAAGATGCATCGGAAATATATATTTCGATAAGTGGGTTATTGGTGTTGTTTAGTGCGGAGGTGCCGATATAAGCAATATATTGCTTCGAAAATGTAGTTTGTGTACAAGCATGGTTAGCTGAAAAACAGTTAATTACGTCGATTCATGCACGAAGCACCAATGTGATGAATGAAAAAGACGAAATATAGAATGAATGTCAAAGACATGGATATAATTTAGGATATTAGCGAGACCCAGCTCTGTTATACAGCCTGTATCAGAAATGCATGGTCATATTTCTGGGTGATATTCGATAACTGATAGACAGTCGCGCCCACATCAAAATATACTATACTGAGTTTTTGTGTTGTTTTGCTGCAAAAGTCATATCGATAAATTTAAGATCAAAAAAAGTGAATGACAAAACTTACTCATTTACCAAAAGAACAAAAACCTTTTCTACCTACCATCTCGAGAATAGTGAGAGATACTGAATGAGGAAATTTTCTGTAGATATCCTTTGGCATTTATTTATTGAAGGTATTTTTTTTTTGTTTTAACAGAACTATATGAATTAAGAAAGCAGAAAAGAGAATTTTGTAGAATCGAGATAAAATTAGGTGGGCGTTCACAAAAAAAGGATAGATCTTACTCACTTGGTCAAAGTAAGTGAGACATAATGAGTGTTTAGAGTTCAACGTCCTGATCAGCTGTTTGGTTTAAGGGTTGTTCGGAACATAGCTTAGACTAGATATCGATGTTTTTGTCGATAGAAAAGAAAAATCGATATATTCGTAAAAATAATAAACCTTGATTTGACCCTTACGTATTGAATATTTATTAAATTCTCCTCATGATCCACAAATATGACCACACATTTTTGATATACGCTGTAGATAATCAAAAATATTGGCACCAACAACAGACAGCGTTTCAAAGCATTCAAGCAACCGCCTGTAAAGAATGAGCGGGAGTAAAATTTAAGAGGAGGTTAAAAAAGAAAACGAACCTTATTATGATGAAGATAATTATTTGTGTTTGGTACAGATAAGTGATTCTGAAATAAACAAAAAATGATTTGTGTAGAAAGCAAATAAACACAAACATAACAAAAACAACAAAAATGTTAAAGTTCCTATCTGAAGTGAGTGCTCAATGGTGAGGCACATGTATACGTTCTCCAAGCCAGTGTTAGAGCTACTGTACACTAGACGTACGTCTACCAACTAGTTGATAACAAATAATGATTCACTATAAGTTCATTACTTATCCAGTAGCCATCTACATTATGCATCGCTACTTCCATTCGGGTAAGGGAACTGCACGCCATTTTTGACATACAATACTGGTAGGTTAGACCGACGCATAAATTCTTGCATATTAATGTCCGATCAATCGATACTGCAATAGGTTTTTAATAGAGTAATGTAAATTGATTATTGTGTGATTTTCGCGACGTAGATTGTGAGTCATACGATCAGACGTAACAATATAAGAGAAGTTATTTGAATACGATTCAAAATATAAATTTGTTTAGCGTATCAACCTAACGCGATTTATAGTTATTACTAAATAAAATTATTTTTATTTGAACATACAAATCTGCATTTGAAATTATACTGCCACTATTTAATCTATAAATGCTAATAACACTATGGAATGGCAACTAGTTTCTAATGCAAAAATAAGCGTCCTTACGACCTGAAATCGCGGTCGATACAGTTTTAAATAAAACCCGATCGGACATTCGTAGACAGTCGGAATGCTTCGACAGGCGTATGCTGGGGTGACCGACCTGTGCGTCGTAGAGCGGCGCGTGGTCCCGCTGGAGCGGCGGCGGCACCGTGGCGCCCACGGGCGAGCCGGACGCCGGCGACAGGCCGCCCGTGGCCGGCGACACGCTGCCGCCGCCCGGCGACGCCGCGCCCGCCGACACCGGCGACTGCAAGCAGCCACATGCTCACACGCTCAGCGCGACTAGCCGGCGACGCGGGAGGTATTGCAGGGCACAAGTGTGTGCGCAGAGACGGTTGCACTCTCTCTTCCTTCTTTCTTATACCGTGTCATCGAAAACCCTACCATCTTATACACGAACCCCATGACTGTTGCCCTACCCCCTTTATTCACCATAGCCGCCAAACGAAACTATAACCAAATATATCGGACTAACACAACATGCCCCCATAAATGTCACTCCCATACATTTAATCAATAATTTTCATTTCTTGGCAATTGGAGATTATTTACTTATGAGACCGACTGTAATGAGGCCTTTAGCTTAATCGCACGTGTTGCGCAAGCGCACATTTGTGTCACTTTTACTTTAACCCATTACTATCACGCGAGTGTGCAATGCGGAACACGTGAGATTCAGCCGACGGTCTTATCAGTGCGCTCGACGGACCGCGACGGGATCGGCAATCATTTGGATTTTATTAGAACACAAATAGACGGTACAACCCTAGCGGACGTCACACAGCGAGATGTGGTGAATGAGCGGCGGTGGGCTCGTGTTAGTTGCGGGCGAGGGGTATGGACACGTACGTATCGCGGCTGGTAGTCGTCGTGGTGCGCCGAGTGCGGCGGGTGCTGCGCGTGCGGCGCGTGCTGCGCGTGCGGCGCGTAGTGCGGCGGCGGGAAGTGCACGGACGTGAGGTCGGGCAGCGAGCCGCCCGGCACGGCCAGCTCGCAGCCCAGCGCGCCGCCCAGCCCGCCGCCGCCCTCCCCGCCCGCGTACACGCTGTCGAAACAGTCATACGTGCTAAACAGAAAACGTATTACTGCTTTATAACAATCTCAAACTCAAAAAAAAATCCAATTTCAGTAACAGGCACTTTTGAATTGTCAAGGAGTCAGTCTGTTAATCAGAAAATTGAAGCTAGTTGCCCATTCCAAAACGTATATCTCTATGGAGAAGAACAAGGACACTCTTTTAAATCAAGATAAATACAGTTAAAAGATGACCAATCTAGACTGACAGCGTCCGTTCCCGAACATGAACATAACGATTCATAGATTTGGGTTCACTAACCAAGTTAAACACCTATCAATTCAAGGGACGACAGTAAAACAATATGTGCCTACGGTGAATAAAAGTTGAGACTCTCTTATCCTAGAACGAGTAAGTTAACACATATGAGTAATTTATGTGGCCTACACAAATGTCCTTTTTTTGGTATTGTTCGTCGAATCGTTGAGCTCCTTAAATTCTGAGTTGAGCTACACGATAACTGACAAATGCGTGCACTGACTGGACAGGCCCTCTCAATCTGTGTGGTGCTTTCCTTAAAAGACCACTTCAGACACCAATCCACATGGCCTTCACATGATCTGACCAAGATTATGTCAGGACTTTAAAAGAGACTGTGACCTCTGAGTTTGTTTCGGCCTTTCTTCTCAGAGTAGTCAGATAGGAAACGCCGACTTCATCTAGTTTTTAAAATATGATTGACGTGTAAAAGTGTTTGTACAAACCTACTTACAGAAATAAAATCATTTATCATTTATGAGAGTATGTTATAACATTCTATGTATTCCAGCAATTAGATAAAAATTAATATGTACGTCGTCACCGATCATTATGGCGAGTTCAGACAAAATTACAGTCACCTAGTTAGTAAGATCCCTTTATGTCAATTTTTTTTGTTAATTCAAAAACCTCAAGTTATTGTGTTGAATATTCATATTCATTGTTATTGGATCAGTATTAATTTTAGGCACTAAAACGAAGTTGTGCACAAATATCCCCATTTGAGATGAATCACATTTATAAAAGGTGTTTACTATTATGTATACTTAATACATCGTAACTTGTATGGAAAAGCCATTCAAGTTGCAAGCTTAAGGAGGATAAAATTCACGTTTTTTCCAACTGTCTTGAATAACATAATATGGTTGATACGTACTTATTATTGTTAGGTATCCTGGGTATTTCACATGACGATCTCGGCCGATTTGCGGGGTTCATTGGCGCTAACACATCTAAGTGGATGTCACCTGAAATAAATAAAAAAAAGATTCGGTTACTGTTTCGAATTTATTGATTTAGGTATCAATTAGGAAAATATTGGTTTGGGCGGCATAGAGGTAGTGATTGAGTAGTCAATTACAGGTATAGTACATTATTTTAATGCATAGCAAATGCATAGTTTGCTAAGTTGCAATTTGCATTGTATAGATTTGAATTGGTGTGTGTGTGTGTGTGTTTGCGTGTGTGATTAGTTTGTTTGATTTGATTTTTATGATTGAAATGTCAGTCCGCCATAACAGCGAACAGGGGGTTACTGCGAAGCACGACGAAAACTAAGCTCTCAATGTTTCCGATTTGTTGTTTTAACCGACTTCCAAAAATGAAGAGGTTCTATGTTGGACTTTGTTTTTTTTTTTATTAAGTATGCAAAATGATAAGGAAAATTTATGTTATGTGTCTTTTTGCTTGAATTAAGGGCCAGTTTCTCGAACGAAAATTATCGCAAAATTAATGTCTATTATTATTATAACTTGTGGGGTCGCGGCTCACCTCTCCGGTGGTGGTTCTGGTGCGGGTGTAGATGCGGGTGCGCGTGCGAGTGCATGCTGCGGTGCGGCGACAGCGGCTGCGTCACCGCCTGCTGTTCCACACCACACGACTGGTGGAGCGCCGAGTCCGAGTTCGTACGCCGCCAGTTACTGTCCGGCGGCGGACTGCAAACAAAACACACTTAGCCCAGTACCCTAATTGCGTCTAACACGATCAATCACAATTTCTTTCGATTTGAAACAGATTGCTAATGCATTGCTGCATAAGTTGGAAAAAAAAATCTGCTAATCAACGTAAATAACGCAATTAATGTTGTTGAACTGTCAAAATGAAACAAATCTGTAATTAGGGAACAAGTACGCACGGGCGATTTTTATACGCGACAATTTTGTATCGCACCCTGGATTTTCAACTCTAAAGTCGAGCATTGATAATCCAACAGAGTACATGCCAGCGCGTAAATAAATACACTGTTGGATTTTCAACGAAGTGCGTTGTAAATACAGTGCGCGATATAAAAATTGCCGCGTTAAAAAGTCGCCCGTGGGAACAAAGGCTTATTTTTATATGCTCTTCATGTAAAACAGTTCCGTGATTGACCGATAGAAAACGCAGTTAAAACTTGACGATAGTAACAGTAAGATGATAATTATTCTTTAGATGTAGAATTAAGTTCTACCAACCTAAATAAAATATGCTAGTTGCGTCAACGTGCAACAGATGGGGCTCGAAATCACGTTCTCTCGCACGCCAATCACGATCTTACCATTTGAACTATTGTCGCTTAAAATTTGCCGCCTATTTCCAATAAACGAAATACGTTTTCCAGATATTATGTCAGTTAAAGAAATTACTGTTGCATGAATAATATATTCAGATAAGATTTTCCCAGCGGCAGCGTTAGTGTGGATTATCCTTAAGAACAACTGCAGGCCAGTGCAGTAAAGTATTCTATTCGTAGACTTAGGCACACGATGAAACATAGTCAAGTACTTTAGTTACGTAACATTTACTAGTAAAATTCTCAATTATTCTGATATTCCCAGGACAATATTCCTATCACTAACCTTATCTAATTTGATCAACATAACATTTTTCACATATTATTAGTATGTATTTGCAAACCTGCGTAACAAGTTTCCTTACACAGTTGGATATTACGCATTTTAATTGAATTGTAATTTCCTGATGTGACGTAATATTTAAAACATGGCAGACTTAAATTCTCAAGAGATGAGCAGGAAAACAGTTTAGTTATTAAGGTACCTATCTACTTGGTTAGTAAACAATTGATTACTTGTGTCACGGCATTCTTTATTCATGATTTCGATAATTTATGTGTCATTATGTTAGTACTCAATGCAGGTCCTTTAAAAAATGTGAATGCAGTCGTAAAACACGCAGAGGGCAAACTCTCCTTAAGATCGAGATCATGATAAGCTTAGTCGACTAAATTAATTAAATTCATACAAGTTATATAATTTGTACGCCAATCTGAAGCGCTTCGTAGAAAGGCGAAACCTGAATCGTTTCATTGGTAGATTTACAGGTAAGTAACACAGTTAGTTGTACTACTATAAAATATGCACTGCGCTAGGTGATATGAAAACTTATTAACGTCCAAGATTTTCTTTTACGCAGGCAACATCCCTATTAGGCATACCTAATAGGGATGTTGCCTGCCTAGGTATCATAATATCTGAGTAAAAAAAAGAAAACGATTTAGTCCGTCAGACAGATAATAAAAAAAATACTAGATACGTATTTTTTGCTTTATCGTATTATTCAAAAATGACTTAGATAAAACGCATTAAAGTTGGGGAGTGGGGGCTCGCTACGTCACAATTCAGTATAAAATCTACCGAGAGAGAACGTCATGCCACGCTCCTGGCTGGAGGCTCTAAGTGTAGAAGCTTATGGCACCCACAGGAAAATCCGGTTAAGCAGCCACGACCTTAGTGGTCAAAACTGCGAGAAGCCATTTAAAGCCAAAAAAAAAAAAACGTCATGCCACATTTTAACTCAATGTATTGCCGTAATCTTTTGACTACGTAAAAAAGGAAAAATATGTGTCCAATATTTTTTGACCTTACGGAAAAAATGGAGCATCATCCCTATTCCGTTTTTTACCAAGTTATGTCCTCATGACATAGTACCTACTTATAGTGTGTTGTTTCCTGTACTTATGTTTGTTGGCACATTGCGTTGTTAAAAACAATTTTTATTAAATTATGAATGAGGTTTCTTAGTACGACACACAATGAAACTTGAATTAACATGACATGTAAATGACTCATAAAAATATTTTACCTCATGAACTGTAATTATCAACACGTTCCTATAGTGTTGGAATTAGAATAAATTGTTCGTCTGTAGTTTTCTTGGACTTGGTATTTTAGATAATAATTCAGCATGACTACCATGATTAGAAAAGTGACGTAAGGAGTATAGTTAGCGACTGAATTAATTATATTAACCTCGAGGGCTTTAAAGTGCAGTGCAGCTACGTTGATTGAATTATTTGTAAAGTGTTTTTTTTTGTTCTGCCATTCTCTACCTCACAACAAAAGAACATACCTAACAGTGCTAGAAATAACAAATTGGATACGTGTCGAATTTTGTTTTTTTTTTTTTGCTACGGCTTACAAAAAATTCTCAAGTGCGACTCGATTTGTGCGTACCGCTGTGTTGCGTAAAAACTACGTGTTCTAACAGTCTCAGGAACAACGGGGAACAGAAAATTTCTGGAACATCGTCTTTCGGTAATCTTTGTAAATTGGCGGGAAAAGTCCCTGCTTAGTGAACTGGCTGAAAGTTTAGAATTTTCTTGACATTATGGATTATAACAAGGTCACCTCAAGTAGACAGTGCTGCCATAGGGGCTGGTATCGTGCCTGCGATCGGCGGGGCGGCGCATCGGGCCGCCTGACGAGGAGGCACGGCCGCGCTGCCCCGCCGCTCCCGGGGAGCGCGACGGCGACGTGCCGCCGCTCCGGCCGCCGGCCATAGCATACTGGTTCGCTAGCGGTAATTCTTCGGGCTAGGACAAACAAACAACAACACCTTAACAACAAATACACATGTTTCATTTAAGAATGTAAGACTTTACAAAGGAGACTAAAACGACAGCATTATTTCTGAAATGACTGACATTTCCCGCCTTGCTAAGGCCGTCTAAACACCGGTTCTGCTAGGCTTCAATTCATTTTCGAAACGCCGCGCCCCATCATACCGGTTCGGCTTGTTTGGCGGGAAATACCAAAACAAATAATGCTGTCTTTTTCTCATATTTTTTCCTGTACACATCACTATTTTGTTAAATAGGTACTTAAATCTAACTGTATTTAGATAAATGAAGTGTCTAAACAAATTGTACCTACTATACTATTTGCAGCTATACTGTCATAGTATGCAAAAATATAATAGATTATACAAATAACACAATCAAGGAATCTTTGGTAACATTAATCTTATTTTTAATGTGTATAAACCTACATATTTTTGCACATCACACTGTAAGGTGAAACAACAACACTAAAATATTATTAATCTATTCTTTCATTCTTAAAGGGTGATATAGCATGTCAATTAAATACATTTATAACACTACTTCTATAAGTGCAGGGAATATTTCTTGTATAAAAATCCACTAAGAATGTTCTAAAATAAATTGCAATATTTACAGGGATGCAACATGCCATTTCACTGGAGATTTATAGTTTCTGTTACAATTCAACAAGTAAAACTATAAAATAAACAAAAAAAATCTATAAAACCATATTTTTAAGGCACAAAATGCAGGAAAGCAAATAAAAAATAATTTGCTTTTTATAACAGTTAAAACAAGTATGGCACACTATTAAACTACAAGACATTCATAGTTAAACCTGTTTATAATGTGTGAGTGAACAGATGACGGAGTTATTTGGTGAACAAGAAAAATTATTAGAACACATGTTATAATGTAAATATGAGTTCGACATAGTTTTCTGTTAACAATAATTATTACATGCTAAGTTTATTATTACAGGCATTTGATTCTATTTCGCAATATTGAAGTAAGTTTTTACAAGGTAACAGAGCAATAAGCACCCTTATAGTCAATGAAATTGTTGTTTTGTTTTAATTACTTTCATCAGCACTTAATGTTTTTCAATATGGCATAAAAAACGAAAACAGCATTAAAAATAAAAGAGAATACACAATGAACATAACTTGTAGATAGAATATAAAATCATTTCAGCCAGCTACAACTGCACCACTACTGAACAAAAACAGGTATAGCAAATTCTACCATAAATCACATAGTCCATCAAGATCTTACAGGTAATTAATTACCTGAGTAAGTTTTAAAAAATATAGAAAGTAATTTATCAGCTAGAAAATGTAAAGAGGCAATGGAATTCCCCAAGGTTTTTACTACCTGCAAGATCACATAAACTGGTAGATTTACGCTATTAGGGATTTTAATGATCAGATTCCAAAACAAAGGAACCTTAATTGTTTCCAGCTCATTGGCGGTAGCTTGTGGTGCAGCCACATTTGGCAGGGAGCCACTGCGGAATGTGCCCAAGCCTTGCTGTGCGGGCCGGAGTGTCGACTCAACATTATCACTAGGCTCGGGGGGCGGTTTGTCTCTGGCTACTTTACTTGAATTAACCTGTAATCATGATGCCTGAACATCTCTTGACTGTACTCTCACTATTGACATTATTATTTTTGATAAAAGATGATAAAATGCATTTCTTCAAATTGAATTGGAATTATAACTTATAATGAACCCTATTATTTTTCAAAATCATTGTTAGTATGTCTAGATACTACATACTGCGAAGTATGTCTGAATCTAGATGTATGATACTAATAAATTAACTGACAAGTAACTATTGTTATCAGTTATGATAGAGGAATAAGACTTTATATTTCCTTCGTTTCATTAGGAGATGTAACACTCATAATATTCTAACTAGCTATTGTGTAGGATACCAAATAGACTTACAATTCATTTCGACAATGACAATAATGTAACTATACACACAGAACTGAATGGTATTTTGCTATTGAGTTAAATGAAAAAATATGTTCACTTTGTTATTTGGGCGCAATAAGTATAATGTAATGGATTATTGTTTACGTCGGCGGGCACATTTGACGGCCAGGAAGCGACTGCCTGAGTAAATAGGCGACATACCCTTTGGGTTGCGTCGGAAACTTCGCGCATAATCTGTTCAAAAGCAGCTGTTTCCTCGGCCTGTTTTTGATGATGGAGGGCAATTTTTTCACTAAATTTTCTTGGATTCGCCATGATGGCCAGTAAACATTTATTTTTCTCGTTTTTACATCACAATTTTTAGCGTTCAAAGATCCAAAACGCGCTTGACTGTCAGCCACAGATTTGTGTTGCCATTTTGAAAAAACATAGTCATGTACACAGCACAATGATGTGCGTGCGTTTTCTTTAGTCGATTTATGTCTTATCGATTGAAACAAAACATTAATAATCTGGTATCTGATCAATCGGGTCAATCTGTTGTCAATCTGACTGAGCCTAAAACAGCTAAACTGAGGATAAAAACTGCAACTTGCTCACTTCAGATGTCGCTACTACTGCATGTCTAAGAACTTGACAGCTAACTGTCACTATTCTATTAAACTAGAGTCCGCACCATTATTGAAGTCCGGCGGAAAAGTTGTGGAACTACATTGTTTTAAATGCAATTTGATGCAATGACACGGTCAATGCAATGGTCCGCGCCACCACTCAAGTCCAATAGACGCGGTGCTAGTGTCTACACTAGCACCGCGTCTATTGGACTTGAGTGGTGGCGCGGACTCTACAACATTTTTTGTAAACAAGAGACTTCTTTTACGAATAATTATTAATGTGCACCTTTGCGCAGCTGATGAACGCAAAAAACGGGAACCCATGTATTTGCCAATTAAGTAAAGACAAAAACTGTGGGAGAAAGCTGTCCGAAAAATTTGGAAATCCAACATTTCGTTGAGACTACGTGCTATGCTTTGAAGACATGTATGGGAGAAATTCATATAGGTACAGGGTGTAAAGAACATCCTGTAAAGACGATGCTCCCAAGAACTAACTCTGTTTTCATTATACACCTGATGAACATATATGACCTTATTGGTGATGTTCTTCAGAATGGTTAGATGCGTAGTACTCGCAACCAGCGGCGTTCTTGTATGACCCGATGTATGAACGGAAAAGAAGTTTAAAAAAAGGAGTATGTAAGGATCGTAGCTGCTGGCGTTCTATAGTTTGTGCCCATTATTCCCATGGGAAAAAGACGTGAGTTTTATGTGTGTGTGTACACACTGGACAGGTCCCCTCAATCCGTATGGTTCTTTCCTCAAAAGATCATTTCAGACTACATGGTCTTCACATGACTGACCAAGTTTATGTCTGAACTTTAAATGAGATTATGTTTACCTAGGACAAACTTATAGGTAGGTCCTACTTTGAGAAAGAGGTCAATCATCGAATCCAACTCGGCTGGGCGGCGGCGTTCGGTAAGCTTCTCTCTTCTCATACATATACCGCAGTGTCTCAAGATTAGTCAAGACGTAAGTTTTTGACCGGGGCGTGTTGCCAGTGATGAGTAAGATAACCGACATAGCTCGAACGCCAAACGGACAGGGCAATAACAAATGGCCGATGGGGCTGAAAGGTTCTGGAGTGGTGATCGCGTACCGGAAGAAGTAGCATTGGAAGGCCCCCCACAAGGTTAATTGATGATCTGGTGAAAGCTGCAGGAATTACTTGGATGCGAGAAGCACAGAACCGGTCGAAGTGACGGTTGGCTTTAGGCTGAAAATATGAAAAGAGACTGTGACCTCTGAGTTTGTTTCGACCTTGCTTCTAGCTACGGTTTCCTAGAAAAACGGTGACCGCTCACGTAGCGTCCGTAATTTACGGGTGAATGATGTCACTGAAACGTTGATTATGAAAGTAAGTTGGTGTGGTTTCCTAGAGAGCGTTGTTGACACCGTAACGTAAACCCCAACCCCCAAAGATTTAAATCGCTAGATTTGCTCTCACCATACTCAGTCTCAAGAAAAAGTGTCCATAGTGAGAAGAGTAAGCTCACACATGATTAAATAGCGTTTTCATGACAAACAAATGTAGTCACTGTGTCATGGTGTGCCAGAGGTTTCAAAACGAAACAGAAACACGACTATCTTTTGACGCGGCAGGGCGAATCTAACGATATAAACCTTTGCCGCTGTCATCATTTTCATTCCTCAGCTAGTTTAAAAAATATGATTCATGGGTAAAAGTGTTTTATAAAAACCTACTAACAGAAATAAAATCATTTAAAACTTTTAGAGTATATACTAATTCCATGAGTGAAACCAATCAAGACATGGCACTTTTGATTTGACATTACACCTGCTGTAAGTTGACAACTGACATTGACATTCGAGTGTTGACCGACGTAGGCCGCATTCCGAGTTACGATAAAAGTGAAAATATCGCGAATCCGACCACATTTAATAGTCACAAAATATAACGGTTATTGAGGAATAATTGTGACTTTAGACTTTGTTCGGATTCGCGATATTATTACTTTTAGCGTAACTCGGAATGTGGCCTTTGTGAAGTCAATTTGTATTGTACCGTACCACCACTAAAATATCAAGGAGAAGAGATGAGTGTAGACGAATACAATAAGCTAACGTTATTATTCATTTAAGCGTTCCTGAGTACATTAGTTGTGTGGAAGATTGAGTGTTGAGAAAAACCATGGAAGAAAAATATATTTTAACTCTAGATATAGGCACTAGCACTATTCGCTCTTTTATTTATAATTCCAGAGCCGAAACTGTTGGAAAAGCGGTTGACCAGGTATTAAAATTTAAAGAAAATGTTCTAAATATTATTACTTACTATAAAATTTTAGTAGCAATTGATACCTTAATTAGTTTGTGTTTGTTGAAATATTTTTTGCGCCAGGGACATTCAAACTTAAGCGAAAAACTGATTATAATTTAAAACATATTATTTCATTATTTAGGTTGTACTACATTATCCGCACCCTGGTTTTGTTGAAATTGATCCAGATGAACTATGGACCTCAGTAGTCAGTGTGGTACAGAAGGCATTGGGAGGTAAGTTTCAACTAAATTAAGCAAATAATTTTAGAAAATGCTTGTATATTTGTAATCAAAATATATCTATAATTTTATGAACAAAAACAAAAAGTGAAACATCTGATAACTGTGGCAAAACATTATATATACTTACACACTTGTGCTGATTAGACTGGTGTCTTAAAATTGTGATAAGATACTTTATCTATTAGTTCATTGTAATGAGAACAATAAAAGTGGGAAAACTTGTTGAATATAAGCTGTTGTGTACTATTTATAAAATAATGTACATGCCACTAATCTATTATTCCTCAATATATTCATTATTTTAAAAGGAATTCATAAAATAATGTATACACCAGGAAAAGCAGATCTGATCAGAGTCCTCAAAATATCATGATTTTCAGTCTGAGATCTTAGTTTGCCTATCAAGTTCATCTCAACATGGAGAGGACCCCATTCAGAGAAAAAGCAAAAGTTATGGTGCTGCAAGACATACATAGCAAACCAAATGATTTAAGATACAAATTAGGCAGGCAATAACTTTGTCCCTGCCAATCTGTCCAATTCACTTAGTCCAAAACAATCACACAGAACTGTGGCAAAAGTACATAACATAAGAGGATATAATTTTATTACTTGAAGCTATTGTGTTACTACAAAATCATTCTAATATGAAACTTATTAGATTTTTCCCAGTCAGAAGATTATTTGTTAACAATGACAAAACAATGGATCATTAAATAAATCTCATACTTAATACAGAATATCACAAATTAATATTTTAATTTTGGCAAATAAATTATTTTTATTAAGTTAACTTATTAATACATAATTATAAGATTCTTTACAAGGCATACTGACCTTTCCAACTTTACCCTGTTATTTCAAGAGTTCATTCATCAATTAATTAATCTTAAACTCTTGTTCCTAGATGCCAATCTAATAGCTGGACAGATGACAGCTATGGGCATATCCACACAACGAGGCACATTCATCAACTGGTCCCGCAAGACTGGCAAACCATTCCACAACTTTATTACATGGAAGGATCTGAGGGCTGATAAACTAGTCAAACAATGGAATGCTTCATACACATGGAAGGTACATTTTAGGCAAATATCTTCCAGACTTGATAATTTCATAACTGTTGTTTTAAACTTAACACTATCAAGGAAACTAAATGCCATAGGCACCATAACAATAAAACTTCAATTGTGTCTCGTTCAGTGTCGTTGAAAATGTTAATGACTTAATCAAGATTTTTTTCTCAGTTGTTCAAAGCAAGTGCCTACATTCTGTATATTATTCTAAGGAGCAAAAGATTTAAAGCAGGAAGTGTATTTAAATTTATGAACACTCAGGTGAGTTATAAAAATTAATTAATTTAAATATTAATCTTTTGCATGTTTACTTCCTTATTCCATTATAATAGCAATATCCTTCATAGAGAATATTTTGGAATTGGAATGATTTCCTAAAACACTTAATTGTAATAGGTTCAATCAGTAGCATTTTCTTTGTTAAATACGTGTATAAAGCAAGTATTCATTGGTAAATGCTTTTAAAACCAGGGATGTAACGGATATCCGTATCCGCAACCGCAACTGCGGAGCATCCGCATAAATTTTGATATCCGCAAAACATCCGCATCCTCAACTTTTGATTTTAAAAGCTCCGCATCCTCATCCGCATCCTCATAATTTCTATGAGGATGTGACCCTACGTTGTTCGCACAAATAGTGAATTTTTAGAAACACGCACCGTGCTAAATGGGCGAGCCAATAAGTGAGTTACGCCATAGTATAAAGAGTTCAAGTATGTACGTCAGGCTGGCCCGGCCCCATGGAATTTAATAATGAGATTGTTATCAATCCAATGTACCCGGGTATACTAATATATGTAACACCTTCATTTTCAATGTAACTCTTTTTAAAAGAAATTACGTGCACTTCTTAGTGGCCGGGCCAGCCTGACGTTTTCAGCCCGGCCACCTTGTTTCCCACTAATCTACAAAAAATACTGGCAATATTGTGCTACAGATGAAATGTACCCTATAATTTATGCATATGTAACACAAAATCGAATCCTAAAATGCAATAGCATACGAAATATTAGCGGTTGCAGGTGGCCGGGCTGAAATTATTTCGTTAATATAAAACAGTAAAACTGCAACACCTACCAAAAACTAATACCAGTACATAATGAGATATAGAGATATAGAATACATGTAACGCTTTCATTTTAAATTATAATACATATTTAGAAAGAATAATCACTTGAAATTATATTTCAGCCCGGCCACCTAAAAGCGGTAATATTCCCTAAAATCTTATGCCAATTTGTACAGTAAAACCTGATACAGCTATGAAATGAAAGTTACATTCGTTTCGTTTTAGTCGTATACCTTTAAGCCTTCTGTTTGACTAGATTATCAAAATCTGAGAAACTTGCCGAAGAGTGACTATCATTTATTAACTAATTTCAGGACATTTGGTTTGTTGAGTGAAACAAAATGCGTTACTATGATATTTTTATTAATAAACTAAGTAGTATAAATCACACATAATAATTGTTGGATACATAATACCTAAACCTATATATATTTTCTCCGTTTTTGGCTTCACAACATAACCATACAAAGATAATAGTTCACAGACGCTACCACCGATTTTTAGACGGCGCCTGTGTCGCGTCCCAACCTAAGTCGTAAGATATTTTCCCCGAGTAGACAGAATAGATGCGCAAGAGCCGTGTAGTTATCAACACTTCTGACATAATATTTTACGTTTTAATATTACTGTGAGTGTAAAATTTGATCAGTTGTTGCAGTGTAGTTGTTTGTGATGTGATGTTTTTAAGGTAAGTCATAGTTTTGATAAATTAAAATATATCGACAAACAATGTTAATGGGTAGCTAAGTAATTATTTAAAAAAATATACAGGTAAAGTAAAGTAAATCTAAACACTCATTTACTTAATAATAAAACTCCATACAATGCCATCAACTAAATATATTTTATCCTTTCGTTTATAGTCAATAGGTAATAATTTTGGTGATTTACTAACAGTAAGTGTTTAGTTTTTGTGAATCTTATTGTTGTGTACCTACCCTATGTATTTACTTATTATTATTGTGTACTTATTTATTTCGTGAAATCAATAATTAATCAGTTTCTTATTAATTACTGTAAGATTTATATATTGGATTTTAGTGAATTATTCATTGTAATCAGGCAACCGTCGACGGTGTTCGTCTGTACCCGCGCTTCTTGTAACTCCCCCTTGTACGGCCTGCCACAGCGATCCACGTCCCTCGCTCACCGCATTCTTTTCCTCGTCCCGCGACACGCGCCCCTCTCCCCATCTCTATTCTATCTTATATATTTCTAATGTCCCAAAAGTTATAAGTTTTGTGAAAGTAAATTTGATTCTTATGAACATTCTTTGCTTTCTTTCTTTCTTTCTTTCCTTAGGTGCTAAAATATTTTTTAATAGATTTATGTATATACTTGATAATGCATGCAAATGTTACTGCATACACTTATCTTTTTAGGGAATTTGTATTTAAATAAATATTAATGTAGTTATTTAGCCTACATGAATACCTATTACGAAACCATAGTTAAAATGAATATATTTTATTTCAGTTGAGCGTGCCTACACCATGGGAAAACGTAGTGCGTTAGATATTGTGGCTCAAAAACAAATATTTGAGAAACATAAACGCTTGATCACCACGACAAGATATAGTTCTATTATATACAATACCATAGCAAAAGATCTAAACTATGTGATGTCACCAAAAGCACTATATCTCAGCTTTAGAAGAAACTTTTTAAACAACCAGAACTCACCTCGGGCAAAAGATGAGTGCTTCATTAAAAGAAATGAAGATAATACCAATAGTATTATAATTTCGTCAACATCATCATCAGGGTCTTCTCCAGTTATTCAACAAGCAAGCTTACTTCATCAAATTAGTTTTAAATTTCCAATTGATGTTCATGAATGGAAGAAAATTGAACCCTTAAGTTATACGTATAAACGACACGATAAAAATAAACCTAGTGCAAGATATCAGACGTACAGAGCTATTCCCAAATTTAAGTGGTCCGGTCTTTTAAGAAAAAAACTCTGGGAGTTTTATAAGTTACCTTGTACTGTAGCATTTAAAAGACATGTTATTCAAGGCGCTAACATTACATTCTACGGACGTTGCACTCAGTGTCAAGCAACAGTGAAAATTCAAAATAAAGATAAGACTGATCATATTATTGATTTTTTATGTGAAATTGATCAACTTCAACCAAATTTTAAGCATAATCCTTTAAAAAAAATACGACTCACTCCGTACTCAAGACGAACATTATCTAAGAAATTAAAATTTGATTCAGCAACAATAGTTAGAAAACAAATAGCGAGTCATGATATGATATTTCAAGATAAGGAACCACCTGTATTGCCATCAGTCGGAGCATTACGCCAAATACGTCATGAAACAAGGAAGCAGAAATGGTACCATACCAATCAAATATTATCTGTTGTCATTATGGCAAATACTTCAACATACTCTTCCGTAATTCAGGAAATTTTAATGAAACCAACTTTTCATATTTACTACTGGTTAGAAGAACAAATAAAATATTACAAACAATATGTTCAAGAGTATGGTCGACCAACCATATCATTAGATGCCACAGGCTCTATAATTAAACCAATTGTGTTACCTAATGGGACTAAATTTACTAAAAGATTATTCTTATATGTTATATTAATAACTGCTGATAGCTTTTTAAAATCTATTCCAATTTCACAAATGCTTAGTGATTCTCACACTAAAAATAGCATTGCGGATTGGTTGGGTAAATGGGCCAGTAATGGAATTATCCCTCCTGCAGAAATAATCACGGACGATTCCTCAGCTTTGATTGCTGCTACAATCCAATGCTTTACTTCATATAAATCTACAAAAGATTACTTAGAAGCTTCTTACAGTGCATTGGAGGGACATACAAATAGTTTGCCTGTAGTATATATGCGAATAGATACAAGTCACTTTGTCAAAACTATTCATAATCTGTCGTGCTTCAATAATACAACAGAAAATGTAAAATTTTTCTTTGTTCGTTGTATTCTTTACATTAAAACAGCAGAGTGTATCGTAGTCATAAGAGAGATAATTGAAAATATGTTAACTGTTATTTTAACTAAATTTTATTCAAAAATTTGCTTTGATGCCCACTGTAATTTGAAAAGAAGAATTCAAGGTATTACAATTGATAAAAAAGATTCTAACAACGCACACAATTACGTAGATGAAGAAAGATTCCTAAATGAGGAGAATGTTTTAGATGTAAGCAATTTTATGGTATGGTTTGATAATATTGTTGCTTGTAAAAATAAACAAGAAGAGGAATCTTGTGAACGCCCCAACAAATTATATTATCCGCCTCTAATATCTACTCTAAAACGTTTATTGGGAAAATTGCCCATGTGGTCAAACGTTATGGCTCCATTATACAATTCAAAAAACAAAAATCCATCGTCTAGTGCATCAGAGGATTATTTTAAAACAATAAAACATTTATTACTCAAAACTAAAGTAAGAAAATACAGGATTGACGAATTTCTAAACATACATATTAATCATTTAAATGGAGAGCTTAATATCGCTGCTAGTGAACTACAAAATAATGAGGCACCGCCCCTTCAAGAGCGAAAGATTAAAATCAAAAAGAATCGTCAAAAAAGAACACACCAAAAACGGTTATTTCCTCAAGATTCTATTTTCAGTGATATGCCAAGTTTTGTAGAAAATTGGAAAGGACAAGCTGAAGAGCCAGTTACCGTACCGATTTATAAAATGTTAAAATTTATAAAAAATGGAAATATTGTAACTGGTTCCACTTTAACAAATACATGTGGTTTTGATGCTGTTACATATTTAATAGCTTATGGTTATATTGCATTTAATAACTTTAAATTAGAAATAGATCAGACTGAAAATAATAATAATATGTTATGTAATTATATACAATTTATAGGTAACAAAAACATATCTGAAGCCGCAGTATACGAACTAAGAAATACCATATGTAAAAAGTACTACAAACTATCCTCGAAAAATACAATAGATATAAATTGTGAATGCAATGTCGCAAATTTGTTTGAACAAATGATTTTAGAATTATTTTATAGCGCTCTATTTACAAAAATATGTACCGAAGAAAAATGTGCATTTCAACTTCAAAGAACAGTACCATTTTTACCCATTAATATGAACGTAATTAAAACATTTGGAATATCAGCCCTAGAAGACTCAATTTGTATAGACGTTATTTCGAAGGATTGTGAACACGATTGCCCGGGCACTGTTTTGTCCAGCTATAATGTAAAGAATATTATATCTTTTGATTTAAATGGAACAGATCAAATAATATTGAACGATATACCTTTATCTATCAAAGTTAGAACTAATATTTATGTGATTGTAGGTGCTATTGAATATGTAGTATTGGGGGAAAATCTAGGACATTATAAATGCCATTTATTTAATCAAGATCTGTGGATGTGTTATGACGATTTACAGTCTAGTGTTAAAAAAAGTAATTTGGATTTAATATTTTTACATTCCTTGACGTACATTTTAGCTTGATTAAATAACATAATCAAGTGATTAGTACGTTTTTATCGATTCTAATAAGCAATATATTTAAATTTGAATTAGTCAAAATACTTATAGTCCAAATGCCAGATATAGGCTAGCAATGATTATTATATTAGCATACGTTTAATTATACAAGTTAACATTGTGATTTTTAGCTGTGATTTTAATATTATGTTAAATTATATATACTACATAGCTATATTTCCATTAGCTGCCACTGAAAGAACTATGGTTCTCTCTTTATTTAAGAATTGTTGTAATAATTATATTAGCATAATTTTTAATTGAAAGTTTTCAAAACTTTAAATTCAAAGTTGATGTAAAAATCATTATGAAAATCTGTGATTTTTTACCAAGGTATAATAAGTATTTAACCAAAAATTATCTTCTAATATTCTGAATGAATGAATGTTCGATGTTAAGGTAATATTGATATTACTATAATTTTTTGATAACTGTGTTATTATCAATGTGTAACCTTTTTTTACATTATTTATAATTAACAATTGTTATAGTACCTAATTAATATAAGTACAAATGTTGTCTAACTAATTTCAAAAATGATTATTAAAAAAATATGACAATTACCAATTTTGTTTCACTCAACAAACCAAATGTCCTGAAATTAGTTAATAAATGATAGTCACTCTTCGGAAAGTTTCTCAGATTTTGATAATCTAGTCAAACAGAAGGCTTAAAGGTATACGAATAAAACAAAACGAATGTAACTTTCATTTCATAGCTGTATCAGGTTTTACTGTACAAATTAGCATAAGATTTTAGGGAATATTACCGCTTTTAGGTGGCCGGGCTGAAATATAATTTCAAGTGATTATTCTTTCTAAATATGTATTATAATTTAAAATGAAAGCGTTACATGTATTCTATATCTCTATATCTCATTATGTACTGGTATTATTTTTTGGTAGGTGTTGCAGTTTTACTGTTTTATAGTAACGAAATAATTTCAGCCCGGCCACCTGCAACCGCTAATATTTCGTATGCTATTGCATTTTAGGATTCGATTTTGTGTTACATATGCATAAATTATAGGGTATATTTCATCTGTAGCACAATATTGCCAGTATTTTTTGTAGATTAGTGGGAAACAAGGTGGCCGGGCTGAAAACGTCAGGCTGGCCCGGCCACTAAGAAGTGCACGTAATTTCTTTTAAAAAGAGTTACATTGAAAATGAAGGTGTTACATATATTAGTATACCCGGGTACATTGGATTGATAACAATCTCATTATTAAATTCCATGGGGCCGGGCCAGCCTGACGTACATGTTCAAGTAGGCTATCTCAGGCCCAATCCGCGATATAATTGCCTACCATACTTGCCTGTCTCAGGGTTGTCACTTTTAACTACTTAAATTTTAATTCAGTGCCTAGAAAATGGCTGATTGATTCACAATTCGTCAAATATTTGAAATTATGATTTTATAACTGTAAGTACTTAGTTACTTTACTATACCTACAATACTGAGAAATCGGGCATATCAAGAGAGAGCATTAGCGGCATATCAATTGACAGATCAAAAGTAGGTACCTACCTAATACATTTTAGTAGGAAAGTAGGCTGCCTACTTCGTCTGTCTGATAGATAACTAACACAACAAAAAATAAGTAGGTATCTCATCATCAAGTAAAAATTATATGCTAGAATAAGTGACTTGGTTACCTTTTCTGTTCAGTAGGTAATCTGAACAGAGACAACTCTGGAATCGATGAATTATTTAGACACCCAAACGCACAGCAATAATTTCTCCTGCGATTATCACTGATTTTTCATACATTTAGCAGTGCTGAACAGCCGCGACGCGGGAACCTTGTGCGGCGTTAGCCCCGACTGGCGCACTCATAAACGGGCTTAATTTTGTTAAGTGTGCGTGCGGCGACGCATAGATACAAGCTACGCACACATACAAGCCGCGCGCGGTGCGTTTCTATGAAGATAACTTACTTCCTCTCTTTATACTATGGTTACGCGTTCCTATTGGCTGAATTCGCAATGTCCGCCGCACGTGGCAGTGGTGGCACGACTGTGGTGTCACATGTCACAATTTGAGTTACTGGGTGTTGGGTGGTGTGTTATTTTTTACTTTTTGTTTGTTCGTAGAAGTGAATTTTTTTGCAGGCGAATTACGCTACGGTAACCTAGGTACCAAATGATTACCTACAACCTATAATAGAAATATAAATACTATAAAAACAAGGGCTATTTTTTGTACGAAATCCGCATTCGCACCCTCATCCGCATCCTCAATAAGGAATTTTCCAATATCCGTATCCTCATCCGCATCCTCAAACCCGATTATCTCGATATCCTCATCCGCATCCTCATCCGTTATATGACATCCGTTACAACCCTGTTTAAAACTTCAGCAATAAGGCGAAAGCGCCAGGAAAGCCCGCGAAATGAAAATATCAGGTTATATAGGATGTTTAGCGCATGAACCGACATAATTTTTTGGGGGGTTGGGGGGTTTCACCCAATAACCCGATATCCCAGGTGTCACGGTATTTTCTTTAATTTGCCCGAAATCTCGCCTTTAAATCGTCATAACTTTTTTGTTTATTGCTGTAATAGCACGAAATAACTTTTATTGTACATATTCTGCAATATATTCTTATTCTTAACTAGCTTTTGCCCTTGGTTTCGCCCTCGTAAATGTTGGAAAATATCCCACGGGAACGTACTACCGGCCAGTACCGCCGGGATTACATACCTAGTAGTCTAGGAAAAGGTTATTGACTCCAACCGCTGCACTCCAATCATAATTATTTTCTTATGCGTAATTTTGAATATGTGATATCTTTTAAACCATTCATTTAAATGATATGATGTCAAGGCATATTTTAATCTAAATTAAATGCCCAATTTAAATAACACATTTTATTGGATACGGATTCATATGATACCGGTTAATATAGCTTCGGAAATAACAATGGAAATTTATCAAATTCTGAAAGATATTAATGGTTACTGTGGGTCATCCATTGAAGATAGACATATGCCATCGCGGCTTTTTTCGTTGAACTTTTTAAGATCTTCAATGCTGATGTATCTCTACGGTCTACGCGGCGCACGCCAGTTGTAAAGCTCCCGATCAATCATCGTCATATTTCAGCCAATTTAAACAAACCCTTAATGAAATATTCACCAAAACCTTTTGCAAGAATCACTCCGTCCATTGGTGAAAACCGTTTGAAAATCGTTTCGGTAGTTTTTGAGTTTATCGCGTTCAGACAGACAGACGCGGCGGGGGACGTTGTTTTATTTTATAATATGTAAGGATATCAAATATGTATAAAAAAAAATACCCAATCCAAATGTTTAAAAAGAAACTGACAGCCGGCCCTATTACTTACTTTTTTTTAAAATCTTTATTTGTTTTTGGGGTTATTTATTACTTACTTGATAAGTGTTATTATTCAATTAGGTAATGATTTTTTAAATTACCCTAATCTTTAGATTTAATAATTGACATTGTGTATTTCTTTATTATTATTATTATGCTAGTTTTAAATTCTACCTATAATTTTTTTTATTTTTTTTTTGCCAATTTATTTTTTGTAAAATAATATTTACTTTCAATGTTTGCATGCCTAATTGGTAGATTGTACAGGGATCTCCACGTTTTGTGAACATCTTTATTTATGTACCTACTTTCAAAGCAAATAAATGATTATGATTGGGTATGTAATCCTGGTAGTACGTACTCGTGGAATATTTTCCGACATCCACCTCGGCGAAGCTGCGGGCAAAAGCTAGTATTAAATAAAATGAAGAACCTTTGTGTTCGAAGATAAGACTTATTTATATAAATTGATTATTCATTGTTTTGACGCTTATACCAAAGGTTACCAGACATTGAACTCTACAAAAAGGATAATAACAAGTGATGTTAGAAGAAGGTACTTACTCATTACTTATGTAAAAACATTAATGTACACAATGTATGTATTTCCCTTATCTTTATATATATAATTCTTCTGTGAGTGTGTATGTCACTGAACTTCTCTCAAACGACTGGACCGATTTTGATGAAATTTTTTGTGTGTGTTCAAGGGGATCTGGGAATGGTTTAGATTCACAATCGGACCCGATAGGTGGCGGTATTCGGTCAGGACAACGTCTGTCAGGTCCGCTAGTATTTTGTATAAATCTAAATACATAATATAAATTAAAGTCGCTTTCCGTGTCTGTATGTGTGTCCGCGTTGTTCTTCTAAATTATGCAACAGATTATGATGCGATTTTCACCATCTTTCGAGAATTGATTCCAGTAGGTTCATGTGTATACATCAATATTAAACTTACATAATAAAGAAAACGCGATGTTTTTGAAGTGAATACTTCTTTAGGCGCGTTGGGCATTTTTGAGATGGGAAAAAACAATTGAACTCGCGACACCGTTACCAACAGTTAAAAGTATTTCCTGCACAGTAAAATTGTTCAAGTTTTCACTTCTGTCGGCACTCCCGGAGAGCCACTGTTTTTTTTCAAGTCATCATCTGCCTAGCCTTTTCCCAACTATGTTGGGGTCGGCTTCCAGTCTAACCGGATGCAGCTGAATACCAGTATTTTACATGGAGCGACTGCCTATCTGACCTCCACAACCTAGTGACTAGGTAACACGATACCCCTTAGTAAGACTGGTTGTCAGACTTTTTGGGCTTCTAACTACCCGTAACGACTGTCAAAGATCTACAAATGACAGCCGATTTTTCAAGTCGATGTTGGGTATATCCTTTGTTGGAGATCCTAAATAAATAAGTCATACACATACTTCGAAGCAGGGGCAGGTCACTAGTATTAAATAAAACACATCTACGTACGTATTTACATTGTGTACCGTACCTACTAGCGTTAGCGGAAAGTGCAAGAAGGGTGACATGATGCTAATGGATTCCAATTGTCATAAATCCTTTGTCAAGTTCAATTGCATACAGTCCTCGTTGTGTGCTGTATATGTAAATAAAGCCTCTTATTTATGGTAAACAATAAATACTGCGTGCAGTGGATACTATGTGCAGTATGATTTTAGCAACTCAAAACATGTCTCTTTAAAGGGATGCACACACTTGTTTGACTGTTCATGATTTGGCATAGCAGGGCGGTGAAATCGAAAAAAAAAAATATTTTGTTGCCCGGCTATGCAATGTTGCGCAACCCTTGTTTGCCAATTTACATTGAATACGAAGCTTAAAACTTTTTTTTTTACGTTAGCCTACACTGTCCCACTGCTGAGCAAAGGCCTCCCCCAAATCCTTTTCCAGGGCCACCTCCATTCAACCCTTGCGGTACTCGTCTAGGTCGTCTCGCCACCTCTTCCTGGGCCGACTTCGGCGCCGCCGTCCATCCTCAGGCACCCACCGTGTGGACACTGTTGCCCAACGGTCACGATGCATGCGGCTGACATGACCCGCTCAATCCCATTTTAACATCCGAAATATTTTATGTATTCTATGTTAAACGTTATTCAGTCGTTAGATAGACAGAAGACTGGGCTCTTAGGACTAGGTAGGCCCTCGTCCTGTAACGTCAAAAAAATTCTTATCACGACTACTCAAAAGAAATAACACAAAATGTCTTGTCTTATTCTACTTCATTAATTATCGCCGTTGTTCTACCTGAGTACAGTTCTAAAATTAAACACATTCTTGCCGGAAGCGTGCCGCTACATTGTTGATATTGCTTTCTTTTATTAATTACACTGTAACTAGATATTTATAGACAATACTGAATCTATAATAAATACTCTGTATGTAGTATAAAACAAAGTCGCTTTTTGTGTATGTTTGTGTAATCGATCGCTATCTTCTAAACTACACAATTGATTTTGATGCAGTTCACCATCATTTATTTAGGAAATTTATTCCGGAAAATTTACAAACTAGAAACTTATTTAAAAAAATCTCGATGTTTTGTCAAGTCGTAAAAACCGTGCGAAGCTGGGTTGGGTCGCGAGTAAATAATATCAATTTAAAAAAATGTGAAGATTGATGATTAAATTAAAACAATTATTACTTTATTTTAAATTCTTTTACTTATTATTTTTTTCTCTTGGATGGCCTCCGTCGTAGAGAGTGCGGAATTCATTTCCTCTCTCCCTAGGGCGGAGAGTCTGACAGACCATTCCGGGAAGAGTCTGTTTCACTCTTACTGGCTAACCACACGGTGTTCTTCAACTACCTTTGGCCGGGGTGCTGGTAGACTTGCGCAGTTCGTCACGCTTCCCCGGCCAGGTATTGGCCCGCATGACTTCCATCGTCTTTCTCTAATACCTTTAAACGAGCAATTCTTGTATATAATCTGAATCTCGGAAACGGCTCCAACGATTTTCATGAAATTTAGGGGTTTCGGGGGCGATAAATCGATCTAGCTAGGTTTCATTTTTAGAAAACTACCAAAAAAAAAAACTGAGCGAAGCTCGGTCATCCAGATATTTATAACATATTAGATCATTTGAGATGGTTTTCTAAAAACACGCAAACACCCTATTGTACAAAATATCTAAGGTAAATCTAATTATTATCCAAATTAGGTATATAATTATTTTTGCAGTAGGCATATAAATATAATGCATATAATTGTACGCTACGACTTTGCCTGCCTACAAGTTAGCCATAAGTCCATACTTCGATCAACATAATTATCGTATGTATAATTTAATCAAGCAATTTTGTGCTTTAATATCAAGAAATAAAAGTAGGTATTGGAGCTTTGACCTTGCCACTACGAGACTGCGATTGTCACTCCCGGAAGCCGGCGCTCTAAATGCCGATGGCGCTAAAGACGCTTTAGGCTGGTCTCATTAATTCTATGTAAATTCAGATTTGAAAACAAATCAGAATAATATTATTTTTTTCCACTAAATATTGCCTATTATTTTTTACAGGAAGTGTAGCGTCGGCTGAACTTCCTATATATTTTATATCCTTGTTTGACGCAGTAGATTTTTATTTGTTTCTATTATAAGTATAGCTATTGTGAGTGGCAATTCCTGTATTTACCATGCCAGGGTTTACTAGCAAATGTTTGCCAAAAGGGCTAGGCTAGGTAACTAAGTATGCTATGCCGCAAACGTTAGAAATCATGCGTTATAAACTCGAAATAAATACGGAATATGTGGCAAAACAGACTTTTGACCCAATGCGGGAATAGAACATGCGTCCTATCCTATATTGCAATATTGCCATACTGTCGTTTAGCCATTCAGGCGTAAGTATACTTAGCTATTTTTAACAAGGTGTGTTGTTTTCAGACATGCTTGAGATTATACTGGGCGATCCAAAACTTGCCAGCATTTAATACTGCCATACAAGATGATGATGCACTCTTTGGAACCTTGGACACGTGGCTATTATATAAATTGACAGGTAATGATATCCTCCTACACAGATTTTAATAATGAATGATAGAAAAACAAAGGCTAAACTTTTTACTGCGGTCGGCGATAATGTCCATGATTGCCGGCTAATTTGCTTCCCAATTTGTTTTGATCATCGTAAAACTATCCAAGTGTAAAGAATAGTAGCTTCGAACATTAATATTAGTAATATCATGCTGCTATCACGAATCCATCTCAGTGATAATTATTGCAAAGTCCCTCGACTTGCGACAATGTTGTGAACTTACTTTCGAAAACGTTTCGAAATTACTTTCCACTGTTGCATAGCTCTGCACTCGTCGCGATCTACTTTGTAAATGCACTTGCACATGCAATTCATAATGTGTTAATTACAATGCCGCATAGCGTAAAACTATCGATTATTCGCACAGATGGTAAGGTTCACATGACGGACGTGTCATCAGCATCGGCCACTGGTTTCTATGACCCGTTCACCATGCAGTGGGCAAGATGGGCGATGACTATTTTGAAGATACCTCAGGCAGCCTTGCCCGAAGTTGTCGATACGGCGGGAGACCACTTCACTAGTACGGTTCCTTCGATATGGGGATATCCGATACGTATTGTTAGTTGTGTGAGTATGTTTATTGTGTTTTTTTTTTAAAAGAGAATTCATTTACGTAACAGTTTAGGTAATCTGTTGTCTCTGAAACTTCAAGGTACCTAAACAGGGTACGTAATAATACTTGATTTGCGATTTAGTATTAGTAATTAATGTGCGTTTGAGATTCCTAAAAGTGCTTAATCAAGAATTAAACATAATACAGTTTCTCGTTTCATATTAGCTATAGGTTCCGTGTAGATTTGTTTACAACGACAAACGAATAATACAAAGTCTAGTCAGTTTTACTTATCTGGATTCTGAATATATTTATGTGGAATATTCATTGGAAACATGGCCACGATCGCGGCATCCGTTAAAGTTAATTTTATTTTAATATATGCTTGAATTGTAATTAATTAAACAATCTACGTATAATAAAATCGTAGCGAAGTCAAAACTGTAAATATAACATTTTTGAAAAAAATAATCGCTAAAGAGGCCTGGGAAAGATTCTAATGCCAAAAATATAGTTTTTAGAATTTTTGTTTGTTTGTTTGTCTGAAAGTAATTACTATGTTCCAGCATCACGCAAATAGGTACTACCGGACAATAGATTTTGTTCAAATTTTGTATAGATATTGTCTATGTCTGGTCAGTCTGTAGGCCTCAAGTTATCACGCTATTTGCTATGGGGGATGAGCAATATTGCATTATGTTCATATTCTTCTATAGTTTATCGCAAATTGTAAAGACTGCTAGACTAGCCAAAACGGGTTTCCCAACCGGTGGGGCGCGCCCCTCTTGGGGGCGTAGAGTAACCAATGGGGGGCGCGGCGGCTCCAATAATAAAGTATAGATTTATTACATTTTATGTTCATGGTACTAGAAAAGGATAGGTCTAGTTTTAAAAACCCAAACGTTTCATAATACTTAGGTGCTGTAAAATGAGGGCCATCTTTTCTGCATAAGTTTTTCTATTTCTTTATGAATGGACTAAAGAAAACCGAACCTATCCGAGGCGGCTTGCTACAATTTACGAGCTCGCTTCCTTCGCTCTTCCATTCTATATTCTCTTGATCCTTCAGGTTTTCTGTGTAAGTTGTCAAAGTAACTCTTATTTCTGTTTGAATGATCAAAAGTATTTTTAGGTTAGATTTTCTAGTAGGTGCAAACATTTTTGACGTCACATTCGCTCGCTTTACATTCTCATGCTTTTCTACTTATGTCGACAAACTAACTCAGGGACGTAGTGATTTTAAAATAAAGTTAGGAGTGCGCGTATGTTAGAGGGTTGGGAACCCCTGGGTTAGAATATTGCAGATAGGTACTTACAGATTTAACCTTATAAATCATTATCATCACGCTATACCTTTACGGAGCTAAGCATTATGATATGACACAGGTACTGGGCGGACTTTTGAGATGGGGCGTTGAGGGCACAGTCTTTAAGAGACTGTCCTCAACTTTTTGAAATTTTTGATCTACAATAATAGATTTTTAAATAAATGTATAGTCAGCAAGAAAATGGGCAATTTTCACAAACTCTATGCCAATTGATTCTGTTTTTTATGAGTATCAAAAAATTATATTGGACCAATTGAGGTTTGAGTACTAGAAAAGTCAGAAATCGCAAAAATCTTTTTCCATACATTTCGTAGGATATGAAACTGAGATGAGAAAGAACACAATATACTAGTGTATGACAATAGTCGATTTATACCATTACTTCACTGGGCTGAATAGGGAACGAATACAGATTTAACCTTATAAATGATTATAATCCCGCTATACCTTTATGGAGCTAAGCAGACAATCATGACAACTAAAACTTGCCGCATAAGAACGGCTTTTATAGTCAACTTTCAACAAAAATAGCTTAGCGGTTCGATAACTGCTTTGTAAACGAAAGTAAGTTTCCCAACAATTGATATTTGTTGTGATTATTTTTTTACACTGGTGTACTCTATATTATTCGTAGGGTGTACTATTATAACTATGATAGTTCGTTGAAAGTACACAAAAAACAAACAAGAAGTTTAGGCCTCTTCTGTCATCTATGGTTAAATTAAAAATATACAGGGTGGCAGGGACATCGACGCGAAAACTGTTACCATGGATTCAGTACATGATTCTGAAACCCCCTGCGTTGAAATATTTCGTCGGTTATTTTTTTTAAAATCTGCTGTTTCATAGAAAAGTGCAATACCTACGCGGTCAAAATGTATGGAACAGCTGATTTAAAAAAAAATAACCGACGATAAATTTCAATGCATGGGGGTTCAGAATCATGTACTGAATCCATGGTAACAGTTTTCGCGTCGATGTCCCTGCCACCCAGGATATCTAATCTATGGTAACGTGACTGTTAATGAAAAATCCCGTCTGTTTACAATCTACTGTTATATTATTGTAGTTAAATATTTAATATATTGTGGTGTCTTACGACTTCCACGCGAAGCACGGGCAGAAGCGAGTAAAAAAAAAACAATATGACATTCCAAGGTAAACGTCTTCATTGTTTCCATTCTTAAGGCTGCCCTAGTGGGCATTTTTTCCATACAAACGTGGTGGGGTAATTAATCTACTGTTGACATCATGGTTAATAACATTATCCTTTCAACTGTCATTAACGAGACACAATAGAATTTTAATTGTTATCCACCTCAATGAGGCATCGTAATAGATAATGAGTTATAATAGTTAACACTTCTAGACAGTTACCTAGCCTGTATCTTGGCTAACAATACTAAGGGGTGCCTCGGAAATGTAATTAAGTTACTCATGAAGGCTATTCTTAACTAACATGTACGTTAACCCCCAGATGGCGGACCAAACAGCCTCAATGTGGGGCTCATGTTGCTTCGACATTGGCGACGTGAAACTGACGATGGGTACAGGAACATTCTTCAACATAAACACTGGTAGGGAGCCCCATGCTAGTGTCTCGGGCCTCTACCCCATAGTCGGCTGGAGGCTCGGAGAAGAACTGGTGTTCTCAGCCGAAGGCGCAAATAACGACACCGGTTCGATTATCAAGTGGGCGCAGAATTTAGGTGATTATTTTGTTTTTTTTTTTGTGTGGTGTGCCTAACTGTTAAATGAGTTTGTTAACATAGCTGGGTGGTCCAATATATTGCTTGAGCTAAATGGAAGGATAACGATAAGTTACGCGTTAAATACTGATTGATACCTAAAAAACAGTTCAAATGGATTCGTAAGTCCCGATTCTGTTGCTCACCCGAGCAATATAAGATACAATTTTTTTTGTTTTTTCTGCGACCGCTATTTAAGTGAAGCATGAAACGTGCATTGTGCATATTGCACATTGTGTTATGTAATGAACAGACTTCATGCATATTTATGCATTGCGTGCGTAAAAAAGTCAGTATCATAAATTAAGAGACTGAATTATCAAATGAAATGCTCTGACCAAGATAATTTCCGGGTTTTTATATACACATTGAAATTAATGAATTTTATATACAGGGTAAGTTTTTCCTTGACGGGGTCCACTAGGTTGACGGGGTCCGCTAGGTTGACGGGGTCCGCTAGGTTGACGGGGTCCGCTAGGGCCAATGCCTGCCGGGGGTTCGAAGAAAACCGATAGGGACATCGTGGCCCCCGGCAACAGGGCAACCGAAGGAACACGGGTGGGTTTTAGTCAGTAAGAGTCTGACACGCCCTCCCGCTCCGCCCAGAGCGGGAGAAGTTATTTGATAATTTCCCACCCAAAAAAAAAAGTGTAAGTTTTTCCAGTGCGCAAACTTTAACACGTGACTTTACTCATCATTATGAGCAACTTTTACTATGGGACCAAACCTGAAATCGCGAAAAAAAAATCTGCTGTTCCCTACATTTTGATGAGTTATGCGAACATAAATGTAGGGAACAGCAGATTTTTTCAGATGAGTAAAGTCACGTGTTAAAGTTTGCGCACTGGATAAAAACTTACTCTGTATACAATGACATGAATAATTACTTTCAAAGTTTTATATTATTTTAATTATTGTGAATGTGAAGACTATGGTCATGCCGTTTTGTTTTTAATTTTTTTTCTCAGTTAGTTCTAATCATGGTCTGGCAGTTTGAGTAATTTATGCGGCCTGCCTAAATGTCCTTTCTTTGGTATTGTTCGTCGAATCGTTGAGCTCCTTAAATTTTGAGTTGAGCTGCACGATAACTGACAAATGCGTGCACTGACTGGACAGGCCCTCTCCATTTGTGTGGTGCTTTCCTCAAAAGACCACTTCAGATACCAATCTACATGGTCTTCACATGATCTGACCAAGATTATGTCTGGACTTTAAAAGAGACTGTGACCTCTGAGTTTGTTTCGGCCTTTCTTCTCAGAGTAGTCAGATAGGAAACGCCGACCTCATCTAGTTTTTAAAATATGATTGACGAGTAGAAGTGTTTGTACAAACCTATTACAGAAATAAAATCATTTATCAATATTTGTTACATTAAATTATTTCGATATTTAAAGTGAATCGAAATATCATCATCATTTGCCTAGCCTTTTCCCAACTATGTTGGGGTCGGCTTCCAGTCTAACCGGATGCAGCTGAATACCAGTATTTTACATGGAGCGACTGCCTATCTGACCTCCACAACCTAGTGACTAGGTAATACGATACTCCTTGGTAGACTGGTTGTCAGACTTTTTGGGCTTCTAACTACCCGTAACGACTGTCAAAGATCTACAAATGACAGCCGGGACCAACGGCTTAACGTGCTTTCCGAGGCACGGAGGGGACTTGGTATGTAAAGATGGTCACCCATCCACGGACCAACCTCGGCAAGCGTAGCTTAACCTGATCGATCGACCCGTGCAGCTGTTATTACTTAGCCAACAAAGCCACAAAGTGAATCGAAATATAAATGATGTAAATATTCTTTGTTTTCATTTTAGCTATAATTTGAGCGTTATCGAATAATAGTCATCACTAAAAATAATATATGATCCATCATGCGCTACCAGCAGGTGTGGCGAATTGAAAATTATGTTATCCCAAACCAGCTTCCCAATTTTGATTTCTAAGACACAAGCCGTGTACACGATGGTATTTCCCATCGGCAAAAATTACGAACTTCCATTCAAACTTTCATCCCCTATTTAGCCCCTTAGGGGATGAATTTTCTAAAATGTTTCCTAATGCTCACCGTCGTTAATTATAAGAAACTCTAGTGCAAAAGTTCATTCTTCTAGATCCAATGGTTTATTTAGAAATGTAAGATTTTACACAATTATAAGAAAAACTCTCGAATATAAATTACACACAGTAACAATACAAACCTTCACCTGTTTCTAGGGCTGTTCGACAACCCTGAGGACACGGCCGATATCGCGGCCTCAGTGCCAGACACCGACGGAGTTTACTTCATACCGGCGTTCAGCGGGCTAGGGGTAAATATGTATATAATAATACCAGCTTATTACTGTCCCACAGCAGGGCAAGAGCCTCTTTTCATACAGAGAAAGCACGAGCAATTATCACCATGCTTGGTCAAGGCGGAGTGGCGATTACAGATTTACCGAGTATATTAATTATTCGAAGACCCTCACCGATGTTAGTAATGTCCAAGATATACTTAGAAAGTATAAATAAAAAAAATCACATTGGTACTTGTCCAGATTTTAACCAATAATCTCGTTCATGACAGGTGAGTCCTTAGGCTAAGCGTATGTACGCAGGTGACGCAGGTCCACGCAGCGCAGGGCAGAGCAAATTTTGTAATGCCTGAACGTACTGACAGCTGCGTACGCTGCGGCGCAGGCACGTGCGACGCAGACGTGTCTGTCCTGCTCTGCGTCTCGTTCTAGTCCCGGCACAGATTTCTGCGCGACGCGTTTAGGTCGTCACGTGTTTTTCACTATTGATTCATAATTTTGCTGACATCGTCTATTGTTTGTACTAGCTAGGAGGCGAACGTGTCTGTGTAGCTGCGTCGCAGCATGCGCTCGCGGCCTATGTCTGCCTCGCCTGCCATACTCTCCAAAATCAGTACTGTACTGTGCTGCGTCACCTGCGTTTCAGCATACGCTTAGCCTAACCACTGGGTCAGCACGACACAAAATCTATATACTAGTTACCTCACAAAGCGCCTGTATTCTCTGAAAGGTTAGGGTGTTTTTTAAGGGATGCGGAGTATGCGTAAGCGCCAATTTTTGCTCCGCAAAAGCGGTACTTTTATAATCATACGATCTATATTTCAATTATTTTTACCTTTTTCACAGTTAGGTAACAAAATTGACCAAACTAGGTTTTTTTCGCACGAACCCTAAAGGCGTGTACGCACGAACGAACAAGAACATTGTAAACACGAACATCGAACACTTTGTTCGCATGTGCATACCACTAACAAACATCAAACACTGTGTTCTACAAAAACGATCGTGGCGGTCCAATTTCGTTGTTCTGCGTGGACAGTGTTAGGAGAAATTTGATGTAACATTGCGAACATTGGCGAATCCATGGCTACAAAAGAGAGCAGGGCGGTTGAGCGTGAACACAAGTCAAACTGTGTTCGCTGGTGTTCGTGTTTGCTTTGCTAATTTACATCCACACGTACGAACCAAATGTTCCGTGTTCGTGTTTACCATGTTTTGTTCGTTCGTGCGTACATGCCTTAAGTAGGTACTAGTTTTAAAACTGCAACGAGTCTTAACAGCCCTGACCTGCAAGTGCGATACTGTGAAAGTACGCGTCACTTTCACATTATCGGCTGTTGGTATAACTGACACGTTTTTTTTATTGAGTAATAGTTTGGCAAATATGGCCTGGCACACCTGAGGTCCAACTTATGAAAAGCGTTTAGCGTCGCCTTTGTCGATACGTTGCCATCCTTAAAAGGCACATCAATGCAGAGAATATATATTTTGACCAACCTTTCACAAGTAGCTCAACTAAATGTAAAATTATATGTAGGTAATTCCCTTACTTATCTAGTAGTACATAATACTATATTTTGTTGAACGAGATTTTTTAAAATATAATTGGTATGATAGTGAAGGATTGATAATATTGGTATTTAATTAATGAACCAAAATTCTAGAGGTTATATTCTAAACCTGACAGATAATTGTAGATTAATATTTCGTTCGTAGTAGGTATTTTTGGAAATGATATTGTTTTGATATTTTATCAATTACGACGCCCGCCCCGGCTTCGCACGGGTATTAAACAAACATTTCAAAAGTTATAATTTTTTACACACACACACACTCTCCCATACATACGTACTTTCTCGTTTTTGCGTGGGGTCATTAAAAAAGAGTAAAATGAAGAAAATTCAATTTTTGTATTTATTTCTTGACATTGACTCCCTTCCCGTACCCCAGTGACGTTTACATCGCTTATTATTATTATGGTGCCGTCTAACCGAGCGGCGCGAGCGGCGACCATGCGACATTTTTCAAATAACTTACATTTTTAAACTTGTGATATCTTTCGAATGGAATGTCCAAATTGAATAATTCAAAAAGTTATATAATGGTCTTGAAGCAGACTTAAATATGAAGTCATTTATTTTGATAAGGATTAATTTCAAAGTATAAATAAATAAAAGAGCTTTTATAGCGGTGGCATTTATATATATTTTTAAATTAAAAAACACTTATTGTGACATAACTATAATAGTTAGACATATGCTGTCGCGATATTTTTTGTAGATAATTATATGTTCTGCAAAGACGTAGTACATTATTTTGTTCTATAATCAATAGTTTTCGTAGCGCACGCGATGTAAGAAAGTTTTTGGTAATTTTTTCACACCTTGGGTTACATTATTGGAGTGTATAGTATGGATCTCTAACTTTTTGAAAATTTAATATAGCCTATGTTCACCGGAGATAGTGTAGCTTCCCAATAGTGAATTTTTCAAATCGGTAAAGTCGTTTCGGAGCCTATTCAATACAAACAAACAAACAAAAAACAATCAAATCTTTCCTCTTTATAATATTAGTGTAGATAAAAATAGACTTAATTAATGATTCAAAGTCCATTTATATTCTAAATCTGACAGATAATTGTAGATTAATATTTTGTTGTTTTTTTTTAGAAATAAGTTTTTTTAAATATTAAAATGTGTAATATGATATTTAAGTCTATTATTTAAAGCCGCTATACTTACGGAAATATTGATTAGTTTACAACAGTAAAACAAGTTTCTTGGTTTATGTAGGTTAACATGTTTGCCATCGATTTCAAGTTTATACTTCCTGTATATGGTGTTATCCTTAATCATTTGTGAGAGACCTTGTACCGAATTTTAAGGTGACCCAAGATCGACGTACTTATATGTGCATACGTCAATTTGCTGTTTTTTTGCAACAAAAGATTAATTTTTAATTTTATTTACGGATTTTTTTTTTCGGTCAATGCAGTACATTTTTTAAGGACACTTCAACACGCCGTTGTTACGAGGTTTTTAATTTTCATTAAGAAGGTTTTTCCTAACTGACGATTACTTCATTAAAAGTGCACCTAGAATTAAATAGAAAATGTATTTGAAACAAACGAAGTGCCACCTTATTGCGTTCTGAGAGTGCTTCCAGTAAACTTTGATGTCCAGATCAAAAGGGCAATTCCCGTATTTTTAAGAACACTAGCTCGCGTTCTAATCTCGGTCAGTCAAAAATACCTATAACCTACATTTTTGACAAGTTAGTCACATAGGTGGTCGCTGAGATGAGATTGTGACTAGATTTTGAACGTTTTTAAATACGGGAATTGGCCTTCAGGTATATATAGTTTAACTGCTTCTCACGCTCTCATGAATAGCCATTCTTAAGACAAATTCACACAATATTTTAATGAAAAGTTAATTTGTTAGTTATCTGATTCTAAAACTGTAGATCAAAACATGTGACGTCCGTTTTTATTTTGTTGCTGCTATTTGACCAAACTAATTAAGTTACAGCTAAAGTTATAGTAATTAATGTTAATATTGCGACTAACTTAGCAACAATAAAAAATAATTGCTCGCAGTTCCGAGTTCATTGCCATAAAATGTAAAATAATTCTTATGATTTTCCTGTAATTACGGGTTGTTTAACATAATTATCATGTAAATTGCTGATTTGCTATGGATATGAGTTCTTCGGACCTATACTCCATTTGAAATAACATTAGACATTTAACTAAACCTTTTTTACAGTTCGTTCACCCGATTTTCACTTCTATTGCGTTAGTGGCATGACAAATGGCAGCTGCAGTAAACATTGGTATTGTAACCACTTTTTTTGCTTTTAATGCCATCCTTATGCCTACGGTATAGAAGTCAAAATCGGTTGAACAGACTGTAAAAAAGGTTTGTTTAAATGTCTAATCTTATTTCAAATGGAATATAGTCATTTAGATAATAGGTACTTAATGGTTCGTATAAAAAAATTTACCTAATAATATTGAATACCATAATTATATCAAAACTTTACAGGTAGAAGTGATTGTATAGCGGCAGGCGACCCGCATGCTCGTTTGAGCATACAATATACTTAAAGGAAAAACTGGACTCCAGTTCTAGATCATAGATTTATACACAACAAGAGCCCAAAATAACTATGATGTACAAATTCGTGTAAAAACCGTTATCACCACCGTTAAAAGAATTTTGGACAGAACAATTGTTGTAACATATAAGTATTAAGAAATCATAAATAGGTAGGTACCCATACAACCAATTTCTTACCCTCGGATAAATAAATAAAACCACATTATATTGTTTACAGCCTCCATACAACGACGGTTCAGCGGCATCAGGGTTTGTGGGCATGAAGCCGTCGACGACTAAGGCGCATCTAGTGCGGGCCGTTTTGGAATCTCTCGCGTTCAGAACGGCGCAACTTTATAGCTGTGTTCTCCAAGAGACTAACTACGAGTTTCATGCTATCAGGTATTTAGAAAATTCACATACCTAATTTGAAATGAAACTATCTGGAAATGAACCGGAGTTTCCGACAGGTTGCAGAGTAAACATGCTGAAGTGGCAGTAGGCTGGCCATGTTTGTCGAAGGACCGATGGCCGGTGGAGCAGACGAGTCCGCACAGTGTGTTATTTTGACTTAGTTGCGGTCACGTAAATTTTATGTGTCTATTCGATAGGTCTAGTTACAATAAATAATTGACAAAAAGAACTATAGTTTTCTTTTTTATAATTAGAGAGTTATTAAGATTTTAATGAAAATTGAGAAAAACGTATTTATTTTTTAATTTCAAAAATTGTGGTTATTAAAATTAAGTTAGACTTTAGAATAAAACATTAATATAAGATACATTTATATTAAAAAACGGGGCATTGTATCTTTCATATATTAAGAAATATTTGACTTTTAACGATTTACACAATTTTTTTTTTTTTAATGTTATCACGGTCGTATTTTATTTTCACTAAAAATTATGTGCAATATTACTGTTAACAGTACCTTAAAATATAAAACACGACAACTGCAGGACAACAAAGATATAGCGTTTCTAAATATTTCTATGGAAATAGGGCTGCGGCTGTTGAAAAACAATAAAAATATAAATGTGTCACATATATAATCTAAAAAAAAAAGAAAGTGAGAAAGGCCATTTCCCAGCAGTGGGATCATATAGGCTGATAAAAAAGCTGTACAAGCAAAGTAACTCGTACATGGGGGCTCAGTCAACAGCTCGAACAGTCGTCATTATCAGAGTATGTCAATGATTCTTCTGATGATAATATGAGTGTGTCATCATCATCGTCGTCTATTACTTCATCTCCAGTAGAACTTTGCGGTAATGGTTCATGGGTAACAACATTCTCCATTGTCGGTTTTAAAAGTAACAGAACCTGGGTTGCATTAAGTCCTCTGGTCGGGGCCCAGAAGGACATCCCCCAGCAGGACGGGTCAGTGCTTGCTGAGGCAAAGCAGTGCCATGGGTCTTTACCGGCTCCATGACACCTCACCTTCGCTTCTCCAGGTATTATGTATAAGAATTGGGTTTTAACATGCTGTCTAACGAGGGCGGACCCCTTCCCGATTCCACATAATACCCTTCATCGAAGAATGATTTTCATGAAAGTGCTTGGGCACTTACAAAATAAATAAAATACTTAAATTTATTTCAAACCCGTCGTGTAACCTATTGAGCTATTTAATAGAAACTATTGAACAGATTTACTGTACACCTTCTGATTCAATCATCAAATTATCTTGATGGAATCAAAAATCAAAAGTGTACCTTGTATGAATAAATGAGTTCTGATTCTAAGTTTTCAGATGCAGAGTACTGTATAGTATACAGATGTTTCATAATATTACATACAGATTATTTTGGGATTTGAAAATGTTACATTAAAAAAAAAAAAACATAGAAACGAAACATTGATGCAGGCAAACATCTTGTGGCAGCCCTGAATAAAATTTTTGAAAGTTCATAATTCCGAAGTCCTACGTTTTTAGTAACTGATATTTTTGTGGTGGTTCCTATTATTGCTATTAATACATACGCAAAATAAATTTTGTACCCTAACAGACAACGCATTTATTAATGGTTATGGATTTATCACTACATTGTAGGCTTTGCTATCATATAATAACATTTGTGATAGAAAATGGTTTCAGAAAGAAAAGATATTGTGTTTTTATGGTTTCTATGGGTTTTTCTTGATTATCCAAATATCTTCAAAACTATGCCAGATGAAGCAAAACTTTTTATATAACTTGTTTTGTTAAAATAATACCTATCTAATTAACATATAACTTGAGGATGACCGCAACTAAGGCAAAATAACACACTGTGGTCCGGAACCCTAATTGCGTAACTTATTTTCGTAAACAATTTTGCCAAATTTGTTTCATTTTGACAGTTTGTTGTGCGTGTTATGTTTTCGGTGAGATAAATAAAGATTCGGACTACAAGGAAATAAATTGTCTTTAATTCAAGTTCCACAATACTTTGCTATAGCTAACTAGGTACTATGTATGCGTCGAGGCAGGGCGGTGATATGTAGGCGACTGGCGAGCCGATTGCCCGCTCCCACATATGTCGTCAATAATACAACTCAGCATATTACAATTACTAAGTCGCCACATCACACCCCCCCTTTCTCAAAAAATGTTTACAAAAAAAATTTTTTTACTCTATTCTTAACGTAACTACGTGCTTACATCACTATTATGGTGCTAAGAAATCTCCTAAGTTACAATGTTGCTTATGATAACATTCTATCCTGTCAGCATTCCAACAGTTGAATGCTCCTATTGTTTTATTTCTATCGCTAAATATAGATCCTATACACCTTATTTTCTAAGAATTTTGTCGTACTAAGTCGCCACACGGTCTCGTCATTGCCTGGGCTCTGAGCCGACTTGAAATTTTACATTTGGGCTGTAACAATATAACAATTAAGGGTAGTTACCATGACCTCCGCTCTGCAATAACTAAATAACACCTCGCGGGTCGGCAGCTTTGGTCATGGTAACGCCGTTCACAAAATAAACTACATATATTACATGCTACGTATTCTTACTCACTATTTTGTTTTTTCTTTTTTTGCACAATTCACAACGTCGCTTAGCTAAACGTATCCCGTGGCGGTGGCCGGGTTTCCCACTGTACCGGGTTGTCTTGCCAGTAACCCCGGCACTTCTTTTCTTAGCCATTCCCTCGCATGGCCTGCGCACCCTCTCTTGATAGCGTAGCATAGTAATATGCCCATTATTGCGGCGATAATGATTAACATTATCCCGAAATAGTTTAGTTTGTTTTCTAACTGCTGCCCTGATACTACTTGGGCCTGTGCTATGGCTATGTTTTCTTTATTTTGGTAATTCCCCATTCTCAAACTTTAATCTGTATTTTTAACCAAATAACCGTAGTGAAATTTACAATAAATTCTTGTCGATATTCGATGCACTAGCATTATTGTCATGTGAGCAAAAATCGCACCGGTTGCTTTATTACTCGACCACAGCGCGTGGTTTTAACCATGGGCGGTAGCGATTTTTGCTCGCTTGGTTCTACATTTGGTTCTCGCTCATTTTCAGTATGTTTATTTTCTGACAGTTTTTCCTCATGATTTAATATATACGCTGGTTTTAATCTGTCTATGGAAATGGTTGCTTGACGGTCACCTATTTGTATGTAAAAGGTTTTCTTGTCCCTACTGATTACTTTGTGTGGGCCGTTATATGATGGGGTTAATGGACTTTTTACCATATCGTTCCTCATAAAAACGTGAGAGCATGTATTTAAGTCTTTATGGATAAATATTTTCCGCGAATCGCTGCTCTCCCTTGCCTGTGGCCGCATACTGTTTATTACGCTTCGAAGTTTGCTTACGAACGTAGGTAGATGTTCTACTTGTGTTGTGTTGTTTTCGCAATAAAAGTCGCCTGGTAAACGTAGTGTCTGTCCTAATACTAATTCCGCTGAGCTTACGTTTTCGTCATTTTTACAAGCCGCACGAAGTCCCAACAATGCTGTCGGTAATTCCTCGACCCATGACCTATTATCTTGTAGCCTAGCCTTAATTGCAACCTTAAGTGAGCGATGCATTCTTTCAACCATACCGTTCGCTTGCGGATGATACGCTGTTGTACGGGTCTTTTTTATGCCTAACTGGTTTAACAGGCTCTTGAATAGTTCGCTCTCAAACTGTCTTCCCTGGTCACTAGTTATTGTGAGTGGGCACCCAAATCTGCATACCCAACCTTCGTAAAAGGCTTTAGCTACTGTGTCCGCGGTAATATCGATTACCGGAATCGCTTCTGGCCATCTCGTGAACCTATCTATCATAGTGACGCAATACCTATAACCTTCTTGTGACGTTGGCAGTGGTCCGACTATGTCTATGTGTACATGCTCGAATCTATCTACTACCGGAAAACTACTCAATTTGGATACTGTGTGTCGCTGTACTTTTACTTTCTGACAATGTATGCATGCCCTGGCCCACCTGGTCACGTCTTTGTTCATTTCTGGCCAAAAATAACGTTTCGTTATCATTTTCCGTGTGGCCCTAATTCCGGGGTGGCTTATGTTATGTACTGCATCGAAAGCTATTTTACGAAATTTGTGTGGTAGATATGGTCTTACCTGGTTCTCTGAAATGTTACAATGAATTGATCTGTTGCACAATGGTGAATGAATTTGTTTTAATACGATGTTACCTTGCGATTCTGCTAACATACGTGCCATTTGTTCGTCTGTTTCCTGTGCCCGTGCGACTTCGTCGAAATCAACTTGCGTCGGGCAAAACACGGACTCTACCCGTGACAGCGCGTCAGCAACTTGATTCTCGTTTCCGTTGACGTATTGTATGTCGCTCGTGAATTCGCTGATATACAATAACTGCCTTGTGCGCCGTGGGGTCTCTCGGTCAGTACCTATTTTAGAAAAAGCATACCTTAATGGTTTGTGGTCTGTGAAAATAGTAAGCTCTTGACCTTCGATCATGTTTCTAAAATGCGTTATGGCTAAATAAATCGCCAGCAGTTCTCGGTCGTAAGTGCTGTATTTTTGCTGAGCTTCTGATAGTCTCTTAGAAAAATAACCTAAGGGCCTCGTTTTTCCGGCGACTCCTTGTTGTAGCACTGCCCCCACGCATGTATTGGATGCGTCACACATTAGGGACAATCTACCTGTGGCCTCTGGGTGAGCCAGTGTGATGGCGCTTTGTAGGCTTACCTTACACTGCTCGAAAGCCGCCGTGGCCTTATCATCCCATGTTATTTTTGACTTATCCTTTTTCTTGGCCCCATGCAAGAACTTGTTTAGCTCTGCCTGATGCTCAGCCGCTTGCTGTATGTGTAACCTATAAAAATTTACCATTCCCAAAAATCGCCGTAGCTGCTCGACGGTTTCCGGCCGCGGGTAACCTTGTATCGCCTCGACTTTATCTTTCAAGGGTTTTATTCCTTCCTGGCTGACATTGTAACCTAAAAATTCTATTTCGGGCTTACCGAAACAACATTTTGACATATTAATAGTAATTCCGAACTGCTCGAATCTGCTGAAAACAAGGCTCAAATGTTTGCGAAGTGATTCGGCGTCAGTACTTGCGATGATTACGTCATCTATATAACAGGATAGGTATGAACACTCCCCTTTCCGTTCTCCGTTTACGTATTCTAATCCTTGTAACACTGTGTTGTTCATGAACCTCTGAAATGTTTGCGCTGCGTTGCGCAAACCGAATGACATTCTCGGAAATTCGAACAGTCCGAAAGGTGTAATAATTGCTGTTTTCTCTATGTCCTGTGATGCTACGCGAATATTATGATAGGCCCTATTTATGTCTAAGCGTGCGAAAATTTTCTTACCTGCTGCGTTGAGTGCACGATAGTCGCCACAGGGTCTGATCTGGCCATCCTTCTTAGGCACGACGTGCAGCGCGCTTGCCCATGGACTCTTTGATGGCCTACATATACCTAAATCTTGCATTAACCTAAATTCTTCTTGTACTATTTTATATCTATGCGGTGGCAACGGCCTAGCACGGGAAAACACGGGAGGGCCTGTAGTTTCTATGTGATGGTATGTATTATGGCTAGGGGGGTCTTTGTACGAAATCGGTTTAGTTACTTCTGAGAATTTTTCAAGCAATTCTTTGTACGGATTGTCATGTTGAATGCTAGATATGGTAAATTCGGAACATTTCACTGTAGTTGCTTCTCTACTTATTTTAGTGAGACCGTCAATCAACCTTTTGTTGTGTAAGTCTACGACTAATTGGTGTGCTCTTAAAAAATCTGCCCCTATGATTGGCTGTTTCACATCGCAAACTATAAATGACCATTTGTAATTTCTATTTAATCCTAAGTTTAATTCTATAGTCACTACACCGTAGGATTTTATTTCCGTGTTATTTGCTGCGTAAAGTTTATATGTACACTCTTGTTTGTGCTTTGTTTTCACGTTACTTACTGGTATCACTGATACATTCGCACCCGTGTCCACTAAATACACAATTCCCGTTTTGAAGTCTTTCACACAAAGTCGGTGGTTTCCCGCGGCACAATCGTCCACCGACGCTGACTGCACCGCGTCTAGTTTTCCTGCTTCTGTTGCTTCTTGGTCCAGCCACACGGTGCTTCACACGTCCGCGCGTTGTTCCTGTAGCGGTCTCATTACCAAATGTACCTCAAGTAGGTCTAAATCTAAAACTTGATGGCAAAAACTTAGATGCAATAACGGAAACTATATTCTTAGGAATTACTTTAGATTCAAAATTACAATGGGGCGCTCATATTAGAACACTTTCAGGTAGATTAAGTTCAGCTGCATATGCAGTAAGAAAAATAAGGCAGTTGACTGATATAGCCACAGCTAGGTTAGTATACTTTGCTTATTTCCACAGTATTATGTCTTATGGCGTCTTGCTGTGGGGATCGGCAGCTGACGTAGATTCAATTTTCATTTTACAAAAGAGGGCAATCCGCGCGATCTATAAAATGGGCCCTCGCGAGTCCCTTAGAGACAAATTTAAAGAAATTGATATACTGACTTTGCCTTCACTTTATATCTTAGAAAGTATTATGTATGTTCGCAAAAACTTAAGACTTTTCAAAATAAGAAGCGATTTCCATAATATAAATACACGTAGTCGACATGAAATTGTGATACCCAAATTTAGATTAACTAAAACAAGCAAGTCATTTCTTATAAAAAGTATCCGCTTTTATAACAAGTTGCCAAAGTCTGTGACAGAACTTAGCGATGGGAAGTTCAAAACCCAAATCAAACGTGTCCTTATCAAGAAAGCATATTATAAAATTAAAGACTATGTTGAAGATAAGGAAGTTTGGCAATAATTCCTTCTGCACATGTGGCTTCCCTGGTACCTCATTAACGGCATAAATAAGTAAGAGTCTATTAACTGCTCCCAAATTACCATGTTTATTTAAATCCTTTTTTTTTTTACATTCGTCCTTGACATATTTATTATTCTATTATTTGACATTATATACCTACGATTTAATTTCAACTTTTTTTTTTGTGACTTTTGTGGACATGATAATTACTCAGATTGATTACAGTTGTAACAGCAATCATATAATTGCGTTTTATTAAAACAGGTTTTTTTACTTTTATTAATTAATTTATTTTTTGTATAGATTCTTTTCTACATATTTTGTGAATGTGAGAACGCTGTAGGCCTAGTGGATTGTAGACCTGTTGACCATTTTCTATTTTGTTAAGTACTTGGTACTTATTGAAAGACCTACACTGTCCTCCCATACCTAGAAACACTGTTATATGAAAGTATTGTAAAAGCCAATTATTTTTAAAAGAGTAACCGTGGAGTTTCTTGCCGGCTCTTCTCCATAGGAAACGACCAATTGGAACCGTGCACCTAGCTTCTGACGTTTCATAAGTGCCCATGTAGGTTTATGTGAAATAAAATATTTTGATTTTGATTTTGGTAATGATATCTGCATAGCCAGTCGGGAGATTCTGGTGTGCGCCGCGTCCGGCTTTTGGATCTAGGACGTTGTTGCCATCGTCTGCTGCCCGAGTTGTCTTTTCGCCTCCTGATCTCATTTATTTCTCCGCGTAGTTCTTTCATTTCCATTGTTAATTCTTTTAGGTGGCTGGCAATACCGTCATCTGTTGATGTGCTGGGTGTGATAGACGCGACCGCGCCGCTTCCCAAGGTTTCTAGTATTTTATCTGCCTTCCTAGCCAGATCCTCCAACTTGGTGTCTTCGCTCATTGCTAACATTGCGCGTACATTAGGTGTTAGCTTGTCTAGCCACAGCCTCTTCAATGGTTCTTCTGTCACGCTGCATTTCTTCGCCAAGGCCGACATTTCTCTGAGTAATTGCGACGGTTTTTGGGTTCCCAGGTCTGTGTCATGCATTAATTTGTGAAATTGTTTATCTGTACTCTCTTCATATACTGACAATAAGCGTTTTTTAATTGTTTCATATTTGGCCGTATCCGGCGGAGCTTCTATGATGTCGGTTACTTGGCGTACAACGTCTGTTGGTAATTTTGCGAGCACCATTTCGTACTTTTGGGTGTCGCCTTGCTTCTGTGGTGCCATCATTGCCTCGAACTGGATGAACCATGATCTTGGTATCTCTCTCCAAAATTCCAGAACTCTCATTTGCACTGTTACCATTGATACGTCTCCAGTGGTAGCTGCCCCGGGTTGGCCGATTAACGCTTGCGGGTTCATCTTGAAAACGGTACACACGCGTCGCTTTACTTTGCTTAAGCACGTTACGTTTCACTTTGCCACGCGGTCTGATCGCCTCTGCCTCGTAAGCTTTTTTTTGAGTCGCCTACCCTGTTGTTACGTGTTTAACAACGCGGAATCTTTAAATCGTCGAAAGGTCACCAGTGTTGTGCGTGTTATGTTGTCGGTGAGATAAATAAAGATTCGGACTACAAGGAAATAAATTGTCTTTAATTCAAGTTCCACAATACTTTGCTATAGCTAACTAGGTACTATGTATGCGTCGAGGCAGGGCGGTGATATGTAGGTGACTGGCGAGCCGATTGCCCGCTCCCACATACTTCGTCAATAATGCAACTCAGCATATTACAATTACTAAGTCGCCACAAGTTCAACAACATTCATTGCGTTATTTTTTTCCAACTTATGAAGCAATGGATTAGCAATCTGTTTCAAATCGAAACAGATTGTGATTGTGTTATATTACGCAATTAGGGTACTGGAGTGGAGACCGCGTTTCGGCAAGCGTAGTGTGAGTCGCCCTCCAGCTAGATGGACCGACGAACTTAAGAATGGGGCTGGGACAGACTGGATGCAGAATGCGGAGGACAGGGTGTTGTGGCGCAACCTGAGAGAGGACCATGTCCAGCAGTGGACTTAGCTGATTGATTGACATTTTGTCTGCTTTTCCTCTGCGTAACTGGCTGGTCCCTTGTTGTTTCTTGTGGTCAGCGTAATATGTTTTTCAGTACTCAACCATTTATAACATTCCACATTGTGTACTTAGGTGAGAACTTAAGATTTTATGAGGTCATTATGGACACAGATAATATAATACTACGTTATGGATCTCTTGTATTTTGCCCTATCTGCCATCACCTCTTCATTCACTCGGGATTTCAATTCTCATACATCCGTATTACAATCGTCAATTTTTTCTGGGGTCTAGAAGGAAAGGATTCCTTCTCCATCCATCAACAATTTATTTATCTTTACGTTAACGTTTCATCCCTTTGTCCACTGTCCACCGTTTAAACTCAGCTCGCAAATCCGCTGTGAGGTGTAACCTGGATTTTTGAAAAAGTCGACATCCTATGCTACCAAAAATGTGATATTCCGTGGCAAACTTAATAAGGTTAAAAACTGAAAGCTCATAACAGGTGGCAGCACAGTTGTACGTCTTTAAATCGCCATTGTTGTGTTTATGTTTACTTTTGTGTCGATTACAAATAATACGAAAACTAGATAAATATGTATGAGACTTGGAGTGTAGCGCTATTAAAAGACGAGCAAAGGACAGGGGAAGCGTCTACCACCGGTAAAAAAGCAGCTTTAGTGGAAAAGTCAATAAATTATGAACGTTTTTGTATTTTATAGGTTATTTTGTGTTTGTTGATGATAGAAATAACCTGATCAGAGTTGAAAACCAATTCGGGTATGATCTTCCTGACTGATAAACCTCAGAGATAGCACTTCTAGCACTGATCTAATATGATAATATAAACACATAAATACTTTACTATAATTCACATAATATCACATCTCAAGTGCCTGTATGTAATGAAAAATGACTTAGTTCTCTTGGAAGGATCACCTATAAACCACTTTCTCCCATAAAAGGCTTAAAGGATAGCATATCGTCACGAAGAAATATCGAATTTCGATTTTTTTCGGAGATCTTTCTCCCACAGTCTTCTTCTTATAACATCTTTGGCAAATACATGGGTCACCGTATTTTTCCAGTAAACAGCTGCGCAACTGGGCTCAATACTTAATTATGCGTAAAAGAAGTCGATTGTTTACAAAAAATATATGGCTAGCTGTCAAATTATAAGACGCTGGAGATCAGCTCTATCTAAAGTGAGCAAGTGGCAGTTTTCATCCCCATTGAGCAACGCTTCCAAACATTTATAACATTAGTTGTAATGTTTTCCTTTCAGACTAGATGGCGGTGTATCGAACAACGACTTCATCGCTCAGTTGGTGGCAGATCTCACAGGGTTGTGCGTTGAGCGACCTGTCCATGTGGAGATGTCGTCACAAGGATGTGCGCATATAGTTGGATATAAAATAGGTAAGATACTTTATTTCATGTTTTATTTACTGTGATGCTAGGGAGTTCAGCCGGAAGTTCTAATGGTCGCCGCTAGATTGCGTACGTTACTACTTTAATATTCTAGTTTTACTGTTCTAATAATAAATTCCACAAAAGTGCAGTCGTTTTTGGAGAGTGCACTTGGTGTTTGGAGAGAAAATATTGAATAGTTTTTTTTTACTTAATGATTTATTTACCGCACGTTTCTACCTTTCCAACTATTAATAAAATAAATGTTTCCGTTTCAGGTGTGTGGGAATCAAAAGAAGAACTGAAGAAACTCAGACAAATCGACTGCGTATTCAGTCCTCGACCTCAAATAAAGAAAGAATACGAAGTAACATTCGCGCGATGGCAGGACGCCGTCAAACGAATGTGCGGCTGGTACAAAGGAGAGACGTCGCCACTGGCTGCGATACCAGACTCCAGCAGTAGCACAGTCACGCCACAGAGCAGCTTCAACGTCGCCGGTGACCGTAAGCAGAATGGCAGTATATCCAAATAGCGGTGGCTTTTTAGTTTGCTCGCGATGTTCGCCGCGTGCTTGCCTCTCTGCAGGTGATACAGGTGTTGGAAGGACTTCTTCAAGGTTCAGTAGTTGTACTCGTAGGTTCCAGGTGCCGTGATAAAGGTTTGACACGACTGGCTCACCTACCTTACTTCGTCTTGGGAACCTTGGGAAGCTCAATTTTAATGAATTAGTAAATATGCCCGTTTGATAAACGGCACGTCCGCATAGACTTGATAAATTTAAAACCACATTGCAAATGAACTTTAATTATAATGAACCAATGATATTATGGAGCGCGTACTACTCAATAGTTACGAGAAGTATCATTTAGTGCCTGTTATGACTAGATTAAAGGAGATACTGTTAAGCTATATCAAAGATTTATTATGTGTTAAGATAATTAAATATTATATGTATGTAATACGCTAAATGATATGCTTAGTCTTGTGCGGGAGCTAAGTCTAACGTAGAAAACTGCAATATTTCTGCTCAAAGGTTGGTGACTGCTGTCAAATGAATGCATGTACTAAATGGTTGAAAGATGCATAGGATATGGTTGATTTACATTTTATTGTCATCATAATGATCGATTATAGACGTCATTTATTTAGAGATGACAATGTGAAACTATAAGCCATGACAGAATGAGGAAAACTTTATAATTAGTTGTTAGAAACAGGACAAATGTCTTATGATAGCTAAATAAACATTCTGTGTGATAATTGGCAATTGCAAAGCATTGCTAAAATAATATCAACAGTAATATAAGACATTTCGCTGTGAACCCTAGTATAGAATCCATGATCGCGTGTCATGACTCTTATGCCATTGTAATAAGATCCTAGAGAAAAACGCTGAAAGGAATGATTACATATTTTCTTTTTAATGTCAATCTACGTTTAATATTGATTATTATTAAGATAATATTTCGTTACTATTATGGTGTTGTATGGTTTATGTGATTAAAGTAGATAAAGGCTCAATGTAAGACTTGCCGTGTTGAGTTATACCGGTTTAATATTTGTGATATCCATCAGCTTATGTAAATAACAGCTGTTTGTATAACTATGTAAAAGTAACTTGTAAAAAAAAAACACCTGTATGTTAATACACGGAGATTATGATTGAGGAATGTATCCGTTGCAGGTTCCTTCTGCTGAGTTTAAAACTACGACTAAAGTCAAAATGTGCTCTTTTCCATTAAGTTTTTAAAAGAAAATGGTGCAAACATGCTCTTTTTGTTCTGTTCTTGTTCTATTTATTCTATACTTCCTTTATAAAAATGTTCTGTACATTATGGAAGTAGATTGTTGAATTCGGCATATCTTCCTATCATGAAATGACATTAATATACATGAGATTATATTTTTCTTGATTCTAAATACTCAGTTTTGAAAAGGTTTTCGTTATTGTGAGTTTTTGGTGTAGTTTGACCGAGAACAGTGTTCCGCGCTTTAGGTATGAGCACGGCGAGACGGGGGGCAGTGCAGGCCGTTCATTCGTCATTGCTCACGGCGCGCGGCGTCCTACTCGCTGCCCACCGCCTCGCCGGCGAGCCAACGACCGCACCAGCGACCGCAACAGAGGTCCCGGTCAGACTAAAGTTCATACTAGCAAATTATCCGAAAGTTGGCATCAGTATGCCGACTACTGCCTTACAGAGAAAAATATCTTCAAATTTTTATTGCCATGCATAATATCTTATGTGTGTTGCTACATAATTAGGCTAATATTTGTTCTAATATGAAGGAGAATGGATTATGTGCAATTAATTTTGTTGAGTGTTTGATAACACCTTTAACTACACCAACACCTATTATAGCAATATTATTTTAATATTATTTCACTGTGAAAAAGAGATGGAGCTATTATACGTCTTGCATAGCTCCATCACTTTCCCACTGATAAGTTATATTAAATCTCACTGTTATAAGAGGTGGTGGTTGCTCCACTGCTCATTTGATAGGTCTCATATTTATGTAGGGATCGTCCCCAGGCAACAATCAAGTTCATATATATAAAGACAATATTAAATATTTGTTTATAAGTAGATAGATAATAATTACAACGTTACCTCAGTTGTTGTAGTTGCAAATAATTGTTCCTACGTGTTACTTTATTAGAATTGAGGCTTTTTGTATGAAATCATCATTTTTATATCTTTTTTACCCTCCATGACATTTTACTGAAGTTACGGCTTCTGATGTTTTAAAAGTGTTTGAAATCAGATTTTAATCGTGGGTTAAGTAGATTAAGCGAATATAGTTAAAATAATTTTGTATGATCTATAATAATTATCTAGTGAGCGAATTGCATTCGTGAAAGAAAGTACATCATCAGTTTTTACACTCTGAAATAAGCAATGTTAAATATCCTTCAATAAGAGATGCCTCCTAAATGCTTATGCAAACATCGAAACCCTACAATGTGGACAGCTATAAATTGGTAGATTAAAATGTAATAATGTTTTATTTGACATGAAATTGTAAAAGAATACTTCAAAAGTAAATTCCATAAAATGCTGAATTTATACTTGTATTTTATTAAAATTATCCCTACCACTGACCATGATGTCTCCTGCCTACTATTGCTACGCCAAGGTAATCGTGCCCCCCGGTAACATGGCAACTGAAGGAACACGGGTGGGTTTTAGTCAGTAAAAGCCTGACACGCCCTTCCGCTCCGCTCAGAGCGGGAGAAGTTGTTTGATAATTTCCCACAAAAAAAAGAGAAAAAAGAGAAAAATAAAAAGGTAATCGGGGTAAAGTAAATGAAACAAACTTGACTGCACAACATGCGTTTATCTAAACTAATATTATAAAGAGAAAATATTTGATATTTTGTATGTTTGTAAGGAATAAACTCGAAAACGAATGGCCCGATTTTAAAAATTCCTTCACCAGTAGACAACAACATAACAAAACATAACATAGGCTATAATTTATAAAGATACCACGCGGGTGAAGCCGCTGGCGGAAGCAAGTATTTTATAACTCTTGTAACTAGTGACCCGTCCCGGCTTCGCAAGATATTCTCTCAAATAATGATGGTGAAATCTGCATCAAAATCGATCTAGTATAGTATATATATTATGGTAATACACATTGATAGATAATATAAACGACGGTAGACTATTTTTACACTTACAGTACAAATATGTTCTTAATGTCCCTCGGTAAACTTCGTGTTTCGCCTGTCGTCGGATTTCTATCAGTTGCCCTTTGCACTTGGTGCAGACCGGACGCTCTCAATCGACTTGGAAGTATATAGAGTTGTTAATACTCTTTTAAATTAATGTAATTTATTTAACAATAGTAGGAAAGCTGCTAAAGTCGCAGGCACGACAGATAGGAAAATAGTTTTACAATTCTATATAGTTCACACGAACATCAAAACAAAATAACAACAAAGTACTTAGTTCTGAATTCAAATTATTATACAAGATAATAAATCTAATAATTGATGGACATGGGAATTAGCATTCGTTTGTATTTGGAAATACGATGATTTTAGAGGGATATTAAGAAAATAGAAATACTCTACAGAATAACAGGATCAAATTAAATTAGCTAGCGAAACTCCGCAGACGTGATGGGTATCGATATCTAAACATGATAATTATGATAATGCAAAAAATAAATGAATTTGATAAAAAAAATTGGGGTCATCAACTGCAGTGTAATTGAAATATGTTTAAATAATCAGTTATTTTCTGCGTAAGCTTCGCTGACGTGATGGGTATCGAAATCTAAACACGATAAAATAAAACAGATTTTTCAACTCATATTTCAAGTAACAGCACAAACAGCAGTCGTTGTAACCGATTTTTTTTTTTGAAGTGAAATCTTTATGCGCGTTGGGCATTTTTGAGATGGGAAAAAATTTAATTCGCGACACCATTACCGACACCTTATTTTTGTAAACGCGATTGTGCTCTTTATTTATATTACTTTACGGATCAATGTTCTATACAAGTATTTTTCTTCTTGTTATTTTTCTTTCGATCTTGATTGTTTTCACTTCTGTCGGCACTTTCGGAGTGCCATTGCTTTTTTAAAATCGGTTTTGGGTATCGTATTCACGTCTGCGGAGATTCGCTAGGTAATTTAATGTGACCCTGTAGTAACATAGATTAATCAATCGAAACATGTGCAGAAAGGAGAAAGAAAACACAATGTTAGTTAAAGTAAGCTAAAGTGCATGAGCACTTGAATGTCTATCATAGTGCATCTAGTACCTATGAAGTTACTTATACCTACGCGTCACATTGCGAGTGCAAAGAGATGTCAGCAAAACTGACGGGGTCCGCTAGGGCCGATGCTTGCCGGGGTTGCGAAGAAGTCCGAAAGGGAGATCGTGGCCCCCGGCAACATGGTAACTGAAGGAACACGGGTGGGTTTAAGTCAGTAACAGTCTGACATGCGCTCCGCCCGGAGCGGGAGAAGTTATTTGATAATTTCCCACCCAAAAAAAAGGTATCGTCATCAGCCCAGAGTCCGCGCCACCGCTGAAGTCCGGCGGAAAAGTCCGAAGAACTACTTTAAAGAAATGCAATTTCTAGAATGACACTAGCGCCGTGTCTATCGGACTTGAGTGGTGGCACGGACTCTATAGCACGCTTCTACTCTCCAAGCGCACGTCATTTAACTCGATCCTCGATACCCTGATCCAGTTGCTACCAGCCACCTTGTGAAGATCGTCGCTCAACCTTGAGTCCGAGGCTTGAGGCTGAGGCCGTCCTACTTTACCATTCCTATAATGTACCTACACAATGCTGGCAGCTGAAAAATATGCTATCAATGCAGCTGCGTCGTTAAGTACCTATTGCTACGTACAAACAGTAGGTACCATTTATATCAAGTTCGATTTCTTTGCGTTTTCGTTTCAGCAAATTGAGAAGAAAATGTAGGACGTACCTACTAGACTCACCGTAGTTCGGCGAACATATCTCATCATCTGTTACGACGCCTCATTGAGGTGGATAACAATTAAAATTCTATTGTGTCTCGTTAATGACAGTTGAAAGGATAATGACTGGTGAGATTTTTATTTTTTTTAAGATTTACGCTTATACAGTTTAAAATTGTGACGTCTGCCTTTCCACATTTCAGCTGTGAACACCATCATAGACAGAATTGTACCAACAAATAGTATCGCGAAAGCTACACGTTGGTCCCTTAACCTTATTTTAAAGAAAGCCCGAGGTTCGCTATCACGTTGGGTCTTCAAATTAGGGATATCTAGCATTTGCCGAGTCCACTTGTAGTACATAGTAGGTAGACCAGCTTCATTTAGCCGTTCTGTAATAACTTGGAGGTCCTTATAGAATGGGAAACCTGAGGAAACAAAGAATGGATTAACACAATTGATGTTGAGTCAAATGCTTACTAAAGTCATCGACGATTAGTGTGGGACTTCCCCACACCCATCTAAATGAAGAAATATTTGATTTGATTGAATTTTACCTGATCGGGCAGTGAAGGACAAGTAATAAGTGGAGAAACATTCGTCCAATATATCGATGAGAGGCGTTCCGTGACTGTCTAAGAAGTGTTGGGTAATTTCTATTTCGGCATCCCATTTCCTGTGCACGGTTGTTGCATTTGGGTGTTGCAGGATTACTCCTGAGGCATTAGATTAAATAATATGATTTATTAACATGTACTTAGGTATTCATTATGCGCATGGAATTTTTGTGTGGGACCCATATGAATCTTCTTTCTATCTAGACTTCTTTGCTTACTGTTTTACGAAACCTACCACTTCTCGTGCTTCGCCGATACCTACTTACATGCTCTAATAACGCTCACATAATACTGTTTCAATTTCTGTCTCTGGCGACACGATGATAATTTTACTATTTTGGTGAATCGTCATGCTATCGTTCGTTCGTTCGTTAAAGTCTGACAACCAGTCTTACCAAGGGGTATCGTGTTACCTAGTCACTAGGTTATGGAGGTCAGATAGGCAGTCGCTCCATGTAAAATACTGGTATTCAGCTGCATCCGGTTAGACTGGAAGCCGACCCCAACATAGTTGGGAAAAGGCTAGGCAGATGATGATGATGTCATGCTATCGTTCGTTAGGTACCTACTTACCGTACCTAAAACATTAACTTACCAAGACGATCGCCAGATATCAAACGAGCTCGATCAAAGAATTCTGCTTGTAGCTTGTCTTCTGGTTCCTGTAGCTGTCTCATGAATTCTCTAACTGTAGGGGAAGTGTACAAAGTAGCCCCAGAAGAATAAAGTTGCTCTAGAGTCGTTATTTGGTGATAACGTTGCACAGTTGTGTACACTCTGCTCAGGTGACCCTGAAATAAGATAGTCAATGTGATGATGCTCTTTTCCTGGTACAATGTCCTCCCGACCACATAATATCGGTTACGGCGGCCAATATCAATGGAGAGCCAGGGCTCACAACGCTGGGCACGCCACAATTGCGGCGATAAGTCATCTTTGAGGAGTGGCTAGAGAGGCGCCACGGCGTCCTCACTTTCTGCCTGACGCAGGTCCTCACCGGACACGGTTGTTTTGGGAGGTTCCTGTTCAGGATAGGTGGGAGGAAACGCCCGGGTGTCACCACTGTGTGGATCGCCCAGAGGACACGGTGGAGCATACGGTGGAGGTCTGCCCGGCTTGGGCGGAGCATCGTCCTCGTGGAGGCGGTGATCTCTCGCGTTCGGCCCTGGTACAGGCCATGGTACGGAGCAAGAGGGCATGGGAGGCCATCACCTCCTTCTGTGAAGCAATAATGCTCGTGAAGGAGGAGGAGGAGCGCGTGAGCGAGAGGCAAATTTCGCGCCCTCACGCCCCAAACTACCGTAGAAGACGCCCTGGGCGTCGGGAGTCGCAGGCCGATTTTCGGCCACCGTAGGCGCGGGCTTGCGGACGGTGAGCAATGGGTAGCTCGCCGTCCAGAGCGAGAGAAGTTATTTGAAAATTTTCCACAAAAAAAATAAAACAAAGGGTTCACAACGCGTCATGATTTCTTCAGTGCCACAAAGAGTGGCAATCGTATATTATGAAACCAGATAGGTACACGTTTCGCTATGTGGTCATACTGTGTTTGCCAGAACGCTACATTACCGTTTTTATAATAGTCCACAATGCGTTGTGGTCTCTTTAAACGTTACTCTGCATTGTGGCTGTTTTAAAGAAGCTAAAACCTGAATGCGCTGTGGACTATTTTATCACTTTATGAGCATTTTCGGTTTTTGAGCCTAATCCTATACTATTATATGAGCAATATTTGTATATATATAAATATATGTAATCACGTTCTCAAAAACGGCTCAAACGATTTCGATGAAAGTTGCAATAAAGGGGTGCGGGGGCGAAAAATCGATCTAGCTAGGTCTCATATCTGGGAAAATTTGTTTTCTCTATTTTCACAGCCTCAGGAATGTAATACAAAGTTTGTATACCTGGACGATTTGCAGAGCAGAGCTCGGTTGACCAGGCACTTATAATAATAATATTAAACCAAAACTTACCTGATATACAGCCAGAAAAAATATTGAACCCAATAAGCATGCACTCCTTAGCATTAGCAATGTTCTTGTTTTCATCGGTGAATATCCAAGCATAGTTGCCAACACAGAGTATTGTAGGTACCACCAGAAAGTCCCTGGTCCAGTCATTGTTTTGTTGATCATCGCCGTGGTCCACATGATGCCACCTATTGCCACTAATACCGCACCTATCAGGGCCCATAACGACGGAGAGAACAAATTAAACACACTGTGCCAAATTGGCACAATATCAGGCTTTCTTATTAAAGCACACAAACTATCAGTTTTAATATAATTCAGGTAATAAATATGTTCATCCAAATAAAGAGTCATAAATCGCGAATTGAAGGATACATCCAACTCGTTGCGAATGATACAACCCAAAGCACCGTTTGCATTCCCGGGTAGCGCATAACCGTAATTGTCACAAACTTCATTTTTAGTAAAAGATAAATTAAATTTTAAATGCGACAGGATGTCGTGCATTACCATTCCGTCTAAACCGCAATATCCATTAGATAAGTTCAAATTAAAATTCACATAGTAGTGTAAATTCTTACAATCTCTGATAGAAGTTGGATATCTGAAGAATATGTTCGCCTGCATAGGGTAATCATCAGCTAGTTTTTCTCCACTTTTCTTTATGGCTATTGATAAGTCTTTGGAATGAGAAGCGTTGATCAATTTAATGGATCTGTCATATAAATTCCGAGTAGATGGTCTTTTGCCGTTATAAATAACCATCTTTTGTTTACATGCATATGGGAATACAACACCAACACGCATGATTTGAAATCTGTGCCACAAAGTATTCATGATATTATCCAACAACAAAAAATCATTTGGATTCATCGTGTCATTCTTACATTTGAATTGTCTGTCACCGGTGACGATAATATAGAGTAAAGACCAATTGGATCTAATAAAAAACCGCAATAAAGCAGAGTTAACCATCTTCGGTGTTAAATATCTTGTTATTATCATAACGTTAGGGTTATCACTTGTTTTAATAAAATCCCTTGTAACATTAAATCTAATGTCTAAATCTGAGCCATACACATTTAGTAACAGGACTGATTGATCATAAAGACTCTTCTGCAGGATGCATGTCTTTAATTCTGGGTGAGGGTGAATATCCATGTCGAAAAGTACTGTCTGTGAATAATTCTCAACTGGTAATAGTGGCAGACAATTTGTTACAACAGGTGCGAGCTTGTACTTCGACTCAGAGCTTGAAACTGCGAGAAACTTTGTTATCATTAGAAATGCAAGGAACTTCATTTTTGATGTTTCAAAATCAAACTATAATTGATGTCCATTGTTCGTCAAATAATTCACAGTACATCGATGCCTCCTCGATATAGTTAACACTAACAAGTACTAAGAAGTTCTCCTTTATAGGCGTGATTTGATCATTATCAATACAACAATCAATCACCCTAAAGAGTTTGCTGTGTCAATCTGTTACCGTGGACGACGTAACGGTACAAATATGAGCTTAAACATTTCTTTATTGATGAAGATGTTCATCATTGGAAAAAAGATAACATTTTATTTGTCAGCAAATACCATTAACTAACACATTTTCGTAATGGTTGTTTGTAAAATAAACACCTAAAGACTGATATAATAATTTTGAGATCTTATTTATGAGGGATCCGAAGCGTTTTTTTATTATGTAGCACCTTTTGTTTCTACATGGCTGGAATAGTAATAGAAATTTATTTATCTCAAAAAGGTACAAATTTGATACATGGTATTTAGGTTACAGGCAGATTCAAACCTTTTTGAGAGCTGGAGTCTATACTGGAATAATGTAAACGACTGAAATACATAATACTACATTTAACAATATTTAAAAGCAACCTTTTATCAATGCTCTCCATTGAAACACAAAGTTTAATGTCTTCCTGTAGAGTTGCTGAATCAGCATCGTCTTTCAACGTTTAAAACTGGGGACCCGATGCTGCACGGTTATTTATTACGAATTGACAAAGCATCGAGTTTTCTATGTAAGTTGAATATTATTAATGTACTAGCTTCTGCCCGCGACTTCGTTCGCATGGAAATCGTAAGACATCACAATATACTACAATAACAGCCACATTTTTATAAAACTTCCCTGTATACTACGTTTGTAGTTTTATTCTCAGCAGCCAAAATATACAGAGAGTCAGGAATGGTGACTCGGGAGCAAGCGACGTAACAGTTGTCCGTGTGAGAAGCAGCTTATCCTGAGGTCGACACCCGCAGCCTTCAGCCTTTTGATGTCGGCCCCTGTGACTTGTTGATCGCAAAGCATACACTCCCAGAGAACTGCACGCGCTTTAACTGGTAATGGTGGGGAATTTGTACTTTATACGCGCTATAAACACTGTCTCACCATCGCCACAACCTGTTAGAATTTCCACCTCGATGACGTTTCTCTGCAAAGACATGACTTTGAGCTGGTTTCCGTTACACAGATATACAACCGGAAGTCCACTTGCCATTTAATGCTGAAATGAACCTTTTTGGCGCAGCCGTGAGGCACACACTATTGTTTTAAAAACACTATTTTTTATTTCCTCTGTAATTTGTGTTTTGTGTTTCGCGAACTGTGTCCAAATAAATGTTTTTTCTATCTTTCTTTCTTTTCTTTCTATTTGTAAATTGAGAAATTCTACGGGGTGATATTTGGCATCATCTTCCTCCACATCACTATTAATGGAGGTGTATATCACTTCACTCCCTTCAATTTGTGAGAGAATACTGTGGTTGATCGCTGTAGCTTGATCATCTTCGGAGTTAAAACGGAAACACACCTAAGAATTCTCTTGGTACGGTATTTGACTGATATCCCCGTATATCAGACAAATAAGATCTTCTAAAGTGGGATCTACTCTACCAAGAGTCTCTGGTAGAGTGCTTTCACCAACTTTTAGAAGAACATCGGAGAATTCTTGAGCATTTGAATTACCGCCAAGCCGAGCTCGTATGATGATGGTCAAGCGCAGTTTATGAACTCTCGACCATAGAGTCGACCTTTTCAACGAAGTTTTCACTTTTTTTGTCAAAACTGTGACACCACCCATCATATCTTGGTTTCTGCGGATGTCCTGCAGGGTTCTGTTTACAGTTTCCACTGCTTTCCTTTTTGCCATAACGCATTCATCCCATACGACGAAGCGCAATCCCCTAAGCACACATCCCTTGTTACTGTTGCGTGACACCCCACAAACAGGTGTTTCGTTGCTCTCTAAATCGATGGGAATCTTAAACATGACGTGCGCTGTTTTGCCACCAGGAAGCAGTGTGGCAGCGATTCCAGAAGATCCACATACATATTATAAAATCGCTAGGACAAATCTGCTGTCAAAATCTGTAAAAAAACATTTTATTCCTACAGTCTTTTGCTCTAAAATGATCAGAATACAACCTTGAATGTTTTGTGACTGTAAAGTACTTGTAACTTAGTAGTTTCCCATAGCTTACGAAGTTTTCCATTTTTTGTGAATTAATACATTCTATGAACTATTACATACACAATCCAAAAAAAAATCGTTTTACAAAAAGAGTTTAAAAAAACAGATGTAAATCGAACTTACTACCCCGGGCGGCCTACCACCAGCTCATAAAGCAGTATTTTTTTAATGTTACTTCAGTGGGAGAAAGAGATGGAGCTATACATCCTGTAGAGCTTCATCTCTTTCCCACACTGAAGTAAACTAAAGTAATATTAAAATAATACTGCTTTTAAGCTGGTGGTAGGCCCTCAGGACTTCAAATCATTCGTCCAATCGCTTACTTATTCGCTTTGTTGAAAGTTAGCTAAAATAGCCGTTCCTATATAAAAGGTAGCGTGATGATAATCATTTAAAAAGTTAAATCGGTAACTACCTATCTACAATATCCCAACCTTTTGGCGCGTCCTTTTACAATTTGCAGAGAAAAATACGAACATGATGTAATATTGCTCATCCCCCATAGCAAATAGCGTGATAGTTTATGCCCTACGGTTGGTACAGACAAACATTCTAAAAACTTTATTTTCCGCATAAGAATCGATCCCAGACCTCTTAGCAATAACTTTCTTTAAAAAAAATTAACTTCGTTACGATTTTATTATATCTATAGATTATAGGTAGATTATCAAAAAAAAAAATAATCGTATAACAAAATGTGAAAAAAAAGAAAAAAAAACCGTAGGTGGGAATCGAACTTACAACCCCACGTTTACAAAGCAACCGCCCAACCGCTGAGCTAATTGCTTTGTTGAAACTTGTCTAAAATAGCCGTTCCTATATATTTTTTGATTGACTGCTTAGTTCCATAAAGGTATAGCGTGATGATAATCATTTAAAAGGTTAAATCGATAACCATCTACAATATCCTAAAATTTTGGCGCGTTTTTTCCCAAAAATACGAACATAATATAATATTGCTCGTCCCCCATAGTAAATAGCGTGATAGTTTATACCCTATAGTTTGACCAGACTTATAGGGAACACCTATGCAAAATTTTAACAGAATCTATCCGGTAGAATTTGCGTCATGCTAGAACATAAAAATACAACATAATGTAATATTGCTCGTCCCCCATAGTAAATAGCGTGATAGTTTATACCCTATAGTTTGACCAGACACACAGGGAATATCTATGCAAAATTTTAACAGAATCTGTCCGGTAGAATTTGCGTGATGCTGGAACATACATACAGACAAACAGACAAACAGACAAAAATTCTAAAAAAAATATTTTCGGCATTAGAATCGATCCTAGACCTCGTAGCAATTACTTTTTTTCAAAAATATTCAATGTACAGTTTTGACTTCGCTACGATTTTATTATATGTATAGATTATAAATATAAATGATGGCGAAAACCGCATTAAAATTCGTTGCGTACTTTAGAAGAATTGTTCTATGAAAGTACGCAACGAATTTTAATGCGGTCACACAGTGAAACAGGAAATGCGATTTTAATTTATTAATCATGTATAGATATAATATAAGTCATCTGCATAAAGCAAATACCTAGCGTATTTGAGAACCTTCTTAAGATTTAGGTCTTTTACAGTAAATGTTACTATGCAGCCACTTTCCAACGAAATCAAAACCAAAATACAAAACAAAACATTATCATCTGCAAAGGAGATTATTTTATCTTAAGAGAGTTTAAGATTTGTGAGTTGGCATATTATAAGCCGGAGATAGGGTAGGCCCAAGATGCTGCCATGCGGAACTCCATGCACCTACAAGTCTACTATGTATAGATATTGCCAAACATAGAAAGCCAGACCAAAGGATCCGCGGGTAGCAGGCAGATGTAGTGAAATAATACAGACTCGACTGCAAAGCACTCATTTATTTACGATTTATTTATTTTAAGGAATACAACACAGACATCGTTCAGTTGGAGACGGCCCTACAACCAGCAAAACCCAACTTTAATAGGAGTTTTCACACTGAGCGACAACTACACAGTAACGACACTGTATCAGCTGGCGGAACAGCGATCTCATACCATTTATTGGTTACAATGTAAAAACATTTCTAAGCTATAGCCGCATCGGGCCACATCATGCATGGACCGGCACACATGTCTGTGCTATGCACGTAAATGTACTAATAATAAGAGGTTCGTTATCCGCCAATTTCGTATCGTTAGCGTGTAGTTGTCATTGTTAGTCTTATGTAAAAGCGCCCAACACTATTACATAATACATAGGTACCACATGATAACTACTAAAGCAATAGTTCAACTAAACCTTGAATTAATCATCTTTTCTGACACAATGTTATTTAGAAATTATACAACATACAAAATGCATGGTCAGGGTTTGTCCTTGACCTTGACACCTATGTGTGAATAGAGCCTCATGATCCATCTGCGCCATGCAACTATCTAATTACGTAAAACATTTTCGTAAGCGATTAAGACTAATCTGTTTCATTTTGACAGTTCAACAACATTCATTGCGTTATTTCCGTTGTTGAGCAGATTTTTGAAGTGAAAACTTCTTTAGGCGCGTTGGGCTTTTTTGAGATGGGAAAAAACAATTGAACTCACGACACCGTTACCGACACCTCATTTTTGTAAACGCGATTGTGCTTTTTATTTGTATTACATTACGGATCAATGTTCTATGCGAGTATTATTTTTAAATTAAAGGTTTTGGAAGTGTTTTTTTTTGTATACGCGATTGTGCTCTTTATTTAGATAAGGTTACGGACCAATGTTCTATACAAGTATTTATCTTCCACCAAGGCGATCTTGTTTAAGTTTTCACTTCTGTCGGCACTCTCGGAGTGCCACTGTTTTTTTTCCAACTTATGAAGCAATGGATTATCAATCTGTTTCAAAACGATTCAGATTGTGATCGGTCATGTATAACGTAATTAGGGTTCGCTCAAGTACAAATGGCTGCAAACAAATTAAAGTACAGTTTATTTTCAATAGCATTAACGAGACGCCGCACCGCGCCGTTTGGGTCTATTCCAGTCTAAATTTGTTTTTCCGTAATGTCTAGCATATCATATTAAAATCAAGGACGTAAATACACACAGTGCGCATGATAATCACCGTAGATCAACCAGATCATAATGAAAAGGTGCATAAGTATCAGGATATTCCATTTAAACTTGAGAACTTCGCTTATACATATTTACGTCTGCCTATCCACATTTCAGCTGCGAACATGATGGCAGACACAATAGTACCAGCAAATAGTATCCCAAATGCTACACATTGGTCTCTTAAATTTATTTTAGAGAAAGCCCGCGGTTCGTTGTTGTTTTCGGTAATCGAATTTGGGATTTCAAGCATTTGTTGAGTCCATTTGTAGTATATATTCGGTAAACCAGCTTCATTTAGACGTTCTGTAAAAACTTGGAGTTCTTCAAAGAAGGGGAATCCTAAGGAAAGAATAATACTTAGTTTAATTTTGCTGCTGGGCTCAAGATAAAGTCATCGTTGATTACGGTGGGATGTTTGCTGTCTGTCACAAATGCGAATACCTATGTACACGTTGCAAGCGGGATGGTTGATATTTATTATAGACTGCAACCGTTTACAACTATGACGCAAGAAAGCGTGACGCATTTCTAAAATTGGCTTCGTTTCGCCAAATCATATCGTGGAAAACTCAACAGCTAACACAAAACTTAAGAATAACCCAAATCACTAAATGAATATGAACAATACCTGATCGAGTAATGCAGGACAAGTAATAAGTGTAGAAACATTCGTCCAGTATATCTATGAGAGGAATTCCGTGATTGTCTGAGTGCTGCTCGAGAATTTCCATTACGGCATCTGACTTTCTGTCCACGGTGGCTGCGAATTTGTGTTGCAATACTACTCCTGAAATAAATATTACATGGATTGTATTATTGTGTAGTATTGTCATACCTTAGAACTAGTCATTGAATAAAAACTTTTTACAAAAAAAAAAAAATACATCCGACTTCCAAAAAAACATTACAAAGCGAAAAATAACTTTAATTTCGGTAGTCGGTGTCTTTGGTTTAGACTTTTCGGTTTTTGCCACCGACTTCCGAAATTAAAGTTATTTTTCGCTTTGTAATGTTTTTTTGGAAGTCAGTTGTTTTTTTTTGTAAAAAGTTTTTATTTTCAGTTTTTAGTTGTGGTACCTACCCCACACAAATTCGAACACCACTACCTGCAATGTAAATAACAGTGACAGGAACTTAAGATATCATCCATTTACTAAGTGGGAAAAAAATACGTATTATTGAACCTAACTCAAAAACCATCCAAGCAAAGTTAATAAAATTTATATGAGACCACACGGGAAGCACCAATTTTCAAATAAAAAAAGAATCATCAAAATCGGTTCACCCAGTCGAAAGTTATGCGGAAACAAAAATAAAAAAAATAAAAAAAAATACAGTCGAATTGAAAACCTCCTCCTTTTTTTGAAGTCGGTTAAAAATTAAAAGAACTCCAATAACCCTTAATTTAGCTTGTATTGACTACGCGAAGGCTTTTGATTGACTCCAGCACTAAATACTCAAGGTATTCCACGAATCTATATAAACGTTTAGAAAGACATTTATAGCAAAAGCTTAAGCAGTGTAAAGCTAGACAAGTTGGGGTCAGACATTCAAATACGTAGCGTAAAACAGGGAGACCCGCTATCACCTCCAATCTTCTCTACAGCATCTGTTCTACAGCATATAATGAAAGACTTATACTGGAACCAAAAAGGAATCAATATTCACGGGAAATACCTCAGCAATCTTAGATTCGCTGACGACATAGTTACTCTCAAGATCATCTAGTCAATAGGGATGATGACAAAAATTTTTTGTTAGTAGAATATTAAAAATATTGGACACGTATTTTTTCTTTTTTACGTTATCAAAAGTATGCTGCGATACATCGAGTTAAAATGTGCCATGACGTCACGAGTATGCAGATTTTATACTTCTTGTGACGTAGTAACCGACCCCCACTCCCCAACTTTAATGCGTTTTATCTAAGTAAGATTTATTAATATGATGAAGTAAAAAATACGTGTCTAATATTTTTTATTATCTGACTGATGGACTATATAGTTTTTGTTTTACCCAGGCATCGTCCCTATTGGAAGAAATAATAACAGAACTATACAATATATATAACCTAACCAGCAACACCATAGGATTACAACTATACACATCACAAAAAACAAAAGTAATGATGAAAATTCTATATAAGTAAACCAAACACAGAGATTAGAGTATGTGGAAAGCGACTTGTATTTAGGAAAACACATTTCTTTCAGCAATTCGACACACCAAGATGAAATTGAGAGGATAATCAACATGACATGGAGTAAGTTCTAGAGTTTAAAGAAATACTGAAGTCAAAATTGCCCTTGAAATTGAAAAACAAAGTCATGGACTCATTCGTGTCTGCTACCCTGCCTATCTTACGGGTCTCAAACCTAGATATACAACAATTGTAGCGATGGAAAGAAGCATTTTGAATATACGGCTGAAAGATAAACAAAAAGCAGAAGACATACGCAAGATAACTAATATAATAGATGCTCTTCAACATACGAGACACCTGAAGTGGAAGTGGGCTGGACACGTAGCAAGAATGACAGATCGAAGATGGACACAGTTGGTAACTCAATGGCCAGGCCCTAGCGGCAAGAGAGCCAGAGGATGACACAGAGAACGTTGGGCAGATAAAATAAAACAAATTGCCTGAAAAGACTGGACAAAGAAAGTGAAGGAGAGAAACAGTTGGCAAAAGTTGGAGGACCCCTATACCCAAAGGGGACCTATACCTATTTTATACCTATAAAAAGTTAAATGTAAAAATGAACGTTAAGGAAAATAGGGGCTCGTGGCTAACTAATAACAGCCGCACGGGTCGATCAAAATTCAAATTATTTTATTTCACATAAACCTACAAGGGCACTTATGAAACGTCAGAAGCTAGGTGCACGGTTCCAATTAGTATTAGCCGGTAAGAAACTCCAAGGTTACTCTTTTAAAAATAATTGGTTTCTACAATGTTTTCAAATTACAGTGTTAATAGGTATGAGAGGACAGTGTAAGCCTATCAACAAGTACCAGGTACTTAGTAAAATAGAAAATGGTCCACAAGTCTACAGCCTACAACGTTCTCACATTCACAAAATCTAAAAGAAAATAATCTATATAAAAGATAAACAAAATAATAAATTAAGGACCTATTTAAAACAAATGACATGATTGCCACTACAGCTGTAACAAATCTAATTTGATAAAAAAAAATGAAAATTGTACGTGTATAATGTCAAATAATGAAAAAATTATGTGAATGAAGTATGTAAGAAAGTAAAATAAAATAATCATCGTAATTTGGGAGCACTTTATAGACATTTACATTGTTATGTTGTTAATGAGGTACCAGGGAAGCCACATGTGCAGAAGGAATTATTACCAAACTTTCTTGTCATCAACGAAGTCTTTAATCTTATAATATGCCTTTTTGATAAGGACACGTTTGATGTGGGTTTTGAACTTTCCATCGTTTAGTTCTGTAACCGACTTTGGCAACTTGTTATAAAAACGGATACTGTTTATAAGAAATGACTTACTAAAGAAATGACTTACTTAATCTAAATTTGGGTATCACAATTTCATGTTTACTATGTGTATTTATATTATAGAAATCGCTTCTTATTTTGAAAAGTCCTAAGTTTTTGCGAACATACAAAATACTTTCTAAGATATAAAGAGAAGGCTGAGTCAGTATATCAATTTCTTTGAATTTATTTCTAAGGGACTCACGATGAATATTTGTATATCGTGCATATTGCCCTCTTTTGTAAAATGAAAATTGAATCTACGCCAGCTGCCGATCCCCACAGCAAAACGCCATAAGACATAATTAATACTGTGGAAATAAGAAAAGTATACTAACCTAGCTGTGGCTACATTAGTTAACTGCCTTATTTTTCTTACTGCATATGCAGCTGAACTTAAGCTCCCTGAAAGAGCTCTAATATGGGCGCCCCATTGCAATCTCGAATCTAGAGTTATTCCTAGAAACACAGTTTCCGTAATAGCATCTAGTTTCTTGCCATCAAGTTTTAAATTGAGACCTACTTGAGGTACTTGGTAATGAGAACTTAAGACATTTAGTTTTGTTCGCATTAAGTAAAAGATTATTAGCTGCGAACTATTTCGAAAGAATTGCCAGACTATGAATCGTTGACATGTAAGACATCCGTATCTTTTCTATCTATTTAAAAAAAAAGAGAAGATCATCAGCGAATAGAATTATATCCAATATATTAGTCATCATGTAAGAAAGGTCATTAATATAAACTAGAAATAGTACAGGATCGATCAGGTTAAGCTACGCTTGCCGCGATCAGTCCGTAGATGGGTGACCATATAACATACTGCAACCCCTCCGTGCCTCGGAAAGCACGTTATGCCGTTGGTCCCGGCTGTCATTTTTGGATCTTTGACAGTCGTTATGGGTCATCAGAAGCCCGAAAGTCTGACAACCAGTCTTACCAAGCGGTATCGTGATACCCAATAACTGGGTTGTGGAGGTCAGATAGGCAGTCGCACCATGTAAAATACTGGTATTCAGCTGCATTCGGTTAGACTGGAAGGCTATCCCAACATGGTAAAAGGCTAGGCAATTGATTGAACGTTAAGGAAAATAAAGGTTATTTATTATATTATTATTTCCTTTATTCCATTAAAATACTTATAAATTACATTTTTAAATATTAGAATATAAAAAATATATAAACATTTAAAAATATAAAAAATAGTAGCCCACCGGTATCGGGAACAGGGTCCAAGCTACCGGCGGTCAGGGCTCCAGAGAGAGGAACCTCCTAACAATGCGAGCCGTGTCCAGGAGTACCGCCTTCTGAATCAAGCCCTTGATCCAGCTGCCCAACGAGAGCCTCCTTAGGTGTTGGTCGAGGCTCTTGGCAATTAAGCCATTGGCTGATACGACTATCGGCACAATGATCGCTGAGTCCACATCCCACATGTCGACAATCTCGCGAGCCAAGTCAAGATACTTGATTTGTTTGTCTTTCTCGGCTTTCACGAGGTTCCCGTCATGCGGGACTGTTATGTCAATAATCATTGTGCGCCGCTCTATTCGATCCACCACCACTATATCAGGTTTATTGGCAACAATAGTCCTGTCAGTGATGATGGATCGATCCTAGTACAATGTGATATTTCCATTTTCGAAACTGGGTCGGGCACATACCGGTAGTACGGCACTTCCGATTCCACAAGGCCGTATTTCAGAGCAAGTTGCTGATGGATAATCCTGGCTACAAGGTTGTGTCTATGCAAGTACTCTTCGTTAGCTAGACGAGAACACCCGGAGATAATGTGTCGGATTGATTCTCCCGGACGGTGGCATGCCCGACAGATGTCAACCGTGCCATCCTTCACAATAAATCTCCGGTAATTGTTCGTCATGATAACTTCATCCATAATTGCACAGATAAAACCTTCGGTCTCCCCGAAGAGGTCACCGAAACGTAGCCAGGTCACGGACGCCAGTACATCTACATCGGGTCCATGTAGGGCCCGGAAAAAGCGTCCGTGAAGCTCCTTACTCTGCCATACCTCCCTGCGATCGTTAGTGTCGAGCACTACAGGCTTGCGCCAGTTCTCTTTAGCCAAGGAGAGCGGGGTAAGACCCTTGTCCACCGCGACCACATCTCGATGCATCCCCACGTCGGCTTCTAGGAAATATTCCCTAAGACTGCATATCTCGCGATTGTGGAGGGTCTTAGCGTTTAAAAAGCCTCGACCTCCACACTTTTGCGGGATATACAGTCTCATTACCGATGACATAGACAATTACGTGACTGCATTCGATATGCAGTCAGCAGCGTACGGACCCTCCTATTCAGGGCGTCGAGTTTGGTCTGAGTCCATTTAAGTATGCCGAAAGAGTACATCAAAACCGGCATGACCCAACCGTTGAAGGCGCGCACCTTGTTTCCGCCTGATAGAAGACTATTAAATACTTTCTTCAGGCGGCCAAAGAAACGCTCCTTGAACGATTGCTTCATGTCAGTAACATTGATGCTCAACGCTTCCGACATACCCAAATACTTATAGGTTTCGGATGCGGAGAGGGCTCTAAGGTTTATGGAATCCGAGAGTTGAGCTCCCACGGATTCCACAATCTCCCCTCGCTTTACATGCATGACCGCACATTTGTCCACACCAAATTCCATTCTGATGGCATTACTGAAAGTTTCAGTTACTTTCAGTAGCTCCATCAGTTGCAAATTGTTGGGGGCAAAGAGTTTTAGATCATCCATGTATAGGAGGTGAGATATAACCTGACCACCTCTCCTCAACCGATAGCCAAGACCTGAATCCTCTAGCAGTGTGCTTAGAGGATTCAGGGCTAAGCAGAACCAAAGCGGACTCAAACTGTCGCCCTGAAATATGCCTCGCTCTATCCTTATCGGCTCGCTATTCCTCTGGACATTTCGACATCCTGGATAGCGAAGGACCGTCCTCCATTGCCTCATACATGACATCAGGAAGGTGCGCAGAGTTGTATCTACTTTATACAACTCCAGCACCTTCATGAGCCATGTATGTGGCACCGAGTCATAGGCCTTCTTATAATCTATCCAGCATGTCGACAGATCCTTTCGGGAACGGCGTACCTGTTGGCTAATGGTCATATCAATGAGGAGTAGCTCCTTAGTACCGCGGGACCCGTTCCTACATCCATTTTGAGAGGCAGACATGATGGAGTTGGTGTCTATATGTTTGTTAATTTTAGCTCTCAAAATGGATTTAAAAACTTTATAGACCGTCGGTAAACACGTGATCGGCCTATAATTTTTGGGTTCCGCGGTGCTACCAGAATTATGGAGCAGGTGGGTAACTCCTGTTGTTAGGAACTGGGGTAGCGACCCAGACTCCAAAGCAGTCTGGTACTGAGCCGCCAAGCGAGCGTGCGATCTCATAAACCATTTAATCCAGAAGTTGTGCAGCCCGTCAGGTCCTGGAGACTTCCAGTTAGGTAGCGGACGAACTGCACGTGTTACATCTTGGGGGCAGATGGTAATAGCCCCCATTTCTAGTATTGGATCGCAGGCTCGCTCGACTTCCCGAGTCCAGTCACCTTCGGTGTGACTGACAGGCACCGACCAGATACTCCGCCAGAAAGAATCCATGGCATCATCATCCGGTAGGCGCGTGTCAGTCACACCTTGGTCCGGTCGCTCCCAAGCCCTATAAACCCACCTTTCATCACTCTGGAAGGTGCGATTTTGAGTATATCGCTCTACCCGCCGCTTATACCTACGGATACGGTTTGCCCATGCATACACTTTCTGCTTCAGAAAGTCGATGCGCTCTGTGACACGGGACATATAGTCCTCAGGGCTGATATCAGTCCCTGAGAACGCCCGCCTCACAAAGCGCATCACTCTAGGGCGAGTATTGCCCTCCCTGAAGCAGATTAGTTTGCCGATGAGCGCTCTGGCCACACTAATACGGCGCTCAATTCTGCACTGCCAGGCTGGTACGGCTGGTTTCGGTCGCGTAGCTCTAGAACTATTAGCAAATTTGACGTGAGCTACACGACATGCCGCTACAGCCACGCAGTACAAAATTGAGTGAGTATCAGTGAGGTCTTCGCAGTCATCAAAATAGTTTGATAACTGCGAATCCAGAGCCGCCACCAGCGCCCTATTTTTGTTATGCATAGGCAAACGAGGTAAGCGTGGCCTAAGTTCGGGCGACATATATCGATATTCCTGAATCGCACCTTCCAAAGCACTCCTCAATTCCTCATTGCATTGGGTACTTACGATTGTAGCCCTGTCGTCACTCCTCTCGTCAGCTTGGCTTGTGTTGGACCGTGGTGTTACTACAACAGTCTGCGATGGGGGAGCAACGACATGGCTACTCTGCATTTCAACTCGTAGGCGATCAAGTGCAGTGTCGTCCAGCATATGATTACGCTGGATGACCCGCACTTGATCCGATAGTCGTTGTGCCGAAACGTTGACAGCTGGCTCAAGCACCTGAAATAGAGAGAGCATCCGAACACGGTACGCGGTCAGATTATTTCCTCCATCTGTAGCCCCATAGTATGAGCGCATGACGTTTTCATTGATGGAGCGTGTCCATCTCATGCGCTGCACACTTCCGCCGGGAGCTGGGACCCTATCAGAGGCCGGTGGGCCTCGAGGTCCTAAACCGTCCGGCGGCCGGCGTCCTCCCCGTCGACGAGCAGGTGTTGGTGTCGTGGGCGGAGAGAAATACTCGTCGCTCGAGCTCGACGCAACTACCGCAGCCGGTGTTGTCACAGCACTCACAATGGAGCTGGATACTGGTGGCGGCGAGGCGGAGCTGAGCGACGAGTCCGGAGGTGGTAGGCGTGCTCGGCGAGTTGCTGATCTCGTCAACATTACATAATTTTTATATATTGCATATTTTATTTATTTATATGGGAGTCCGTATTTGACACTGTCATTTTTGATTATAGTATTTTCTTTTTTGGTTTTTTCATTGTAGATAGGTTTATTGCTTATGAATTTATTTAGTACTGTTTATTCCAAGGAGCAATTATTGAGCTTTTTGTATTAATACGATATATGGAAATATTTAAATATGCGAATTATGAGATAAGAAAATTTTATTATTATATTTAGTATTCCCCAAATAAGCTCATTCACAAAAAGCTTTACTACTACTGCCTAGTTAACCAACTTACCAAGACGATCACGATCGCCAGCTATCACATGAGTCCGATCAAAGAATTCCTCTTGTATCTTGTCTTCTGGGTTTTGAATTTGTCTCAAGATATCTCTCATTGAAGGAGACGTGTATAAAGTAGTTCCAGAAAAATACAGGTCCTTTAAAGTTTTTATTTGCGGAAATCGTTCTACTGTTGTGTACACTCTGCTTATGTGACCCTGAAATTTTAATAATAATACAGATATATAATAATTATTTACTAGATATTTAAGACAGGTACCTAAATACCAAAATAAATTACTTACTTGATATATAGCCAGAAAAAATATGGAACCCAATAAGCATGCGCTCCTTATCATTAGCAAAGTTCTTGTTTTCAGCGGTGAATATCCAACCATAGTCGTCATCACAGAGTTGTGCAGGAACCACCACAATCTTATTGTCCCTGGACCCGTCATCGTTTTGTTAATCATCGCCGTGGCCCACATGATGCCACCGATTGCTACTAATACCGCACCTATGAGGGCCCATATCGGCGGAGAGAACACATTAAACACACCTTGCCAAATTGGTTTGATGTCAGGCTTCCTTATTATAGCACACAATGTATCAGTTTTGATATAATTCATGTAATGAATGTGTTCATCAGAATACAAAGTCATAAATCGTGAATTGAAGGATATATCCAACTCCTTACGAATGATACAGCCCAATGTGCCGCTTACATTACCGGGAACTCCAAAACCGTAATAGTTACATTTTTCATCCCGAGTAAAAGTTATATTAAAATTTAAATGCGAGAGGATGTCGTGCATTACCATTCCGTCTAAACCGCAATACCCATCCGTTAAGTTCAAGTTAAAATTCACGTAATAGTGTAAATTCTCACAATCTTTGATAGCTGTTGGATATCTGTAGAACATACTCCCTTGTATTGGATAGCCACTAGTGAGTTTTTCCCCACTTTTCTTTATGGCTACAAATAAGTCTTTGGAATTAGTAGCATTAATTAATTTAATAGATCTGTCGTATAAAATCCGAGTAGATGGTCTTTTACCGTTATAAATAACCATCTTTTGTTTACATGCGTAAGGGAATACTACACCAACACGCATGATTTGAAATCTGTGCCACAAAGTATTCATGATATTATCCAATAACAAAAAATCATTTGGATTCATCGTGTCGTTCTTACATTTGAATTTGCTGTCACCGGTAATGATTATATATAGTAGAGACCAATTAGATCTAATAAAAAAATGCCACTGAGGAGAGTCAAACACCTTCAGTGTTAAATATTTAGTCATTATAATGACATTAGGATTATTACTTGTCCTAAGAAAATCTCTTGTTATATTCTTTTTAATGACAGCATCTGTATTTAGTAACACAACTGATTGTTTAGAAATACTATTTTGCAGGATACATGCTTTTAATTCTTGGTGAGCGTATGCATCCATATCTAAGAACAGTGTCTGTGAATTATTTTCTACTGGTAACTGTAGCGGACAATTTGTTACAACTTGTGCCAGCTTGTACTTCGGCTCAGAGCTTGAAACGAATGGAAGAAACGATGATGTTGTGATGAGAAGTGCAAGGAACTTCATTTTTGATGTTGCAAATATCCAGATTGCGCCCAGACTTTGTTAAATTGTTCACTTCACGTCAATGCCTTCTTGATTTAACTTCACTAACAATCGCTAGGGAGATCTCTCTTTAATATAGACGTGTGTTTGATTATTATCAATACAGCTATCGAAATTAATCACCCTAAAATGTTTGCTACTTCAATCTGTTAACAGGTGACACTACATACATTAGGAAGTTGAATATTTCATTATTAATGAAGTTGTATACAGTGAATATGTCAGCAAATAGTATGTTTACATTTTCGTAATCGTTCCTCGAAAAATAAAACGCATTATTCGAAACAATCGGGTAGTTTTTTTTTAACGACGTCGTTGATTTTAGGTATGAGAAAGACTTGATGCAATGTTTCTCATCCCTAAAATCAACAACGTCGTTGCATACAAGTTTCCTTTCCTCTAATACTTTCTGTCTAATGAACTGATATTTTAATTATGTAATCACCGTGCAGCAACCACAAACAAATAGTTTTCGATTTACAGGAGTCGTATTTGTTGACTTTGCGGAGGCTTATGATACCATTAGCATAAAAAGTCTGCTCACCAAAGTTAAAAGTTTAACATAAGAATCATGGTTTCTCCATTGTTTTTTTGTATTCACCTAATTCCAAGTATAACTTCGAAGCAAGAAAGAGAAGAAGGTGTTGCCAAAAGAATGAGGAAGTCAAGGGAGCGTTTTGAGATCGACGTTATTAGGTTCATGCTGCGTACAGCCAGTGATGTTTGTTTTTCATCCAACAAAAATAAAAGTTATAAGTTATACCTAAAAATTATAACCCTCCTTTTTGCTTCGCCATCGTCAGTTAAAAAGGTATAATCAAGACATCACAGACAGATAATTAAAAAATCTGGAGTCACACGTCGCGTCGTGTAATTATTGAACTGATTACGTGTGACTTTTAATTTGTCTGTCTGAGATGGATGTCTTGTTTATACCTTTTTAGTTGGCATTTTGTCGTATTTGGGTTTTAGTTATATATCTTTTATTTTAATGTGCTAATTAAGCTCCCTCATTTGATGATACCCAACATAGCACCATTATTTTTTTATTTCATCTCTTTATGTCCTCTAGAAGGCACCATATTCAATTTATTGTAACGTCACATAGCCTATAACCAGCGGACGATCAAGACGCATCCTCATTTGTGAAGATATATGATATAAGTAGTTTAGAAGTTACGAGGGAACAGATGAACATACATACATACATACCGGTCAAAATCATAGCCCTCGTTTTTGCTTCACTGTGGTCAAGTAAAAATGAACTCTTTTAAAAGAATACTTAGATTTCATTAGTACTGTAAGTAAAATGCTGGATTTTGGCTAGCTTTTATTCAAAATGAATGCCGTGCACTTTAGGTTCATAGGAACGTAGGTAAATAAAACTAAGGCGTTCGTTGAAGTTAAGAGCTTAGGTTTACTGCCAACACATGGTAGTCGGGGGAAAGAGGGCTGAATAAAACAGTCTTGTCTACACAGCATGCATTTATTTTTAATACCTTAATTTACCGGTTAGACTGTAAGCCAACCACAACCCGCAGATTTCAAAAATATTTGGGAAATTACATAGGTAGTCCTAAAAGATTACACACATTTTTGAATTCAAACATGAGTCGGTTTCTTCAGACCTTCATACACAATGATTGTTAAACAGTGCTCTTACAATTAATTTATACGTGTCACACTATCATTTACATAATAACACGTCTGTTCAGCCCCCTCATGGGCATGTGTGCGTGGGTGTGTGTGTGTCCATGGGGGTTCGTGCGTGCGTGTGGTTGTTTGCTCGCCCCCTATTACATGGGACTTAAACATAACTCGCGAAATTTGGATGTACTATAGGTACACCTCTGCCTAACCCTTCGGGGACCACAGGCGTGATGTTATATGTTATGTTATGTCTGTTCAGCTATATCTAATAGTTCACAGTTACGGTTTAGCAGCAGTTGTTTAAATTGCCCATGCAGCACTTGCCAAGCATACAAATATACAAGTGAATGACAACATAATTTTTTGACCCTCTCCGATTTTGAGTCTATTACGCGTTGTATTTCGTTATTTTGTAGCATATATTAAAAAAATCGAGGACGTGTATGCAGTGCGAATGAAAATTATCAAGCCAAGTCATATGATTTGAAAAGTAGTGCAGTAGTAGCAATATAATCAATTTAAACTTGATGATCTTCTATTGTATAGTTTCAAGTGTTGACGTCTGCCTATCCACATTTCAGCTGCAAACACTATGACAGACAGAAAAGTGCCAAAAAATAATATCCCAAAAGCCACACATTGGTTTCTTAACTTAATTTTAAAGAAAGGACGCGGTTCGGTGTCGATATCGGGCATCGAATTTGGGATTTCAAGCATTTGTTGAGTCCACTTGTAGTACATAGCAGGTAATCCGGCTTCATTTAGACGTTCTGTAAAAATTAGGAGATCCTCGAAAAACGGGAAACCTAAGGGAACCAAGAATATTATGATTTAAAACAGGCTCATGAAAAAGACATCAACGATAGAAATGGACGTTCAGTTCCTTCCATAATTACGAGTATCCAGGGGAGTACTTTATAGAGAGATTATTATGGAGGCTATATAGCCTCCATAATAATCTCTTGCTTAACTGCTGTTGATATCAACAGCAGTTGATTCAAATTTAACTGTGCAACATGAAGGATGTGAATGCTTAAAGCTAAACACATTTAAGATAATATATATCATAGCCTCTAAAAATCCTTAAAATATCCTTTAGGGCAAAAATATATGATATCTTCACTCTGTGTGGTGGCGATATGTCGAAGATTTATATTTTATATTATCTTCAAAGTGTGTGTGTTATAATATTTTTTAGTTGCAAGACGGCTAAACAAATTTTTTGTGGAATTTAGTTTTCAGAGTTCACGAGCCGCAGGTGTGACAAGTAGACCCTTAAAAGTCTTGTATATGAATCCTACCGAAGATTAGATTTTTAATATTTTACCTGATCGAACAATGTAGGTCAAGTAGTAAGTGTAGAAACATTCGTCCACTATGTCGATGAGAGGATTTCCGTGATCGTCAGTATACTGCTCGAGAATTGACATCTCAACATCTGATTTCCGGTCTACAGTTGCTGCGAATGGGTGTTGCATAATTACTTCTGGGGGGCAATAGATAATTTCCTTCAACATGGATTCATAAATGTGCAGGTCTTCAACTTAGACTTCTTTTAATGTATTATCTTCCTTCTAAATGCCCTCCGCGAAAAAATATTGATCGACATTGTCTACATACGGCATTTCACATCCTATAGGTCTGTTCAATGATTGTACTTATGTACATTCGCTAAGTTTATACCTAAGAAAAATAAGGTCGATGCTTGTTCAGTTTCAATTACATTCACATAGTGAACTTAGTGCATAGTGCTGTCTTTATACAAAACTTGTCATGACGATACAACAATGTTGATTTGATTATTTAGCTAGTAGATTGTGTAGTTTCGTGATAAGGATATACCCTTATCACGATCTTCCTTCCTTCCTACTTTCCATTCTTCCTTCTACATAACAATTTTGTATGAATATCGATTTAAATCTCTGATTTACATAGTTTACCACCTTACCAAGACGATCTCCAGGTATCACATGAGTTCGATCAAAGTATTCCTCTTGTAACTTGTCTTCTGGGTTCTGTACGCGTGTCATGAGATCTCTGATTGTATCAGAAGTGTATAAAGGAGCTCCAGAACTATACAGGTCGTTGAGAGTTTTTATGGTTTGAAAGCGTTCTGATGTTGTGTACACTCTGCTTATGTGACCCTGAAATAATATATAGAAAGAGATATAACAACTAATTGGATCTTATACCTTAAGTTCTATATTTGCTTGCACTTATAAACTACGTTTTGCCAAAATTATGAATAAAAAATATGTTTTGAAGGCTTTCAATAAGAAAAAAGTGGGTATACCTCTTCGGAATTCCAGGTCTTACAGAATGATTAATGAAAAATTATGACGACAACTAACAAATTGACAAGAACTTTGAAACTTTTAAGGGAAGGTTCCAAAGTTACGACAAAATGTCGAAATCTTCTTGTGTTTGACGAGCATCCAACGCGCGCTCGCCGCGCGCCTCGGGCGCTTGTTTTGATTAGTGTGCTTTGGGAGTGGGACTAGTTATAACAAGCACCCGACGTGCGCGCTCAGTGCACTGCATTTGGGGCGCGCGCCGAGCGCGCGGTTCAGGCGCGTTGGACGCTCGTCAAACGCAACAAGATTTCCACATTTGTTGAAACGTTTAAACCCTCAACATGCTCAGAAGAACTGTGTTTCTTTTAAGTTTATTACTGATGCAGAGAAAACGACAAGGACCAATAAGAAAAAAGGAACTAGTTCAAGAAAAAAGTATCTGCACAAATAAATATTAATTTTCCTGGTATTCGTCGTTTTTGTTTAGCAGTTTTAAAAGGTAACATCTTGCCGTGATGGAGGAATGTAAAAAAATTATTCCTCACAGTACATATTTGGGAATGTACAGTATGTTTCTAACATTATTTGACCGCCTTGAGAATGTGTGTGTGAAAAAATCTGTGTATTCTATTTAATTCAAATCTTGCGCAAATTTTGGGGCCCTCTTTATAATCACTTAGTTGCGACAACTGTTTCGGTAACAACAAGATATTAAACAAAAATATTTGTCTAAAGTTACTTTTCGTGATTTAGGTGGAATGTATATGTTACCAGCCAAACCCGATTTAAGGATGAACTAGTTTCGCTTAGGCCAAACCAGTTCTCCCTACACGCGATAGGACAAACCAGTATAGCCTAGGCCAAACTCGTTCATCGTGTTACCGATAGGATAAACCAGTTTAGCCTAGGTCGAATCGGTTTATCCTAGTTAGAATTTATATGCTTTAGGATAAACTGGTACGTCCTAGTCTGAACTAATTTCACCTAGTTTGTATCTTCTATAAGCTTTTCAAAGTAAACTTTAAAAGGAATAGAAATAAAATAGTCAATATAATTTATTAAAGTTATTTATTAACTAATCAGTAATTTCATATCATCACTAGATCAACTTACATTCATCCACAAAAATCACCTTTTAAGCAATTTGCTTATTTATTTTTGCAAGGTTTACTCTGGCGACACTTAGAACTGCAGAGTACTTTGTTTTTCTTACAATTGCATTTGTTTGTTGTACAGTTTTTCATGCAACTGCATTTCACGAAGCCTTGCCCTGATCCAGCAAAATGTTTTGTGGCTGCAGTCCCTAAAGATATTTCAATATCCTGGTTAATATCTCCCACATCTAAAAACTTCTGAATCAGTGAAGCAGACTTCGAAATCAGCTCTGAAAATAAAATAAAAAAAGAAGTTAAAACAAATATTTTGAATATTTTATTACAGAAAAATATGGAAAATTTTAGTAAAATTATACCTGCAATAATGTTTTTGAAGTACGCCATGTTTGGTGCCTTTAACTTTGTAAAGACCCTCATCAGTCTTTTAAAGTATTCTCTAAATTATGTTTCGAAGGTCACCTCTGCCTTTGTCTACATCTGGAATAGGTATGGTTACGTTGTGTCCAATGTTAGCTGGTGGATGGGATTTGTCAGAGGAAGCTTTCATTTTTTTAGCTTGTTTTTCTAAATTTTCTGTCGCAATTTTTCTAACATTTTGAATGTCGTTTGTGTAAATTTTCACAATATTATCATAATCATTGTCTTCGTACTGTTTAGTATTGCTGTCATCTTCAATTGCCTTGTTTAGGTCATCTTCATCCTGAATATCATTTATGATTTCTTGAAGCAACGAGGAAGTGGAAAGTCCTACTCTAAGTTCAATTCCGACATTATTAACAAATTCTCTGTCATTATCAGATTGAAGAATGCACGGCGCCCCTACAGTTAGGAATATGTCATTCAAATGATAGGCCACTTCTTCAGCCCTCTTTGATGTTAACGCACGAAGGAGAACAAACTTTGTGAGATGGTCTTGGTAAACAAAATGAATTTAAAATTCCCGTCTGGTTGTGTTTGGAAATCAAATATTTTTTTTTGGGTAGTAAATTATCAAATAACAATACATGAGCTGCGTCAATCACAGCATAAAAGTTCATGAGTTGGAAGAAAGTATTTTATGTTCCCTTCACCCCGTGCAATGAGTTTTTTCACATCACCAATTTTCAAAACAGCTTCTTTTCTGTAATGATGTTATTTTTTCCAACTTTTCCGCGTCTTCTATTTGTTTAACCAAATCCGCATATTCGTCTACTAATAACACATTATAATGAGAAGACTTTTTGTTTTCACTCTGCAAAATTTCCTCCAAAAACTTTTCTCTCCACAGCTTTGGATTGACTTGTCTACTACACGAAGACTCATCCGTGATAAAACGCCCCACAATAATTATACTAGGATTATAATAAATTCTTTTAAACGCAACCAGCAACTTAACACGCGCACTCGTCGATGCAAAATACTGTTCAAATCAACGAACAGGGCGAGCGAAGAGGTGTTGAAGGGCGCGATGAGCGAGCCAGAGATGGTTCGAGAATTCCCCGTTTGTACAGGCAGCGACATGCGTTCCGACTAGGCAAAATTCGTTCAGATTAGGACGTACCAGTTTATCCTAAAGCATGTAAATTCTAATTAGGATAAACCGATTCGACCTAGGGTAAACTGGTTTATCCTATCGGTAAGAGGATGAACGAGTTTGGCCTAGGCTATACTGGTTTGTCCTATCGCGTTTAAGGAGAACTGGTTTGGCCTAGGCAAAACTAGTTCATCCTAAAATCGGATTTGGCCGGTAACATATAAAAATGTTTGTGCGTTGTTACTGCTAATAAATGCGTAGAAAGTTAACTTTATCCCCATTGACCCGCGGTTAATAAATTATAATTAATTTATCCTTTGCTTGATTACTTTTAGTAGCCCTGTTGCTTATTAGCCTTTCAACATTAACGTCAACAAGATAATGATAAATCACTTAGCAACTGTTATTGAAATGCGCGAAGGTTTATTACAAATTCGTGATAAGGTTCAAATTCGCTCAATTACTCAAGGGTAATGGCGAAAAAAAAATGCAAGAAGAATTGCTAATGAAAACTAACGTTTGAAACAGAATGTACCAAATTAATGGACTTACCTGATATACAGCTAGAAAAAAAACTGAACCCAATAAGCATGCACTCCTTAACATTAGCAATGTTCTTCTTTTCATCGATGAATATCCAAAAATTGTCGCCAACACAGAGTAGTACAGGTACCACCAGAAGGTCATTGTTTCTGGGCCTGTCATTGTTTTGTTGATCATCGCCGTGGTCCACATAATGCCACCGATTGATACTAATACCGCACCTATCAGGGCCCATAGCGGCGGAGAGAACAAATTATACACACCTTGCCAAATCGGTATAACACTAGGCTTTTTTATTAAAGCACACAATGTGTCGGTTGTAATATAATGCAGGTAATAAACTTGTTCATTCGAATACAGAGTCAAAAATCTTGAATTGAAGGATATATCCATCTCGTTGCGATTGACGTAACCCAAAGTGCCGCTTATATTCCCGGGAATCCCAAAACCGAAATAGTTACAGTTTTCGCATTCACAAAAAGAAGCATTGAATTTAAAATGTGAGAGGATGTCATGCATTACCATTCCGTCTAAACCACAGAACCCAAGCGTTAAATTCAAATTAAAATGCACATAATAATGTAAATTCTCACAATCATTGATAGATGTAGGATATCTATAGAATAAACCAGCCAGCATGGGATAGTCATGAGCTAGCTTTTCACCACTTTTCTTTACGGCCACAAATAAGTCATCGTAATTAGTAGCATTAATTAGTTTAATGGATCTGTCATATAAATTCTGAGAGGAAAGCCTTTTGCCGTTATAAATAACCATCTTTTGTTTACATGTAAAAGGAAATACTACCCCAACACGCATGATTTGAAATCTGTGCCACAATGTATTCATGATATTTTCCAAGAAAGAAAAAGCTTTTGGATTCATCATGTCATTCTCACACTTGAATTTGTCACCGGTGACGATTATATACAGTAGAGACCAATTGGATCTAATAAAAAAGAGAGAGTCAACCACCTTCGATGTTAAACATTTTGTCATTATAATGACGTTAGGATTATTACTGGTCATAATAAAATCTCTTGTGACATTCACTCTAACGTCTACATCTGTATTAAATAACAGAACTGATTGTTTAGAAATACTATTTTGCAGGACACAGGTTTTAAATTCTGGCTGAGCGTGAACATCCATATCGAAAAATACTGTTTGTGAATAATTTTCAACTGGTAACAGTAGCGGACAATTTGTTACAACTGGTGCGAGCTTGTACTTCGGCTCAGAGCTTGAAATTGCGAAAAACGTTGTTATGATAAGAAATCCAAGGAACTTCATTTTGATGTTACAAAATCGACCATTACTCATCAACTTGTTCACTTCACTTCAATACCTTTTTTATTTAGTTCTCACTAACGAGCGCCAGGGAGCTCTTCATTTAGTGCAGGCGTTCTTATCAATATCAATACAGTTATCGATGTTAATCACTCTAAAACGTTTGCTACCTACTTCAATTTGTTAACGTGTGACAGCACAATTAATTGAGTTGAAGATTTCAATATTGATCAAGGTGTATATGGAAAAACGATAGTAAATTATTTGTTAGCAAATAGTATAAAGTAACGTCTTTTTGTAATAGTAGGTATATCGAAAAATAAAGAAATGAAAAAAAAAAGGATTGTGTGGTTTTATGAAACCACGGTAAAAGTGAAACTTTTAAGCGAACTATAGGCGCCGCCATATTGGCCTTGGCTGCTCTGACGAGCGCCTTTCACTTTATTCCTACTCCGCGGCCGACCGTCACGCGACATGCAACACACAAACGAAAAAGTTTGAGACGATACAATAAAAGTTTCACTTTAAAAAGAAATATTAAATGAAATAAACGAAAAACGTCCATTCATTTCATTCATAAGCTCTTTGGAACGGCTACAAAGGAAACAAGGCGTGCTGTGCCTTCATGACATGACGCAGATATACACACGCATGAAAATGTATTATTATTAAGGACCGACCGAACGTTCGGTTTCGGTTTCGGCTTCGGCTAGTTTTGGCCAAAAAATCTAGTTTCGGCCACAGTTTCGGTTTCGGTCAATAATATTGGCCGAACCTTCGGCCCCGCCGAAACTAGGTGTTCGTGAATTGTCGCCCATCATTCGGCTAACTTCGAGTGAGTGAACGTGATTGCCAGTTGAGTTCGCTAGCCGGCGCGATCGTGATGAGGTTACGTGGTTTTTCTCGCGCAAACATTATTAGGTAAGTATTTGTTTTTACTTATGATTAATGATGATGTATTTTTATGGCATTCATTAGAGTCTTGTCCTACAGTGGAAAATAAATAGGTTGTAAGTTGTAATAGAATAGAATTCATTAGATATTTTACTTGGTTCTGTTGAGTTATTCCCTAGAATTTATACATTATGAATTAATGTATTAATATTAATTATCACTGATAATTAATTATAATGGTAAGATAATTGGATTAAGATTTGTATGTATTTTTGTAAACTTTATTCGTTCTGCTGCCCACCCACGGTTAAGGATTATTGTAACGGCTGCACATTTTGGTTCGGTGTTCTGCGTTCGTGTGTAGTTCGTTTATTCCTCATTCTTTTAACCAATCCACGTCCCAAAGCTGATTGACATGGCTGACGAACTTCAGGCACGCTTAGCAGCGCTTGAAGCTGAAACCGTAGCTCTACGCGCCCTACAAGTGCAGTCTAAGCCTCATTTCACCACTGCTGGGGCAGTTTCTGTCAAGCTGCCACCTTTATGGACTGATAGGATAGCGGTTTGGTTTGCTCAAGCTGAAGCACAATTTCTTCTGGCTGGCATTTCAGCGGATGCCACCAAATTTAGTCACATTCTAAGTCAAATCGATCACAAAACAGCCGGTGAAGTCGAGGACATTATCACCAACCCACCTGCTGAGGGCAAGTACCAGAAATTGAAGGAAACTCTTCTTAAACGCTTTTCAATTTCTGAAGAGCAGCGAGTTAAACGACTTCTTAACGACGAAGAACTTGGAGACAGAAAACCGTCACAGTTCCTCCGTCACTTACGGTCACTCGCAGACAGTACACTAACTGATGACAACATCTTGCGTCAGTTATGGCTTCGCCGCTTGCCTCAGCATGCGCAAGGCATCCTTGCAGCCCAGGCTGATCTTGACCTTGACAGAATAGCGGACATCGCCGACAAAATTGTTGAGGTTCAGCCAGGACCTGCAAACATTTACGAATCAGCAGCTTCACCTTCGTCCGTCCTATTGGTTGAACGCATTGAGGAGCCGAGCCGGAAATTAGAATTATTAACGTCCGAGCGATCCCGGTATCTTAATAACTCTAGATCACGAAGCACAAGCAGACGCAGAACCAATGATGGCCTGGCTGCTAAATACTGCTGGTACCACAAACTCTACGGCCCCAAGGCTAAAAAGTGCATTTCTCCTTGTAATTGGAAGTCGGAAAACCCGACAAGCAGTCAGTAGTGGCGGCAACTGACTGCGAGAGCTCACAACCTCCCAGCCGCCGTCTTTTCATAACCGATCAGGAGACCAAACGTCAATTTTTGATTGACACTAGATCGGACTTATGTTGCTATCCTCATCGCTGGCTTACAGATCGAAGGAAGTCCTCTGACTATGAACTCTGCGCCGCTAACGGTAGTAGAATTAAAACATACGGCACGGTGACTTTGACGCTCAACTTCCAACTCCGTCGCCAATTCGTCTGGACTTTCGTCGTTGCGGATGTCAACAGCGCCATCATTGGTGCGGATTTTCTGGCATACTACCATTTGCTGCCAGACTGCCGTACTAAGCGTTTGATTGACGGCATTACGAGCCTATCAACCGTTGGCACCACCGCTACATCAGACCAACCGAGTGTCAAGGCCGTTGCCCCGGCAAATTCTGCTTCTGCACAAGTGCTCGCAGAGTTCCCGGAAATCACCCGTCCTCCTGGCTTACCCAGAGTAGTCAAACATGATACCGTACATTTTATTAAAACTACGGATGGGCCTCCTATTTCTTGCCGTCCTCGCCGTCTAGCCCCTCAAAAATTTTCATCTGCCAAAAAGGAATTTGAGGACATGGTTCATTCTGGCACAGCACGACCTTCCAAGAGCGCCTGGTTGTCTCCTTTGCACATGGCCTTGAAAAAGGACAACACTTGGCGTCCCTGTGGTGACTACCGCGCACTTAACGCCCGAACTGTACCGGATAGATACCCTGTCCGGCACATCAACGATTTTGCCCACAACCTTCCTGGTTCTAAAATTTTCAGCACCATCGACCTTGTAAAAGCATATCATCAAATACCAGTATCTGAAGAGGACGTCCCGAAGACAGCCATCGTTACACCGTTTGGCCTCTTCGAATTTCCTTTCATGACCTTCGGTCTCCGCAATGCTGGTCAAACATTCCAGCGGTTTATCGACGAGGTCACACGGGGTCTCGATTTCTGCTTGTCGTACGTGGATGACATTCTCGTCCATTCAGCTGACGAGACTCTTCACTGCGAGCATCTACGTACTCTCTTCGGACGCCTGCGAGACTATGGAGTCATAATCAACCCCTCCAAGTGCGTCCTTGGTGCACAAGAAGTGACGTTTTTAGGCTACTACATCAGTCCCAAGGGAACTCGTCCTCCTCAAGATCGTGTCCAAACCATCCTAGACTTTCCCCCTCCTAAAACAGTCCAAGGGTTGCGTCGTTTTCTGGGCATGCTTAACTATTATCGCCGATTCGTGCCCCGCGCTGCATTGTTCCAAGCTCCACTTATAAAATCTGTGGTTGAAACCAAAGGCAAGGGTGCCAAACCATTTACATGGACACCTTTACTTTTGAAACAATTTAAAGCCTGCAAAGAGAGTCTAGCTAATGCCACTCTTCTGCAATATCCGGTCAACGGGGCGCCTCTCGGTCTGTTTACTGACGCATCCAACGTCCACATTGGGTCTTGTCTCCAACAACTCATTAACGACAAGTGGGTACCTCTTGCCTTTTTTAGCAAAAAACTGACAGATCAGCAAACACAGTGGCCGGCTTATTATCGCGAGTTACTGGCGATGTACGAAAGCGTACAACATTTTCGCCACATTCTTGAGGTCCAACACGTGACCATTTTCACGGACCATAAACCGCTTCTCTACGCTTTTATACAGCGCTCTACGCTTTTATACAGCGCCGTGAAATGCTCCCCCCTGCTCAGTTAAACCAACTGTCTTTTATCAGTCAGTTCACGACAGACATAAAATATATCAGGGGAGAGGACAATGTCGTCGCCGACGCTATGTCACGTGTCAACGCTATCGCTTTTGACCAGGATTACGAAGCCCTCGCCAAATCACAAAAGTCAGACTCAGAGCTGTCTTTCCTGCGTACCCAAGGGTCAAGCCTGCAATCGACCAATGTTAATATTCCAGGAACAGACATCTCTGTCACCTGTGACGTGTCCACGGGCAAACCTCGTCCCTATCTTACCCCTCCCTTTCGAAGAGAAGTTTTTAACAAGGTCCACAATCTCAGTCATCCCGGTGCATGAGCTAGCACCCGCTTAGTAACTGAACGCTACGTTTGGCCTTCTGTCAACAGGGATTGCAAAGAGTGGGCACGAACTTGTGAGGCGTGTCAACGCGCCAAAGTGTCACGTCATAATTTTTCCCCAACCGGAAATTTCGAACTACCATCTGGTCGTTTCAAACATGTCCATATTGACATCATCGGCCCCCTGCCGATTTGCAGCGATTACCGATATTGTTTGACAGCTATTGATAGAACGACTAGGTGGCCTGAGGTCTGGCCAATGCAGACTATCACTGCAGAGGAGGTAGCAGAAACCTTTACACGAGAATGGGTTGCCCGTTTCGGTGTACCGTCAGTCATTACAACAGACCAAGGCACTCAGTTTGAGTCTGATCTGTTCCGCCGAATGACAGTAAACTTCGCCACTAAGCGAATTAGAACAACGGCATACCATACCTGCGTCAACGGCATGATTGAGCGTGTTCATCGCCAACTTAAGGCTGCTCTTATGTGCCACCAAGATTCTTGGGTACGTGCACTGCCTTTCGTCCTTCTCGGCATGCGATGCGCTTTCAAAGAAGATCTGAAAGCTACAGCTGCTGAACTGGTTTACGGAGAAACACTTCGGTTGCCCGGCGAATTGCTTGTTCCAGTTTCCGGAACTGATGCCACAAGCGATCCCGCAGACTTTGTTGTACAACTTCGACGTAAAATGTCGACTGTACGACCAATCTCTGCATCTCGTCATACTCAACCATCTTCTTTTATCTTCAAAGATCTCTCGTCAGCAACTCACGTTTTTCTTCGTGACGATACAGTCAGACGCCCCTTACAAACACCTTATACAGGTCCATACCAAGTCATTGATCGCGCCAACGATGGCAAAACAATGACTTTGGTCATTAAGGGTAAAAACGACGCTGTAAGCATTGATCGCGTCAAGCCGGCTTACATAGAACATGCCAGTCCAGCAGCCCTTGATCCTCAGACGAATCCAACAAAACCCACATCAAAACCTAAACAGCCCGATCCATCTCCAAACGCAGACGCCAATCCAACAACAACTACAAAACTACCTTATATTAGTCGTTCTGGCAGACGAGTCAAATTCAAGGATTTCCCCGATTTTTGTTAAATTGGTTCATCTTTCTCCGTGGGGGGGTGGTGTGGCGTCACGTATTGTGAATTTGTGAACGCACATTAGTATACGTGGCGTCGCCTGTGTTATGTTTAGTTAAAATTATAAGTAGTCAGGAACGCACCCTTTGTAAGTGGCAACACGAAGCCACGGTCCGGGGCGTTACCTACAGCGTGCCTTTGGAGTAGCGTCGCTCGCTTTCTTGTCAATCGTCGCGGGATAGACTAGATGTTACGTCATTAGTATTTTGTCCCTACGATTCTAATTAGTTATAAGTCCTAATAGTGTAACTAACCACAGTGTAAAGAGTACCTAACGTTAGAACTTCATACGTGTAACAATTATATGATTATTTCTGCAAGTTGAAGTTTCTCTTCCGCTCCTTGACTCTGTTTCACCTCCAATACGCGTAAAAGGAGACAGGTGGAATACCTTCCACCTATGTCCCCAAAAAGACTTAATAACTAACCCTATCACAGCAGTGCCGTATGTATGAGCAGTCCATCCGGTCTGCGATCATCGCCAGGACGACATTGGTGCTGCTCCACACTCTACGCACCAGCGACGCGCCCCGCTTGCGCATGGTCGCGTGGAAGCAATCTGTACGTGCCTCAGCGAACATACCTGAGGCGCTACAGTAGCGAGGCAGCCCCAATACAGCCCTGAACGCGTTGTTAAACTGAACGCGGAGGGCTCCGTATGATGCACACGTGTACCTCGCCCACAGACTGCACGTGTAGAGAGACGTGCAGTACGCCCCTAAAGAGCGTTATCTTCACCTCTCTCGAACAGCGCGCAAACCTGCGAGCGAGCATGTTCGCCCGCACCGACAAAGCCCTCCGTTACCGCTCCATGTCAGCATTGTCCTTGAGGTCGGTCGTCACTAAATGTCCAAGGTACTTAAACTTATCCACCCTTTCGAGTGGAACACCGTTTAGAAAAACGGGTGGATAGATGTGCGAACGTTTCTTACCGGTCTCAAAGACCATGCATTGGTTTTTGTCACATTGTACTTCAACCCATGACCAAGGGCATACTCTTCACAGGTCCGCACCAGCTTTCTGGGGCCACCGACCGACGCGCTCAACAGTACCATGTACGGGGTAATCCGTTGAGATGGGACTGTTCAGTCGCACAGTTCAGTAACACTGACCTTGAGGTGGCTTAGCTACTACACACTACTATACTGAATTATATTGTGCTATATTGGTTTTGTTACCATTGACGTACTGCCTGGATTTTATTTAAAACTAGCTGCGTCCCGCGGTTTCACCCGCACAGGTCTCAATCCCGTTGGAATATCGGGATAAAAAGTATCCTATGTTCTAACTCAGTTCATGGTCTACCCATGTGGCAAATTTTACAAAATCTGTTCAGCCGTTTTAGCGTGAAAGCGTAACAAATAAATAAACAAACAAACTCACTTTCCCAATTATATTATTAGTTTAGGAAGTTAGGATGTTGTTCTAATAGGCTTATAGCTACTCAAAACTCCAATTGTTTCAATGGGAGGCGTTTGTGGGTTTAAGGTTAATCCAAACCGCTAACCTAAGGTATTCGGAGGAAGTAGGCTGATGGGGTGAAATTAAACATACTTGAATACAAAGAACACCTTTATTGATGACACCTACATTTTTTAAATTACACACAAATAAAACAACGTAACGCAACGCAATATACAATTTTCTTACAATTGGGTGTAGGTACACGCAGTGCAAAATGAAAAATCACTGACGTTCAGTAGATCTATAGTTATAAGGTGCAGCAGCAAAAAATAATTTAATTTAAACTTAACGATCTTCAGTTTACTGTTTCAAATGTTGACGTCTGCTTATCCACATTTCAGCTGCGAAAACGATCACAGACACAATTGTACCAGCCAGTAGTATTCCAAAAGCTACATATTGGTCGCTTAACCTTATTTTAGAGAAAGCCCGCGGTTCGCTATCATTTTCAGGTATCTTATTTGGGATTTCAAGCATTTTTTGAGTCCATTTGTAGTATATATTCGGTAAGCCAGCTTCATTTAGACGTTCTGTAATAATTCGGAGATCCTCGACGAACGGGAAACCTAAGGATACAAGAATAGAATTTATGAAAACATGGCTCATGACAAAGAATCCAGGGCGAGATATAAACAGGGGTTACTTTGGCAGCTCTCCTAATGTCTCTATGCGTGTGTTATTTAATCTTCTAGATGGATTTTTAACACCAAATATTTCCCACCAAAATTAATAGAGATTAAATTTTTTTTTATGTTACCTAATCGAGCAATGCAGGACAAGTAATAAGTGTAGAAACATTCGTCCACTATATTGATGAGAGGAGCTCCCTGATCGTCTGAGTACTGCTCAAGAATGGACATCACGGCATCCGATTTCCTGTCGATGGTTGTTACGCGTGGTTGTGTTAGAACTTCTCCTGGGGGGCATCAGATTGAATTATATTTTCCAGTAACGTGTAGGTAACAGGTAATATCGAGCTTTGGTAGAGAAAAACAAAACAAGATTATTAGAAACAGCATCCCAAGCGTTCTGGCGGACCAAATTAACAGTCCAATCATGGAAAATTGTATGAGTTCACGATGTCAAATTATGTTAAGAAAATAACTTTCTTATTACTACTACTTCTACATATTTATCATCGTTAACAGCCTTGTTCTAACCACTGCACTGATGAGTATAGATTACCTCGTTTTTGTTCCAGGCTTCACTGGTCTGTGCCACTAGTAATCACCATGTCTAGCTTGGGCGGCGGGCGCCACGCTCTTGCTCATTCTCGCTATTAAAAGTCGGTCTTATCGAACGAATTTATGTATTAAGAAGCGAGGGATCTGGGAACTAGTTCACGTAGTTCGTTCGTGAACTACACAAGACTACTACATAACGTTTTTCAAATTTGTTTGCAAACCTACCAACACGATCACCATTTGTCAAAATAGCTCGATCAAAGAATTTCTCTTGTAACTTGTCTTCTGGGTTCTGTAAGTGTTTCATGAAACTTCTCATTGATGGAGAAGTATATAAAGTAGCTTCAGAACTATAAAGGTCCTTTAGAGTTTTTATGGTTTGAAAGCGTTCCACTGTTGTGTACACTCTGCTTATGTGACCCTATAATAATATACAAAAAAGAGATGAGACAGTGTGAAGTACTGATATTTTATTGGATCTTTTATTTGTGAAAAATGGCTCGCCGTTTTTTTCTTCGTGCGTCGTTCCTACCCATTTTGAAGGAAAGGCATTGACTTGAAGCTGCCAAACAGCCTATAAAACAGAATATGAAAATTGAATGTTTCACGAGCAAGTACCATGTAGAAATATAATTTTCTTACCTGATAAAGAGCCAGAAAAAAAATGGAACCCAATAAGCATGCGCTCCTTATTATTAGAAACGTTCTTGTTTTCATCGGTGAATATCCAAGTATAGTCGCCAACACAGAGGTGTGAAGGTACCACCAGAATGTCATTGTTCCTGGACCCGCCATTGTTTTGTTGATCATCGCTGTGGCCCACATGATGCCACCGATTGCTACTAATACCGCACCTATCAGGGCCCATAGCGGCGGAGAGAACAAATTAAATACACCGTGCCAAAGAGGTTTGACATCTGGCCTCTTTACTAAAGCACACAATGTGTCAGTTGTAACGTAATGCAGGTAATGAAATGGTTCATTCGAATACAGAGTCATAAATCTTGAATTGAAGGATATATCCAACTCGTTGCGGATGATACAGCCCAACGCACCGCTTATATTTATGTGAGCCCCGTAACCGTAATTGTAACACTTTTCATCTTGCCAGAAAGATACATTGAATTTTAAATGCGAGAGGATGTCATGCATTATCATTCCGTCTAAACCGCAAAACCCCAGCGTCATATTTAAATTAAAATGCACATAATAATTTAAATTATTACAATCTTTGATAGATGTAGGATATCTATAGAATATTCCCGTCACCATAGGATAGTCCTGAGATAGCTTTTCTCCACTTTTCTTTATGGCTACAAATAAATCATTATTATTAGTAGCATTAATTAATTTAATAGATCTGTTATATAAAATCTGAAATGATGGCTTTTTGCCGTTATAAATAACCATCTTTTGGTTACATGCATAAGGGAATACAACACCAACACGCATGATTTGAAATCTGTGCCACAAAGTATTCATTATATTTTCCAACACTGCAAATTCAGTTGGGTTCATCTTGTCATTCTTACATTTGAATTTTCTGTCACCAGTAACGATAATGTATAATAGAGACCAATTGGATCTTACACAAAACCGCCATTGAGGATAGTTAACCATCTTCGGTGTTAAATATTTTGTCATTATAATGACGTTAGGATTGTTACTGGTCACAATAAAATCTTTTGTGTCATTCATTCTAATGTCCACATCTGTATTTAGTAACAGAACTGATTGTTTAGAAATACTGTTTTGCAGGATACATGTTTTTAATTCTGGGTGAGCATTTACATCCATATCGAAAACTACTGTTGTTGAATAATTTTCAACCGGTAACAGTAGCGGACAATTTGTTACAACTGGTGCGAGCTTGTACTTCGACTCAGAGCTTGAAACTGCGAGAAACTTTGTTATGATTAGAAATGCAAGGAACTTCATTTTTGATGTCTCAAAATCAAAATACTTGCGATCATTGCTGGTCAAAACTTCACTTCACATCAATGCCTTGGAAGATCTTCCTTTAATAATAGGTAGGCGTTTACTTAAATACTATCAATATGGTTATCGACTTTAATCACCCTAAAACGTTTGCTATATCAATATTTTAACGTGTCAGTACAAATTAATAGGAACTTCGTTGATTTCTTTTTTGATGAAAAAAATGTATTACTCTACCAAAAGTTTTTTGAAACCGGTCTTTGATAACTGAAAAATTTAAAACTTTATTAATATTATAATTTTGTGTTCCAATTTATGAGTGTTTCCATTCGAACATACTTATTTGTATTACCTGATCTCTTGATTTCACAATATTTCCGCAATAGAAGTGGACAAACATTTGCCTTTTGTATTATAACTCAAGATTTGCACTCAATATAGATTTAAACAATAACAAGTTGCTGTATCAATAGAGTATCACGGTATATAAAATAATTTTACTGTATCTTTAAGGCATTGTCACGAACAAGTCGGGAATGGCACAACTCTTCTTATTGTTCTTAATATCGATTATATTGGCGATTTCTAGTGGACGAAGTTTTGATGGACTGCATTTGCACCCAGAAATACTAAAGACTGGTATAGAAATACGTATGGGGAACGACTACATGGATTATAGTCCCTACCATTCGTTTTTGTTAAAAGAAGAGGCTGATGTTCTTGTAATACCAGCCAACAGTGTGTTGGAAATTATGGAGAACCCTATAAACCATATAATAACTAACCATAAGAAATAAAACGAAAATTAAGACGGATTGCGGAAGATGGAAGAAAAATAAAACGAATCTTAAAATTAATTATGAATTTAATCAACTTGTTTGTTTACGAAATTTGTTTTACTGTAATAACTGTTGTAAGGTTTATACAATTTTAAGAAATATTGTTTTAAAATAATAAATACTTTTGTTATAACATGTTGTTTTATTGTTGTCCTGAGCTCTCTCTGACATTCGTCAAAAGTAGGATGGGACGCACTCAGTCTAGTTGCAGCAATGATCTTCTTAAGGTGGTTAGTAGTAGCTGGATGAGAGTACTCTGTATGTATTGTTATTGCCTCCGTTGCATTATTTATTTTTATGATTTTTATACTTTTTGCTGTGGTCCTGCAGGGTCCGCAATTGTACCTTAACAACCTTCTTATCAACATTATGGAACGCAAATAAAAATATGAATATAAATTAAATGCTTTAAATCAAGGTTGCAGTTTTATCTACAATTATATTTACGATGTTGTGACTAGTGGCTGATCTTATTAAGACCAAAGTGTAGGTTCAAACCCTGGTAAGTACCTGTTCTTTTGTCAATTTATTATCCTTCCGTTTACAAAGTATCAGCTTGACACTGATACACACAGTGACAAACATTGGCGATCAATGTTAGTTTTTTTCCGGAATAAAGAGAAACCTTTAAATATCTTTTAATTTCACTGTTTTTAGTCTATCTAGTAGTAGCTAGACAATGTTTTAATTACTATAAAATAATTACACATCTTCATGTGTTTCTTGATTGTAATAATAACAGTCCACAGTAATAATAACAAATAAGATACTACAGTCCATCAGTAAGTATCACTGTAATGCGCATTTTCATATAGTAATACATTTATATTGTAGTAATACACAAGGAGTCCCCGAGACAGGCTCGACCTAGTGTGGAATTCATTAGCAAAATGCTTCCGTAGTGTCTTATTTATTTAAATGTAATCCTGGTTATTTATGTAGAATATAAGGAAATGTATAGCACTGTTTTTGGCAAATAACAGTGAAAAGGAAAACCAAAATTCAAATACAAAAAAAAACATTTAATTCATTAAAAAATAATCAACACATAAAACAAATAGACATCATCACACGTTTCAATTGAACTGTTGGGCAATATACAATTCTTAGAATAAGATACAATTTTTATATTTTAACTAAGTATTTTGACTTTGGCAAAATAAAAAAATCTTTAGTTGAAGATTAACCTACCCAAGTGGGGAGGAACTTTATCCTGCGACCACCAACCCCGAGGTCCGCGTTGTCGAAGGCGAATCCGTCGTAGTTGGCCAGCAGATCGTTGCTTGGGTTGTCTCCTCGCAGGGCTGACCTCTTCGCTACCTTGTGGGCAGGCTCTTTGGTTTCAGGTTCTGAAGTAGTAGTAACGTTCACGAGTTCCACTAGAACTGGTACATCCTCGACCACTTCTATTACTTCGAAAACAGGAACATCTTCTTCATCAGCCACTGTCGTTGTTTCATCAGGCTGCTCTGAGGTTGCAGGAGCTGCGTAGACGCAACTCAGGAGCGCAAGCGAGAGAAGGACGATCAATTTTGAAGCCATGGTATTGGATGCCTCGAGGTAACTTCTCCGCGATGATAAGGGAAATATTCCCAGGAACTTTTATACGTTAGCAGTCTTCCGATGCTGAATTGTGTTTATGATGGTGGAGCATGCAATATGTTTATATACCAATAATAAAATTGTGCTAACTAAAATTATCCAGAAATGGGCATCATTGACGCGCATTGTACCTGTGTCGCTAATGGGAGAAGTAAATATTCTCAATAACATAATGACCATGAATGCCTATTGTTGTGGACTATATTGAAAAATGATGACAAATACTTTGTTTACTTTAGTGATTTTTGTATAAAAGCGCACTTTGTAACGTGACAGACGCATCCTTCCGTTTATTGATGAGTAAGGCTGAATGACTGTTGTTAAGATCTTATTGCATAATACCTAATCTTGTCTTTAATTCTGATAAAATGGACTGAATCAACTTGAGATTTTAATTCTTTGAACTGAAATTGATTCATGCATTCTATGCTTCCGTAAACATGATTCTGTATTTTTCCATGTTTAAAGAATGAACCATCATGTTACTTCAATTACCTGTTTTGTATGTTATTTAATAAACGTCTATTTATTCAAATAAATATATTGTACCTTTTCAGAATGTTTCGTAAACAATACATACAACTATTCCGTCTATTCTTCTAGGAATCGTAAAATATATCCTATACTATTAAACGAGCAATATTTATAAATATATTTATATATATATTATGTAATCACGTTCTCGATAACGGCTCTAACGATTTCGATGAAAGTTGCAATATAGGAGTTTATGAGGGCGAAAAATCGATCTACCAAGAAAATTTGTTTTCTCTGAGCAGAGCTCGGTCAGCCAAAGTTTAGAACAAGATTGAATGACAATGAGAATGACATAGAATAATGATAGGGCAGTATGGAATTAGTATGTACTTTTCTATACTGTTAAATGAGTGTTCTCTATTTTCAACAGAGCAGAGCTCGGTCGCCCAGGTACTGTTAAGTAAACAGGCAGCAGCGCCCACACTCCGCGACTAGGTTCTTAATTTAAGTCAAATCATTCCTGCTGTTCTTTATAGGGTCCAATAGGAGGTCCATATTCAGTCAGTGACTTTATTTGGGACAAGGGATGAAGATGACATTCTTTTACAAGCTCTACGAATTCTTTTGACTCGTTCTAAGCATGGAAAAGGCTTGGCCGAAAGGTTCTGGAGTGGCGACCGCGTACCGGAAAACGTAGCGTTGGAAGGCCTCCCACAAGATGGACCGATGACCTTATGAAGGCCGCAGGAATCCGCTGGATGCGCGAAACACTGAATCGGTTGAAGTGGTGGTGCTTGGAAAAGACGTCTTTTTGCTGAAATGATGATAATGATGATGATGAAGCTTGAGAAACTATCATTGGCAAGATTCGAGGCTCGGATTAATGAATAAAACGACTTCAAGGTAGACGGGTGACATATTATGAATAGATAGGAAGGATAAAATGGACAGAAGGTCCATAGGAGAATAGTTCATGGATAGACCGTAGACTCTAAGGTTTAGAGCAGTGGTTTCCAACCAGTGGTCCGCAAGAGCCAATATTGGTAGGTAAATAAAACATGGCCAGGAATCGATGTGAAGTGATAGTAAGTGATGATTTGCGTGTAGCTTGAGCAATAATATTGGTCCTAGGATTACCGAACTTGTTCAGATGATACAAGCGCAAAAATCACACTGATTTAAAATTGATCTTTCTACAAAAATGTTACGTTTTCTATTAAAATAATAGTGTTATTGCACGTTACTATTGAGTTTTTACTAAAATATTTTCGGATTGATTTAGTTTATTTACATCGTGGTCCCTGCTAACAATAAAGAAATCAACTTGGTCCCTGGTCAAGAAAAGATTGAGAACCACTGGTCTAAAGTAAGGATGAATGTTGATAAACAGGGTAACATGAGTCGGTACTCGGCAGAGACAAATCTAAAACTATTATGCAAATAAAGTCAAAGTCAAATCATTTATTTCAAATAGGCCCATGTATGGCACTTTTGAACGTCAAAAATTACAAAATAATAAAATTGATTCTAGTCGCCCCTTCCAAAAGGTAGTTTTCGTATGGAGAAGAATGGGCAAGAAACTCCACCGTTACTCTTTTAAAATGTTTTACAATATTTTATATACATTAATTATATGTGAAGACGATGCACCTGGAATAAGATTACTATACCACAATAGGTAAAAATAATTAAAAATGAAGCAATGACAGAAAAAATAATTATGTAATGGATACATGGTGTTCACATATTTACAAGCATTGTAAAAGTAGGTACGATATTCCTAAAAAAATTACAGGTGATACTAATTAGTCAGTGTGTGAATAATCACAGAATGTAAAAAAAAATAAAAAAATGTTATAATATTTAATTACACAATTGAATTATTAGCAACCAGTTTGATTTTGTCTATACTCTAAATTGTCCTATGGAGCTAGACCAGCATGTTTCCAAGCATTCTTATCTAGAATCCTCTAATTTGTAATATGCTTGTTTACAAAGAGTACTAAATTTATTAAAATGTAATAAAGTTATTAAAAAGATATCAAGAACTTCATCCATATTTTTTTTGTAAAAACAAACCTATTTGTCAACGCTACACTTGGGATGATGACGTGATGACATAAAACAAAAATTACGTGATGTTGTCGAAGAACATCGCGTTGTCATAGGAACTTCGACAACATCACGTTGTCATGGGAACGATGACAACATCACGTTGTCATGGGAACCGTCATTAAATGGTAGGCGGAGTGGGGGTGTTAGGTTTTTTTCGTTACGGAATTTCTTGGTTCGGTCGCCGCGCTCAAAGCCCGCGATAAAAGCTATGCAATAGCTTAACACTTTTGGTTCGGATATCAAAAATCATTACGAACCACCGATGCTATTGAGGCGTTAATTGACGAGGTTGTCTGTAATTTAAATGACAAGCATAAAGTGGCAGGTATTTTTCTGGACATTGACCTTCTGCCTTCGACACAGTAGACCATGAAATTCTTCTGGCCAAGTTGAAACAATACGGTATAGCGGAGAACGTATTGAAGCTATTCAGCTCCTACTTGCATAATAGACGTCAGTACATAGAGATGAAGTCGGTTGTGAATGGAGAAGAAATAAATGATAAATCCATCCTAACCACAGTCATCCCGAGGTGTCCCTCAGGACTCCGTTCTGGGCCCAATTTACTTCGTCCTATTCCTAAATAACTTGATTTAGGCCCGTATTACAGAACGTCACTCAATACTCAAGCATTGCTTAAAACTAGATTCAAGCCATTTGATTGGTTGAAACTAATTTTAAGTAATGCTTGAGTATTGAGTGACGTTCTGTAATACGGGCCTTAGTATACTAAAAAACGAATAACTGATACAACGATAATTATTTTTTGCTGATGACACTAATACAATCGTTTCTGCAGATAATATAAGTAATTTTGAATCTAAGATTAGTACTGCCTCAAAAGCTTTTGAAAACTGGTTTGGCACAAATAATTTAAAACTTAATGTAAATAAAATAAAATATTTATTATTCAAGTCAACGGTAACAATGTCGAAGTAGTAGATAATGTTAAATTCCTAGGTGTGGTCATTGACGCGTTGTTGAACTGGAAGGTTGAGACATTGTCTATAAAGAAGTCTGTTAGCTCTGCATGCTATGCAATCAGAAGCCTGAGGGATGAACTCACTTTGGCCCAACTTAGGATGGTATACTTTGCTTTGGTGGAGTCAAGGCTCAGATATAGATATAAGTATTGAGTTTACAGGTTACAGCTACAATTACAATATCCAATCGGCATTTGTAATTTAAAAAAAAAACCTTTACAGGTTAACAAGTAATAATCGGAATGTATGTTATAAAAAGATGTTAAGATGAGATGATTGATTACTACGAATTGTTTATTTCGAAAAGATTTTTGCCATTTGTGACATTTCTAGCCCTCTAAACTCGGTTTATTGAGTTCTTTGATCATTAGAGAAATATGATCGACGAGCATAAAAAAAGTTTTTGTGTAAATTGCCTATTTGCTTGCTGACTACATATTTTTAAATCTATAAATGCAGGTCAAAATGTTTAAAAACTTAAGGTCATGGTTTCTTATGAATGATTTACTGTAGCTGCAACGGTTAAGGTACATGCCCTTACGACCCGTCGGAATATCCACTCTGTATATAACGAAAGAGTATTTTTTCTCAAAATTGTCGGGTCAGATTCTGATGCCTCTTAACACAAGGGTAAAGATGATCTCCTTAATGATGAAGATGGTATCCTTACACAAATATCACAACCATATCGCTATTGGTTCATGTACCACTTTTGCCCAGTCTTTTGCCAGTTTTTATGTAACTTAGGTGGTTTCTTCATTCAAGTGCTGCTAATAAAATGTATTGTACCTTTAATAGGTACTTATTGTAAATACAGATATAACAGTTAAACGCTTATCTTCATAACGCCCAAAGAGGACACCCGACCCGATAAAGGGCGTCCTCTTCGGGCGTTCTTTCGTGTACCCTATATTACACCCACATTAAGAGAGTTATCTATAACAGGTTTATACGTATAAAACAGCTGTACCTATAGTAAACGAATTAAAACGTTAAGTACTTTTATGTTAATTTTGAACATCATCATATCAACATTTCTTATTTTGTATGAAAATTATAGTTTGGAAACGTGACATAATGCGTCCGCTTCTGGGGAAGGTAATTTGTTTGAAACTTGCTAACATTTGCGCTCTTTGAAGTTTCACAATGGCTTAGATTTATTTTATTGTTCGGATATGTATAATAAATCTAAGCCGTTGTGAATTGGGTACACATGATCCGATTCAGCCTGTCCCTTGCTGCCCTCCCTCAGCGACGCTCTAGGCCGAGGTCCCTACACCACAGGGGTTACCCTTACTGTGTAGTCGCTTTGTTAAAAAGTTTTATGCTTGGCTGGAGGCCTTAATTAATTAAGGCAATCACAGGATAACCCGGTTAAGTAGCAGAGAATCTTCTAGGTTGACCTACGAAATGCCATTCTTAATCAAAATAGATTGGGTACTCTTCTGATCTGGTTACAAAAGTGTTTGTATTGGCAACATGTTGGACAACTGCTAATTTAATAACTTCCGGCTTTCCATGACTTCAATGTTTGTTATTTACAATGTAAATTGCCAATACAATGTAAATTATGTCGTTCAGCCGAACAGTCAAGCTTGATTGTCCATTGGGCAATTTTAGACATTGATCAAAATTGTGTAACAAAAGTTATGTTTATATCTTGTCTTGAAAACCAATTTGAATGTAGGTATGTGTTAAGTTATTTTGTTGCTCTTTATTTTTATCAGTTATCAGTAGTGTTTGGCGTCTCGTTAGCATGTTGCCCATAGCCAAGGCTCATAATGAAAGGATCACTAACGTGTGTTTTGAGATTTGCTGTTGTATGATCGTGCGTCAGTACTGTTCTAAAAATAATAACGCGTATTATCTAAGTTTGCGATTTCAATAAAACATAATAATTTCTGTCAGCAACATATTCACATATAAGGTGCTTAGAGATCAGCAAAGGCACAGTTCAGTTATCAGTTAAAGTACGAGCAAGATAGGATCTTTCGGGAATGCATTCAACATTATTTATCGTCGCGTCGTTGGCGTTGCTGGCGCTCTGCGTGTGCGCACCCGCCGAGCAGGATGTGATCCAGCACATCCCGCAAAAAGCCGAGCAAACACCATCAGTTACAGGAAGAGACGCTGCGGTATCTGGTGCTTCGGCAAAGGCTGCTGGTGCGTCTGAGCACGAGGCGCGTGCTCGTCGTGACGTGGCCGGACAGGAGAGCGACCTGCTCCCTGCTATCAACGATGTGGATGTCTCACCCTTCGGAGAAACTTCGCAACTGGAGGGCCGCGGCCGCATTAGGGTGCTGCCTGCCTACCTCGGCTGAACCATCAACAACAATATCGACACACGCTACCACCACATCGGATATAACGTAATTGTATAAGTTATTTAAGGTTGTATCAATGTATTATTTAAAACATTAAACAAGATTTTTGGTTACAAATGTACATTACAATTATATGTTTTGTACATTTTAATTTAGTATCTAGCAATAAAGGATAGTTAAGAATGAATGGCTGCATTTTATTTAAACCTGTTTCTCGCTAATATATAGTGAGTAAGTACTGACATCACTTCACAGAAATATGGTAAAAGATGAAGGGGTTGCAAAGTTAATTAATAAAATTAACATGAAGCCAATAATTAGTAGCCATGACTATAAAATGCATAACTTCCTCTGAAACTAATTTAATCTTCTTTGTTTTCACAATGTTAATTATTGTAGTTACGTTAGCCGTGGGCGTCGCTAACTTGGTGTCATCTTTAAGTATTGTGCAAAAAGATAATGAACTGGGGATTACTAATGTGACAATGTTAGAAGACAATGTTAAAACTCCGGATAATATACTAAAAGAAACAGAAACCAAAAGGAATGTAATTGCCGTAAATGACGGAAACAAGGAATTGGTTGAAGCAGCGGAAAGCAGTAACTTAGTATATCGACCCCTCTTTGTGTACAGAAGGATCCAACATAGTAAAAGAAGAATCACTATGTACAATTCCTTTGCAGGATAAGTGAATATTTGAAAGGTAATCATTTAGTTACTCCATGCCGTTATATGATTTAGAAAAGTAATAAAACTCTCCCAATTTAAAATGAATAAAACTAACAAGCCAATAAAACAATAACGATACTGGCGTAAACTACTAGGAGAGTTAAATTGCAGTTTAGTTTAATCTTAGCAGTTGGAGTATCAAGGACAATGATTTTATTTCGAATATTAGCTGTGATTGTGTTACTTATTGTAAGTGAATTCACTTTTCCCCTTTATATTTTACGCTTGTAACTAAATAAATTAAACATTTTAGATTCCTGACTCGTACGGGGGAATATCGCCAGTACACGATTTTAAGGAAAAAATGTTAAGAACTACAAATAATAATATTAACGAAAGATTTTTACTGACGTCTCCGCATAATGTTTTAAAACATTTGGACAAGTCGATTTCAAAAGCAACTAAAAATGTTACTCAAAACCCGGAAATGGACGATACTCTTTACCAGATTTCAAAGGATGTTGTTTCGGCTATTTTATCAAAGTTAGAATTACAAGATAAAATAACTAGAATTACTGCGGAGGCTCTGGAAGCTCCTGGCAAAAACAAAGGTATTACGGCTATTGAGACAAGGCGCATTTTGGATTATATTTCTAGAACATTGTCTGGTCACATACTCAGTATTACTAGAGCTTCAACAGAGCCAGAACTTCATCGATTGGTATATGGATTAGCTCAAATTGCAGCCGAGGTATCCATCGTATCAGCATTAAAAGATACCACATATGCCACAACACTGTCTAAGAAGCAATCTGTTGATTTATCTCTTAGAAGGAAAAGATCTATTGCACCTGGAAAGGAAAACGTACTAGTGACCCCGTCTCCTCTTTCTTCAGCGACGGTTTATAGCGTTATTCTGAACAAAACTGTCCATACTGCTCTTAGTCTTAAAAATAAAACATCAGCAAAAGTTTTTCCTTCACCGTTCTCAGTGATATCTAGAACTGAAAAGAAAGTTCTCCATGTCCTAAATAGTAAGGAAAACGTTCTACCTGAAGTTAAAGGGTTTTTGAATCAAACAGTTTTAGATATCGAAAATTTAGGACGAGAAAATAATAACACAGATCCAATTCTTATGGAAAAGACACAAAATGGAACTCATTATATGAAAGAAACACAAACCCTGGATACTCAAGAGTTAAGTGCACCAGGACTTATTGATGACTGGGTTGATACCAAGGAAAATGTTTATAAGCCTATCAATCCCGATATAGTTGCTGATATAGAGATAGATCAGCCCGAATTTGAAGACGAAGCTGGTAATGAAAAGAAATCAAAACAAAAATTGGAAAGAATGGAAGTGAAAGCCAAAAAAGCTATTTTATACGCTGGTGATGTGGCGTATTTGACAGCAGCAAGCGTTGTTGCTCTAAGACGAGCTTTAACTGCATCTATCGAAGTTCAAATGTCTGTAAGGTACGCGAAAAATGGTATGTCAAATCACCAGGAATTAATGATGAACTTGGCAAAGACTGCTGCTCAACAAGCGGGAAAACAAGCAAAGAGTGCGGCATCAAAATCTTTAGCTTGCGAGCGAGTCATTAAATTGGCACTGAAGTATACAGCGCAGTCAAATGGAGCTCATCTAAACCATGTCGCGAATAGAATTGTGATGGATACTTTGCCATTGGCGACGCTAGCGAAATCTATGGCATTCGTTGCTTCAGATATAGCTATCAATTCTTTGTATCAGGCCACTGATGTGAAACCACCAACATAATAATTAGAAGACAAAGTCATTTCAAGAAAAAATTAAGTGAATTATTTATCCAACCTCCACACAACAATTTTTCTATTTGAAAATTCATGCTAAAATTAATCGCAAAAAGGTTTAAAACAAATTAAATAAGGTAACATGTCAGAATTATTTCATTTATTTTATCAAATTCCCGCTTATCCCATATTTTACATAAAAAAGTATTATTACTTTAAGGTTAAGTAAGATTGAAGCGTATTGTTTGCTGCATTAATGAGGCCAGCTAATAATGACTTCTCCAATAGGTGTAGTGATAAGGAACACTGTAACAAAATATTTGTAAGTTATTATAAAATCAAAGTAGGGTTTTTTTAATGTTGGTAAATGGAGGCTTTGGTGTAACTAACTATTGAGACCTCGTTTCGATTCGAAAAAGTTGTGCTGCCTTTTATAATACGCTGGTTAACCCCACAAGCAGAAAGGCGCCAGATGATAATGCTTTGTTATAACTTTCAATTACTTGAATTTTATATTAGCATTTTTAGAAATGTATCAACACTCATTCTTAGCTTCTAATCTACATCATCATCATCAGCCTATGGCAGTCTACATAGAGCTCTCCAATCTTATAGGTACGCGTTTTTGACTCGATTGTTGGCTACTCTTATCTTGCTACGAAGATAGTCGCTCATCCTAGCTCGAGCCTCCTTCAACTTTGTCGACCTAAACTTAAAAGTATTATACCACATTATAAATAAAGCTGATACACAATAATTTGTATATTCCGCAACGCCATAATTTGGCACTTAGAAGTTGAGTTTTCAGAATTGCGTTCTACAGTAACTTTGAAATAAAGGTGTTTAACGAGAATTATTTTTTACCTTTCCGGGTAGTAGATTACTGCCGGTTTATCGTAATGATACCAACTATGCCACCAGGTACTGGCATCCGTTTTCAAATCTGAGTCATCAGGATTCTGTGGTTTCGGTAAGTCTTCGACTTTTACAGGCTTTGGTTCCAAGGGCACCAGTTCGGGAGTCGGTGCGACTTCAACGACTTTTGGATCTTCCACTGGTAGAGAACAGCATACTCCCAACAGAGTGATGATTGCAGCGAGTTTCACGATCTGTGAATATTACAGGATAATTGCTTGGTAGGATTATAAGATAAGTTTTCAGACGCTAACGTGTACGCTCACAATGGACCTTAATAAAATGCTAAAAGTTACCCAAAGGGCAATGGAGAGGGCTATCCGTGAAGCTTTCCTATGTGATAGAATCAGAAATGAAGAGATCCGCAGGAGAATCATGGTAACCGACATAGCCCGAGGAATTGCCAAACTTAAGTGGTCACAATGGGCCTTATTAAAATGCTAAAAGTTACCCAAAGGGCAATGGAGAGGGCTATCCGTGAAGCTTCCCTATGTGATCGAATCAGAAATGAAGAGATCCGCAGGAGAATCATGGTAACCGACATAGCCCGAGGAATTGCCAAACTTAAGTGGCAGTGGGCAGAGCACATTGCTCGCAAAATAGATGGCCGATGGGGCCGAAAGGTTCTGGAGTGGCGACCGTGTACCGGAAGACGTAGCTTTGGAAGGCCTCCCATAAGGTGGACCAATGACCTTGCGAAGGTCGCAGGAATCCGCAGGATGCAGGAAGAATAGATCCGATCGAAGTGGCGATTCTTGGGGAGGCCTATGTCCAAGAGTGGCCGTCTTTCGGTTGAATTGATGAATGATGATGATGAAGTTTTCAGAATAAGTTTGGCACTTATTAATTACTGGCACATATTTATTGATGGAATAGAGGGAGGTGTAGGTCTTGTTAAATTGTGGAAACATTTCACCGATGCTGGTATGTTTCTTACACGGACGAGAACTACTTTAGCTGGGCGGCCTATAACCTGAATGAAAATCATTGTTTATAAAATAAATAAAAAACAAGGAGACTAACTTAGTTTTGCGCCATTGTAGATACATTTTAATCATTTAGATTCTTTAGATCTCTACTATACACAGCAGGTATGCAGTTGACCCATGAGGTAAATCGCGATACGATAATACATTCTAATTGCGTTTGCCCTTAGAATACTGACACTTTGGTGTCAACTCACGCCCGTATCGGGCGAGCAATACTGGTGTAGAGAAGATTTATCGAGTTGAAAACTATGCCAATGACTGATACTTTTTAAGAAATAATCACACTGCCTATGGTCACATGTTTTTCGGGCCCCGTAAATGGCAAGTGGTACGATAATTTGATGCTAATAGAACATAAGATCCTGTTTAATTTGCTTATTTTTAGGATACCTACGTTGCATGATTTTGTATTAGTATCTTTACTCCCTTTTATGGCAAAACGAGCGAAGTGATAATTTTGAGGTGTGTTAGCGAATCGACCTATTGCGCGTGAGATACCTACCACATGAGGAAATGTCTATAATCTATAGTCATAAAATATTTCTATCAAATAATGCTTATTTTTTCTATCAACTTTATCAATTAATCTGCCTAGTCTCTCCCAACTATATTGGGGTCGGCTTCCAGTCTAACTAGATGCAGCTGAAATACCTGTATTTGCACATGGAGTGACTGACTATCTGACCTCCACCTAGTTACTGGTAATATGATAGGTATGCATTGGTAAGACTGGTTGTCAGACTTTTGGGCTTCCAACTAGCCGTAACGACTGTCATAGATCTACCTATGACAACCGGGACCAACTGCTTAAGGCTTCAATCAACTGATGTACATGAATATGAGCTCAACTGTCATTAATGAGATACAATAGAATTTTAATTGTTATCGATCTCCAGGAGAGCTCTTGACAGCCAAGTGGTGATGGTGATGGTGATGTGAGTGATGCATGGTGCATCTGAGCTCACCCATAAAATACACTGTAGAATGTAGAACAACTATTGCATAGTAATGGAAATTTAATAGGTTAAATGAAATATAGACAAAACACAACTTACCATTTTGAATATTTTCCGAAAGTAAACTTGGAGTTCGGTTAGACGAATTTAGGATTATGCTGATCCTTGTGATAGGATCAGTTTATATATCCTAAATTTTTTGTGAGAGACAAGGACAAAATATCTTGTAGGTATCATTTTATTTTAACAGTCACCTTTGATGTCATCGGCGCGATGGTATAGCAATTAATCGAAACCATAAAATAAGGCTCTTTGACGCTATTGCGGTTAAAAAAATTACTAAGGATTTACATTAAAAGGCTTTAAATAAAATTGCATTTTTGTAAGTTCTAGATTATGGTAATTCCACAATGGATTAGCCTGCCTGAGCATTTAGATAAGTTATCCACTAAAGAGGTGGTAGTTACCATTTAACTCCAGACGGACACGGCATATTCTCAGTTGGAATATGCCGTGTCCGTTTGGAGTCCATACTACAAAAACTACGTTGTAATGATTGAGCGTGTTCAATACAAATTCCTGCGTACCATGCATTATAGATGCTATGGATATTATTTATAAGCTAGCAGCACTTGAAAATAGACGTTAGTTCTTAGAAGCCATGAATCTATATAATATTGTAAGACATAAATTTGACTGCATTGAATTTTCCAACATGGTATGCTATGCGGTTCCTAGGACAGTCCACAAGGGAAAGATGCACGCTGGCAGATTATTTTCAGTGGTTACTTGCAAGTCCAACTCTGGCCTGCGTTCGCCTGTTCGCAGAATGGTCGATTTCTACAATGGGACTTTTGAACATTTATACATTTTTGTTTGTGCTCCCTATACTTTCTGAAGTTTTATACTCAAGGAGCCTTCTTGAACATATTTTCTTCTTTTTTTGTACCATTTCTTGAAATTTATATGGATGTACTATAAACACGTTAGTGAAGAAAAAAAATTTATTTCCTAGCGATTATTTTCACTGTCCTGTGGCTAATCCGTGAACAGCGTTGTGGGCTGCAATATTGCCTGTAATTCTTTATGTATTTCTTATTCCTATGTTTTATATTGTAGCTGCTTGCTGTTACTTACTACTACTTACTTACTGCTTGCTACTACTTACTTTTGAAGAAAAAAAAACTTTTGAGGAGCGCATTGATATTGTAATAGGTATCTAATTATATCACCTGTTTTACAATTATCTGTTTTTGACAAAAAACTTTGTCTTCGTTACGGCTTCCATCATGTATCCCTATTTCGCCTCGGTATCGTCTCCAACTGAGATCTCTCTTAAGAGCGTTTATTCTGAAAGTGGAAAACGTCGCAAATAGATGCCAAATATTTCGCTGTTTTGATTAATTTGGCAATATTACTGTATGGAAATAAGAAATGTGGCTAACTAGTTCCCTGGAATATTAATAATGAATTGCAATTATAAGACTGAATTTGATGTTGTAACAATTTTAGGTGTAAAAAGGCATTTTACATCTAAAACTAAATATTCGGTATTACGATATTAATTATTGCATTTCATTATTAATATTCTAGGGAACTAGTTAGCCATATTTCTTATTTCCATACAGTAATATTGCTAAATTAATCAAAACAGGCAAATATTTGACAGCTACGACGTTGCCAATTTTTAGGATTACGTCTTCAATGCTTAGACAAGTAGATATATGTATATCACAATTATTCACAATACGTGGAGGACTAACGGTACATACCATTCCAGAATAATATATATTTACAAGCAGGTGGAGTCGCGGGCTCTGCTAGCTTTGCATAAAAAGTACAAAGATACAGCATTGGAGATGGAGACTGATACTTATGTCAACAATCTTAAATAAGAACGTATCGGAATAGCAAATTAGTAAAAGAGAGAAAAAGAAACACTTATTAAAATAAATATAATCTTAATGTATTTCTAACCGATTAATCGACGTAAGTAGGAGCTAATCTATACATTATAATAAAATACGACGACGTCAAAACTGCATATTGAATATTTTTGATAAAAAAAAATTGCTGCGAGGTTTGGGAACGATTTGTCGTTTATCTGTGGGTCTGTTTGTCTGAATGTATGTTCCAGCATCACGCAAATACTGCCGGATAAATTCTGTTCAAATTTTGCATAGATAATGTAAGTATTGCTGAGCGATGGTCGTTTTGCGTGGATGTGCGCATATTTTCCTCCAACTTGTTCTTTTTGTTTTATGTTCTTTCTTTGCGTCATGTTTACCGCAATAAACATATTTCTTTCTTCTTTTCTTTCTATATTCCCTTCTTTCTTTATGTCTGGTCAGTCTGTAGGCTATAAATTATTACGCTATTTCTGTAGGCTATAAATTATTATTATGCGGGATGAGCAATATTGCATTATGTTTGTATTCCTCTATACTTTACCGAAAATTTTAAAAAGACGAGCCAAACATTTTAATCATTACAGATAGTTACAGATTTAACCTTTTAAATGATTATCATCACGCTATACCTTGATGGGGCTAAGCAGTCAATCATGACATGTATAAAAACGGTTATTGTAACAAAGCAAATAGCTTAGCGATTCGACGACTGCTTTACAAACTTGTTATTGTAAATTCCCACAGATTTATTGTAAATTCCACTCCCAACAATTTACATTTTTTTGTTTTTTTTTTTTACATTTTGTTATAATTTTATTTATGACAGTTCGTAGAACTACACAGAAAAACATCAAGTTTAGGCGTCTTCTGTCAAATAAGGTTATAATAAAAATAAATGTCTGGTGGGAAATCCCGTGTGTTTACATTCTACTGTAACATGTATTATTTTTGTGAAAGGAATAATCTGTTAGAATGAATCAGTTAGTGTATCAGTGTTAGGTAGCAGATTATATGCAGGAACGCTGGCGTTCATTAATTCACTAAAAACGAAAAACTTCGCAAGCAATGGGTAATTGCTACTGGAGGCTGCGGGTATCGATCTCAGGACGAGCTGCTTCTCACACGGACAGCTGTACTTCGCTGGCTTCTGCGTCACCAGTCCTGACTGTATATTTTGGCTGTTGAAATCAAAACTACAAGCGTAGTAAGTAAACAGGGAAGTTTTGTAAAAAATGTGGCTGTTACATTAGTCCTTTCAACTGTCATTAACGAGACACAATAGAATTTTAATTGTTATCCACCTCAATGAGGCATCGTAACAGATAATGAGATAAAGTGGTGTCTTACGACTTCCACGCGAACAAAGTCGCAAGCAGAAGCTAGTAGGTACCTATATTAATAAAGGATCGATATCGCACGAAACATATTTTATTGTATTTAGGTAAACCATTTGAGACAACATCAGGTCATTTGAAAAACATCTGGCACACAAACGACAAGGTTTAATAAATGATGATTGGAATATTTGTAATACCTAAAACTTATTTTATATGATATAAAATTTTGCTAGTCTGTCACGTACGCACTTGATCACTAACGAAAATTGAATTGGTTTTTATTACCTCGCAGTAGGTGCGAGGTTGTGGGTTCAAATCCGGGCAAGTACCAATGTGACTTTTCAATTCATATGTGCTTTCTGAGTTTATCTTGGACATTACTAACATCGGTGAAGGAAAAACATCGTGAGGAAACCTGGACTTATGGTTAATATAAGTCTGAAATCGCCAACCCGTCTTGAGCGCGCGTTATGATCAATGCTCGTGCCTTCTCTTTATGAGAAGAGGCCTTAGCTTTGCAGTGGGACAATAATAGGCTGGTATTATTATTGTTTATTTTTACATTTGTAAATCTCGGGAGTATGTATCCCGGTCCTTTAAAAGGCGTACGAGGGGCTGAAACCAACTCGCAGAGGCCCCTTAGGCAAATTTAAATGAAATGAGGCACCAACCGACGATTATCCCCGTACGCACTATGCAAGTGCACAAAAAGACAATCCTCGGTTGGTGTAGGACTATTACAGTATAAGTCATCAAGCTGGAGTCGAGTGTGATATATCTCCTATACTTCCTCTTACTGTGGCCAAGACACCTTTAGCCATCATCGATCCTGTGAGTCTGTGGGATCGGCAGTAAGAAAACCATTTCCTGTGTACATTGCACGACGTACACAAACCCCTATTCCTTCGCAAGTTCCGTCTGTTACCGTAGGTCTCCTCGTAACAGACTACCCGCACGTATAACCAACGTAACTCACGTTTGGTAGGGTTTGTATGGTAGGGGTAAGGGTGTTAGGAGAACTAGGGTGCTAGGTAATTTTATATGGCTAGGTTTTAGTCATTAGGGTCGTAGGTAGCTATTCGGTACCAGGCTCGATTGCCTTAAACATAGCCACATTGTACGCATTTGGGATAAGGCCGTTCTAAGTTAAGTCCTAGTGCGTACATTTGGTATGGAAAATGCATGCATGCAGCATGGAAACAAAACTTTGGACTATGGGTTTGGCTGGTTATAGTGAATTGGTTACCACGAACTATGGTATGACTATGACCCCTGCCTGACCAATGATATATACACAGATAAGATGGCAGGGGGTGACTTGCACACTCAATAATGGGCCGCTAAAAACTGTCGCTAGCACGTAGTGACATAGCGACAAGGGGGCAACATGTCCTGAGGTGCTTGAGGAGTGGAGAGATATTCCACGGCTTTCAGAACAATCCCAGTGCCCAGAAGATGGTTAAGATCCTTACGAGCATTTACTGGAATACTTCCTTCCTCTGGGTACGTTTGCTCTTGCGAATCTACACTCAATTAATCTTGCCAATTAAGGCAAGAATGAGGTAGGAGCTTCGTCCCTCGTCAGTGTTCACTCCAGTCGGTCAATAAAGGCAAGTCAGAGGTGAGGAACAAGACTTCTCCCGGGAGATAGGGTCCGTGAGGTCGCTACTGCCCAAGAGCTCGCCAAATGCTGTTGTGCGGGTTTTTGTATCTCTCTTAGTCTGGCTCCTCGTCCCAGACCAGACCCGGCAAAGTAAACTCTACCGGCACAGACCTAGAGTTCTGAGCGCGTAAGCCCCACCACGACGTCAACGTAGAGATACGGCGGTGGGGTTACTATTATTATTTAGGTGCAGAAAGAGTATTCTCTTGGGGGATAAAGGTGTCTTCGTCTTGGGCAAGCTTGAATCCCTCGCTGCACTCAGGATTCTACTCTTAACTCTATCGCTTCGCTCAGGAGTTAACTCAGAGATCCCTCGCTGTTCTCGGGAGCCTTAGAATTCTTCGTTACATTTGGGATTTAATATTGCGCCCGTGATAAAAGATACTGCTTTATCCCCTTAGTGAATAATCTACCATTATTAAATAATGAGGATAAAGATTTAGCGTACAATATGTACTGAATATTATTTAGTGTTTGTCTATTAGCTCTGCTTATTACTTTGGCTTCCGTGCTAACTGAAAAAGGTACCTACCTACTAAAAAGAAAAACTCGATACTTGATGAACGATTAACTCTAATGAAAGTACAACATAATCTACTGCGAACTTGACTAGAATTGGATAATTCGGGAACTCCCATAAACCTCATATATCACGGTTGTACACTATCCTTTGGTCTACGTCATCAAAAAGTACCTTAATGATATTGTAGGATTATTGATCTTTGTTTGCATATATACTCACGCCTTTTTCCCATGGGGGTAGGCAGAAACTATAGAACGCCACCTGCTACGATCCTTTAATACTCATTTCGCTTCGTTAACCTTTGTTTAGTAATTAATAAAAAAAACAGCGTATGTTCCTTGTTTTTGCTATCCCCGTAGCATGTCATATGCTTCGCGCCTCTTGCAGTGCATTAAATCCTATTTCTATTAATTAGGTACCCTTAATTTGACATACCTAATATTGTCACCAGCATGGACAAGTAAGCTGGAGCATTGATTTTTCAGCTAAAGTTGTTTACGTGTTCATCAAAATCTCTCTCCGATCCAAGTTAAAATCTATTTTCTGGTCATCACTTTTCATGATAACATCAGTGTAGGCAAACATGTAGGGAGTGACTATTCAACACGATGACTATTAGTTGGATGACTGTATGGAAGAAAAAGACATCCCATCAAAAGTCTCGCAACGCAGTTGTTCTACCGTAAAAAGGATTACAAAGTTACTTATGCAGTTGTCAAATTAAATTGCATTGAAATTGAATGAAAAAGCAGCAATAGGTAATTAGGTATAACAACCTTTGGGATCTACCTACGATGCCGCAGATAGACACACAAATCCACACGTTTTATTAAACTGAGGTAGGTTCAGTATCAGTATCGGGGTATACAAAAAGAAATGAGATCCCATCAAAAAAATAACATGTAAAAAATGCAAGTCTCGCAACGCAATTGTTCTACCGTAAAAAGATGTGAGACCTAACGTAAAATCAAGTCTGTTAATTTGTTCAGTACCTATCTATTTGTCATCTTTATTTCTTTAATAAATAGAATGACTTGGCCATCGCACGGTAACATAATCACTAAGAATAATCTAAATAAAGCGCAGTGCTAATATTAGGTAGTTTTTTTGGTATGTAGAATGTTGATTCCATTGCCGTGTGCGACTGCCATCAATTCATTTTATTTCTTAAATAAATAAAGATGACAAAAAGGGCAGACTGACAGACTGGGTTTTACATTTTCAAACATGTACCCTGTAAGGGCACTGCAAAAACAAAATAAAATTTTAAATTAGTAGATAAATTACATTTCATTACATTACAAAACATGCTTCAAGTCAATAGAATAGAATAATTATTAGCTACCGAATTATTTTATATTATTTATTATGAGTAATAATGAATAAGAATAAATTAAATTAAAAAAAAAAGTTTATTAATACAAATAAATTAAATATGTAGGTATGTATTCAAACAATGGTATTTATGTCATTACTTTTTATTTATTTACTTTAAAAAAAAAGCTCTTGCAATGTTTGTATCATTTCTGGTTCAAATAAGTGAACAATTTTGTTTTAAATAAATTGTTTATTTCTATTTATTTTAAAGACTTCGGTAGTTTATGAAAAATCTTGATACACATTACATACGGGCCTGAATGGAAAACGGATAGTTTTGAAACTGGTAATGCTAGATCATTTTGGTGTCGTAAATTTCGTGGCTGGGTGTAATGATCTTTATTTAAGGGGAAAAGTGATATATTTTTCCTGACAAACAAACATAATTTCAAAGATATACAGAGATGTGAGTGTAAGGATATTGTGTTCTGTAAAATGTGGTCTACAGCTTTCCATACCTCCTATATTCGTCAAGATACGTATGCATCTTTTTTGTAACTTGAACAGCTTATCTACGTTCGTACTATTACCCCAAAGTATTACACTGTAATGGAGCCAAGAGTGCGTTTATGCGTTATAGGCTGCTTTAGCAGATTTGAAATCTGTAGATATTTTCAATTCCGATAAAGCATAAGAGAATCTTGTTACTTATGTGTGATATGTTAGATTTCCAATTTAAGTTTGTGTCAATATTAAGGCCCATCATCATCATCATCATCAGCCTATAAATGTTCCCACTGCTGGGACACAGGCCTCCTCTCTGTGAGAGGGAGTGGGCCGTAATCCACCACGCGGGCCCAGTGCGGGTTGGTAAATGTCACATGTCTTCGAATTTTCGGTTCTAGAACATGCCGGTTTCCTCACGATGTTTTCCTTCACCGTTTTGAGAGCAGTGGTGATGAAATAATTTACACAAAGTAAAGCGCCTGTCTGGGTTCGAACCTACGACCTACAACTCGTAAGTCGCGGCCGTTACCACTTGGCCACCACTGTTCTATTAAGGCCCAACAATTTAAAATTATCAATGCAGTCTAATTTAGTTTTGGTATAGGTAAAATTTATTTCGAGAGGTCGTTTTTGATAAGGTCTAAATTGCATTATTTTAGTTTTAGCGAAATTTAGTTCAAGGTTATGTTTGTTAATCCAAGTAGATTTATGTCAGATAGAAATCGATGGATGTTATATTTGTGCAGGGAAAGACAACTGTCATTTGCAAATAAGACGTTTACAGTATCTATTATTTTTGGGAGATCGTTGATGTAGATAAGAAATAATATGCATCCGAGTACGCTACCATGTGGAATTGATTTATTTATATTAGTTGTTTCAGATTTAACATTAGTGATTTCTCCAGTACTATGGTTGCAATGCTCAATTTCTACATATTGTGAACAGTTTTCGAGGCAAAACTTGAACCATGTCCAATTTATTTAAGAGGATGTTATGTTGAACTCTATCGTATGCTTTACTTATGTCTAGGAGAATGCATATAGCGTATTTCTTCTCATTAATGATATTTAAGATCTGTTGTATATATCTATAAACTGCATTGGTCTACTTATTCTTTCTGAATCCATTTTGGCTATCGTTGACTATATAAAAAAATTCGCAGAAAGAATACAGGCGAATCGACATAGCGGTTTTTTTTTTAAAAGATACGCAAAATGGTTATGGGGCGATAATTATTGCAGTCAGTCTGAGAATCTTTTTTGTGGATTGATTTGATTTGATTACTGAGATCTTTTCTAAATTGGGGACAGTTCCTTCGGTGAAGGATTGGTTTATTAAAGAAGAAAGTGGTACGGCTAGTTCCTTTGCGCATTTTTTCATTAATGAGGTTTTTTAAGGTTTCTTATAATTGTATGTATTTTATAGGCATCTACAGGTTTGACAAATATAGAGTTATATTTTTTTGTAACTGGTCGACCGGTTAGATTGCTGGATTTTCCTCCAACTGACTTAAAGAAGTCGTTGAAGGCGTTTGCGACAGTGGTTTTCCGGGTTTTCCGATAACGTATTTTGCATATTTAGTTTGATATTTTTCTTAGTTCTTTTGGCTGTAGTATTTTTGGGTTCTTTAATTATTTGCCACATGGTATTGGAAAAATTGGTGCTATGTTGTATTCTTTTATATATTTGTTTTGTTTTTTTTATAGAAACTGCTTTTAAAAAAAAACGTATTTTTTGTAATATTTTAACAAGATACTCTTCCTTTTGTAACAGAAATGTTTTAATAAGACGTTTGTTCTGGCAAGATACTTTTAAACCAGTGGTTAGCCACGATTTCTTGGTTTTGTTCTTAATTTTAATTTTTGTTGTTGGAATACAGGCATTTAATATACTTACTATTATTGGTTGGAAAGATTCATAGTTTGAGTTTACGTCTTTGTTATCTGGAAATATTGATCGCCAATTTATTTTAGTTAATTGCGTCTTGAAGTTTTCCATATTTTTTCATTACATATTCTTTTAATTATAAATCACGTTTTCCGTTCATTCAATAATGTTTAATTGGGGACTAATAATGTTTATTCCCTTGTGATCAGAAAGTCCAAAGTCTTCAACAGAGGTCTTAAAGTTTTTTAATTTAAAGTTAATAAATACTAAACCTATACATGAGACACTTGTTTTGCTGATTCTAGTAGGTTCGTTAATATATTAGTCAAAGTTATGGCTAGTCATAGTATTAAGTAACGCTGTAGAGGTATTTGATTTTTTTTAATATGTTGATATTGAAGTCTCCTCCAATAATGATATTTTTTTTACTGGTGTCGATTCCTTTGTTCACAAACTAAACAAAATTTAAGTTCAGTGCATCTTTTTCTTTCTATTTCATTAAGAAAAGGACAGAAGATAAATTTTAGTTTAGTTCTGTCAAATTAATCAGCGCCTGTCACTACTCCATACAAGTTTAGACGTGATTAAAATCTTGCTTACTAAAATTACGTCAATTTACGTCAAGCGCTGATTAATTTGACAGGACTAAAGTATCTGTCTTCTGTCCTTTTCTTAATGAAATACTATTTTTCTGAGGCCAATATATAACTACAATTATAAAAAAAATCTGGACTAAGTATTTCTGTTGCACACACTTCGAATATAAACACCACAGTCAACAAGTTATGTCTTGTCGCTCTAAGGTTTCGATGTTTTCCTGTATAAAAATGCATACGTCTCCACCTTCATAGTCTTTCCTGTTGTAACAGGAAGCCGTTTTATATCCGTTAGATGTAGTAGTTTAATTTTCTTTTCTGTGATCCAAGTTTCTGTCAGACATATAGCATGAAGGTTTTACTTTCTTCAATGACTGATTGTAGCAAATGTCTTTTATTTTTAAGACTGCGTATATTTTGGTATAGAATTCAGTTTGCCTATTATTGTAGTTCTGGGTCGGGGAAGGCGGCATAGTGGTATTATAATTATTTAGCGTTATGTTTTTGATGGTTTCATGGTCATAGTATTTCTGGAATTCTTTGCCATATAGTTTGTTGTTTTTATGTTTTGGGGTATTATGGACTGTCCTTCTTTTTAATTTCGTCTTCTCTGCAGAGATTCTTTATCAAGGAAACATAGATAAGCCTAGACTTTTTAAATAACCCACGTTTTCTAGGATATATTTGGCCATCCTTTTGCTGATTAGTTCCACCCGTAGCGGTCATCTAAGTCCGTTTCGTCCTATCGGATTTAGCTCTTCGATATAGCCAGTGAGGTCGATATTCAATGTGTCTTGAAAAACAAATATTATCCTATCTTCAAGGTCTGTATCTGTTTCATTATAATATTCGTTTAAGCCGTGGATAACAATTATTTAAGAAGTATCGTTCGACGCATTCTTCGTTCACGTACTGATGCATGTTTTTGTTTTGTAGCTCGGTGTTTATTTTTCTTTGCTCTAAAGAGTGGTGTCAATTCTCTTGTCACAAATGCCTCTAAACTAGACTAAAAATCACCAAAATTTAGTTTAATCCTGTCAAACGACGATTTCCCATTCTGAAATAGACTAAAATCACACAACTTAACTATATTTTAATTTGACAGTACTAAGATGGTACTAAGATATTAGTTTAGTGAAAATGGCAATTTTGCTATTCTGAATTTGACGTTTTTCACCTAAAATTTAGATTTTATAACTAAATCTATTTTTAATCGCGACTAACAACGTGTGGAATAGGTAAAATTGGTTGTCATGAACTTTAAATTCACACCAATACCTCGACTTCAGATGCAAAAACAGTACTGAATATTTTTTTTTCTTTTGCCTATATCTCGAAAACGGTGTGCCCAATCGCAAAAATAATGAAAATTTCGACACCCTCTACAACACTTTTAAACCCCTAACACTCTACATGTAGGTAATATTTTTTCTTATTTTCCATACAAAAAGTGAAAAACTCCTTATAAAACACGTCGAGGCTGCCCCCCCTGCGCGTCTCTGGCTCTAAAAAGATCACGTGGTTAGGTATCACGTGTGGAGTCGCGATTGTCAAATTCGATTTAGATGTGTCAAAATTATTTTTAAATTTAGAGAATTTATTTTGCAGAATAGCTTTGAGATTCTCATAGTCAAAAGTAAGGAATTTTAGTGATAGTTTAGTTAGTTTAGTTCGGTGAACAAGAGAATCGGCACCAATATCTATATATGTAGGTACCTATATAAAATTCTTGTGTCACAGTGTTAGTTGCCATACTCCTCCGAAACGGCTTGATCGGTTTTTGCGTGGATTTCAATGAAACAAAGCCTATATTCTATTCTAAATTAATCTTTGTCTACCTGTGAAAATCACTTAATGATTGTTCAATAAGCTCTATGTTATAACAATAGTCGCTGTGCTACGACGCTACGCTGTATTGCTACAAGCTACGCCAACAGAATTACTAATTTTTGGTTACCACTTTTATATTTTTGGAAAAGTAAGTAGGTACTAGTATTTGGTTGCGAAAGAGTAAGAATTATATTGAATTTCTCTGCCACGGATTTGGTTTAGCGTAGCGCCTCGGATTAGATTTTTTTTTGTATCCCTGACATGGCTAGCACCAGTTTAATATTTAAAGCTCAACATTATGTTAATGGTGTGGTCTACATTTTTCGCATTTACTCTAGAGCTTGAGGCGCCATCTTTGTCGTTGCAGTTAAACGAGTGACACAAAAACTACACTTAGTGAGTGTCAGCATTCACACAGCGCGGCAGCGTCAAGAAATTGACACACTACAACATCTTTAAGTTTCCTCGATTTTCCTTAAGATGGCGCTACTCTCCCATCGATCACAAAAATAGCTTGGCTTATTATTTGGAAATATTTGAAACTATATAACGTTGCTATCATTTAATACTAGATGTCGCTAGCGTCACATAGATAACTTTGCTTGTATTTGATTTTTGTTTCTATGAGAGGTCACTAACAAACAATACAGTTCTAAGTAGTTAACGTTTACATTATTATAATTCAAGTAGTCTAATTAGCCTGATTCAGTTGTAAAAATTCAAATTAGTCATACATTTTAAGCAGTTGTTTTTAGTAGGTAGGTGCTAAAAACAACTGCTTAAAATGTATGATTAATTTTAAGTAGGATATTTACCTATATGACGATGACGTCTGCATAATGAACGTGTTATGTGTTAGCAAATAATAATTTTATGTACCACCTGTGTACATAGTTAATTTGCGTATCAGCCAAAATTACTAGATGACATTTTCCGTTTACCGAACAAGTAGTAATTAACAACGACTGTAATCGTAATGAATGTGGCTATATGAACTAGCCAAGGTGTGATTTTGTGCTAATGGCAATGTTGGCCCATACACAAATCTGTAATATTAGCACGTTGAATCTTCACAGTAGGTACATACACAAATGAGAATGTAATGGTGTCTACTATATCATCATAAAATAAATAATATGATTACATGTAGGTATCTACTGCAGTGTTATCGATTTCACTTTTTATCGAGATTGCTTCGTAATAAAATAATCTATTTTTCTATCTAATCGTATCCCAAGTGAATGTGGTAAGTACTTATTTTAAGGCGCCATTCCATATCTCAAGTACCTTATTTTTGGAACTAGGGCATAGTTTTCAAACCCGTAGATAATAAGATAGATATATGTTGTTAGTTTTTTAATCATTTTGAGCTTGCAATTCTCTTTATTCTGATTAAAACTTCTACGACGTGATTCATAGAACCTAGCACGAACCCGCGACGTAAACATAATGTATAGGTAAGTCGCTTACAGTCCGGCCGTCGAGCGAATGCGTTCATGACAGCTGTCAGTTTCATACTAACGAATGTGTTTTGCGAATTTGGTCTATAATACTACAAGAAATTGTCCAACTGACAGGTGTCAGGAACGCATTTTCTCGACGGCCGGACTGGAATATCCTTTCTAGACAGAATTCAACACCATCTATTCGCTTAAACAGCAGTTTAATAAACTCGGTTGACTGGACTACCAATAGAAATATCTACGTCTCTTTAAAGAAAAACATAATAACATTATTTAGCCACATGGTTTGACAAAATCTAAATATCTAAGTTGTAAGTACCCACATTATTAACAATAAACTATAAAATAAAATAAAAAGTACTAAGTGTATTCTGTTCTGTGTATTCTGTTGTATATGTAAATGGTACACCACTGACTACCTGCAGTATTGTCTCTCCTTTTCCATTTAAATCCATCTAAAGGTTGTCTGTAAAAGATCGCTTTTAGCGATAAGACCGCCCATTGTGTCACCCAATGTAAAATTTCTGTATTAATGTCTGTAATTTTTATGGTGTATATAATAAAGAATATTCTATTTATCTATCTATCTAAGTATAGGTAGACCTCTGTCGAACCCTTCGGGTGAAATAGGCTTGATGTTATAGGTAGGTATTTGTTAATTTAGATACTATTAAAGTTATTTTTTCCTGTAGGTCGTCAACAGCTTAGTGGTTTAGAATAAATAAATAAAATGTCTCCTCATACTGGCCTCTTAAAGCAGGTCGTAGTACACACGGCTACACATCAGGCTATACATTTCCAGTATAAGCTGACCTCGGATTATACGGAAATCCTATACAATGCAAGATCAGCATAAACTGGAAATGTATGGCTTGATGTGTAGCCGTGTTTACAATCGAGGCGGGCTGGTCAAAGTCCAAGTTTGCCCAACCGATACGACAATGTTGTACCAATGTACTCGAGCAGCTACGTCACACAGCCGTGACTTCTCCCACACAATAGTATTTATTACGTGCTTATCTGCTTAATGTGTGGACAATTAAAGAGGTGTGTTGCAACGCCTCAAATTGATAATATTGCCGCGATGCGTGGCCTTTGTTTAAGCGATTATTCGACTCGCTCGGATAATTTATGCCATTTTTGGTCGTAACTATGAGGTTTTACCGTGTGTCGTTCACAAAGGATTTGCTTAGCTGCAGCACAGATAATATAATACTACGGAATACGGTTGCAGTCATTCAATACAACTACAAATTTTAAAGTCGTTATTATGTACTTAGGTTGCTTGAGCAAGCAATGGGTGTGTCAGTCCCGCCGTCTACGCAATTACAGGTGGCATTTTGCCGGCGTCCTTGTACGCATTCTGTACCTCATCTGCCTTTGGGGGGGGAGGTCGTGAAACTTCTATCGACGCCGGTCAATGCCCTTCTTAGAAACTACAACGTCCGTCTGTCGATGTCTACTGAAAATGAATTTTCGTAACCGATTATATGATAAGGTGAACTTTGTCTGGAGTTTCAAGTTCATTGTAGTAAGTATCGGTGATTGAGTTTCTCAGGATTAATAACTTCCGGGAAAAAGAAGGCGCGTCACTCACAATGGGCAGTTTAAAATCAAGGGCAAATAACTGCACATGAAATAAAAAAATAATGAATTGAAGTAAGGTGTGTCTTGTTTACCGAATCGCTATGAACACTGAGCTGTTATGGTAGGTATATTTATAACCTTTAATGATAATTTATGCACTACGGATATAAACGGACTTAAAACAGGTCAACAGACAAAATAAAGTCAATACTGTATGCGGAAATGCTTACATTAAGTACCTGTACCCTAATTGCGTAATACAACACAATCATAATCTGTATCCTAATTGCGTAACTTATTTTCGTAAACAATTTTGCCAAATTTGTTTCATTTTGACAGTTCAACAACATTCATTGCGTTACTTATTTACGTTGTTGAGCAGATTTTTTCCAACTTATGAAGCAATGGATTAGCAATCTGTTTCAAATCGAAACAGATTGTGATTGTGTTGTATTACGCAATTACGGTACTGTTTCGATTTGAAACAGATTGCTAATCCATTGCTTCATAAGTTGGAAAAAAAAATCTGCTCAACAATCAAGCTCAACAACGTAAATAAAGCAATGAATGTTGTTGAACTGTCAAAATGAAACAAAATTGGCATAATTGTTTACGAAAATAAGTTGCGCAATTACTGGTCGACCGAGCTTTAATAGTATAGGATATGAACATCTGATAGACGCTTCGCCATTGTTATTCGCAATTTTTTTATACGTTTGTAACTAACAGGTTTATATAAGGACATCCTTATCAAAGAAAGACGCAAGCGACTCTACGGCGCAAAGCCCTGTTTTCCGTGATTTGTCACGCACGACGACAACTTCGGTAAACTAGACGTTTTGTCAGTCAAACTTGTTTGCACTACGATTTATATCGCAAACAAGTAATGGTAAATACATTCTGTTTAAATCAACAAAGCTAAGAAATTAACGATGGGTTTCAAGGACTCATTTAAGTAGGAACATAGTATTTATTTAGGTACATAGCATCGTAGTACTTAGGACTTTGTGGAATGAGGGAGCTCTTTAGTGCATTTACGTCTGTATACAGCATGTGTCAGAAATGTGTTGTCATATTTAAGAGTGTGGTAGCAGTGTTACAACTTACAGTCCATAAACCTGATCAACTTCCTCCATGGGACCAACAAAGTAATAGTAAGTATTGAAGTTTTGTATGGGACAGCTGATTATTATTATTATTTTTCGCGATTACGGTGTTGGTCCCATGGTGAAAGTTGTTCAGCACCCTAATTCCGTAAACGATTATGACTAATTTATTACGCAATTAGGGATCAGTTCTGTAACGTGGTTATTATTGCTATAAGAATGCCACGTGGAGCGACTGTAGATAGGACGTCTTCGGGAAAATCACGTGTGTGAATTATAAGTACACCAGCACGCGTAGTATGACCACCGTAGAAACGAGTTTTGTCGACGGAAGAGTAGACAAAATGACTGATAAACAATCACAATCTCTAATTTTGTCTATTCTTCCGTCGACAAAACTGTTTGACGAATTTGTTTTTATCGAATTTGTTTTTATCGAATATGTTTTTATCGACTTTGTTTTTATCGACTCTGTTTTTATCGACTTTAAAAACAAAGTCGATAAAAACAAAGTCGATAAAAAAAATTGTTTTTATCGAATTTGTTTTTATCGACGTTGTTTTTATCGACATTGTTTTTATCGACTTTGTTTTTATCGACTCTGTTTTTATCGACTTTGTTTTTATCGACTTTGTTTTTATCGACTTTGTTTTTATCGACCCTGTTTTCATCGACTTTGTTTTTATCGACGTTGTTTTTATCGACTTTGTTTTTATCGACTTTGTTTTTATCGACTTTGTTTTTATCGACTTTGTTTTTATCGACTTTGTTTTTATCGACTTTGTTTTTATCGACCCTGTTTTTATCGACTTTGTTCTTATCGACTTTGTTTAAATCGACTTTGTTTTTATCGACTTTGTTTTTATCGACTCTGTTTTTATCGACTTTGTTTTTATCGACTTTGTTTTTATCGACTCTGTTTTTATCGACTCTGTTTTATCGACTTTGTTTTTATCGACTTTGTTTTTATAGACGTTGTTTTTATCGACTTTGTTTTTATCGACTTTATTTTTATCGACTTTGTTTTTATCGACGTTGTTTTTATCGACTTTGTTTTTATCGACTTTGTTTTCATCGACTTTGTTTTTATCGACTCTGTTTTTATCAACTTTGTTTTTATCGACTTTGTTTTTAAAGTCCATAAAAACAAAGTCGATAATAACCACCCCTTAAATAATATGACCATACACTTCTAATAGACGCTGTATATGCGCATAGGAATACAGTTAGTCTAGTTACTGTTGCAGGCTCCTCAGAACATTCTAGAGACAAAAGCAGGGTCAATACCCCACTACTACATTGCATACATTCTGATATATTCTATCAGTTTACACGATTGGTTTCCAATTCGTTAGGTAATCCATTGGATGACCATTGAAACTGCTGCAATTAATTCTCGAATAATTTATCTATTTCGACCAAGGTTAAAAGAGCTATCTGCTATAAATGTTCGTGTATTGAAGAATGGATTCAAAAATTACATGTTTAATTAAGTACCCATTACTGTTATTTGCTAATTTTAATTAAACTGGTTTGCCCATCACTAATTAATTAATTATTTACTAGTGACCCTGCTTGTAGTGGGTAAAGGAATGTTCATTATCTTGGATTTTAGTTTTTGTTTCCTAATAGTTTACAATGTCCATTTTTATAATTTCTAACGTGACGATTTATTATCGTGGACATCTACTTCCACGTCCATAAATGTATGGAATTACGTCCACGTTATAATAACGTTATCGTGGACGGGAATTTAAAAGCGTCTTCTTCATAATGTACAATTTCCGTAGATTTTACGTCGCTGTGTCATCGTGATGCCGTGAAGTGGAAGTCCCCGATTATCGTCACATTAGAGATTATAAAAGCACATTGCAAAAATGTATTGTAAAAAAAAATGTATAAATGTATTTTTATATGTAGGTAGGAATCAAAGACTTATTGTATCATCTATGCATAGTCAGGTACTTACCTTATCTACTACATTAAATTCAACGTAATAATTATGTGAAATGACGTCTTTTTGTTAAGGTGTTATCATACTTATTTCAAATTATGTGTACTTTGTTGAACAACTGTGTCGTTCAGACGCAAATAATATTGAGGACATTTTCTATTTTCCGCCAACGTGAATGGTGACATAGAGTAGTACACACGGCTACTCATCAAGCTATACATTTCCAGTTTATGCTGATCTCGCATTGTATATGAATTCCGTACAATACGAGATCAGCATAAACTGGAAATGTATAGCTTCATGTGTAGACGTGTGTACCTACGATAGAGCTCGACTCTGAAACTTCGCGGTTTTCAATTTTCTTTTATGTAAAGAAATATGTAAGTCGCTCATTGTAGATTTTCAATAGGTACTTTGGCGCTAATCGAAATTACTTACAATAAAATATACATATAATAAAAATAGCTACACAAACAGATTTCTTATTAACATACAACAAGGTAACGTTTACTTTAAAATAAATTAAAACTATGTTCACAAAACATTGGAAAATAATTGATTAATTACGTATGTACGACATTTCTTGTTTATCGATTACTTTGTATATGCCAAGGAAATTAATTACTTCTGTGTTTAAATTAATTACTCTTTAGGGTTCCGTAACTGAAGGGTGCCAAACGAAACCCTATTACTAAGTCTCCACTGTCGGTCCGTCTGTCTGTTAGCGGACCGTATCTATCTAAAAGAAAAGAAAGAAAAATAAGTAGAGAGCATAAATAGAGATAATTACTAGAGTAGAACAATAAAGTAAAACACAATAGATTTAAATATAAACACGAGCACAAAACAGAAATAGAACATAACCACAACATGAACCGTAATAGGTAGACAGTTAAAACATTCACAGATTGTGTATTTATATTGCCGCTATAACAAAAATAATAAAAATTTAATAGAGTTATTAATTAAATAAATAAAATTCATTTATTTCGGGTAACTGGGCCCATAGAAGTCAATTTTATAAAACATTTCATACTAATAATATAATAGAACAAAATAATAGTAGTAAAATTCATAATAAATGTCAAAAATTCAAAATAAAATAAGATACTATTACAATTAAAATAATACATACAAAGATACACAAGGATTAATAATGCCTGACAAACGGCCTTGCCGGAACATGCCTGCTGCAGCAATGCAGCATGTAGGGGCAGTCCAGCCTGTCAGCAATCATCGCCAGGACTGTGTTGGAGCTGGCCCGTACTCTGCGCACCAGAGAGATGCTCCGCCTGCGCATAGTCGCGTAAAAACAGGCGGTATGCTCCTCCGCGAACATACCCGAGGCGCTGCAGAACCGAGGCAGCCCCATCACAATCCTAAACGCATTATTATAGAGAACTCGTAGGTCGCTATAGCACTTCTTTGTGTAACGAGCCCACAGGCTGCAGGTGTACAGGGATGTACAATACGCTCTAAATAGTGTCACCTTCACCCTTTCTGAACACCTAGCAAACCTGCGCAGCTGCGGGCTATCATGTTGGCTCGTATTGAGAGCGACCTCCACTCTCTCTCTATATCCTCATTATCATTTAGGTCAGGCGTAAGAATATGTCCCAAATATTTAAATTTATTTACCCTCTCCAGAGGTGTCCTGTTCAGATTAACTGACGGAACATTCTGGGGACTCAATGCATCGACTTCAAAAACCATGAACTGGCTTTTTGCCACATTATATCGCAAACCATGATCACGAGCATAGTCCTCACATACCTTTAACAGCCTCCTCAGACCACATACCGATGCACTCAGCAACACCATGTCGCCCGCATAACTGAGATTATTCACAGACACTCCGTCAATATGGCAGCCGACATGGCAGTTGCTGAGCGAGGTCATTCATATACACGCTGAAAAGTGTAGGAGATAACAACCCGCCCTGCCTGACACCACATTCAAGTTCATATTGCTCTGACATCGCCCCCTCCCATCTCACACAATTCTTTTGATGCCCATACCAGAACCGAAATAGGCCTGTAATTTCATACGGTAAGTTAATCTGGTCTAACTTGTTCCACAGGACATCATATTGCACTCATTCGAAAGCCTTTGAGAGGTCCAGGAAGCATGCGTACACCTGTAAAGGGGGTACCCATACAACAAACGTTTGTTTTCGGCGTCTTTTGTTCGATCTTAATACGGTACTCGCACTTGGCCGGGTTTTTACTCTTCATTAGATTATTGTATTGGTAAGTATCAAACAGTTGACAACAATAAAATGTTGAACACCTGACTCAGAACTGCCTGAGCTAACGTAAGGTGTTTTTTTAGCCGTATATATGTATCCATGTTCATACTTAAATTAGCATTTATGCATGAGCATGTGTCTATAAGTTTCTAAGTATATGGAAATATTCAACACCTACATAATCTGAGTCGATTTTCATATCACAAAGAAAATCCTTGAAATCATCATCGTCATCTTCGATCAACAATACTAACTGATCGGCGATCGTCATCGTTGGCAGCCTTGCTTCACCCATTGCTGAATAAAGGCCTCCTCTCCTTTTGTGGTATGCTTTTCTGGTCTGTACGAGTCTCATTCAGTACCCTAATTGTGTAATACACGATCAATCACAATTTGTTTCGATTTGAAACAGATTGCTAATCCATTGCTTCACAAGTTGGAAAAAAAATCTGCTTAAAAACGTAAATAACGCAATGAATGTTGTTGAACTGTCAAAATGAAACAAATTTGTCATAATCGTTTACGAAAATAAGTTACGCAATTAGGGTACAGGGAGCTTACCACTAGCTCATAAGCAGTATCATTTTAAAATTACTTCAGTGGGAGAAAGAGATGGAGCTATATGTCCTGTAGAGCTTCATCTCTTTCTCACACTGAAGTAATATTAAAATAATACTGCTCTATGAGCTGGTGGTAGGCCCCCTGGTCTTCTTCGCGATCTTCTGTAAGTCGTCCACCTGGCTATTGGTTTTGCCAACGCTTCTACTATACCCTTGAAATTAAAAGTGTTTGTTAAATAGGTATTTCTGTTTGATGGCATTCAGTTTAGCATAAATAAAAGCTGCTAAACTAGTTATGGGATTTACCCTTTAAAGATAGCTGGCGTTTCTATAGCAATCGTATGTGGCTATGAAAGTTGTTCAGTAGGTTTTAAAAGCAGTTACAATCGAAGTCCACGGGCGAATGTAGACCCAACATGGGACTTACAGTTCAAAAATATTCTCGAATATTCTGCCTATATTAAGAATGAACATCGAAGTCGAAACGATATTCGTGCATTGCAAAATGTTGTGTGTAGTTTGATGTATGGCACGGTGCCAATGCTGAAGTAGCGGTGTTATTGACACAGCTTTTACTTCATCTGATGGTACAAAGGTCAGGAAAATTCTCCTAGACAGAATCTAGCTAGAGTGTCGGATAATTTGGATGTGGTAGATAAAAATTAAATAGGTCAATCGCCTAGCCGTTTCCCAAGAATGTTGTCTAACGGGATGCAGCTGAATACCTACTAGAATTTAACTTGGAACGACTGCCTGTCTGATATCCACTAGTCTACAACCCAGTTACTGGGTAACACGATACCCCTTGCTGCAGGAATCTGCTGGATGCGGGAAGCACAGAACCGGTTGAAGTGGCGGTTCTCGGGGGAGGCTTATGTCCAGCATTGACGTCTTTCGGCTGAAATGATGATGATGATGACGATACCCCTTGGCAAGTCTGACAAAGATCTACGAATGACAGTCGGGACCAACAGCTTAACGTGCTTTCCGAGGCACGGATAAAAATGGAATAAAAAAATATATAAAAATAAAATAAAATTTATTCAAGTATAAAGTAAAATTATGATTTACATTAATTACAATCGAGAAAAATTAAATTATTACTGTAATGTAGACTAGCCTGATCTAAGTTTATGAAAACCTGTGTTTCAGGCCATCAATTTACATCAAACATTTAAAAAGAAGACACCAATACATATCGATACCGGAAATTTCAAATGTTGTAAAGGACAGGGAATACAATGTCCTTTACGACAATTGAAATTTCCGGTATCGATATAATAGAAGCTAAATTAAAAAGAAGACATAATATTTTCAATGACTTAAACAGTAACTATTTGGGTATTTTATTTTAAAACTAGCTAGTAGGTATAGGTAATAAGTTAATAACTAATGGTTAAATGCAGTTCACAGAAAATTGTCAGTGGAAGGTTCTATAAGATTAAGTCGATTGCAAAAACATAAAAACCAATTGAGATAACAAAACACAGGTACGCAGTAGACTCTTCAATTCATTGACAAAAGCGTGCGAACAATTTGTAAAATGTTCATTACCTACCTATATACTTTTTGAATTGTTGATTGCGGTGTCCGCAGCCGACAGTCGCGAGCCGGTCCGAATGCGACGCAAACCGAATTGGACTTTGCCCGACCTTGTTTGAACTCGTGAGAGCTGTGAGCTTGTGCGTCGTATATTTTTTAATGCAAACCGCATTTTTGCAGCGCCTTTTGATATGTTTTTATAGTAAATTCGAAAGTCTGGGTTTGATAAGCTGTACTAAGCTGCTTGAGGTCTAATAAGAGGGCGATAAACATGATAAGAGAAGTAATAGGCTCTACTAACACCTACCTAATTAATTACCGACCAAAATTCTTGAGGATTTTGTATACAAGATGTTTAGTCATTATGCTTCCTCATGATGTCATGAAATTATTTAAAAAATAATGCTGCTAATTCGCATAGGATAATAAAAATTATAAGTACCTATACCTACTGCAAGTTATTTGCGTTCACTGAGTGCAAGTAACTCTACACTTTCGAAACATTGCGAATATAGTCTTTACAGTTGGTTGTGCGTCACATAATGGTACAAAAATACATTTAATTAGGTAGGTGTACCTACCTGTTGTGTACTGTTTGATATATTTATATGCTCTATGCATATGTAAAATCAGTAAAACGCTTTATGTGATTAATTCATTGTGGTCTGTGGCCCGATCGTTTCTGGACTTAAAGTACGGCCATTTTGTTCATCAAATAGTCATTACATTACTCATTCATTAGTAATGCTACCTACCGACTTAAAACACGGATATTTTTTCTAATAAAAATAGTTCAGAGATTTTTAGAAATATTTTTTATGCTGGTTTTGAATCTCCATGAACCGTATACTTGCAATAATATTGTCTGGGCACGAGTTGACAAGTTTTACTCGTTTCCTCGCTAACTACCCGCACAAACTATTCTTGTCCTTTAAAGGTACTGAGATAATGATTGGGAAAAAAAAAAAAAAAAAAAAAAAAAAAAAAAAAAAAAAAAAAAAAAAAAAAAAAAAAAAAAAAAAAAAAAAAAAAGAAAAAAGAAATTGTTTTTTGGTGTCGTAAATAATTGAAAATAATAAAAACTACTCTCAAACCGCTCTTCGTCTGAAAATAATACCAGCTTTCTAATCGGTTTTTTGCACTCTTTTTCTAAGACTATAAATCAAGGATTTCTAATCGGATATGAATAGGGTTGCCAACTTTTTTATATCAAATATAGTAGTATCGGCGAAAAAAATAAAATAATATAGTCGGTATGTTTCTTTACTTTTTTTAAATTAAAATACCATTAATTCAGCTTTTATGAGATTAATATCCTTTATATTTACATTCTTTTCTATTTACTTATAATGCAATATATAATTTTCTATGTACAAGTACATAATTTATTATATTTTATATTTATGAAATATTGTATGTACAAAAAATGTAGACATACACTCACGCATACACCTCCCCACACACACACACGCACATGCACACAAACTCTAACAAACATACACTCAGACACACTACCAACCATTCGCAATTGTACCACGTTGACAATTCTTTACTATGTGTACAATGCATCTGGAGTTCTAAAATACAGGCCTAGACTTAGTTTAGACTTCAGATCTCTCACAAATTATGAAATTTTGTCAAAATATCTGTCAACTTATTATCTATATGAATGTAATTTGTGGAGATAGATAAACATCATTTTTATTTTATTTTTAGTTAATACTTGTTTATGGAAATAAAAATAATATAGTAGGGTTGGCAACCCTAGATATGAATGATACGATATTTTTTTGTAAAAGGGTTTTTCCGCGGTCCAATTAATGATGCTTGTTTACCAAGCAACCGTATTATTTATACGCAGCATATTTTGATTCGTCATAAAAGGTTGAGAGAATGTTCTGGAATACAATGAAACAAAACAAAATCAATGAAAACAAGTGAAGGGTGTATGAAGTTCACATATATTATCTTCCTAAATTTATGCGCGGATGCAAGTGCATGCACATGCACACATATCTTTACATTTCACAAGTCAAACGCGGGTCAACGACTGCTGTTGACGTAGGTCCCATGACGCAGTAGGTTAAAAAAAAACTATTTATATATAGATGTTACAAATTGGACTATATTTGGAGGTTTGTTATTGTAATTTGGGTCTATCAGTACCTATGCCATATTTAAGCTGGAAAATTTGGTACTTAGGCACTTTTAATGCGATATCATCCGAATCGAATTGTGTAGCTACCTACTGTAAAGTAATTCAGTAAAAAATATTCCATTTTAGTAATTCAATGCGTATTCCGTGATTGTGGAAAACGATTACCTTACTCTGTAACAATATTTAGCTTTTAAATAACTTTATTTCAGATTATATCTATTACAGAATTATCCATATTTGTGTTAGTAAGTACTTAGGAACTATGTTAGTAAACCACAAAAATAAAACAAACGACATTAAATTGGCACATGGAGTGCGATCCAGTGTCTAAGAAAAGGACCGTCTAACCGGTCCGTCTTATTAATGGTAAGATTTTATGGGTCAGTTAGAAGTGTTAGAAAGTTTTCCTCCAAAAAACCTGAATTTAACTTTGACCGACTTGGTGTTGGTACTTAATCATCATCGATTAATTAAGAAGCAAGCATGGAGCCATTTTTAGGGTTCCGTACCTTAAAAGAAAAAAAACGGAACCCTTATAGGATCACTCGTGTGTCTGTCTGTCACAGCGAATTTGCTCCGAATCTACTGGACCTATTAAGTTTAAATTTGGTACACATATGTATTTCTGTGACCCAAACACGAACGTGCAACGTAAATAAATAAATATTGAATATAGGGGTCACTTTTGGGAAAAAACAAGAAAAAAAAAAAAAGTTTTGCTAAAAGTACCGTGTGATATATCAAATGAAAGGGCTTGTTGCGAGAATCTTAAATATATTTTTTATATAATTTTAAAATAAATACTTTTAAAGATATTTAAGAAATTCGATGAAAATTTACCATTCTCTTATCTCCGATACTACTGGACCTAAAATTAAAAAAAAAAAAAAAGTATGGCTCTTTACTCATAGATTACAGGAAAATCTATGAGAAGTCTATGGTCTTAAAATAACATGGTAAATCTCTCAATATTGTGCGTAAAAACTTATATTTGCAGTTGGAATGTATGGGAGAACATGTATTTCAACTACAATGTTGAGTTTGTATTTGGGATAAATTCATCCAAACTACACAACCCTTCATTGTGCGTAGTCCGACACGCACTTGGCCGGGTTTTGGTCATCATCATTCTACTGCCCAATTTATTTGGGGTCGGCGTAACATGTCCCTTTCTTCCATACTTCTCTATTACTTGTCATCTCCGTAGTCACCCCCTTTCTAGCCATATCATCTCTCACACAGTTTATCCATCGTTTCTTTGGTCTTCTTCTACTCTTATTTTTATTTATTTATAGCTTGTTTCAGTTACATTTTTGTTGTTACAAAAATGTTTTTTTTTTCTTAGTTTTCAGACTCTGTGTGCCCTTTGGCAAAGGCCTCCTCTATCTCCTTCCAATTCTCCCTGTTCCTTGCTTGTCTAATCCATGTCTTTCTCACCGTCCTCACCAAGTCATCCTGCTATCTTTTCAAAGGTTTCCCTATCTTTCTCTTCCCCTCCTAGGATACCATAGGGTCACTTTTTTGTTCGATTTCTCTTCTCCCCTGACAGTGTGGCCGGCCCATCTCCATTTTAATCTTCTTAGCTTCAGTACTACATCTTGTGTTTTTGTAGTTCTTTCTATTTTTCTTTTCCCCATTATACTCCTCTCCATGCTACGCTGACACGTTTGAAGTTTTGTCTGTTCCTACTCTTATTACTATCCACATTCAAGCTCAAAACTTTCCTCACGACGATGGTGACGATGGTGTATTTTTACCCGACTGCCCCAGAAGGAGGTATGTTTGTATGTATGTATGTCTATTTCTTTGGCACGCTCTGTAGCCTTAACGGCTGCATGGATTTTAGCATATGAGGTGTCGTTAGATTCGTCTTCATTGTGGACATAGGCTTTGTAATATTTATACGTATATATTACATCTGCAAATATAAAAAAAGAAGAACTGAAAAGAGAAAAACAAGCACAATACTCTATAGAATTTTGGTATCGCAGGCGACCACAAACCAATATAATTTAAAATATGGTGTAACTTTTTTTGGTCCCGTCTGCGATACCAAAATTCTATATAGTGCTTGTTTTTCTCTTTTTAGTTATGCGTTTTTGAAGTCGGGTTTTTTGCTTTTTTAAATATTTTTTACCCAAATATATAATGTATGTTCATCCTGTACCCTCATAAGTTCTAAACTACTCATCATATATTGACAAATGAGGTATCGTTGGAAGCGTCTTGATCATCCGCTGGTTTATAGGCTATGCCACATCAAATTCCATTGAATTTGGCGCCTTCTAGAGGATATAAAGTCATGATGAACTAATAAAAAATAGACAAACATATAAAAAAAATCTGAGTCACACGTAATCTGTTCGATTTATGCTAACACGACGTGTTACTCCGGATTTTAATTTGTCTGTCTGTGATGTCTTTTTAGTTCAAGTCGGTAAGACTTTTATTTTTTACACACACGTATTTACATTATTTAAAAACTCAGATTTAAAATAATAATATGTACAAGTATATAGAAAAGGGGGGGGGGGGAATAATCATAGGGCATCAAAAAATTCGTCCGCATCGCTGTCAGTAGGAAAAGTGCTCAAAAGGCTGGCAGCATTTGTGATGTCTTGATTGTTTATATCTTTTTATTGGTTGACTTTTTTGTTGTAGTTAGGTTTTAGTTTTAATCACTTTTATTTTTAATTTACGCATTGACCCTGGGAGGTCCATTAATCATAGTGTTATAGGTAATACTAATAAGATAAGGAGTCTAGACGTAGGATATATCTAGAATATAATACAAGGATACTGGACTAAGTGATAACAGAATTATTGCGAAATATGCAATCAAAAGCGGTCGAAGTCGAAGGATTTAATAACAAGAGAACAACAATCTTTACAACCTACCTACCTTCGTACGCAGTTATACTCCGTTTGAAATAAGATTAGACATTTAACTATTTTAACTAAACCTTTTTTACAGGCCGTTCAACCGATTTTGACTTTTATTTCGTTGATCGCATGACAAATGGCAGCTGCAGTAAACAGTTGGTTTGTAACCACTTTTTTTGCTTTTAACGCTTTCCTTATGCCTACGGTATAGAAGTCGAAATCGGTTGAACGGACTGTAAAAAGGTTTGCTTAAATGTCTAATCTTATTTCAAACGGTGTATAGGTATATTAACATTGGCACTCTGTTGTTATTTTGTGAGTGCAATATTATGTCGATGTCGATTATGTCTAATATGATGTCGAAAAGATTATCAGAATATTGTATACAGATAAAACATGCACCTACCAAATAATGATTGTTGACGTCTATTTGGGTTTATCCAAAGTCCAATAGAGAGAAAGTCCATATTGAGTATCTCCACAAACAGATATACTGTAGGACTCACACTAATCATCACACTAATATTATAAAGGCGAAAGTTTGTGAGTGTGTGTGTATGTTTGTCTCTTCTTCACGCTCAAACGGCTGGACCAATTTGGATGAAATTTGGCACACAGATAGTTTATAACCTGGATTAACACATAAGATATTTTTATCCCGATATTCCCACAGGATCGAGACTTACGCGGGTGAAACCGCGGGGCGCAGCTAGTAATATTATAAAGAGAAAATATTAGATTTTGTTGTATGTTTGTTTGTTACGCTTTCACGCCAAAACGACAAAACGGATTTGGATGAAATTTTGCACATAGGTAGATTATGACCTGGGTTAGGACATAGCATACTTTTTATCCCGATGTTCCTACGGGATTGAGACTTATGCGGGTGAAACCGCGGGGCGCAGCTATACTCCGTTTGAAATAAGATTAGACATTTAACTAAACCTTTTTTACAGTCCGTTCAACCGATTCTGACTTCTATTGCGATGGCGGCATGACAAATGACAGCTGCAGTAAACAGTTGGTTTGTAACCACTTTTTTTGCTTTTAATGCCATCCTTATGCCTACGGTATAGAAGTCAAAATCGGTTGAACGGACTGTAAAAAAGGTTTTTTTAAATGTCTAATCTTATTTCAAACGGAGTATAGTAATTTATGAAGACGTCACGCGAGCGAAGCCGCTGGCGGAAGCTAGTAGGTAATAAAATAGGGATGAAGACTAAAAAAATATTTAATGTCCGTCTTGTTGATTACTCGTATTAAAGATTGCAAAAGATTACGGCGATACATTTAGGCCGCATTCCGAGTTACGCTAAAAGTGATAATATCGCGAATCCGACCAAAGTTCAAAGTCACAATTATTACTCAATAACTTTTATATTTTGTGACTATTAAATTTGGTCGAATTCGCGATATTATCACTTTAAGCGTAACTCGGAATGCGGCCATGACGTCACGAGTATGTAGATTTTGTACTTACTTGTGACGTAGCGACCCCTACTCCCCATCTTTAATGCGTTTTATCTAAGTTATTTTGTTTAATATGATGAAGCAAAAAATACGTGTCTAATATTTTTTTATTATCTGACTGATGGATTAAATAGTTTTTTTTTTTGACCCAGGCATCATCCTGTATGAATAAGTAAACAACTATCTCTAAAATCTTATTTATTTCTTAAATCTTAGTTTTCTGCATAATCTACGTACAAAATATCGGTGGCAACCTATGTAGATTCTGCTGTACCTGACGTGCCATCTTTATATTGTATGTTTAGACATTTTGCGGTTAGAGCTTTATTTGTAGACATCCAGTCCATTGCAAAGCACATAACGTTGTCTCTACCTACAGTGATATAACAGTCCTTAAGTGAACTTTCTAGCTTTCTCTACGCTTTTACCTTTATACCCTTTGTGACGAAGCTTTCGTGGTGTTCTAAGTAACTACATAGTATTTGTAAACTATCTTTGTGTGTAGGTATAGTGTAGGTACCTATTTAGAAACAAGTCAAAGAACAATGAGTTTCTTCACAAATAATATATCTATCTAAACTAATATTATTATACCCACTCTCATGAAGATCGGAGACGCTATGCTCGAAGTTGTGGACGAGTATGTTTATCTAGGACAAACTGTCCAGCTAGGTAGGTCCAACTTCGAGAAAGAGGTCAATCGTCGAATCCGACTTGGCTGAGCAGCGTTCGGGAAGCTATGCTATATCTTTTCGTCCCACATACCACAGTGTCTCAAGACGAAAGTCTTTGACTAGTGCGTGTTGCCAGTGACCTATGGTACTGAAACGTGGCCGCTCACAATGGGCCTTATCAGAAGGCTAAAAGTCACCCAAAGGGCAATGGAGAGGGCTATGCTTGGAGTTTCCCTACGTGATTGAATCAGAAATGAAGAGATCCGCAGGAGAACCAAGGTAACCGACATAGCCCGAAGAATTGCCAAATTTAAGTGGCAATGGGCAGGACACATTGCTCGCAGAACGGATGGCCGATGGGGCCGAAAGGTTCTGGAATGGCGACCGCGTACCGGAAGACGTAGCGTTGGAAGGCCTCCCACAAGATGGACCGATGACTTTGTGAAGGCCGCAGGAATCCGCTGGATGCGGAAAGCACAGAATCGGTCGAAGTGGAGGTGCTTGGGGGAGGCCTATGCCCAGCAGTGGACGTCTTTTGGCTGATCAATTTTCATATTGACATAGTTTAACATTATTTATATGACTGAGATAACATCTCTAGTGTATTTTTTTGTACTTTTGCATGCCGTTTGGTTAAATATGGCTGTTGCTAATTATATTTTTTATGTCACCGAGTTTTGTACTTACCCATATTTGCAAAATAAATATCTTATCTTATCTTATCTGAAATGATGATGATGAATATTATAAAGAGAAAAGACTCGATTTTTTTGTAAAAATCTGCTGTTCCCTACATTCATGTTAGCATAACTCGTCAAAGTGTAGGGAACAGCAGATTTTTTTTTCTCGATTTCAGGTTTGGTCCCATAGTAAAAGTTGTTCATAATGATGAGTAAAGTCACGTGCTAAAGTTTGCGCATTGGATAAAAACTTACCCTGTGTATACCTAAGTTTAAAATTAATGTATTTAAAATAAAAATAAAACATAAAAACCTTCTGTGGAAGGTTTTTATGTTTCAAAATACGTTGCGCAGTTTAGAAAAACAACGCGTCACTCAGACAGACACACATTTATGGTAGGTTAATATAAGTATAGGCATATATAACCGTTTTTATGATAATAAAAAAAGATTCCGACGAACTGAGAACCTCCTCTTTTTTTTGAAGTCGTATAATAAAAAAAAAAAAAAAACGAAATGAAAATGCGAATTGTGGGTGTAAGAACACCTCTGCCTAACTCTTCGGAGATTACAGGCGTGATGTTATGTTATGTGTGTTAAAAACCGAGCCCGAAAACCCGAGATATTGAAAATATTCTTAAAATGATAGACATTAATTAATCATGAATCACATGCCATAATATCATTCTACCTATGTTAGATGCCAAACATGCTCTACGTCGGGAGGTGTGGCACAGCTGTTGCGCAATAGATATCTATAAATTATAGGCGATATTAACGTCAGAAGCCAACTTGCTTAGTCAGACTCTAGATAATTATGCTTTATTGTGAATAATACAAAATAACGGATCGGTAAATTGTATTCGTAATGAATATTATATGCAATTGCATGCTGCTTGCATACGTAGGGTACCTATGTATATCAATAGGATCAGCAAAAATTATGATCTTCGATACAAACTTTCATCCCCAATTTAGGAGCGCCGCACAGTGGGAAAACAATGACTTTTTTGTTCAAAAATTTGCCTACACCACAATTTTTGACGTATCACTGCTATTTTTTTATAAATACTCCTCACTATGGTGTGTCACTGCCACTTTTCCCTAAAAGTCAAAATCATAACCTCAAAAAATTGGGAAAAAAAAAGCAAAAAACAATTTCAAAAAAAAGTATTTTAACAAAAATCAGTTTCCAGGGGTTTTTCAGGTCCCTGGTCATGAATTTACTGTCTGTTTATAAAAATTCAAAATGGCGGATAGAAAAGGCGGCCCAGAAAAAAAAAATTGATTCATTTCCCGATTTTTAAAAGATTTTTTTTTAAAAGGATTTTCTATTTTGAAAAAGTGGCAGTGACACACAAAAGTGTATTATCTCAAGAGTGTATAAAAAAATAATGGCAGCGATACGTCAAAAATTGTGGTGTAGGCAGATTTTTGAACAAAAAATGTCTTTTTTTTTCCCACTGTGCGCCGCGCCGTGTGGTCTAGTGGTTAGATCACCCGTCTCAGACCCAGACTTCCGGGTTCAATTCCCAGTGGGGGCACAAATTTTTGATCGGTTTGGTTGGTGGTAGGGCTTGTTCTAAGTCCGCCTGGCTAGCTACCACCATCTTATCTTAGTTTGTCGCTATAATAATATTGTTTAACAGCATTGATGTGTTTCGGCAATTAGAGATAAGATAGCCAGTTCCTTTGTGGTTGAGGATTCCGGGTGAAGCTCGCTTCCACCTTCGGCCTGATCATCACTTACCATCAAGTGAGATCCGGGAAGCTCTTGTCCTACACAAGAGCTTCCCGGATGTGGATAAAAAAAATAAGATGATTTTTCTAAAATCCTTCCGTAGTGCTCACTTTCATTATTATATACTAACTTCTGCCCGTGACTTCGTCCGCGAGCCTTATCTAAACCTATAACCTTCTTCAAGAATTGGGCTATCCAAAGCAAAAATATTTTTTCAAATCTGACTGGCAGTTCCGGAGATTACCTCTAAGATACAAACTTACAAACAAAATTTTACCTCTTTATAATATTAATATAATATAATTAATAATTATTTATGTAGTGTGTTTTTTCTTCTTAGCTCTTTGGCTGGTATTTGCAACATTTACGGACCGAAGCCAAGTAAATGCAGCGTGTGGTGTGTTATGTTGAAGATATGTTATGATGGGGACCTATTTCGTTTTCATCTATTTGCATGAACTTTCTGACAATTCGACATGTATTTAAAATTGCAGCTTTTTGTAGGGTGATATAGAGGGTTTCTTTTAGATTCAGTAATTTAAGGCTATGGAGAAGGTGATTCGGGATAACGCCGGTTGTGGAGAGGTCTATAGGGATCACGTACACTTTTTGTTGGCGCCATTATCTAGTTACTTCATCTTTGAGTTCTGCGTATTATATTATTATGTAAGAACCCAGCGATAAACCGCTGTGAAATATTATTTTCACTTTTTATTTTATTCATTATTTGTATTTTGTGTTTCAAGAACTGTGTCAAATAAACGTTATTCTTTCTTTCTGTGCGTTGTGTGTGAGATTTTTATTAAGTAGATTTTCTTTGTAAGTAATCGTTTTCTGTATGAATCAAACAAAGACATTTCATAAAGGTTATCTTATGTATTAAAACACAAGGTCCTTTTTATTGGAATGTCAGTCGGCCTAGGTCAAAAATATTGCAAATCTGTAACTTGTTTTGAGCTTAACAAAACTGGTAGTCGTATATAATAAGTACTTAAGCATGTCTGTGGACTCTGTGGTTGGTTTAAGGGTCCCCGAAACGATCAATTGCAATTATTAATTTTTACGTGATTGATACACATTGATGCGCAAATTGATCGTCTACCAAATACAATTGAAACGATTGACAATATTACTACAATTTGCAATTGATCGTTTCGGGGATCCTTTAAAAGTAAGTAAGTAAATTGTTTCCGTGACGCAATATAAAAATAAACAGGTGTTTGCCAATGGCCTGCGTCACACATAATTAATTCTAATGTAGTAAAAGATTGACTTAAGCCATTTTTAGATCAAAATAATGTAAATACATTTGTGGAAAAATAAAGATTCATTATTTATTTACCTACGATATACCTACCCACAAAAATCACTAGAGTAGGTACTAGATTATTCTATTCTATATTAAATTTAGAAAATGCTGGCAGCCCACTATTTTGCACGTGAAGTTCCTAGGTACTAATTATAGTTTTGCAAACTTTGTAAGTCAGGGCAATTAATCGTTAAGCAAATTGACTACAAACTTAAACTGACCGCAAATTAAAACAAAATGTGTAGGGTCGCTCCCGTCTGGCAACGATCCCGTTTGGCATCGCTACTTAAACTTACCTATAGCATAGATAATCTAAATTACGTCCTATAGTGATGTATCGCGTGCACCAGGTACAGTAAATTTTTTAATAAAGAAATTTACAAAAATATTGTCATTTAGATAGGTCACTTGCATAGATGTATTCTATGCAGTACTTAGTCATTATTATGGTAGTTTAAAAAAAATAGAAAATAAAACGAATCCTACTACCCTACTTAATGTAACAATATAAACGCGAAAGTTTGTGAGAATGGGTGGATGTTTGTTACTTTTTCACGCAAAAACTACTAAACGGATTTGAATTAAATTTGGCACACAGATAATTTATAACCTGGATTAACACCTGATACTTTTTATCCCGGTAGTAAGTTGCATGCATACAAGACAGTTCACGACACGTTATGCACAATTTCTGAGCAGCACCCTACCCTAAAAGGCTTGCTTGAATTTAAGATAATACTTATTTCAATCATTAGTATTATTGCACTAATAAGATTTGGATGAAATTTGGCACACAGATAAGATAAGATAAGATATTTATTTTGCAAATATGAGTACAATAGTAAGATGGGTATGATGTTTATAACTAACAAAAAGTAAGTAGGTACTAGGCTGGCATGAATTAATGTAGTATAATTTCCGACATCCACGCGGGCGAAACCGCTTGCAAAACTTAGTATTAAATAAATTCGGCAATCTAGAACTTTTAATTCTGACTACTTACTGTACTTTAACGTGTGCTCAGGTACGTAATATCTACAAATATAACCAATGCCAATGTGTAGTAGAGTTGCCAAATGGGAGCGTTGCCAGCCGGGAGCGACCTTTTATGTAGGGTCTCTCTGGCGGTACCTACATACATAACCAGCTTTATATTGAATTGTTGGATTATTCCAGAAGTGTGAACTCACCTGCGGGGTAATTCCACGTTCGCAAGGACGTGAAAATATTGCGGCGGGATTTTATCGCGCACTGAATTTTCAACTCTCGGTGTTGACCTAAGCCTTGGGAATCCACAAAGTGCATCCCAGCGCGTCGAAAAAACACACTGTTGCAATTTCAACTCTCGGCGCTAAGCAGAACGTTGAAAATCGAGTGCGTGTAAAAATATGCCGCGGGAAAAATTGCTCGTGCAGACAATGGTTTTCATTTTGACAGTTGAACAACATTCATTGCGAGTGCATTCAACTTATGAAGCGATGGATTTAATTAGCAATTTCCTTCAAAATCATTCAGTACCCTAATCGCTTAATACAACACAATCACAATCTGTTTCGTTTTGAAACAGATTGCTAATCCATTGCTTCATAAGTTGGAAAAAAAAAATCTGCTAAACAACGAAAATAACGCAATGGATGTTGTTGAACTGTCAAAATGAAACAAATTAGGCATAATTGTCTACGAAAATAAGTTACGCAATTAGGGTACAGGTTGTGATTGAAAGACAGTGTTGTTTAACAATTATCACTTGACCCATATCCGGGACTCGAACTTAGTTATCTTATACGTATACTAATACCATTTTTGCTAATGATTATTTCGGTATAATTTCTCAACGGCCTTGTGATAAGGATTTTCATTATCACGAATAAATTATCGAGTCATTTCTCTATCGGAGTATTTGGTTTTATCGATTATTTTCAATCAGTTACGATATCGGGGAAAAGGTCTAGAAGCGTGTGGTAATCTGACTGTGGGGGTCGGTACATACTGCCTGCGACTATATACCTATCCTTATTGGTAGGAAAAAATGGGATAATAAAATGAAAGGAGAATAAAATGGAGTATTAATGAAATGGAATGCTTAATATTATTAGGTAGGAAAATAGCGAAAGAAAAAAAAAATCTGCCTACAGGATAAGTTTTTATCCAGTGCGCAAACTTTAACACGTGACTTTACTCATCATAATGAACAACTTTTACTATGGGACCAAACCTGAAATCGTGAAAAAAAAAATCTGCTGTTCCCTACATTTAGTAGGAAATAGCAGATTTTTTTTCGCGATTTCGTTCTCTTTTCGATTTGTGCACATTATAAAGACTCGCACTGTACCTATACATATTTTGCCAAAGGATACAAACGGGTCCTTAGACAAGTGACATCCTATTAACACAAACGATAAAATAGGAAGCGCTAGAAATAAACAATAGTTTTAAGTGAACGTATACATCAAACGTTGTAGTTACTTGAGGGTATGGATAAATTTTATAAAGAGAACGTAAGTAAGTAAAATTTATGGATACCCTCAAATTATAACATCTATCGATTAGACAGAGACCTAAAGATAAAGTGACTCGGACGATAGTAGATAACAATTTCATTGCAATTTACATAATATCATGGGCTCGCGGGCTATTTCGTCAAACTGCCGGCATGAGTATGACGACGTTCGGTGACGCGGTGGTTTGAATCCAAGTCAAAACAATGAACTCCTTTTGATATTTCTTTAGATTATTTGTAACAAATTCAATGTTGAGGCAGTGTAACATTTTAAAACTTGAGCGGCTATACCTCGCATTGTACGGAAATCCTATGCAATGCAAGATCAGCATAAACTGGAAATGTAAGCTTGATGTGTATCCGTGTGTACCTAAATAGCCATTGCGTATCTGCTTAGAATCTGTTTCGAGTAGGTACCTACGCAGTTAACTTTGATTGTTTACCATTCTTTACCAAGATTATAATCATCATGATAATTTTCCACTTATACCTGTGCAGCTGTGCTTAAAACTTTCCGGGACACTGAACGAGACATAATAAAAAGAAGTTTTAATTGTTATGACGTCACTTTATGGGCGTTTAGTGTCCTTGAAAGTGTTCGTGAAACTTAAATGTAAACAAGGACCGTGCACATAAATCTCGAATAGGTTTGTCTTTTGTTTTAAGTTTAAATAAATAACTTTCAAATAAAATAATTTATAGCCTGTTATATCGGGGAAATTATTTTTTAAGATCGTTTATTCTGAAAAAGTCAGAAGTCAAAGTCAAAGTCACTCAATTGACTACCAACTTAAATTGTCCGCATATTCAACTCATAACTGTCATTCTTTGAAAGTTTATGAAATGGCTTTGTCACGGCAGATTGACGTAGGGAGTCCATTTGCTTATGAGCGTTTATCCTAAAAGTGGGCAACGTCGCAACATGTTAAATATTTCGCTGTTTTGATTAATTTGGCAATATTACTGTTTGGAAATATGAAATGTGGCTAACTAAATTAATCAAAACAAAGGTAAATATTTGACAGCTATTTGCGACGTTGCCAACTTTTAGGATAAACGCTCATAATAAGTAATAGCTCATAATGGACTCCCTACGTCAATTTGCCGTGGCAAAGCCATTTCATAAACTGTCAAAGAATGACAATTGTGATTTGAATATACGGACAATTTAAGTTAGTATAGTCAATTGACTTAACAATTAATTTCCCTGACTGTAGATACATGTTGGTTCAGTACGTGTAAATGAATACAATAAATTGTCCTATGTAGATGATACTTTGCACATAACTACTTAGCAATACAGTAAATTACAATAATGTTGTAAAGGTCGCTGACCTTAGCATCTAGTTTTTCCACGTGAAAGTACCTAGGTACTCACCACTTTTTCCAACAACTATTGTTGGGATAATATTATTAAATTGTAATTGAAAAATTATCACCCCCGAGTATAATAAGATAGATTAGACATAGAATATAATACTGTTTATAATGTACACCACGCAATCTATTAGACAATCTTTGGGTGGATTTAAGGAAGGAGAGACAATACCGCAGGTAGTCAGTGGTGTGGGTACCATTTATATACAATAAATACATACATATAAACTTAAATCGTCATCGAATCGTTGAGCTGCACGATAACTGACAAATTCGTGCACTGACTGGACAGGCCCTCTCAATCTGTGTGGTGCTTTCCTCTAAAGACCACTTCAGACACCAATCCACATGGCCTTCACATGATCTGACCAAGATTATGTCTGGACTTTAAAAGAGACTTTGACCTCTGAGTTTGTTTCGGCCTTTCTTCTCATAGTCAGATAGGAAACGCCGACCTCATCTAGTTTTTAAAATATGATTGACGTGTAAAAGTGTTTGTACAAACCTACTTACACAAGAAAAATCATTTATCATTTAAAGCATACAAGGACTTCCAGATTAACCGGGCTGATTATTCAGGTAATAAACCGGCCTATCTATTATTGTACCAGTAAAGATTGTGGAGTCTGTATGTTGTTTACATACATTAAACAAATCCGCCACTTATGGACCTGAACGATTGACGTCAGAGAGGCTCCAATTGGCTATTATTACTTAGTAGTATTTTTCCGCATTAAGAATCTTTATTTTTTAAGATAATTATACTACCTTATTATTGTTTCTGCTGGCTCATGTATTGGTTGCGGTTTTCAGAAATACCTTGATTTAGGGGGTATTAGCTACCATCCTGCTGGGGTTGCGAAGAAAACCGAAATGGAGATCGGGGCCCCCGGCAACAGGGTAACCGAAGGAACACGGGTGGGTTTTAGTCAGTAAGAGTCTGACACGCCCATAACCGAGGTTATCTATTTCGCCACAATTAAATATTGTTTTCTATTTTCTCTTATTCAATTCAAAAAGGAATATGGAGATAAATAAATATATTGTTTCCCGTTCCGCCCAGAGCGGGAGAAGTTATTTGATAATTTCCCACCCAAAAAAAAAAGGAATTTTCAGTATTTTATTCGGTCTGTTTTAGTATTTTATTCGGTCTGTTTTAGTATTTTATTCGGTCGTTTCTTTATTTGTATGCGCATATAATCTGTCGGAAAATTAGTATTTATAGCAGTCAATTTCATAGTTTGAGTATGCACATTTTTTTTCCGGAGCGTTTAATACTACCCTTTTACAATTTCATTATATCTTTGATCATAGATCTATACCCACCATATAAACGTAACATCACGCCTTGTTTCCCCGAATGTCTGGGCAGAGGCGTTCCTATAGTACACCCACATTTCTCCAGTTAAGTTGAAGTCCCATGTGCGGGGGTAAGCCTATTGCCATCACAAATCCAGACTCCGGGTTGCTAACATGCTACTGAGAAATTCCAGATAGAAAAACCCAATAATACTTTGCCCGAGCTGGGACCCGAAGCTAAGACCTCTTGCTCCTCAGTGTCGCTTGCGACTACTAAACCAACGAGGCAAATACCTTGATTTTATTGATTAAAAAAATAAAAGTTGTCTTTGACACTGGACTTTGACTTTGTCAATGCGGAAACAGAATAGCTACAAAAGTATTAACCCAAATTGGATTATGTATGAAATTATTTATACTCTACTGGTTATTTTAAAACGAGCCACCATCTTGCTGACCGATTAACATTTTTACCACAGTATGAGCTGCATTGCGGCAATCTTTGTGAGAAGTGTATCTATAGCCACGTCCTAAGTAAGGACGCGGCCATAGACGGCTTCTAATTTTGCAGACTAAATAACCAGTTGTAAAAACGCTCTTTTAGCCACTACACTCGTAGGGACTACAGAGCGCAAACAATTGTCTGCAAACTGTAAGAATTCTCCTTTAGACTCAGGGCTTGTTAACGTTACCAAATAACAAAATAATAACCGTTATGTAACGTTAATTTCAATGTGATACCTTACTAACGTTACAAAAAAAGTAACGATACTTGATAACATTACCAGTAATATAACGTTAATTAACATTAACGTAAAAACGATAACTAACGTAAATTTTACCGTTGATTTAGCAGCGTTGCCATTCTGTAGGTTAACATTGTGTGCGCTCGCTTAGCATTGGATTACTTTAGATACACTGTTGCACTTGGTTGAAAAAGATGTATGGACAAATATGTAAAAAGGATATATATTTCAACTTTGGTACAAGTGCCCCTAATTTTCTTATTTATATCCCTTATTTTTCTGCATTTTTTGACATATCGTACAATGCGTGCACGCGTTAGATTTTGGGAGAAGAAAATAAAATGTGTTTTTAGAATATAAAAAAGGTTTTAATCTGTTTATAATTGACATTAGGTACTAAATGATTATATAAAATTATATGAACATAAATGGAAAAGAAATCAACTATTTTTAAGGTACATGGTAATTTTCTAAAGATTTTTGTAATTTAGTGAGAGTAATTAGATAATTATAATGAGATCTAATGCCCTGAGTATCTAATATTACTCCCTATATTGATACCCTTCCTTGCATTGTTTTATAAAACATGCATTAAACCCGACTGCAAAAACACATAACTGAAAAGAAAAAAACAAGCATTATAAATCTATAGAATTTTGGTACCTATTGCAGGCGGGACAAACCAATAACCTGAAATGATGGTGTAATTTTTTTTTATTTTTTATTTCAAGCTTTTTAGTTTTATTAAAATAATACATATTGACTCATTACTAGCTTTTATGAAAAAAAAAATGGAAAATATTTAAACAAATAAAAAAACATAATTAAAGCTGCAAGATTAAATTTATTTATTTTCAAAAATAATTGTTAACATAACTTTACAGTTTTTAACATAGCTATTTACACTAGGTACTAAATTATAAAAGACTAACTATCTGTATAAATAAAAAACAAAACTTAGGCTTCGAAGTATTCGTCCGCATCGCTGTCATTCGGAAACGTGCCCAGAAGACTGGCAGCATTGCCACGTTGAATGGCAATGCTAATTCTTTGGCCAAAGAACGAGCCAGCCCTCTGGTCACGTGAAATGTCGATCAATCGACGAGAAATTTCCTTAAAAAGGAGACGCGCACTCGGGCCCCATGATCCGAGTGTTTCGCCCCAAACGGCTCAAAGCTGTAGTTACCCATAAGGTTACAGTATTTGCGCCGCTTGAGGGTCTCAGCAGCCGCAGCAGTGGCGCCAGCACAGCCCGCCGTGCTAGGAACATGAGATGACGCAAGGGTGTCAACACAGGTTGCGTCCCACACCAGAGGCCTACCCACCTTCCAAGGCAACAACGTCATCCCGTCTGGTCTCTTCCCATCGTCACGTACCAAGCCGTCAGGTTCTAATACCGCTAGTACGCCGGCGGTGACAAGGGCTCGACGAATGAAGTCGTTGGTGCTGACGTGCCGTGCTATGCGACCTGCGCTCCTGCAGCAGGACAAGCCATGGTGCCCGAGACTGTCGACAGCTTCACCGCAGAGACATCGATGCAGAGCAACATAAGGTGCACCCAAGCGGAGACACGTAGCGAGCCGAAACGATGAGTCATCCATCACAGTGCCTATGGTGGATTACGGGAGCGCCTGAAGCCACAAGCCTGATTCCCATTCTCCCACAGCCAGCAGAGGAGCGCACTCAACAGTATTAGGTGACGTGTTTAACAGGGTGTTCCGTATAATACTGCAGAGCGGCACGTCCCATCGTCTCTGGGAAGACGGGTTGTCGGGCAGATTCGTATTGGGACAAGCCATTTTCCAATCGTTCAACGCATTGCTAAGGTAAATTTTATCCACTGGGCGATTTTGACGTACCGTAACTCAAAATCAGCCAGTGAGGAAGATAAAATTTTCCTGGTTAATTTACTGGTACTGTGGACCGAGGAGAGGAAAGCCGGTAAACTTATACTTGAAATTTTTCGGACATCGAGACCACCCAGGCGAATGGGAAGTGTGGCTTGCTGCCACGCTCGGTCGTCCAGAGCCACATTTAGAATTGATGTTAAAGTGTTTCTAATAATGTGGTCTACTGTTTCTAAAAGTTGTGGATGCTTCCATAGATAAGGAACGGAAGCTATAAGTAAATTTTGGTCTAAAGCAGCAGTATCGAATTGAGTGTGAAGGCCGAATGAATATTAATTTTGAAAAGTTTTTCCGAGATACAGTTGAAATTTTGTATTTTCTCCTCAATGAACGTTGGAAAGGATTCATTAAAAACTGTGGACCCCAGGAGGTGAAGATAGTTTCTTTCCGTAATTTTGATATTTGGTGCTACAGTATAAAATTTTGCTATGATAGTCTGTCTGTCAGTCGTTTGGGGAAGATAAATTTCAAATTTTGAAAGGTTAAGCTCTAGGCCAATGAAACTGATTATTTCTTTAAAAAAGTTAAATTTTTTAATATACTGTGTCTACATCATCCAAATACCATACGTTGAATTTAGAATTTAGTTGTCGAATAATTGGATTTATTGCCAAACTAAAAATGACTGGCCCAAGAGGGTCACCCTGTTGAAATCCAACGGCTGATTCCAAAAAATTTTTTTTATAAAGTAATTTGGAGGGGTGCCTGTATGTAACATTGATAGAGAAAAATGTAAATTTTGGGTATTTCTTTTTGAACTTCTGTCAACAAGGTGTCCTTATTTACGGAATTGAAGGCATTCTTTATGTCAACCTTGAGGATGACCTCACCTTTATCGCTATTGAGGCATGTACCGCAGCCTCACAGCCCCCTTTAGACCCGAAGCCCAGCTGTAGGGGCTGAAATTTGCTGGCCAGTGTTTCATAGTAGAAAGCACAACAAATTTTGGCTGCGCGATACGGCGGTAGGTGGACCCTACGGCAATGAGACGAATGCCGCCATCCTTCTTGCGCAGAGCACATAGATTTGCCCCCAAGCTACAAGCATCCTAAACATCTATATCAGATTCATCAGACTCTGTGTCATAATTAATTACATCTATGTCACAAAACTCAATATCTATCTGTTGCTTCGGCTCAACAATTAAAAGATCCAAGTGTCTTGCCTCATCTTTGTTTTATGTTGAGCACGATGCATTATTGGCCGTGTTGCAAAAACGTAAGGATCTAAAGTCAGAAACATTATCTTCATCATATCCTCATTTGTGCTCGTCCTATTTATTTTACGTAAATGGTGCTCTCTGTATTTGCGAAAGTTTTTGTTACGCGATTCAGATGCTTTTTCAGACAGATTTCCAATCGGTACAATGGAGTTTTTCATGATATCAGCTCCGTGAATCAACAATTTATATACTGTTGCTAAAATATAGTACTAATGATAGAACTGTAGGTATCTCTCTGCGGTCGTACGGGATAAAGCTCGAAATTTTTCGATATCTATGTTTTCACCTAATGTAATTGGTTGTAAAATAATTGCAAATCTGCGCACTATTTCTTCATCCAAACCAGTAATAGCTGGCGTTTTTTCAGGAAATTTGAAGAATTGTAATGCTGTATTTCCGTCATTTGTTGTCCCTGATCCCTGCTTCACGATATCTATCAGAAGCCCTAACTCCTCTCGAAATCTCTCTTGTATCTATTTCTTCCTCTGCTTCATTACGTATTTGTTGTTTCTCTTTTGACAGACCAAGGTTTTACGTCTTGTTTTTATGCTATGTGCAAAAGACACTCCATGTTATTAATTTGAGTATGCAAAGGTGACAAACCAGACTTGATCATATCAGATGACAGTTCTTTACGCAATACTGTATCGAGATCGTTCATCCGAGATGGTTTCGCCAAATACAAGTAACACACAGCACTGGAGCGAGCTTCTGATAGATACGTGCATATTTTTCCATCAATCATCGTCATGACGAGATTGTGTTCAACTTCAATGCCATCAACACATTTGGATGGGTTTAAATTTTTTATTTCTACTTCCATTTTAGTCATTTCATCTTTGACTACCAAGTCACTTTTTTGACGAATATGAATTGGATAGTTCAACAGTATAGTGTAGAGCACGGCTTAGGATTTTCCCATATTATTACTTCTTTTCCAACTACGGCAGTTAGTTTTAAGGGAACTAAAGTCGTTATAAAAGTGATTTCATCAGTCTTTCCTTCTTCCATTTTTTGTTTATACTACTACCTTGGTTTGATGATCCATCGAAACCCCATTTTGACAATAAATTTAAGGACTGGTGAGGTGGCTTGTCTGGTAGACTTCTGAGTATACGTTGCACAGCTATGTCAAGAAGAGCCTGAAGGGATACTTTGGCCATTGTATATGTTAAACTAAATGCCTCCTTTGGAGGGTAACATTAATTTAATCCTATAATACGATATAAATTTCAGATGCACCCTCGCCGATTGTAGATTCTCGCAATGTAATATATTGCCACTTCGAAGTGACAGTGGCAATCCAAGCGCTTTCTCCAGATTAATAGTACATTTCTGGTGCTTCTGAGCTTTAATTAGTTGCGAAAATGTTGCTACCTCTTCAGGATTTTTCAGAAAATAATCAATGACTTCAGTCAAATTTTCTTTGCCATCTTTCTTTATCTTGCTTACTGTAGCGTAAGCTAGTTCATCACTGTCTTGTTGATTCTGTTCTTCAATCCTCCGTTTTTTCTGTTTAGTACACAATTCTACAAATGGTTTACGAGGACTAAAACGCTTAGTTAGTATTCCAACAGATACAGATTGGCTGGTTGAAGGTGCTTGATACTCTGTAATGGCATCTTCTGCAGCTTGTTGCGGAACAACACAACATAGCCAATCCACTGTAAGCGCCAACCACTCTCCGTATTGTTTCTTAAATGTTTCAGAGATTCCTTTGGCATTCTTCCATCTTTTTATGACAGTCTGAATTTTCGACAAAATTCCTTTAAAGTATCGCTGTCTTCTTGCGAAAGAGTTAAACTGAACTGAGACACAACAGTTTGTAGCAATGCAAGGTAGGTACCCAACTTACCAGACTGCTTTAAAACAACATACAAGTCAAGGTTATAAATTAAATTCACTTGTTCCATTTTAGAAAAATAGATTCTCAATCACTCTTCAAAAAAAAAAAAAAATTATTGACACAAATACAGCTTTTACAAACTTTGTTTGAAGCCCTGGCTCCTGAGCTAGGTAGCAACCTGTGTTACAGGAGCCAGTGTCTTCGCCCGTTTATGGTTAATTTCATAACAACGTGCAATAAGCAAAGTAAAAGAGAAAAGGGAAAAAAAAAACAATACAATAAAAGACAAAATTACAACAGTTATAAGATGGACACATGCTCTTTGTGTGTGTGTGTGTGTGTGCGTGTGTGTGTGTGGGGGTGTGTGTGCGTGTGTGAGAAAAATATACTTAAGGCTCGGAAAACTATGTAGGAAGGGTGGTGTTAGTTAATGAGATCTAATTATCTCAGTAACAGGACTAGAAGTCTAGAACTAGACTAGAATCTCATTTTTTAACCATCTTCGTCATTAAATTACAAAAAAAGGCATAAAATTTGTTATGTTTACTAAGCGCGGCGACGTATGAATTGTCCATACAAACGTAATACCTAAATCATTTGAAATTTGGGCATATTTCCAGCATAATATGTTGTTATTCGGATTTAGACGGTGTTTATCTAGACTCCTACATCTTTTTTTTTTCAAAAAAACTTTTCTAAAATGAAGTTTAAACGAATTAAATTTCGCACATTTTTACAGCATAAATGACATGTCTTCCTATTGTTTTTTATATACTATAAACAACAATATTTATAATATTGTTTCTGCAGAAGCATAGCTTATATTATCAAGTTACAAATTGTCGAAAAAATAAGGGAAAAATATTAAGTTTTCATTCATCAGTTTTGGTATTACGGAACACATCCAAATTTATCATAAATTTTCGAAAGCTAGTAGTGCTGTCGCGTCAAGCAATAATTGTCAATGTGTGCGTGATAGTATTGCTCACTGTAGGTGTATATCGCTCCGACAGGCACTCACACTAACGCAACGTGCTTGGAATTGAATTTTGCAAACATCTCGACTTGTAGTTGCGAGCCATGTTCGCAGGCCTCTTAAGCGGTAGCTATTACATTTCTGTTCACAATTTATTTATAACCATTAAATACCTAATGTCAGTTATAAATAGATTAAAACCTTTTTTTATATTCTAAAAACACATTTTATTTTTTTTTCCCAAGATCGTACGCATTAGGCGTGCTCGCACTGTACGATATGCAAAAAAATGCAGAAAAATAAGGGGCATAATCGTGCCAAAGGAAATTAGGGGCACTTGTACCAAAGTCGAAATATATCCTTTTTATAAAAAAAAATATGGACAAATATGTATTGTCCATTCATTTTTTCAAAGTAACGAAATTGTATATTGAAAAACTGAAATAGCATTAAATTGATCAATAAGAAAGAAATCCGTTTAGGTATCGTGATACCTAAATCCATATCAGTCGAAAAAAGAAAAAATTACTAAGTTCATCCCTAAGTCTCTGTCTATTTTCAGCCCACTGTGCTGTGGCAGTCAGTGACTATAATCGACACGCCGCGCCGCGGCGGCGTGGTAGACTATTAAATCCTGCATGTTTAAAACAACTCTCATCTTGATATTGGATAAATATTATTATCATTTATCATTGCCACCAGCACTTCTCACGCGTAAGAATCTGGCAACGTTTTGATAGGTACGACCTCAGCGCAGCGCGCGGGGGGCGGCCCTCCGCGCGCCTCAGGGATCGCTAAATCCACAAGTTTAACCGTTTAATAATAACGTTAAAATTAACGTTAAAATAGAATTAACGTTAAAATAGAATTAACGTTATTATATATTAACGATAAAAAATTGCATAAATACCGTTAAATCTATTAACGTTATTTTAATATTAACGGTAACTCAGGTAACGTTACGAAAATTTTACCGGTATGTAAAGCCCTGTTTAGACTCCCCGGGTTTATACACATTAATTTCCTTTTTAATCAGGAACTCTAGAGAATTAGCAGAAGTGATTGTTCACTCTTTTGGCTTTTTAAACGCAGTCAAGGTTTCTTGAAGTTCTTCCTGGAATTAAAAGAAAGAAATGAAAATGGAATATCATCAATTGATGATGATACATCATCATTATCATCAGTAACTTCATTAGCAGCAGCTTCAAAAAACACATGTATAGCATGTTTTCATGCTCCTGTGCAATCTCGTTAATCTCGCGAGATCTCGTTCGATTTTTGGCCGAGATTAATCTCGGTAAATGTGGCCGAGATCTTGCGAGAACAAGATACGCGATCGTCGCGCTATTTTATATGAAATTGACATAAGTACTTGCACGATCAATCAACTCGCGTTTGAACGTCATAATTCATACAAACGATCGCGTCAACTCGCGCGACTTTCGCTTTTGGTTAGAACGTGGGTTATGACGAGCACTTTTCGTCCAATTGGACCGATTGGACGTATTTCGGCTGACATGATGATGATATTCTGAAATAGTTTGCGCTGATACATACCCACGATTACTATAAGATTAGAAGAACCTAATATGTGACCAAAATGCTTTAAATTGAATAGAGTCGAACGAACTTCACATTGATGTGTCAGCAAATGCAATAAAAAAAACCAAGACGCGTTGAAAGGTTGGTGGCTGAGGACCCCGATCCCGCAGGTACACACGGCTACACATCAAGCTATACATTTCCAGTTTATGCTGATCTCGCATTGCATAGGATTTCCGTATAATGCGAGGTCAGCTTATACTGGAAATATATAGCTTGATGTGTAGCCGTGTGTACACGTCTACGATTTCGATAAAATTTCTTTATTATTTTTTCTATTGTTTAAAAAGTGCTTCAAGGTATGATAATGTGTTTGTTTGATTTCTGCCGGCATATAGTGGTTACAAGTATGGAAAATACGTGGAGACTTAGGAACGAAGGTTACGATTTCAACATTTTGCGAATTATTATTGATAATTAAAACCTGTGATTACTCCAGCAGACTATAATATTGTATTAATATATACGATTATTTTAACCTTGATCAGAAATTATCATTTATTCCTGATCCTTAATGTTATGTCAAGTGTTAAAATAAGTATTAAAAAAACTGGTTTAAGACTTTTCCTGCTGATGATAATTTTAAGCAAGATTGATTTTTAATCGACTTTATTGAAATAATTAGAAATCGTGGCCCTCCGGGACATGCCTGCATGATCGGGGCCCTAGGAACCCGGCGTAAAGGACAATCCTATTTTTAGATTGATTGCGTTTTAAAGTACACATCTAAGTAGTAGGTACTTAAACAGTCTACCTATTGGTCGACACAGAACAATTCACGTGTCTCGTAATTGTTAGACAAATAATTAATTGGACACACACGACTCTACCGATATTACCTACTTACATATTAATTACTCCACGTGAAACTTGTTTTAACATAAAATATATCGTACAGCTGTGCCCCGTTACTTCGTTTTCGCTTATCGTTTTTCTGACTTTTTTCTTTTTGATCAGCTGACCTTCCTCAAAAATTGGGCAATCAAATGCAAAAAGATTTTCAAATTCGACTGGTAGGTAGTTTCAAAGATTAGCGCGTTCAAATAAACTCTTCAGCTTTCTAATATTACTATACTCCGTTTGAAATAAGATTAGACATTTAAACAAACCTTTTTTACAGTCCGTTCAACCGATTTTGACTTCTATACCGTAGGCATAAGGATGGCATTAAAAGCAAAAAAAGTGGTTACAAACCAACTGTTTACTGCAGCTGTCATTTGTCATGCCGCCATCGCAATAGAAGCCAAAATCGGTTGAGCGGACTGTAAAAAAGGTTTAGTTAAATGTCTAATCTTATTTTAAACGGAATATAGGAGATAGTAAATAGATTACCAGGAGCCATTGCAGGCTTATGTAGGTACACATGGCTACACATCAAACTATACATTTCCAGTTTATGCTCATCTCGTATTGTATAGGATTTCCGTACAATGCGAGGTCAGCTTATTGGTACTGGAAATGTCTAGCTTGATGTGTAGCCGTGTGTACTTACCTGTTTTACGTCAAAGAGGAAATATTAACACGCCTAGTCATTATATCTACATACTTAAGTTGGTAAATATCTAGTGTGAATGTACTTTAGTACTTACGAATAATCTTATCTTAATTATCGAAACTGTCAGATCATCATTATAAGCTCAATTTTTTTCCGATAATTTTAAATGAAACATATTGTCTTGTTGTATAGGTACAGGGTTATTATTAAAACACTAACAACCCCTTATCATTATAAACAACTTTAACTATGGGACCGAAGCTGAAATCCCGAAAAAAAATATATCTGCTGTTCCCTACATTTTGACTAGTTATGCGAACATAAAATGTGGGGAACAGCTCCTGTTGGAGTATGTATATGATAAAAATTAGACAGATCAACGGGGTTAGAGCAACACGACAAACCTATACTCCGTTTGAAATAAGATTAGACATTTAAACAAACCTTTTTTACAGTCCGTTCAACCGATTTTGACTTCTATACCGTAGGCATAAGGATGGCATTAAAAGCAAAAAAAAGTGGTTACAAACCAACTGTTTACTGCAGCTGTCATTTGTCATGCCGCCATCGCAATAGAAGTCAAAATCGGTTGAACGGACTGTAAAAAAGGTTTAGTTAAATGTCTAATCTTATTTCAAACGGAGTATAGGTTACAGTTTACACCATGATATACCTAAAACATAGTTATACCTATTCTACATGTTGCGTCTAATGTTTTCGTATACCATACAAGTTCTAAAAACAATTAAAAAATAAATAAATCTTTATTGAACTAAGCCTAAAATAAAATAACAATGGTATAGTAGAAATACATACATTGAGAGGTTTATGCTAGGTGGTAATACATTGAAACCCTGACCTATAAACTATTACCTGTATTTTAGAAGATCAGTGTCCCTCCGCAACAATGTTACAGGCCAGAAATTTTACTGCTCTAGGTCAATTACTAAATATTGCAAAAAAATAAATTAAAAAAAAACTTGTGGACTGCTGCGGTAAAGCTATTGCATAGCATTTGTAACCTCCATGACAACATCACGTTTCCCATGACAACATCACGTTGTCATGGGAACCGTCATTACATGGTAGGCGGAGTGGGGGTGTTAGGTTTTATTTTCGTTACGTTACGGAATTTCTTGATTCGGTCGCCGCGCTCAAAGCCCGCGATAAAAGCTATTATTATTATTCATTTATTTCTTCGAGTAACAATGACTCATACACAAAATACAATACAACACACATAACTTCATCAAACATTAACATTACAAAACAAAACAAAAACCACCTTACACTTACCTAAGCACTTACACTAACATAACATTAAAGACCGACGACTGTAGGTGACGTGCAAGTCACTGCAGCGTCGTATGTACGGACAGTCAAACCTGTCAGCTATTATCATCAGAACGCTGTTGGGGCTGCTGCGCACCCTGCGCACCAGAGACGCGCTCCGCTTACGCATCGTTGCATAGAAGCAGTCGACACTAGTTTCAGCAAACATGCCCGAGGCACTACAGTGTTGCGGCAGCCCCATCAGCGCTCTGAAGGCGTTGTTATATTGGACGTGGTGGGCTTGGTATGCTTTTTTGGTGTGATTCAACCGCTATGCAGCTTAAAAAAAAATTACACAAAACTTGTAGAAAGTTTGTCAAAAATATGAACAAAATAGTAAAAGAAATAACGTCTGAAACATCCTTGTCATGACATCATCATGTCAATCAACAATAATAAGAGGAAATGAATGTGCAAATCTACGAAACCCAAGCCATAATCTAGTCACAATAATCTAGTAGGCACTCTAGATCTTGAACGGATTAAATTCTTTTATTGATCGCTCAGGATATTTAGAACCTATACAGGGTCAAATTAGATTAGCTAGCGGAACTACGTAGACGTGACGGGTATCGATATCTACTCACAATAATTTAAAAAAAAACCGGTCAAGAGCGTGTTGGACCACGCACAATGAAAGGTTCCTTAGTTGGGATAAATTTATCCCAAGAACAAACTTAACACCGTAGTTGGAAAACATATTCTCCCATACATTCTAACTGCAAATTTATTTATTTAACATACAACACATATTAACAGACAAGAAGAAAGGAACAGAAAAATACGTACAAAGGTAAGTTTGTACTCATAATATTGAGAGATTTACTATGTTATTTTAAGACCATAGACAATTTTTATAGGTTTTCCTGTAATCTGTGAGTAAGGAACCATTATATGTATTTTTTTAGGCTCTTTAGTTTCGGAGATAAGAGGGATGTAGGAGGTGGGGTGGTATGGGAATGGTAATTTTATCAATTTTCTTAAATATCTTTAACCTTTTATTTAAAAATTAGAAAAAAAAATACATTTCAGATCCTCGCAAGAAGCCCTTTCATTTGATATGTCACACAGTACAGCAATTTTTTTTCCTTATTTACCTCCTAAAAGTGCCCCCATATTCAAAATCCATTTATTTACACGTTACACGTCCGTGTTTAGGTCACAAAAATACATATATATGTACCAAATTTCAACTTAATCGGTCCATTAGATTCGGAGCAAATTGGCTGTGACAGATACACAAACACACGAGTGATAAGGGTTCCATTTTTTCCTTTTGAGGTACGGAACTCTAAAAAATATTAATGACTAGCGGACGTCACGCGGTTTCACCCGCGTAGTTCCCGTTCCCGTGGGAGTACGGGGATAAAATATAGCCTATGTTACTCGCTGATAATGTAGCTATCCATTGATGAAAGAATTTTTCAAATCGGTCCAGAATTTTTTAAGTTTATTCGTTACATACAAAAATAAGAAATTCAAAAATACAAATCTTTCCCCTTTATAATATTAGTATAGATAGTATAGAATTTGTTTGGGAACAATGACAGCTGTTAGTGTTGTTACGAGTACTTCAAGTATGAGTAGAAAAAAACTGTTTTATCATGTCTCGATATCGATAACCATCACGTCAGCGGAGCTTCGCTAGCTAATTTAATTTCACCCTGTATAAAGCATAAAAAAATTCTATCTTATCGCCCACAATAAAACCTCCTAATTCCCATAATGTTTATCTTTACCCCTTAGGTAATTTATCTTTATAGGATACAGATGATTCTTTATCTAAATCTTGAAACGTCTACTTTTGTGGAATTTTATAATCTACATATTTAATAATTATTTTATTTTTCATCTATATATTTGTAGGTAGGTATACTATTGGAGTTTTTAGATATAAATTAGATCATTGTAAAATAATCTAGAATAGCGGGGCATCTAATTGAGTAACACACATACAGTGGCAATGGCTTTCATTTTGACAGTTCAACAACATTCATCGCGTTATTTACGTTGTTGAGTAGAAAAATTTTTCAAACATTATGAAGCTATGGATTAGCAATATCCTTCAAAATCATTCAGATCGTGATTGAACGTCTGTTACACAATTAGGGTGTAGTTTTGAGAACGGTACGGATCTTTAGACGTAAAATCTGTGGCCCTACTGAAAAGGGGTATAAGTAATCGTATAAGTAATCGGACTTAAACCCCTTTTCACTAGGGCCACAGAAATGTACTCTCTGTATAGATAGTGCAATCCACGAAGACGCGCCCCACTTCGCTCCGCACCGTAGGCACTAGAGTTCCTTACATGTAATCGCGGAGTGGGGCGCGTCTTCGTGGATTGCACTATCTATACCAAATTGGTGCCGCCAATTGTACATTGATTGTCCCATTTGTACAAAATTGGTACAGAGAGAATGGGTACATTTTCCAATCGTGATATGAGATAGACTTAAAAATAAAACCTCAGTGAGATGTATTGATAAATCTTACTCGTTCCTGACCTATTTAGAAGCTAAAAGAAATTCTTTAAAAAAAAAAAACTAAATTCAAAAGTCATTTATTCAAACTAGGCTGAGAATCAGCACTTTTCGAACGTCAAAATTACATAAGACAGTCCCCCAAAACGCCCACCCTTCACCACTTCCTAGTGCCTTTAGCTGGGAAGAAGAAGTGGCGCAAAAAACTCCCCAGCAGCACAGCTGTCTGTTCAAGTTAGAAAAATGATTCTATACAATAGTATGCAAAATAACTTACATTTAAAATAAACAAACGTGCACGGAAAAATAACACTTTGTTGACACATACTTTACGTTAATCTAAGTTAAGTAGGTACCTACCTGTATAGGTAACAATTTAATATGTAGGTAGATACATACATATGTAATTTCCGCATATCATTACAAAAAGGAATGAACGTTACCTATTTATTTCAAACAATGGAAATAGGTTGTGAACTCTTGAAATTACACAATTTGAATTGAAATGTAAAGGAATTGATTTAAATGTTTGTAGTAGGCACATAGGGGCTGTGTTATTATACGACCTATGTATCTAACGGCAGTTGGTGATCCCAAAAAAAACTCATCTAATTAATTCTTTTTTTCTTTTTATGTTTAGATATCGATAACGTCTGCCTAGTTTTGCTACCTAATTTAGTTTGACCCTGTATGTGGGTGTGTTCGGGATTGATGGCAAGACCACAAGCAGACACCAGTGGGATGGTTATGATGAGTACCTCGCTCGGGTGAAAATATGGAGAAATCGATTTTTCCCAGATATGAGACCTATACTCCGTTTGAAATAAGATTAGACATTTAAACAAACCTTTTTTACAGTCCGTTCAACCGATTTTGACTTCTATACCGTAGACATAAGGATGGCATTAAAAGCGAAAAAAGTGGTAACCATACCAATGTTTATTGCAGCTGCCATTTGTCATGCTACCAACGCAATAGAAGTCACAATCGGTTGAACGGACTGTAAAAAAGGTTTAGTTAAATGTCTAATCTTATTTCAAATGGAGTATAGTTATATCGATTTTTCACCCCCGTAAACCCCTATATTGCAACTTTCCTCGAAATCGTTAGAGCCGTTTTCGTGAATGTGATTACAAATATTTATATCTATATACAAATATTGCTCATTTAATAGTATAGGATTATGGGTATGTCAGCTGACTAGGAAATTATGGTACCCACGTAGAATACTCATGTGTAAATTCAGGAAACAAAAGTATAGGTAGGGAATCCATAGTTTAGTTACAGATTCTATTCTAGACATTCTTAATAACGCAATGAATGTTGTTGAACTGAAAATGAAACAGATTGTGATTGAGCGTGTGTTACGCAATTAGGGTGCTGGTATTAATATTTTGAAGTAGCTGAAAAAAGGCTAAGATTACGAGGATCAATATCCTCAGTTAAGTACAGGCAGTTCGTACGTAAATATCTTTTTCTGAAATAGTTTTCTCCTGAGACAAAAATACCTACCCAACCACTTGATTGTTTTACGAATCAATTTAGGTCAGTGAGTCTATTGTTGTATATTTTACTGCAGTGCTCGACAATCGTGGTCTAATGTAATTCCAAATTAATTATATCCCGAGCTCGCGTGCCGACTGAAAAAGATTAGGTACATTCGTTTGCATTTCCCTCGTGGTCATGTGATTTATGTATCGTTGTCTATACATTAGCAATGGCGGATCCAGTACCCTAATTGCGTAACTTATTTTCGTAAACAATTATGCCTAATTTGTTTTATTTTGACTTGTCTGAATGATTTTGAAAGATATTGCAAATTCTTTGGTTCATTTGTTCGAAAAAAAAAAAAGTCTGCTCAACAACTAGGGTTCCCATCGCTCTCGGAATTCCGGGAGTCTCCCGGAATTCATACAAGAAATTTTAATTTCTCGGCTCCCGGAAGGAATGTCAAATATTTATACGAAATTCTCCCGGAATTTAAAATTAACGCGCGCTGGCTGAATAATTGACAAAACAACATGTAGAATTATTGTATATTTATTTCATTTTTATATCTTATTTATATCTCATTGTATGCAGCACGTGTCGACATCATAATGTAAACGTTGGCTGTTGTTGAAAACCAGCGCTGGGGCTGTCTCGCATAGGGTTGCAGCATTAGACTGAGCGTTGGCCGTTTTGCGTGGATGTGACGCATATTTTCCCCCAACTTGTTATTTTTTGTTTTGTATTTTCTTTGCGTCATGTTTACTTTAGACAGTGGCGAAAATCGTACGACCACGCACGGTAGCACGCTACTGGCCAATGCAGTCGCGTACTCGCGACACTTGAATCTACGTTTTGTCCATACCTGTATCAAACGCTGCCTGCGAGCGTGTTTTATTAGTATAGTATTCGATATTATGGACAAAAGAAAGAATCCGCTGAAATGACGAACATGTAAAAGCAGAACTCCAAACTTTTTCAATTTAAAAATGGAGTGCAAAGAGTTTTTCAAAGTTAGTTCAAGACCAGATATTTTGAAGTGTGTACGTTCAAATGGAAAATATAAATGCAAAAACAAATAAAAAGTAAAAAATATGTGTTTTTTTTTTCTCCCGGATTTTGACTATCAAGAAGTGGCAACCCTATCAACAACGTAAGTAACGCAATTATGTTGTTGAACTGTCAAAATGAACGCCATTCCTACTCAAAGGCCGCATTCCGACTTACGCTAAAAGTGATAATATCGCGAATCCAACCAAATTTAATAGTCACAAAATATAAGGGTTATTAAGTAATAATTGTGAATTTGGACTTTGGTCGGATTCGCGATATATTCACTTTTGGCGTAACTCGGAATGCGGCCAAAGTGTCTTACGGAATTACCGCGTAAGTCTACACCTACACCTAGTATCACTCATTATCTGTTACGATGCCTCATTGAGGTGGATAACAATTAAAATTCTATAGTCTCGTTAATGACAGTTGAAAGGTTAATTAAAATGTTTAGATTGATTGATTTTATTTTTAGGGTAGGTAACCTACTACAACTGAAAAGTAAAATAATAAAAATATTTTACAAAAAAAAAAAATGACTTCCAAAAAAAAACACAAAGTAACCTACAAAATGAAAAATAACTTTTAAGTAATTTCGGAAGTCGGAGGCAAAAACGAAAATTCAAAACCAAAGACACCGACTTTCTAAATTAAAGTTATTTTTCTCTTTGTCGTGTTTTTTTGGAAGTCGGTTGTTTTTTAACATAAACAAAACAGGTAAGTAAATAACAGGGCATTTAGATCTTATTCAAAAACATTAAACATTAAGATTGGGTGTTTTTTCAGATTATGGCGCCTATGTAAAACATTCGCTTTTTTTTTTTTTGTTAATCTATAGTATTGTGTCCCCACTGCTGAGAATGTGCCTCCCCTTTCCTTGCTAACCTCTCTATTTTGCGATCTCTGACCCCGCAAACATGATCAGATATTCACACCACCCTCGCCGCAGTCTACCTCAACGGTGTGATGTACTCCCTCAAGCGTCTAGTGAGTGCCGCCGATCTTTGCCCATTTCAACCTGACTGTTTTTTCTCCATCCGCTTCTTGGGTTTTGGAGCGTATTTTAAGTAATACCTATAATGTTATAAATCGGACGTATCATACCTATTACTTACGTTAAATATATATTGTAGGTAGGTAGGTACAGCGCAATGATTAGACACAAACGCACTCTGTGATACCTACTAAATTATAAAAGATTGTAACAAATATCATTGTTAAAATAATTTTTACTCTGACAGAATTATAATAGGTAGGTACTTACTTAATCAAAAAGGAAAAATTATTAGAATAATGGCTACTTATGTAGGACTAGGAACGTAATACATGTCATGACGAGTAGGTAAGTCAAAGGTCGCACTTGTATGGTGTAGGTGCAGCCGTGTAGGCATATGTTTATATTTATCTTTGGGGTGTAACTTGACTTACGACTACGTCCGAACTTTACTCCATTTATTAAAGCATTAGACAAACAACGGCTAAATAACTACAGTTATTATAAATATCATATTGTTGAAAAGGTAGGTACCTACTGTATTTTAGAGCTGTTATTTTTTTATGTAAGTAATAAATGTAGTAAAGGTACTTACATAATACTTTATTTGATATATTAGGTGTAGCTACACTAGCTACACATCGAAAAAACATAATAAACATAAATATCTATCAATTATGGCAAAAAAGTTTAATAAGTAGCAGAAACGTTACTACCTATGTATCGTTTTCCGAATCTAAATACCTACCATGCTTTGATAATAGAGAATGTAGGTACCTACTTAGATGTTAGGTACCTACCTTCCTAATAGCTCTTATCAGCAAGTAGTATCTATCGGGACCAACTCGTGGCTGTTGTAATACGGGCAAATAAAGTTGGTGGCACAGCTCACAACTATCGATGAGTCGTTACGTTATAATTCGATCGTGTTATACCGCCACCGTCAAGGCTGAGTATAGCACTGCATTGTTTTGACTCGCGGTCATATCTCGCAACGAAGCGCTATCGATCGTACGCTCACCGTGTTTTCCCGCGTAAATCATTTTAACCTCTTACAAAAAAAGATCAATAAAAATGTACTCCATCGCTGAAGTTACTTTGGCTTTCGTTGTCCTTTATCTCTTTTCTTTTCTGTTCGAAGTGGTGGCAGGATTAGTTGTATAAACAGAAAATGAATTTGTAATTTACTTTCCAAAATGTGATATTTTTTAATTCTAAGTTAGGTGATTTAGTTAGTGTATAAGTTATTTAGTCAAAACATCAATGCAATTTAGGTGTAATAAGTTAGGTATTATTTATTTATGTTCGCTAATAATAAACATCAAATATTTTGAAGAATCAAACAAACTCTACAGGACCAATTAAATACAGCACTTAGGTAAGTGATTTTTGCTTTATTAACATAAATCCTACTAGTTATCCTTTTCACAGTTACTAAAAGTATTTTGTTTAACTATTAGTCATTTTAATTTTAAATAAAGAAACATTCTTTATTTCTGAGGCAGTCGGGTAAAACCAAATCGATTGCTTTGACCTACAATGTACAGCGCCATCTGTATAAATTGCATTTACACTACTTGCGGACTTGAACACGACCTCGAGTGTTAATAATTTAGAAAGTTCTGCCAAATATTTTATCGAATGATTTCTTTATAAATAGTGATAAAAACAACTAAAATCATTTGTAAAATAGGCGACGGCAGTATATTTTTAAGTTGTCAGTTTTATAATCTGTTTCGGTGACTGTCAGTAGTGTCAGTCCACAAGTCTGACTAGGGCCGCATTTCGAGTTACGCTAAAAGTGATAATATCGCGAATCCGACTAAAGTCCAAAGTCACAATTATTACTCAATAACCCTTATATTTTGTGACTACTAAATTTGGTCGTATTCGCGATATTATCACTTTTAGCGTAACTCGGAATGCGGCCTAGTTCATTCATAATAAATGTCAAAATAATTCGTCTAGTGAGGAAGTGAATGTGATGGTAAATAAATATATTTCACAATGAAATTTACCAAAATATGTCGTGGAATAAGTTACCAACGTACAAATGTAGCTGCAGGTGGTCTTTCTACAGCGTCTGGTAAAAAGTGGCAAAGTGTAGTGGGTTTAGAAGTGCACGCACAGTTGAACACAGAATCGAAACTATTTTCTGGTGCTCAGAACACTTTTGGCGGTGTAGTGAATAATTGTGTATCGTTATTTGATGCTGCCACACCTGGTACATTACCAGTGCTCAACAGAAAATGCGTGGAATTAGGTATAATGACCGCTTTAGCACTATCTTGCAAAGTCAATGAAATATCGACTTTTGATAGAAAACACTACTTTTACGCTGACTTACCGACTGGATATCAGATAACGCAGCAAAGAAACCCACTAGCTAGCGATGGCGTTATTAACTTTCAGGTATATAACATAAAGCCAGATAACCTCAAAATATGAACAGAACAGAAAACTGGTTTTTTTACTGTTTCACTGTCATTTATTGTAGTTTTCTCTTAACTCCAGGTATTCACACCAGGAGTCCACAAGAAACCGTATAGGAAAAGTTCAAAGATTAAACAAATCCAGCTAGAACAAGACAGTGGCAAGTCGTTGCACGATGCAGAACTTAAGCGGAGTCTTATTGACCTCAACCGAGCTGGAGCTCCACTCATCGAACTGGTGTTTGAGCCTGATTTAGAGGTAAATACTGTTTCTTATCTTTTTCGATACAGCAGTGTTATTATTGTCTTATCAGCCTGTTAATGCTCTCGGGTGCTGAGCACGGGTCTTTGCTTTGAATAAACAACTATGTAGCTACTTACTTAGTTACACAGATCTATACCATGATAGCAACACTCATGATTTTCTGTACTCTGTGGTTTTTTTTTATTGTTTTAATAAGTCACACGTTAAATAACTTTTATTTATTGCCAAAGTAACTAAATACTGCAAATATACATTATTAGAATACTATAGAAAGAAAAATAAACAAATGAAAATGTGTTATTTCATAGTATTTGTAAATTATAAATGTATCTCCCTCAATATTGCCAATATTATTAGTCAAGATTAACAAATCATTCATTTTTAAAACATGATGTAGTAGCTGACTGACCTTCAATCCTTTGACACATAACACATTGAGTAAGCACAGTTCATTAATTTGCAAATGAACAATCAAGTGAATTTAAAGAATACATTACTTTTATTTTGTAACACATTTGAAACAGTGTCCTTGTTACATTTTAAGTACTTATATTAGACTTAAAGAATGGAGATAAACTCATTGCTAAATGATCTACTTCATTGAATTTTTTCTTTTGTGGATGTTTCAAATTAAGTAATAGTTTGTTTGTAGAGATGCCAGCACATCAAGCTACCTGAAACTGTCAAATTTTCCCAATCAACTTTAAACCTTACACTTCAGCGATAAAGTTGAAAATCTATTAAATAAATTTGACAGATTGTAGTAGCTTGAAGTACTGGCGTCTGTACAAAAGTTTCATCATTACCATGTAGCTTCATATAAATTTTTGTTACAGAAAAAAAAAACTGTTTTCTGTCTAAATATAGACAGTTTTAATATTATGTATTTATGTTAGTATATTAATTGTGCTTAAATAGGCAATTTAAATTTAATTTGATTAAATTATATTAGACATCTGGGTTGTTGCAAGTTAAACATAAACCAAATTAGTTGTTCAAAGAACAAAAACTTTGAACAGCAAATAAGTCGTTTTGAAAATGCCTGTATTTTATAATCCTGTGACATTATCTCGCTTGTAATTTTTCATATTTTATTTATTTATTAAATTTCAGGATGGCGAAGAAGCGGCGGCACTTGTGAAGGAACTGGTGCTGATCGTGCAGAGACTGGGTGCGTGCACGGGGCGAATGGAAGAGGGCGCGCTTCGAGTTGACGCCAACGTGTCGCTGAGGCGGCCCGGGGACCCGCTATCTACTCGCACAGAGGTAAATTTTTGCGTCAAACTCAAACCATCGTCTTCCTACCCTTGTCCCATATTACTTTGGTCCGCGCAACAGTTTTTTCTTCTTCCACTCTCCCCTGTCAACCGTCACGCTATCATTCACTCCCTTATCTTGCATATTTGCTTCAAACTCAAACCAATAAGCAATTTTTGTTTTTCCCAAAGGCCTCAAATACTTGTCTTTTATGTGGTCATCTCTTTTAGTACCCACGGTAAAAAAATCGACTAAGCGCATACGCGCTGATCAAATGGAAGCAAAACTGTCAGAGCCAAAGTCGATGGTTGAAAACGCTATAAGGGCAATTGATAAAAAAAATATAGATAAAAATCCTCTTTATTTCAACTACCAATATTACATGCAACCGAGTTGAAAAACTTTTCAACTCGGTTCTATTCCATCTCTCCAAAGTTTTCTGTTTCATGCTGCTTGCACCCAACTTCTCTCTACTGTTTTATAAATGTCTCGCCCCCTTGTCTTGTCTGCCTTGTCTAGTTTTCTTTCTCTTGTAACCAAGTTTTAACCAATATAAACTATTAAATCGCTATCTGGCAACAAGTTGATAATAGTCCGGTTGTTTACCACACACAACGAACTGTGAGATAGACTATTAGCACAGCACGGCAATTGGTCTTTTTGGAGTCTGACCGCGCTGAGAAACATCGAAAATGTCAATGATCAACAATGTTTTTAATCGCATTAGCACCTGTTTGCGCATTATGACGTGATATCATTTAGTAAATAAACTTGTAGTTTTCCTAGAAGAGGTAATCGTGTATATACTTGTCGCTTTTCCAAACGTCGCGTTTTTTGAATTATTCTAATTTGAACCAAAGATTTAAATGGTTAGATGTGCGCGCACCGTACTTAGGTCACGCGCAAAGGTGATCATTTTTTGACACGGTATGGGAACTACGATTTAAATCTTTGATTTGAACCTTCCGTAAGTGCCATAAAAACCAACTGAGACAACAATCATAAAAATATGGAAAAACCATTTACGTTGCTAACACGTCGGGACTATAGATTAATGTTATAACGACACAAGCCATCAAGCATGCTTCAATAAAATCGAATAGATATCTCTCAGCATGCTCTAGCTTGATGATTCAATTTTTTGTAAGTGCTCGGTACATTGACGTCGGTAATAACGTTAAGAACAATCATGATTATTTCTGTTCTTACATAAAAAGTGGGTTAAAACTCACGTCTATGTATCAAAGCCGACAATGATCACTTAATACTTTTAATATAAAACCAGAAACAGGATTTTCCTAAATTATAGTAATTTAGTCGCCGATACATAAATTTGAATTTAATGGAAATTCCATAGGCAAATATTATTTTAAATAGTTCTTAATTGGTTTTAAATTCCGCATGTAATTCTGATAAAAGTTAAATCCAAATGGGTATGTAATTAAGATAATGGTGTGGTTGTGATAGTTGAATGTGGGCGATTAACTGCTAGATTTACAAATAACACATCATCGTTAGTTAATGAGAGCGATACGCGATATCAGTAAATGCAAATGTCAATTTAAATATCTCATTAATAAAGCAGTGTTTCGAAATATCACCCCATTTTCCATTCCTTATGCTTTGCTCATACAGTGAGTCTGATTCAGTTGAACAAAGGAGTAAGTCTGCCAGCGGCAGCAGAGAACTGCACTGCTATCACCGACCACCTGTTCATTTTCACGAAGAACTGCTTTTCCTTCAGATTAAGAACATCGGGTCAGTGCGCGGTGTAGCAGGAGCGATCCGGCACGAGATCGACCGACAGCAGACGATCTTGAACAACGGGGGACGCATCATCAACGAGACCCGCGCCTGGGACGCGACCGCCAGAGTCACCATACCTATGAGGGACAAGGAGGTCGTACAGGATTATAGGTAAGACATTGAAGACACCTGTGACGTAACATTTCTAGTTAAGTCTCTCTGTATTATTGTGATGTTCTACAGTTTGATTAGATTGGTAGGTGACGTAAATGCTTAAAACAATAATGAATTCCGACACGCTAAGTGGTTTGACGCAAAGTGATTTCCATAATTTAATTACTACTTACGTGTAAATTAAAAAGCCGGAACTTAATCGTTTTTTTAGGTTACTGAATGTAAACGATACTAATGGTAATTTTCTTTGTCCAGGTACATGCCCGAACCGAATTTGCCTCCGCTACGCGTGAACTTAAATACCAATACAGATCACAAAAACGTTTTAAGCGTACCTCTTATACAGGACAAAATACCAGAGCTTCCAGAGCAATCGAGGAAAAGACTTATTGAACAGTTCCAACTACGTCCAGAAACAACGATTCAATTGGTCAATGAGCCAACCCTATTGGAATATTTCGAACATTTAACATCAGACAAAGCCAGAAACCCAACTAAAGTCGCCAATTTTCTAATAAATGATCTATTAACTGTGCTTAATAAGAGAAAGTTAGACGCAGGCGACTGTCCCATTACTGTTAAGCAACTTAAAGAACTGACTGATATGCTTTTGAGTAAAGACATTAATTTAGAAATTTGTAGAAACGTACTAGATGAACTGATTGCGTTATCTGATAGTGATGTATCACCACTAAGAGTGGTAGAAGAAAAAGGTTTGAAATTGACAAATAATGAAGCAGAACTAACAAAATTATGTATGGACGTCTTAGAGAATAATCCTAAGTTGGTGAATCAGTATAGAAATGGTAAAAGCAAAGTATTTAAAGCACTTTTAGGAATATTATCTAAGAACAACAATAAAATTGATATGTCTGTAGCATCTAAGATTATGGAAGGGTTATTGAAAAAGTGATAATAAACTAAAAATCTCTATTTTAATCTTTTATTTCTAATATTGTATGAAATACCATTAAACTTACCTTGGAATTTGTGTTGGAATCTCTAGCAATAATACTGAACGAGTGCATTACCCCCCAAGCAGCAAAATAAGGTCTAGTAATTGTCCTGGAACCACCATTTCATTAGGACTATAACGGAATAGTAAGCAATTATAACCACGGAAAAGGTCCCAATTTATAGACGTATTTTACCTAATTAAATATCTAAAGTAGACTTGGTGAACATAACTTTGACCAATAACGACCTCATAGTTGGACTACGTAAAACTATTTGCTCCCGCGAAGCTAACTATCAGCGCTTAATGGAACCAAATACGACAATAACGTACACAGTGAATCTCTTACAAGCTCATACAAAGTGTTGTGAATTGGTGAATGTTGCTGCGCACATTTGTAAAGATTAATTTTGATAAAGATAAGTAAATTTTATTCATCCATTTCTTATAAATATTATCTAGAATATCAATTATGAGTAGAGTGTTAGTTAACAATAAGTCAAGATGCACGCGTGCATGGCGCACGTATATTTTAGGTGAAGTATAATAAGTTTTTTATCAAATTTTTTACACGCCTCTTGAAATTTGCGTTTTCATTAAGTTGTTAAAATAATGTTGGTTTCAGTAAGACACAACGAAAAGTCGCCATTTTAACAAAGTTGGTTTTCCCAAATACATTAACAAACCGTTGTAGGCGTACTTTGTTTAATAATGGTAAATATCAGAACCATTGATTGGCATATTGTTTGGAATTGGAGTTCCGCAAATATTTCTATAACCGGACGGTTATTTTATATTCCTATTAGGTACCTATGTCTTATTTTAATGTTTTTGTTTAGGTGTCAGCACTGAAAAGGGTAATGTTTCTGGACGTCGATCGCTTTTTGACTAAAAGGGATTTCCGAGCTTTAAAAACCTAAGGTGACCTTGGAACGAAATACACTTCTTGTTGTCTCACAAATGTCGTGGTTGTAACCATAAAGTTTCAAAAAATCTTGCAAGACGGCCACGACACTTCGTTCTGAATAAAGAACACATAAGATCATTGTTAAAATAAGATAAATTCTGGTGTGAAAATTGCTGCTTCTACTCAGTTTATGACTACTTCACCAGTGACGAATGTGAACTTGGTAATTTACTCAATAGTACCTAATTTCTGTCAGTTTAGGTATAATTTCCTATATAAGTCATTGATTTATACGTCATATAAAAATGAAATAAAGATTTGCATAAAAATGCCTAATACTAAAAAACAAATTAACTGCCTAAAATAAAATTCAAACCGTATCTATAAAATGATGTAAAAACCTTTAATCAAAGCTCTCGCAGGTGAATCGCAAATAAATGCTCGAATTTTCACATGCACTTTAATCTCTCTTTGTGACTTAGTAGGTACTGTAAATTCATCTTGAAGTTGAATCATTTCTGCCACAAAAGGTCCTAAAAACGCGTCCAAATCGCCAGAATAGATACCTATTTACTTTATTTTGCCTATGTAATTTTAGAACAAAATTACATAGGCATATCACTTAAAATTGAAACACTGCACTAGAAGCTGACTTCACAGGACTTTCACTTACCGACAACAAAAGGTGATAAAAAAGGAACTTCAAATATCGAGCACAGAATTGGCCAAAACTGATATTTAGAGCTTTTGAATAAAGGCAATCCATCAATATTTATATTTAAAGAAATCTCTTCGGGTGGAATGGGAAGTTGTTGAAAAATATTTTTTAAACATTTGATAACGCCATTATGCCAATATTCTCCTGGTGCTGAATTAGTAATATGCAGATTTTCTTTATTAGTATCAAGAAGTGTACGGGCATCCTTAGGCAAGACATCTTCAATCTTCTTATTCAAAATTTCTAATAAAGAATTTAATGCCGCATGTCTTATATTGTATTCTACAGCCCATTTTCTAAGATCACTATGTAGTTGAAAATTGGAATAGTCTTCAATATCGCTACACTCACAAGTTCCTCACTAATACAATCTTCTAAATTTAAATCGCTTTTTATCGATAATACGTCGTTTTGTGCAGAATTATTAATACAAACATTTTGTCTGAAATTTTCACAATAACTATTTTGTACGGAACCTTCTCTTATTTTTACGATTCGTTCTTCGCCAGATACAAAACTAGAACCCAACACCTGAATTATTTGTTTATAGGTTTTCTGAACTTTTCGTTTGTAATAACCACTTCTTTTTAGCCGTTTCCATTTATATAGAAACATTTTTTAAAGAAAATGAAATAGAACAGTACGTCGGCAACGAATACGATAGGTACAACAAAATCAAAATGTCCATACTGAGACTATAACAGCATTTGCAAGACCATTATAAGCCAATGTATTATTGTACGGGACACCACGGATATAGTTTTGGATACTAAGGCCCGTATTACAGAACGTCACTCAATACTCAAGCATTACTTAAAACTAGTTTCAACGAATCAAATGGCTTGAATCTAGTTTTAAGTAATGCTTGAGTATTGAGTAACGTTCTGTAATACGGGCCTAAGTATATTATATTAAACCTTTATAATCGTGTTAAGATTATAATAACATTGGTTTATACCACTATAAAACCGCTCCATTTTACTTATAATTGATCTGTAAAGTGAATTTATAAACCCTTATAAAATCAAGTAATAAATGCAAATAGTTTCCAGTATATTTAGTTCTGTTTATAACTCTCATCGGCGTACTTTACTTATTGTAGTTCTATAATGCTTCTTGATAGCAGTTATAAGTAAAGCTTACCAGTTTATCTACTCTTGAGTGCATTTACACCCTCGCGATACTTTCATAGGTCACCCAAGCTTATATTGCACCCTTAATTTCTACCTATAAGTAATTATAAGTTGTATAAGATCAGATATACTATAAGGCTCAACTAACTCCATGCTTGCTATTATAAGCGTGGCAGCAAATACTAGAACCGTTAAGAGAATATTATAAGTGCTGGAGGCCTATATCATCTACACTATAGGATAATTTTGCTGCCTGGGCCTAACAGGAAAGTGTCTCCTAGAGCGATATGAGTGGAACGTATAATTAGTGCTCAATCTGCTGTTAATGTGCACCAATTAAAAAAATAGTGCGCTTTGTCGTTTTGGAAAAAAACTAAAAAAACGATTCCTGCTGGGGTAACGTTATTCCAGCAGGAAAATTCTAAACGAATGGTCGGAGAGAGAAATATTGTGCATGGGCAGAGAGCTTATGTTTGTGCAAATTTGTGCGCCAAAAATATAATTTGTGTGTCTTCAGGTTTTCGAGATATAGCGTTTCCTGCTAGGGTAATGTTTTGCAGAATCGTGTATCTCTAAAACCATTATATGTGCGCATGTAGAATAAACATACACGAGTATCTCTTAATTTGTGCGGCAATTAGATTTGAGAAAATATTTACAATTTTCAAGTTATCGCACTTTTTTGAATACCTGAAAATATATTACAGAATATATGTATGAAACCGTCGCTTTTTTGTACTCATTCGAATTTGGTCGGTTAACCAGCCATTATTCACATATTTCGCTTTTGGTTTATATCTTACTAGCTGCGCCCCGCGGTTTCACCCGCATAAGTCTCGATCCCGTGGGAAAAAAAAAGTATCCTATGTTCTTTTCCAGGGCATCATCTATATATGTGCCAAATTTCATCCAAATCCGTTCAGCCGTTTTAGCGTGAAGGCGTAACAAACAAACTTACTTTCGCATTTATAATATTAAGGATTAATGCGAAACATTTTAAAAGCTCAATATTTTCACTAAACTTTTTTGACTAAGAGTACTAACTTTTGGTTTCCACCTACACGTCTTGGGCTGAGCCGGTTTCTAGTATTTTGCCGTCAAAGTTATGATCCCCTCGTCTTCACTTTTAGCAATATTATTCAATAACGCATGCATGTGCACTATTGAAACTTTATGTATATTATAAGCGTCAAGACGAACCGAACACAGTTTTCAGAGAGCTTATACGTTTTCTAATTTAGGCGCTGTAATATATTTTCGGGTTTTCAAAAAAGTGCGATAACTTGAAAATTGTAAATATTTTCTCAAATCTAATTGCCGCACAAATTAAGAGGTACTCGTGTATGTTTATTCTACATGCGCACATATAATGGTTTTAGAGATACACGATTCTGCAAAACATTACCCTAGCAGGAAACGCTATATCTCGAAAACTTGAAGACGCACAAATTATGTTTTTGGCGCACAAATTTGCACAAATATAAGCTCTCTTGCCCATGCACAATATTTCTCTCTCCGACCATTCGTTTAGAATTTTCCTGCTGGAGTAACGTTACCCCAGCAGGAATCGTTTTTTCCGTTTTTTTCCAAAACGACAAAGCGCACAATTTTTTTTTAATTGGTGCACATTTACAGCAGATTGAGCACTAACTATACGTTCCACTCATATCGCTCTAGGAGATGCTTTCGTGTTAGGGTAATGCACTCCTCGGACGATCTGCGTAAAGTGTTCGATTGCGTTCACCGTCTCCTAAGTAAATAAAATGGCTTAGATCCTGTTGCTAGCGTTCTATGTTAGTTATACAACGTGTTCCTTTTGATGTCCCATGACTAAAGTTATTTTGCTATATGTAAAAATAATACAAAACTCGTAGAAAAAGTGTTCCAAACATACATAGTTTTGAAGATAGCATCCATCATAATTAACATAAGTTTAATTGATAAGTGTGAGTAAATCATTTTCATCCAAACCAATCATTCATTTTAAAGCTAAGAAAATGCGACGTTGTTATATTTCACGTAAGGATGTTTTACGTAAATAATATCGTGACTGTCGATGTATGAAAAATCAAAACGAAAAAAAAAAAATTATGCCAGTTGATTCTTTGACATATGTGCCGATTCCCTTGTTCACAAACTAAACTAAATTTAAGTTCAGTGCATCTTTTTCTTTCTATTCCAATAAGAAAAGGACAGAAGATAAATTTTAGTTTAATCCTGTCAAATTAATCAGCGCTTGACGTAAATTGACGTAATTTTAGTCGGCAGTTTTTAATCACGTCTAAACTTGTATGGAGAGTGACAGGACTAAACTAAAATTTATCCTCTGTCCTTTTCTTAATGAAATAGAAAGAAAAAGATGCACTGAACTTAAATTTAGTTTAGTTTGTGAACAAGGGAATCGGCACCATGGTCTCATTAATACCCTAGAGTTATGGAATATCAAGAGGAACACGTTGTACGTTATGAGGTCTTTTCAGTGATTTTGGGCTGCCTCAAGGCTCAAGTTTCGGACCGCGCTGGAACACGTTTCTGGACTACACTAGACACCGGGCGACTGGCGTATCACTCGCTGATAGCATTTAAAGGGGACTATGATTAGCGAACATTTTGCTTTGTGTCACTTTTATAAGCTATGTAATTGAGTATAAGCTAGGTAATGGGCAAAAATTTATTAAGCAAACTTTTCTCGTTTCATGCTATATTTGCTAATGGTCCAATGCAGGTGGCAGGGCTACCGTTACGGTACAAGCATAGGTTGCAGACCTTCCAAGACCCGCTGACTTCCAAGAGAGCAACGAAATAGAAAATAGAAGAAAGAAAATACCTACATTTAGTCAGACTAAAAATAAATAAAACATGATTGTGTCTCATTACTACTCATCACATTCTACGTTTTGTATTGGTGACTCTTGCGCGGACTATGGATAAATCGCGGTCCAACGGTCTGATTGGTCGGTATGGTCTAAGGCGCGGACTGGTCAGTGGGCAGTTGAATTTGTTATCTGAAAGCTGAAAGTCAAAGTTATTATCCCATTATCTAGAACGAGAAACAAGCATGAATCCATGAATCTCGATTGGAACCTGACTAACATCTTGAATACTCAAACGCCTGTAAGGCGTTCTTCATAATGTATGATGGAGACGAGCATGAGACTTAAGATTGGATTTGGCTACCTTTCTACTAGAAAATCTAATTTTGCCCACTTGTTTTTCTGCTTGAGTATTATTTTGAATTACGGGTCTTGTTCTCGCTTTGTTTGCTATATGCTTTGTACCGTGCCGCTCGAAATTTTTCGTTGCGCCACATTCTCGAATCGACACTGTCGCCTGTGTCTAGTCTGCCGCAGGTAGGTAGGTACATTTTGTAGTTGTCAGGCCGCCTTACTGAGTCATCTACTTTCAGGTGCTAGCCGTTCGATTCGACTTTGATTACCGTATCCAGGTAAGCTTTCGGAACCGAGTCCTTTCATAGACCACTTATAGGCACTCTAGATGTCTGCAAATGGCTTGTAGTTTGTAGTACGAAAAATTGGCCGCCCTTTATTAAGAAATTAATAAAACTTTCTTATAATAATTGTCAAGCAACTCTCAGACGGACTTACATTAGCAAGACAATGTAAGTACCCACTTTTAAATTTTACTTGTTTATTATACAGGTTTTACTATAGGTAGGTAATATGGGCTGGTATCCGCAACTCCACGTCAAAGCGGGTATTTTGCGTACGTTTGGGAAAATCGGTTATTCGATCCACCCCAGCTCCTCAAAGAAGGCCAGAAACGCCTTGGTGTCACTGACAATCTCACGTAGGGTACCTGGGTCACCGAAGTACTTGGCTTTATATGTGGCGACTACCGGGCAGTTTTGTCAAACTGCCCTGTGGTCGCCACATACGACGAGGACGAGGACGAGGACGACGAGACAGTAGCTCATGTGCTGTTGCACAAGAGGTGCTGTCTCGTCGTCCTCCATGCAGGCTCTGTACAGCGGACTGTCTATGACTCCTATGACAAAGAGGTGTTTATTAAATGACCCATGGCCAGTTACAGCTGCAGTAACTACGCAGCTGCTGTTTCGTTAGTCGAGAACTTGTTTCGTGAAGCGGCCATTTCAGGGAGTGCCTCCTTGGCCTGCCTGCATTCACTGTGGTCCAAACATAGTTTGTGATCTTGGTCCCTGGTTTGTTTCTTTACCAGAGTGCGTAGGTATCCGAAGGGGAGTGGCGCAATGGGTTCAGGCCTCACTGGTGCCATGCTCGACCCCCTTCTGGCAAGTTCATCGGCTGTGTCATTGCCCCGTGAACCGCTGTGTCCTTTGATCCATTGTATGGTTATATTATTGAGGCTACCCACCTGGTTAAGGGGCTGGTGGCACTCGTATATCAGCCCAGAGTCAACAGTGTGACTGTTTAGCGCTTGCAGAACAGCCATGCTGTCTGAGAGTATACGTATCGAGTGGTCCTTAACTTCCCTGGCCATGATGGCTCAAGCGGCAAGAGCTATACCTACGCATTTGGCCTGGAACACTGTGTTGTGGACTCCCAATGGTGTAGCTACATAATGTGTATGTTGAAGTCCTCTGAGAAGATTCCAGCACCTGTGCCACTACCTGTTTTGGATCCGTCGGTGGAGATTCGTAGCTCTCAAAATCAATCTACCTAGCCTTTTCCCAACTATGTTGGGGTCGGCTTCCAGTCTCACCGGATGCAGCTAAATGCCGTATTACATGGAGCGACTGCCTATCTCGACCTTGCATATTCGTAGCTCTGCGGGGCGCAAACCCTCGCATCGGTGTTTCTCGTGAAGTTGAATCCTGTATTTTTGTTTTTGAGCGAAGCTACTTCGAAAAATTTTGCAACCCGTCTCAGATAGGTTAGATTTTCTTTTGACCGATCGTAGTAGGTATGAATGGTCCTATTGGCCTGTGCAAATTTTTTTCAAGAGTGTTAGCTAGAGTGAAATTTTATCGCCCTCAAATAGTGCCGCCCGTAGCGGGTCGCTCTACCCCTCGTTGCTACCCCACTGTCCGAAGCTCAGGACCTTTTCCATAAGACCATGGTTGATTTGTTTACACGTTGTGGTCATTGCTGTAGGTACCTGTTAGATAATTAATACGTGAAATATTTCACTGTGTGACTTTGAAACGACAACATCCACAATTTATTTACATACCTACAACACTTGGTATGCTGCTCAGCTGAAGGTTGTTTGTTGACGCGCGCCCCGAATACGACACAAAACAGTCAGCACAGGGATGCGAAGTTCAGATTGTAAATATTCCATTATTTTTTTTTTGTAATTTTTGACTACACTTGACAAAATCTCTGATTCTACGAACACAAATTGTAAAGGACACTGTTAGGTTAAATTAAAGGTACTATTCCGTAGCCGATCGCAGGTGGCAACTGCAGGCGATGTGTCGCCGTGACACGACTATGAAATATCTTCCGTAGCTAGTAACACGTCGCCTTCATAGAAATACATAAGAATACATTATGAAACCAGTCGTGTCGCGGCGACATGTTCGCGTCGTCTGCAGTTGCCGCCTGCGGTCAGCTACGGGATTGTATCTTTTAGGTACTTACTTACCTACATATATTTTATTTTTTTCGCGAGAGTCGATTATATCTAAAGTTCGTGTAGGTACTGAGTTGACACCTCAATGGACAATCAAACCCGCTTATCAATACTATTGTTTAGGAGCTCATCGTGCATGGTCTATTTTGAAAGGTATGTAGGTACCGGTACCCATAGCTCGTGCAACACTATCTCCTCTCGGCCCTAAACTTGATAAATCTTATAAACGGCGTAGAATATACTACGATGACGTAAAAATCTAAAGAGTCTCTTGACGAATACTAAAATAACTGTCTGACTGATTGCTAACAAATGAGTAACCAAGGTCGGATTCAAGACCAGGAACAATCATACATCATACAAAAAAAAAAAATGTAGGTAAAGTGCGTATGTCTGACAACCCTAATTATATTGTTGAAAACATAAATCTATCCAATAATTAGGCAGAAAGCACGCATAGTTGCGAAACATCGGCTCCGCCTCCATTGTTTCCATCCTGCCATTGGGTCGACCAACCGTCTCATTGAGCTCAGAGCAATCAACGACTTCGATCAATCACAATGTGGACGCAAAGCATTACTTTTTCTGCTATTGTGATAATTGTTCTGGGAAACCCAGAACTGCCTGGTATAAAAAGAGAAATGAGTGAAGGAGTTCAGAGCAAGGGGTATAAGATCGTTTACGGCGACGAAGATTTAACTATTATAAATCAAGTGGTCTCTGATGTTGAGAAAGGTAACGTGTTGAAGAACAAAGTTAACTTAAATGAAGCCATAAAGCCACTGCCACCCACAGATGTCAAGTGCTTGATGTCTGTCGATCGATATTGTTCCAAAGAGATGGGAGCTATGAAAAGTGAGTAAAATGTACATGATTTATATTCATATTTTAGAGCCGTGCTGTGAATCCGTGATTAATTTATAATTCGAAGTCGTTTACAGTAGGTATACTGTTGTTTATAGGTACCTCTATCGCTGATGATGCCAATCATTTTAAGTGGGAAGCAAATTAATATCTGTTCTTTGATTGGGATAGACTGTAACAATTTGTTCTAATTTGACCCACAGGCGTTTTAATCCAAGCAATTAAAGAGGACTGCGTGAAATGTTCAACAAAGCAGAAAAACGAGGCTGGTAAAGTGATCGCATCAATGATGGCGCATGACCCAGTCGCGTGGAAGCTCTTCCTCACCAGGTACGACGGCCTCGATAGGGTTCAGAGGATACTTGGATAGAGGACCAATAGATCATTTTCGATGTTATATGAACTCGGTTAGTAACCTAGTCAATGTGCAAGTCGTAGTAAGTGAACTCATGTAGTTAACAAAAATGTTGTTCTTGAAATTGTTTGTTATGTGTATATTATAAAGTATTTGACTGTGACTCTTTTCTTAGGTTAGGTATTGGATATACCATGATTAACTTAGTGACCTATTCTCGTTAAACTTTTGTCAATGGCTCTTCTTATTAAAAGCAACAAATTGCTGCAACTTCCACGATGATTTTATGCCCTATGGGTTTATATATAACAAATGATCGAATCTGATATTGTTATAGATCTGCACTTCAAATAAAGCCAAAAGAAAAGCCTAAAAAACGAGAAGAGGTTAAATTGAGAGATATAGGTGAGCCAGAAGAAGTAATACGATCATCGAAAAATAGATTCTTAATGCCCGGTGCCCGAGTTATAGTTAAAAGATGCATTTCTGAAAAGATACCATAGTCTAACGATATTGTACGTATCTCATACTCAATTGATTTGTGTAGGTAATAGGATTTTGCCATGTGAATAAACAATTGAAAGAAAACTGATTTTTATTGTGATCACGTATTGACTAACGGCCGCTGAGATCCATCAATCTTCGAGGCTGGCACGGTTATATAGCTACGAGACCTCCCCATGTATACAGATGTTGAACCGATGACCTTCGTTCTTAAACAAAAATCTATGACAGTTGTTTAGGAAGCCCGAAACTCTAACAAATATTGTAATTTTAGAATATCGATATTGAAGAGGATGCCAATAGGTATTGGCATCCTTCTCCAAGTGGGTTATGAAATTGGACCGGACAGTTGAACTGGACCGCTCGGGGGCTTGTGGCTAAGTAATGACAGCCGCACGGGTCGATCTATCAGGTTAAGCTACGCTTGCCGTGGCTGGTCCGTGGATGGGTGACCATCTTTACATACCAAGACCCCTCCGTGCCTCGGAAAGCACGTTGAGCCGTTGGTCCCAGCTGTCATTTGTAGATCTTTGGCAGTTGTTACGGGTCGTCAGAAGCCCGAAAGTCTGACAACCAGTCTTACCAAGGGGTATCGCATTACCCAGTAACTGGGTTGTGGAGGTCCGATAGGCAGTCGCTCCATGTAAAATACTGGTATTCAGCTGCATCCGGTTAGACTGGAAGCCGACCCCAACATAGTTGGGAAAAGGCTAGGCAGATGATGCGTTGAACTGGACCGCTCAAGTAAAATCTTTATTCAAAGTTTACGGAACGCCAACCTAGTTGACATAAAGCTGGGAGATGCTGTAATTTGGAAATATTACAGAAAAACAAAGGTTGCTCTAAGTTTTTAGTATTAACGGCTTCCTTAAAAATATTGTACATATTTATCTAATCCATCATGAGTACTGGTAATTGGTATGTTGTTGTATCTCTCGTATATAGGTACGTATACCTATTTTTTAGAAGCATTCTTAGTATCTTCATTCATCAGACTTTGTTACGTTAGTTTCTTTATTGTCTTCAGTTGGCTTACTTGATAGATATTTCATTTTATAGCTTCCATCGGAATTGTATCTGGAAAATGACAAGAGTTTTGTATGACTTATTTAGTCACCATTTTACCTAAGGGGTACCTAAAATCTACACAATAAAACCAGGATGCGTCGGACGTTCTTCATCATCAGCCTATAATGTTCCCACTGCTGGGACAGAGGACTCCTCTCGGTGAGAGGGAGTGCACGCGGGCCCAGTGCGTGTTTGTAGATGTCACATGTCTTCGAATTTTCGGTTCTAGGACATGCCGGTTTCCTCACGATGTTTTCCTTCACCATTTTGACAGCAGTGGTGATGAAATAATTTACACAAAGTAAAGCGCCTGTCTGGGTTTGAACCTACGACCTACAACTCGTAAGTCACGGCCGTTACCACTGGGCCACCACTGCTCGACGGTTACGTACGGTGGACGTTCTTAAATGTCCAAATAATTACTTACCTTGTAGTTTTATCACGATGTTGGGTACCCTCCGTCTGGGGTAGAACAGAGGGTTATGTCGGACTTCTACTGACTAAAACCCCATTGTTCCTTCCACTACCATGAGTCAAGGCCCGGAAAATACTTGTACATTCGCCGCACCCCCGACTGGTATCAGCTGGCTATGCCTAGCTGGCCCCATCACCAAGTGCGGCCAATCCCACGACAGCACGTCCTACCGTATGGTGATGGAACTACTATATAATTGTGTAAATACCGAAAGTATCCATAATTTGCAAATGTCTTACTTCTCCTCTAGTTTGACCCAGTCATCAGGTCTATGATCAATGAGGTAGTGCATCACTCGGTCAGAACCATCGCGTTGTCTGTCAGTGCACTTTCTACACTCATTCTCTATGGCATCGGGAATATTCTCTGTAATAGTATGTACAATGAAAAGAAAAAAATATAAATAATAGACGTTGATATATTTATTAGTAACCTGATCCGCTTAATCAATCCTAAAGAGTCATAAAAAAACCCTGTAAGAAATCGACACGTGTTTCACCGCTCAACAAGGCATCCTCAGGATGATGATCGACTTGTCGCGAACCCGAACACGGCGTGTTGCCATCCCGAGCAACACGGTGTGGCAAGGTGGCGGTGTGTAGGTATTATACTTTATTTTATTTATTAAGGGATAATAAACAACATATAATAATACTTAGGGTTAATATAACTTTTTGGTGACAATGTTGCAGTCCACTGCATTATCCGTATACTTACATATGTAAACCTTCCGGAATAAATTCTCTAAATTATGAAGAGGACCGCATAAAAATCAGTTGCGTAGTTAAAAAAGAGTAATGCGGTCACACAGTCAGACACGAGAAGTGAATTTAAAATTAAAATATGTGTAGATATAGATTGACAAGGCGCTTCAACTCTAAGCGCCTTGTCATTTAATACCGCTGATTGTAGTACCGGTACTAATAGAATCACATACTCCTGTTAGGCAACATATTGCTCTTCACTTTCAGCTCCCCTTAACTTGTAAGCGTTGAAGGCACTTACTTTTCAACTCCTTGCCATCCGCCGTGCAGGGTCCAAGGTCCATCAGACACTTGACATAGCCGGTCAGCAGACGTTCATTGTTCAGGATCTCGTCTAGATCAATGCCATCGTACTTGGTTGTATACGTCGATGTCTCAGTCGCGTTACTCTGAACTGTCAAGTATATTATCAGCATCATGGCGAATGTTGAATACATCATCATTCCTGAAAGAATGAAAATCTTTATTTTCTGTGTCTTGTTTTATTTCATCTTCTCCTTTTTCTATATTTTAACGCATAACATCACGCTTGTAATTCCCGAAGGGTTTGGCAGAGTTGCATCTACAGTACTCCCACAATTCACCAGTTTAAGTCCCATGTAATACATAGCTAGCCTATATTGCCATCAAGCGGGCACAAATGCAGATTCGGAAGAATCAGAAATTTCCCAATAGCACTTAGTGACCTGGGAAAGAACATGGACTTAGAATTTTTTAAGTACGAAGATTATGTAATGAGTATAAGACCTATGCCATACAATAACTACGAAGAAAAAGATTACTTTAAGGCATTTAACCATACCTAATGTTAGGTGTACTTAAGGGCAACTGGGAATCTTCAAATATAAATTCTTAAGTGCCTACTTCAAAGTCTTTGCAATACAACTTTGCTCGTCTTTGTTTATTTTTGGCTTGAGCGACTGAAGTTATAAAGACATCTTGTCTCTCATATTTCCAATAGGTGCACTAACTGTCTCATACACCGAATCATAAGGTTTATACCACCATCACTGGTACAGTCACGAGCAATAATATGTATACTTAGCGACTTTAAAAAGTGATGTTCTCCTACTGTGTTGATTGTAATATTATGTTGTAATGAGCATAGTATTTTGGAACCCATACTAATATAAAATAGGTCTTATCTCAAAGTTGCAGTTGTTATTCCACGATAAAATCGCTTTTTAACCGACTTCCAAAAGGAGGAGGTTCTCAATTCGACTTTATGTTTTTTTTTTTTTGTATGTTTGTTATGCCATTAATCCGTCAATTATGAATTGACGGATATAAATCTAAAGATCCCATATAAATTTTATTAACTTTACTTGGGTAGTTTTTGAGTTAGCTTCAATAATACGTATTTTTACCTCGCTTAGTATGTGGATGATATTATGATAACTTCCTGTTACTGTTATTTACATAGCAGGTAGTGGTATTCGAATTTGTGTGGGGTAGGTATCACAACTAAAAAGTGAAAAATAAAAACTTTTTTCAAAAGAAAAACAACCGACTTCAAAAAAAACACTACAAAGTGAAAAATAACTTAATTTCGGAAGTCGGTGACAAAGAACGAAAATTCAAAACCAAAGACACCGACTTCCGAAATTAAAGTTATTTTTCACTTTGTAGTGTTTTTTTTGAAGTCGGTTGTTTTTTTTTTGAAAAAAGTTTTTAATTTTGCTAACTGTATACATATAATATTGCTCGTGACTGTATTTGTATCACTAATTTTTATTGGTAAATAACTATCCGGTATGATATTCTAAAATACAGGTTGGCAGAGACATTGACGCGCAATTTGTTACCATGGATTCAATGATTCTGGAACCCCTGCGTAGAAATTTTTTGTAAGTTATTAAAAAAAAATTGCTTATCCATACATTTTGATCGCGTAGGTATTAATTACCCTTTTGTAGGAAACAGCTGTTTCTTTTTAAAATAACCGACAAAAAATTATATGCGTTGAATTTTTTGTCGATTTTTTTGTCCAGAATCATGTAAGTACTGAATTCATGGTAACAGGTTGTGCGTCGATGTCCCTGACACCGTGTGTATCAACTATAGTTCAAATTCTTACTTACCAACAATAGCTGAAGAAGAGACACCTTCGTTCGCTGGACCGTAAATGCTTAGTGATATCAGGAAGTCATTCTTTTATAGTCTATAGAAAATAACTTAACGAGGGTAAATGAGGCGTTGTTATCTCAAATCATTGGCATTCTTAGCTTAATAACCTTAACAACATGATGTTTGTTATTGATGCTGGTTACCTTCTTAGGGGTCGTTCATTATTTACGTGAGGCGTTTAGGGGGGGAAGGGGTCCGGCCGAATCTTACCCAATCTCACGTCCTCCACGTTGAGATTGGGTAAGATTCGGCCGGATACCCTCTCGGCAAAAATCAGGTTTTTGTTTTTTCCGCAAGAAACAGTGTTATATTGCGAGAAAACTGGGTTAAATTAATAAAATGGAATAAACTAATAATTAATAGAATTATTATGTTTTTAAAATAAATCCAACGCGATCAAGCAAAGATTAACGTTTTTGCACAAAAAATACGTATTTTGGTCTCACGTGAGATTACGGAGGGGGTCGATCCAAATCTCACGATATCTCACAAAGGGGGGAGGGGTCGAAAAATCGCCATTTCGCCTCACGTAATTAATGAAAGTCCCCTAAGTAAATAATTTCAGGAATTGGTTTTATGGTTCAGTTTGTAACTAGGCACTTTTTATGGATAAATATTAGGGGGTGCCTACGCTAATGGCGCCGCGGGAACCCAATAAAGAGATCTGCAGCTACAAAGAAAAATTGTGTATTCATAATATGTAATAGTGTTTTATTCAGGAAGAGCTCGTGGCTAAGTAATAACAGCCGCACAGGTCAATCCATCAGGTTAAGCTATGCTTGCCGGGGTTGATTCGTGGATGGGTGACCATCTTTACATATCGAGACTCCTCCGTGCCTCGGAAAGCACGTTAAGCCGTTGGGCCCGGCTGTCTTTCGTGGATCTTTGACAGTCGTTACGGGTCGTCAGAAGCCCGAAAGTCTGACAACCAGTCTAACCAGGGGTATCGTATTACCCAATTACTGAGTTGTGGAGGTCAGATAGGCAGTCGCTCCATGTAAAATACTGGTATTCAGCTGCTTCCGGTTAGACTGGAAGCCGACCCCAGCAAAGTTGGGAAAAGGCTAGGCAGATTTTGAGTGTTTTATTTAGGTTACCTATTCTTGTCTTGCATTTTTGAACATGTAATCTTATTTCTAGTAGGAAATCCTTAAATTATTACTAGACTATATTTTCTTATCTAGGGCTACTTGAAATTAGTTTTTTATCAAAGAAAACCAATATTATAATTTTAATCCATGAAGGAAGGGAAGGGACTTTAATTCTTTGATCTCATAATAATAGGTTTCAATTCACTGCCGAGCAGATTTCTGTCAAAAGCTTGCTTAAACTTAGGCTTACTTTAACGTAGGGTTCCGTTTGGCACCCTTCTGGTACGGAATCCTAAAAAGCAAGTTTGTTGATCTGTAGGAACTCGTTTTTACTCTGCTCTGCATGAAAAGATATCTGTCTTGTTGTGTGGAACCGATACAGGTTGGTATTATTACAAATATTAAACGAGCAATATTTGTATACAGATGTTTGGCAGAACGATGAATATACGAAAATGGTGGATAGGTGGGGTCATCTGCTACTTACTCAGCCCTAATTTATTTGGCCTTGGCCCACTGGATATTTAAAAAAAAATTTTTTTTCTTTCTTATAGTTTCACCATTTTCTTAACTTTTAAGTGTATGTTTTATTAAAAATGGGTAAAACAGACAATATTTTTTTTTAAATCTTTAATGTTGCAGATTCTTATAAAATTATTGCTTTATTCAGATGTTAGCTAGAAAAAAAGTTATGAGTCCTCAAACTTACAGAAAGATGTTGCCTCCTGCCGGAGGCTCTACGCGGGGGTCGTGCGGTCCATGGCCCTTTACGGGGCGCCGGTGTGGGCGCCTTCATTGAGGCGGCAGCCAGCCCGCCGGCTTAACGCGTCCCAAAGGGTCATGGCCATCCGGCTGGCCCGAGGATACCGCACGGTCTCCTGCGAGGCGGCGAGCCTCCTTGCCGGAGTACCGCCATGGGATCTGGAGGCAAAGGTCCTCGCGCACATTTGGGAGTGGCGCGAGGAGGCGAAACGCCGGGGCTTAACTCCGATGCCGCAAGAAGTCGCGGCACAGCGGACAGAGCTCCGGCGGGATCTCATGGCGGAATGGAGAGTGCGATTGTCGCAACCCAGCGCTGGGCACGCCACAATTGCGGCGATAAGACCCCTCTTTGAGGAGTGGCTAGAGAGGCGCCACGGCGTCCTCACCTTCCGCCTGACACAGGTGCTCACCGGACACGGCTGTTTCGGGAGGTACCTGTTCAGGATAAAGCGGGAGGAAACGCCCGGGTGTCATCACTGTGTGGATCGCCCGGAGGACACGGTGGAGCATACAGTGGAGGTCTGCCCGGCTTGGGCAGAGCATCGCCGTGTCCTCGTGGAAGCGATCGGCGGCGGTGATCTCTCGCGTCCGGCCCTGATTCGGGCCATGCTACGGAGCGAGAGGAAATGGGAGGCCGTCACCTCGTTCTGCGAAGCAGTAACGCTTGCGAAGGAGGAGACGGAGCGCGTGAGGGAAATGCAAATCTCGCGCCCTCGCGCCCCTAACCGCCGCAGCAGGAGACGCCCTGGGCGTCGGGAGTCACGAGAGGATTTCCGGCCACCGTAGGCGCGGGCTTGCGGACGGTGAGCAATGGGTAGCTCGCCGTCCGATAAGGACCAAGCCCGGGTCGACGGCGCGTTGTGTTCCACGCGCGCCTCAAAGAGATGTCAGCAGAATTGACGGGGTCCGCTAGGGCCAATGCCTGCCGGGGGTTCGAAGAAAACCGATAGGGAAATCGTGGCCCCCTGGCAACACGGCAACTGAAGGAACACGGGTGGGTTTTAGTCAGTAAGAGTCTGACACGCCCTCCCGCTCCGCCCAGAGCGGGAGAAGTTATTTGATGATTTCCCACCCAAAAAAAAAAAAAAACTTACAGAAAGATGTAAAAAATACTTAAATCTTAATTTCAACTTGCATTAAAAAAAAAATATCCAGGGGGCCAGGACCAAATAAATTAGGGCTGAGTAAGTAGCAGATGACCCCACCTGTCCACCATTTTCGTATGTTCAACGTTCTGCTAAACACCCTGTATATCCTATTTGTAATCACGTTCTTGGCTCCAACGATTTTGATGAAAGTTGCATTATAGGGATTTACGGGGGCGAAAAATCGATCTAGCAAGGTCTCATATCTGGGAAAATTCGTTTTCTCCGTATTTTCACCCGAGCAGAGCTCGATCGCCCAAAGTATAGAACAAGATTAATGACATAGAATGACATGGCAGCATGGAATTAGTATGTACTTTCCTATACTATTAAATGAGCATTCTCTATTTTCAACAGAGCAGAGCTCGGTCGCCCAGGTACTTGCACCTATACAAGAACTATATTAAAAACAAGTTCGGGAAACAGGCTAGTTTTTTGTGTATTTTTTATACAGTAGGTATTTAATAAAAAACTCATTAGTGGATCAAACCAGTTGCGGTGTTATCTAAGCTTTTGTAATAACAGCTTCAAGTCTTTACTTATTTTATTATATCCGCACCACAGATGCCCCCTGTAATAAAATTCAAATACAGAGTCCTTGTATGTTTATTGTAAGTGTGTTTTAAATTTCTTTTTTTAACATAACACAACATCTCACCTGTAATCTCCGAAGGTGTACCTATGGTGAACATTTCGTCTGCAGTTATGTTTAGGTCTCATGTAATAGGGGGCGAGCCTATTGCCATAACCCGAGCACGAATTCGGACTCCGGTGTGCTACTGAGAATAAGTGATAGAAAACAAAACAGTTGTTCCAATTTCAAAGTATCGTTTCCAAAAAGTTTTTACGGTTTAAAGTGTTTTTTACTTGACTTTGTCATAAGGTCAATAACCAGCTAGTCTTTTAGGATGAAACTAGTTTTTAGATAGTGGAAGTAGATGGCTGAATGTGTTTTCAATTCGTGTAGATACCGCTACTTGGTATGTAAACAACAGTGACAGGAAATATTATAACATCATGAAGATACACAAAGTGGATTAAATACGTTTTATTGAAGCTAAGTCAAAAACTACTCAAACAAAGTTAGTAAAAGTTATATGGGACCACAACGCAAGCTTCTTCTTCAAAAAGAATTTTCGAAGTCGGTCCACAATTGACGAAAATATTGATGAACATTATTATTATAATTAAAAGTATGTTCCACTTCTCTCTGTTTAAAGCTGCTAAAAACCAGGTCTTGTTGAAGGAGTCCAGGTCATCCCGCCATCTCCATCTGGACCTGTGTTGGAACGCCACAAGTCCATCACTATTTTGGTCGAGTGTTGTGACATCCCTATATGCCACTTCTCTCCCCTTTTCCTTTTTTCGGCAGCCATGCATTCCTGTAGCTGTGTTTTCTCTGGTCTTATTAGTAATTTATAATAGTGTATAAATTACTTGAATACTTACCATTGTTCCGTTTTATCTATCTTGTAATAACCGCTAACTGTAAACTGTAAGAAAATAATTAAATACCAATAGTGTTTTTGATAACAGTGGTCTTTTATTGTGGTCACATCGAATCGAACCTTGTTTCCAACGAAACGACTTGTTTCCAATGAATCCCATCATCGTGGCAGGCCACGATGAAGGGATTCATTAGGTCGTAAGCTTGGTCCAATGGTCGTTTGATATGCGACAGATGTGTCCAGCTGAATTCCATTTTAGCGTGGAAGATTTCCAAGTGACATCAATTATCTTTGTGGTTGAACGGATGGTCGTATTCCTAACCAGGCCTGTTGGTTTGATATCCAGAATAGTCCGTTCCATAGCTCTCTGGTTAACCTCGAGAACGAGAGATTGCCCAATAGCTCTCCCAGGCATTTTCTGTGCATCTTGCAACTTCTTTGTTTTGTTTTGCCTGGAAAGAGACTATTTGACTAAGATAGAGATACTCATCAAAGTATTCAACCTGACCCGCCACAGTGATCCTGCGATGCGTGCTGTTCGTCATCAACTTGGTGTTTGACATATTCCTCTGAATTTCGACCTCTAAGCTTGCCGTGCTAAAATCGTCTAAAAAAGGATTTAAAAACAAATACAGACGAACATATAACCTACTCCTTGTTTTAAGTCTGTTAAAAAGATCTTCATTTCTTTTTTTTCTTTGCCTTTTGAGATAGCAGAGAAAAATAAATAATGCAGCCTATAAGAGACTGGATTTTCTCTATCAACATAGCTCTGACGTTCGACAGATTGTGATGAGTCATTTAGTGACGTCAGAAGCGGTTCATAGGCCGTAGTTCCCTAGCATAATCTGTAGTAGTAAAAGGTGTTTTTTTTTAGGTTTGGTTTTAAACCTGGCAACATTGTTTCCACAGACTGTCTATTTGACAGTTGAAAATTGATTAGTGGTCAGTATGTTTTGCCATTTCACCATGAATAGCATTTACAGCTTTATGTAAGCGGGCACGCCCTTTATGCCTGGAGGCTTTTATTTAGATATTTAGTTCTTTTTACGTTTAGTTTTTATTTTTTTAATTCTGCTTGAGTCTAGTTCTCGATGTTTTTGGTTGGTATATTGGCGTGTGCTAGCTGACATATGGTCAATAATTTATACTTAATTAAAATAATGTTTTGTGTTGTATAATAATTTTGCATACTATTGTATAGTTATTTTTATTTTTTTCTAACTTGAACAGACAGCTGTGCTGCTGGGGAGTTTGTTGCGCCACTTCTTCTTCCCAGCTAAAGGCACTAGGAAGTGGTGAAGGGTGGGCGTTTTTGGGGGACTGTCTTATGTAATTTTGACGTTTGAAAAGTGCTGATTCTCAGCCTAATTTGAATAAATGACTTTTGAATTTTGAATTTTTGAATAGACTGACGCCAGAACCACGCTTACAAATTGTACAAATTTATTTTGAAAATCATGGTTCTGTTCATCAAACTTGCGCTACGTCCATTTTACGGTCGACATAATCGTCCAGGCTCCACTGCAGTTTAAGACCCGCGCGTGCGAAGCTTAACAATTTTATAGCGTATAGATGTCTTCATGTTAATCACTTTCGCAAAATTTCAAACTGCGGAGACGCTTAGTTTTTGAGAAAAAAATCCTAAAGTTTCAGAAAATTCAACATAAAATAAAGTTGTATTTGTACTCTTAAAAGATCGTGGGTAACGAAACGTAATCGAATGTAAGTGACGCTAACGTTTGACAGTTGTCGTTTTTTTTTTTAATCCTAATTTGGATGCATAAAGGCAGCCTAAGAAATTCCAACTTTTATACGTTTTTTGCAATCTGCAGGTCAGTGTTAGGTTGTATGTTGATCAAAATATGATTAGGATGCAAGTGCGAGCTAAGCGAGCTTAGGACTTGGGATAAACTGTCTGAGTCGGTGTTTCCCAAGTCTCGACACATCTCAACTTAGTAAAAAGGCAATGAGAACTTAGGATACGAGAGTGAACGAAGCGAGCTCGGGACTTGGGGTATCCCGACTCGGACAGGTTAGGTTCGTGTTAGGTTCCTTTTAACCCTGCAGACAGAAATATCGCGCGAAGCGGGACTCCGTCGACTATGCTGTCCATAACCTGAGAGCTTTTTATAACGTTACTAGTTGACCCCGGCAAACGTTGTTTTGCCAATTATTTGTTTGGGGTGGACAACCCTTATCACTTAAGGGTATGAAAAATAGATAGTAGCCGATTCTCAGACCTACTGAATATGCATATAAAATTTGGTAAAAATCAATAAAGCCGTTTCGGAGGAGTAAGGTAACTAACATTGTGACACGAGAATTTTATATATAAGAAGATATTCCAAGATTTTAGCATATTTTGATTTGACATTGGCTTTTAGGGTGTTCGACCTTGATTTTTGGGGTATTGACCTTGACCTTAAAGATTGCATTGACCTCATTATTGCTTGGAAACAAATTAAGACCCGCCATGTGATCTTCCCCACCCTTAATACTCCCACTATCCCACCAACCCCGAAAGAAACTTTTAGCGATTTTTTTCTCGGCGCCTGTTTATATATTCTACCCAAAAAAAAATAGCTACTATAAAAAAGCGATGGGTTTTAATTTAATGCGTTCAGGATGTTGTTGGGTCTGCCGTGGCGATGCAGCGCGTCTGGGATGTTTGCTGAAGCGCGCACTGATGGTTTCCAGGCCATCATGCGCAAAAAAGCAGCTTCCCTGCTGGCCCGTACACGGGGTAGCAAAAACAGCATTCTGAACGCAATAGCTGTACGTTTTGACTGTCCCATTCAAAATCAGTGGGTCATGACTTGTGTAGGTGTGGCGAGTCATGGCAAATAAAATAAAATGTCCGTATTAGGTTAAAGTGACTATGGGTCTATGCCACCCGAAATAAAGTTTTATATTATTATATTAAAGTGAAGTAGTTCCATCGTCCATCCCGGCAAGTTATTCGAAACACCATGGATTGTTTTCAAACCACGCACACTCTAGTGGATAATAATACGCATCCACAAAAATGACAAACAGTGCGCACAGAAGAAGTTATTGTTGCTGTGGAGCGTAGTGTTCAGGAGAAACCTAATTGCTGACTTCATTGTTTCTCAGTTAAATGGCATTGATATGACATGAAATGGCTTTGGTTTCAACAAGATGGCGCAACATGCCATACGGCGGGCGACACCATCAATTTATTGCGGTAAACATTTGGCGAGCGCACAATTTCGCCTAATGGATTTGTGAACTGGCCTCCACGATCGTGTAACCTTTAGATTAGTTTCTTTGGGGATATGTGAAGTCACTAGACTATGCCGATAAACCACAGAAGTTGGACCATTTGGAAGTCAACATTCGACGTGTTGCTGATATACGGCCCCAGTTGCTCGATAAAGTTGTCGAAAATTGGATTTAACGATTGCGCTTAATTCGAGCTAGCCGTGGCGCTCATATGCCCCGAAATCATATTAAACAATAATGGCATAAGTACTTAACTAATTATTTTCACGTGTTTTATTTCGTTTTGAATTTGAATTTGTATACCTCTAAAAAAACACCCTTTAACTTTATTAAGGTACTAACACAAAATACGAAGCATATCTGTCCTGCACGTAGAGAATCTTCGTGTATATAGCATAGACACGAAGAGTCTATACACACGAATAGATATCTATAGAAGTATAGATATTATATCTAACATATATAGGTTTTAAAACCTCTCAAAAAATCTGAGTATTCTATCTGTAATCCACATGGTGTATTTATTAAAGAGTATTCTATTCTATTTTATTCTAAGTATAGTAAAAAAAGAACAATTAAACCTTGAAAGTATAGAAAAAAGAAGCAAGAAGTACCTAAAACCTTGGCAATATTTTTTAGGTATTTACCTAATAAACGTCGCGTCGTTAAAAATATTGAAGTACCTAGTTATGGTGATGTAAGTATTTATTACAAACTGGAAGAATTGTTAAGTTATCCGTTTAGAATGATGACACGATAATCATTGAAAAACAGTTGCATTCCCGAATTGCCGACAGAAGTGAAACCTTGAACAATTAAAAAAAAAACTTTCAAAACCTATAAAATAAAAATACTTGTATAGAATATTGATCCGCAACGTAATATAAATAAAGAGCACAATCGCGTTTACAAAAATGAGGTGTCGATAACGGTGTCGCGAGTTTAATTGTTTTTTGTCATCTCAAAAATGTCCAACGTGCCTAAAGAAGTTTTCACTTAAAAAAAAAAAAAAAGAATGCCAAAAAACTTTAATATCTGAAGTCGGTGGCAAAAATCGAAAAGACGACTCCAAAGATACCGACTTTCGAAATTAAAGTAATACTTTAACATAATTATGTATAGACGCCAGTACATCAAGCTACCACAATCTGTCAAATTTATTTAATAGATTTTCAACTTTATCGCTAGTAAGTATTAGGTTCAAAGTTGGTTGGGAAAATTTGTCAGTTTCGGGTAGCTTGATGTGCTGGCGTCTGTACATTACATTTTACTGTTTGTTATTTTTCTTGTTTTCTTGGTCTTCCTCGTTGGTCTAGTGGTCACAAGCGCTACAGCTGGGCATGAGGTCCTGGGTAGGATTCTCGGGTCGGGCAAAGTGTTATAGGGTTATCCATCAGAAATTTCTCAGTAGCAGCCCTAAGTCAGAATTTTTGCCCGGTTGATGGCAATAGGCTCGTCCCCTATTACATGGGACTTGAGCATAACTGGCGAAATGTGGGTGTACTACTTACATATAGCTACAGCTCTGCTGAAAGGTTAGCCCTTCGGGGATTACAGGCCTTGTTATAAAAATAAAAACCTTTATTCGTCTGTATTTCTTATTTTTCTTTCAACCTGCTTTATCTGCAAGTAAATGCCCAAAACAATTGAAGTATGTCCTATATATATTATTAAATGAGCAATATTTGTATGTAAGTATTTGTTTGTATATATATTTGTACCTACTCACGTTTTTTGTTTTATCGAAATCGTTAGAGCCGATTTCGATGAAAGTTGCAATATAGGGGTTTACGGGGGCGAAAAATCGATCTAGCTAGGTCTCATATCTGGGAAAATTAGTTTTCTCCGTATTTTCACACGAGTAGACCTCGGTCGCTCAAAGTTTAGAACAAGATAATGAATAATGACATGACATTAGAATAATGATCGTTATTCTAATGTCATGTCAGCATGGAATTAATAAGTACCTACTATCATGTCAGTATGGAATTAGTAGGTACTATCCTATACTATTAAATGAGCATTCTCTATTTTCACCAGAGCAGAGGCCAGGTACTTTAAACTAAAATATTCCTAATGATCAAAGTAATAAAGAGTCATTAATTGTGCATAGAAACGGTGCTTCCTTAACCTCGGTTTACCTAGAATAATGCAAATGAAGTGATAAACTGCGGTTTTCCTGATCTTGATAGTTATAGTACAAGGGCACTCTGTATCGCAGAGGTAACTAGACATGCGACACATTACGTTACATTGTTATGACGTGCATCATTATAATCCGTTGGATTAGAAATGTTTATTATAGATGTCGTGAATGACGCTTTTAACAATTTGTCTGATTTATTTTTCGAGAAACTGGCTCTTTGGGTATTATAAACGTTTGGTAGGAAATTGTTACATATTTTTCGTCCTAGGACGACAGTGGCATAGAATCGGATTCCGTCGTAAAGGTCGTATCAAAACACAAAACGGAGAGATCTATTACAATATTATTTGAATGTAAAGTCTTAGTTCATTTTGTTTTTAATTTTAATCGTATGTTCCATCTTACATTGATTGGCTTCCACCATTCATCATCATCATCATCTGCCTAGCCTTTTCCCAACTATGTTATTAATACTTAAGTTTAATATAGTTTTTCTTATCTATTCTTATTATAATAATATTGATTTTTATTTCGGAATAGAGTCCATACTTTGTTAGTAACATATTTAAAAAATACTTATTATCTAGTGTTAGTACCAATCACCCTCTGCACAAATTGCTTTACAATTGGAGAGCTGAAGCTGTCCGCTACAGTTCTCAAGATGCTGTTGCGACTGTTTTTCACTCTGCTCAGTAGTGAAGCAGTTTTTTTGCGAACAATCGCATGGAAACCGTCAGTACGGGCTTGCACAAAACACAAAACAAAAAAACATTTCCGACGCGCTGCAGTAGAGAGGAAGTCTCAACAAAATCCTGAAACCATTATTGTACTGGACGCGCAGGACATCCAGCGATCTTTTGGTGTAATTGACCCATAGATTGTACGTGGACTCTGGCAATAAGTCTTGAAAATAGTAATTACCTATTACATATAAAATAACATATAAAATAATGTAATATAAATAATATTATAAAGAGGTTTTTTTTTTGTTTGTATGTAAGTTTGTATGTAGGAGGTAATCTCCGGAACTAACAGTCGGATTTGAAAAAATATTTTTGCATTGGATAGCTTAATTCTTGAGGAAGGTTATCCTTTCAACTGTCATTAACGAGACACAATAGAATTTTAATTGTTATCCACCTCAATGAGGCGTCGTAACAGATGATTTATTCTACTCAAAATTATTGTATGCCAGGGTCTACCTACAAAAGAATAATGGCATCAGTAACAGGAAATGTTTACAATCCTAAAACCAACATTACTGTATTTGTAGGTATATATAAGTTAGTTCTAAGGTTAAAAAAGACGAAATCACTGACTGTGTAACTGAATTGTTAAAGTTAAATTGTAGTAAAATAATATTGTGTGCTTTCCCATATTTTGAAAAATTGACGAATAGACAAAACAATTATATTCATGTGCTTATAAGCATATGCAATTCTTAGTTAGTCATTATAGTGACAAGTTTGTATTTTTTGACACCAACAGTTTTGTGGAAACTTTAAAATCGACTAGGGATACTGTGTATCTGCCTGTTAGTTTTAGACACATAATAGCACAGCTATTAGCTTTTTTTATAAACTCAGACATAAGTAGTATGTCGCAGTCTTGTATTATTAACACCACAGTGGTTAGTAATAATACTAATAATAAGGTGGTGAACTTGAATAAATGTAGCTCAAATGCTATAAATATTTTTACAAATTGTACGAAGGAGGTTCCATCTCCCTCACTCACTATGAGCTCACTGACTGGTAATGACACTGAAATCTTGGGGTTAACTCCGGATAGTCATTTAAACTAGTTTGTAAGACAACAGAAGGCACCAGTAAGAATATTCTTATACCTAACAACAACAAAGTGTCTTCTTGCTCCAAAATTAATAACTATCAAAAAGGAGATCAGCAGAATGCCTTGAAATTATTTCATCAAAATATTCAAGGTATTTCTTCCAAATTATTAGAAATCGAAATGTTTTTAGAAAAAACAAAGTTTGACATTGTTTGTTTTACTGAACATTGGTTAAAGGATTACCAAATGCTAATTAATTATGAGAACTATAATGTGGGCAGTTGTTTTAACCGTAAATCTATGCTGCGTGGAGGTTCTCTAATCTTGATAAAAAATTGTTTAAAATCTAAGCAACGTAATGACATAGTTGGTTTATCAGTTGAACATTGCATCGAACTGTCCTGTGTTGAGCTGGATAAACATGTTGTAGTGTGCGTATACAGACCCCCTAATTATCAGAACTTTTGTTTATTTGAGTCAATAATGGAAGATGTCCTAGCGAAACTTGCATCCAGTAACAAAGCCGCAATTATTTGTGGTGATTTTAATATAAATATTCTGGAAAATAATTCAAATAGCAGTAGAATATTAAGCCTTTTTAAATCGTTCAATTTATCAAATGTTTTTACAGAACCAACTAGAGTAACTTCAACTTCTGCTACTTGTATCGATAATGTCTTCTGCGGTTGTGATTATTTAGATAAAGCCATCGTAAATTATTTACCGTCTGATTATAGTTTTTTTTTTTTTTTTTTTTTTTTCTGTTGCGCATCTCACAGCTGGTTCCGAAAACCGTAGCTGTTTAACCGGTCAATCCTGTGGTTGCCTTAAGCTACTACACTCAAAGCCTCCAGCCAGGGCACAAATAACTAAGCTAAAAATTTAAGGATGAACGCTCACTAAGGGCACCCCCTGCGGGGTTCGAGCCTCGGCTTAGGGCGTTATCCGGAGGGAGGACATCAAAAGATGGGACGGGCTGGATCAAAAGGTTTTGATCATTATTATTAGTCGGGGAATTTAAAGCTACGTGCACAGCTGCAACAACTGCTGGCACCTCGTTTTCGAGCAAGGGTCGGGGGGGAGTATTATTTACTCGGGGGCGCGGCGGTCGAGATCGCAAAGGACCTCGGCGGCGAGGTCGGTATGACGGGAGGCGTCTGTGTTTGTACATTGTACTTGTTTCCCTATTGCTCTCCTGAAGGAGGGTTATGGGGTCATCGGGATCTACGAGGATATGCCTTGGACGGCGAACATGACTGATTCTACTCGGGACATAACTGGCGGCCTCGACAACCAGAGGGTTGCGATGTTTGGCCGCGGACTCAAAGAAACGCTTGGAAAGGCGTTTTAGAAACTGATGGATTGTGGGAATCTTTAGGTCGAGGTGGAGTGCCTCGTTCCTGACGAACCAGGGGGAACCTGTGGCCCTACGGAGGAATTTATTTTGCACTGTTTGCATCCTATGGATATGACGGGGTTTCGCATGAGCGAAGACGGCACCCGCATAGGTCATGATCGGTCGAATGCACGCCGTGTAAACGCGCAATTTGCACCTAAGTGACAATTTGCTACGTGCATTCACCAGGTAAAAGAGTCTACCGAGAGCGAAAGAGGCTCGCGAGCGAACCATCTTTATGTGCTCTGCGAAGGTCAAATGATGGTCTAGAACGACACCGAGATATTTAGCTCGCTTCTCCCAAGGGATCGGCTTGCCGAACATGGTGATTGGTCGGGGGAGGGGGTTTTTGAGCCTTGAACGCGGCTTCGTAAAGAGAACCGCTTGGCTTTTATCGGGGTTGACTTCTATCCGCCATTTTGTAAACCAAGCTGCCAGTCTATTGACTGCGCGTTGGAGATTTAGGCGAATGATGTCGGGGGATCTAGAGCTGAAGTAGATGGCAGTGTCGTCTGCGAACAGACCCAACTGCGACTTACCGCAACCTTTTGGGATATCGCTTGTGTATAGCGTAAAAATGAGGGGGGACACCACAGAGCCCTGGGGGATACCTGCGCGGATGGGACGGGGAGTGGATAACGCTCCTTCGATACGATAACGGAAGACGCGATTCGATAAAAAGTCTCGTAAGATGAGTACGAGGCGATCTGGCACGCCGAGTTGGTACAGCTTGTATATTAAGCCGTTGTGCCAGACTTTATCGAACGCTTTCGCTACGTCGAAGAATACTGCACCGGTCATAGACCCGCGCTGGAAACCAGCGCTTATGGATTCTACGATGCGGTGGGCCTGATGCACGCTAGAGTGCTCAGTTCGAAAGCCAAACTGTTCGTTGGGGATGAGGCCCTTGGTCTCGGCGAAATCTCTGAGGCGCTTATAAATAAGCCTCTCATAGATTTTTCCGAGAACCTTGAGCAGACTGATGGGACGGTAGCTAGAGGCCTCGGTTTTGGGCTTGCCGGGCTTTGGGACACCGATAACCGTGGCCTCCTTCCATGACTGGGGGAAGATATTGTTGCTTAAGGCACCATTGAAGATGGTGGTCAAAAGCATTATAAGGTGGGCAGGGAATAGTTGGATCACCCTATTGGTGATGCCATCTGAACCGGGGGCTTTACGGACTTTAAGACCCTTGATGATGTCGTGCACCTCGTTCGGGAGGACGGGGGGCAGTGGACAATCAGGGTCATCGACGGGAGGGAGGGAGGCTCTACGTTCGACTTCGGCGTCGACCTTTTTCAGGTGAGCTTTGTCTACAGGTAGGGAACTGGGAGTGCATTGGGCCTCGAGGCTGTCTGCGAGGCATTCAGCCTTTTCGGCATCGTCGAATGCGATGGATTTATCGGGACGGGTCAGGGGGGGCATGGCTGAGACCTGGGGAGACCTGAGTTTCCTCTGGAGCTCCCAGAAGGCCTGATGGGTGGGCTCTAGTTCGCCGAGTAACTTTCCCCAGCTCGCGTCCCGCAGCTCCGCTATACGTGTCTTTATAGATCTCTGTAAATAGCGCATATGGGCTTTGTTGGCGTTACAGGGAAAGCTATCGTAGGCACGTATGGCCGCGTTCTTCTCAGTCAGTAATGCACGCACGTCGTCCGGCAATTTCCAGCGACGGTCGTCCGTCGCTGGAACTTCCCTTGAACAATCGTTCAGGACGGTTTGTACGTGATTAGTGAGTGAGTCGATCGCGGCCGTGGTGTCGGCGACCGAGTCGAAAAGGTCGGGGATAGAGTCTAATTGAGGGGACGTGTTGGATTTCAGCTGTGTGCTTACTTTCTTCCAGTCCGTGATCCTCTTAGTGATAGGGGGGGCGTTCGGGTCGGAAAGACCTATGCGGGGGTGTAGTCTCATGACTACCGGGCGGTGATCAGAGTCTAGCTCTTGTACCGTTTCTATTGAATCTAACTTTAGGTTGACGTTCTTAAGGAGCGCCACGTCTAAGATATCGGGGGCATGATTTGGGTTCGTCAGCGGAAAATGGGTGGGAGTCATGGGAGCGATGACCTCAAAGGTCAGGGAGTTTGAGAGGTCGAACAGGTGTTGACCTCTGAGATTGGTTACCGAACTGTTCCAAGAGGGATGTTTGGCATTTAGATCGCCCGCTATAATGAGCGAGTTACTCATAGCGAGTAGAATCGAGAGGTCGTTTGAGAGGCGTTGGTGATGGTAATGCCCCGTGGTGTTACCGGGGGGATTATAGACCGATACGAGAGTGATCGGCTCGTGACCTGACATGCCTAGACGGCAGGCGGAGACTTCTAATACCGAGAGGGGGGGAGGGTCTAGTGGGATGCAGTGAAGCTGCTTTCTATAATAGATCAGGGTGCCACCTTTGTGACATCGCGACCTGTCATTGCGAACTATCCGGTAGTTGGCGAGTGACGGATCACGATGGCAAGGCTTTAGGAAAGTCTCTTGTATTAAGAGAACGTCTATTTGATGATCGCGGAGGAAGAGCCCTATTTCTTCCCTTTGGGATTTTATGCCGTTGGCGTTAAAGTAACCTATTATTAGGGATCGGGGTTTAAATCTAGCTAAGGCCTCGTTATCCATTGAAAGATTTAGGGGTTTGGGCGAGGGATTCTAGGGCTTGCGTAATATCCGTATACGCATTATAAATGGATTGAATCCTAATGATATTGCCTTGGGCGGCGACGATGAGTTTTGCCATTTCCTTAGCACGCGGGGAGGCAAAACTCGCGTAATTTGACGTGTTCTGATCATAGTGGACAAACGGTAACTTTTAAATTTAGAACACCTATTCAAAAAGTCCCTCAAAAGAAGACTCATCGACGTGTGTATTCTTCCCATCCTCACGTATGGTTCTCAAACATGGTCTTTGACAATTCAGCAGAGGTCCACGCTCGAGGTTTGCCAGAGAGCTATGGAACGGAGTATTCTTGGTATTAAACTTGTGGACCGGGTTAAGAATACAACAATCCGTTCCATCACTAAAATAACTGATGTCACTCGGAAAGCTGCCACGCTTAAATGGAATTGGGCTGGACACATCTGCCGCATGTCAAACGATCAATGGGCCAAACTTACGACCCAGTGGGTCCCACTTAATGGCAAACGACATCGCGGCAGGCCCAGACGGAGATGGCGGGATGAGCTGGACTCCTTTAAGAAAGATTGGTCCTTGGAAGCTCTAGACAGAGAGAGGTGGAAAGAGAGTAGGGAGGCCTTTGCCCAGCAGTGGGACAATAACGGCTATGTAATGTAATTCAAAAAGTGTAAATACAAATTAGACCAATAACAACTGGCAAATTAAATAGATTCAATAGTACCCTAAATAATAAGTTAAATGCTCTGGGCCCTAATATGGACGATGCAAATAAATTGTATGAGGATTTCTTTTCAGTAGTGCACACTGAATTCAACAAAACTTTTGAAAAGAGAACAAAAAATATTTGCCCTAATTTTATTTTTAGTGACTGGGCAACTAGAGGTATTAGGATAAGTAGGGAAAGACTGTTCGAGCTGTATGGCCTTAAGCCTTACATTAATACTGAAACTTTCAACAAGTATGTTGCTACATATTCCAAAATTTTTAGAAATACTTGCAAGATAGCTAAAGCTCTGTATATTAGCAACAAGATTAAATCAGCAGAAAATAAAATAAAAACAGTTTGGAAAGTTATAAATAATGAAACTAATAGGAACAAAGTACGAAACACTGAGTACACATTGGAGACTTCACGTGGTGCCATTAGCTCTAACTTAGAAGTAGCGCAAGAATTTGTACATTTCTTTACTAATATACCATCTAAAACGACAGAAGCTTTAAATTCCTCACCCGATGTCTCAATTAATTTATTAAGAGCGAACGTTCCAGGCTGCCCGGTTGAATTTCAATTTAAACATATAAACCCTATGATAGTTATAAAAGCTTTTCGGCAAATTAAAATCAAATTGACCGAAGATCTATGGGGATTATCTATCAAAGTTTGTACATCCATAATCGAGACTATAGCACCGTACTTAGCTTTAATATTTAATTTGTGTGTGGATCAAGGAGTCTTCCCGGATTTAATGAAATACAGTAAAGTTATACCGCTTTTTAAATCTGGGGACAGTAAAGACACTAACAATTATAGACCAGTATCTGTGCTGCCGGTATTCAGCAAGGTTTTCAAATGCTTAATCATTTTAACGCCAACCAAATCTTGCACGATCAGCAATATGGTTTCACCAAAGGACGTTGTACAACTGACGCTGGTGTCACCTTATTAAAACACATATTTACAGCGTGGGAGGAGGCCCAAGATGCCATAAGAATATTTTGTGACCTCTCCAAGGCATTTGACTGCGTGAGTCATGAAACCTTGCTCTTGAAACTTGAGCATTACGGACTAGGTAAACTTGCGCTCAATTTAGTAAAATCTTATTTAAATGATAGACAGCAGCAGGTTCAAGTAAATGGTGTCCATTCAATCGGTTTAAAAGTAAAAATGGGCGTTCCACAAGGCTCGATATTGGGTCCTTTCCTCTTTTTAGTATATATTATTATTTTGAAGTATTGGGAATTGTTTTTAATTACGTATTCGTATTCAATCGTATAGATCTACACTATGATAGTCAGTAGTAGACAGTTGTGCTAATACAAGTGATCTACCCCATTTATTAAAAAACCAACCACAAATGGTGTTATTTGCTGACGACACTTCCTTAATTTTTAAGATAAATAGACGTGCATCAAATCTTGACGACGTAAATAACGCCCTACTGCAGGTCCAAAATTGGTTCACTGCTAATAATTTAGTATTAAATGGGAAAAAAACTAAATGCATAAGATTTGCTTTACCAAATGTTAAAAGTAGTGATTGTGACATAGTATTGAATAAGGAGAAACTAGAATTTGTCGATAAAACTGTTTTCTTGGGGATCACGCTCGATTCAAGGCTGCAATGGGGTCCTCATTTAACATCTCTAGCAGGACGGCTAAGTTCAGCAGCATATGCTGTGAGAAAAATCCGTCAATTTACTGATGTAGATACCGCGAGGCTAGTCTATTTCAGTTACTTTCATAGTATCATGTCTTACGGTATTTTACTATGGGGACGGGCTGCAGATATCGAGTCTATTTTTATTCTGCAGAAGAGAGCCATCAGAGCAATATATCGTCTCCGCAGACGCGATTCTCTAAGGGATCTGTTTAAAGATATTAACATCATGACGGTACCTTGTCAATATATTTATGAAAACATCATGTACGTAAGGAAAAATCTAAGTCTTTTCAGTAAAAGAGGTGATAGACACAATTATAGGACTAGAAATAGGGACCAATTAGTTCAACCGGGTTTCAGATTGGCTAAAGTAGACTCATCCTTCATGGGGTGCTGTTTAAAATGTTATAATAAAATACCTTCCCACATACTCCAACTGAACGAAACGAAATTTAAATCATGTATAAAACGCACACTATGCTGCCAAGCATATTATAAGTTGGGGGATTACATCGCTGATAAAAATGCTTGGCTCAGCGCTGGTCCAGCTCCACAAGGGCGCATAAACTAATTGATTAGCATTCGAAAATATTGTTGCAGCTGCTGAAGATTGTAAAACTATCTTTTCCTTGTATAAATTCAATCTCTTTGTATTGTATAATTGCATATCATATGTGTGAGCACTGTGACCATGTTGTACATTCCATAAAGCTACCATTTACTGGGTACGTCTTTCATTGACTTGAATGTGCTCTGGCAGCTGAGAGTATGTCATGCTCACTCAAATGTCTCGCTGATGGTGGCGTGTGTGTTGGATCATTAAGTTCCCTTCAAAATGGTTGAGCTAAATGGTGCTGATCCATGCGTCATGTTCGTGAACGGGCGCCGTCAGTAGGGACTGGTCATCTCTTAGCTGCCACGGTTTATTTTATTTTAATTTATTTTAATTTTTGAATTGTTATTATATTTTTATTACGGACGCTTTTAACGTGCTCGTCTTTCTACATTGTTCTCACATGTATAAATTCAACACGAATGATGTAACCAATATTTTGTAACAATATTTTGATTTAAAAGAGTGTCCGTGGAGTTTCTTGCCCGTTCTTCTCCATAGGTACCTACTACGCTTTGGAATGGGCAACTAGCTTCATTTTTCTGACAGACCGACCCCTTGACAATTCAAAAGTACCTGTAATTGGTTTATTTGAAATAAATGCTTTGAGTTTGAGTTTGAGTTTGATGAGCTCGCGGACAATGTCGCGGGCAGAAGCTAGTTTTTAATAATCATAGAAACCACGAGCAAGCTGTTAACTTTTCCCCTTCATCTGCCAATATCTTGACACAGCATCAGCATCATTTTCAATAATCATAATTTAGTTATAATGCTTACATATTGTTACGACAAGAAATAAAAGAAAAATTCCAAAATATTTTGAACGGGTTTAGACGGTACCTCAGAATATGCCCCATATTATTATTACCCTTTGGTTGACCGGTCGGTTTTGAAGGCCAGTTTTCTCAAGGTAAATCGGCTATCTATGTAAATACCCATTTGGACTGGTTGTTAACTTGTTTGGGCAGGCCAGGTGGTTATTTCCCTTGTTTCAATTCGTACCCTTAAGCCAGGTTTACACGATGCATGTTTCTGGAGCAAGTTCAAGAGCAATAATCGCATGTCATAAAGCACGTACAATTATTGTCATTCAAAATTGCGTGCAAGTGTTTACACGCGTGACTTTTCCATAAAATAGCATACAATAATTGAATGCAAGTTTTGCCATTCAATATTGCAAGCGACTTCTGTTTACACCAAGGCAATTATTGCAAGGCGATTATTGCATGCAAGTTTTACCTCTTCTAAACACAGAGTTGCACGTCCTTGTACAATTGATTCAAGTATATAATGCGATTTTATTGTACGTGCGATTTTATTAGACGTACTGTAATTTATGTCTATTGTAGTTTTTAATGGCCACTATTTTAATAGGCATGATGCCTGTGTCAAAATAAAGAAATTTCATTTAGTCCGTCAGTCAGATTATAAAAAAATATTAGACACGTATTTCTTGCTTCATCATATTAATAAAAAAATGACTTGGATAAAACGCATTACAGTTGGGGAGTGGGCGTCGCTACGTCACAAGTAAGTATAAAATCTACGTCATGGCACATTTTAATTCAATGTATCGCCGTAATCTTTTCATAATGTAAAAAAAGAAAAAATATGTGTCTAATATTTTTCAATAATCTACAAGACGGACAAAACATGTTTTTTTGTCATCATCCCTATTGTCAAGGAGTATCGTATTACCCAGTATCGGTTGGGGAGGTCAGATAGGCAGTCGCTCCATGTAAAATACGGTATTCATCTGCATCCGGTTAGACTGGAAGCTGACCCCAACATAGTTGGGAAAAGGCTAGGCAGATTAATTGATCCCTATTGTCCGTATCGTGCATCAATTGTACGTTGTTTAGACGGTGTCAATCAATTGTTACTTCAATTTTATGGTATGCCGCAGGCAATAAACTTTAACCGTGTAAATGGGGCTTTAGAGTTCACTTATTAATAATTGTGGTTGTTTTTCGCTTCAGTAGCTACCTGCTTTAAACGCCCCTTCCTTAAAGACGATCAACATTTTATGACGTAGAACGTAACAATTAATTACATATCATAAATCCAAAGGGTCATGTGGCGTAAAATTGTAGGTCTTTTATACGGATTCAAGGTTTGTAATAACAGACTTGAAGCCTATTGTGTATGTCAAACTGTGGGCAATGAGTATTGCAGTCTGGCTATACTGAGGATGTGAGGAGTGAAGTGCAGTTGATTAAATTAATTAAGAATAAAATATTGGTCGGCTAATTTGAGGTGGTAGTGGTACATATTGGTCAAAGTTTGATGTGATATTTAGTCAAACCGTTACATATTTCATTATATTTTTTTAGTCTGAAAATATTGTTCAACAGCATATTCTGAGTGGAAATCAGTTGTTATGGTATAGGCGCATTTTATGCGGAGGAATGAGGTAAATGTCGTGAAGAAAGTTTTTAGTATGAATGTGGATGGCTATGAGAGTAGGGGAAGACCAAAGAAACGATGGATGGACTGTGTGAAAGACCAATAAATATAGAATATTGTATAATATAATTCCTGCCACTTCAGTATTCACTAAGAGTCTTTTCTGTGAGGGCTCCGCGATCCATTGGATCCCCTAGTTCCTGCCAGCGTCTTTGCTTGAGGCTGTCAAAAGAAAACCTAGCCTACTCCAGAGGCGGGGTATTAAAATTGTCGAGCTCGCTTCGCTCACTCTTGCAATTCCTACAGTCTCTTAATTCTCAAACTTTTCTGCATTCAGTTGACAAGGTAAATAACTATGATTCCAATAGGTGAACGATGGCACTGTTTTTGGTCATGTATGCAAAGTGGAGGAAAATGAGAAACAGGGCTTTAATGAAATTGATTATAATTGAGCTCCTCATCAATTTGAACTCTGAATTAGAATGTCTAGAATCATACAATTATCGTATATTTAACGAAAAGTTCAAAAAAATCTGTTTGTGTAACCGAAATAAGTAATACTCTGTACTCTTATTTATCCTCTCTGAAATCAGAAATACTTTATTTTTTCTAAAAGAAAGTTGGCAACCCTAAGATGACATGGCTAAAAAAAAAAAACGTTTTACAAAAAAAAAAAACCGAATTCCAAAAAATCGGTTGTTTTTTTTTGTCATCATCATCAGCCTATAATATTCCCACTGCTGGGACACAGGCCTCCTCTCTGTGAGAGGGAGGCCTGTGTCCCGTATTTTTTGTATTTGTAAAAAGTTTTTATTTTCTCTTTTTAGTTGTGGTACCTACTTCACACAGATTACTACTACCTTTTTTTTTGTGGGAAATTATCAAATAACTTCTCCCGCTGTGGAGCGGGAGGTCGTCTCTTACTGACTAAAACCTACTCGTGTAAGGAACACGTTGCCGTTGCAGTTGCCATGTTGCCGGGGGCCACGATTTCCCTTTCGGCCTTCTTCGCAACCCCGGCCTAGCGAACCCCGTCAATTCTGCTGACATCTCTTTGAGGCGCGCGTGGAACACAACGCGCCGTCGACCCGGGCCTTGTCCTTATCGGGCGGTGAGCTACCCATTGCTCACCGTCCGCAAGCCCGCGCCTACGGTGGCCGGAAATCGGCTCGCAATTCCTACTACTACTACCTGCTGTGTAAATAACAGTGATAGGAAGTTATTATAACATCATCCACATAGACTAAGTGGGACTAATATTTATTATTGAAGCTAACTCAAAACTACCCAAATTAGTAAAATTTCTAAGGGACCACAGCGCAAGCTTCTTCTTCAAAATTGGCCCACAATTGATGAAATATCAAAGGACATACAAACAAAAAAAACATACAGACGAACATAGAACTTCCTCCTTTTTGGAAGTCGGTTGAAAAGGGGGGGCGACCCCAAATAAATTGGGATAAGGAAAAGAGGACGATGTTGAGCATGTTCTGAGTACGCCAATAGCACCAATGGCCTCAATTATGTAGATATATGATTGCGGAACAATACTGGCTACTGGCTATGAGTAAATCAACAATCAACGTCTTTTTCCTCAAATCTTAATTATTATAATTTCAACGGAAACATTTTTAATGTTTCTCATAGAATTATAATAGAATAGTGGTGGAAAAAACTGCTGTATTATGATGAGTCACTCATTTGTAATCCGAGACGAAACGAGAAACAAACGTTATTCACAACATTAATAGGTAATAGCCGTAATAGGTAAATAATTTAATGACCATTAGTATGCTCTACATAGCGTGGGGATTTACCAAGTTAAATTAAGAAAAACCTTCCGGAACTAAGTATATTTATAGCATTATTTGAGTATGGCCGCCAAAAATTTTACAATAACAGTCGTGAATTGGTAACACACGGTATCATACATGAATTAAGGTAACACACGTGAATTTGTGAAGCCTTTTTTTTTTGGGTGGAACATTATCAAATAACTTCTCGGCGTGTCAGACTCTTACTGACTAAAACTCACCCTTGTTCCTTCAGTTGCCATGTTACCGGGGGCCACGATTTCCCTTTCGGCCCATATTCGCAGCCCCGGCAGGCATTGACCATAGCGGACCCCGTCAATTCTGCTTACATCTCTTTGAGGCACGCGTAGAACACAACGCGCCGTCGACCCGGGCCTGGTCCTTATCGGACGGCAAGCTACCCATTGCTCACCGTCTGCAAGTCCGCGCCTACGGTGGCCGGAAATCTGCCTGTGATTCCCGACGCCCAGGGCGTCTCCTCCTGCGGCGGTTAGGGGTATATAGTGTGGTATTGCCATGACCCAAAACGGTTTTAAAGCTCTTGGATTTTCGTTAGTTTCACAAATAAAAAGTAACATACGGGAATGAAAAGAGAGACACATTTTCAAAATTGGTTTTTAATACTTTGAAAACATAATCAGTATTTAAAAAAAAACATTTACAGGAAAAGTTAAACATTTCAAAATGTAAGCGGTAACTTTTCAATTATGTAAATATTTTTTACTTCAATGTGCGACATGTCGTAGAGGGACACGAATTTTGTATGGAAGCGAAAAGAGGACAACTTAAAAAATAAAACTCCGAAAATTCCGGAAACCGAAATATACTTCGAATAAAAATTATATGTGATTCTACATAATTTTGCTAACCAGATCCACTTAAAACATGTCATAAAAATTCAATTTAAACATGTTTTTTTTTACATAAATGAGAAGGACACAAACTTTTCTTCAAATGTACAATTTTTGGCGGCCATACTCATTTAGCAGGATAAACAACACCTCTGACGCTAGTAAAAACCCAGTTTGTCTTTACGCCTTGCGCCATCAGGCTTTATGCTAATGTTTTAGTAGATACTAAGCATAGAGCCTGGTCCGGACTATGTCAGTAATTTAGTAACTAAACGTTTAGCAACTCACCATTTTTTTTTGCACTACGATCGAGTACAGTACACAATTTTAGCGGTCATTTGCAAGATGAACAGGCTGCAACGCAATGAAGTCAATAAGCTGATGAAGCTATTATACAGGGTAGCAGGGACATCATTGCGAAAACTGTTACCATGAATTCAGTACATGATTCAGACCACCATGATTCACCCTGCATTGAAATTTTTCGCTGCTTAGCTGTTTCATAGAAAAGTACAATATCTACGCGGTCAAAATGTATGGAAGACAGAGCCCCAGCGCTGGTTTTAAGCGACAGCCACGCTTAAAACCAGCGCTGGGGCTCTGTCTAGCATAGGGTCCAAGCATCATGTTGAGCGATGGCCGTTTTGCGTGGATGTGACGCATATTTTCCCTCAAATTGTTATTTTAATGTGTTTGTTCTTTTGCTAAGATTACCGCAAACATACTTATTTTCTTTCTTACTTTTTCTTTTCTTTCTAAATTAAGGTCAAATGCTTCTAATTTTAATGATATTCCTTTTTAACCGACTTCCAAAAGGAGGAGGTTCTCAATTCGACTGTATGTTGTTTTTTTTTTTTTTTGTATGTTTGTTACGCGATTACTCCGTCAATTATGAATTGATTTTGATGGTTCTTTTTTTGTTAGGTAGATCATACTTCAGAGGTGGTCCCATATAAATTTTATTAACTTTGCTTGGGTAGTTTTTGAGTTAGCTTCAATAATACGTATTTTTTCCTCACTTAGTATGTGGATGATATTATGATAACTTCCTGTCATTGTTATTTACATAGCAGGTAGTGCTATTCGAATTTGTGTGGGGTAGGTATCACAACTAAAAAGTGAAAAATAAAAACTTTTTACAAAAAAAAAACAACCGACTTCAAAAAAACACTACAAAGTGAAAAATAACTTTAATTTCGGAAGTCGGTGACAAAGAACGAAAATTAAAAACCAAAGACACCGACTTCCGAAATTAAAGTTATTTTTCACTTTGTAGTGTTTTTTTTGAAGTCGGTTGTTTTTTTTTTGTAAAAAGTTTTTTATTATACCTAGCTGGAATGGAAAAGGGAAACAGGTATCCTCACGTGATCGTTAAAATGAACCTACGTTACTCACTAAGATTGATTATGCTGAAACACGTTTCTTGACACTTGATTGTTAATTCAACAGTCGTCGATAATACTCGGTAGTTATATTAGCGCTCGTGTTTTAACACCATAACACATGACGTCAAGTTAGTAAGGAGAATCGTTTGTTGTTTACCCTGATACCGATGACCTAGAGGTGGGAATCGATTATGAAACAGATATAGTCGATAATAGAGCCGCCCGTTATCCTAGACCCAATGAATTTAAAAAGAATTAACATATCAAACTAGTATAGGAAATTTTCTTGAAATGTCGTGGGTTTGGAATTAAGATTGATGTTTTTGTTTATATTTAAAATGCAGTATCAAAAACTTAACTTAAACTTCTTTATGTTTCAGCATGAAAGTTGACAGATCAGTTAAAAATCTTTTCGCCACTTAATTATTTGCAGGGGATGCGTAGGATAGAAAGATCTAAGTAACAAAAAGTTAGGTCTGACATAGACAGTTCAGCGCCACAGTAGAAGGTATAATAAAAATAGTTTAGTGTCAACGACCTGTTAATTTGGCATTCTACGTTATATAAAATGTAATGAGTAATCTTGGACGTCGCGCGTCGTGCGGGTTTTTTTTTTAAATCAAGAATAGATTGCCAAACAGGTCCAACGTTTTACTCTGTAGAACGAAATATCGCTGTATATAGACGAGGATCGCTGTCATGATGACGAGGGAGGAAACGCAATTGACAAAAAGAAAAAGAATTATTTTTATGTTATTTAATAATATTTATTCTTATAATTCGTTGTATAGTTGTCTTTTATTCTAAGCACTATTTATTTTATTTTGTTACCTACCTATTTAATAGCCAAATCAATGAACTTGACTTGATTTCCGTACATCTTTTTTCGGGTGACCACTGAAAATCAGCGCTGTGCCCCATAGCACAGCATCATGCTGAGTGGAAGCCTTCTTGTCAGTCATATCGTGCAGCTGCCGAATATTTTCTGTTTTATGCGTATTTCGTGATTTATTATGTACTTTTTGTTGTTTTGTCTTTTATGTATGCACGTGTTTCTGTGACAAATAAATCTATTTTTCTTTCTTTCTAAAAGAATGATGAATATAAATGTTGATGGATGGAGAGGGAGAGGGAGACGAAGAAAAGATGGATGGATTGTGTGAGGAATGATATGAAAGTGAAGGGAGTGAATGATAGCGTGACGGTTGACAGGGGAGAATGGAAAGAGAAAACTTGGTGCACCAACTCCACGTAACATGGGACAAAGTCAGGAAGATGTTGATAGACAACCGATCTATTTTGCACAAATCTCACGATAAAATCTTAAGAGCATTTGTTCTGAAAGCGGGCAACATCGCAAATAGGTGTCAAATATTTCGCTGTTTTGATTAATTTGGCAAAATAACTGTATGGAAATATGAAATAATAGAATACAATAGACGTGGATATATTTAGTAACCTGTTCCGCTTAGCTATTTCTAAAGAGCCATAAAAAACTCCTGAAATAAATCGACACGTGTTTCACCTCTCAACGAGGCATCCTCAGGATGACGATGGACACGGCGTGTTGCCACACCGAGCGCTGAGTGCAGACACTCAGCGCTCGGTGTGGCAACACGCCGTGTCCGCAACAAGTCCATCGTCATGAGAGAGTCCTCGTTGAGAGGTGATACACGTGTCGATTTATTTCAGGAGATTTTTATGGCTCTTTAGAAATAGCTAAGCGGAACAGGTTACTAAATATATCCACGTCTATTGTATTTTATAAAGGATTTCCGCAAGGTCACGCCTGAATCAATTAACTATATGACATATAGCTTCGCCCCACGGTTTCACCCTCGTAAGTTTCGATTCCGTGGGAATATCGGGATAAAAAGTAACAGCTATGTACAGACGCCAGCACATCAAGCTACCTGAAACTGTCAAATTTTCCCAATCAACTTTGAACCTTATAATTCAGCGATAAAGTTGAAATATCTACTATTAAATAAATTTGACAGATTGTAGTAGCTTGAAGTGCTGGCGTCTGTACCTACCTATCAAGTTTCATCGTAATCGGTTCAATAGTTTTTGCGTGCAGTTTTTGTTAGTAAGTAGGTATGTACATAATATGTTTGTTACATCTACAACATACTTACTAACACAATCTTTTAAAATTAGAGTAGGATTTGATTATTGGAGACACAGTAATACAATCTTTCATAGCTAATATTTCATGTACTTACTTATACATATTGGATGTAGGAAATAAAAATGGAAAATAAAACTAAATGAAATATATCTTTTCTTTTTTGCTTCTCTGTAAAGGAACTATGTAGGTATATTTGATGTGCTGTTCGTTTGAAGCAAAATAAATTTATTTTCCGGAGATCCCACGCGAAACAGGCTAACGTATGTATGTATGTATGTGGCGTACGTACGTAACCCATGGGAGAAGCGTCGATGCCGACCATTTAAAATGTTTGTCCCTGGGACTTATAAATTGTTAGTGCAAATTATACTTTTAACCGGGAACTGAAGTCTCATAAATGTTATTGGCAAATCCGTCAGTATCATTGGGATACGCGGAATATTTGAGAGCTGTCCGCCTGCGGGCCCGGTGATGATGGTGTTCTACAATAAATAACATTGTCTCGAAATTCTTTGATTAAAAATCTTGTGCTATCATAACACAGGCTTGGAGGGTTTAAACTTAATATCATTACGGGGATTCTCCCGCACCTCGGCAACGCCCACTCCATAAAGAAGGGAACATCGCGGCGGCGCCGGCGTCGAATGATTCGCGTATTGCATTTTTATATTCGTGATAACTTCGAAATTAAATGTCCGATTCGAATGAATTAAAAGTATTTTACTGCTACATATTTAAGGGTATTTACCCTTGATGATATAACTATTAATTTGAATAAAAATTAATAGTACGATATGAATATAACCAACTTTTGTTTCTAAACAGCGATCTAATTAAATTTTAGAACACAAAAGCTGCTATTGTGACTTAACTATGATAGATATATTTCAATTTCGATTTGTTATTTGGTATTCGGGCCCTATCAGAATATCAGTGCTGCGACATTTATTTTTTAAATATCCACGCAGCATATATTATGCTGAGATAGGACCTTTTGGCCTCGTTCAGGACTTTCTGCTTTTATTTTAATTTTACTTTGTTTTTTATTTTATTAATGTTTTAATGAGTGTGTTTTAATTTAATTTGTGATTTCAAAAGTATTTATTGAGACTCGCACAGAGTCTCAATAAATACTTTTTATTTCCTGCCGGTCTTTTTTGTAGGCAATAATGAGTACTTTAATCATATAGTACATAATTTTTATGTATCATCAATATAGTTTTCTCAACGCACGCCAAATAATGAATTTTATAGGGCAAAATTTTGCTACTTTGTGTTACATTATTGCAATTTTTTTAAGGATCTCAATTTTTTTGAAAACAAATTATAACCTGTGTTAGCTTTCTATTGGTGAATAAATGGTTAAAATCAGTCCAGTAGTTTCGAAGCCTATTCGGTACAAACAAACAAACAAAAACATCTTTCGTCTATATAATATTATTAGTATTAGTAACCTAATATTCAGTTTTACATGTAAAAAATGTGTTTGGAAACTTTTCAAATACCCTTTTTACGCCTAAAACGGTTACAACATCAAATTCAGTGTTATAATTGCCATTCATTATTAATCTTTCAACTGTCATTAACGAGACACAATAGAATTTTAATTGTTATCCACCTCAATGAGGCATCGTAACAGATAATGAGTTATTATTCAAGTTCATTAGTTAGCGATATGTCATATTTCCATACAGTAATATTACCTAATTAATCGAAACAGGTACCTATTAGACAGCTATTTGCGATGTTGACAACTTTTAGAATGGACGAGTCATAATAATTAAGTGAGATGTCAATAGTTTCTAACCCTAGCGATAGCTCACCTAAGTTTTTGGTGTATGTTTTACATAAAAGATCAGCTGCTAGGCCAATGGGTTAGCATAAGGTTGACAAACTGCAAGACAATGTACATAGTATGTCTTTTTAGGGTTCCGTACCTCAAAAGGAAAAAACGGAACCCTTATAGGATCACTCGTGTGTCTGTCTGTCTGTCTGTCTGTCTGTCTGTCTGTCTGTCTGTCTGTCTGTCTGTCCGTCTGTCACAGCCAATTTACTCCGAATCTAATGGACCGATTAAGTTGAAATTTAGTACACATATGTATTTCTGTGACCCAAACACGAATGTGTAACGTAAATAAATGAATTTTGAATATAGGGGTCACTTTTGGGGGACAAACAAGAAAATTTTAAAAAAAAGTTTTTCTAACAGTACCGTGTGACATATCAAATAAAAGGACTTGTTATGAGGATTTTAAATATATTTTTTATATTATTTTAAAATAAACACTTTTAAAGATATTTAAGAAATTCAATGAAAATTGACCATTCCCCCCCCCTTATCTCCGAAACTACTGGATCAAAAATTTTGAAAAAAATACATAGTATGGCTCTTTACTTATAGATTACAGGAAAACCTATAAGAAGTCCATGGTCTTAAAATAACATGGTAAATCTCTCAATATTGTGCGCGCAAACTTACATTTCGTCGCTCGGCATCCAATGGGCCCATCTCTCTAGCTATTATAATATCAACAACAAAATATCAAAAGTGTTTGACAGTCTTCTTAATACACAAATAAATAAAACTGTAAATGTTCATGACAACCAATTCGGGTTTCGGCGTGGTTTGTCAACAGAAAGTGCAGTGTTGTGTCTTAAGCATACTGTCACATACTATACTTATACACAGCGTGGGACGCCGATTTATGCTACCTTCCTCGACTTATTCAAGACTTTTGATCTGGTTGCTTATGACGTATTGTGGAGAAAGATGGAAAAGGATAGGTTGCCAATGGAGCTTAAAAACATTTTAAATATTGGTACCTATAGTAACCAGATCAATAGTGTACGATGGGCTGGAACTTTTCAAGGCCATACAGGTTGGCATGCGGGGTGAAGCAGAATTGGCGAGCTCAGCAGCACCAGAGTGGGTTGCTATACAGTGTGATTCTTCATAATGTGCACATATCGAAATGAGGAATCTATGCTTAATTTTAACGACAGAAAAAATATTTTAAAAAACGTAAATATTTTTTTATACCTTTTATGGAATTAAAAAAAAATGTAACAAAACTGTATAACTTTTATACTGAATCAGCTATCGCGATGAAACAAACTCCATAATGATTGAAAGTAAGTAGGCGTCCACATACAATTAAAATTGAGAAAAAAAAACTACCCTCATTTGAAAATAAACATGTTTTTTTGATAAAAATCTGAGAATATTTTTTTTTTTTAAATTCAAAAAAAAAATACAAAAAAAAATTGACAATTTTTTCCGTCGATAAAATTAAGCATAGATTCCCCTCATTTCGATATGTGCACATTATGAAGACTCACACTATATAGATGGTATTTGTGTAAATATTAGCTTTGGAGACGATATGGTGCTTCTGAGCGCCAGCCAGTATCCCATAGACAAAAACTGTTAGTCGCAAAACTTTCTGAGTGACCTGGTAAAATAAGCTAAAGTTCATAAGTTTACTAACACAATGAGTCCTTGTTACTTGAATAAAAAAATATCTGGAAGACTGTTTTTTTTTTTTTGAACATCGTTTTCTAAAAATGAAACCTAGCTAGATCGATTTATCGCTCCCGAAACCCCCTGCATACTAAATTTCATAAAAATTCTTGGAGCCGTTTCACAGATTCAGATTATATAATACTAGCGGACCTGACAGACGTTGTCCTGACCGAATACCGCCACCTATCGGGTCCGATTGTGAATCTAAACCATTCCCAGATCCCCTTGAACACACACAAAAAATTTCATCAAAATCGGTCCAGTCGTTTGAGAGAAGTTCAGTGACATACACACTCACAGAAGAATTATATATATAAAGATAGACAAGAATTGCTCGTTTAAAGTTAGATTTTTATTATTATTATATTAATACCGCGAATGTCGCGAGGGGCTTGTGGCTAAGTAATAACAGCTGCACGGGTCGATCGATCAGGTTAAGCTACGCTTGCCGCGGTTGGTCCGTGGATGGGTGACCATCTTTACATACCAAGTCCCCTCCGTGCCTCGGAAAGCACGTTAAGCCGTTGGTCCCGGCTGTCATTTGTAGATCTTTGACAGTCGTTACGGGTAGTTAGAAGCCCAAAAGTCTGACAACCAGTCTTACCAAGGGGTATCGTGTTACCTAGTCACTAGGTTGTGGAGGTCAGATAGGCAGTCGCTCCATGTAAAATACTGGTATTCAGCTGCATCCGGTTAGACTGGAAGCCGACCCCAACATAGTTGGGAAAAGGCTAGGCAGATGATGAATACCGCGAATGTGAATTTTTTTAAGAAAATCAGATTTTTCATTCTACACGTTCAAATAAGTGACCATGCAATTAAAAAAAAAAAAAAATTACACATTCGCGGTATTGGATGCCGAGTGACGATTTGCAGTTGGAATAAATGTTAAATTTGTTCTTGGGATAAATAAATTCATCTCAACTACGGAACCCTTCATTGTGCGTAGTCCGACACGCACTTGGCCGGTTTTTTAATGGCATGTCGCTGCTTACCCTAGGTGGTTGTCGGCTGCTGCAGCTCAACCGGACTGTTGAGGTGTGAATATGAGTTGGTTTAAATTTTATGTATTCAGCTAATCAATTAAAACAAAGTTATTTGCTAAGTGTCGCCCACGACAGGGAAGAATAGAATAGAATATAATTTTTATTTATTGGAGTAACCAAGACTCAACAAGATTGTTAGTGAAACTTACGACTATGTTAGTAAGCATAGACACTAAACAAAAACAAGGTAAACAAAAATAACGGTTGGTCACCGCTACGACATCCCATGAGAGAGGGCACAACAGTGACCCATGTATTCGCAGTCCAGGCGACTCGCAACCATGCGTTGGAGCTGCCCCACACCCTGCGCACCAGGGAAGCGCACCTTTTACGCATTGTTGCGTAAAAGCAATCTACATGCGCATCTGGGAACATCCCTGATGCACTATGGAAACGGGGCAGCCCCACCAGTATCCTAAACACATTTTATATTGAACGTGGAGAGCGCTATACGATCTTTGCGTATATCTAGCCCACAGGCTGCACGTGTAAAACTAGTACAGTAGGCTCGAAAGAGCGTGATTTTTACAGGAAGTGAGCATCGTGCAAACCTGCGAGCCAGCATATTCGCTCTAACTGACAACGCCCTCCGCTCCCGTTCAATGCCATTATCGTCTTTGAGGTTGGGAATCAATATATGACCAAGATACTTAAACCTGTAGACTCGCTGCAAAGGAGTACCATAAAGTAGTACAGGCGGTACCGCATCAGGACTTTTACCCCCAGCCTCAAAGACCATGACCTCCGACTTCTTAGTGTTGTATGGCAAGCCATGAACTTTAGCATACGCCTCACATTGAGCAACCAATTTTCTCAAGCCAAGAAAGCTGAGAAGAGTGTTATTTTTTTTATTTTGTCTATAGGGCATCTCACAGCTGGTTCCGAGAACCGTGGCTGTTTAACCGGTCAATTTTGTGGCTGCCTTAAGCTGCTACACTCAAAGCCTCCAGCCAGGGCATACATAAACTAAGCTAAAAAGCTTAGGATGAACGCTGTCACACACATTGTCTTGCAGTTTGTCAACCTTATGCTAACCCATTGGCCTAGCAGCTGATCTTTTATGTAAAACATACACCAAAAACTTAGGTGAGCTATCGCTAGGGATAGAAACTATTGACATCTCACTTAATTATTATGACTCGTCCATTCTAAAAGTTGTCAACATCGCAAATAGCTGTCTAATAGGTACCTGTTTCGATTAATTTGGTAATATTAGGTACTGTATGGAAATATGACATATCGCTAACTAGTGAACTTGAATAATCTGTTACGATGCCTCATTGAGGTGGATAACAATTAAAATTCTATTGTGTCTCGTTAATGACAGTTGAAAGATTAATAATGAATGGCAATTATAACACTGAATTTGATGTTGTAACCGTTTTAGGCGTAAAAAGGGTATTTGAAAAGTTTCCAAACACATTTTTTACATGTAAAATTGAATATTCGGTTATTAATACTAATAATATTATATAGACGAAAGATTTTTTTGTTTGTTTGTTTGTACCGAATAGGCTTCGAAACTACTGGACTGATTTTAACCATTTATTCACCAATAGAAAGCTAACACAGGCTAAAATTTATTTTCAAAAAAATCGAGATCCTTAAAAAAAATTGCAATAATGTAACCCAAAGTAGCAAAATTTTGCCCTATAAAATTCATTATTTGGCGTGCGGAGGAAATCACAAATTAAACTAAAACACACCCATTAAAACGTTCCTGTCAAACGACGATTTCCCATTCTGAAATAGACCAAAGTGACACAATTTAACAATATTTTAGTTTGACAGCACTAAGATGGTACTGAGATATTAATTTAGAGAAAATGGCAATTTTGCTATTCTGAATTTGAGGTTTTTCACCTAAAATTTAGATTTTCTAACTACATCTGACTATTTTTAATCGCGACTAAAAACGTGTGGAATAAAATTGGTTGTCATGAACTTTAAATTCACACCAACACCTCGACTTCAGATGCAAAAACAGTACTGATTAATTTTTCTTTTGCTTATTTCTCGAAAACGGTGTGTCCAATCGCAAAAATAATGAAAATTTCGACCCCCTTTATAATAACCTTAAACCCCTAACACTCTACATGTAGGTAATAGTTTTTCTTAATTTTTATACAAAAAGTGAAAAATTCCTTACAAAACACGTCGAAGCTGCCCCCTCTGTGCGCCTCCGGCTCTAAAAAGATTCACGTGGTTAGGTATCACGTGTGGAGTTGCGTTTGTCAAATTCAATTTAGATGCGTCAAAATTATTTTTTAGTAAATTTATTTTGCAGTATAGCTTTGAGATTCTCATAGTCAAAAGTAAGGAATTTTAGTGATAGTTTAGTTAGTTTAGTTCGGTGTACAAAAGAATCGGCACCTATGCGTTATTTACGTTGCTAAGCAGATTTTTTTTCCAACTTACGGATTAGCAATCTGTTTCAAATCGAAACAAATTGTGATTGATCGTGCATTACGCAATTAGGGTACAGGTTAGTCACTAACCTAACCACATGAAAAGAAGAAGAAGATCAATCCTTATTACCATAGTTGTTGACAAAGTGACACATGACAGTTTTACGGACCATTTAGAGGTTAAATGGCTTAAGCCCAACACTTAAGGTCATGGTTCCGTATGAGAAGGGGCCTTTGCCCTGCAGTGGGACAATAATAGGCTGTTATTATTACTATTACGCATAAAGGAAGATCAAAATTAAATAATGAAGAATTATCTACTGTCATGGTGTCACGGTTTTCTTTGTGTGCTAAGTATGACTCTTAGAATAGACGTACTCAGAATCAATACACGCATGGTTTAGCAAATAAGTATTTGTTCACACTTACTAATCCATTAGAAACTGGTTCTACTCGTTTCTAAGCGCAACGGCTAAGAGCAAATATATCTAAATACGTGTGTTGTCTGGCTGTACAGTAATCCATAGATCATATCGAAAATTGACGAATTCACAATATACGTATTGAAGAGATGTTTGTCAACAATATAATTTTATTAAAATAATTAGTACTGCATAAAACTTTATTTTACTCTTCCCTTCCTTCTTAAGAAGGCGCCCAATGGGCCACTAGTGCCACTCCTTTAAAAAATATTATGTCGTGACTGAGAAGGAATTATGAATAACGGCTAGTAAGGACCCTCGGTAAGTGTGTCTAGAATTTTCTAATACCTTTTATAAAGTTTCATATTGAGACACGAAGCAACAAAATTCAATCTAAAGAAAAGCGGCTACATTCCTCTAGATCATATTTTGTTGCTTCGTGTCTCAATATGAAACTTTATAGAAAATTCTAGACACACTTATCGAGGGTCCTTACTAGCCGTTATTCATAATCCCTTCTCAGTCACGAGATAATATTTTTTTAAAGGAGTGGCGCTAGTGGACCATTGGGCGCCCCCCAGACTACTGTGTCGGATGATGGATAGGGGTCATAATAATAATATGGTGTTTAACTCTGATGCCAGTTTGGATGTAGTGTAAGTAATGAAAATGAGAAGATCCAAAGAAGCTTGATTTGACTAAAAGTTAGCGAGAGATAGAGATATTTAAACAATATAAATGTTGATAGGATAAAATACTGTAAGTATCTACTAGTTGTGTGGTATTAATTATGATAGATATTTTAGACATATTTTTTTTTACAAAGAATCGTTTTTTATAGTTCCTCAGTAAAAAAGTAAGAACAAAGAATAAAATCCCATACTTACGCACGATTTAATTGTTTATCGTCGGTGTGACGAAACCATATTCCTCGAATATGGCAGAGTTAAATGACCAAAACTAGTTTTGCTATTCAACCAAAACGCTTATGTTTAGTATAAAAGTGATGGTAGACTGATTGGAGAATTAATAAACCCTGTGCAGAGCTCTTGGACAGTACTCCTCAAGAATTTATAAAAATCTAAGGTAGGTCAGTCGTTTTGCTAAAACGTATCATGTATATCACTGTATTATAATACTCCCTGGTATGGATAATACAGTGAAAATTGAGTTACACTTCCCAGTTTTTTTTTCTGCATATTTTACTTGTACCTAGGTATTTTATTTCATAAAATGTATCCAACAGCTAAAAAAAATTATGGAATCAAAAATAAATAAGACAAAAAAACAGCATCGGTTATTTTATAGAAGTTATTGAAATAAATAGATTTATCTGAAATTTCTTGGTTTTTTGTTGTCTATACAAAATATTGTATTTTCGAAAACATTCTGTGAGATTACCAATAATGCGTGGATCATTGTTTATGCGGTCAAGGTATACATAAATAATGAAGTACATCTGGTGTTAATTAAAAAAATTCTTCCTCAACGATTTCCTTATAAGATGACGATATTTATGTTTTACACGTAAGGTTCATTTCATATTGAGAACCATAGTAATAAATTCGTATAGCTCTTCCTCGTATTATTTTCTAGTTGAAAGAAAAGGGCAAATTCTTTTTTTGAATGTAATTTTAATCGTCTGTTCTTCATTTACCATTACCTTAATGCGAGATATTTTACGCATTTTTTAATAAAATATATTTAAAAAAATACCTAGATACCTTGTTGATTTTTTCACTGGAACTTTATTTGTGACAGCAATGAATACCGTCATTCTTTTTCTTAATACCACGGTTGCTTAATTTTTTTTTATCATGAGCAGCCTAGAGCATAGCGATACCGACATTTTTTAAAATTAAATTCGATATTAACTGTTCCTTTTTTATGTCCAGAATGAACAGCTTCATAGTTTTGTGCTTATTCGGGCTTGTGGCGATGGTCGTGGCCAAGCCAGATGGCACGTACACCAGCAAATACGACAGCGTGAACCTGCCCGAGATCCTCAGCAACCGTCGCCTGCTGACCCCGTACGTCAAGTGCATGCTCGACCAGGGCAAGTGCACACCCGAAGGCAAAGAGCTTAAATGTAAGTACAATGAGAATCTGCAGATGATGACCCTATGATACAGAATACCTGGGGTTACTTCTATGAGTCAGTAATGCGGCTCATATTCTGCCCTAATATTTTAATAGATGCGCATGTTCAATGTCATGTTCACTGAATTGTGAACCTAAAATCAGTGTAATAAGAACCAACTTTCGAGCACGTGTATTGAAAATTTAATTAAAGAGGCTTATGAAATAGGTATTGCGTTGGTGAAAAAGAAAAATCTTAAACACGCCAGAGTATTTCAAAAATTAAAAGCTGCTAATAATTTGCTGTTCTAAAAATCTCTATACAAAGAAACACAAAAATGGAATAATTTATTACAATTTAACGCGTTACCAATTTGCCGTGCAATTATTATTTGGTAGGTATAATAATATTATTTTTAATTATACCTAACATCCTTTGTCAATGGCAGAACTTGCTCAATGACTGGCACATCTTAAAGAAAAAAGAAAATTGCAACCGTAGTTTTGATCGACTTTCAATAGAAAGAAAGAAAGAAAAGCATTTATTTGTATACAGTTCGTAAAACACAAAATACAAATAACAAAACAATACAACATCAAACAACAACAACACATAACAACAACAAACAATACAACAACAATACATAACTTAACATCATGCCTATATTCCCCGAAGGGTTAGGCAGAGGTGTAGGTACCTATAGTACTACTACATTTCGCCAGTTATGTTTAAGTCCCATGTAATAGGGAGCGAGAATATTGTCATAAACTGGGCACAAATCCAGACTCCGAGCTGCTATTGAGAAATTCCTTTGAATATTTCAAATATTAACTTTGACTATTTTCCAGCTCACATCAGGGAAGCGTTAGAGGAAGACTGTATCAAGTGCACCAAGATCCAGCGTGACGGCACTCGCCAGGTCATGGCCCATCTTATCAACCACGAAGTAGACTACTGGAACCAACTGAAGGCCAAGTACGACCCCCAGTCCAAGTACTCCAGAAAGCACGAAAAGGAACTCAGAACACTTAAACATTAAGTAATTTATAGCGAAAAATTGTGGGAGCTTAGTAACTTTTTTTCGATTAAGTTTTGAACACCCCACTATCAAGGCTTGTGAATTACATTAAATAATTTAGTGTAGTGCATTTTAAAAATAAATTATTAGTTTTTAATGGAGAGTTTGTATTTTTATTTCTAAGCTCAAACCTGTCCATCTACAGTTGCTGGTTTATTTATGAACCAGTTTTGGACATATACCTTTCCAAAATAGCGCGCACGATAAATGGAAAAGTTGGATATTAAATCTCCGAGACTGGAGTTTCTTGTCCGTTTTCCAGTAATTCCAGAGTGCATGTTTGTTTTTTTTTCCCACAGTTTCTAGTCAAAACACTGGGGTATTCCTCGAAGAGCACTAACTTTGAAACACCAAATGAAGCACACCAAAAGAATTCCTCGAAACGCACCATTCAGGTCACTAACAAAATCAAATTGAAAATATTATAATTTTATTCCTTGAAACGCACCAACGATGAAATATAGAGAAGACAGTTATACAGATAGTTACAAATAGACAGTTATTTCACTATAACGAAACATAGACATGACAGTTATAGGTACCCTAAGACAGTTTTAAGTTTTCTATCGATATTGTGAATAATAAAAAGTACTTTATATTCCTCTTCGTATTTAATCATTGGTGAATAACTTAGTGAGATCGTTTAGGTACCTATTTTCTGTTCATTTCTGTCACCCTGGTACTTTTCAAAACAACAAATGATTCAATTTCAAAACCTGTATTTTTACCAATAACGAGCTAAGTAGTAAGTCGCTTAAGCATCTAGTTCCAGTTCATTTCAACTTTTCTGGTAGTTTAAATAAATAAACAATTAAGACAGTTGAATTTTAAAACGTTTATCGATATCATTTATTACGAATCTTTCATGCTCTTCTCTATGTTTCATCGTTGGTGTGTTTCGAGGAATAAAATTATAATATTTTTTGTTAGCGCACCTGAAAGTGTGTTTTGAGGAATACTTTTGGTGCGTTTCAAAGTTAGTGCGCTTTGAGGAATACCCTAAAATACTATATTTAGCTGTAACATAACACCACGCCTGTATTTCCCGAAGGGCTAGGCAGAGGTGTACTTATAATGAATATGGCGACGTGTATGGTGTGTATATATTTTGCTGTTACATAGTTGCTTTCAAATCAGTTTTAATTACAGGTATTTGCACAAAGTTCATGATCTTGCAACTTTTGTGAATGAAATATAGGTATACAATCACGCCATTCTTCTAACACAAATATTATACTGTTTTTCTTACTAATAACATGTTAATTACTTGTAATGATCATGTAAATGTGAGTAATGATTTAGCATACAAATAACATCATTGTCAGTGAATAAACTTTGACACTAACGTCATTGTCAATGTAAGCATGTGTCCAAGGTAAATAATAATATTTCAACATTGAACTCTACTTCCATGGAATAGTAAAATATTTTACTCAACGTCATTCTTTGATTAAACATGTTTACAATTCTTACCTAGGTTGGTACAATATTTATTCAGAATCACGAATCAGACTAGTATATTTTGCGGTTTAGATTTTTGCCTCATAGCAAGGATTTTTTTTAGAGTTGTATTTCCTAGTGCTGAATTCAGTGAAAATCTTTGACTACTATTTCAACTTTCGGTTTATTAAATACTAGCTTTTGCCCGCGGCTTCGCCCGCGTCGATGTGGGAAAATATCCCACAGGAACGTGCTACTGGGATTCAGAGTATCCTATGTCCTAACCCACGTCATGGCTTATCCGTATGTATGCCTTTCATCTGAATCCATTCAGCCGTTATGGTATGAAAGGTAACAGGCAGATAATACATCTGTTTTAGGGTTCCGTATCTCAAAATGAAAAATTTAAACCCTTAAAGAATGACTTCGTTGTCTGTCATGACCCTTTTTCTTAGGAATGTGTGGAGGTATCAAGTTGAAATAGATAGGCAGATAATAATAATAATAGATATCCTATAAAAAACTTAGATCTACGGTCTCTTGGAGTTATAATGAAAATCAAACTTCCAAGTCTACGCAATAAAAAAATACGGGCATTTATGCCGCATATTTTGATACTCGCAAATCCCAGTCCACCAGTCTATTTGGTACTTTTCGTTGGCCGAAGAAAATTCGAAAATTTGTAATTTATGGTTACCTACATGAACTGCAAAGTTAAGTTTGTTCTTCAATCTGGGATCAAAAATTCATAAGCCGTCTTGAAGGTAACTTTGGTCTGTATTTCATTACTCTATTAAAAGTTATTTTTTAACCGACTTCAAAAAGGAGGAGGTTCTCAATTCGACTGCATGTTTTTTTTGTATGTTTGTTACGCGATTTCTCCGTCAATTATGAATTAATTTTGATGATTCTTTTTTGTTTGATAAGTTATACTCATACTTTAGAGGTGGTCCCAAATAAATTTTACTAACATTGCTTGGGTAGTTTTTGAGTTAGCTTCAATAATACGTATTTTTCCCACTTAGTCTATATGGATGATGTAATGATGTTATAATAAGTTCCTGTCACTGTTATTTACATAGCAGGTAGTGGAATTCGAATTCCATAACTATACGATACCAAAACTAAAAACTTTTTACTAAAAAGAAACAACCTACTTTAAAAAAAAACACTACAAAGTGAAAAATAACTTTAACTTAAACTAAAAAAAATAACCGAATTTAAAAAAACACTACAAAGTGAAAAATAACTTTAATTTCGGAAGTAGATTGTTTTTTAATTGTAAAAGATTTTTCACTTGTAAAGTTAAGTTTGTCCTTCAATCCAGATTTGGAAATTCGACCAGCCGAACTTTGAGAAGGAACCCTCAGGGCGCGTTCTACTCACATTTGTTTGGTTTTTTAAATAAATAAGAGAGGTTACCTTTATGATTCTAAATGCCTTACTTAAAATACTAATTATTCATTTTAATATTATTATCACTGTAATACCTACTCTAGTGCCGCCATTGAACACATAAAATACCAACATATTAGAAAGGTTAGTTTATGGCTTTAAATTCTAATAACTTTGGGCCGATTTTAAGGAAATAAAAACAAAATTTTTGTTCAAGATACGGACTATGATTTAAGATTTAAGGGATTGATTTTTTTTGTATTTTCTTTTCAAGAGATTTAAGGGATTGAAATAGATTTTCAATCCCTTAAATCTCTTGAAAAGAAGATACAAAAAAAACAATATTACATGTGAATTTTTGTAAAAGCGGTTTTGTAAAATCATCCCCCAAAGCATAAAAGGGGATGATTTTACAAAACCGCTGAAATGCTTAATTCTTTATTTCTTACCAAAAGTGTATATTTGAATTTTCATATCCCTAACTTATGAATGCTGAATTTCCCATACAAATTTTCATCCCCTATATCAACTCTTTAAGGATAATTTTTGAGACAAAAAGTACCCTATGTACTTCTCCAGGATGACATCTATCTCCTTGCCAAAATTTATCGAAATCCGTTTAGTAATTTTGCCGCGAAAAGGTAACATACAGACAGACAGACTGAGTTACTTTCGAATTTATAATATTAGTATGGATAATATGGATGAGTGGTCCGCTGCGCGTTACTGACTGCCTAGTCAACGTGTAACCAACGCGTAGCAGACTCTTATCTGACGAGTAGCAGACGAGTCGCAGCCGTGTAGGAGACGCGTAGTAGATTCTTAGGGCCCGTTCACATGTACCCCAATCACAGTACATCGCAGCGACAAAATGTGGGCAAGCAGTGGTTATGTGAAAACAGAGTCGCTGCAACTTCTTACAGTTGCGTTGTCGCTAGTAGTTGCGACGTGGCCTTGATGTGGTCGGCATCGCCCACACGGCTGATTATTATGACGGTCAAATATGGTCTGTGTGAATAAACTATTCATTTGCATACAAATTAGCGGCCGTCACGTGTTGTTTTGTGGTACACACGGCTACACATCAAGCTATACATTTCCAGTTTATGTTGATCTCACACTGTATAGGATTTCCGTACAATGCGAGATCAGCATAAACTGGAAATGTATAGATTTATGTGTAGCCGTGTGTACCTGTGATCGGGCCTTTAGCAGACGCATATCAGACATATAGGAGAAGCGTTACAGACACGCTGATCCCCGTCAAACTAACAGACTTCAAGTTCTAGATTTCAGAAATAAATATTCTTTTGAAAACAATGGTTATAAACATTTTGTATCTAATTGAACTACAAAATATTGTGAACCAACAAGTGTTTATATCTTAATTATTATTTACTTCCAACTACAAACCTAAGCGTAGGAAGAACACTAGCGAAGATGAATGAGTCGACTTTAATAGCAATAATAAGTCATGCAATACTGTTTTAATTGCGATTTATATTACTTATTTATGTAGATACCCGTGTAATGCTCACGTTAAATCATTGTGGTTTTACTGAGTATTCTCATGTAGTTTGTACTGTCGTGTAAGTTCCAGTACATACTAATTAAGTAATTATAGGTACAGGGTGTGCAGTAAATACATGAAGCGCATGGGGTGATAGCAAACCCAATAGAGCACAATACAATGTGGTTATGGAGACGCCAATACGTGAATAAATGAAATCACAAGCACTACTAGAGCATAGCCCTATCAAAAAAATCCTAACGTAGAAATAAAAAAAACTAAAAAACTAAATAAGTAGTAATGATGGGCCGACTATGGATTTTGCTGAACAGACAATTAGCTTCTTAATAGCAAAACTATTGAATATATTTGATAAAAAATTTGTATGCAGACTGGGAACGTCATTTGATATAGGTACGAAGTTTAATTTATCGTCGTCTCTATATTGTTTAAATTCCGCGAAAAGTTTATGAAAAATCCGTTTCTAGTTTTGATTTTTGTTTCAAACGTTTCTAATTTCACATCAGATTTTGTGAACCGTTTCATTTTCATCAAAAATATCAAGTTCAAGATCAAATAGTAGTGTAATAGTAGTAGGTATATCTTACGTTTTTTTTTCACAATTATAATTGTCGAATAATACCAGTATGGTATTGTTACTTAATACTTGTTTTTCTCTTTTCAGTTATGTGTTTTTGCAGTCGCGTTTTTTTTTTATTTGCTTTTTTCAAGCTTTTTAGTTTTATTGATATATCCTACTTCCTCATCATCATTATCATCATCAGCCTATAGCAGTCCACTGCTGGATATAGGCCTCTCCAATTGCACGCCATTCAGCTCGATTCTCGGCAACTCTCATCCAGCTGCTACCAGCCACCCTGCGAAGATCGTCACTCCACCTAGCCTGAGGGCGTCCTACCTTACGTTTGCCAATTCGCGGTCTCCACTCATGAACACGTGTACCCCAACGGTCATCGGTTCTCCGGCTGATATAGCCGGCCCACTGCCACTTCAGCTTGCTAATTCTGTGAGCTATGTCGATAACTTTGGTTCTCTGCCGGATCACTTCGTTTCGGATTCGATCCCTCAGAGAGACTCCAAGCATAGCCCGCTCCATGGCTCACTGACCAACCTTAAATTTATGGACCAGCCGTACCGTGAGTGTCCACGTTTCGGCTCCGTAGGTCATAACAGGCAGGACGCACTGATTGAAGACCTTAGTCTTTAGGTTCTGTGGCATACGCGACGAATCCTACTTCCTACTAATATTATATATGCGAAAGTTTGTGAGGATGGATGGATGTTTGTTACTCGTTCACGAAAAACCTACTGAACGGATTTGATATTCCCACGGGATCGAGACTTATGCGGGAGAAACCGCGGTGCGCAGCTAGTATAAAATATAAAAAAGGAACAAAAGGAATTATCCGCATTATCCGTTTTATCCGGATAGTAAAACTAATGGTATCTGGATAATATATTCGACGGATATCCGGTTAATTTTGATATCCGGATAGTTACCTAGCATAATGACACGGACTGAAACTTTGGCCTACAATGAGAAAAGCTTAAGATACAGATGACAAGCTGAGCATTATGTCAAATCTATATTTATTTCTTAAATCACGTATAAATCATGTAATAATAATATGTTTTGGACAAGGCCATTTAGTCATGTGAACTCTTGAAGGAGTCAAAGTTTGTATAAGCAAAAAATCCGAATGTAAATAGATAATTATTATAACTGCTGTTTATCGCTGGTTCATGAACATATACAATTTAGAAAACGATAGCTTATAGCCGTGTACCTATGACACAGCCAGGGAAATTAACTAAAGGGAAAGGGAAATAAATAATTAAAGGGTGTCCCCATACAAGAAACATGTTTTCTTTGGTTTGTTTTGCTCGATCTTAATACAGCACGGAACTCTTTATGTGCGAGTCCGACTCGCACTAGGCCGGTATAAATAAATTTACGAGTGTTATGAATCACTTTGGGCATCAAATTAATATCTTTTTCTAAATTTAGAATTTGCGTCAGTCCAAGTTTTCAAGTAAAAAATATTTTTTGTATTTACCGGCGCGAAACTATGGCTATAGAATAATTACTATGTTATTGTAATAACATAGTAATTATTATTATAACATAGTAATTATTCTTTATTATTATTAATAATCAAGATTATGTAAAAACCTCCAGTTGCAGGTAACCAACCGTGCTAATTAACGGAACAATTTCTATAGAAACTTCGTAAAAAAATCTTCCACTGGAGTCGCGTCGCGCCTGTCTTTAAGAGCCTTAATGAGCGACATACCTCGCCCGGTTCAGGTATCCATTGATTTCATAAGAATAGTAAACATAATCTTAAAAATTGTCTTGCCAGAGCATGTTCTGTGGCAGAGCTGAGCTAAGTAACCCTGGGAGCCCGGAGCCGTTGTGTGTCAGGGAGCGCTGATGCAGAAAAGATGGGAGCAATGACGTCAGTTGTATATGAAGCCTGTTGCTTCATATACAACCAGTCTTAACGATAGTTCTGTAATAGAATTGAAAATCCAGACATTTATCAAGCTTGTCAAGCAAAATATTTTTCAAAAATCTCTGTCATAATTAATATAAATTCAAATTAGGCTGAGAATCAGCACTTTATGAACGTCAAAAATACATAAGACAGTCACCCAAAACGTCTGTGCATTACTTTTTTTTAAATTAACGGAACAAACTTCCCAGCAGTTCTGAAATGAAATTGTTTATTCTGTAAAAAGGATGCCTGGAACTTGGCTCGACACGCGGCCGCGTGTCTAGATATCCTCTGAGAAGAACGGCCGAAACAAACTCAGAGGTAGCAGTCTCTTTTAAAGTTCAGACACAATCCTGGTCAGGCCATATGAGGACCATGTAGATTAGTGTCTGAAATGGTCTTTTGAGGAAAGAACCACACAGATTTCAGTGGACATGTCCAGTCAGTGCAAGCATTTGTCAGTAATCGTGGAGCTCAACTCGACGAATAATACCAATGAAAGGACATTTGGGTAGGCCGCATAAACTACTCAAACTACTCAAGCTGAGAAATAAAAATACTAATAATATCCACATAGTTCTCACATTTCTGTTTGTTTAGTTAGAAAAATATTTTGATTTTAATTGCCCATGTCTTGATCCTTTTTCACCCAAAACAAATTTGAAAACAACACATTTTTCTTGACCCGGGTCAAGAAAAATGTTATTCCAATTTCAATTTAGTTGGGATACATATATATTATAACATCAACGAATAAAAATTCAAAACTCAACTTGATCAATTTCCTAGTCAGTCAGTCACCTCAGGTGAAAAAACTATTATAAATAATGAAGTTGCTCATACGCACACTAAGTACGTACAAGCTTTTTGCCTCACAACATTGATGGTATATAAGTACAAGTAAAGCCGCTGGCAGTTGTATATCGCTCAGTATCTGATCAGTGAGTAAACCTATCTCAAATAAACAGGTATTATATTTTTTTCATAATTATTGCGGAATAATTTTTTTAATGTTAAATAATAATTATTTAATTTTAAATAAGCAAATAAAAATATTAAAATGATTTTTCTGTAGCATACTTTAACCCCACAGATAACGCAAACCAACCCTGGTTTGCGTTATCTGTGGGGTTAAAGTATTGCTTAATAGTTATTTATGCAACTGTTGTATAATGAGGGGTATTATAACACGAATGTGGGTTTATCTATCACATGAGGCGAAGCCGAGTGTGAATAGTATCACATGAGTGTTTTAATACCTAATTATGTACAGTTGCATACAAGACTTTATCTACACCCATTATATGAATCCTCTATTAAAGATTCTGAAACCATAGGGTGTTGTACAGTGTTATAAGAACTCTACATAAATTCATTGAAAGTTTAATTGCTGAGTATATAACACAAACAAACTATGTATAGGTAATAATATAATTATTTATTGTAATAATTATTTACGTTTTTAAATTACGGCGCTGTGGTAGTGTAACGCGCGTGCATGACAATGTTCTTTTTTTGAAATTCGTAAAGATACCACTAATTGAGTACCTAGTGAAAATGTAGCTGTTTGATAAGTAAGGAAGGGATCGAAAAAGCAAAGGTTGCACAGTGAAATTTGGTACAACATTATAACCAGTGATCGGATAATCGGATGCATATTCCTAAAGTTCATTTTTGGTTAGGAAATTATGGAAGCGGCTTCTTAAAACATATATTTTTAAATATAAATCCCGGGATTCTAGAAAATTCGGGAATAAGAAACTAGTCTGTAACATGGGGAGAAAACGTCGTCATTAGCATGTGGTATTCATTAAAAAAAAAAAAACAGGGTATTACATAATTATTAATATGTATTTACTTGAAGTTGATTTTCAGTTCCCTATCAACTTATGACTATGTTGAGTGTAAGAGGAATAGTAGGTAGTAGATACCTACACACGATTTGACTCTATAATAAATACAGTAAATTTGTTGATTCCGAAATCCCGGGATTTTTTCGATACAAAAGTGCATTCCGTAATATTAGCCAACACCTTAAACTAAGTAAATATTTCTACACCCGATTTGATTCTATAGTAAAAAAAAAAAATTTGTCGATTCCGAATTCCCGGGATTTTTTCGATATAGAAGTGCATTCCATAATAGTCAACACCTACACTTTATGTAAATATGCATCCGATTATCCGATCACTAATTATAACACTCGTTTGGATGATATTATGATTACTTTGACACTGGTTGTTTTAAATGTTGGCAATAAGCTGTTTCAGAAACTTTTAAAGAGGATTTATAGCGTGTGTGTAGATAAACTATTTTATATAATCTCATATCGTAAAATTCGAATTAAACACTTCAAAACGAGTTTATATTAATATACTTTATAAACACAATACTAAAACTTAAAAATGGAATCAAACTACATATATCACTTTTTCTCTAACAAAATAATAATAATATAGAATTTTTTTTTTACCATTGCCATTTTTATAACCAAAAGTTTTGATTCCAATTTTTATTTGTATATGGCAGCGCCCGCTGTAGCGCATGCGTGGTGATGTGCTGGGTTTTGGCGTCATTCATACGTTTTGTTGTACTGAATTTCGTTGATTTTTTTTTCTCACATTTTTAACTTTGGTGTTTTGTTTTATATATTCAATCCCAATGTATGAGAGTAGATAAAGTAGTGTATGAAACTGTACATAACTAAGTATTAAAACACTCGTGTGATACTGTTAAAAACCTCGCCTTTGCTACGGCTCGATTTTTAAAAACACTCATGTTTTAATACCCATCATTATGTACCAGTTTCATAAACTACTATTTATTAATTTTGGTAAACCTTCCTCGGTGATTAAATTGTAGCAGTGAGTGTTTAAATATTTATGAATAAAAGAGGATTTAAAGTCATTGTGTTAACTATATGAATATTTTGGTTTCCAGCATCAAAATGAAGTCCTGCATCGTTCTGTGCGTCCTGTCCGTGGCCGTGATGGCTCTCGCGCGTCCCGAGGAGGATCACTACACCGACCGTTACGACAACGTAGACCTGGACGAGATCTTTAGCAACCGTCGCCTGATGGTGCCCTATATCAAGTGCATGCTCGACAAGGGCAAGTGTGCGCCCGATGCTAAGGAGCTCAAGGGTAAGTGTTGAAGATTCAAGAGCTTTTATGAATGTATGGTTGGATTTTCTGATGAGTAGGTCCTACAATAGCAGATAAAGCGTGGCAAGCCAGTTGGCTTATTTATAAGCTAATCGTGTAAACAAATTAAAGGCCAGATGTAATGAGTTTAATTATATGAACCTACAAGGTAATTAAATAAATCAATCTGTCATTAGCATTGTATCTTTTGTTCCTGTAATAAGACAGTGAACGAATTTGCATATGCAATGCATAACGAAATGTTGTATTCACAATGTTGACACTTGACTGATTTACCTTCCTATAACAATTACGATGTGAAACTAACCGTTTCCAAGAGAAGTTATTTTGCATTAGCTTTTTTAAGACTCTCTATCAAACAAACCTAATATCTCGCCATGTCTTTCGTATCACAGAGCACATCATTGAAGCCCTCGTGAACCATTGCCACAAATGCACTAAAGCCCAGATGGACGGAACCCGGCGCGTCATCAGCCACCTGATCAACCACGAGGCAGATTACTGGAACGAGCTGACTGACAAGTACGACCCTGAGAGGAAGTTCACCACCGAGTACGAGAAGGAACTCAAAGAGATCAAGGCATAAGTGACTGACCAATTGTTTGGTATTGAATTGGAATTTAAAATTGTGAGAATGTGATTTTAGTTTACAAATAAAAAAGGTTTCAATTAGGTTTTACTTAATTTGAAACAATATTTATTATTTAACTAAAGGTTTGTCGTTTTAATTTTTATCACTATTTTAGGAAATGTGATTGTATTAAGCAAAGCGCATAATCAGGTTTCAGGAAAATTGCCGTTGATCATTATTTATGTACCGATCCTTTGCTCACGCTATCTATAAATTGGAACTACAAACGAGCATAACAACACGAAAATATGCCTCGAGTAATTATTATTCTATAAATATCCCAACTAGTATTAATATAAAAACCAGCAGTGTGTGTTTTTTAATGGACGAGATGCCTTCCTCGGCTCAGATCCCCATTGACGTCAGTCGTTATTAGCGTATAATATCAAACCTGGTCTCGTCAAAGTTAGGTACGATGGGAGATATGACGTCAGTAAACAGGCTACATTTACAACCAGTCTTAATGCAGGTCCTGAAATAGAAGAAGAAATCCAGCCATCAATTGAATTTGCATCAAGTAGATGATGGTCATATATTAATTATATTTTAGGTTCCTTTAAGTTATTGAACAGCTGTGAACCGGAATGTGACGTCAAATCTAGATTATTATTGGTAAAAATAAGAATGACCTATTTTAAGATAAGGCTCATAATAAGGCCCTCATCATGACATGACGTAAGTACCCTATACCAATTTGAAATTCAGCAAAGTCTTGATGTTACACAATCACGTGCTGCATTGTGGCTACAATTAGAATAGGCTACGACAGCAGGAAGGCCCAAACTGGGGATCAACAAGCGCATGATTCATAACAAAAGAATAAAAATGTTTCCATCGGAAGCCTTGAGTTAATTAGTAGAGTGAAGGTCAGAATTACTTGGGCCTAGAAAAGTAACAACAACACACCGAGATAGGCCTGTAGAGCTTTGATGTGTATTTTAACTTTTAAGAATATGAAATTGTTTTTTTGTTAGTCAACGAATGACTATCGGCAACTTAGTTAAAACCATAATATGTTCTTAGTTATTAAGTTAGCTACGAGTCTCATCGAGTTATGTGTAGTGTCATCGAGTCTTTTATATAATAATAATTGGCGACAAGAAAATGAATAATTATAAAATTTACTGGGAATCATAATTAAATTCAGCGAACTGAAATGTAAAAACAATGAAGTAGTTTGTGCATTTTTCACGATAATACGTAGGTATTTACGTATTACAATTTGAAATATTACGATAACATTAGAAAAACTAGACAATACGCAGGAATTACTTCCTACATCTCAAAAATTTTCTTACATCAAGCTGAAAATTTCCAGAACACACTACTAAAGATAAGGCTTTTAGTTAGAATTATGTTCTGTGGTCGGAAGCGCGAATGTAGAATGGGTTCGATCCCCGGAGGAGACGCCCTGGGCGTCGGGAATCACAGGAAGATTTCCGGCCACCGTAGGCGCGGGCTTGCGGACGGTGAGCAATGGGTAGCTCGCCGTCCGATAACAACCAAGCCCGGGTCGACGGCGCGTTGTGTTCCACGCGCGCCTCAAAAAGATGTCAGCAGAATTGACGGGGTCCGCTAGGGCCAGTGCCTGCCGGGGGTTCGAAGAAAACCGATAGGGAAATCGTGGCCCCCTGGCAACACGGCAACTGAAGGAACACGGGTGGGTTTTAGTCAGTAAGAGTCTGACACGACCTCCCGCTCCGCCCAGAGCGGGAGAAGTTATTTGATGATTTCCCACCCCAAAAAAAAAAAAAAGGTCAAGAAAAGTACCATTGGATATTTCTATTCGAATTTCTTGGTAGGTAACTGCTCAGAATTTTACTGCCTATGTAACCTCCACAACCCAGTTACTGGGTAACACGATACCCCTTGGCAAGACTATTTGCCAGACTTTCGGATTTTACAACGACTACCTACAACGACTGTCAAAGATGCAATGTTTTGCTAAATGTATATAAGATCAATGGACTTTCGATTCTGGGCCATCAGACTTGCTGGTAGTGTCCGACTGAAATTCGTTTTCGTTATTGGTTTTTAGCAAGTTTCGGCTGAAATATCCATTTTCAGTAAATTTGTTTAAGGCTAAAAAAAATGAAGCTGAAAATTAAATACCTACTTTATTTCTTTCGATCTTTGACAATTATTAAGGGTTGTCAGAAGTCCGAAAGTCAGAAATCAGCTGTTTTACCAAAGGGTATCGTGTTACCTAGTAACTGCAATGGGTTGTGGAGGTCAAATTCAAAATCAAATTCAAATTTTTATTGCATATCACATGTATTTACAAGGTCTTAATAATAATAATAAAGTTCACATGGACCCTGTCGGGCACAACAATATGAGTAGTAGCATGATTTAAAATAAATGCGGTAAATAGAAATTAAAAATAATTATCATTAAAAAATCTAATAAAATTACATTATATAATATCACATTTAAATTTGTGATATACGTCTTTGCAATTTTTACCTCTAGAAATCATTAGGAAGAATCAATCAATCAAGAATCAATATTCATTTCAAGTAAATAAAATCACACACAAATTGAATGTAACAATCCTTAACACAAATTTAAATTATAAAATAAAATAAATAAATAATTAGGAATTATTCAAAGTTCAATTAATTTGAAATGAATAATGTCACAGATTAAATTAATATAAAAAGTAAAATATAACATTAAAAATAGGCAGTCGCTCCATGTAAAACACTGGTATTGAGCTGCATCCGGTTAGACTAGAAGCCGACCACAACATAGTTGGGAATAGGTTAGGCAGACAATTATCAGGCCATTTAACAAGAACATTCAAAAATTAAAAATTACAACAAAAAATAATTGCCATTACAAAATTCATATTGAGGTAAACCTCAACCTATTCGGAAATAGCTTCAATATCCAGCTAGCCAGGCCTATCTTTTAAGCTTAGCCTATCTTTAGTGTTTATGTAATTTTACTTTATTTTGAACTTGGGCGTGTAAAAGATGTGTATTACATCACGACTTCATAAAACGATGAATTTATTATTTGTGTAGCCATTACATGACGAAAAGTTTGAAATATGCGAAACTAGCTGCGACCCGCGGTTTCACCAGCAGAAGTTTCGATCCCGTGGGAATATCGGGATAAAAGTATCCTACGTCCTAACTTAGGTCATGGTCTACCCATGTGCTCATCCAAATCCGTTCAGTCATTTCAGCGTGAAAGCGAAACAAACAAACTCACTTTCCCATTTATAGTATTAGTTAGGATTAGCGAAAACAAAGCCGCCAAAGAGTTAAATTAAAAACTTTCCTACAGACTGAATTTTTATTGGGATCTTTAGATCTTAGTCAGTCAGTCACCTCAGGTGAAAAAACTATTATAAATAATATAGTTACTCATACGCACACTAAGTACGTACAAGCTTTTTGCCTCACAACATTGATGGTATATACGAGGGTCATTCAATAAATACTTAGCCTACAAAAAGTAAACGAAAATTTTGGAAAAGTGGCAATTTATTTTTCAACATAGTCTCCTTTTAGTTCGATACACTTAGCCCAGCGATGCTCCAACTTTTTTAACCCGTCCGAAAAATAGTTTTTGTCAAACTCTGCAAAATAGGCCTCCGTGGCGGCGATGACCTCCTCATTCGATCCATATCTATTCCCGGCGAGTGATTTTTTCAGATTAGGAAACAGAAAGAAGTCACAAGGGGCCAAATCTGGAGAATACGGTGGATGGGGCAGCAATTCGTAGCGTAATTCGACCAATTTGGCCATGGCAACGGCAGACGTGTGAACCGGTGCGTTGTCGTGGTGAAACAGCACTTTTTTCTTCGCCATATGGGGTCGTTTTTTATTTAATCCGGCGTCGAATCGGCCCAATAAATCGGCATAGTAAAGCCCTGTAATTGTTTTACCCTTCTCGAGGTAATCGATGTAGATCACACCTTGTGAATCCTAGAAAACGGTGGCCATAACTTTTCCGGCCGATTTTACAGTTTTCGCCTTCTTTGGAGCACGTTCCCCGGTCTGGATCCATTGTTTTGATTGCTCCTTGGTCTCTGGTGTGTACCAGTGGATCCAGGTTTCATCGACGGTCACAAAACGACGCAAAAACTCCGCTGGATTCCGCTTAAACAGCGCCAAACACGTCTCCGATGTGGTCTCACGGTTGCGCTTGTTTTCTGGTGTGAGTAAACGCGGCACCCATCGCGCCGACAGCTTTCTCATGCCGAGTTCCTCGTGAAGAATATGATGCACTGTTCCTTCTGAAATGCCTACAGTCTCAGCTAGCTCCCGAACCTTCAATCGGCGATCTGCCAATACGAGATCATGGATTTTTTTAATGTTTTCCTCCGTAGCAGCTGTTTTCGGTGCACCTGGACGTGGTTCATCAAAAACCGACGTACGGCCACGTGCAAACTCGTTGAACCAATTCTTGACGGTGGCCATCGATGGAGAAGAGTCACCGTACACAGCATCCAAGCGCTCTTTGATTTCGATGCGCGTTTTCCCTTCCAAAAATAGGAATCGAATCACCGAACGATATTGCTCTTTTTCCATTTTTGTAAAACCGATCGACACGTTCGCTTCCATAAGTTGTCAAATTAAAACAAATGAAGGGATTGGAATGAAAATTTGAAAAAAGAATTAAAAAAGAATGTGCTACACTGTGGTAAAACTCTTTTGAAAGTACAGCGCCCTCTGGCGATGAGGCTAGGTACTTATTGAATGCACCTCGTAAGTACAAGTAAAGTCGCTGGCAGTTGTATATCGCTCAGTATCTGATCAGTGAGTAAACCTATCTCAAACAAACAGGTATGATATTTTTTCATAATTATTGCGGAATAATTTTTTTAATGTTAAATAATTATTATTTAATTTTTTAATAAGCAAATAGGAATATTAAAATGATTTTTCTGTAGCATACTTTAACCCCACAGATAACGCAAACCAACCCTGGTTTGCGTTATTTATTAATCGTTATTTATGCAACTGTTGTGTATGAGGGGTATTATAACACGAATGTGAGTTTATCACACGAGGCGAAGCCGAGTGTGAATGGTATCACATGAGTGTTTTAATACCTAATTATGTACAGTTGCATATAAGACTTTATCTACACCCATTATATAAATCCTCTATAAAAGATTCTGAAACTATGGGGTGTTGTACAGTGTTAGAAGAACTCTATATAAATTCATGAAAAGTTTAATTGCTGAGTATCTAACACAAACAAACTATGTATAGGTAATAATATAATTATTTATTGTAATAATTATTTACATTTTTAAATTACGGCGCTGTGGTAGTGTAACGCGCGTGCATGACAATGTTCTTTTTTTGAAATTCGTAAAGATACCACGAATTGAGTAGTGGAAATGTGGCTGTTTGATGAGTAAGGAAGGGATCGAAAAAGCAAAGGGCAATGAAATTTGGTACAACATTATAACCAGTGATCGAATAATCGGATGCATATTTACCTAAAGTTCATTTTTGGTTAGGAAATTATGGAAGCGGCTTCTTAAAACATATAATTTTAAATATAAATCCCGGGATTCCAGAAAATTCGGGAATAAGAAACTAGTCTGTAACATGGTGAGAAAACGAAACCTTTAGCATGTGGTATTCATTAAAAAAAAAAAAAAACAGGGGATTACATAATTATTAATATGTATTTACTTGAAGTTGATTTTAAGCTCCCTATCAACTTATGACTATGTTGAGTGTAAGAGGAATAGTAGGTAGTAGGTACACACGATTTGACTCTATAATAAAAACGGTAAATTTGTTGATTCCGAAATTCCGGGATTTTTTCGATACAAAAGTGCATTCCGTAATATTAGCCAACACCTTAAACTAAGTAAATATTTCTACACCCGATTTGATTCTATAGTAAAAAAAAACTAAATTTGTCGATTCCGAATTCCCGGGATTTTTTCGATATAGAAGTGCATTCCATAATAGCCAACACCTACACTTTAGGTAAATATGCATCCGATTATCCGATCACTAATTATAACACTCGTTTGGATGATATTATTATTACTTTGATACTGGTTGTTTGAAATGTTGGCAATAAGCTAACTGTTTGAGAAACTTTTAAAGAGGATTTATAGCGTGGGTGTAGATAAACTTTTTTTATGATCTCATATCGTTAAATTCGAATTAAACATTTTAAAAAGAGTGTATATTTATATACTTTATAAACACAATGCTAAAACTTAAAAATAGAATCAAACTACATATATCACTTTTTCTCTAACAAAATAATAATAATATAGAACAATTTTTTTACCAATATAATGCAGGGCAAATACAAGAAGTTAATATCATCAATAGGAGTTTCCACTAATTATTTTTTTCTAATGGACCGCATGCGGGGCGTGCCATTTTTATAGCATAACCAAAAGTTTTGATTCCAATTTTTATTTGTATATGGCAGCGCCCGCTGTAGCGCATGCGCGGTGATGTGATGGGTTTTGACGCCATTCATACGTTTTGTTGTACTGAATTTCGTTGATTTTTTTTTTCTCACACTTTTAACTTTGGTGTTTTATTTTGTATATTCAATCCCAATGTATGAGAGTAGATAAAGTAGTGTATGAAACTGTACATAACTAAGTATTAAAACACTCGTGTGATACTATTAAAAACCTCGCCATCACTACGGCTCGATTTTTAAAAACACACTCGTGTTTTAATACCCATCATTATGTAACAGTTTCATAAACTACTATTTATTAGTTTTGGTAAACCTTCCTCGGTGATTAAATAGTTGCAGTGAAAGTGTTTAAATATTTATGAATAAAAGAGGATTTAAAGTCATTGTGTTAACTATATGAATATTTTGGTTTCCAGCATCAAAATGAAGTCCTGCATCGTTCTGTGCGTCCTGTCCGTGGCTGTGATGGCTCTCGCGCGTCCCGAGGAGGATCACTACACCGACCGTTACGACAACGTAGACCTGGACGAGATCTTTAGCAACCGTCGCCTAATGGTGCCCTATATCAAGTGCATGCTCGACAAGGGCAAGTGCGCGCCCGATGCTAAGGAGCTCAAGGGTAAGTGTTGAAGATTCAAGAGCTTTTATGAATGTATGGTTGGATTTTCTGATGGGTAGGTCCTACAATAGCAGATAAAGCGTGGCAAGTCAGTTGGCTTATTTACAAGCTCATCATGTAAATTAATTAAAGGCCAGATGTAATGAGTTTAATTATATGAACCTACAATGTACTTAATTAAATAAATCAATCTGTCACGAGCATTGTATCTTTTGTTCCTGTAATAAGACAGTGAACGAATTTGCCTATGCAATGCATAACGATATTTTGTATTCACAATGTTGACACTTGACTGATTTACCTTCCTATAACAATTACGATGTGAAATTAACCGTTTCCAAGAGAAGTTATATTGCATTAGCTTTTTTAAGACTATCTATCAAACAAACCTAATATCTCGCCATTTCTTTCGTATCACAGAGCACATCATTGAAGCCCTCGTGAACCATTGCCACAAATGCACTAAAGCCCAGATGGACGGAACCCGGCGCGTCATCAGCCACCTGATCAACCACGAGGCAGATTACTGGAACGAGCTGACTGACAAGTACGACCCTGAGAGGAAGTTCACCACCGAGTACGAGAAGGAACTCAAAGAGATCAAGGCATAAGTGATTGACCAATTGTTTGGTATTGAATTGGAATTTAAAATTGTGAGAATGTGATTTTAGTTTACAAATAAAAAAGGTTTCAATTAGGTTTCACTTAAATTGAAACAATATTTATTACTTACCTAAAGGTTTGTCGTTTTAATTCTTATCACTATTTTAGGAAATGTGATTGTATTAAGCAAAGCACATAATCAGGTTTCAGAAAAATTGCCGTTGATCATTATTTATGTACCGATCCTTTGCTTACGCTATCTATAAATTGGAACTACAAACGAGCATAACAACACGAAAATATGCCTCGAGTAATTATTTTTCTATAAATATCCCAACTAGTATTAATATAAAAAGCAGCAGTGTGTATTTTTTAATGGACGAGATGCCTTCCTCGGCTCAGATCCCCATTGACGTCATACGCTAATTATTAGCGTATAATATCAAACCCGGTCTCGTCAAAGTTAGGTACGATGGGAGATATGACGTCAGTAAACAGGCTACATTTACAACCAGTCTTAATGCAGGTCCTGAAATAGAAGAAGAAATCCAGCCATCAATTGAATTTGCATCAAGTAGATGATGGTCTTATATTAATTATATTTTAGGTTCCTTTAAGTTATTGAACAGCCGTGAACCGGAATGTGACGTCAAATCTAGATTATTATTGGTAAAAATAAGAATGACCTATTTTAAGATAAGGCTCATAATAAGGCCCTCATCATGACATGACGTAAGTACCCTATACCAATTTGAAATTCAGCAAAGTCTTGATGTTACACAATCACGTGCTGCATTGTGGCTACAATTAGAATAGGCTACGACAGCAGGAAGGCCCAAACTGGGGATCAACAAGCGCATGATTCATAACAAAAGAATAAAAATGTTTCCATCGGAAGCCTTGAGTTAATTAGTAGAGTGAAGGTCAGAATTACTTGGGCCTAGAAAAGTAACAACAACACACCGAGATAGGCCTGTAGAGCTTTGATGTGTATTTTAACTTTTAAGAATATGAAATTGTTTTTTTGTTAGTCAACGAATGACTATCGGCAACTTAGTTAAAACCATAATATGTTCTTAGTTATCAAGTTAGCTACGAGTCTCATCGAGTTATGTGTAGTGTCATCGAGTCTTTTATATAATAATAATTGGCGACAAGAAAATGAATAATTATAAAATTTACTGGGAATCATAATTAAATTCAGCGAACTGAAATGTAAAAACAATGAAGTAGTTTGTGCATTTTTCACGATAATACGTAGGTATTTACGTATTACAATTTGAAATATTACGATAACATTAGAAAAACTAGACAATACGCAGGAATTACTTCCTACATCTCAAAAACTTTCTTACATCAAGCTGAAAATTTCCAGAACACACTACTAAAGATAAGGCTTTTAGTTAGAATTATGTTCTGTGGTCGGAAGCGCGAATGTAGAATGGGTTCGATCCCCAGAGGAGACGCCCTGGGCGTCGGGAATCACAGGAAGATTTCCGGCCACCGTAGGCGCGGGCTTGCGGACGGTGAGCAATGGGTAGCTCGCCGTCCGATAAGGACCAAGCCCGGGTCGACGGTGCGTTGTGTTCCACGCGCGCCTCAAAAAGATGTCAGCAGAATTGACGGGGTCCGCTAGGGCCAGTGCCTGCCGGGGGTTCGAAGAAAACTGATAGGGAAATCGTGGCCCCCTGGCAACACGGCAACTGAAGGAACACGGGTGGGTTTTAGTCAGTAAGAGTCTGACACGACCTCCCGCTCCGCCCAGAGCGGGAGAAGTTATTTGATGATTTCCCACGCCAAAAAAAAAAAAAAAGGTCAAGAAAAGTACCATTGGATATTTCTATTCGAATTTCTTGGTAGGTAACTGCTCAGAATTTTACTGCCTATGTAACCTCCACAACCCAGTTACTGGGTAACACGATACCCCTTGGCAAGACTATTTGCCAGACTTTCGGATTTTACAACGACTACCTACAACGACTGTCAAAGATGCAATGTTTTGCTAAATGTATATAAGGTCAATGGACTTTCGATTCTGGGCCATCAGACTTGCTGGTAGTGTCCGACTGAAATTCGTTTTCGTTATTGGTTTTTAGCAAGTTTCGGCTGAAATATCCATTTTCAGTAAAAAAAATTAAGGCTAAAAAAAATGAAGCTGAAAATTAAATACCTACTTTATTTATTTTTTTTCTTTCGATCTTTGACAGTTATTAACGGTTGTCAGAAGTCCGAAAGTCAGACAATCAGTTTTACCAAAGGGTATCGTGTTACCTAGTAACTGCAATGGGTTGTGGAGGTCAAATTCAAAATCAAATTCAAATTTTTATTGCATATCACATGTATTTACAAGGTCTTAATAATAATAATAAAGTTCACATGGACCCTGTCGGGCACAACAATATGAGTAGTAGCATGATTTAAAATAAATGCGGTAAATAGAAATTAAAAATAATTATCATTAAAAAATCTAATAAAATTACATTATATAATATCACATTTAAATTTGTGATATACGTCTTTGCAATTTTTACCTCTAGAAATCATTAGGAAGAATCAATCAATCAAGAATCAATATTCATTTCAAGTAAATAAAATCACACACAAATTGAATGTAACAATCCTTAACACAAATTTAAATTATAAAATAAAATAAATAAATAATTAGGAATTATTCAAAGTTCAATTAATTTGAAATGAATAATGTCACAGATTAAATTAATATAAAAAGTAAAATATAACATTAAAAATAGGCAGTCGCTCCATGTAAAACACTGGTATTGAGCTGCATCCGGTTAGACTAGAAGCCGACCACAACATAGTTGGGAATAGGTTAGGCAGACAATTATCAGGCCATTTAACAAGAACATTCAAAAATTAAAAATTACAACAAAAAATAATTGCCATTACAAAATTCATATTGAGGTAAACCTCAACCTATTCGGAAATAGCTTCAATATCCAGCTAGCCAGGCCTATCTTTTAAGCTTAGCCTATCTTTAGTGTTTATGTAATTTTACTTTATTTTGAACTTGGGCGTGTAAAAGATGTGTATTACATCACGACTACGTAAAACGATGAATTTATTATTTGTGTTGCCATTACATGACGAAAAGTTTGAAATATGCGAAACTAGCTGCGACCCGCGGTTTCACCAGCAGAAGTTTCGATCCCGTGGGAATATCGGGATAAAAGTATCCTACGTCCTAACTTAGGTCATGGTCTACCCATGTGCTCATCCAAATCCGTTCAGTCATTTCAGCGTGAAAGCGAAACAAACAAACTCACTTTCCCATTTATAGTATTAGTTAGGATTAGCGAAAACAAAGCCGCCAAAGAGTTAAATTAAAAACTTTCCTACAGACTGAATTTTTATTGGGATCTTTAGATCTTAGTTAGTCAGTCACCTCAGGTGAAAAAACTATTATAAATAATATAGTTACTCATACGCACACTAAGTACGTACAAGCTTTTTGCCTCACAACATTGATGGTATATAAGTACAAGTAAAGTCGCTGGCAGTTGTATATCGCTCAGTATCTGATCAGTGAGTAAACCTATCTCAAACAAACAGGTATGATATTTTTTCATAATTATTGCGGAATATTTTTTTTAATGTTAAATAATTATTATTTAATTTTTTAATAAGCAAATAGGAATATTAAAATGATTTTTCTGTAGCATACTTTAACCCCACAGATAACGCAAACCAACCCTGGTTTGCGTTATTTATTAATCGTTATTTATGCAACTGTTGTGTATGAGGGGTATTATAACACGAATGTGAGTTTATCACACGAGGCGAAGCCGATTGTGAATGGTATCACATGAGTGTTTTAATACCTAATTATGTACAGTTGCATATAAGACTTTATCTACACCCATTATATAAATCCTCTATAAAAGATTCTGAAACTATGGGGTGTTGTACAGTGTTAGAAGAACTCTATATAAATTCATGAAAAGTTTAATTGCTGAGTATCTAACACAAACAAACTATGTATAGGTAATAATATAATTATTTATTGTAATAATTATTTACATTTTTAAATTACGGCGCTGTGGTAGTGTAACGCGCGTGCATGACAATGTTCTTTTTTTGAAATTCGTAAAGATACCACGAATTGAGTAGTGGAAATGTGGCTGTTTGATGAGTAAGGAAGGGATCGAAAAAGCAAAGGGCAATGAAATTTGGTACAACATTATAACCAGTGATCGAATAATCGGATGCATATTTACCTAAAGTTCATTTTTGGTTAGGAAATTATGGAAGCGGCTTCTTAAAACATATAATTTTAAATATAAATCCCGGGATTCCAGAAAATTCGGGAATAAGAAACTAGTCTGTAACATGGTGAGAAAACGAAACCTTTAGCATGTGGTATTCATTAAAAAAAGAAAAAAACAGGGGATTACATAATTATTAATATGTATTTACTTGAAGTTGATTTTAAGCTCCCTATCAACTTATGACTATGTTGAGTGTAAGAGGAATAGTAGGTAGTAGGTACACACGATTTGACTCTATAATAAAAACGGTAAATTTGTTGATTCCGAAATTCCGGGATTTTTTCGATACAAAAGTGCATTCCGTAATATTAGCCAACACCTTAAACTAAGTAAATATTTCTACACCCGATTTGATTCTATAGTAAAAAAAAACTAAATTTGTCGATTCCGAATTCCCGGGATTTTTTCGATATAGAAGTGCATTCCATAATAGCCAACACCTACACTTTAGGTAAATATGCATCCGATTATCCGATCACTAATTATAACACTCGTTTGGATGATATTATTATTACTTTGACACTGGTTGTTTGAAATGTTGGCAATAAGCTAACTGTTTGAGAAACTTTTAAAGAGGATTTATAGCGTGGGTGTAGATAAACTTTTTTTATGATCTCATATCGTTAAATTCGAATTAAACATTTTAAAACGAGTTTATATTTATATACTTTATAAACACAATGCTGAAACTTAAAAATAGAATCAAACTACATATATCACTTTTTCTCTAACAAAATAATAATAATATAGAACAATTTTTTTACCAATATAATGCAGGGCAAATCCAAGAAGTTAATATCATCAATAGGAGTTTCCATTAATTATTTTTTTCTAATGGACCGCATGTGGGGCGTGCCATTTTTATAGAATAACCAAAAGTTTTGATTCCAATTTTTATTTGTATATGGCAGCGCCCGCTGTAGCGCATGTGCGGTGATGTGATGGGTTTTGGCGCCATTCATACGTTTTGTTGTACTGAATTTCGTTGATTTTTTTTTCTCACACTTTTAACTTTGGTGTTTCATTTTGTATATTCAATCCCAATGTATGAGAGTAGATAAAGTAGTGTATGAAACTGTACATAACTAAGTATTAAAACACTCGTGTGATACTATTAAAAACCTCGCCATCGCTACGGCTCGATTTTTAAAAACACACTCGTGTTTTAATACCCATCAACAGTTTCATAAACTACTATTTATTACTTTTGGTAAACCTTCCTCGGTGATTAAATAGTTGCAGTGAAAGTGTTTAAATATTTATGAATAAAAGAGGATTTAAAGTCATTGTGTTAACTATATGAATATTTTGGTTTCCAGCATCAAAATGAAGTCCTGCATCGTTCTGTGCGTCCTGTCCGTGGCTGTGATGGCTCTCGCGCGTCCCGAGGAGGATCACTACACCGACCGTTACGACAACGTAGACCTGGACGAGATCTTTAGCAACCGTCGCCTAATGGTGCCCTATATCAAGTGCATGCTCGACAAGGGCAAGTGCGCGCCCGATGCTAAGGAGCTCAAGGGTAAGTGTTGAAGATTCAAGAGCTTTTATGAATGTATGGTTGGATTTTCTGATGGGTAGGTCCTACAATAGCAGATAAAGCGTGGCAAGTCAGTTGGCTTATTTACAAGCTCATCATGTAAATTAATTAAAGGCCAGATGTAATGAGTTTAATTATATGAACCTACAATGTACTTAATTAAATAAATCAATCTGTCACGAGCATAGTATCTTTTGTTCCTGTAATAAGACAGTGAACGAATTTGCATATGCAATGCATAACGATATTTTGTATTAACAATGTTGACAATTGACTGATTTACCTTCCTATAACAATTACGATGTGAAATTAACCGTTTCCAAGAGAAGTTATTTTGCATAAGCTTTTTTAAGACTATCTATCAAACAAACCTAATATCTCGCCATTTCTTTCGTATCACAGAGCACATCATTGAAGCCCTCGTGAACCATTGCCACAAATGCACTAAAGCCCAGATGGACGGAACCCGGCGCGTCATCAGCCACCTGATCAACCACGAGGCAGATTACTGGAACGAGCTGACTGACAAGTACGACCCTGAGAGGAAGTTCACCACCGAGTACGAGAAGGAACTCAAAGAGATCAAGGCATAAGTGATTGACCAATTGTTTGGTATTGAATTGGAATTTAAAATTGTGAGAATGTGATTTTAGTTTACAAATAAAAAAGGTTTCAATTAGGTTTCACTTAATTTGAAACAATATTTATTACTTACCTAAAGATTTGTCGTTTTAATTCTTATCACTATTTTAAGAAATGTGATTGTATTAAGCAAAGCACATAATCAGGTTTCAGAAAAATTGCCGTTGATCATTATTTATGTACCGATCCTTTGCTCACGCTATCTATAAATTGGAACTACAAACGAGCATAACAACACGAAAATATGCCTCGAGTAATTATTATTCTATAAATATCCCAACTAGTATTAATATAAAAACCAGCAGTGTGTGTTTTTTAATGGACGAGATGACTTCCTCGGCTCAGATCCTCATTGACGTCATACGCTAATTATTAGCGTATACTATCAAACCTGGTCTCGTCTAAGTTAAGTAAAATGGGAGCAATGACGTCAGTAAACAGGCTACATATACAACCAGTCTTAATGCAAGTCCTAAAATAGAAGGGGAAATCCAGCCAACGATTGAGTTTGCATCAAGTAGATGATGTTCTTATATCACTTTATATAATAATAACCCCATCGCCGTATCTCTACGTTGACGTCGTGGTGGGGCTTGCGCGCTCCGAACTCTAGGTCTGTGCCGGTAGAGTTTACTTTGCCGGAACGGGTCTAGGATGAGAAGCCAGACCAAGAGAGATACAGAAACACGCAGGGCAGCAACTGGCGAGCTGTTGGGCAGCGACCCCACGGACCCTATCTCCTGGGAGAAGTCTTGTTCCTCACCTATGACTTGCCTTTATTGGCCGGCTGGAGTGAACACTGACGAGGAATGGAGCTCCCACCTCATTGTTGCTTTAATTGGCCGGCTTGAGTAGAGATTCGCAAGAGCAAATGTGTTTGGAGGAAGGAAGTATTCCAGTAAGATGCTGGTAGGGATCTTGACCGTACTTCCGGGATTGTCCTGATAGATAGGAATAACTCTTCACTCCTCATAAGCACCTCAGAACATGTTGCCCCCTTGTCGTTACGACACTTTGTGCTATCTACCGTTTTCGGGGGCCCATTATTTATTTTATTTATTTATTTATTAAAACTTTATGCACAAGTAAAAATACTGTACAAAGGCGGACTTAATGCCTAAAGGCATTTCATTATTGACTGTGCAAGTCACCCCCTGCCATTTTACCTGTATATACCAATATAAAAATAATGTTATTTCAATAATGCGATACATAAGTATAAATTGTATTTATTATTCGCATAATTCATACATATATAAACTCACGCCTTCTTCCCATGGGGGTAGGCAGAAACTACAGAACGCCACGTGCTACGATCCTTACATAGTCCTTTTGCTTCGTTTACGTTCATACATCTGGTCATACACGCACGCCGGTAGCGAGTACTACGCACCTGGCCTTTCTGAAGAACATCACCAATAAGGTCAGTATATGTCCTCCCAGGGGGTCCCCGCCCGGCCTTTCCCTTTACATCAGCCTTGTAAATACATTTTGTTAGTCGCCTTTCATTCATCCTCTCGACATGCCCAAACCATCTCAGCATACCCTTTTCAATTTTTGTCACAACATCTTCTTTTAAATCACACCGCTGTCTTATCACATTGTTTTATATAATATACACACATCTGTGTATATTATATAAAATATTGGTCAGGCAGGGCTACATAGCTCTAGACAACCAGTTCACTTAGCCACCAAAACCCATAATCCAATATCTTTGTTTCCATATCCTACAATAGTCCTGCATCAACCGAGAGTTGTCCTTGGGGTGCACTTGCATAGCGCGAACAGGGATAATCGTCGGTTCTTGCCTCATTTCATTCAAAACGTCTAACGGGCCTCTGCGAGTTGGCTTCGGCCCTATGTACGCCTTCCAAAGGTCCGGGACCCCAGTCCCGAGATGTGTCAAAGACATTTGAAAAATAATAATAATATTAGGTATAAAGTGTTACGTGCCCTGCCTACACCAATACAGCCGAATAGCGAAATTATAACCTAATTACATCAATCGGATGTTTCACAAAATCGTAATACATCATTTTGCTGAACCAACGAATCGACGCCTCGTGTCGTCGAACGCTCACCTACTTTCAGATCTGCTGATACTGTATCCACGCTTGGAATCGATATAATTGTAATATTAGAGATAATTAATTTTCGGCATTTCGGTACTAGCATCGTCCGAATCTAGACATACGAATTAGCATAAGTTTATATTGTAAGTTTTACTTAATTAAAACCTTATTTAAAATAATTTCGGTTTTCTTTAAAGTCCTCCGGCTGTCACCTTCGTAATTAAAGAGGAAATATTTTTTTGTTTGTTTATAATAGGCTCCGAAACTACTGGACCGATTTTAATAATTTTTCACCAATAGGATTATCAGGTAGTAACATAATTTATTTAAAAAAAAATTAGAGATCCTTAAGAAAATTGCAATAATGTAACATGTGTTGCATAAAAAATCATTAATTGGCGTTCGCTGAGAAAAAAGTTGAGACAAAAAGTACTAGGTTTGCATGAATTCAAGATAGTATTTAATCATCATGTTAGTTTACTAATCGGATCTTGATGGAATGATAACAAGGGCAATTAACTTTATACAACTAATTTATTATTTTGATTGTAAATTTCACAACCAATCTCATTAAATTGGATTTTGCATCCATTAGCTATCTTACTTACTGACAGCAAATTTGTTTTTAATTACCATTAAAAAATAATAAATTAGTTGCAAAAGCAAATCTCATTAATGATACTTATCAGTTAAAATCTACAAAAAATGAAGAAATGCAAGCAGTGATAACAAAAACTGATTATGATACTTACTTGTGGCACCAAAGGATGGGTCACTTAAATTTCTCAGATTATTAAATTACCTAAATGTACAGGGAATCTACCACCAGCTCATAAAGCAGTATTATTTTAATATTAATTCAGTGGGAGAAAGAGATGAAGCTATACGTCCTGTAGAGCTTGAGGAAGGAAGAACATCAGTTATTAATAAATAACAAAACTTGGACACCAGTAAATTTGCCAGAAAGAAAAGTAGCAATTCCCTGTAAATGGGTTTTTAAAATAGATGAAAACGGGTTCATAACTAGGTTACAAAGCTAGACTTGTAATAAAAGAATATAAACAAGTTAAGGGTATTGATTATCAAGAAAAATATGCTCCAGTAGTCCGTTATTTAATTGGCATGGCTGCTAAATATGATCTTAAAATTCACCAAATGGACGCAGTTACTGCTGTTTTGCAGGGAGATATTGATAAAGATATTTATATGATTCTACCACCCGGCTTTGAATAACAAAACAAAGAATGTCGATTGAACAAGGCTATATACGGCCTGAAACAAGCAAGCATACAGTGGAATAAAAAATTAAATGCCGTATTGATAGAAATAAGGATGACTCGTTCCAAAGTAGATCCTTGTATATACCATCGCATAATAAATGAAAAGGATATACTTTTCATAGCAGTACATGTCGATGATTTGTTGTATTTAATAATAATAAAGAAACATCTCAGATTATAAAAAAATTGTTAAAAGAGAAATTCAATATGAAGGATATGGGGACCGCTAAGCAATGCATTGGATTCAGAATTTCTCACAATACAACTGAACATGAAATCTCCATAGATCAGTCAATATATATAAAAAAGATACTCACCAGCTTTGAAATGCAAAACTGTAAGCCAATATGGACACCTACTGATGCCAATGTGAAGTTGAAAAAAGCTGAAATTCAAAATGAAATCGTAAAGAATATACCATATCAAGAAATAATTGGTTGCCTACTGTACTTATCACAAGGAATCAGGCCCGATATAACTTATATAGTAAATTCTTTGAGCAAATTTAATAATCAACCAATGGGTCAACATTGGGCAGCTCTGAAACGGGTTTTGAGTATCGATTTACATCGAGTTTTGAGGTACTAAAAGGTACAATTAATAAGAAACTTACTTTATATTATAATATTTAAGGCTATTGTGATGCAGACTGGACAAATGATGTAGAAGATCGAAGGTCTTGCAAGGCTATATACCTATTTTTATTTCAGGGAGCAGCCATAAGCTGGAATTAAAAAAAAACAGCAAACTATAGCATTATCCAGTACAGAGGCTGAATACATGTCAATGGTTTCTGCAATACAAGAAGCACTTTATTTAAAACAGCTTGAAGTAGAGTTCTTACCCAAACTACTTTTCTGTGATAACCAAAGTGCAGTTAGTCTTTCAAATTACGCCATGTATCATCCACGCAGCAAACATATTGATGTTCGTTATCATATTGTTCGAGAGAAGATTGCTGCCAATCAAGTTGCTGTTCGATATCGATCAACTAAAGACATGATCGCCGATGCTTTAATAAAAGGGCTCCATCGTTCGAAGCATGAAGTTGTCACCAAATCAATGGGTTTGACTTTGAAGCGATTGCGTCCAGGAGAGGATGATGAAAGTATGGATCCTGCACTATAATTTGTAAAGCAGTCTGACACATAGTCGTGTCACTTGTTTTTCTTCATCTGTCAAGTGTGCTAACATTATCTGATACATTCCTAATAAATAATTAAGTTATATAAAGTTTATTGTCCGTGTTATCATTTCATCAGATCTAGATGAGGCAGACAGTTTATGAAATGAAATGAAATTGTTTATACTGTAAATAGGATATCGGAATCACTTTTACACGTCATATAATTTTTTTTAATAAAAATAAGCTAGATGAGTTCGGCGTTTCCTATCTGACTACTCTGAGAAGAAAGGCCAAAACAAACTCAGAGGTCGCAGTCTCTTTTTAAAGTCCAGACATAATCTTGTTCAGGCCATATATTTATAACCTGTGTAACACATGTGATACTTTTTATTCTGGTAGTACGTTTCCATGTGATATTTTCCGACTTCCACGCGAGCGTGAGTTTTATAGTTGTGTATTGTTGTAGTATAAATGCGAATGTGAGTTTGTTGTTTTCGCGCTAAAACGGCTGAACGGATTTAGATAAAATTTGGCGCAATTGGTTTGTTTTTTTTTTTTTTGTTTCGGTATACCATGACCTGGATTGGGACATAGGCTACTTTTATCCCGACATTCCTATGGGATCGAGACTTATGCGGTTGAATAAATAGGAAAGATTTTTTTGTTTGTTTGTATCGAATAGGCTCCGAAATTACTGGACCAATTTTAACAATTTTTTCACCAATAGAAAACTAAATTATCGGGAAGTAACAGGCTATAATTTATTTCAAAAAAATGAGAGATCCTTAAGAAAATTGCAATAATCTATACATATAATAAAACAGTAGAATCCGGTGTCTGTCTGTCTGTTTGTTTGTTTGTTGCGCACATCTCTGGAAATACTGAACGGATTTTCATGTAGTTTTCACAGTTAGACAGAGATTACTTTGGATTTGGCTTTGTTTCAATAAAATTGGATGTTGCAAATCAAAATTATTGTCATACATGACTGTATTCTGTTTACGACACGTTGTGTACAATTTTTGAGAGTAACTTAATAAATAGTACTAGGCTTGTATTAATTCACATTTAGTTTATATTGAACAAAAAAATAAAAAAACTATAAACAAAAATCTATTGTCGCAAGTATGAAAGATCGTCACTAGAGAATGGCTCGACCGTTACGACTTTTTTTTTTGTTGTATTCGTAATTTTCTAGACAAAGTTAGCATGAAAGAAAATTTTGGAGAATCCACCGGAAGAGGAAAATGGAAATACACCCGGGCGACGCCGGGCACGAACAGCTAGTTAATTATATTTTAGGTTCCTTTAGGTTATTGAACGGCCGTGAAACGGAATGTGACGTCAAACCTGCATTACGCTTGGAAAAAAATAAGAATGACTTATTTTGAGATATGGCTCATAATATGGCCTTCTTATGACGTAAGTACCCTATACCAATTTGAAATTCAGGTTTTTTTTTTGGGTTGGAAATGATCAAATAACTTCTCCCGCTCTGGGCGGAGCGGGAGGGCGTGTCAGACTCTTGCTGACTAAAACCCACCCGTGTTCCTTTGGTTGCCCTGTTGCCGGGGGCCACGATGTCCCAATCGGTTTTCTTCGAACCCTCGGCAGGCATTGGCCCTAGCGGACCCCGTCAATTCTGCTGACATCTCATTGAGGCGCGCGTGGAACACAACGCGCCGTCTACCCGGGCTTGATCCTTATCGGACGGCGAGCTACCCATTGCTCACCGTCCGCAAGCCCGCGCCTACGATGGCCGGAAATCGGCTGGCGATTCCCGCCCCGGGCGTCTCCTCCTGCGGCGATTAGGGGCGTGAGGGCGCGAAATTTGCCTCTCCCTCACGCGTTCCGCCTCCTCCTTCGCGAGCATTACCGCTTCGCAGAAGGAGGTGACGGCCTGCCATTTCCTCTCACTTCGTCCCATGGCCTGAACCAGGTCCGGACGCGAGAGATTACCGCCGCCGATCGCCTCTACGAGGACACGGCGTTGCTGCGCCCAAGCCGGGCAGACCTCCACCGTATGCTCCACCGTGTCCTCAGGCCGATCCACACAATGGTGACACCCGGGTGTTTCCTCCCTCCTTATCCTGAACAGGAATCTGCCCAGGCCCCTGAATTCATCAGTTGAGTGAAGGTCAGAATTACTTAAACCTATAAAAGTAACAACAACACACCGAGATAGGCCTGTAGAGCTTTGATGTGTATTTTTAACCGACTTCCAAAAAGGAGGAGGTTATATGTTCGTAGCGTATGTTTTTTTTTTTTTATGTATGTTCACCGATATCTCCGTCATTTGTGGACCGATTTAGAAAATTCTTTTTTTTTGTTTGAAAGGGTATGCTCTCAAGTTGGTTCCATATGAATTTTATTAACTTTGCTTGCATAGTTTTTGAGTTAGCTGCAATAATACGTATTTTTTTCCCACTTAGTATGTAGATGATATGATAAGTTCCTGTCACTGGTAGCAGGTAGTGGTATTCGAATATGTGTGGGGTAGGTACCACAACTAAAAAGTGAAAAATAAAAACTTAATACAAAAAAAACAACCGACTTCAAAAAAAAACACTACAAAGTGAGAAATAACTTTAATTTCGGAAGTCGGTGGCAAAAAACGAAAATACAAAACCAAAGACACCGACTTCCGAAATTAAAGTTATTTCTCACTTAGTAGTATTTTTTTTTGAAGTCGGTTGTTTTTTTTTGTAAAAAGTTAACTTTTCATAATCTAATGTTGTTTTTTGGTTGGTCAACGAATGATTATCAGCAACTAATTAAAACCACAGTAAGTTCTTGATAATCAAATCTACGAGTCTATAATTATGTGTAGTCTCATCGAGTCTTTTAAATAATAATAATTGGCGACAAGAAAAAGAATAATTCACTGGGAATCATAATGAAACTCAGCGAATTGAAACGTAAAAACAATGAAGTGATTTGTGCATATGACAATACCATACGTATTATAAATAATAAAAGCTAGATAATACACAAGAATTACTTCCTACATCTCTAAAACTCTCCTACGTCAAGCTGAAAATTCGCAAACCATACTACTAAGCTTTTAGTTACTTATAAATGTTCTGTGGTCGGAAGCGCGAGTGCTGAGCATGGGTTCAATCCCGAGGTCAAAAGTACAAGTACACTTAGTGTACTATTGGATAATTCCATTCGAATGTCTTAGTACGTAACTGCTCGGAGTCTTGTTTTGTGCCCGGTTTTTAACAATAAGTTACCCCCTTTTACATGGGATCAAAATGGGATTGACGAAATTGAAAATCCGTACTCCAATTTGATCCAACTGTTCTTATCCCTCTTCCCAACTATGTTGGGGTCGGCTTTCAGTCTTACCGGATGCAGTTGAATACCAGTATTGCACTGCCTATCTTACCTCTCCAAAACTCAGTTACTGGGTAACACGATACCCTTAGCAAGAGTGGTTGTAAGGTTTTCGGACTTTTGACTACCCACAACGACTCTCAAAGATGCAATGTTTTGTTAAGTCCGACTGAAATTCCATTTCGTTTTTGATTTTTGGCAAATTTCGGCAAGAACATCCATTTTCAGTAATTTTTGTTTAAGGCTGAAAAAATTTAGTGCTGGCAAATCAATACTTTCTTTCTCTCGATCTTTGATAGTTATTAAGGGTTGTCAGAAGTCCGAAAATCAGACAACCAGTCCTACCAAGGGGTATCGTGTTACCTAGTAACTACAATGAGTTGTGGAGGTCAGATACGCAGTCGTTTTTTCTCTCCGTTTAAATCTGACTTTTTGGGCACCAAGAGTACCGGACTTGACCACATGCTGTTATATGGTTCTATATTGTTTTGCTCGAGCATGTCTGTTATTTTTTCTTTTATAATATTTTTCTGTGAATGTGGGAGTCTATAAGGTTTAGAACGGAATGGGTTGGTATTTGGTTTTAAGGAGTTGGTTTATTTTAGTGGTAGTTAATAAGTCCCTTTTCAGGTAAAATATGTCATTATACTTTGCACATATGTTTTTTAATGCTACTTTGTTCCTCCGTATTTAAGTGATCTAAACATAACAATGGAAAGAGTGTCATAACGCGTTCCGCATTTTTATTTGGTTTATCAAACCAACCCGCACTGGGCCTGCGAGGTGGATTACGGCCCACTCCCTTTCACCGAGAGGAGGCCTGTGTCCCAGCAGTGGGAACATTATAGGCTATTTATGCTATTATCCAATGAGTAGATATTATAGTCACTTGCCATGTATATGTTTGGTCTTTCTTTCTGTACATATAAATTGTTTTCAGTAGTATTTAAAACTCGCACTGATATTTTCTCGTTCATAGGTGTTACCAAAGTACTCGTCAAATCGTGTTCTTGTAATTCTGATGCACAAACTATGCTCTCTGTGTTATTTTAGGATTTAAACATATAATTAATCGATTCCGACCTAGCTGGTATAGTAATTGTATTACTATTCTCTGATGTTATAGGCAAGTCTATTTGTCTATTTATTCCCTATTTCTTTTTTCACTGAAGTTTAAGAATGCCTTGTATTTATTTAAAAAGTCTTGGTCTCATATGCCACTATTTCAATAAGTAGAACTTATGATTTAGAATTTGATCCCCAGTGTACAGGTTTAGATAAACAAAGCCAATGGCCTGGACTTTGCCACCGATTCCATTGACAACAAGATTCCAGTTTTCGATTGGAATGTTCAGTTCGTGGGTACGTTTATATTATAAAGCCGATATATAAGCACCGGTGTCAATGAGCCACGTATGAGATAGACTAACTATGCGTTCGCACTGGCGAAACATTCACAACGAAACATGTTGGAATCTCTATTTTCTGTCAATTTTCCATACAAAGTTTGACAGGCACTAGAGATTTCAACATGTTTTGTTGTGATGTTTCGCCAGTGCGAACGCATAGTAAAACGTTTCAAATTTAATTTAACATGGCTTAAACTATTACATGACAATTGTACAAGAGTCACGAATGTTTTCTTTCGGGTTGTCTAGTTTTTCTGGTGCGTGACTTTCCTGCGTAGCTGAGTTTGCCAAAACATGCATATGCTTTTCTTGCCCTTGGTGATTCCTAGTTTGGTTATAAAATGTTCTACCTCTGTTTCCTCGCGACTATCTGGGCTCTCCAAGGCTTCTGTTCTGGTCTTGGGGTTGATAGTGATCATTCTGGTGCTGACGGCTTCTTTTAATTTCTTCAATACAATTTCACCTTTACGTCCACTTGGCCCTAGTTTTACTAAGTATGTTCTTATCTTGTTCTTTTTAATTCTTATAATTGTTTATACATTACCGTCCAGTATTACATAAAATAGTATTAATATTTGCACACACTCACGAATATACATTCATGCACTTTTGAAAAGCCGTATACCTCGTCATTGATATGGTTGTTAGCAACAATAATATCTCATATATTTAATAAAAAAACCGGCCAAGTGCGTGTCGGACTACGCACAATGAAGGGTTCCGTAGTTGAGATGAATTTATTTATCCCAAGAACAAATTTAACATTTATTCCAACTGCAAATCGTCACTCGGCATCCAATACCGCGAATGTGTAATTTTTTTTTTTTTTTAATTGCATGGTCACTTATTTGAACGTGTAGAATGAAAAATCTGATTTTCTTAAAAAAATTCACATTCGCGGTATTCATCATCTGCCTAGCCTTTTCCCAACTATGTTGGGGTCGGCTTCCAGTCTAACCGGATGCAGCTGAATACCAGTATTTTACATGGAGCGACTGCCTATCTGACCTCCACAACCTAGTGACTAGGTAACACGATACCCCTTGGTAAGACTGGTTGTCAGACTTTTGGGCTTCTAACTACCCGTAACGACTGTCAAAGATCTACAAATGACAGCCGGGACCAACGGCTTAACGTGCTTTCCGAGGCACGGAGGGGACTTGGTATGTAAAGATGGTCACCCATCCACGGACCAACCGCGGCAAGCGTAGCTTAACCTGATCGATCGACCCGTGCAGCTGTTATTACTTAGCCACAAGCCCCTCGCGACATTCGCGGTATTAATATAATAATAATAAAAATCTAACTTTAAACGAGCAATTCTTGTCTATCTTTATATATATAATTCTTCTGTGAGTGTGTATGTCACTGAACTTCTCTCAAACGACTGGACCGATTTTGATGAAATTTTTTGTGTGTGTTCAAGGGGATCTGGGAATGGTTTAGATTCACAATCGGACCCGATAGGTGGCGGTATTCGGTCAGGACAACGTCTGTCAGGTCCGCTAGTATTATATAATCTGAATCTGTGAAACGGCTCCAAGAATTTTTATGAAATTTAGTATGCAGGGGGTTTCGGGAGCGATAAATCGATCTAGCTAGGTTTCATTTTTAGAAAACGATGTTCAAAAAAAAAAAAACAGTCTTCCAGATATTTTTTTATTCAAGTAACAAGGACTCATTGTGTTAGTAAACTTATGAACTTTAGCTTATTTTACCAGGTCACTCAGAAAGTTTTGCGACTAACAGTTTTTGTCTATGGGATACTGGCTGGCGCTCAGAAGCACCATATCGTCTCCAAAGCTAATATTTACACAAATACCATCTATATAGTGTGAGTCTTCATAATGTGCACATATCGAAATGAGGGGAATCTATGCTTAATTTTATCGACGGAAAAAATTGTCAATTTTTTTTTGTATTTTTTTTTTGAATTTAAAAAAAAAAAATATTCTCAGATTTTTATCAAAAAAACATGTTTATTTTCAAATGAGGGTAGTTTTTTTTTCTCAATTTTAATTGTATGTGGACGCCTACTTACTTTCAATCATTATGGAGTTTGTTTCATCGCGATAGCTGATTCAGTATAAAAGTTATACAGTTTTGTTACATTTTTTTTTAATTCCATAAAAGGTATAAAAAAATATTTACGTTTTTTAAAATATTTTTTCTGTCGTTAAAATTAAGCATAGATTCCTCATTTCGATATGTGCACATTATGAAGAATCACACTGTATAGCAACCCACTCTGGTGCTGCTGAGCTCGCCAATTCTGCTTCACCCCGCATGCCAACCTGTATGGCCTTGAAAAGTTCCAGCCCATCGTACACTATTGATCTGGTTACTATAGGTACCAATATTTAAAATGTTTTTAAGCTCCATTGGCAACCTATCCTTTTCCATCTTTCTCCACAATACGTCATAAGCAACCAGATCAAAAGTCTTGAATAAGTCGAGGAAGGTAGCATAAATCGGCGTCCCACGCTGTGTATAAGTATAGTATGTGACAGTATGCTTAAGACACAACACTGCACTTTCTGTTGACAAACCACGCCGAAACCCGAATTGGTTGTCATGAACATTTACAGTTTTATTTATTTGTGTATTAAGAAGACTGTCAAACACTTTTGATATTTTGTTGTTGATATTATAATAGCTAGAGAGATGGGCCCATTGGATGCCGAGCGACGAAATGTAAGTTTGCGCGCACAATATTGAGAGATTTACCATGTTATTTTAAGACCATGGACTTCTTATAGGTTTTCCTGTAATCTATAAGTAAAGAGCCATACTATGTATTTTTTTCAAAATTTTTGATCCAGTAGTTTCGGAGATAAGGGGGGGGGAATGGTCAATTTTCATTGAATTTCTTAAATATCTTTAAAAGTGTTTATTTTAAAATAATATAAAAAATATATTTAAAATCCTCATAACAAGTCCTTTTATTTGATATGTCACACGGTACTGTTAGAAAAACTTTTTTTTAAAATTTTCTTGTTTGTCCCCCAAAAGTGACCCCTATATTCAAAATTCATTTATTTACGTTACACATTCGTGTTTGGGTCACAGAAATACATATGTGTACTAAATTTCAACTTAATCGGTCCATTAGATTCGGAGTAAATTGGCTGTGACAGACGGACAGACAGACAGACAGACAGACAGACAGACAGACAGACAGACAGACACACGAGTGATCCTATAAGGGTTCCGTTTTTTCCTTTTGAGGTACGGAACCCTAAAAACTATCTTTGATTTATTTTATCTAATTTTTTTTTTGTCGATCGATTCGTATTTTATTTTCCTCACCCATATTCATTCCATATTTAGGTATGTATGTTTATTTAGCCTAAATAATTTAATTCGAATTTAAATTTCACTTGCCAGATTTTAACGAAATAAACATAAACACATATTTATACATACAAATGTGAACTGAATTAAAAGCTTGTAAAACTACATTTTTTTAAAGCTGGGGGCCTCATTCGGCTTTGCCGCCCCGGGCCTGTGACGGGCTTAGTCCACCACTGGTTAGCAATTCAATAATTTACTTGATTATTGATTATGCTTGTTGAATTGTTAGCTCGACAGTTGCAGTCCCCACATGCAAATCCAGGATCACTATAATTTCTGGAGCGATTAGACGAACGTCTTAGAACATGCCTCGTTAGCTGCTCTCTCATACAAGTTTGATGACATCTTTTGAACACCCGGTACAAAATATAAGTGGTCCCAAGAAACAATATCGTGCATATGATCATTAGCACAATAATTATTGCAGATAAATGAAATTTTAATTCCACCACAGAGGCTGAATTTTGGCCTCCACCGGCACTATTCTGGTTTACAAAGACTTCTTATTTCTGTACCTTTGATTGGCACATGATGATATTTTTTGCAAATAGTGAGCAAATTGATGGGTATCACGCAGAGCACAGACCAAACTAAACGCGAACATGATTTGATTCTCCGCTCGAATGGCAGGGTCGCCATATAAGGACGGGATTTAAAGAAAATGAAACATCTCGAATGCTGGTTAGACACTGCGTATATTTGGTCCATTCAATGACAATATAAACACACACACCCTTACATGTAACATGCTTACATACTACACCACACCATGTAAAATACTGGTATTGAGCTGATTCCGGTTAGACTGGAAGCCGACCCCAACGTGGTTGAGAAAAGGCTTAGCAGATGATTATACAAAAATATTGAGGTTTAAATTGACCTTGAAAAATAGCTTCAATGTCTAGTGAGCCAGGCCTATCTTTTACTATTTAGTGCATAATTTAATAAAATTTTGAACTTAGGCGTGTAAGAGATGTGTTTCATACTTATATATCACGACTTCACGAAACGGTCAAAACTGAATGATTTGTGTAGCAATTACATGACAAAATATACGAACTAAACAAAGCCGCCAAATAGTTAAATTAAGAACATTCCTACAGACTGCAGATTCCAACTATAAAAACCCGTAACATTAACTTACGAAAGTTCAAAACTCAACTTGATCAATTTCCTAGTCATTCAGTCACCTTAGGTGAAAACACTAATATAAGTAACTAGCTTCTGCCCGCATTCTGCATTTACAAATAAACAAATTTTACCTTTTTATAATCTATACACATAAAATGCTTTGTACTGAATGACTGACTGACGGATCAACGCACAGCCTAAACCGCTGATCGTGGAGACCTGAAACTTGGAGGGTGTGTTCTTTGTATGACGTAAACATCCGATAAGAAAAGATTTTTCAAAATTATACCCCTAAGGGGGTGAAAAGGGGGGGCAAAGTTTGTAGGGACAAACAACGTGATCCCTTGGTCAAATCTACTTAAAATTTTGCATAAAAGTACTAGGCTTGCATAAATTTAAGATAGTATTTCAATCATTAGACATTGTGCACAATTTCTGAGCAGTAACCTAACAAAAAGTACTAGGCTTGCATGAATTGACGATAGTATTCAATCATTATGTTATGCTACTAATAGGATGTGGATGAGGCAGATAGATAGATAACCTGGATTAACCACATAGGATACTATTTATCCCGGAAGTGCGTTTCCACGTGATAATTTTCGACTTCCACGCGAGCTAAGCCGCAGGAAAAAGCTAGTATCAATATATATGAGATTAGGTAAGTGTAGATATTACGCACACTAAGTGCGTACAAGCTTTTTGGTATATAAGTTCAGGTAAAGCCGCTGGCAGTTGTAGATCGCACAGCATCTGATCAGTGAGGAAACCCATCTCAAACAAACAGGTAAGTATTATCATTTTTTATAATTTTTGTGGAATATTTTTTTTAATATTAAATGAAATTTAATTTTTTAATAAGCAAATAGGAATATTAAAATAATTTTTCTGTAGCATAGGGTTGGTTTGTGTATAGACTATTTTATATTAGTTTTGGTAAACCTGCCTGGGTGATTTAATAGTGGCAGTGAAAGTAGTTAAATAATTATTAATAAAAGAGGATTTAAAGTCATTGTGTTAACTATACGAATATTTTGGTTTCCAGCATCAAAATGAAGTCCTGCATCGTTCTGTGCGTCTTGTCCGTGGCCGTGATGGCTCTCGCGCGTCCCGAGGAGGCTCATTACACCGACCGTTACGACAACGTAGACCTGGACGAGATCCTCGGCAACCGCCGCCTGATGGTGCCCTATATCAAATGCATCCTCGACCAGGGCAAGTGTGCGCCCGATGCTAAGGAGCTCAAGGGTAAGTGGTGAAGATTCAAGAGCTTTTACGAATGTGTAGTTGTATTTTCTGATGCAGCAGATAAAGCGTGGCAAGCCAGTTGGTTTATTTTCAAGCTCATCATGTAAACAAATTAAAGGTTAGATGTGATGAGTTTAATTGTATGAACCTACAAAGTAATTCAATAAATCAGTCACGAGCTTTGTATCTTTTGTTCCTGTAATAATTATAGTGAACGAATTTGCATGTGTAATCACTATTGACTTTCCCATAACAATTACATGTGGAATTAACTGTTTCGAAGAGAAGTTAGTTTGCATTAGCTTTTTATGTTTTTTTAAATCAACATAACGTCTTACCATTTCGTTCTTATCACAGAGCACATCACGGAAGCCCTCGTGAACTATTGCGGCAAATGTACTGAAGCCCAGAGGAACGGATCCCGGCGCGTCATCGGCCACCTGATCAACCACGAGGCAGATTACTGGAACGAGCTGACTGTCAAGTACGACCCTGAGAGGAAGTTCACCACCAAGTACGAGAAGGAACTCAAAGAAATCAAGGCATAAGTGATTAAACAATTGTTTGGTAGTGAATTGCAATTGAAAATTGTGAGAATATGATTTTAGTTTACAAATAAAAATGGTTTCAACTTTTTTAATTTTTTTAAAATTTGGTTTTACTTATTTTGAAAGAATATTTATTACTTACTTAAAGGTTTGCCGTTTTACTTCTTGTTTGCTATTTTAAGAAATGTGATTGTATTAAGCAAAGCATAATCAGGTTTCAGAAAAATGGCCGTTAATCATTATTTATGTACCGATCCTTTTGTTCAAACTATCCATATTTTGAAACTACAAACGAGCATAACAACATGAAAATATGCCTCGAGTAATATTTGCTCTATAAACATCCCAACTAGCACTAATTTAAAAAAAACAGCAGTGCGTGTTTTTAATGGACGAGATGACTTCCTCGGGTCAGATCCCTTTTGACGTAGTACGTTATTTTTTTTTATTTTTTTTTTTTTATATGGCTTCTCGCAGTTTTGACCACTAAGGTCGTGGCTGCTTAACCGGATTTTCCTGTGGGTGCCATAAGCTTCTACACTTAGAGCCTCCAGCCAGGAGCTTTTTGAACTATTCTAAATTAAAATTAAGCGAATGCTCGCTAAGGGCACCCCCTGTGGGGTACGGACCTCGGCTTAGGGCATCGCTGACGGGAGGACAGCAAGAGGGGACAGGCTGGATCAAATTTATATTTATATCATGATTATTATTCGGGGTATTTAAAGCTACGTGCTCAGCTGCAACAACTGCTGGCACCTCGTTATCGAGCAAGGGTCGGGGGGGGGACGTAGTACGTTAATAATTAGCGTATTATATATAGTAAACCAGGTCGCGCCAAAGTTAAGTAAGAGGGGAGCAGTGACGTCAGTAAACAGGCTACATATACAACCAGTCTTAATGCAAGTCCTGAAATAGAAGGGGAAATCCAGCCATCAGAATTAGCACCAAGTAGATGATGGTCTTATATTAATTATGTTTTAGGTTCCTTTAGGTTATTGAACGGCCGTGAAACGGAATGTGACGTCAAACCTGTATTATTCTTGGAAAAAAAAAATAAGAATGACCTATTTTAAGATAATGGCTCATAATATGGCCTTCTTATGACCTAAGTACCCTACACCAATTTGAAATTCAGCAAAGTCTTGATGTTACACAATCACGTGCTGCATTGTGGCTTCAATTAGAATAGGCTACGGCAGCAGTAAGGCCCAAACTGGGATCAACAAGTGCATTCATTACAAAAGAATAAAAATATTTCCTACACTCTACACTCAGTAGAGTGTAGGTCAGAATTACTTGGACCTAGAAAAGTAACAACAACACATCGATGTCTTTTGTACACCCGGTACAAAATATAGATGGTCTCAAGAAACAATATCGTGCATATATATGATCATTAGCACAATGCTTATTGCAGATAAATGAAATTTGAATTCCTCCACAGTGGCTGAATTTTGACTTCCACCGGCACTATTCCGGTTTACAAAGACTTCTTCGTTCTATACCATTGGCACATGATGATATTTTTTGCAAATAGTGAGCAAATTGATGAGTATCACGCAGAGCACAGTCCAAACTAAACGCGAACATGATTTGATTCTCCGCTCGAATGGCAGGGTCGCCATATAAGGACGGGATTTAAAGACAATGAAACATCTCGAATGCTGGTTAGACACTGCGTATATTTGGTCCATTCAATGAAAATATAAACACACACACCCTTACTGTAATATGCTTACATACTACATCACACCATGTAAAATACTGGTATTGAGCTGCTTCCGGTTAGACTGGAAGCCGACCTCAACATAGTTGAGAAAAGACTAAGCCGATGATTATTCAAAAATATTGAGGTTTAAATTGACCTTGAAAAATAACTTCAATGTCCAGTGAGCCAGGCCTATCTTTTACTATTTAGTGCATAATTAAATAAAATTTTGAACTTAGGCGTGTAAGTGATGTGTTTTATATATATCACGACTTCACAAAACGGTCAAATCCGTCTTATCCGCGCAGGTGTCCCCCAGGGCTCTGTGGTGTCCCCCCTCATATTCACGCTATACACAAGCGATATCCCTAAGGGTTGCGGTAGGTCGCAGTTGGGTCTGTTCGCAGACGATACTGCCATCTACTTCAAATCTAGATCCCCAGACATTATTCACCTCAATCTCCAACGCGCAGTCAATAGACTGGCCGCATGGTTTACAAAGTGGCGGATAGAAGTAAACCCTGATAAAAGCCAAGCGGTTCTCTTTACAAAACCGCGTACAAGGCTTAGAAACCCCCTCCCCCGACCAATCACCATGTTCGGCAAGCCGATCCCCTGGGAGAAGCGAGCTAAATATCTCGGTGTTGTTCTAGACCATCATTTGACCTTCGCAGAGCACATAAAGATGGTTCGTTCGCGAGCCGCTTTCGCTCTCGGTAGACTCTTTTACCTGGTGAATGCACGTAGCAAATTGTCACTTAGGTGCAAATTGCGCGTTTACACGGCGTGCATTCGACCAATCATGACCTATGCGGGTGCCGTCTTTGCTCATGCAAAACCCTGTCATATCGATAGGATGCAAATAGTCGAAAATAGATTACTTCGTAGGGCCACAGGTTCCCCCTGGTTCGTTAGGAACGAAGCACTCCACCTCGACCTAAAGATTCCCACAATCCACCAATTTCTAAAACGCCTTTCCAAGCGTTTCTTTGAGTCCGCGGCCAAATATCGCAACCCTCTGGTTGTCGAGGCCGCCAGTTATGTCCCGAGTAAAATCAGTCATGTTCGCCGTCCAAGGCATATCCTCGTAGACCCCGATGACCCCATAACCCTCCTCCAGGAGAGCAATAGGGAAACAAGTACAGTGTACAAACACAGACGCTTCCCGTCATTCCGACCTCGCCGCCGAGGTCCTTTGCGATCTCGACCGCCGCGCCCCCGAGTAAATAATACTCCCCCCCGACCCTTGCTCGAAAACGAGGTGCCAGCAGTTGCTGCAGCTGTGCACGTAGCTTTAAATTCCCCGTCTAATAATAATGATCAAAACCCTTTGATCCAGCCCGTCCCATCTTTTGATGTCCTCCCTCCGGATAACGCCCTAAGCCGAGGCTCGTACCCCACAGGGGGTGCCCTTAGCGAGCGTTCATCCTACGCTTTTTAGATTAGTTTATGTATGCCCTGGCTGGAGGCTTTGAGTGTAGCAGCTTAAGGCAGCCACAGGATTGACCGGTTAAACAGCCACGGTTCTCGGAACCAACTGTGAGATGCCCTTTAGAAAAAAAAAAATTGTGTAGCAATTACATGACGAAGGCTTTGAAATATACGAAATAAACAAAGCCGCCTAATAGTTAAATTAAAAACATTCCTTCAGACTGCAGATTCCAACTATAAAAACCCGTAACATTAACTTACGAAAATTCAAAACTCAACTTGGTCAGTCACCTCAGGTGAAAACATGAAATTTCGGCCCCTGACCTACCGCGTCGCATCTTCATCGCGTTCTTTCAGACTTTTTTCTTTTTGCTCGGCTCCAAAGGGTCATAGCGTGATGTTATATACCTTCCTCAAGAATAGGGCTATCCAATGCATAAAAAAAGGTGTAAAATCCGGCTGGTAGTCCCTGAGATTACCCCTTACATACAAATTTTACAAATGAAAAAAAAACATTTTATAATATCAATATATATGAGATTAGGTAAGTGTAGATATTACGCACACTAAGTGCGTACAAGCTTTTTGGTATATAAGTTCTGGTAAAGCCGCTGGCAGTTGTAGATCGCACAGCATCTGATCAGTGAGGAAACCCATCTCAAACAAACAGGTAAGTATTATAACTTTTTATAATTATTGCGGAATAAAAATTTAAATATTAAATGAAATTTATTTTTTTAATAAGCAAATTGGAATATTAAAATATTTTTTCTGTATCATAGGGTTGGTTTGTGTATAGATTATTTTATATTAGTTTTAGTAAATCTGCCCGGGTGATTAAATAGTGGCAGTGAAAGTAGTTAAATAATTATTAATAAAAGAGGAATTAAAGTCATTGTGTTAACTATACGAATATTTTGGTTTCCAGCATCAAAATGAAGTCCTGCATCGTTCTGTGCGTCCTGTCCGTGGCCGTGATGGCTCTCGCGCGTCCCGAGGAGGCTCACTACACCGACCGTTACGACAACGTAGACCTGGACGAGATACTCGGCAACCGCCGCCTGATGGTGCCCTATATCAAATGCATCCTCGACCAGGGCAAGTGTGCGCCCGATGCTAAGGAGCTCAAGGGTAAGTGGTGAAGATTCAAGAGCTTTTACGAATGTGTAGTTAGATTTTCTGATGCAGCAGATAAAGCGTGGCAAGCCAGTTGGTTTATTTTCAAGCTAATCATGTAAACAAATTAAAGGTTAGATGTGATGAGTTTAATTGTATGAACCTACAAAGTAATTCAATAAATCAGTCACGAGCTTTGTATCTTTTGTTCCTGTAATAATTATAGTGAACGAATTTGCATTTGTAATCACTATTGACTTTCCCATAACAATTACATGTGGAATTAACTGTTTCGAAGAGAAGTTAGTTTGCATTAGCTTTTTATGTTTTTTTAAATCAACATAACGTCTTACCATTTCGTTCTTATCACAGAGCACATCACGGAAGCCCTCGTGAACTATTGCGGCAAATGTACTGAAGCCCAGAGGAACGGATCCCGGCGCGTCATCGGCCACCTGATCAACCACGAGGCAGATTACTGGAACGAGCTGACTGTCAAGTACGACCCTGAGAGGAAGTTCACCACCAAGTACGAGAAAGAACTCAAAGAGATCAAGGCATAAGTGATTAAACAATTGTTTGGTAGTGAATTGGAATTGAAAATTGTGAGCAAGTGATTTTAGTTTACAAATAAAATGGTTTCAATTTTTTTTTTTTTTAAATTTGGTTTTACTTATTTTGAAAGAATATTTATTACTTACTTAAAGGTTTGCCGTTTTACTTCTTGTTTGCTATTTTAAGAAATGTGATTGTATTAAGCAAAGCATAATCAGGTTTCAGAAAAATGGCCGTTAATCATTATTTATGTACCGATCCTTTTGTTCAAGCTATCCATATTTTGAAACTACAAACGAGCATAACAACATGAAAATATGCCTCGAGTAATATTTGTTCTATAAACATCCCAACTAGCATTAATTTAAAAAAAAAACAGCAGTGCGTGTTTTTTAATGGACGAGATGACTTCCTCGGGTCAGATCCCTTTTGACGTCGTACGTTAATAATTAGCGTATTATATATAGTAAACCAGGTCGCGCCAAAGTTAAGTAAGAGGGGAGCAGTGACGTCAGTAAACACGCTACATATACAACCAGTCTTAATGCAAGTCCTGAAATAGAAGGGGAAATCCAGCCATCAGAATTAGCACCAAGTAAATGATGGTCTTATATTAATTACGTTTTAGGTTCCTTTAGGTTATTGAACGGCCGTGAAACGGAATGTGACGTCAAACCTGCATTATTCTTGGAAAAAAAAAGAATGACCTATTTTAAGATAATGGCTCATAATATGGCCTTCTTATAACCTAAGTACCCTATACCAATTTGAAATTCAGCAAAGTCTTGATATTACACAATCACGTGCTGCATTGTGGCTTCAATTAGAATAGGCTACGACAGCAGTAAGGCCCAAACTGGGATCAACAAGTGCATTCATTACAAAAGAATAAAAATATTTTCAACGGAAAACCCTGAGTTCATCAGTTGAGTGAAGGTCAGAATTACTTGGACCTAGAAAAGTAACAACAACACACCGATGTTTTTTGTACACCCGGTACAAAATATAGATGGTCCCAAGAAAGAATATCGTGCATATATATGATCATTAGCACGATGATTATTGCAGATAAATGAAATTTGAATTCCTCCACAGTGGCTGAAGTTTGACCTCCACCGGCACTATTCTGGTTTACAAAGACTTCTTATTTCTGTACCTTTGATCGGCACATGATGATCTATTTGCAAATAGTGAGCCAATTGATGAGTATCACGCAGAGCACAGTCCAAACTAAACGCGAACATGATTTGATTCTCCGCTCGAATGGCAGGGTCGCCATATAAGGACGGGATTTAAAGACAATGAAACATCTCGAATGCTGGTTAGACACTGCGTATATTTGGTCCATTCAATGAAAATATAAACACACACACCCTTACTGTAATATGCTTACATACTACATCACACCATGTAAAATACTGGTATTGAGCTGCTTCCGGTTAGACTGGAAGCCGACCTCAACATAGTTGAGAAAAGACTAAGCAGATGATTATACAAAAATATTGAGGTTTAAATTGACCTTGAAAAATAACTTCAATGTCCAGTGAGCCAGGCCTATCTTTTACTATTTAGTGCATAATTAAATAAAATTTTGAACTTAGGCGTGTAAGTGATGTGTTTTATATATATCACGACTTCACAAAACGGTCAAAACTGAATGATTTGTGTAGCAATTACATGATGAAGGCTTTGAAATATACGAAATAAACAAAGCCGCCAAATAGTTAAATTAAAAACATTCCTTCAGACTGCAGATTCCAACTATAAAAACCCGTAACATTAACTTACGAAAATTCAAAACTCAACTTGGTCAGTCACCTCAGGTGAAAACACTATTATAAGTAACTAGCTTCTGCCCGCGACTTCGTCTGCATGAAATTTCGGCCCCTGACCTACCGCGTCGCATCTCATAGCTCGCCCGCGCTATTACTTCGTTTTCACTTAGCGTTCTTTCAGACTTTTTTCTTTTTGCTCGGCTCCAAAGGGTCATAGCGTGATGTTATATACCTTACTCAAGAATAGGGCTATCCAATGCATAAAAAAAGGTGTAAAATCCGACTGGTAGTCCCTGAGATTACCCCTTACATACAAATTTTACAAATAAAAAAAATACATTTTTATAATATCAATATATATGAGATTAGGTAAGTGTAGATATTACGCACACTAAGTGCGTACAAGCTTTTTGGTATATAAGTTCAGGTAAAGCCGCTGGCAGTTGTAGATCGCACAGCATCTGATCAGCGAGGAAACCCATCTCAAACAAACAGGTAAGTATTATCATTTTTTAAAATTTTTGCGGAATAAAATTTTTAATATTAAATAAAATTTAATTTTTTAATAAGCAAATAGGAATATTAAAATAATTTTTCTGTAGCATAGGGTTGGTTTGTGTATAGACTATTTTATATTAGTTTTGGTAAACCTGCCTGGGTGATTTAATAGTGGCAGTGAAAGTAGTTAAATAATTATTAATAAAAGAGGATTTAAAGTCATTGTGTTAACTATACGAATATTTTGGTTTCCAGCATCAAAATGAAGTCCTGTATCGTTCTGTGCGTCTTGTCCGTAGCCGTGATGGCTCTCGCGCGTCCCGAGGAGGCTCACTACACCGACCGTTACGACAACGTAGACCTGGACGAGATCCTCGGCAACCGCCGCCTGATGGTGCCCTATATCAAATGCATCCTCGACCAGGGCAAGTGCGCGCCCGATGCTAAGGAGCTCAAGGGTAAGTGTTGAAGATACAAGAGCTTTTACGAATGTGTGGTTGGATTTTCTGATGCAGCAGATAAAGCGTGGCAAGCCAGTTGGTTTATTTTCAAGCTCATCATGTAAACAAATTAAAGGTTAGATGTGATGAGTTTAATTGTATGAACCTACAAAGTAATTCAATAAATCAGTCACGAGCTTTGTATATTTTGTTCCTGTAATAATTATAGTGAACGAATTTGCATTTGTAATCACTATTGACTTTCCCATAACAATTACATGTGGAATTAACTGTTTCGAAGATAAGTTAATTTGCATTAGCGTTTTATGTTTTTCAAATCAACGTAACGTCTTACCATTTCGTTCTTATCACAGAGCACATCACGGAAGCCCTCGTGAACTATTGCGGCAAATGTACTGAAGCCCAGAGGAACGGATCCCGGCGCGTCATCGGCCACCTGATCAACCACGAGGCAGATTACTGGAACGAGCTGACTGTCAAGTACGACCCTGAGAGGAAGTTCACCACCAAGTACGAGAAGGAACTTAAAGAGATCAAGGCATAAGTGATTAAACAATTGTTTGGTTGTGAATTGGAATTGAAAATTGTGAGAATATGATTTTAGTTTACAAATAAATATGGTTTCAATTTTTTATTTTCTTTTAAAATTTGGTTTTACTTATTTTGAAAGAATATTTATTACTTACTTAAAGGTTTGCCGTTTTACTTCTTGTTCGCTATTTTAAGAAATGTGATTCTATTAAGCAAAGCATAATCAGGTTTCAGAAAAATGACCGTTAATCATTATTTATGTACCGATCCTTTTGTCCAAGCTATACATATTTTGAAACTACAAACGAGCATAACAATACAAAAATATGCCTCGAGTAATTATTATTCTATAAATCCTATTAATATTATATAAAGGCGAAAGTTTGTGAGTGTGTGTATGTTTGTCTTTTCTTCACGCTCAAACGACTGGACAGATTTGGATTAAATTTGGCACACATATAGTTTATAACCTGGATTAACACATAGGATACTTTTTATCCCGATATTTTCACGGAATCGAGACTTATGCGGGTGAAACCGCGGGGCGCAGCTAGTATTCTATAAAACTAGTATAAATTTAAAAAACAGCAGTGCATGTTTTTTAATGGATGAGATGACTTCCTCGGCTCTGATCCCTATTGACGTCGTACGCTAATTATTATTAGTGTATAATAGTAAACCTGATCGCGTTAAAGCAATGGGAGCAATGACGTCAGTAAACAGGCTACATATACAACCAGTCTTAATGCAAGTCCTGAAATAGAAGGGGAAATCCAGCCATCAGAATTAGCACCAAGTACATGATGGTCTTATATTAATTATGTTTTAGGTTCCTTTAGGTTATTGAACGGCCATGAAACGGAATGTGACGTCAAACCTGCATTATTCTTGGAAAAAAATAAGAATTACCTATTTTAAGATAATGGCTCATAATATGGCCTTCTTATGACCTAAGTACCCTATACCAATTTGAAATTCAGCAAAGTCTTGATGTTACACAGTCACGTGCTGCATTGTGGCTTCAATTAGAATCGGCTACGACAGCAGTAAGGCCCAAACTGGGATCAACAAGTGCATTCATTACAAAAGAATAAAAATATTTCCAATGGAAAGCCCTGAGTTCATCAGTTGACTGAAGGTCAGAATTACTTGGGCCTAGAAAAGTAACAACAACACACCGAGATGGCCTGTAGAGCTTTGATGTGTATTTTAACTTTTTATATACTAATGTTGTTTTTTGGTTGGTCAACGAATGATTATCGGCAACTTAATTAAAACCATAATAAGTTCTTAGTAATCAAATTTATGAGTCTATATTATATGTGGTCTCATCGAGTCTTTTAAATAATAATAATTGGCGACAAGAAAACGAATTCACTGCGAATCATAATGACATTCAGCGAATTGAAACGTAAAAGCAATGAACTAATTTGTGAAGTTTTTAAGACAATACATGCATAGGTATGTATAATAATTTGAAATATTACGATATCATTTAGAAAAGCTAAAAACATCGCAAAAAATACTTCCTACATTTCACAAACTTTCCTACATCTAGTTGAAAATTCGTAGAACATACCTACAACTAAAGGTTGGGCTTTTAGTTTTAGATTTTCAGCAAAATAAATGTAAAAATTCAGAAAAAATGCTTTTCGCATATAGCAACAAATTGTTTCATGATGGTTTGTTTAAACGGTTAAAAGTAATTATTTAAAGACAGACACTGCATTGATTTTATTTTTCCAAAAGAAAAACCGATCAACAAACTTTTTTTATGTTCAGTTTTCGGCCGAAAATCCAAAAGTCTATTTTCGATCGGTCTTCTTTACTTGCTGGTAAGAAACGGTAGGCGAAACTCAATTTCTAAGAACTGATGAGTAGAAAAATGAATCTCATCAAAAACCGCAAAAAGATGTGAGATCTAATGTAAAACCAAGAGTGTTAATTTGTTCATTACGTATCTATTTGTCATCTTTATTTTTAATAAATAGAATGATTTGGACATTGCACGGCAACATAATCACATAAAAATAATCTACTATTTTAAATAGTCCTAATTAAATAAATCGCAGCGCCAATATTAGGTAGATTTTGTTGTATGTAGAATATAGATTCTATTGCCGTGTGTGATTGCCTGTGGATATGAAAACTACAATGTGCAGATATTATGTAGGTATTCCTGTTATAATTGGGTATCCTTCATTAAAATTAGAAAAGAAAAGGTTAAGGTAGGATTCTCGTACATAAACGCTATCAAACATTTTCTTAAGAAGAAGGACCTTAGAAAACACATTATAGTATTTCTTTGTTTTGATGAAAAATACATACTACACAATAGTATGTATTTTCCATCAAAACAAAGACATGTTTTTTGAACTAGATTATCTTCCGAAAGCAAAATATTACGAAAAAAATTGCCATTCCAAAAATATTGAGGCGGGGAAAGTTAAAAAAAAACTGGGCTTAGAATAATTAGACTTTGAAAACTAGCGACGATATCCAGTTAGCCAGTCCTATCTTTTAAGGTTTGTGTTTCTATTACGACTTTACTATATATAATTTTTATTTTATTTTGTAGTGTTTCTTATCACGACTTCACAAAACGGTCAAACTCTGATTGGTTTGTAGAAAGAAAGAAAGAAGAAGAAAGAAAGAAAAATAGGTTTATTTGTCACAGAAATACGTGCATACATAAAAGACAAGAGTAATCAGAGAACAACACAAAGTACATAACAAATCACGAGCATAGAACAGAAATTACTCAGACGGCAGCTGCACGACATGACTGTGACAAGAAGGCTTCCACTCAGCATGATGCAGTGCTATGGGGGACCCACAGCACAGCGCTGATTTTCAGTGGTCACCCGTATATCCATTACAACATCATGAAAGCTTTGCGATGTACGAAATACACAAAGCCGCCAAAGAGCCAAATTAAAAACTTTCCTATAGACCGCAGATCCCAACTATAAAAAACCATAACGTCAATGTGAAAAAGTCAAGATTTAACTTGATAAATTTCCTCAGCAGTCAGTCACCTCGTAATATATAGTACTCACTATATAGTTACTCATATCATACGCACACTAAGTACGTAAAAGCTGCCTCACAACATTGATGGTATATAAGTACAGGTAAAGCCGCTGGCAGTTGCAAATTGCACTGCATCTGATCAGTGAGTATACCTCTCTCAAACCAACGGGTATTATAATTTTTAATAATAAAAATATATAATTATTATTTTTAAATGTCTTTGGCAAATCTCGGGACCCTGGGGTTCCGGACCTTTAGAAGGCGTACGAGGGGCCGAAGCCAATTCGGAGAGGCCCTTATTATTATTGTAAAGTAAAATGTTATATACCATTTCATTTTTAATAAGCAAAGACGAATATTAAAATGATTTAATTATATTTTAAATTTTTGTTCATGATATTGTGGCAGACCAGGGTGGGTTTGTGTTAATTGTGTGGTTTACAACTTTATATTCGTTTTGGTAAATCTTCCTAGTTGATAAATAGTAACAGTGAAAATAGTTAAATATTTATTATTAAGGATGATTTAAAGTCATTGTGTTAACAATGTAAATGTTTTAGTTTCCAGCATCAAAATGAAGTCCTGCATCGTTCTGTGCGTCCTGTCCGTGGCTGTGATGGCTCTCGCGCGTCCCGAGGAGGCTCACTACACCGACCGTTACGACAACGTAGACCTGGACGAGATCCTCGGCAACCGCCGCCTGATGGTGCCCTACATCAAATGCATCCTCGAACAGGGCAAGTGCGCGCCCGACGCTAAGGAGCTCAAGGGTAAGTGGTGAAGATTGAAGAGCTTTTACGATTGTATGGTTGTATTTCCCTCTGACTTTGTCCTACAATTACATATAATGAAATGTTGGCTTATTTAAATCAAAGACAAAATGTAATTGGTGTTGTTAGGTATCTTATTAAGAGTCTATTTATGTGGTTATTTTCAGGAAAAACGATTTTTTTTTCATTTTTGAATTTTACCGGGCACGCAACCACCGCACCATCGCGGGTTTTTTATGGGACGCGTTCGGCCGTTGTTTAGTAGGTGTCTACAAGTCATAACTTATGACTCCTGTTAACATTTTTGTAGTTGTTTATAGATTTGGGGTAATTTTGGTACAAAAAATGTGAATTTAAAATTATTTTTTTTCTTAGCCGTTATTGTCCCACTGCTGGGCAAAGGCCTCCCTACCCTCTTTCCACCTCTCTCTGTCTAGAGCTTCCAAGGACCAATCTTTCTTAAAGGAGTCCAGCTCATCCCGCCATCTCCGTCTGGGCCTGCCGCGATGTCGTTTGCCATTAAGCAGGACCCACTGGGTCGTAAGTTTGGCCCATTGATCGTTTGACATGCGGCAGATGTGTCCAGCCCAATTCCATTTAAGCGTGGCAGCTTTCCGAGTGACATCAGTTATTTTAGTGATGGAACGGATTGTTGTATTCTTAACCCGAATTTTAAATAGCAATAACTTTTTTATTTTCGACAATAATATTTTTTTTTGGTAATATTATTACAGTACCTACCTGTGTATACACATTGTATACCTAACGTGGTTCCATAAATCAATCTAGCACGAGCATTATATCTATTGTTCCTCTAAAACTATAGTGAACGAATTTGTATGAGCAATTCATAATGATATTTTATAATAACTAAGCTGACACTTGTCTTTTGACTTCTTTACCTTCCTATAATAATTATGATGTGGAAACCGTTTCCAAGAGAAATTATTTTGCATTAGCTTTTTTAAGATTATTATCAAACAAACCTAACATCTCGCCATTTCTATCTTATCACAGAGCATATCACGGAAGCCCTTGTCAACGCATGCGGCAAATGCACTGAAGCCCAGAGGAACGGAACCCGGCGCGTCATTGGCCACCTGATCAACCACGAGGCAGATTATTGGAACGAGCTGACTGCCAAGTACGATCCTGAGAGGAAGTTCACCGCCAAGTACGAGAAGGAACTCAAAGAGATCAAGGCATAAGTGATTGACCAATTGTTTGGTATTGAATTGGAATTGAAAATTGTGAGAATGTGATTTTAGTTTACAAATAAAAAAGGTTTAAATTTGTTTTTACTTAATTTGAAATAATATTTATTAAAAGTTTGCCGTTTTACTTCTTGTTCGCTATTTTAATTTAAGAAATGTGATTAGCGATAGGTACATGAAAACCGATGTACCGATCCTCTTGTTCAAGCTTTCTGTGATTTGGAACTACCAACGAGCATAACAACACGAAAATGTGCCTTGAATAATTAATATCCAAATTAACATTAAAATTAAAACTGCCTGTGCATGTTTTTAATGGACGAGATGCCTTCCTCGGCTCAGATCCCCATTGACGTCATACGCCAATAGCAAACCTGGACTCGTCAAAGTTAAGTAAGTGGGATGGACAAGCAAGTCCAGAAATAGAAGGGGAAATCCAGCCATCAATTGAGTGTGCATCAAGTATATGATGGTCGTGTATTAATTAAGCCTAGAGCCGCTGTTGCAGATAATATGGCTGCAATGACGTCAGTAAACAGGCTTCACATACAACCAGTTTTTATGCAAGTCCTGAAATAGAAAGATGAAGGTCTATATTAATCATATTTTATGTTACTTTTGGTTATTGATCGGCTGAGAACCGGGATTAATAAGTTCTTAGTAACAAAATCTTCGAGTCTAAACGTGTTCTTATCGAGTCTTTTAAATGATAATAATCGGCGACAAGGAAAACGTAAATATCAGAAGGTAATTAAAACGAAAACAATGAAGTGATTTGTGCATTTTTAAATGAGTACGCGGGTAAGTATTTTAATTTGAAAAACTAGAAAATACTCAAGAATCACTTTCTACATAACAAGCTGGAAATTTATTTTAGAGTAAATAGATACTAGTTTTCAGATTATTCACTTCAAGTGAAAATTACTTTCGAAATACAAGTAATTTTGTAATTATAAGAGTTTCAATTCTTTAATCTTCTTTTTTCACTGTATAATGAAGGCTATATTATCAGCAATAATAATTTTCCTTCATAACATAAATCTAACAAAGAACCTCAAAACGCGATTTTAAAATTAACATACTTGCGCTATCGGAATTTTTGTAACAATCTCCTCAAAAAACTTAAAACCGCGTATGAACAAAAAGCTTATTCTGATGCTAAAAATAACCCAAAAAAGATGTGGGGCCATCCGCAATGTACTTAACACAAATAAAAAGACCTCACCACCGACTGATCTCCTTAAAATAGACAATGACCCAATCATGTCGGTCAATGCCGTGAATAGATTCTTTGCTGATATCGGCAGAAACCTGGCTAACAACATCCCGCAAAACTTAAGTAACGCCCAATGTACTCCTTCCCGCCCAGTCTCGATACTTAACTCAATTGTCCTACTGGAGACAGATGAGGAACAGGTCAAGGCTATCATAAAAGACCTCCGCGTGGACAGTGCCTCTGGCTGGGATGATATCCCTCCCAAATTGATAAAAGCTTCCAGTCACAAACTAGTTCCAGCCATTACGCACATTTGCAATTTTGCAATATCCACTGGCACTTTCCCTAAGACCCTTAAAAAAGCTATTGTTCATCCAATCTTCAAAGCAGGTGACAGAGGCAGTGTAAATAATTACCGACCAATCTCGGTACTTCCAGCAATTTCCAAAATACTGGAAAAAATTATTCATAAAAATCTCCTCCACTTTCTGAATAAATATAAAATCATTGCTGAAAACCAGTACGGCTTCAGAAAGGGGGTATCGCCGGAAGACGCTGTATTATCTCTACTGGACTCTGTTGTCAACAAAATTGACTGTAAACACAAATGTGTCGGCATATTCTTAGACCTTTCTAAGGCCTTTGACACTGTCTCTGTCCCTATTTTACTCAAAAAATTAGAACAAATTGGAATACGCGGCACAGCTCTCAATTTACTTAAGGATTTTCTATCGGACCGAACCCAGTGCGTTAAAATAGGCGAGTACGTCAGTAGTCAACAACTACTAGACTTCGGTGTGCCACAAGGAAGTTTGCTCAGTCCCCTCCTCTTCCAAATCTATGTCAACGAACTTTGCCTACTTAATCTCCCTTCTACTCACATTATAGCGTACGCCGATGATACAGTCTTATTGTCCAGCGGACATGACTGGGAAACGGCTAGATTGGCCGCTGAAAGGTCCTTGACCCAAGTTATGATGTGGTTGGGCAATAATAGCTTAACCTTGAATATCAGCAAAACCAATTTTATAACCTTTGGTTCCAGACCCTCTACCCTTCCATCTGACCTCTCACTACAAATCAAAGCCCATGTTTGTGACGAGCGTGACAGCAATAATTCCTGTTCATGCCAGACATTGACGAGAACCTCTTCCGTTAAGTATCTCGGCCTTAATCTTGATTCCAGTCTAAGCTGGAAGACCCACATTGAATCTCTATCTGCGCGCACTAGGAAACTCATTTACGTGTTCAAAAAGTTAAGAACTTCTGCCCATAACGATATCCTAAAAATGGTATACACTGCCCTATGTGAATCAACATTAAGTTACTGTATCGTTGCATGGGGTGGTGCAGCCAAAACAATCCTCATACCAGCTGAAAGAGCCCAACGTGCAGTAATCAAAGTCCTGTTGAGCAAACCCTTTAGGTATCCCACGCAGCGAGTTTATTCGGACTTTAAGGTACTGACAGTCCGCCAAATGTATATGCTTCGTGCGATCATGCGTACACATAAAATTACCCCTCTCAATAGATGTAAAAGCCCTACGCTCAGAAGAAGACCCAAACCCGTTTGTCCCCAAGTTTGTGCAAAGACCACCTTTGCACGTCGGCATAACCGTTATCTAAGCACATTACTATACAATAAACTCCACAACGCATTAAACATACATTGTTTGAACAAAACCTATTGCAAACAAAAAATTAAGGAATATCTGCTAGCCCTGAATTATAACGACACAGAAGAATTACTAAAACCATAACTTAAACAAATCAGGCACATTCACACCTACTCTCACTCATACATATCTACACTCACACTTACACACCTACACCCACTCATACAACATACACCCGGCAATCAATTAGATACTACCTTTTCCATGTCAATTATGAATTTAAACCCCTTTACTCTCTTCCCTCCTTTTCTTATCCCCAAAATCAATTAGTCTAGTTTATTTTTATTTTTTTTACATAAGTGCACATTACTAAATTGTATGTAAGTTTTATAACATCCATAATGGACGAATGGATGACCCCTGTAACACAGGTTTTTCCTAGCATGGGGGTCATTGTTCAATTTTTGTATTAACCTATTTCCACGTGTAATTAAGTTTCCACCTGTATCTGTGTACTTTTATGTCAAATAAACATTTATTATTATTATTTTTACGTCTTTGACATTTCTCGGGACCCTAGGGTCCCGGACCTTTGGAAGGCGTACGAGGGGCCGAAGCCAACTCGCAGAGGCCCCTTAGACGTTTTTAATGAAATGAGGTACCAACCGACGATTATCCCTGTTCGTACTATGCAAGTGCAGCCAAGGACAACCCCCGGTTGGTGTAGGACTATTGTAATTAAGGAAACAAAGATATTGGACTATGGGTTTGGCTGGCTAAAGTAGACTGATCACCTGAAACTATGGAAGGACTATGGCCCCTGCCTGATCAATGTTTTATATGCACACGGATAAAATGGCAGGGGGTGACTTGCACACTCATTAATGGGCCCCCGAAAACGGTCGCTAGCACAAAGTGTCGTAGCAACAAGGGGGCAACATGTCTTGAGGTGCTTGAGGAGTGGAGAGGTATTCCACGGCTTTCAGAACAATCCCAGAGCCCGGAAGATGGTCAAGATCCCTACGAGAACTTACTGAAATACTTCCTTCCTCCGAGCACGTTTGCTCTTGCGAATCTCCACTCAAGCCGGCCAATAAAGGCGAGAATGAGGTGGGAGCTCTGTTCCTCGTCAGTGCTCACTCCAACCGGCCAATTAAGGCAAGCCAGAGGTGAGGAACAAGATTTCTCCAGGGAGATAGGGTCCGTGGGGTCGCTACTGCCCAACAGCTCGCCACATGCTGCCCTGCGGGTTTTTGTATCTCTCTTGGTCTGGCTCCTCATCCTAGACCTGTTCCGGCAAAATAAACTACCGGCACAGACCCAGAATTCGGAGCGCGCAAGCCCCACCACGACGTCAACGTAGAGATACGGCGGTGGGGTTATTATTATTATTATTATAACCGCAAAAGCTTCATACTACAAAAGAAACAGAAAAGTTCCAATATCTAAAAATCTTTCTTACTTAAAAATAAACTTGACTGCCTTCATAACAACTACATTCGATTCGTTTTCAATATCCGTAAGTATGATCAAAATGACAATGTATCCGCGCATCGATCGCTTTTAAAATAGTGATCCATTCGTCATCGTAGAGCGTTGAAGGCTCTGGGCCTCTGACATCCTTGTGTTCTCTTCTAGACAAAACCAGTTCTCTTTCTAATCTGAGTCAAAGAGTGAGTGAGTTCAAGTTCAATACCTATTCTTTGCCCATTCATTCCACAAACAATCGTCTTCTATGATGTCTTTCTCTCCTCTCTGGGTTCATTCGCTCTTTTTTCTTTGTTTAGGCAGTTCTTTTGATTGTAGTCCTAGTGAAAATCAGGACAGCAACCATTCGGTTCTGTTTTCAATTGAAGACATGTGAATGCTGGCATGTGTTGGCTGATTTTGTGGATTCATTTTGAAGGCATTAAGTCCTCTTTTGTACAGTATTTTTACCAGACTTACTAAGAGTCTGTGCGTTGCGGCGGCAGCGCGGCGCCGGAACGGTGTCGCTGCGGCGTCCTATATACAAGTATCCATGGTATGCCACATGGTGCATTCCGGCGTCGCACCGCACGTACACCGGACTTGCAGCCCGCGAGTCCAGGCGGGGAGAGGTGTGCGGCACCGCTCAGTTGTTTGTGCGTTGTCAACAATACAGATGTTTGACAGATCACAGGGGCGGCATCGCTGCGGCGTAACAACGTTACTGTGACCGCCAGTGCGGCGAAATCTTTGCGGTGCGGCGCCGCAATACATCGTGTGCATAGGCTCTTACATATTAACTAGTATGTGATTGCGTTGTGTATGGACAGACAATTGAACCGCCTCTGTGGTACAGTGGTTAGACCGCCTGTTTCAGACCCAGAGGTCCCGGGTTCGATTTCCAGTGGGGCAAAATTTTCTGCTCGGTTTGGTTGGTGGTAGGGCTTGTTCTAAGTCCGCCTGGCTAGCTACCACCATCTTATCTAAGTCTGTCGCCATAACAACAATGTTAAAACAGCCTGTTGTGTTTCGGCAGTTAGAGGTAAGAGAGCCAGTTCCTCTGTGGTTGAGGATTCCGGATGAAACTCGCTTCCATCTTCGGCTTAACCATCACTTACCATCCGGTGAGATGCAGGCCAAGAGCTTCCCAATTGTAGTAAAAAAAAATATTTAAATACAAGTGCTGTGGCATTTTTACTACTTATTGGTAATTTCAGTTCGTAACTGGTTACTTTTGAATAGTGTTGTGGATAACGTGCTTTGCGTGCTTTAACGTGTTTTGTGCGTGTGGCCTGGGTCTTGTGGCGCATCGGATTTTTTTTCGGTTTACGGGCCCGCGTCATCACACGTGCAAACACAAACATATGGCAATGTACGATGTTGTTTATGAAGATGCGGCGCGTGGGACGCTGCGGGTCCCGCCGCAGGTGTTGCTATGTTTTACCGTGAACGGAGAATTGCAGGAGTAGCGGGCCGCAACGCTGCGAATATGCACCGCCGCGATAAACGTCACGTTAATCATACGCACTCGTACGTAGAGGCTTTTTGTCTCACAAATTTAATGATAGGTACTCGTCTATAAGTACAGGTAAAGTCACTGGCAGCTGTATATCGTACAGCATCTCATCAGTGAATAAACCTCTCTCTAACTGGTAATATATATTTTTTTAAATTTAAATTCAGTTTCATAAAGAGGAGTGTTAATTTAATAATATATAATATAATATAATATATTTTTCTTTTCTTTTTGCATAGATTTGGCTTCGATAATTTTTGGGGTTGGAGTACCCATTGTTCAAATAGATTGATTACCCATATTATTTAATAGTCCGTACATGTTATTAACTAGATTGTGATTTCCAGCATCAAAATGAAGTCCTGCATCGTTCTGTGCGTTCTGTCCTTGGCCGTGATGGCTCTCGCGCGTCCCGAGGAGGATCACTACACCGACCGTTACGACAACGTAGACCTGGACGAAATCCTCGGCAACCGCCGCCTGATGGTACCCTATATCAAGTGCATGCTCGACAAGGGCAAGTGTGCGCCCGACGCTAAGGAGCTGAAGGGTAAGCGTCACTTTAAATAAAGTACAAGACGTCATCATCCACTTTGAAGCTCTTTTTAACCGACTTTTTAAAGGAGGAGGTTATCAATTCGACTGTTTTTTTTTTAAATATGTATGGCAGGGATATCTTTGCCAATTTTTTACGATTTTTTTTATTAGTGTGTACAGTACTGTAGTAGCGTATGTACGATAATCAAGTAAACAAAATGTAACAATATTATCTCAATTGGACACGAGTATTGTAACTGCCTCGTTGGTCTAGTGGTCACAAGCGCTACTGCTGAGCATGAGGTCCTTGGTTCGATTCCCGGGTCGGGCAAAGTTATTATTGGGTTTTTCTATTTGAAATTTCTCATTAGCAGCTTGGAGTCTGGATTCGTGCCCGGTTGATGACAATAGGCTTGCCCCCTATTACATGGAACTTAAACATAACTGGCGAAATGTGGGTGTACCTGCTACAGGGACACCTCTGCCCAATCCTTCGGGGAAACGGCGTGATGTTATGTTATGTTATTGCATTGTTCCTGAAATATTTTTGCAAATAGAATTTGCACAAGCAATTCATTACGATATATGTAATTGCTTAGATAGAAAAGAAAAAAAAAACATTTGAAACATCAATAATTATAATTACAAAGAATTTCCATGAGAGACTGACCGACTCCTTTGACAACCTTTTTTCGTTCATCACTAATTTACGCTGAACACTTGAAGCACATCTCTATTCACTGGTTTTTTGTTACAGAACATGTCAGGGAAGCTCTTGAGAACGAATGTGGCAAATGCACTGAAATCCAGAAGAAGGGAACCCGGCGCGTCATCGGCCACCTGATCAACCACGAGGCGGATTACTGGAACGAGCTAACTGCCAAGTACGACCCTGAGAGGAAGTTCACCGCCAAGTACGAGAAGGAACTCAAAGAGATCAAGGCATAAGTCGTTGGGCAATTATTTGATACCCAGTCGTCAGTAATTGATATGTGATTTTAGTTTGTAAATAAAAAGTTTTAAATTACTTCCTGGTTTTAGTGGTTATTTACTTATGTGATGTGTTTGATAATAATTCTAGTGATTAATTGCTTACTAGTAACAATCAATTAAAATATTGAAAACAAAACAAGGCTTGTTAACAATAAAGGAGTTGATTAAATCTTTGAGGAAAATGATTGATTAAAACATCGGAAGTAATAAAATGGTATTTATTTATTTATTAGTTAGCAAACAATTGTTTACACAATATATTTAAAATAAATTCCTTAATAGTACGTTTATAAGTGCAACAATTACTTACAGGCTAAAACAACATGCACCATTTATGGTTATATATAATATGTATATACAAAGCCAAAAAGGATATTAACAAATAAAATTATTCAATATTTTGGTGGTATTTTAAATGTAACAATAATAATGACAAAAATTTCATTCTAAATATAAAATAAAAAAAGAGCAGATTAACACTAACCAATTAAAATAATAATAATAATCTCATAATTCAAGTCGTCGCTTATCAAAACTATATTTTCTCATTGCTTCTAAATATTCAAATATATAATGTAATCTCTATGCAATCCTCCAACAAAACAAAATATCAGTTACTTGGATGTCAAAAAACTAAAAAACATAATAATAGCTTGGTTAAAATACCGTAGAACAAAAAAAAGCCAATTGAGGTTCTGGCAAACATTATTATGTACTTATCCATGTTTCTGAGGAGCATTGTCATCAAGGTTACATAATATTTGAAGCAGCTTCTTTACACTTTTCTTCAATTGAGCCTCATCAATGGATGACTTAACAGTTAACACGATCTACTGCAGCCGGCTATTTCGTTGCTCGTGATTATATAATTATATATTTTTTTAAGTGTGTTGTTTTATTCTGAGTTAATATGAAATGTATATAAATAATAACATACCGAATGAATTAGTTCGTTATTAATTACTTACCATTTTTTTAAATATTGTTTATTAATCACACACATTGCGATGTGATGCGAATGTTTCGGTTACAAATTAACCTATTTTTCTTATTTCTAACACAAGTAATGTGGGAGGGAGTTAAGTAAGTGTTGTCAATTTTTTATATCTACTTTATAATTGTATTTTTTTCTTTTATATCTATTATTATTAGTGATGCAACGAATACTACTTTTACGAATACGAATACGAATACGAATATCAAACCTACTATTCGGCGAATACGAATACGAATATCTCGCCATGGTAATAAAAGACTAATAGTCTAGTACTACATAGACGCAGCTATTACTAACGTTCGTCTAAGTTACTTAGGACTTACTATCCTGCCTTTTGTTCATACAAAAGAAATATAGACCATATAACTACTTATTTGGTAATTTATCAAAGTGTTTCCATATGTCACTTTGATCTCGTTTACGAGAAGACATTGTCTATTCAACTTCAACTCCTTTCACTTCGCAGCAACCTCAGAAAATAAATAAAACAATACTTTCTTGCTTGACTTGTGCTTTCGACTGACAAATGAAATGAAAGGAATGAATGAATCAATCAGTCCATGGTTCGTAATGATAGGAAAACTCCCGGGCCGCGGCACTGTATAAACTATGGCCGGGGAGTCCCCCGTCGCGTCGTCGTTGCGGTTAAGGCCCTTGCACACGTCGTATTTTTACGTGCCGACGACGCGCGTTTTCCAAGTCTGCCAGTAATTAGATTTGCGTACAAACATATTAATTTTTAAATATTCGTATTAGTATTCGCCGAATACGAATATTCGGTAAATGTCTACTATTCGGCGAATACGAATATTAGTATTCGTATTCGTTGCATCACTAATTATTATGCTTCATATTGAAGTGCATAAACCTACGCGGTCAAAATGTATGGGACAGCAATATAAAAAAAAAATAACTGACAAACAATTTCAACGACCCATGCGTTATTGTCGGTTATTTTTTTATGTTTAGAATCATGTACTGCATCCATGGTAACAGGTTGCTCGTCGATGTCCCCGTATAAACTACATCTTAAATTTTTGGAAGTATTTATAAACCGTTTTACTTATAGAAAAATAAATTAATATGGATCTACTGTTTCTCTCCAGCTGTGAAACTGATGTTAATTGATGAAATATTTTTATTCTAGCATGGGTCTCACTACTTCACAAGATGGACGGATGACCTTGTGAAGGCCGCAGGAATCCGCTGGATGCGGAAAGCACAAAATCGGTCGAAGTGGCGGTGCTTGGGGGAGGCCTATGTCCAGTAGTGGACGTCTTTCGGCTGAAATGATGATGATGATGATGATGGGTCTTACTGATAACGCAGTCTTTTCTAATTGTAGCCACAATGTGTAACATCGTGTAACATCAAAACATTGCTGAATTTCAAATTGGAGTAGGGTGGAGCAGGTTTCCATTAACTAACGTCATAAGAAGGGCACATGACCCATATCTTAAAATAGGTAATTCTTATCTTTTCCAAGGATGGTTCAGTTTTGACGTCAGATGTTCCGGTTCACAGCCGTTCAATAACCTAAAGTAACCTAAAATATAATTATATTTATGTACATAAATAACACATTATACCTATTTAATGAAAACAAATAACAATATTATATCCTAACGTAACTAAAACTCATCATCATCAGCCTACAGCAGTCCACTGCTGGACATAGGCCTCTCCAATTGCACGCCATTCAGCTCGATTCTCGGCAACTCTTATCCAGCTGCTACTAGCCACTCTGCGAAGATCGTCGCTCCCCTAGTCTGAGGGCGTTCTACCTTACGTTTGCAGATTCGCGGTCTCCACTCAAGAACACGCTTACCTCAACGGTCATCGGTTCCTAAGCCAATATGGCCGGCCCATTGCCACCTCAGCTTGCTTATTTTGTGAGCTATGTCGACAACTTTTATTCTCTGTCGGATTACCTCATTCCGAATTCTATTCCTCAGAGTTATTCCAAGGATAACTCGTTCCATAGCTCGCTGAGTGACATTGAATTTATGGACCAGTGTCCACGTTTTGGCTTCGTAAGTCATAAAGTCAAAGTCAAATAATTTATTTCAATTAGGCACAAAAAGGCACTTTTGAACGTCAAAAACACAAAAATAGAATTGATTCTAGTCGCTCCTTCCAAAACGTAGTTTTCGTATGGAGAAGAATGGGCAAGAAACTCCACCGTTACTCTTTTAAAATGTTTTACAATGTTTTGTATACATTAATTATATAATTATATGTGAAGACGATGCACCTGGAATAAGATTAATATACCAAAATAGGTAAAAATAATTAAAAATGAAGTAATGACAAAAAAAATAATTATGTAATGGATACATGGTGTTCACATATTTACAAACATTGTAATATTATACGATATTTCTAAAAAAATTACAAGTAGTGATACTAATTAGTCAGTGTGTGAGTTCAAGTAATCACAGAAAGTAAAAAAAAATGTTATAATATTTAATTACACAATTAAATTAGCAACCAGTTTGATTTTGTCTACTCTAAATTGTCCTATGGAGCAGCATGCTTCCAAGCATTCTTATCTAGGATATAATCCTCTAATTTGTAATATGCTTGTTTACAAAGAGTACTTTTAATATGAGTTTTAAATTTTCTTTCAGTTAACTGTAATATATCACAAGGTATTTTGTTGTAACATTTAACACAGTACCCCATAAAAGATATTTGTACTTTGGATAATCTGAAAAAGTGTTGATCTATTTTATCTTTATTTCTAGTATTAAAATTATGTCTATCACTTCTTTTCTTTAAAAGATGCAGATTTTTCCTCACATACATAATATTTTCATAGATGAATTGGCAAGGTACCGTCATAATATTAATCTTTTTAAATAGTTCCCTTGGAGATACGCGACGACATAGATTATAAATGGCTCTGACAGCCCTCTTTTGTAAAATAAAGATGGATTCAATGTCAGCAGCCCGACCTCACAGTAAAATGCCATATGACATAACGCTGTGAAAGTTGCTAAAATATACCAAACGCGCGGTTTCTACATCTGTTAACTGTCTTATCTTTCTAACAGCATAAGCGGCCGAGCTTAGCCAGCTTAGCATAACAGGCAGGACGCACTGATTCAAGACTTAAGTCTTTAGGCTCTGCGGAATACGCAACGAGAAGACTCGACGAAGCTTCCCAATCGCTGCCCAGCCCAGCTGAATTCTTCTGTTAACTGCAGTTAGGTAAGAACAACTTTGGTAGGAACCAAAGTTGTTCTTACCTAACTGCAGTTTACCCGACGTAAACGTATTCTCGAACAACCTCGAGAGCACAGCAATTGACAGTTGTTTGTTGAACATAACTTGGAATTTCTCCAAGTTCATCCGGAGATCAATGCGCACTGAAGAATTAACTAGGCCGTCCAGCATCTGCAGTCATGCAGCGATTCAACTTGTATGACGATGTCATCTGCAAATCTTGAGTGTGAGATGTACTTGCGTTGATGTAATTAATGTCCTTCCCAGTTCAGCGTCATAAACCCATTCTCCAATGAGTTAGAGAAAAATTTCGAGGAAATTATTACTCCTTATCAACCCTCGACGCAGGGGAATATGTTCAGATTGCTGGTCCTGAGTTTGGGCGGTCATTGTGGAACTAAAAGTATTAACAAAATAAAACATGGCGTCGAAAAATTCATCCGCATCTCTGTCGACTGGTAATGTACCCAAGAGTGGCAGAATTGCCATTTTGATGGCAATGCATAGCCTCTGGCCAAGGTAAAAGCCAGCCCTTGGGTCACGGGAAGTGTCAACCAGCCGTTTCAAGATTTCCTTAAAGAGATCATGATCACTCGGACCCCACGGCCCGAGGATTTCAACCTCAAACGGCTTGAAAATATAATTACCGATTAGGTTTTTATACTTACGCCGCTTGAGGTTTTCTGCAGTAGCAGCGCCAGCACAGCACACCAAGCGAGGAAGGTGGGATGGCGCAAGAGTATCGACACGCGTTGCGTCCCACACTAAAAGCTTACCCACCTTCCATGGAAATAAAAACATGATCTCTTGCCATCGTCGGTTGCCAAACCATTGGGTTCTAATACAGCTGGAACGCCGACGATGACAAGAGCTCGTCGGATGATGTCGTTAATGTTCGCGTACCGCGCTAAGTGACCCGCACTTTGGCTGTAAGACATGCCATGATCAGGAGAACAACTTCGAGCTTACTAGTCGTAGGGAAACAGCGAGACGGAAAGTGTCCTAGTGTCGTCAAACAAAGTACCTATATTCGACGACGGTAGTGCATGAAGCCAAAGACCCGACTCCCACTTACCAACAGCCAGCAGGCTCGCATGTAAATGGTACTGTACTACTCTGCAGAGAGGCTCATCTCTCTCTGGGAAGATGGATTATCGGGTGGATCTGAGTTCGGGCAAGCGAATCTTCAGGCATCCATAGCCTTAGTGAAGCACGGCACATCAAAATTAATCAGAGTGGAGGCTAGGATTTTTCTAATTAATATCTTAGTGCCGTGAACCGAGGATATGATTAAACAAGTTCAACGCAGGGGGTTCAAAATGAAAACCCAAAATGGGAGGCCGTCACCTCCTTCTGCGAAGCAGTAATGCTCGCGAAGGAGGAGGCGAAACGCGTGAGGGAGAGGCGAAATTCGCGCCCTCACGCCCCTAACCGCCGCAGGAGGAGACGCCCTGGGTGTCGGGAATCGCGAGCCGATTTTCGGCCACCGTAGGTGCGGGCTTGCGGACGGTGAGCAATGGGTAGCTCGCCGTCCGATAAGGACCAGGTCCGGGTCAACGGTGCGTTGTGTTCTACGCGCGCCTCAAAGAGATGTCAGCAGAATCGACGGGGTCCGCTAGGGCCGATGCCTGCCGGGGGTACGAAGAAAACCGATAGGGAAATCGTGGCCCCCGGCAACAGGGTAACCGAAGGAACACGGGTGGGTTTTAGTCAGTAAGAGTCTGACACCCTCCCGCTCCACCCAGAGCGGGAGAAGTTATTTGATAATTTCCCACCCAAAAAATATAGGAAAAAAATGGGGGTTCAAAATCATGTACTGAATATATGGCAACAGGTTGCATGTCGATATCCTTGCCACCCTGTATACGTAGATTTTTATTAATAAGAACTTATTATTGTATATCAATTTAGTTTTTGACTCACCAAAGATCAACGTTAGATTCTGAAAAGTTAGAATACATATCGAAGCTCTACAAGCCTCGATGTTTTGTTGTTACTTTTATAGGTCAATTAATTTCGAGTCAAGGTTAAGTTTTAAGCGGAAAACTTAATCTGACCTTCACTCAACTGATGAACTCAGGGCTTCCGTTGCGTCTTAGGTGGAACTGGTTTCCACTACTTACGTCATGAGAAGGACACATGACCCATATTTTTAAATAGGTCATTCTTATTTTTTCCAAGGATGATCCAGTTTTGTCGTCAGAAATTTCGGTTCACAACCGTTCAATAACATAAAGTACCTACTCTAAAATATAATAAACTAGCTTTTGCCTGCAGCTTCGCCCGTGTGGATGTTGGAAAATATCCCACGGGAACGTACAACCTGGATTAAAAGGAAGCGAGGCAATGATCGCATACCTAATAGCGGAGGAAAAGGTCATTGAATCTGTCCTAGCGCCGCCGGCCGCCCCGCCGCCGCCCGACAGCTATAAGTGCGCTCAATTTTGAATCTTTGATATGATGTTAATTAAATAAAATGTACAATTTTAATAACATTATTATCTTCATATCGTAAAATTCGAATTATAAACTTCGAAACGAATTTACATTGACATACTTTATAAACACAAAACCGAAATTTAAAATAGAATCATAATTATAACACTTTTTTTCTAACAAAATTATGTTAAAACAATTTTTTATACCACTAGATCAACGAGACAGTTGTTTGTTTAGTAAAATTTTATTACACTACATTGAATCAGGGCCTTGAATAAAGGGAGCGCTAAGGGAGTAACGCGGACCGGGTCAACTCTGACGCCCTAATTAGTCATCCTTACTGCCTTACTCTTATTACACCTCTCTTATTAAAGGTTTAGGGACTCTGATTCAGTGTAGTGTAATACCCGCTTTATTAATGAAAACAGCGAAATATTTGACACCTACTCCCGACAGAAGTGCAGCACCCATTGATGTTCAATGTAAACCACGGCAATACATAGTTTTCATCAGAAGAGGTCTAGGAGAAGTAAGTAAATGAAAGTCAATACCTTCAAGCGGTCGCGCGGCGTCGAATCGACCGCACTCGATACATTTTCGTTCATAATATCGTTATTTCTTATCGCATCTATTTCCTATTCCTAGTAGCCTGTCATTGTTTCATTGTGCACGAAATAAACATTTTACCTCCCTTACCCGCGGCCCCTGGAGCGCACAGATTGCATTTGGTTTGGTCGCGGTGCAGGCGTCGAAAGCACGCCACGCGCCTGTCGTCGAAAAAGTTACGCGCGACGCTCAACGCGAGATATTATTTTTTGGAATATCATCGAATTAAGTTTGTAATAGTGTTTTTTTATATAAAAATGGCTCGTAGAGCACTAAATAGTAGTGCAATACTTGCGCAAATATAACGAGAAGATGACGAGAGTGACTCGGAGCTCAGGGACCAAGGTTCAGAAGCTTCCGACCACCTTCTAGTTCCAGAGGAAACTCAATCTGTTGAAGAATCAAGCAGCTCAGATTCAGATGAAGAGGATGTGCGTCTTTCAGATATAAGCACATATTTTACGGGGCGTGATAAGGTAACAAAGTGGCAATGATTTTCTGACAGGACTACGCTGGTCACGTACGTGCCCAAAAATAAAGTTTTGTGGTTTTATTATCATCACTTCATTCTGCTGCTGAAATTGATGAAAGTACAAATGATAATAGATGGCCATTGACACTCTTCTTTCGTCTTCTGGATATTGCTGGAATAAATGCCATGGTAATATTGAGGGCAAATCAAGAGGTTATGCAGAAAAGGCGAAAATATTTACGTCAATTAGGCATTGAACTGACAAAAAAGTACGTTCAAAGAAGGGCTACGATGGTGAACCTTCCAAGAAAACTCAAAAGAAACATAAGAGAACATTGAATATGAGTGTTGAAGACGCTGGATATGAAACAAGCAGTAGTTCCAGCACATGCAGAGGAAGTTGCAAAATATGCCCAGCAAAAAAAAGGAGGCAATCAAAGACACAATGCACATCATGTCTGAGAAATATTTGCAGGACCCACACTACATTCATTTGCAATTAATGTTATCAAGTCAAAGAAACTGATTCTGAAGAAAACTAGACCCATGTTCATGATAAATAATTTGATTTTAATTATTTGATCTTATGCAGCCAACTTATTTTGATTGTTTTTTTATTATATAAAGCTAGTTAGACGTATATAAGAAGATTTTGAGTTGCCAAATTGCTTCATTCATCCAAAGAAAATTTAAGTTTTTTATTTGATTTTACAATTTTGTTTTTAGCTAATTTGAAGTTACTTTTTTCGTAAAATTGAGTCCTAATATAATGATAACATGTCTAAATAATAAATGATTATTAATTAATTCGTGTTTTAAATCCCTGTAATATCCAATAGGTCTTTTAGGTTACGCGCGACCGCTACCGTTACAAATGACCGCGCGCCCGCTTGAAGGTTAGTAAAATTTTATTACACTACACTGAATCAGGGCCCTGAATAAAGGGAGCGCTAAGGGAGTAACGCGGACCGGGTCAACTCTGACGCCCTAATTAGTCATCCTTACTGCCTTACTCTTATTACACCTCTCTTATTAAGGGTTTACGGACCCTGATTCAGTGTAGTGTAATACCCGCTTTATTAATGAAAACAGCGAAATATTTGACACGTACTCCCGACAGAAGTGCAGTACCCATTGAGGTTCAATGTAAACCACGGCAATACATAGTTTTCATCAGAAGAGGTCTAGGAGAAGTAAGTAAATGAAAGTCAACAATATTCTGAATAATCACAAGTGAAGTCTCTGATCACATTAGGGAATGAACAATAATGTAAATAAACGACGCGGATGTTTCACTGAATACGTGAGGCGCGAGCGTTAATCAATCAACTCATTGCACTGCACTTTGCTCACTGAACATTTTGCTAAAGTGTCATAGACACAATGGGGATAAAAACTGCCACTTGCTCACTTCAGATGGCATTGATCTCCAGCGTCTTATAATTTGACAGCTAGCCATACATTTTTAGTAAACAAGCGACTTCTTTTACGCATAATTAATTATTGAGCCTAGTTGTGCAGCTGTTTAGTGAAAAAATACGGTGACCCATGTATTTGTCAAAGATGTTATATACAGTGTGAGTCTTCATAATGTGCACATATCGAAATGAGGGAGTCTATGCTTAATTTTATCGACGGAAAAAATGGTAATTTTTTTTTTTAGTTTAAAAAAAAAAAAAAAATTTTACAAAAAAAATTTTTTTAAAAAAATTTTTTTTTGCGTTCTTTTTATTATTATCTTATTTATAAATTTTACAATTAAAAATTGAAGAAAAAAATACAGATTTTTACTAAAAAAACATGTTTATTTTCAATTGAGGGTAGTTTTTTTCTCAATTTTAATTTTATGTGGACGGCTACTTACTTTCAATCATTATGGAGTTTGTTTCATCGCGATAGCTGATTCAGTTTAAAAGTTACACAGTTTTGTTACAATTTTTTTTTTAATTTCATAAAAAGTATAAAAAACAATATTTAGATTTTTTAAATATTTTTTCTGTCGTTAAAATTAAGCATAGATTTCCTCATTTCGATATGTGCACATTATGAAGACTCACACTGTATAAGAAGAAAACTGTGGGAGAAAGCTCTCCGAAAAAAATTGGAATCCGATATTTCGTCGAGACGATGTGCTATCCTTTAAACCTTTTATGGGAGAAAGTGGTTTATAGGTGATGCTCCCAAGATAACTACGTCTGTTTTTATTACATAAAGGCACTTGTAATGTGATATTATGTAAATTATAGTAAAATATGTGTGTGTTTATATTATCATATTAGATTAGTGCTAGAAGTGCTATCTCTGAGGTTTTTCAGTCAGGAAGTTTATGTCCGAGTTGGTTTTCAACTCTGATCAGGTTATTTCTATCGTACGCCTCCAGTTTTCTACAAAAAACGAACTTAAAGTCAACAAACACAAAATAACCTATAAAATATAAAACGTTCATAATTTATTGACTTTTCCACTAAACCTGCTTTTTACCAGTGGTAGACACTTGCCCTGTCTTTTTTTTTTTTTTTGGGTGGGAAATTATCAAATAACTTCTCCCGCTCTGGGCGGAGCGGGAGGGCGTGTCAGACTCTTACTGACTAAAACCCACCCGTGTTCCTTCGGTTGCCCTGTTGCCGGGGGCCACGATTTCCCGATCGGTTTTCTTGGAACCCCCGGCAGGCATTGGCCCTAGCGGACCCCGTCAAATCTGCTGACATCTCTTTGAGGCGCGCGTGGAACACAACGCGCCGTCGACCCGGGCTTGGTCCTTATCGGACGGCGAGCTACCCATTGCTCACCGTCCGCAAGCCCGCGCCTACGGTGGCCGGAAATCGGCTCGCGATTCCCGCCCCGGGCGTCTCCTCCTGCGGTGGTTAGGGGCGTGAGGGCGCGAAATTTGCCTCTCCCTCACGCGTTCCGCCTCCTCCTTCGCGAGCATTACCGCTTCGCAGAAGGAGGTGACGGCCTGCCATTTCCTCTCGCTCCGTACCATGGCCTGAACCAGGGCCGGACGCGAGAGATCACCGCCGCCGATCGCCTCTACGAGAACACGGCGTTGCTCCGCCCAAGCCGGGCAGACCTCCACCGTATGCTCCACCGTGTCCTCAGGCCGATCCACACAATGGTGACACCCGGGTGTTTCCTCCCGCCTTATCCTGAACAGGAACCTCCCGAAGCAGCCGTGTCCGGTGAGGACTTGCGTCAGGCGGAAGGTGAGAACACCGTGGCGTCTCTCCAGCCACTCCTCAAAGACGGGTCTTATCGCCGCGATTGTGGCGTGCCCAACACTTGCCCTGTCCTTAGCTCGTCTTTTAATAGTGCTACACTCCAAGTCTCATACATATTTATCTAGTTTTCGTACAATTTGTGATAGACACAAAAGTAAACATAAACACAACAATGGCGGTTTAAAGACGTACAACTGTGTTGCCACCCGTTCTGAGCTTTCAATTTTAACCTCATTATGTCTACCCTTGCAGTGCAATGAGTTCGTTAATCAACAAATATAACAGTCACAATAAATAAATGCTGGCTGTTTAATCGATTTCCTCGATCTTCATTTGTTTTTCGTTTTGGCGGGTCGCTGCCTCTTTACCCAGGGTTACTTCAAGTTGACAATATTGTCAAGTTCGTTCTAAAATCAACTCTGTACAGACCGTTCACTAAGTTTATTTATTTACTAGCTTTTGCCCGCGGCTTCGCCCGCGTGGTTGTCGGAAAATATCCCACAGGAACATGCTACCGGAATTCAGAGTATCCTATGTCCTAACCCAGCTTATGGCCTATCCGTATCCGCCTTTCATCTAAATACGTTCAGCCGTTACGGCATGAAAAGGTAACAGGCAGATAATAAATCTGTTTTAGGGTTCTTGTTCTTCAATGTCCTACCCTAGGATGCCATTTATCTCCTTGCCAATATTGATCGAAATCCGTTCAGTGGTTTAGGCGTAAAAAGGTAACATACAAACAGACATTCTTATACTCAAACCTCAGTTGGCCCGTTATAGTTTTTTGACCGTAGTAATAAGAAATAGGATCGACTGGCATCAAAAAAGTTTTTGTGAAAATTTGCCATTTTCTTGCTGACTATTTTTTTTTTTCAAAATCTGTGAATGCATATCAAAAAGTTAAGGACAGTCCCCTAAGACTGTTTGATCTAGCGACAATGGTTAAGGTACCTGCCCTTATTGCCTCATCTCAAAATCCATCCTGTATATGTTTTGATTGACTGCTTAGATCCATAAGCTATAGCGCATAACAATCTTTTAAAAGGTTAAATCCGTAACTATCTGCAATATTCTAACCTTTTGGCTAGCCTTTTTACAATTTGCGGTAAACTATAGAAGAATACGAACTTATTGTAATATTGCTCATCCCCCATAACAAAGCGTGATAATAATTTTAGAAAATTTGTGACATTTCCATTATTTGACTTATTGATTATTATTTATACCAATTTTCAAGTTAACTAAGCCACAAAGTAAAATCCTTCCCTGTAAAAATGAATACCCCTTTTTACCCCGCTAAGGGCAGATTTTCAAAAATCTCTGATACAAATTTCATCTTTACACGTCAAGCGGTTTTCGATATTTCGTGATGAGTGAGTGACCTTTCGCTTTTATATATTTAGATTCAAGGATTACAAACGAGATACATTACAATTATCTTTTACAATAAAGTGGTTTAATATACATTATCCTGTAATGTACACTCAATGCACCACATTAGATATCGAGTATACTTGCTCTGAAGACATAATTAAGTTAAGAATACATTAATAATGAACGCACGATAAGTTTGGCGTCGCAAAGTTTAGACTAGCCGTTAAATAAATTACAAGGCTTATTGTATTACGATGACTTGTATTTATTTATTTAAAACAAGATGATGCGGTAAACTTTGTACATGAGTCAGTGATCGGATAATCGGATGCATATTTACCTAAAGTTCATTTTTGGTTAGGAAATTATGGAAGCGGCTTCTTAAAACATATATTTTTAAATATAAATCCCGGGATTCCAGAAAATTCGCGAATAAGAAACTAGTCTGTAACATGGTGAGGAAACGTCGTCTTTATGTGGTGTTTATTTAAAAAAAAAGACAGGGGATTACATAATTATTAATATGTATTTACTTGAAGTTCATTTTAAACTCTCCATCAATTTTTGACTATGTTGAGTGTAAGAGGAATAGTAGGTAGTTGGTACCTACACACGATTTGACTCTATAATATAAAAAGGATTGTGTGGTTTTATGAAACCAAGGTAAAAGTGAAACTTTTAAGCGAACTATAGGCGCCGCCATATTGGCCTTGGCTGCTCTGACGAGCACCTTTCACTTTATCCCTACTCCGCAGCCGACCGTCACGCGACATGCAACACACAGACGAAAAAGTTTGAGACGATGTTATAAAAGTTTCACTTTAAAACAGTAAATTAATTGATTCCGAAATCCCGGGATTTTTTCGATACAAAAGTGCATTCCATAATATTAGCTAACACCTTAAACTAAGTAAATATTCCTAAACCCGATTTGATTCTATAGTAAAAAAAAAACTAAATTTGTCGATTCTGAATTCCCGGGATTATTTCGATACAAAAGTGCATTCCATAATAGCCAACACCTACACTTTAGGTAAATATGCATCCGATTATCCGATCACTATACATGAGGCAAAATTTCAATATTTTCGATTTCTCGGCTGTTCCTTTGGGTTTTGCCTGATTATATTTTTTCCTAACAGTATTGCGATAAAAAAAAAAACAAAAAAATAACAAATCGGCCGAGCCATTTTCGAGTTTTTGCGAGACTAATGCACGAAATTATTGACGTGTGAAGTTTGAGCAACGACGAATTTCGAATAAAATTTAAAAATAAAACATTTAAAAATGTAACTTTAACCGTTTACGCAGTGCACGCAGCGGAAGCTCTCAAAAGGAGAAAAAAAAAAACCGATTTTGAAACATTTTTCATTGGTGTTCCGCTCCTATTAGTCTTAGCGTGATGATATATAGCCTATAGCTTTCCTCGATACTACTTCAACAGTCATGTCTTCTTCGATTTCTTCTTAGCATAGAATAGAATAGAATTATTTATTTGTAAAACATAGGTAAAAGGTCAAGGTCTTATATAATAATTATATGTTGTGCTATGTTTTGTCATTGATGACATACAAATATTAATGTGATTACACAAAATAAAGAAAAAACAAAATTTACCATAGACAACAAACTAAAAATTTCGAAACAAAATAAAATGCATGCATGCGCATGGAGCGCATGTAAAATAAAATACCTATATATTTTATATAATAAATATATTTTATTTTTACATGAGATAACCGGCTTCGTCAGCAATGTACAGAAGGGGCAAAACGTCAGTATTTAAAATATTCGAAAAAAAAAAAGATTTGACTGACTGCGCTAAAGTATTTACAGAAATTGATTATTTATAGAAATTATGGAAGGAATTCGCTTTCTTCTTGCGGTTTATGGAGCTCCAAAAAAAAATTACTTGCATTGATAAATACCGATACTCAACTTTTGTAAAATTACGCGAAACAAAAAACAAGTACAACTATCATGTCTTCCCCCAACATCGGCATCGACTATTCAACACTTGTATCGAGTATACTATCAAGTTCAAACATGGCTAGGCAATCAACTGAACACAGAAGAAGTCTGGGGTTGGAAGTTGATAGATAATACTCTGGAACCGATTCAAACTTTACTCCCATCTGCTCCAGAAAAACTCCTCAACTCTATTTTTTGCAATTGCAAAAAAGGTGCCAAATGTGGCTGTAAAAAAGTCGGGTTGGTGTGTTCTCTAGCAATTGCCAAGGTTAGTCTTGCTCAAATGTCCAGTTGAGTACAATAAAGCGAAGAATTGAATCCTGAAGATAGCACAGTTTTCTTGGGCTTAACTTTGGATGCTAAGCTTCAGTGAGGCCCACATATAGATAAATTGTCAAAAAAGCTAAGCTCCGCAGCATATGCTGTTAGAAAAATTCGTAATTTGACTGACATAGAGACAGCCCGTTTAGTGTACTTTAGCTATTTTCATAGTGTAATGTCGTACGGTATTCTGTTGTGGGGAAATGCCGCTGATATTCAGACTATCTTTGTTTTGCAGAAAAGAGCTGTTCGATCAATTTATAAATTACGTCCGAGACAGTCTCTCAGAGATAAATTTAAGGAGATTAATGTAATGACTGTGCCTTCTCAGTATATTTTTGATAATCTTTTATATGCCCATAAAAATATAAAATTGTTTAAAAAATACAGTGATATCCATAACATAAATACTAGAAACAAACACAAATTTGTTGTACCTACAACAAGGCTCAAGAAAATAGGTGGCTCGTTCAGATGTCAATGTATACGCTTTTATAATAAACTTCCAAGCCACGTACAAGATCTAAGCCTTAATAAATTTAAATCATTCATTAAACGTAAGTTGTGCCAGAAAGCTTTTTATACCGTCAAAGATTACATTGAGGACAAAAAGGCTTGGGATTGAGCTGCTCCAATTATTATAATTATTTTTACTTTCGGAACTTTGTTTATTTTGCTAACTTTAAAATTATATACACACAATGACAAGAATATTTACTTTGTGAAGTATAATATTATTATTTTCATTCATTCATTTCAGCCGAAAGACGTCCACTGCTGGACATAGGCCTCCCCCAAGCACCGCCACTTCGACCGATTCTGTGCTTTCCGCATCCAGCGGATTCCTGCGGCCTTCACAAGGTCATCGGTCCATCTTGTGGGAGGCCTTCCAACGCTACGTCTTCCGGTACGTGGTCGCCACTCCAGAACCTTTCGACCCCATCGGCCATCCGTTCTGCGAGCAATGTGCCCTGCCCATTGCCACTTAAGTTTGGCAATTCTTATTATTATTATTTTCATTTATTCATTTTTTTACATATTTAATACATTTTAATTATTGTTTTAATTATTGTGAATGTGAGGACTATGTGGGTCATATATATATTTTTTTTTCTCAGTTATTTCTATTGATAATCTGGCAGTTTTGAGTACTTTATGCGGCCTACCCAAATGTCCTTTCTTTGGTATTGTTTGTCGAATCGTTGAGCTCCTTTTAAGTTCTGAGTTGAGCTACACTATTACTGACAAATGCGTGCACTGACTGGACAGGTCCACTCAAATTTGTATGGTTCTTTCCTCAGAAGACCATTTCAGACACAAATCTACATGGTTCTCAAATGAAATGCTCTGACCAAGATTATTTCTGGGTTTTTATATACACATTGACATAAATGAATTTTATTTACACAATGACATGAATATTTACTTTTAAAGTATTTTAATTATTGTGAATGTGAAGACTATGTGGGTGATTCCTTTTAGTTTTGTTTTTATTATTTTTTCAGTTAGTTCTAATCATGGTCTGACAGTTTGAGTAATTTAAGTGGCCTACCTAAATGTCCTTTTTTTGGTATTGTTCGTCGAATCGTTGAGCTCCTTAAATTCTGAGTTGAGCTGCACGATAACTGACAAATGCGTGCACTGACTGGACAAGCCCTCTCAATCTGTGTGGTGCTTTCCTCAAAAGACCACTTCAGACACCAATCCACATGGCCTTCACATGATCTGACCAAGATTATGTCTGGACTTTAAAAGAGACTGAGACCTCTGAGTTTGTTTCGGCCTTTCTTCTCAGAGTAGTCAGTTAGGAAACGCCGACCTCATCTAGCTTTAAAATATGATTGACGTGTAAAAGTGTTTGTACAAACCTACTTACAGAAATAAAATCATTTATCATTTATCAATAGAGGAAGATCCCTGTGATTTTAATGAAGAGACCAATGACAAGAGGAAGAGGAAGAAGAAGAAATCGAAGAAGACATGACTGTTGAAGTAGACTTTCAAGAGTATGAATCTGATTAAAATATCTAAAGAAATCAAAACAATAGTTAACCCAATAATCAATAGCAATATCAATAATCAATGTCAATAATATGGTAATATCTAGAACTTGACGGGTATTGTTCCCTTAAATTATCCTAAAATTGTCATGACAGTTAGTGGAGTAGGCCTACAGGGGAAACCACGGTAAAAAAAACGCGCCGAGTACTGGTGGCGTGGAAATGTGTGCATATCGTGAATAATGTGACTCTTAGAATCGCGATATCTCAGGAATAGTAGTAACTCTTAGGAAAAAAAAAATTATAAAGACGTTTTTTTTGATAAAACTTACCGTTATCGAGAAAAATCCAAAAAACCTAAAATTTTGACTTTTGACCCCGAATAACTTTTGTAGCACACATGGCATCGATGGGGATTTTTAAAACTTTATTTGTAATGGTAAACCCCTGCTCTCCACCAATATTTGGCTTTCCGGGAATTTTTGTTATTATATATGTCTATATTGACCGGACAAGTATAGATGGTCAGCAATTGTAACGGCCTTGCCTTGTTTTGATTGTAGCGTTGGCTAAATGTTGAACCCAGCGGTTTTAAATTGATAAATAATGTCGCCCCAAAAACGTGAGAAAAGTGATATTTGGAGACATTAAAAAAATTGTCTCTAAAATATTTCTCGATAAAACTATCGAAAATAGCCTTTCAGCTATTTTCAACAGCAGGAAATGTGCAGACAGAAAAAAGGTAAAATAAAGTTAAAACGCCCACCTGCACCATGGATGACAAGAGGCATACAGATGGCTATGCGACGTAGGGACCGTGCGTTCCGTAAATTTAAAAGGGATCGTATTGATGAGAACTGGACATTATTCAAGGCTGCAAGGAATAGATGCAATCAGATGATACGTAATGCTAAACGCCGCCACATTCTCGATACTATTAGTTCTTCTTCTTCTGCCGATATTTGGAAATTTCTTGGAACTCTTGGTATCGGCAAATCGCGACATTTAGACCTTCCTAATACAATTGACTTAGACGATCTCAACCGGCATTTCTCCACTATTTCTACCATGGATCGTCTAACCAAGCAACAAACTCTGTCTCTAATTTCTGGTCTAACGCGTCCTCATATTAATCCTTTCAGTTTCATTCCAGTTGAACCGGGAGAGATCAAAAAAATAATTCTTTCCATCAAATCTAAAGCGGTGGGATGTGACAATATCACCCGTGGTATGATCGTTACTATTCTGGATCATCTCCTACCTGCGATTACCCATATTATAAATTTTTCCCTGTACACCGGAGTATTCCCTTTCCTGTGGCGCAAAGCCTATGTTCGTCCACTACCTAAGGTTTCCAATCCCTCTCTTCCTACCGATTTCCGTCCAATTTCTATCCTTCCCTTCCTATCCAAAGTGCTTGAGGCCTGTGTCCACAAACAATTCTCCAACTTTGTTCATCGCAACTCACTCATTAGCCCTCTTCAATCTGGGTTCAGGCCTGGGCACAGCACTACTTCCGCACTCCTTAAAGTGACTGGCGATATAAGGGCAGGACTGGAAGACACCAAAGCTACTGTTCTAGTGTTGGTTGATTTCTCGAATGCCTTTAATACCGTCAGTCACGACATCCTGTTAGCCATTCTCTCATATCTTATGGTCTCTCCCGAAGCACTGGAATGGTTCTCCTCTTACCTTCAGGAACGTCAGCAGTCTATTCATGTTGGGGATTCTTCTTCATGCTGGTGTGATTTGGAAACTGGCGTTCCTCAAGGCGGTATACTTTCTCCTCTTTTGTTTTCTATTTTTATTAATCTTATAACTTCTGAACTTCAGTGTGCGTATCATCTATATGCGGATGACTTGCAGTTGTACTGTCAGGGAAAGGTCGATGAATTACCTGACGCTATCGGCAAATTAAATAGGGACTTGATAGCCATAAAAACCTGGGCTGATAAATTTGGTGTAGCCGTAAACCCTATGAAGTGTCAGGCGATCATCATTGGTAGTCCTCGCAGTGTTAGCAAGTTGGATGGTACAACCTTGCCACCAGTTCTCTTCAATGGTTCGATAGTTCCTTTTAGCACTGACGTGAAGGACTTAGGCTTGCACATTGATAGCACCCTGAACTGGCGTACTCAAGTCGCTAAGGTAAGTCAGAAGGTTACTGGAATGCTGCGGGCTCTGTACCGTTTGAAAAATTTATTACCGTCGACTACGAAGACAATGCTTGTGCAGACCTTAATTTTCCCTATCATCGATTATGGTGATGTGTGCTACTATGACCTGAATGCAGATCTCCTCAACAAACTTGACCGTCTTCTTAATAACTGCATTCGATTTGTTTTCAATCTGCGTAAATATGATCATGTCTCTGCGCATCGTTCGCTTCTAAAGTGGTTGCCCATACGCCAGCGTAGAGAGCAAAGGGCGCTGACTACCTTGTTTTCATTTCTTAACTCTCCGTCTTCCCCGAGTTATCTAGTCCCGCACTTTCAGTACATTTGCGACAACCACAATAGAAATCTACGTTCATCTCACAATCGTCTTCTTCAATGTCCCACCCATCGCACAGACTTCATTCACTCTTCCTTTTTCGTTCAGTCTATCTCTCTGTGGAATGCGCTCCCCCAGGAAATCAGGATGGCGACCAACCGATTATCTTTTAAAGTTAAAGTTCGCGAGCACATTCGCAGGAAGCTGGCAGTATCATCACAACGGTAATGATTTCCCATTGTTTGTCTTATTTGCTTTAGTAGTACTTTTATATATTTAGTTTTGTTTATATTTACATATAATTGGAAATATATGTTTATGTATATCTTTATATTTAAATAAATATTTATTCCTCAATTCTCGCTATTGCACCTACCACTGTTTGTCTCTGCATCACCCAAAGGTTGACTGGTAGAAAATGCCTTTGGCATTAAGTCCGCCTCTGTACATTTGTGTGCTTGAAGTATTAAATAAATAAATAAATAAATAAAAAAGGAATCTCTTGTCGCCAAAAAACTTGCAAATGTTGTTTTTTTAAATATAAAAAAATCCTATAGCTAATTTTAATTATTAAATTACATGTAAATGTTATTATTTATATATTGTTTAGCATGTTTAATTTCCTTCCAGCTCCTTTGACTAATAATTGCGTGCTGCCATAGTAGAATCAAATATTCGTATTCTTAATTCGGCGAATAGTACATACAGACACAGAGAAACTTCACCCCTTAAAATGTATAAAAAGCGACATCTCTGTGAAATCAATGAAACTGCTAAGATATTCTGATGCAAGTGACCGTAGCCGCTAGTAATTAATTAATATCCATCGCAGCCATCCTACCTATTGATATTTTACTCACGTCCAAGCGTGTTTCACACACATTACATTTTTTTAAATAAAATTTTAAAAACTCACAACAGAATTTTAAAATTTTATAAAATCTTAAGGCCGAAGTAAGAATCGAACCCGGAACCTTTTCCTTACGAGGCAAGTAATTATACCGTTACACCAATCAGTTACTTAACATGGATGTGAAATTTATCGATATGTCTTTGAATCATCCATCACATCATTCATGTCGGCCGCCGGCCGTGTCGTTTATAAAACAGATAATGAAGAAGCTTGAGGGTAAGCTTATAATTTTTTAAGTTAAACATGACGTCGCTTCATAGCATATTACTCGTCTGCTTGTGCTGTTCGAATTACGACTTTTTACATTTAAAATCATGCTTCGATTGAGTAACTTTTTTAAAGTGAAATTAATCGTCCTTTGGGAACAAAATCAAAGTTTAAAGAGTATTGCTCGAGAATTAAATGTCGACGTAAGTGTAATCTAAAATAAAATCCATTTATATTTTCATTTCTTTACCAATGGAAATCTAATTTTTAATTTACTTTCTCGTAGAGAAACACAGTTCGTTTGCGCGATGATATCAAGAAACTGGTGAAGGGAAGTGTAACCGCCAAGGGCCACGTCCGATTGCTTACACAAATCAATCCAACCGTCATCGTGATATTGTTAATAGCCATACCACGGATTCTTTCAGAACCACCCGATCTAGCGTTATAAGACATGGCATTCCGCTTACCACTATCCGAAGACATTTACATGCAGATCCACAATTATAATCCTGCCAAAAAAAATTAACTAACCGAAACTCATCGTCAAGCCAGGATAAGATTTGCAACCCAATATATGAATTTTTATTGGGAAAATGAAATAGTCATTTTTACCGATGAAAAGACGTTTGAGTCCGATAAAGATGGACGTAAAATATTGTGGAGAAGACCAGGCAAACGCTACAACTTTCAAAATGTTTTACCTTTGAGGACTAGTGGCAGGTTATCGCTGGGTAAGCAATAGTTAATTGAATAAATATTAACATTTACCTACGCACTTAATTAAAATATAAATACTTTTTATTTGCTAAATTATAACTCATTAGCGCTGTGACTATTATAATATTATGTTATTATTAGTAGGTAAAAATAATAATTATTACTATGAATCATTACAAAATAATAAATGTAAACAAAGCATAAGAGTTTTTGCGGTGTCACTTTTACAATGACTAATGTAAAATATATAATTAGAACCTACATGATACGAGAAGACAGTGGTGCCGATTCCCTTGTTCACAAACTATACAAAATTTAAGTTCAGTGCATCTTTTTCTTTCTATTTTATTAAGAAAAGGAAAGAAGATAAATTTTAGTTTAGTCCTGTCAAATTAATCAGCGCTTGATGTAAATTGACGTAATTTTAGTAGGCAAGTTTTTAATCACGTCTAAACTTGTATGGAGTAGTGACAGGCGCTGATTAATTTGACAGGACTAAACTAAAATTTATCTTCTGTCCTTTTCTTAATGAAATAGAAAGAAAAAGATGCACTAAACTTAAATTTAGTTTAGTTTGTGAACAAGGGAATCGGCACCAATGTAATTGTCTTTTTAAAGGGTATAGTAATAAAACTTTTAAGTGTTTTCAGGATATTGGGGATGGATGTCTTCGACGGGTCCTGGAGAGCTTGTCGAAGTCGGCGCTCGAATGAATGGCTAACGTTACTTGGAGATCTTAAGAGACGTGATAATTCCAACAGTGCGCAACTTATACCCTGATGGACATATTTATTATATTCAAGATAATAGTTCGGTGCATCGGTCAAGACGGGTTAGGTATGGAGTGGTTTTCAACACAAGGAGACATAACTTTGATTGATTGGCCATCTAAAAGCCCTGACTTAAACCCGATAGAAAATTTGTAGGGTCACAAGTAAAGTCAGAACTAGGCTAAATTTAGATGAAGAGGTTATGAGAACTTGGGAGTTAATGCGATTAAGTGACATTTGTTTTAATAAGTATGGTAAATGGAATGAGATCAAGATTAGAAGAAGTTATAGAAAGTGAAGGTTACCCACTCCGGTATTAGTATAGGTTTGACCCCACAAGTTTTTATAGTTAATTGTTTTTTGTAAAAAGTTTTGAAAAATCTCGAGAGATGTAAATTGTTGTTCTGTTTGTATCAAACGTGAGTAACATGTTGGTTCTCTTGTGAAGTTTTATCAGTAAATGAATATTTTTGTTAAACTAAATTGGGTTAGTACATTAATTAATACTGTAAGAATAATAAATAATACTCAGGGTTGGGCAGTATTTGAATTACTTGTGATTAAAATACATAATTGAAATACACGTATTTTGTATTTGTAATTCAATTACTTCTTAAACATGTAATTGGTATTTCAAATACCTGACGCTGAGGTATTTTGTAGTTAGTATTTCAAATACTTATGGTTTCAAAATGCATTTGAATATAAATACATTTAGCGATTTTATTAATGGGTGCATTCTGCAAAAAATTACGCTCGATTTGCTTTCGTAACCAAAATGGCGACCGCTAAATATGTCAATCTTTAAAGTTGGCTACACTGGGCTGTATTAGTTCTATTTTATTTACATAACCTAACACCTTACTGTATTTTGTATTTTAAATAAAAATAGTTAAAATACTGTATTTTGTATTTCAAATACACACCTTAAAAATACTTTGTATTTCGTATTTTAAATACGTGCGAGATAGTATTTTGTAATTTATATTTTAATTAAAGCAAAGTATGTATTTTGCCCAGCTTTGATAATACTACGTCTAAAAGTGAATCTCTTTTATTCAGAAAAACCGCCTTATAAGCACCTACTTCCCCTCTCAACCCGCAAAACTCCGCTATCGCCCTACAGTTACCACCAGTATATAATATATGCTGATGTTGGATAGCGCATGAAAATTACTACAGAACACTAACTTCATTGTTGTCACAGAGATGGCGCGCACGTAAACATCGTAGTATATCATCCTTTAAAAGATGTAGTTTTTTACACATTTCTATGGGGTGAGGTTTCTCTTGTGACAATTTTGTATTAATAACGTAAACAATTATTGTTAAATGGGTATCTTGCATGCTTACTTGTGGAATCGATGTCAATAACTACAGAACACTAACTTCATTTGTTAAAGAAATGGCGCGCACGTAAACTAGTAAGTATATCATCCTATAAAAGATGTCGGTTTTTATACATTTCTAGGGGGTGAGGTTTCTCTAGAGCTGCATGTACAATCGGTAATTCGTATTCGTATTCATAGAAGTAGTTTCATTGCATCACTAGTTCTGATGTATATACCAATAGGTTTACACGACATTCACATAAAACAAAGCAACCTTCGTAAATTACATAAAATGAAGAAATTAATTAAAATTAAAAACAAAGTTATAAACAAAACAGCTTTGACTTAAGTATAAAAAAGAACAAAAAACTGAAGAGGGTTTTGTATTCTCATCGATTCGAGTTTAATTTATTTTTTTCTTAAATATGAAGAAATAGGGGGCCGTAAAAGTTGTCAGTTTTATACCATTTTTGTACGAGCTCTATTGCGACAACTAAACAAGTTAGGAATTTGAAATTTCTATAAATCATGTACCTAACATAATTATATTTTATTTTGCGTTTTTTTTTTATAACGCTAGCTACCAACTTTTGATAATAAAACTTCTAAATCAAGTGCGTTCATACGAATAAAATTGAAATATTGCTAGCCATTTTCCAGCTTTATTTCGCGTAATAAATTATGGAAAACACCAGCTTCACGTCTTCTTGAAATCCATTGTCGAACACAAATTGATCTTTTTAGGGTTCCGTACCAAAATAGTAAAAAGGAACCCATTATGGTGCGACTCAGGATGTCCGTCTGTCTGTCACAGCCGGATATCTCAAGAACTACTAATGCTATCAACTTGAAATTTGGAATAGTTTTAGATGACGTTTGCCCAACTATGTTGCAAATAAGAAAGAAATTAAAGATTATTTTTTTGCAACTTGGAGTGAATGGTGGTTTTAAAAATTGGAAAAGGGGCTGCTAGTTTTCTTTTCAACAGTAAAATTGTTATTGCAGCTGCTATATATCATGCGCGTCTTGACAGCATGATTTCACAGTATAGAGTATTCGCGACATTCGTAAGCTCTCGTGTGTAAATACCTATCTCTGCGATAAGTTGCGATAGTATGATCCGCGAGCTTCTTGCAAGACATTTATTGCAAAAAAAATTGCAGGAACGATGAGTAAATGATATTCATGCAAGCAAGTAACTCAAGCAAGACTTCCTCGAGTTTACTTTCAGGTGGAAACGCGGCCTAACAGACAGTCTTGCCTCTGCGCAAGCCGATGTAAAAACCAGTTGATCTTATTTTATACACCTGTTATTGGGAATACCAAGTATTTGGAATAACACCAAGTTTTTGGAACTCGTTCGTTGTTTATGTTTGTATTATTACCTTTTTTGTTATATTTTATGAACAAAAAATATTTTTATGAATGATAATGATTGTTATTAATGATCTCAACAACTCGTGACGTAAAGAGATATTTAGATATTCGTTTGATTGAGTTCTATGACTTAGATTAGGAAGCGTTCTTGTTTTATATGATTGTTTTCATGGTATGTTCTAACAAGTTTAACTGTAGTGGGCAATTACATCAAGGAGGTATTTCTTAAATTTAAATTGTAAAATGACAAAAAACAATACGTCCTTGAATGTAGATAATAACTCTTCATTTATCTTTGTTAAGATAAATGAATTTAAACAAAAGAAGAGAGAGTTGAATGAAGTTTCATAGCTAATAAATTATAGGTACTTTAAACGACATTGGCATTTTATCAAATTTATCGGGGTTCTCAAGGATCGGGGCTCTAAAGGACGGGTCCCTCAAGGATCGGGTACCTCAAGGAAAAACCCTAAAAAATGAGCTCCTACATTAAACCATTGTGATCATTGTGCCATTGAGATGCATTTTATCACGTTGCCATTGATGATCAAATTATGCAATCCAAATCCTGATATTGGCACATAAAAGTAATAAAGAAGGGATAAATATAAGAGTATTTGTGTCAACTCCTCCTGAAAATGTATTAAAACCAACTTTTATGACAAACATGACCGAAGGAAAAAAAAAAACAACCGACTTTCTAAAAAAAAACTAATGAAAATAGCTTTATTTCGGAAGTCGGTGACTGGTTTTGAATTTTCGTTTTTTGCCACCGACTTCCGAAATAAAATTATTTTCACTTTGTAGTGTTTTTTTTGGAAATTGGTTGTTATTTTATGGAAATAAAGTTTTTATTTTTCACCTTTTAGCTGTGGTACCTACTTACCCTACATGAATTCGAACACCACTACCTGCTATGTAAATAACAGTGACAGGAAGATATTATAACATCTATACTAATATTATAAAGAGGAAAGATTTGTATTTTTGAATTTTTGTATGTAACGAATAAACTTAAAAACTACTCGACCGATTTAAAAAATTCTTTCATCAATGGATAGCTACATTATCAGCGAGTAACATAGGCTATATTTTATACCCGTACTCCCACGAAAACGGGAACTACGCGGGTGAAACCGAGTGACGTCCGCTAGTCATCTATAAAGTAAGTGGAGAAAAATACGTATTATTACTTTACTTTTCTTTACTTTTAAAATAGCACAATGGTTTCCGACTGAAAAGCCGATATCACCAAAACAATTAATCTGTTTTCTTAGTATTGAATTAATTTATAAATTAGCACTTCACCCGCGACCTATTCGACGAGGATTCAGTATTTTTAGGCAAAAATACGAAATCCTCCTTTAAAAGACATACGGTAATTCGGTAAAATATTCTTGCCTAGTTTCAAGTTTTCAACTAAATCTCCCCGTTTCACTACCTTATATGTAGGTTGAATTTCCAAACCCTTTTAATGCTCGCCCATATTATAAAATAAATTCTGTGTAAAATTTATCGTTCCTAGTCTAAGTACAACCCGGTCACATTATCTCGAGACCTCGCTGGAATGCGAACCTCCCGCCCCGTTCTCCTTTCACCTCCCCTAAATTAAAAATTAACACAATATTTGTTTTGTTGGAAATCTTATTGTTTATAATAATATCTTACTAGAGGATACTTGTTTTGCGCACCATATCAGAGCGCCGAGCATCGACGCCAGGTCTCGAGATAATGTAACCGGGTTGTAGTTTGGGCTGTGTGACGATATGTCTGTGAGTCAGTTTCTCCATTTTTAAATACACCCTGTATATTACCTTAATGCATTTTAGAGCCATTGTGGGTAGATTTTGAATTATAGGTCCTACAGAAAAACGTTGAAAGGAGCCATGTGCTGAAATTTAAAGAAAATACAAATTAAAACTAAAGTGAAAAAAAAAGTTTGAACCTTTTTAAAAATAAGCTTTTAATGAACTAAAAAGTACTAGTTGAATAAAAGCTTGTAACAAAATCTAAGAAAATTGGTGCTTTTTTTAAGTGACACTTAAAAATCTGTTCAGCTGTGCGCAGAACATAAAATGGTAATTTCATGGCCAAGGTATACAATGGTTAAAGAAATTTATTTCTCAAAATGACTGAGATTTCATTTGAGAACATATTTAAAACTTAAAATTTAGTAATATAAGAACTTTGACACACAAACTACGCAGCTATTGTTTTTTGAAGTGAAAACTTCTTTAGGTGCGTTGGGCATTTTTGAGATAAGAGGACTAAACCATTGATTCCGCGACCTGTTACCGACACCGTGGAGTAAAAGACATCAACGCGTTGATTACCGTGATTTTTTTTTCAAGTTTTCACTTCTGTCGGCACTCCCGGAGTTCTGTTTTTATTTCTTTATATAATAGTAGTTTGTGAAACTGTTGCATAATGAGGGGTATTAAAACATGAGTGTGTGTTTAAAAACCGAGCCGCAGGCGAGGTTTTTAATAGTATCACACGAATGTTCCCCCATCGTGCTGTGCCGCCGCCGTGATCTCGAAACGGACCGTGGTGAGGACTTATGGGCTGACTTTACTTGGTGCGGACGTACTGTTCACGTATGTGTTGTATATATAAAACCTAGTGCAAGCGATGATGATTATATGAGATGGTTTTGCAAAGTAGAAGAGTTTATAACTAATTTAAAGGGTATTGTTATAATTCTAGGTGACTTAAATTTAAATAGTGCATCGTTAAATATTAAGAATTATTATTGTTACTTCGTGTCATCTTGTAGTCTGAATGAGATGAACGTTGTGAAGAATTCGCATGGAAGTATGTTAGATGTTGTTTTAGTTCAGGAAAGCATTAGCGCACCAGAAACACTGTCACTCGTCACTGCTACCGAGGGTATAGTGCCACTGGATGCATATCACCCGGCTCTACACATTGAGGTACGAGTCGATTTAGGTCATTTCTCGGAGTCTATTGAGCCCAACAATATAGACAGTGCCAAGGATTGGAACTTGGGCAAATGCGATTTCGTACAACTCTATTTCTTATTCGCTGACGAAAATATCTGGGAGGAGGTTTTGGAATCTAAGGATGTAAAAGGTGCTACTCTCAAGTTTTACGACATTATCTATAATTTCTTTGACAAGTGCATGCCTAAGAAACGCAGAAGGAAATCGGCAAATAGGCGATATCCTGTATGGTTTACAAGCGATATCATCCATGATCGAAGGCTCAAGTTAACCTTTTGACCGCCACGTCAATAACGAATTTCTGTGTTCTCTACGCCAAGCGACAACGTAAAAACGTGTTATTTTCGACGTGCCATGCCGTCCCAGGCGTTGTGAGCATGTTTTAATTTGACATCCATAGACGTCCGTGGCGGTCAAAAGGTTAAAACTCCATAAAATTGGAAACTAACTAAGTGCGATACCGCCTATTTGTTATTTTCTGACCTCAGGTCAAGTCTTAAAACCCGTATTGCAGATGCGTATTCCTTATACATGAGAAACATAGAGAATAAAATTAAACTTAACCCTCGTCAATTCTGGTCACACATTTCCAGCCTGCGGTCAAAAGGTGGATTTGAACCGAATATAATATACAAGGGTTTAACTTTTTCAGGTACTAAGGCGGCAGGGGCTTTTGCAGAATTTTTCTCATCTGTTTTTCTGCCTGACGTTCCGCAGCTTAATGCTGACCATGTCGGTGTGTCCGACCATTCCAGTAATAGCAATTGTATTCATTTACCCCTCTTGAGCCATGTAGACGTTGTTAAAGGCATTAACAAACTTAAACCTAACAGTTATATTGGACCCGACAACATCCCCCCCTTCATAGTTAAAGACTTAAGTAATATTTTCATCGATCCTTTTTGCCGCATTTTTAATTTAGCCTTGCAGACTGGTACATATCCCTCTGAGTGGTAAGTTTCTGGAGTTACACCCATCCCAAAAACCAAAAACAAATGTTCCGTAGAAGAATACCGCCCTATCGCAATCCTATCTTCCCCAGCGAAGGTCTTCGAGAACATCCTCCATAGTGCTATCTATGAGCAAATAAACAAGTATCTTTGTAATGAGCAGCATGGTTTCAGAAGCAAAAGATCAGTCGACACAAATCTCCTGACACTGGTGGATTATATCTCGTCTAGTTTGAACCGCGGGCGTCAGGTAGACGTTCTTTACTTCGACTTCCGGAAGGCGTTTGATAGGGTCAACAATGACGTGCTGCTAATGAAGCTTAGCAAAATAGGGTTCTCACCATCTCTCCTCTGTTTCTTTACAGACTACCTACGTGATCGACAGCAATTTGTTAGGCTTGGTATGTACGTATCGGGTACCTATCACACGCGTTCAGGCGTGAGTCAAGGCTCAATTTTGGGGCCTTTGTTGTTTCTTATCATGGTCAATGATCTTCCTCAAGTTCTGTTTCATGCAAGATGTCTCTTGTATGCTGACGACTTGAAACTGTACCTGGAAATAAACTCCGAGCGTGACAGTTTCGCACTTCAGCAAGACATTAATGCAATATACAAGTGGAGCGTAGACAACAAGATGGAGTTTAATTCGTCCAAATGCTTTGCTATGACATTCGGTCGAATGCGGCACCCAGTTAATTTTGATTATAACTTAAATAATAATACCATCACAAAGTCAACAGCCATAAAAGACCTGGGAGTCACATTCAACCGAAAACTCACCTTCCACGACCATATGGCCATGGTAGCTAAACAATCCTACCAAAGGTTAGGTTTTGTTCTGCGTAACTGCCGCGATTTTCGCACCGCTCATGCCATTAAAATATTATTTAATGCGCTTGTACGTAGCAAGCTGGAAACCAGCTCTTGCGTGTGGAATCCACATGAAAGTACCTACGCACTTTTATTAGAAAAGGTACAAAAAGCGTTCCTTAGGTACCTATATAAGCAGAAGCACGGCTACTATCCTTACCTCTATCCGACCAAATTCTTACTGGGTTGCCTTGGAAACAACTCGCTAGTGGTAAGGCGAGCTCGTGTTCAGCTCACAATAGCCTGTAAGACGCTGCGTGGCGCTATTGACGGTCCTGACCTGCTTGATATGCTGGCGCGCTTCTTTGTCCCAGACAATTACTGCCGGGGCAGAAGGCACAGGCTGTTTGCCGTGCCTCCATGTCGGACTGTTGCACATGCTAAGTCGCCAATTCCTCGCACTCTGGCTGCGCTTAATGATCTCTTGGATTCTAATCCTACAACCGACCTGTTTGCGGATGGATGGACGAAGTTTTTATTGATATGTCAGGAGTACTGTGAGAGGAATTTGTGAATGTGTTGTTACCTGCTTTTTTTTAATTTAAGTTTTCATGTTTTTATTTTGTACATTTTAATGTGTCTTAGTTATAATTTTAGTTACTGTAATTGTTTTTAACACAACCGTTGTTGCTAAATAAATAAATATATTGTAATAGAAAAAAAAATTGTTTATAGTATTATTTTGTTAGAGAAAAAGCGTTATAATATGATTATATTTTTAAATTTCTGTATTCTGTTTATAAAGTATGTCAATATAAACTCGTTTTGAAGTTCATAATTCGAATATTACGCTATGAGAGTAGATAAAATCATTTACGCAATAATATTCATTTTGTACGCAAATAACATTACACAAGTTACAAAACTTAAAACTTTTACTATAATCTAGATATACGAACTGCATAAGTAATTTTGTGATCGCATATATAGGATTATAAAGTTACATAAGCAGTTTGTAATTTTATTTTTATTTAAATTATTTTGGGCTTATAATATATGCCTATATACTGCCTCGTTGGTCTAGTGGTCGAAAGCGCTACTGCTGAGCATGAGGTCCTGGGTTCGATTCCCGGGTCGGGCAAAGTGTAATTGGGTTTTTCTATCTGAAATTTCTCAGTAGCAGCTGGGAGTCTGAATTTGTGCCCGGTTGATGGCAATAGGCTCGCCCCCTATTACATGGGACTTGAACATAACTGGCGAAATGTGCCCAACCCTTCGCGGAAACAAGGCGTGATGTTATGTTATATATATATTTTTTAAATGTGATAACTAAGCCATCATCATCATTGGCATATATTGAATTTGGCGCTTATCCCGTACCGCATTCGTGTGTCATCTGTCCGTCTACCACAGCTGATTTGCTCCGAATTTACTGGACTCATTAAGTTGAAATTTGGTAAATATTGAATTTCTCTGACCCAAACACGAACGTGTAACGTAAATAAATGAATTTTGAATATGGAGTTCAACTTTTGGGGGAGAGAAAACCAAAAATTTAAAGTTTTGCAAACTGTACCGTGTAAATTAATTTTTTGATAAAATAATAAAAAGAAAAAAAAAGTTATTAAAGAAAATAGATGAAATACCATTTCCTCCCTTTATCTCCGAAACTATTGAGACTAAAATTTTGAAAAACTATAGAGAATAGTTGTAAGAAGTCTATGATCATAGAATACATGGTAAATCACTCAATATTGTGTGTACAAACTTACATTTGTGGTTGGAATGTATAGAGAAACCCAACTACGGAACCCTTCATTGTGCGTGGTCCGATACACACTTGGCTTGTTTGTGTTCCTGTCAAAATTCAAAATTCAAAATTCAAAAGTCATTTATTCAAATTAGGCTGAGAACCAGCACTTTTCGAACGTCAAAATTACATAAGACAGTCCCCCAAAAACGCCCACCCTTCACCACTTCCTAGTGCCTTTAGCTGGGAAGAAGAAGTGGCGCAACAAACTCCCCAGCAGCACAGCTGTCTGTTCAAGTTAGAAAAAAATAAAAATGACTCTATACAATAGTATGCAAAATTATTATGCAACACAAAACATTATTTTAATTAAGTATAAATTATTGGCCATATGTTAGCTAGCACACGCCGATATACCAACCAAAAACATCGAGAACTATACTCAAGCAGAATTAAAAAATAAAAACTAAACGTAAAAAGAACTAAATATCTAAATAAAAGCCTCCAGGCATAAAGGGCGTGCCCGCTTACATAAAGCTGTAAATTTGAAGTTATAAATGATAAACTAGGACCATCGAGGTAAAATAAATGTACAGTTAATTACTAGTAACAATAAGAAAACCATGATCAGCAAGACGACCAGTCACCACAAGCAGCACCCGTTCACGAGCATAACGCAAAGATCAGCCATTACCCCCCTCGCCATATTTGAGGGAAGGAGGCAACCCGACTCCCGACGCTACCGCAAGCATTGACATCTAAGGGAGCATGACGAACTTGCTGCCGGTTGTTCAGGTAAAAAATAATATAATCAATTGTCGAGGTCACTAGCCAACCACAAATTGCAATACAAACTCATAACAAAAACATTGTAATGAGTAGATTATGTCAACAATAAAATAAAAATAGACTCGTAAAAAATAATTAAAAAATTGACTCATAAAGTCAAATAAAATAAAAAAATTATATAAACTTATATAAACTGTCAGTAGGTAAGTTAAATCTGGAGAAAGAACATAAACATTGTCTTGAGTTAATCACAGCGACCAACTATAGTAGTTTAGAACTTACCTATAGTGGCTAAAAAAAGAATTTACCTGGTATGACACAGATACAGAAACATCACCAAAAATCCCAAGAAACGAGTTTTAATTAAGTTCTTGACGTACTCAAGACCTTATAATGATAAATAAAACAAATAATAACAAACCCGTTTGCATCAAGAGTTGGGTCTGATGTCCTAGGTAGTAATAGTATATAAAATACAATGATCGACTAATGTTTCAAACGTTCAGTGATCGTCAGCAGGTGATCTTGTTAATTCCACACATTATTTTTTAAAAGTAAGTTGAATTTATATTGGTTTTAAATAAATAAATAAACATAAATGTGTTTAAGATTGCAAATTTTTAGATTCGATTTTTTTCTAGACTTTCATTAGTTGTAAGTTATTTGATAGTAAATACTGGAGAACATTAATGAATAGTAATTTTATGTAATTGTTATGGCAACTTGAGAAGTCGGATCACTATGAATAATGCCCGTTTCAAGTAGGCAATGTAAGTAAAACTGCAAGACTTTTCCCGGTCAATATGAATAATGACCACCTATTTTGAGCAAAGTAATAAAAGAGATGATCTGTAGTGTTTTTTTTTTATTATCTGAAATTATAACTTACATATTTTTTATTAATGGAAAATACAAAAAAAAAAATCTGCATAATATATTATAAAAATATTACTTGAATAACAATTAAAAAATTTGTAAGTAATTGTTAGTTATCAGTAATTCTTCCAGGCTAGGAAAAATTAATTGATTCAAGAAAGAATGTTTGATTTCTTGTAATTACAATGTTTCTAATTGCAGTCACTAATACAGTTCCAATGTTGGAAGCCTTGTCCATTAAAATGAGAGTCTTTTCGAGCACACTATCGATGAGTTATATCAACTTTTGGAACATAGTCAATTGAAATGAACTTTTTTTTAAACACAGTATATTTTTCTTGGTCCAAGTGATAAATTCAAGCTATCTCAAACCTTGGTTTATTAAATGGACCACGGGCCGTCGGGCATTCTTAATATGGTCCGACCAAAATTATTATCAATTTGACCGATGCTCGTGGTCATTATTCATAATGATCGGTCCATACTAATACTTCTCGGTTAATCAAGTTGCCCGTAACATAATCCAGCGGTTAGTGTCTTCTAAAACGTATAATTAGCTCTAGACTATTACAATAAAAAGTTCAGTGTCCGCCTACTTCAGTTGTAGTAATATTAGGTATAAGATGAAGATTTTTAAGTTTATTAAAGTCGCTTGTTGTGTCAATCTGTGTGATCGCTTAGATCTTCTAAACTGCACAATGGATTATGATGCGGTTTTTACCATCGTCTAGAGTATTTATTCTCGACGGTTTATCTGTATCTAAAAAAAGAAATAAAAGAAAGAAAAGAAATTGATATCTACTGAACGTTTCCTTTTATCTATCTATCTATCTCTGTCTCTATTTTTTATCTACTGATATCTTGATAGACTTGTTGCCATTGCAACCGTCCGAAGCAGGGAACAAGAATAAAATAACGATGTAAAGGTGGCTTCCGACGCGTGCGTGAAATGGCGCAAGCACGCGCACCGGCCCGCACGACGCACCGTGGGAAGGGTATCGTGCGTGGTAGCGAAGACGCGTGCGTCGCGGTGCGTCCCGGTGCGTCCGAGTTTGGATACATTCCCTTAAAAACACAGAATAGTCCTTAAGGCGATTTGCTAAGCTATAATGAGTTTGTAAGATTTAAAATAATCAAAACTTGTTCTAATTCCGTTAAACTTGACAAGCAGGGCATCAATTTGATGATTCTTACATTCTTCTTCTTTTCGTGTGGTTAGAGACTAACCTGGTGTCAGAGTTTTAAAACCGCACATGGGCCTCTGATTTCGCTTCACATGCCGTCGAGAAATACATTTCTCTGGCATGCCGGTTTCTTCACGATGTTTTTGAAGCAAGTGATAATTATACAATACGCACATTAATCCGAGGGTCTTGAGTTCGAAATCGAGCCCTATGACTTGGTAGTCCAATGGTCACACCACTGGGCTATCACTGCTATTCTTGCAGTAGGTACCTATCTAGCTAGCAACTATAAAAATAACCTTCTTACTACAGGCGATTCAACATGAAAGCCGTTATCTGCCTGTGTGCCCTCGTGGTAGCCGCCATCGCTCGACCTGACGTCAAGTACACAAGCAAATTTGATCATTTGAATGTACGGGAGATCCTAAGCAACAAGAGGTTGCTGCATGCTTATATCAAGTGCGTACTGGATCAGGAAAAGTGTACGGCTGAGGGCAAGGAACTCAAATGTAAGTAATTTTGCTGTCTCTTAAGCTCTTTCTTCTCTAATCAACTTAAAATTGACCATGTGTGCGTGTATTCAGAAGAAAACTGGTTTTCGTTTTCACTAATACCAGGCGATAATTACTTAAATGTTAAGCCTAAATATTTTTTTATCAATTACCGTGCGCTTTCGTTTAACCACAAGCTTCTGTCCGCGACATCGTTCGCGTGGAATTCGTAAAACACCACTATACATACATACATATCCTCACGCCTTCTTCCCATGGGGGTAGGCAGAAACTACAGAACGCCACCTGCTACGATCCATACATACTACTTTTGCCTCGTTTACGTTCATACATCTAGTCATACACGCACGCCGGTTGCGAGTACTACGCACCTGGCCTTTCGGAAGAACATCACCAATTAGATCAGTATGTCTTCCTAAGGCGTCCCCGCCCGGCCTTTCCCTTTACATCAGCCTTGTAAATACATTTTGTTAGTCACCTTTCATTCGTCCTCTCAACATTCCCAAACCATCTTAGCATACCCTTTTCAATTACAACACAACACCACAATATACTTAGATAACTGTCACATTTTTATAAAACTTCCCCGTACACTAACTACGTTTGTAGTTTTTGGCTCAGAGCAGCCAAAATATGCAGTCAGGACTGACTGGTGACGCGGGAGCAAGCGACGTTGTCGTGTGAGAAGCAGCTTGTTCTGAGGTGGATACCCACAGCCTTCAGTAGCAATATCCCATTGCTTGCAAAGGTTTTCGTTTTAGTGAATTAACGAACGCCTGCGTAAAAATATATTCAATAGTTATACTACCACAGTTTTGAAAACCATCGTCGGACCACTAAGCTATTTGCTTTATTGAAAGTTGACTAAAATAGCCGTTCTTAAATATGTCATGATTGATTGCTTAGCTCCATGAGGGTATAGCGTGATGATAATAATTTAAACGGTTCAATCTGTAGCTACCTGTAATAATCCAACCTTTTCGCTTGTCTTTTTACGATTTGCAGTAAATTATAGAAAAATATGAACATAATGTAATATTGCTCGACCCCATAGCAAATAGCGTGAAAATTTTTAGTCTATAGATTAACCAGACTAATAATCTATACAAATTTGAACAAAATCTATCCGGTAGTATTTGCGTGATGCTGAAACATACATTCAGACAAACAGATAAACAGACAAAAAATCTAAAAAATATATTTTCGTCGTAAGAATCGTTCCCTGATCTCATACCAATTTTGTTTCATAAAAATATTTAATGTACAGTTTTGACTCCGCTACGATTTTATCCTATATGTATAGATAAATAGAAGAGATACAGGTTTGATCTAATCAAGATAATATAATAAACTTATCAGTAATTGTTTACTTTAAAAAGACCATGTTATTCTAAAAGGTAAAAAGAACGAAGTTTACCTGGATTAACACATAGGATACTTTTCATTTCGATATTCCCACAGGATCGAGACTTATTCGGGTGAAACCGTGGGGCGCAGATTACTCCGCCAATTCATAATTGGCGGAGTAATCGCGTAACAAACATACAAAAAAAAAAAAACATACAGTTGAATAGAGAACCTCCTCCTTTTGGAAGTAGGTTAAAAAACACACGCTCTGCTACCTTGAAATGTCTTTGTTACAACTTTCATTTTGTTTTCCAGCTCACATCAGGGAGGCATTGGAAACCCATTGCGCTAAGTGCACGCAGAAGCAGAAAGAAAATTCCCACCTCGTCATTGTACATCTGATCAAACACGAACCTGAATTCTGGAGTCAAATCTCCCACAAATACGACCCCGAAGGAAAATTCATCGCCGAATACGAAGCGAAACACAAAACAAGCGCTTAAACTATAACAAAAGGCTGTGTTGAAGCAGTGTCTCACTGTGATTGTACGGGTTGTGCCAATAAACTATGAAATAAGACTATTCTGTTTTGTGTGTTTGTTTTTTTGTTCCTTATTACCTGTGCAGAAAGTTATTTTTATAATTTGAAGTTACAAGTATCACCTTCACAAGTTAGCCTTCAGCGTAGTAGAACTTCCTTGCTGTGATATTTTAATAATATTATTATGTATTGTTTATATTAACATATTATAATTTTTATTATGAAACTTTTTAATGACTGTATTTGAGGTCAGATCAAGGAAATGTAGTTTACTATGTCTAGGACTTTTAATGCTTCCACAAGAATCTTGAAATATGTTAAGAAAATAATTTGAACGATGGACGAGTTTTAATATCTATAGACATACATACAATAAATAAAAATAAAAAAGTTGAAATGTCTGTTTATAATAATGTCATAATAATAGCTTTTTACTAAATGCATTATGAAAGTATATACGGCATTTCTAAAAATTAAAAAAAAAAAAAAATGTTATTTGTTTCGACTAATCTACGAAACAGCTGGACCGATTTTGACAAAACTTTCACTGGCAGATGCTGATGTTATATGAATTAACTTATGCTACATTTATTTTAGAAAAAAGAATTAGTGTCCACGCGGCGTATTTCCAATCTATATAAGGCCAGTACGCAGCCATAGGAAACTACTCGCGTATACATTGTAATGCTATTTTTAAATCTGTGATTACAATGTATACACAAATTTTGCATATTGCTGGTGTAAACTTTTTAACGTGGACGAGCGCGTCCTGGTTCCAAACTATACTACATCACTTACGCCTGATAAGAGTTTTAAAGATATAGTCTATAAAAAAAAAAGAACAAAAGTGTGAACTGGGTGAAATGGGTTAGGTTAGGTTAGAACTGTGACCAACTGCGCGCCAGCCGAGCGAGCGCTACTTCCAAGTTGCTCGCAGCCAGGCAGGCTATTTAATATTAGCGCAAGGTTCATTACGTTGCAAACAAGTTGGTTACCAGTTCACAACTCACAATCTGTTGACGACCACAGCACCATCTACTGGCAACACATAGAACCAATCGATGAGACGAAGGCGGCGCACGGGGAAGGGGCAGACCACGGCGCGACACTAGCGACGCGCTACGGATTTTTCACTGTCTTGGTGACACGCTAACGTACTCACGCAAATTGTAATTGCTAAATCTATTTAAACTGTAAAAATACTTATATCTATTGTAAAACGATATATTACACGTTATTAATAAGGAGCCTTGTGTCTGATTTATTCCACGACGCTGACACGACGACGACCTGACGCAGAAACCCCAACATATTTGGACCTTCGAGCCGAACGTTCATCAGAAGCAGCAAGCACCATCTTCAGCAACGGTCAGGTCAATCCACCCAATTTCCTTCCAAAGTCCTGTGCTCAGTTTGTGCTAATATCGTTATTTTTCGCAATATTCCAGTATTCGACTACGGTGCAAAATTGTGCGTCTACCTACATCGCTCAGGCACACGCCGGTCAACTGTAAGTACTTGATCTTTCTCTCTTGCAAACCACCAAAATGAGTAACAATAAGAGGCATTCAATAGTAGAAATAGAAAGTAGTGAAGATATCATTCGCGATTTAGTTAAAAAAAGAGGTACCGTTAAACGAAAATTAACTTTGTTTTCAAAATATGCGCAGTCCTTAGATGTTTCGCAAATAACGGACGTTCAAAAAGCAGAGTTAGAGGAGCGTTTTCAGGCCTTTAAATTGCTAATCGATCAATTTTCTATTATACAAGATGAATTAGATTCCATTGTGTCAGATAGTCAGTTGGACGGGGAACTACTAGAGAGAGAAACGTTTCAAAATCAGTTTTATGCTATTGTGGGCAGGGCTAAATGTATTTTAAAAGATACTTCCACTCAAAATGTTAGTGGTCAAAGTCGCACTTTTAATTGCATGAAGTTACCCACAATTTCATTACCGAAATTCGACGGTTCGTACGATCAATGGCTCGAGTTTCGCGATACTTACTTATCAATGATACACAATAGTGACAATCTAGATAATGTTCAGAAGTTCCACTACTTACGTTCAGTTCTTACAGGTGATGCACTACAAGTAGTTAAGGCACTGGAGTTTTCTTCCGACAACTATTTAGTTGCTTGGAGTCTTTTAGAGAATAGATATAACAATGATAATTTGCTAGTTAGTAATCACGTTAAAGCTTTATTCTATGCTCAAACGATGAATAAAGAATCAGCTTCTCAAATTCGTAAATTGATAGATACAGTTTTAAGAAACATTCGGGCGCTAAAAACGTTAGACGAACCTACAGATATGTGGGATACTTTGATTATCCACATAATAACTTCCAAGTTAGATTCTTCGACCGATCGCGAGTGGGAAAGTTATAAAAGTACCCTCCCGAAAATAGGAAAATTAAAGCTGTCTATATTAATGAAATTCCTCAAGGATCGTGCTGATTTTTTAGAATCGATTAGGCCTCAAAGCAAACAATCAGTAGACACTCACACAAAGAAACAGTCGGTCACCAAATCACACAGTCATGTTATTACACGCAAAGATAACAATAACAAAAAATCACCACGTTACAAATGCGCTCAGTGCGGTTCCAATCACCCGGTTTACTCGTGTGAAGATTTCCTTAATTTATCTCTTCAAGATAAACTAAATTTCATTGAGGAGAAAAGGTTATGTCGTAATTGTTTACGATCCGATCACGCAGTAAACGAGTGTTGGTATGGGCCGTGCAGGCATTGTAACAAAAAACACAACACCTTAATTCACACAGATGGTGTTGTAGATGCTCGTACATCATCAGCTGTTGCTCAAATCACGCAAAGAGTGCCACAGTCTGAGTCAAATGATACGAGTGCTTCACACATACAGATGCCGCTCACCACTTCTCACAAATCGCACACAATATACAAGGAAGATAATAATACCAAAGCACAATGTTTTTTAAATCCGGTATTATTATCGACCGCATTAGTGGAAATAGCGGACAAACATCATAACTATCACACAACGCGAGCTCTCCTCGATAATGGGAGCCAACATTGCTTCATATCTGAATCGCTTTGTAAAAAACTTAATCTTCCATTGATACAGTCCACTGTTCAAGTAATAGGGGTAGGTAACACTATTTCCCAATCCACGCAATCTTGTCGTATTCAGTTGCGATCCAAAACGAACACATATAACACGCACTTTAGTTGTTTAGTTTTGCCTCGTATTACGGCACAATTACCATCACTAGGAGGTAATTATCACATAGAAATACCAGGCAATGTTCAACTTGCCGATCCAGAATTCTATCTGTCTGGCGATATTAATTTATTGTTAGGGGCAGATAAGTTCTGGGACCTGCTTAGTGAAGGTCTGATACGGTTGCCGAATGGTCCATACTTACAAAACACACAACTTGGTTGGATCATATCGGGAACTGTACATAAAAAGGTTTCACGCGTTAACCTAAGTCATTGTAATTTCACGCAAACATTAGATTCAGAACTCAAACGATTTTGGGAACTGGAAGAAATAACTTCAACACACAAAAATCTCACTAAAGATGAAAGTGCATGCGAAAATTTATTCACAGATACGACTTTACGTGACGTTAAGGGCCGTTTTTCTGTGCGCATTCCACTCAGTCAATCAGCTGATGTTTTACATGACACATTTTCTATGGCAAAAAACAGGTTTCTTGCACTCGAACGCAAACTAATTAGGAGCGCGCCGAGCTATAGAAAAATGTATAACGATTTTATGAGTGAATATTTAGGTCTGGGTCACATGAGTCGCATAACAGAATACTCTTCACCTTGTTATTTCTTACCACATCATGGTGTCTACAGGGAAAATAGTTCAACAACCAAACTTAGAGTTGTCTTTGACGCAAGTGCAAAGTCCACTTCGGGCAAATCATTAAACGACATACAACACATTGGGCCTACGTTACAAAATGATTTGTTTTCAATTTTACTCCGTTTTAGACAATTTAAATATGTAGCATGCGCCGACGTTGAGAAAATGTATCGGCAAATATTAGTTCAGCCTGATCAGAGAAATCTGCAACTAATACTTTGGAGGGAAGATCCATCTGAGCCGCTCGGTGTATTTCAACTTAACACCGTCACTTACGGGACGGCGTCTGCGCCGTATCTCAGTATTAGATGTTTAAAACAACTCGCGTTAGAATGTAAAGATGACGTCATCGCACAAGTAATTAATGACGACCTTTACGTTGACGATTTAATAACGGGACATCAGGATAAACAAAAGTTATTAGAAATATGCAGAGATGTCTCTGAAGTATTAGAATCAGGTTGTTTCTCCCTTAGAAAATGGATATTTAACTCAGAAATTCCACAAACAGAGTTACCGTCTACTTCTAAGGAATTCACACTAGGAGAAAACTGTCATACCAAAACACTAGGTATGGGATGGTTTTATTCATCCGATGAATTGTATTTTAGCACAAAATGTGATCATGACGTAACTCACACTACCAAACGCAATATTCTTTCAGTCATCGCGCAGATATATGATCCTTTAGGTTTACTTACACCAAATATAATAATAGCTAAAATTCTATTACAAAAGATGTGGCTATGTAAGATAGGGTGGGATGACGCAGTTCCTAACCATATACTAGTAGAATGGCAAAAATTCATTCATAAATTACCTAATTTAAAAGACATACGCATTCCACGTTATGTCATTGGAGAAAATACACACATTCTTGAGTTACATATATTTTGTGACGCCTCGCAAGACGCATACGGCGCCTGCGCATATGTACGCAGCTATACAGATGCACAGGTGATATCAGTCACGTTGTTATGTGCGAAAAGTAAGGTCGCTCCCGTTAAACCTGTTAGCGTGCCGCGCTTAGAACTATGTGGCGCGCTAGTAGCTGCAAAGTTGTTTACAAAAATTTGTAACTCATTAAGATTATCTTTTAATAACGTCTACTTTGGTCAGACTCAACAATAGTTTTAGGATGGCTCAAAATGTCACCTAATTTATTAAAAACATTTGTGCAGAACCGCGTTGCACAGATTAATGAACTCACGGGCGATAAGCCGTGGCTTCATGTAGCCGGTAAACAAAATCCAGCTGATTTGTTATCGCGCGGTGTGCATCTAGATATACTTAAGACTTGTGAGTTGTGGTGGCGCGGACCGCCATTCCTAAAGGTTCTTAACACACAATGGGAACATGATATTAATTCTTATAATAATGTTAATAACGATGAATTACCTGAATTAAAATCACTTAAAACTTCATTACTCGTTCAAGTAAATTCTGATTCTTTTATATTCGATAGGTATTCATGTTATAATCGTTTGCGACGCGTAGTGGCGTACATTATGCGTTTCATGAACAATAGCCGCACAAAACTAAAAACAGAACGGCTCACAGGTTGCCTATCGATGGATGAATTAGATATTTCTATTAGAACTTTAACCCGAATAGCACAACAACAATCTTTCTTAGATGTTTATAAAACATTAAAACAAAATCGTCAATTAAAATGCCCACGCAGTATTTCTAGTTTAAATGTTTTCTTAGATGAACACGATTTGATTAGAGTAGGAGGCAGACTATCATATTCAGACTCGTTCTCGTACGATAAAAAACATCCTTTGTTGTTGTGTGGTAAACACACATTGACTCGCCTTATATTTGAGCATCAACATAAATCATTATTACACGCAGGGCCTCAGTTATTACTGGCCACAATTCGTGATACTTGGTGGCCTATTAGAGGGCGTAACTTGGCTAAACAAGTGGTGCACACCTGTATGAGGTGCAAGCGTATGCGACCTAGACCATTAAACATACAAATGGGTAACTTACCTACCGAACGATTGGAGCCAGGGTATCCATTCATACGTAGTGGCGTGGATTATGCTGGGCCATTGTTCATGCTGAACCATGCCGGGAGGGGGGCAAAGTTAACGAAATGTTAAATATGTCTCTTTGTATGTTTTACTACGCGCGCAATACATTTAGAATTGGTCACAAGTCTTACTACTAAAGCATATTTGCTGGCGTTGAAGCGTTTCATCTCTCGACGTGGTAAACCACTACAGATTTATTCTGACAATGGCACGACTTTTGTAGGAGCATTAAAGGAATTTTCAAAATTTTTAGATTCTTCAAAATCAGACATTATAGATTTTACTACTAACAATTCAATAGAATTCACATTTATTCCGCCGTACTCGCCTCATTTCGGTGGTTTGTGGGAGGCAGGGGTCAAGTCCTGTAAGTTTCATTTATGTCGCATTATAGGAAATGCTCATTTTGCATACGAAGAGTTGAGTACGATATTGGCACAAATTGAAGCAGTCCTCAACTCCCGACCTATGCACCCAATGTCCACAGATCCGAACGACCTTCTTCCTTTATGTCCTGCTCATTTCCTGATTGGCCGACCGCTCACCGCACCCGCCAGTCGGGACCTCACTGCGACGGCTACGCAGCGCCTGCCACGATATGATCGCGTGGAACAAATGAGACAGAACTTCTGGCAACGCTGGTCAACCGAATACATCTCTGAGCTCCAGAAGAGAACGAAGTGGCAACTCAACCAGGACACACTTGCCCGTGACACCCTCGTCCTAATCAAAGAGGACCACCTACCACCTTTGAAGTGGCGCCTTGGACGAGTGCTGCACACATTCACCGGCAAAGATGGCATCTCACGCGTAGCAACCATCAATACAGCGACGGGCGTCATTCGACGATCATACCCAAGAATTTGCCCGCTCCTGCATCCTGATGACAACCGAACGAGCAGCATCTCAGCTTCATTGGAACCTGATGTTTCCAAGGCCGCGGGCATGTTGACGACCACAGCACCATCTACTGGCAACACATAGAACCAATCGATGAGACGAAGGCGGCGCACGGGGAAGGGGCAGACCACGGCGCGACACTAGCGACGCGCTACGGATTTTTCACTGTCTTGGTGACACGCTAACGTACTCACGCAAATTGTAATTGCTAAATCTATTTAAACTGTAAAAATACTTATATCTATTGTAAAACGATATATTACACGTTATTAATAAGGAGCCTTGTGTCTGATTTATTCCACGACGCTGACACGACGACGACCTGACGCAGAAACCCCAACACAATCTAAACTCGATTTGTCCGTATACGTACTGGCACTGCATACTACTGGCGGTGTACTTCGAGAATGAGGTAGTTAATTTGGTCACTACGAAGTATACGCGAGTATCTGCGTACTACTCTTGTATAGATTGGAAGACGGTAGTAAAAAAGTGATTTCCAATCTATTCGCGAGCGGTTTCCTATGGCTGCGTTCTGGCCTTGTATAGAATGGAAAGACGCGTCCACGCGGGCGAAGCCGCGGACAGTAGCAAGTTATTAAAAATAAATTGTCTTGCATAAAAAAAGGTATTTGCTTAAATGTTTAACCAGCTCGAAGATAAACTCATGAATAAACTACTAATAACCAGATAATGACTGGGAATTATCTCTTGGAATAACGTGCCTTAAAGAGGTTGATACATATACTTTACTTTTGGTTCTATGCTAGATACAACCTTGAGTTCTCTAGCAGTAGTGTTTTTTATTGGCGAGACCGTAAACAAGATAAGAGTTAAAAAAAAAATCAAAGCTATTTTACCAGAAATCAATCGTAAGCCCCATTTACACGGTGCAAGTTTATTGCCTGTGGTTTATTTCCATAAAATTTTAGCAACAATTGACTGGCACCGTCTAAACAACACGTACTTACAATTGCTACACGATACGGGCAACTTAGTTGCCGTTCAAAACTGGTGTAGGTGCAAACAGCACGAACAATAAAATCTCATGTACAATAAAATTGCATTCAATTCTGGCATGAAAATTTTCCATCATTTAAACATGAGTGCGGTGTGTTAATCGTTAATTACTGCTCTTTTGAGGCAAACAATGTTTGGAAACATATGTAACGTCCGAACGAAACAAGTTAAAAAGCAATTGAGAAGACGTTCTATATAATTTAATCAAATATTTGGCAGCGCAAATACGGGCAATACTTGTATCAATTGTACAAGGACGTGCAACTCTGTATTTAGACAAAGGCTTGCAATAATTGCCTTGCTGTAAACAATGATTGTATGCAATTTTATGAAAATTGCATGCGTGTAAACATTTGTAAGTAATTCATAAATGGCAATAATTGAACTTATGTTTATGGCATGCGATTGTTGCTTTTGAACGTTCCTGAAACTCGTATCGTGAAAATGGGGCTTAAGCGTTCAAAAACATCATGGTATTATCTGTTCAAGTAAAGCAATCACTTGAACAACTTTTTATGTTATTTTTTCCTTTTACAACCACTCTGGACAGGTTTATAAATAAACTGGCAAACAGTAGGAAGCCTTCAACTTCATACGGCCAATTTAACTTGGCAGTTCCGAACTTCGCGCAGAAGGCTGCGCAATAAATTTTTTTTAGGAACCAAATGGTGACACGATGCGAGTGTGAGTGATAGAACATGCGCGAAAGTTCTTAGTGCCTATGTTCAGACAGTGGATATGCAAAATTACCCCCGGAAACAAACCTACTACCGGAATGAAAAGTACCCAATGTCCTAACTCAGGTCATAGTCTATCCGTGTACCATATATCATCCAAAGAAGGCGTATAAAGGTAATAGACAGACATATAGACAGACTGATAGACAGACAGATAGACAGACAGATAGACAGACAGATAGACAGACAGATAGACAGACAGATAGACAGACAGATAGACAGACAGATAAACAGACAGATAGACAGACAGATAGACAAACAGATAGACAGACAGATAGACAGACAGACGGATAGACAGACAGATAGACAGACAGATAGACAGACAGATAGACAGACAGATAGACAGACAGATAGACTGACAGATAGACAGACAGATAGACTGACAGATAGACAGACAGATAGACTGACAGATAGACAGACAGATAGACAGACAGACAGATAGATAGACAGATAGACAGATAGACAGACAGACAGATAGATAGACAGACAGATAGACAGACAGATAGACAGACAGATAGATAGACAGATAGACTGGCAGATAGACAGACAGATAGACAGACAGAAAGATACACAGACAGATAGACAGACAGATAGACAGACAGATAGACAGACAGACAGATAGACAGACAGATAGACTGACAGATAGACAGACAGATAGACAGACAGATAGACTGACAGATAGACAGACAGATAGACAGACAGACAGATAGACAGACACATAGACAGACAGACAGATAGATAGACAGACATTTAGACAGACAGATAGACAGACAGACAGACAGATAGATAGACAGATAGACTGACAGATAGACAGATAGACAGACAGATAGACAGACAGATAGACTGAGTTACTTTTAAATGTACAATAATGTTATATTAGTAGATTGTTTACCAAGGGAGCAAACATCTATTTTTTAGGCGAGAGTGTTTCTTTGAATCCAGAACGGAGCGAAGGATTCTAAAGTAGAATCCTGAGCGCAGCGAGGGATTCAAAGTACGTCACTCGAGCTTAAAATAGTGTTGCTCCCGAGGTGAACATTCTACTTTTTATCACCATCTATGAGAAAAAAAAAACGTGTGCGGTGCGACCCTCGTCAGGAACGAAGTTCACGTATGGTTTAAAACAAAAATAAAATTTTCCCCACCATCGTGGACTTACATTTTGACCTCACTATCGACTTTAGCACCTTCGAAAACTATGAAAATGATACCCATGATGAAAAATTTGAAAATTTTCGTAGCTACCATCTTGGATTTTCATTTTGACCTTTAGCACCCTCGAAAACCATGCTACGAGAAAAAGAAAGATTTAAGCGAAAATAGACATTTAATTAAGAAAAACGTGTGCGGTCGTGGGACCTCCGTCAGAAACGAAGTTCTTTCTCATGCATGATTTAAAACAAAAATAAAGTTTTTGCAGTGGCCATCTTGCATTTACATTTTGGCCTCATATCGGCGTTAGCGCCCTCGAAAACTATGAAAACGACACCCATGATGAAAATTTTTAATATTTTTTGAGCGGCCATCTTATATTTACATTTCGACCCCACTATCGGCTTTAACACCCTCGAAAACCATGAAAACGATACCCATGACGAAAAAAAAAAATCAGAGCCACCATATTGAATTTATATTTCGACCCGACTATCGGCTTTAACACCCTCGAAAACCATGAAAACGATAACCACGACGAAAAATTAAAAAAAAAACAGAACCGCCATCTTGGATTTTCATTTTGACCTCACTATCGGCTTTTGCACCCTTGAAAACCATGAAAACGATACCCATGATGAAAAATTTTAATCAGAGCCGCCATCTTGGATTTTCATTTTGACCAAATTCACACTTTCTCTCTCTTTCGAGACTCGTACGGCATACAGTGTACTCGGGCCGATGTGTACAATTTTATTCCACAACACAGTAATCACTTTACTCTTTTCTTTTGTTTTTTCTGCCAGCGTTCTCTCTCTCTTTCTTTTTGAATTAGAAGAAGACAGTCACAAATATTAACACTTTTTAGCGATTTCTGAAAGTTGAAGCCGCATTGAAGAACTTCGTTCCAAAAAAGGAAGGTTAAATTAATCGCAAGGAGGTTGTATAGCATTGAGATCGAGGTCGAATATATTGGTGTTCTAAATTCAAACACCAAAATAGTGATTAAAAGTGCTTTTTATTCACTGTTTACAGTGAATAAAATAAGCTTTTTAGAGGGGGAATGGTATAAATATAATATATAAGTAGGAAGTATGAAGTATAGATGCTTACAAAAAAGCGTATCTACACTTACACTTATAGTCCTAAGCAGTCCCTATTTAAATTTTTATCTACACCCATGCTATAAATCCTCTATTAAAGTTTCTGAAACAGCTTATTGCTAACATTAAAACGGGGGACAGCAGTACCCGCTGCAGCGCATGCGCGGTGATGTGCTGGTGCAGGCGATATAAACGTGCAGTTGTATTGAATTAGAACATAAATTTGATGAATCTTTTTTGGTTAACGCAGCGCACGCCAGTAAAGCGCTCCCAGTCGGCATGATTTTTTCCGACTTCTTCAACAATAATCGTCATATTTCAGCCAATTTACACAAAACCCTAATGAATTATACAATAAAACCTTCCGCATGAATCACTCCGTCCATTGGTGGAAACCATTTGAAAATCCGTTTGGTAGTTTTTGAGTTTATCGCGTTCAGACAGACAGACAGACGCGGCGGGGACATTGTTTTATATTATGTATGTATAAGGATTCATATCATGGGTGTAGATAAAGTCTTGTATGCAACTGTACATAATGAGGTATTAAAACACTCATGTGATACTATTATCACTAAACCCACATTCGTATTTTAAGACAAGGGGTGTTATACAACAGATGCATGAATAACTATTGTACTCCTTCTGTGGGACATTTTCTTTTTTTTTTTGGGTAGGAAATTATCAACTAACTTCTCCCGCTCTGGACGGAGCGGGACGTCGGAATCTTACTAAAACCCACCTGTGTTCCTTCAGTTGCCATGTTGCCGGGGGCCACGATATCCCTTTCGGACTTCTTCACTACCCCGGCAGGCATCGGCCCTAGCGGACCCCGTCAGTTCTGCTGACATCTCTATGAGGCTTGCGGGGAACACAACGTGCCGTCGACTCGGACCTGGTCCTTATCGGACGGCGCGCTACCCATTGCAGACCGCCCGCAAGCTCGCGCCTATGGTGGCCGGAAATCGGCCCGCGATTCCCAACGCCCAGGGCGTCTCCTGCGGCAGTTAGGAGCGTGAGGGCGCAAAATTTGCCTCTCCCTCACGCGTTCCGCCTCCTCCTTCGCGAGCATTACTGCTTCGCAGAAGGAGGTGACAGCCTCCCATTTCTTCTCGTTTCATATCATGGCTTGAACCAGGGCCGGACGCGAGAGATCACCGCCGCCGATTGCTTCCAAGAGGCTACGGCGATGCTCCGCCCAAGCCGGGCAGACCTCCACCGTATGCTCCACCGTGTCCACCGGGCGATCCACACAATGGTGACACCCGGGCGTTTCCTCCCGCCTTATCCTGAACATGAACCTCCCGAAACAACCGTATCCGGTCAGGACCTGCGTCAGGCGGAAGGTGAGGACGCCGTGGCGTCTCTCTAGCCACTCCTCAAAGAGGGGACTTATCGCCGCAATTGTGGCGTGCCCATTCCGTGGGACCCTGGGCTGGCGAACCTTAATTCAGGTAACCAAGTAAACTAGCTAGGACGCCAGATTAAATTCTGTAATTTATTACTCTTTTAAGTTTTACGATTGATTTTTACCCTAATTTGTAAAATAAAATTTTGTTAATTGTAACAACTGTATCACACTTTTGAAATAAATAAATAATTATTACTTACATAAAATATGATGTCAAACTGTTTAGGCGCATTTACATACATGGAAATTGGCTAGATTATAATCTGAATTACTTATTATAAACGTTCTAGAGAATGATAAATATTAACGACTTGAGGTGTTTGACTTGGCTAAACTCTAGTTTTCAAAAATGTCGTGAGAAAAAATGATTCTAGGTAAATAGTTTGGTATCTACTAGCATGAAATCCAGCCTTTTTGTACTTTTATTCTTCAAGTTACAGCAGGACACTTAGTAGAGCAGAACTAGAATAATTTAGTAAAGAAGGTTGATGTTAAAGGGAATAAACTAAGATATGCAACAGGTTTTACCAACGAAATATCGTGATATAAATACGTAGAAATATTTTGCTACACAAGGCACATAATTGTAACACCTGTGATCCAAAGATGTACATAACCAATAAGTTTTTTCTTTCATCTTCGTGCTCAGTTCTGATAGTTACATAATAACTGGTCGTGTGTTATTTTACAAAGGTTTGTTATTAATATCTATGCTCTGTAAAAGGCAGTTGGTGAGCTTGGTGTTTTTTGATTCTCTAGTTTTAGAAAAGGCTTTTGACATGGATAGTCAGTACCTTGGGGGACCCCGACAAGTTTGAATTACTTGTAAACGCAGTGAACCCAGTAATTTATTTTCCTTATAATTCTCCAAGTGTGCTTTGTATAATTTATCAGAAGGACCTCGCATTTTTTTTTTACTAAATTGTCATTTCTAAAATAGACATAAATGAAACTAATCACATTTCTGTTAACATTTAATTTTGTTCATTAAATTAAGAAATTGTTTCGTAATTAGCGTCTTCGGTATCACAAGATAAATCAATAACACTGATTGTCAACTTGGCGACCTCTGCAACCCGTATCAACCAACATTATATAAAAACTTTTAACACAAAAAAAAAAACAACCGACTTCCAAAAAAACACTACAAATAAATAACTTTAATTTCGGAAGTTGGTTTAGAATTTTCGTTTTTTGTTACCGACTTCCGAAATTAAAGTTATTTTTCACTTTGTAGTGTTTTTTGGAAGTCGGTTGTTTTTTTTTTGTAAAAGTTTTTATTTTTCACTTTTAGTTGTGGTACCTACCCCACACAAATTCGAAAACCACTACCTGCTATGTAAATAACAGTGACAGGAACTTAACATATCATCCATATAAAAGTACGTATTATTGAAGCTAACTCAAAAACGATTGAAGCAAAGTTAATAAAATTTATGTGAGACCACCTCGAAAGCATACCCTTTCAAATAAAAAAATAATTTTCTAAATCGGTCCACAATTGACGGAGAAATCGGTGGACATAAATAAAAAAATAAAAAAAACAAACATACGCGACGAACATAAACCTCCTCCTTTTTGGAAGTCGGTTAAAAACAAACAATAGGTGTAGGTAGCGTACGTCACGGTCTTGGGGTAAGTAAGACACCACGTGATTTTATCTGTTCTATTAATATCTTTGTACATATTATAAACTATAGTCACTTTTTGTGTCTGTCTGTGTGACCGTGTTATTTTTTTAAACTAACTATTTTGATGTCAGTTTTCCTAATCATTTAGAGAATTGGAAATACCGGAAAGTTTATGTTTAGCATAATCGGCCTATAACGTTCCCACTGATGCTAGAATACAGGCCTCCTCTCTGTGAGAGGGAGGGGGCCGTAATCCACCACTTGCGGGCATCTTTCCATTCTATACGAGTCCAAAACACAAGGGTGTGAAACTAATCGCGTATAGATTGGAAATCACTTTTTACTAACGTCTTCCAATCTATACAAGATTAGTACGCAAATACTCACTTAAACTTCGTAGTGACCTAATTAACTACCTCATTCCATAATACACAGTGCCAGTACGCATACGGACTAATCGTGCATAGATTACGACAAATTGTGAATTGGTAGTCAACTTGTTTGCGACGTAATGCACTTTGCGCTAATACTAAATAGCCTGCCTAGCTGCGAGCAACTTGGAAGTAGCGCTCGTTTGGCTCGCACGCGTTTGCTCACAGTTCTAACCTAACCTAACCTAGCCATTTCACCAAGATCACATAAAAAATAAAAACTATAAATATCTTTAAAACTCTTGTCAGGCGTAAGTGGTGTAGTAAAGGTTAAAGCCAGGACGCACGTATCCACGTTACAAAGTATACACGAGTAGTACGCAAAATTCGTAAACATTGTAATCAGTAATCACGGATTTAATAGCATAACAATGTAATACGCTAGCAGGTTCCTATGGCTGCGTTCTGGCCTTGTATAGATTGGAAATACGCCACGCGCGGGTCAAGTGCAGGTTTGTGGATGTCAAATGTCTTCGAAGTTCTGGTTCTAGGACATGCCGGTTTCTTCACGATGTTTTCTTTCACTGTTTTGAGAGCAGTGGTGATGCACAAAGTGCCTGCCTGGGATTCCACAGGGCGAGCACTGCTCCACTGGTTTATGTTTAAAATGCGTTAATAATAAACTTACATTTATCTATTAATGAAATCTCGATGTTTTGTCAAGTCGCAAATATCGTGCGAAGCGGTTGCTAGTTAAATTATAACCAAGGTCATTAAATAAACTTGTTTGGTAGAGACTGATCGAGTTTGTCTACGAGTCTAGTGTCTTGGAAACATCAAATGACCTCTGGCTATGATTAACGCCGTGAACGACTAGTTTTTACCCGCAGCTTCGCCCGCGTGGATGTCGGAAAATAACCCACGGGAACGTACAACAGGGGTTAAAAGTAGTAAATCCTTTGTGTTAATCCTGGTTATCAACTTTTAGTTGGGTAAGGATTAATATCATAAAACTATTGTCATCCACCTTTCGATTCTACCCTTTTTTATAATTGATAATTTGAACAAAAAATACTTAAATATAATAGTTACACATATAACCTCGTGGACTTTTTTGTGGGTAACGATGAGTACTATAAAGATCTTTGTACATTAGTGCAGTATTAGGTATATTATTTATAGGTATCATCAATTCATTATCTCTTTTCCTTAGTAATTTCTTTAATAGGCAAATTTTAGATATTTTTTTTTTTGAGTTTTCATGACAAACAAACACAAAAATTATATTAGTTTTGAATTTTTGATGTTTACTGGCTATTTTTATTGGACAAACAGCAGATGCGATAACCGTTTAAGTTGGTAAAACTCGTAGCAAGGCGACACTCTGTGAATGTTTTCTCAGTGCGAGTCAGTTGTTTATAATAGAACTTGCTAGAGCGTTTTGTGCAGTAGAATAGGTATTGCCCAGTAGTAAGGCTGGTAATGTCAAGGTGGTCGCTAAATTTACAAAAAAACAAAATATAGACGCTTTTAGTGCAGCAACTAGCAACACATTTGCCAAAATTATGCATATAGGCAGTTGTCCCACCGCGCCGGCGATTAACGAGTGGCGAGTAGAGCTAGCAACTGAAAATGAGTTGGCGAGCAGCGAGCAGCGATTAGCCGATAGTTTTGTCGCTGGGCTATCAGCTAGTGTTCGAGTGCGACGGGTGATTACTCGCACTACTCGCTCGGGGCGAAATTACCGCTGTTTGGTCTCTCGGCGTGAGTTTTGACCGCCAAGCTCAGCGAGTATTATCTTTGATAGCTCTTGTCGTTCAGCGACAAACTAGTGGAGCGAGTCTTCGCCGGTTGTTTGAACAGTCAGCGATTAACTATTTATTTATGCATCTCTTTTGTTTACACGGTATGTATAATGTATGTTACTTGAGCGAGAAAATAGCCGATAGTTAGTCACTTCTTCTTATAACTGCCTTAGGGTGAGATGTAAGGCAGGTTGACTTTTACAATTTAGGGAGGAAGATTATAATGACGGAAGATGAGTGTAAAAATAAATATTCAGGAGAGAACTACCTACATTTATGAAGTTTTCGACATCATCATCAGCCTACAGCAGTCCATTGCTGGACATAGGTTTCTTCAATTGCACGCCATTCAGCTCGATTTTCGGCAATTTTCGTTCAGCTGCTACCAGCTACCCTGCGAAGATCGTCGCTCCACCTAGCCTGATGGCGTCCTACGTTTGTCGATTCGCAGTCTCCACTTACGAAGACGACTGCCCCACAGCCTACCCGAACGACGGCGACGGTCATCGGTTCTACGGCTAATATGGCCGGTCCATTGCCACTTCAGCTTGCTTATATTCTGTGAAGTATGTCGACTTTGGTTCTCTGCTGGATCATAATTATGATTTAAACATAATTAGGCCGAATTAATATCTTTTTTTTCTCTAAGTTGTTGTTGTAGGAGGCAATTGCATGAGAAAGTAGGTTGTTAGAAATTGAAATCGGTTCATAGATATTTTTTTTTTTATTACGGGACAGACTAAATTACTTGTAGTTTTATAACGTTGTAGGCAGTTAAGTTTTTTCGTGTTGTTGATGGTTCGCTACGATGCGAGTTATTTCGCATAAAATAGTTATCGTTGTCGAATCAATTCGACAAGGTTCGTTATTTTTTTCTCAGGGTGCAAAAAAGGTACACGAGTGTGATTGAAGCCTATTTCAATGTATTTTTTATCATTTCGTGTCGGTGTTTGACGCACGCGTGTGTGAGTCAAAGACCGGCACGAAAAAACTCCTCTGGCGCAAGATGTTATTATATTTATTTACCGATTCTGTTTCATCCATCCGCTGTTTATCTTATTTAGGTAATTCCTGATACAAACTTTGTTCATAGAGTTTTGGGGTAATTATCGTCTCGATGATTTTGTTGTGGGACTTTGATGTATGTAAACAAATATGTGTGTGCATGTTTAATGTAAACAAATTCCTTAAAAAACCCATTGTTTTTGTATTTTGTTGAATAACAAGATAAATATAGACGCTATTTATGATCACAGTAATTACAGCATCAAAAAAATCAAGTACGAAAATATATGCTTTAAAAATGTTTGAGGCTTCTGTCTATGTCTCAATATCTTCAAGGCTGTTTTTTGTTGACAACATTTTACAATATTTAATGATTTTCGTCGTTACGTGGAAGCGGCAATGGTTGCATCACAGTAATGATAGTTTTGCGAATGTCATGTTTAGCCGCTGAGCTACAGAAAGTGTTATAGGTTTGCAAATAGAACACTAAAAAACTAGTGGTTAATAATAGTGTATTTATGATAAACACAGAGTCCTATTCTAGAAGAAACAAAAAATACATTGGCTCGTTCAAATAATTTATTTCTCTACTCAGTAAAATCAACTGCATTTTTGACTACCAGCAACATAGTTTCCACCTCCTTGGTTTCTATCTAGTCTTTACCTTCAAGGAAAGCTCCATATATTTCTGCGTACTGACTGTCAGGGTCATATTTAGAGATGAGCTGGTTCCAGTAGTCCTGTTCCTTGGTTCTGATATGCTTGACGACCTTTCTGGCTCCGGTCTTTTGTTTCTTCGTACACTTCTTGCATCCAGTCTGCACAGCGTCCTGGATGTGTGCTGCAATAAGATTACAAGTATGTAGGCTACGATTATGTTTGATTTTTAGAAATTACCATCATCAGTGTTTGTAAATGGTCATGCTATAAACAAACATCGACACAACGACCTGCTTCGTGCTTCTCGTGCGACTGACGATGACGATTAACTTTTTAGGGTGACAGGGACATCGACACCCAACCTCTTACCATGGATGCAGTACATGTTTATGGACACCCCTGTGATTAAATTTTTCGTAGATTATTTAAAAAAAAATTGCCAGTCTTGGGGACTGCCGACAAAAGTGAAAACTTAAAACTGGTATTAGCACCATCTATATTCTATAGCCCTGCACTACGTGAATCCATAAGTTTATCTCCTACCAAAAATCACTCAACGCACCTAAAGAAGTTTTCACTTCAATTATCTGTTCCATACATTTTGACCGCGTAAGATAAGCAAAAACAACGTATATTGTTCCCACTGCTGGGACCCAGGCCTCCTCAATTTGAGAGGGCTGTAATCTACCACGCGGGCCCAGTGCTGGTTGGTAGATGTCACATGTCTTCGAATTTTTGGTTCTGGGACATGCCGGTTTCCACTTGATGTTTCCCTTCATCGTTTTGAGAGCAGTGGCGTTGAAATAATTATACAAAGTGAGGCGCCTGCCTGGGTTCGAATTCACGACGTACAACTCTTAAGTTGCTACTGTTGACCGCGTAGGTATTGCACTTTAGTGGGAAACAGCAGATTTTTCTTTAAAACCGATAATTTTTTTAACGCAGTGTTGTCCAGAATTTATTATTGTGTACTGAATTCATCACCCTGTATAGTAGTATATAGAACATCGACGAACGTGTAGAAACAGAAATGTAAAAGGTAAGTAAATACTACATACGTTTGTCATGTAGTATTTTGCCCAAAATCAGCCTAGGGGTGAGCCGCCTTTTTATTTCTTTTTTTTTTGTGTGGAAGTTATTTCGTGCGTGTCAGACTCTAACTGACTAAAACCCACCTATGTTCCTTCAGTTGCCATGTTGCCGGGGCCCACGATCTCCATTTCGGACTTCTTCGCAACCCCGGCAGGCATCGGACCTAGCAGACCCCGTCAGCTCTGTTGACATCTCTCTGAGGTGCGCGTGGAACATAATGCGCCATCGACCCAGGCCTGGTCCTTATTGGACGGCGAGCTACCCATTGCTCACCGTCCACAAGCCCGCGCCTACGGTGGCCGGAAAACGGCTCGCGATTCCCGACGCCCAGGGCATCTCCTGCGGCACTTAGGGGCGTCAAGGCGCGAAATTTGCCTTTCCCTCACGCATTCCGACTCCTCTTTTGCGAGCATTACTGCTTCGCAGAAGGAAGTGACGGCCTCCCATTTCCTCTCGCTCCGTACCATAGCCTGAACCAGGGCCGGACGCGAGAGATCACCGCCGCTGATCGCCTCCACGAGGACACGGCGATGCTCCACCCAAGCCGGGCAGACTTACACCGTATGCTCCACCGTTTCCTCCCGCCTTATCCTGAACAGGAACCTCCCGAAACAGCCGAGTCCGGTGAGGACCTGCGTCAGGCGGAAAGTGAGGATGCCGTGGCGCCTCTCTAGCCACTCCTCAAAGAGGGGTCTTATCGCCGTGGTGTGCCCAGCGCTGAGTTGCGACAATCGCATTCACCATGACGCCATGAGATCCCGCCGGAGCTTTGTCCGTTGTGCCGTGATTTCTCACGGCAGCGGAGTTAAAGCTCGTCGGTTTGCCTCCTCGCGCCACTCCCAGATGTGCGCGAGGACCCTACAAGGCAGACCGGACAGTGAATGTCTTTTGGCCGATACTATAACATAATAGCATAGTATTTGGTTGTACATTGTGGTATTTAAGGAGCAGTTCTATCTTTGTTACCAACAACACGTAAATTTTTTCTATAAAAACAAAAGATTTAATCAAATCTAATTCGAAATGCACAATTATAACACTGACGTCATCTCGCAACCTACGTCAATCACCTTGTTTATTGCTGGCAATCGCTTGATTATGATCATGGAGCAACTTCCGAGAAGTTAATAAATACACAATAACATTGCATGGCCATAGTGGTAATATTGTGGGTAGTTTTCCGCACCTTCCAAGCTGTCAATATTGAAGATTTAATTGTGGTCACGGAAGGTTTCTTATTTTTTGCTACTTAAACGTGGAAAACGTGGAACTGAATCATCAGCTGGCGCTACGTAATCTGTTTTGTTTAGTTATTGTTTTAGAGTAAAAATAACTTAAGTTTATTTTTAAATTACGAATTAAGTTACTATAATATTATTTAGATTTGACACACTGAATATCCTGAAATCTGTCTGTCTGCTAAAACCTATTTAACATCAGTTTAACATTACGCACATTAAGTATACCACCACGCCTATATTCCCCCAAGGGTTAGGCAGAGATGTACTTATACAGGGTGGCAGGGACATCGACGCGACAACTGTCACTATGGATTCAGTACATGATTCTGAACCCCCCTTTCTTTTTGTGAGGGGAATTATCATTTCATTTCTCCCGCTCTGGGCGGAGCGAGAGGGCGTGTCAGACTCTTACTCGCTAAAACCCACCCGTGTTTCTTCAGTTGCCTGTATGTTTCCAGGGGCCACGGTATCCCTTTCGGACTTTCCCGTGACCCCGGAAGGCATCAGTACTAGCGGACCCGGTCAGTTGTGCTGACATTTCTTTGAGGCGCGCGTGGGACACAACGCGCCGTCGACCCGGGCCTGGCCCGTATCGGACGCGAGCTGCCCATTGCTCACCATCCGCAAGCCTGCGCCTACGGTGGCCGGGAATAGGCCTGGGATTCCCGACGCCCAGGGAGTCTCCTGCGGCGGCTAGGGGCGTGAGGGCGCAAACTTTGTCTCTCCCTCACGCGTTCCGCCTCCTCCTTTGCGAGCATTACTGCTTCGCAGAAGGAGGTGACGGCTTCCCATGCCCTTTCGCTCTGTACCATGGCCAGGATCAGGGCCGGACGCAAAAGATCACTGCCGTCTATCGCCTCCACAACGAGGACACGGTGGTGCCTCGCCCAAGCCGGGCAGACCTCCACCGTGATTCTGAAATCTCAGTCGGACGAAAAAATCTGCTCGACGTTGAAATTTTTCGTTACTTATTCAAAAAATCTGCTGTTCCAAACATTTTGACCGCATAGGTATTGCACTTTTCTATGAAACAGCTGATTTTTTTTATAACAAACGAAAAATGTCAACGCAGTGAGTTCAGAATCATGTACTGAATCCATGGTAACTGTTTTCGCGTTGATGTCCCTGCCACCCTGTGTAGTACATCCACATTTTACCAGATGAGTTCATCAGTCTATCAGTTACTAAGAGATTGGTGCGCTCAAGTTCCAGTTTTGATCTAGCATTCCATATAAAAACTTTACGATATAGCATGTTGGTAGGAGCAAAGTCATTCTATGTAAACCCATTCAGTGCTAGATCAAAAATCAAGGAACTCCACCGTATCAAAAGACTCGATTGAAAAAGAAAATTCCATACCTTTAAGTTCCTTGCCTTCAGGAGTACATCTTCCCTTTTCGAGGGTACACTTGATGTATGGAACCAGCAGCTTCCTGTTCTCAATGATCTCGTCAATGTTGATATTGTCGTACCTATCTGTGTAAGTCCCAGCGGCTGCGAAAGCTGCCAGAGTTACCACGATTGATAACACGAGAAAATTCATCCTGAAAGATGTAGAAATATTCTATGATACTCGGAAAATTCTCGAAAGTATTGACCACTGTCTACGTTTCTTGGACGCACGTTAAATAATGATTGAAATTCCCAATATTTTCGCAGTTTTATAACTATTTTCTATATTATATTAGCGAGTCACGATAGTCACCTTTTGCCCTTATAATAAATTACACAATTTTTCAAATCGTTTTTACATAGTTTTTACATTTACGATTTCCCTTTTACATAATGGTATATTTATGTATGACTAATAAAACAATTAATGAAAATTTTTATACGTCAAAATGGATGTGGGAAACGCACTCTGAACATTGTGTATAGACAGGTACTGATTTTACAGGATTGATTTAATTATTTAATTCTGACAAAAGTTGACAAATAATTACAATAAGTACTTATGCATCAAAGAAATCAGTAATCCATCGGATAATTTAGAAAATGTTATCTGCGAATTATAGTAAGAAATACCTGTAAATTTTTTCGATCTTCACAGAATATTGTCTATTGTAGAGTATTGTAAAACACTGATGATGAGATGAAAATCGATTTCATTTATAGGACTGCATGATAGCAATGATTACACGCGGAAACTGGCTGCCCATTGTCGTGATAATTATGTAAAACACTTAACCTGCAACCCTGCTGTAATTAGTGCCTATTATTGTCTACTTCAGCTTCAAGAAAGACATGACGGATAACAAGTGTAGGTACCTACTGATTATGACTCAAGTCGTGTTGGCTGTGGTTCAGTCAATTATGTTACATTGGTACGTTCTATGATAGCCTGTATCATCATTTCTACTCGTAATTCACATCACAAACAAGTATTCCGATAATTTAAACTTAAACTCAAACCATTTCTTTCACTTTTGAATTGCCAAGGAGTCGGTCAGTCGGAAACATGAAGCTATTTGTCCATTCCGAAGCGTAGTAGGTTCCAGGGATGTTGCGGAAACAGACTTTTAACATCCGCGGATGTGGATTTTTGGTGACTGACGCGGATGCGGATCTCAAGTTTGTTTAAGGGATCCGTCCAGGCGGCATGGGCAAGGCGAAATTCAAAATTTGTTACGTTTTTTACAAATTGCAGCGCTGTTTCATTGAATGTTGATTATAATTCAATTCGCGGCAATTATAATAAAATAAATACTAAATTATCTTAATTATCAAATCTTTAAAAAATCATATAGCTCTCAAAATGGGCTCAAGGAGCCTTTTTGGCCTCGCACAGGTCGTTATTATTTTTGTTTGTTAGTTTAAAATGCTCCTTTTTATATTTGTTAATTTTTGTTTTTTTATTACTGGTTTTTATTTCCTGTGCGTGTCCCAAATAAAATATTTTTCTTTCTTTCTTTCTTTCTTTCGAAATTCTATGATTGATAGATATAAGACTATTTCGTGAAAGTGTGACTTCTTAGAGATTTATTGATGACTAGCTTCTGCCCGCGACTTCGTCCGCGTGACGAAATTTTGCTCGGCTCTTATTGGTTGTAGCGTGATGTTATTACATAGCTTATAATCCTCCTCAAGAATTGGGCTATCTAATGCAAAAATATTTTTTCAAATTCAACTGATTACCCCCTACTTACAAACAAACAAACAAATTTTACCTCTTTATATGTATATATATATATATATTTATACATATATATGTATAAGTATAGATTATATTACATTAAATATGTACATATTATAATATTATATTATATAGATATAGAAGATTTATATGATTATAATTTAAATTTAGTTGATTATGATTTTACTAATATTCACCCTTTTCGACCCACATGCATGAGCTCCGCATTGATTAATGCGGATGCGGATGTCTAAATAAATGCGGAAAGTCCCGCAAATGCGGATGCGGGTGCGAAATCCGCAACATCCCTGGGGAGAAAGAAACTCCATGGACACTCTATTAAATGAAAATAATGTTACAAAATATTGGTTACATCATCAATGCTGAAATTATAATTAGGTACTGAGAACGATGTAGAAAGACACGCACCATAAGTAATTCAAATAGGTTAGCCGCGGCAGCTAAGAGATAACCAGCCCAAACTGACGGCGTTCACGAACATAACGCATAGATCAGAACCATTCAGCTCAATAATTTTAAAGGTCGTATAAACCCGTGCGCTGCCATCAGCGAAATTTTTGAGTAAGGATGGACCTACTCTTAACTGCCATAAAATCACAAACAAAATGCAAATTTTCAACATTCAAGTTAATGATAAAAAAAATGAAAATGGGCTTTAGCTTTCGACGATCAAAAAACCGTAGAGGGAATCGGCCTGGCATACGAGACAATAAGAGTACGTGTTGTTAGACACCATTTGAAAGGCTGATGATGATAACAGCTTTCAAGTGTGATTTTTTTTCCTTTGCGAGTTTTGTGTACCTAATTATTCATTTGTAAATAGGTACCAATGTCAATAAGTTAGCCAGTATATTCAGCCAACTGACAAAACAAAATATGAAAGATTTTTTATTATACAATACTTTTATGATCGTTTCTGTGAATCCTAAACTTCCGCGGAAAATCCAAAACAAAGTTAACAATAACTTAATGATTCCATGGTATTTATTTATACCATGAAATCTTACCATTAAACTTCATAGTTACCAGGAAACATTACTGGTCGTGATTTAAGTAACGGTCATACATCTCAGATAGTCGTACTCATATGACATTTAATTCAGACTTTGAAGTGAAGATAGTTACTTACTTATGTTAAGTATCATTCGTGATCTAGGCATCTTAAATAGGGTTGATAGTGCTACCCTACTACTACAAGTTTCTAAGCCAAATAAAAATTCAAGACATAACGCTGTCAACAGTGACGTGAGGCCGGTTTCGTAAACATGTGTGCACTTAGTGAGGTGTAGCTTGATTGTAAATGTGTGTGTGTGCGAGCGGAGGTGTAGTTTTATTGTTCGCAGCGCAGTCTTAGTTTTCTTTTTTGGTCAGAGACTACAAGGTCTTTATAAATATGAAAAGTGAACCGAGAAATGCAATGTTTCTGTCAATCGTGTATTGCGGTTGTTTCGATTATTATAGTTTAATAGGATCTATTTTTGATTCGAAATCATAACTTATTTTCTATTCTAGAATCTACTTAAATTAATTTGTAACTGGGATGTTGGTTTTGTCCAGGGATTTGTTAAACGAGTGATTCCAAAGATTATCAGCTATTAAAATAGGAGTAATTTTTTACAACTGTTATTGTTTAGGGAGGTTATTATGATTCTTTAAAAAAATAACAGGTAGTCATAAAATTTTCGTTGGTTGCTAAATTAGTGTGACAGTAAAACATGAAGAGTAAAAAAAAGAAAATTGGTCAGTTATTTTATGCTACAATGTCACTACTAAAAATACAACCAACTTCCAAAAAAAAACACTACAAAGTGAAAAATAACTTAAATTTCAAAAGTCGGTGTCTTTGGTATTGTATTTTCGTTATTTACTACCGACTTCCGAGAAATTCCGGTGGCCATTTGTGGTCTTCATCATTAGTTCCATTTCACCAAATGGTGCTTTCTAAGAGCAACTGCACGAGTTACTATAAAAAATACCCAAATCGCTATAGGTGTGCCTACAATATTTGAAAAGTTCCCTCGATTTCTTCAGGATCCCATCATCAGATCCTGACCTGATCGCAATGGGACTACCTCGGAAGTATACCCTTTCAAACAAAAAAGAATTTTGCAAATCCGTCTACATAATTGATGGAGTTATGCCCGAATGTACATAAAAAATAGACCTTTTAGAAGTCCGTTAAAAACAACTGCCGCTTTAAATCAGTGCCTTAAAATTTTATTGTGCCTGTTGATTTACAAGACTACGGCTACAGTACAAATCTATAATATTAATATGATAGGCGCTAACTTCACTTGGAAACAAAATATAAAATTTAACTTAGCCTACACTAGATCTATGATTAGAAATACGGTATGTAGTTACAGAGTAAAAATAATGAGTATGATGTCTTACATAAACACCAATTATATTACAAACATATAAATACATATTTTATAGGATCTTGAAAAATAAAAGGATTATGAATAAAATGTACATAATAACATGTTTCAAAACAAAATAGATATTTTATGCGCCTACAAAAATTATGTTAGCAATAAGCAAGAGCGCGTTGATGTCGTTTATTCTACGAAAAATGTATGAACATGTTTTATAACATTTCATAATCTCTAAAGTTTAAAACAAAGTCGTTTGTCTGTAAATTCTATTAGATCTTCTAAGCTAATATACGGATTTTGCTTTCACCATCATCTAGATAATTTATTAAAGGTATTGTTTTAATTAAGTGTCTGTGAATCCATGTAGTTCCATGTCTGTTTTTTGAATAGCTATGACATTGGTGAGTGCATCCAAAATTTCCCAAATTTTCGGGGAATTCCTGAATTTAGTCCCGTAAATCCTTTGTTGTTATCATTAGGTCAAATTCTCATCTGTTTATACAATATATCTTTTTGTGTAAAGGTTAATATGTATGTCACATATTATTAGTTAAACTTTATACAAAAAGGTGGCCTTGTAACTCCTCCGGTACGGTTAAAGGCTGACACGCGTGACGCGACTCTGGTGGAAGAATTTCTATGAATTCTCCACGGAAATTTTTCTACCGGTGTCGCGACGAGCCATCGCGTCGTGTCTGTCTGCGAGTGCCTTAAATCATAAAACAAATACAATTTCGGTGTTGAATGTTCTTTCCTCCACGCATAGCATGACGCTTTCTATTTCTACGAAGAATAGACAGCTCTTTCTATACAAAGTGACATTTCGCTTCTCCTTTTTACCCGACTACGGCAAAGCCAAAAGGAAGGGCTATGATTTTAGCAGTCTATGTATGTATGTTTGTATGTATGTATGTGTGTTTGTTTTTACGTGTGTTCCACCGTAGCGCCTAAACTACTAAACCGATTTTGATGAATGAGGTATCAATAGATTCGTAATAATGGTCCGGGTGACATAGGCTATATAATTTTTCCCTAAATTTAATTTGGTGGACTTTACACGTAAATTTCTAACCTAGAAAAAAATTAAAATGGGATGATCATGACATATTTGGTATCAAAAGAAAGGTCTTGACGAGCACATTACAGATATGTATATAATATTATATTTTCAAAGTAAATAAATATGTTTAAATCGTTAAAAACAAGCAAAAGTGAGACTGCGCTACGTAGTATTGCAAGATGTTACCAACGTGCAGTTAATCAAATCTTAATAAATAGTAACGATTTGTAATTCCACTCTTATGAAGAAAAACAAGTACAACGAAATATTTATATTTTGGATTTCTTCGAAGCTCGATATCGATATATGGTGTTGGCGTCGAAATAAATCGCTCTATGGTTTCGTCCAAAGCACTATGCACTGCTATTGGAATTTAAAATAGGTTAATTACTGAACTATTGTATTACTCTACTCTTATTCACGTTTATCAAGTGTAAAAACGGAAAAGTATAAAATAAAAAAATAAAGTTTAATAAAAAACTGTAACCCGACTACGGGAAAATAAAAATGATCTAAAAAGTACGAAACAAGCAAATATTTCAGACAGAAATCAGACAGAAATTAAGGTAAAGCCGTCGTCGCATGCCATTATAATTTTGTAGGTGTTCCTGGCACCAACATGGTATATAGGCATGCGACCACGGCTTTACCTGGACCATTTTTGTACCTGTCTTGATTTCTGTCTGAAATATTTGCTTGTTTCGTACTTTTTAGATCATTTTTATTTTCCCGTAGTCGGGTTACAGTTTTTTATTAAACTTTATTTTTTTATTTGACATCGCACCGTAGAAATAATTCTACAATCTGTCATTTTGTCTTTCGTTTCCGATCTATAACTAGGTCCTTTTTTATGTACTTAGGCTATTTCAGAAAGAAAGTTTTCTATCCCAAACTGTCAGTTGTCTTATAGGCCTACCACACTCACAAGCTTCACCACAGTTTTGCCTGCGCAGGCCGGTTTGTACACGGTTCTCCGTGTACAAACCGGCCTGCGCAGGCAAAACTGTGGTAAAGCTTGTGCGTGTGGAAGCCGTGGTAGGCCTATAAGGCAGTGAAAACAAATTTTATTTTGTAATCGCCATGTTACTCGACGGCCACGAAGTATATACGATTATCTACAAAATCATGATGAGAGCATTTGGAACGCAAAACTGTGATCATTAATAGAATAACAAAGCTATCTTCTCCTATTTTCCATCATTTAGATAATAGGGCATTACTAAGGAAATGGTTACAGCCAATATGAGCTCAACTGTCATTAATGAGACACAATAGAATTTTAATTGTTATCGCTGAAAACCAGCGCTGGGGCTCTGTCTCGCATGGGGTCTCAACTTTATGCTGAGCGATGGCCGTTTTTCGTGGATGTGACACATATTTTCCCCCAATTTGTGATTCACGTGTTTTTTTTATCTTTCTTTGCGTCATGTTTACCGCAAATAAACGAATTTTCTTTCTTCTTCCTTCTTTCTGCTATCGATCTCCAGGAGAGCTCGTGTCAGTCAAGGGGAATATTTTTTTGTTCCAAAATACGGTACTTCAACACTAAGAAAAATTGTTGTAGTTGACGTGACTCATCAGTAAATATTGAGAACCAAACAGAAAAGACAAAACAAAGAATTCTGAGTCAAAATATGTTTAAGAGTGAATTTCGTAAAAAGTGCAGTTGACTCTTTCTACTTTGCTGCCGTCGTACGTCTACACGGAACGTCATTTTCGTCTATTCTTCCGTCGACAAAACGGTGCTCGAGCCTGCTTTTTTAATCTCGTAGACTAATTTTACATTTCAAGTGATGTTGTTTGTTTTTCAATTTGGAGTTTGATATTTGGCAGTTTTGAACATAGGCACTATTAAGTTTCGCGCATGTTCTTTCATTTACACTCGCCTTTTTGTTTTTGGTTGGGAAATTATCAAATAATTTCTCTCGCTCTGGGTGGAGCGGGTATCAGACTTTTACTGACTAAAACCCACCCGTGTTCCTTCGGTTGCCCTGTTGCCGGGGGCCATGATTTCCCTAACGGATTTCTTCGAACTCCCGGCAGGCATTGGCCCTAGCGGACCCCGTCAATTCTGCTGACATCTCTTTGAGGCGCGCGTGGAACACAACGCGCCGTCGACCCGGGCTTGGTCCTTATCGGACGGCGAGCTACCCATTGCTCACCGTCCGCAAGCCCGCGCCTACGGTGGCCGGAAATCGGCTCGCGATTACTGCCCCGGGCATCTCCTCCTGCGGCGGTTAGGGGCGTGAAGGTGCAAAATTTGCCTCTCCCTCACGCGTTCCACCTCCTCCTTCGCGAGCATTACTTACACTCGCCTCACATCACCATTTAGTTAATAAAAAATGTTATGGCGCAGCCTGCGCGAAGTCGGAACTGCCAAGTTATATCGGCCGTATTGTACGAGATTAAAAAAACAGACTTTAGGATGTTTAATTTTAACGTAAGATGGCAGTATGTAGCCGTTATCAAGACGTTTAGTAGCGTTGCAATGATTTACAGTTTACGAGTTGGACGGTTTCAATTTTTTTTTTGGCAATTTCACACTTGACGTCGGTTTTTTTTCTCTATCAGTTGCATTAAAAAAAACATAAATATTTAAAATATTGGATACGATCGATAAAATATACTGTCTGTATTTATATTTAGACAAGATAAAACTAACATCCAAGAAAAAATTATTGCTCGATAAAATTCGTTCCAGATTTCAGTCTCAGTCAAAGAAAAAAAGAAAAAGGAAGGGTGGCCATGACCACAAATTAGCAACAGTATTCCATTACTTGGACTATGCAAAAACAAGGTTATTAAACACAAACGTGTGAAAACTTTGGTTTATTAAAATATTAATATCAAAGATGACAATAAAACTTTACAAAAACAATATTACTTACGTAAGAAAATTTAAATAAACAAGAGTATAATTAACATAGATACATCATAACTTTTCAAGCATAGTGAAAAAGCAAATAAATTGAGCGGTTAGAGCTGCTTCAGACAAACTGAGTTTCAACATTCATAGAACGTCTCAGCAAGGTTTATCTGTAGCTGCTCTTAAAGGTTTTACAAAAGAGGTTTTATTCAGGAATCTTGATGCCGGCGGCCCTTGCGCGGTCTTCGTACTTCTTTCTAAACTCGCCCGTGGGGTCGAACTTGGCGGTTAGCTGGCGCCACAATTCCGGCTCGTACTTGATCAGGTGCTCGATGACCTTATATGCTCCCTTCTCTTGTGCTTCCGTGCATTTCTTGCAGCCATTATGAATGGCTTCCAGAAGATGTTCTGTAAAGAGAAATGTTTTTTTTTTTATTTGTGTTTACCTCAGAATTGGTGAAATGGATAGACCTTATTCAAAGTTCCAAGATACTGGAAAGTTCCACGCTGTTAGAATCAAGTAATGCAGAGTTCTCTATATAAATAATGCTGCAGATAAATAAATGTTCCATACATAATATGGTAATCTTTTCCCCAATGTAGACTCAACGGAAGTGGATCGTTCAATGATAGTGGACGTGAATCGCCTTCGAAATTATAACATTATCTGCAGTTCCTTAGAAGATATCCTTTTCAGTTTCCGAGAGTCATAGACACCCTGTCATTGTGATTTTTTTTTACTGGACTATGGTCCAGTATGTACATATATGCCTCTCGCAATAGCTTGCAATTTTGCGAATTTCGTAACAAACATTAAGAACCTTCTGGTTACAGAGAATATCTCCGGTACAGGCGTTGATAACATTTAAAACTTGTTTTTGTGAAAAAAAGTTGAAACTTTGACCTTCAATATCTCCTCTCGGCTTCATTATGCTTATTTTTGCATCCGTTATTTAGGTACCTAAATTATGTGTTATTTTATTACACTGTTTTTGCGAGAATAGAAACCATTAAATAAACCTAAAACCAGTTCATACTAGTGATACCTATGTGTGGTACCTATTTCAATCAGCTGATACTAGTACTGTCGAAAAATGAAGCTTTATTTCGTATACTGTAGTTGTGGAGAATAACCTACAGCCTTAGTTTCTCAGTAAAAGATGATAACTGTAATGTTTACTGTCATAAAAAGCTAGATTACTGTTATTCTTTTATCTAAAACATACTGAAAACATTATTTTTCAAACTCTTATAACAGCGCAGGGAATAGCCCTACACATTTGATCCCATAGTGAAAAGTGAAGACGGAATACAACTTTTTAAGTCAAAACTTCTTTAGGCGCATTGGGCATTTTTGAGATGGGACTAAACCATTGATTTCGCGACACCATGACGACATCTCATTTTTGTAAACGCGATTGTGCTCTTTATTAATATTACGTTACGGATCAATGTTCTATGCAAGTATTTTTACTTTAAAGGTTTTGTAAACGTGATTATGCTCTTTATTTATATTGTGTTACGGATCAATATTCTATGCAAGTATGTTTACTTTAATTAAAGGTTTTTGGAAGTATTATTTTTTGTTCCCTTCCTGTAGCTATGGGAAGAATAAATATATCTTTGTCTTCATAGAAACGCGAGTCCACGGGTCACCCCGTGCTCGGGCAGAAGAGAAGTCGAGTTGGAAAGAAAGAACTTTGTCTTTGTCTAGAATACAGATAGAATTGGGCATGCTACGTGTGCAAGTTTTTGCTTAGACAAAGATAGACACAATGGACATTGATACTCGTATAATAGGTTAATACAAATATTACAAATCACTTTGTCACATTTCAGATCTCATCATCGTGCTTGAGAAGTCCCTAAGCTTCCAGTTATCGCTACTGTTAGTTTCATCGTAGCAACACACAAAATCTATTTACCTTTGAGTTCCTTGGCTTCGGGACTGCACTTTCCCTTGTCCATGAGGCAGTCGAAGAAAGCGATGAGGAGTCGTTTGTTTTCGAGGATCTCATCCAGGTTTATGTTGTCGTACTTGTCGGTGTATTTGTCATGGGCCATGACGGCGGCCACCATCACACACAGCAACAGGACGAATTTCATGATCACTGGAACATTTAGGAAAATATGAGTTGAGAGAGGAAAATGGAAGAGATATTTATTTATTTTATTTGGTCCACCAACAATTGAATACACTGGTATAAGCAAATGAAACAGAAGCAACAAGTCAGAATAAAGTGTAACAATCCCTTATAGGTAAACTCTGCATGCACATAAAATGTTGTGTGATGTACAAAAAAATATAGGATAAAATATTATCTTATATATAAAATTCTCGTGTCACAATGTTAGTTACCTTACTCCTCCGAAACGGCTTTACTGATTTTACCGAATTTTATATGCATATTCAGTAGGTCTGAGAATCGGCTACTATCTATTTTTTACACCCCTAAGTGATAAGGGTTGTCCACCCCAAACAAATAATTGGCAAAACAACGTTTGCCGGGGTCAGCTAGTAATACTATAAAATTGCACTGAATAGAACTTAATAAATTAATTAAAACAAAACAAAATCAAACCAAACTAAAATAGGCAATACAAAAAGTAGGTAATACAAAAATAAGTAACCCAATTTCCACCCAGTGAGATAACGCAGACATGCGGAGTTTAGAGAATGAAAATTATTCAATGATGAGGAACAAAAAAATGGAGTGATGGAATGAAAAAACAGTGTTGGGTTTGATGCTAGGGACTGTAATATCAGCGATACAAAAGTGTCAATTCCCGTGTTATCATGATTAAGTTATGTAGATAAGTAAAAAGTCATGCAAATAAGCCATTCACAATTTAAAAGGATTTGAAATGAAAGAAGTTGCTTGACACACTCAAACAGGTTAGCTAATGGTGACCTTATTAATTCCTGTATCAGGTTGCAAAGATACACTAAAATTCCATTACAAAATAAACAATAAATTCAACACTATGAAGCTGGAAAGCAGAAAAAGACACCACACAATTATAACAAGACGTGCCACACCCTTTTCTTCTACTTCATGATTTAGATGTATATGATCCACATTATATGTTTGTATGATATGCAAAACTAATTATTTTATGAAAATACATTAGTACTCAAATTTATAATTATTATGACCTACCGTTTGTTCCTCAAGTGAGTATGTAAGCAATCGCAAGCAGTCGAATGACTTATGATGTCCGTCGTATTGATATGCCTCTATATATACTGTCGAAGTTGTGCTTAAAACATCTAATTTGCCCCTGGTCGGTTCACTATATTATCTGTTTTCGATGCATAATCTGCGTACTGTGATAAAGGCGTTCTATTTTGAAATCACGTCATTGGAACGAATTGTACCTGCCTACATATATTTGCGCACATTTTTGGAGTTTGAAATTTTGACTGTTAAAGCTTTTATTTTTCGATGGTCCTTCGTTTAGACTCTGACAATATTCCATTGTAATAAGCAGGCTATTTTTAACCGACTTCAAAAAAGGAGGAGGTTCTCAATTGGACTGTATTTTTTTTAAATATTTGTTACCTCAGAACTTTCTACTGGGTTAACCGATTTTGATAATTCTTTTTTATTAGAAAGCTGGTGCTTCCCATGTGGTCCCATATAAATTGTATTAACTTTGCTTGGGCAGTTTTTGAGTTAGCTTCAATAATACGAATTTTTTCCCACTTAGTATGTGGATGAAATGTTAAGTTCCTCTTACTGTTATTTACACAGCAGGTAGTGGTATTCGAATTTGTGTGGGGTAAATACCACAACTAAAAAGTGAAAAATAAAAACTTTTACAAAAAAAAAAAACAACCGACTTCCAAAAAAAACACTACAAAGTGAAAAATAACTTTTATTTTGGAAGTCGGTGGCAAAAAACGAAAATTCAAAACCAAAGACACTGACATCCGAAATTAAAGTTATTTTTCACTTTGTAGTGTTTTTTTTGGAAGTCAGTAGTTTTTTTTTTGTAAAAAGTTCTATGATATAAGGTCGAATAAATAAAGTAATACAACGTATAGTTCATAACATGATGCATTGTACAGAAGGCTAATCTCAGTATCAGTAGACTTTTATTTAGTATATGTAGTACTTTTATTAGTAACAAAAAGCTTCAAGAATGTTTGAAGGATGTATAATGTAATAAAAATGTATGACGCACAGTATGAAAAATGACCTTAAAAGCGGTCATCCTCTTTTTATTTGTTTAATGGACACTACAAACTATTTCAATTGTAAGAGTAGAACTCACGAAGTCTAGATGTTTTTGGAACTAGAATTACGGCCATTTACATTATTTTCTAGGGAAAAACAATTAAATTAAAAAAAACAGAAACGCCAGTGATGTAAAAGTACTAGGTAAATACAGTTGTTTTATATGTAATATTATGAAAAGATTAATTATCTACATTATCCACCAATCACTATAATTTTATCCCTAATAATAACAAAACTATGCCGTTTTTAGTGTTATTTCTTTAATGATTTTTTTGCTCTTAATTCTTTATGAATGTGGATTTTATTATTTAACCAGAGGTTCCTTAGAATCTTTTCGATAAACCATAAAAATATCTAATCTTACTCATGCAAGATTTCAGAGTTATTTAAGTTTTTAAAAACTGTGTCAGGGCTGTCACCAAATCGTATTTTTTCAGTTTAATTTGTGTGAAAAAGTATGAGTTTACATAAAATTTATGATAACACACATGCTAATAAAGTGGTCTGTCGATAGTTCTTAACAGAAGAAGATCTCTTATCGTCGATCTTTTTTGTGTAGGCCTATTTTTAATTATTATTTTTAGATCTCTTATCGTCAGTCGCAAATCATTCCGTTGTGTATTATGTCGTTGTATCTAAAACTCTTTTATTATCATGAAAATTATTAATTTAATACTTTCCCACACCGCACCCTTTCGATAGATGGTGAAGTCCTGGAAGTACGATAAAAATTTTCAAGCGTGTTTTAGATTACCTATTGAACTATCTGATATGATAGGTATGTAATATGCACAACGATATCTCTATAGCATACAAAAATAATAATAAAAATATTTGGTATTGAGCAGTTGAGCACCCTAAAACCATAGAAATAAATATGAAACTTTAGAAGCATTTTACTGCAAAATCTTGTAAGATAAAAATTCGAGATTTTTTTTAATAATGCATATAGTTCTGTAGAATATGTCGTATTAATATAAAATCCATATTCGCTAAGATTAAGTAAATAAAAAATAAATAAGAAAAATACAAAAAATATGATTTACGTCTTCTGTTAAAAGCATTTTTTATATTGTTATGTCTAATATGTGCCAAAAAATCATTGCAATGTGGCTATAGTAGTGGAGAAATAAAAATTTGCTTTTTAAAACCATACCTAATTTTGGGTTTGTTCGAAATTCTATGGAAAACTAAAAATCGCCGTAATTTCGTTTCTAAGTACATCGTCACTTCGGGAGTTCTACTCTGGGGGATGGGGATAAAAACTGCCACTTGCTCACTTCATATGGCGCTGATCTCCAGCGTCTTATAATTTGACAGCTAGCCATACATTTTTTGTAAACAAGCGACTTCTTTTACTATTGAGCCCAGTTGCGCAACTGTTTACTGCAAAAATACGGGACCCCATGTATTTGTCAAAGATGTTATAAGAAGAAAACTGTGGGAGAAAGCTCTCCGAAAAAAATTGGAATCCGATATTTCGTCGAGACAATGTACATATAGCACATTGTTTCTCTTGGGAGCTTCACCTATAAACCACTTTCTCCCATATAAGGCTTAAAATCCGATATTTCGTCGAGACAATGTGTTATACATTAAAAAAAAAGTGGTTTATAGGTGAAGCTCCCAAGAGAACTAGACTTAGTTATCTTGGTTTTCATTACATACAGGCACTTGTGATGTGATATTATGTAAGTTATAGTAAAGTATGTGTGTGTTTATATTATTATATTAGATCAAATCAAATCAAATAATTTATTTGCATAATACATGTTAAAAAGGTGTTACAGGTATAAAAGGTCAATGCTAGAAGTGCTATCTCTGAGGTTTTTCAAGCAGAAAGATCAAGCCCGAATTGGTTTTCAACTTTGATCAGGTTAATTCTATCGTACGCCTCCAGTCTTAAACAAAAAACGAACTTAAAGTCAACGAACACAAAATAACCTATAAATTATAAAACGTTCATAATTTATTGACTTGTCCACTAAAGCTTCTTTTTTACCAGTGTTAGACGCTTCCCCTGTCATTACCTCGTCTATTAATAGTGCTACACTCAGTTTTACACATATTTATCTAGTTTTCGTATAAATTGTGATCGACACAAAGGCAAACAAACACAACAATGGCGGTTTATAAAGACGTACAACTGTGCCATCTGTTATGAGCTTTCAGTTTTTAACCCCATTGAAATAGTTTGTAGTATCCATTAAACAAATAAAAAAGGATGCCCGTTATTAAGGTCATTTTTCATACTGTGTGACGCACACAGTTAATCTTAGTTTTAAATACTACTTCATTAAATTTTTTTAAATAAAAAACAGAATAATCATGAAAACGACTGTAATTGTTAATTAAATTAGGATTTTTTTCTGTTGTTTTTTTGCCATTGTTTATAGATTTAAATGAACTTGGTTTACGGGTTAATTAACCCCGACAGTTCTATAATGTTATTACTTTTTTGAAACAATAAATAATAGGGTTGCTTGATAGTTTAATCACTCCTCGGATATGACTTCATGACAATTCATCAATCGGCAATCAGAAAATAATTATAGCCACTACTTAGATATTTCTCAACGGTATGTGAAGCCTAGTCAGAGGCCCATGGCCGGCTTTAAAACTCTGAAACCAGGTTAGTCACTAATCACACGAAAAAAAGAAGAGAATATTATTTAGATGTGATGAAAAATATGATCCTACTTGTGTAATTTAACCAGGAATTGGAAAGAATTGCAATACAAACGACAAATTGAAAGTTACATTCATCTCATTCACAAAAAGTCTATTGATCGATGTAGATAATCTGAGCCAAATAAAAATTCAAGACGTAGCGCTGTCAACAATGACGTGAGGCCGGTTTCGTAAACTTGTGCGCACTTAGTGTGGTGTAGTTTGATTATAGATAATTGTAAATTTGTGTGTGAGCGTGTATGCACAGAGCGGAGGTGTAGTTTTATTGTTCGCAGCGCTATGTCTTGGTTTTTTATTTGGTCAGAGACGACAAGGTCTTTATAAATATTAAAAGTGAACCAAGAAATTAAATGTGATTGTTGTTTGTTTTTTAATTTGGAGTTTGACATTTGCTCCTGTCAGATTAGTTTACGATATTAAAAAACAGAGTTTAGAATGTTAAATTTTTACGTAAGATGGCAGTAGCTTGCCGCTATCAAGACGTTTAGTAGCGTTATTAACAGATTACAGCGATGATTTAAAGTTATGTATAGTTTACGAGCTAGACGGTTTTAAATTGGGACCCTATATCTATAGTAAAATTAACTCTCACTTTACATATTTACTCTCTTAATAAGACTCAGTGTAAAATAAGGTCAAAGAGTACTTTTTGACACTATCTTATGAAGAGACAGAAAAACTTTTAATCGTACCAGAGTAACCAGGTTTCCTTTAATCAATTATACATCTTAAAAGATTTATTTTATTTTTTTACTAACTTCTTAACGTATACTATCACACACATTCACATTCACACTCGCACACCAAAATACACACTCACCCACACACCCCGATTTACTCACTCTCGTCCACACTCCACAAGTGTAATCAATCAATTTCTCTATTTAAAAATACTGTATATCAATACTATTCTGTAAGATTTAACAAAATTGTAAATGTTGGCTAAATTTTTTCCAGTCCATTATCAGAGAGGTTTGGCGCTGTATGCCGAGATTTAGGTTTTTCACCTAGTTCGGCTGCAGATGCTCCTATGTTGTATTATTTTCATTATAGCCTACAAATTTATTTTAAGCAATATGGTTGTTATGTAGTGTTAATATTTTTGGTGTCAATAAATAAATTATAAATTATAATTATTATAAATTAGAAATATTTTTTGGCAAATTCACATTTGACATTGGTTTTTTTTCTCTTGCAGTTGCATTTTTTTTTTCATAAATATTTAAAATATGGGATACGATCGATAAAATGTAGTGTCTGTATGGATATTTAGACAAGATTACTAAAACTTACATCAAATGAAAACAATTTTGCTCGATAACATTCGTTCCATACCTATTTCAGTCTCGTAATTTTTTTTTAAAGAATTATAATAACCTTCCTAATGTTTAAATAACAGTTGTAAAAAATTACTCATATTTTAATAGCTGATAATCTTTAAAACGATCCTTTTAACATCCATTTAACAATCCTTGGACTTAACCTAGACGATTCTAGAATAGAAAATAAGTTATGATTTTAAATAAAAAAACCGGCCAAGTGCGTGTCGGACTACGCACAATGAAGGGTTCCGTAGTTGAGATGAATTTATTTATCCCAAGAACAAACTTAACATTTATTCCAACTGCAAATCGTCGCTCGGCATCCAATACCGCGAATGTGTAATTTAAAAAAAAAAAAATTAAATTGCAGTATCACTTATGTGAACGTGTAGAATGAAATCTGATTTTCGTTAAAAATTTCACATTCGCGGTATTAATATGATAATAATAAAAATCTTACACCTTTAAACGAGTAATTCTTGTATACAACCTTAGTTTTTGTTTATACTAAACCTCTTAAGGGGTCATTGTACTCATCATTATGAACAACTTTCACTATAGAACCAAAGCTGAAATCGCGAAAAAAAAAATCAGCTGTTCCCTACATTTTGACGAGTTTTGCGAACATAAATGTAGGGAACAGCTGATTTTTTTTTCGCGATTTCAGCTTTGGTCTCATAGTGAAAGTTGTTCATAATGATGAGTAGAATGACCCCTTAAGAGGTTTAGTATAAACAAAAACTAAGGTTGTATATGTATATATTACATAACCTAAATCTCTGAAACGACTCCAAGATTTTTTATGAAATTTAGTATGCAGGGGGTTTCGGAAGCAATAAATCGATCTAGCTAGGTTGCATTTTTAGAAAACGTGGTTAAAAAAAAAAAATTGTCATCCAGATATTTTTCTTTATTCAAGTAACAAGGACTCATTGTGTTAGTAAACTTATGAACTTTAGCTTATTTTACCAGGTCACTCAGAAAGTTTTGCGACTAACAGTTTTTGTCTATGGGATACTGGCTGGCGCTCAGAAGCACCATATCGTCTGCAAAGCTAATATTATTTACACAAATACCATCTATACAGTGTGAGTCTTCATAATGTGCACATATCGAAATGAGGCAATCTATATTTTATCGACGGAAAAAATGGTAAAAAAAAATTATTTTTGTTTTTTTTTTATTCACTTTTGCATCTTATTTATAAATTTTACAATTATTGTAATAATTGATGAACAAAATACAGATTTTTACTAAAAAAACATGTTTATTTTCAATTGAGGGTAGTTTTTTTCTCAATTTTAATTTTATGTGGACGCCTACTTACTTCCAATCATTATGGAGTGTGTTTCATCGCGACAGCTGATTCAGTTTAAAAGTTACACAGTTTTGTTACAATTTTTTTTTTAATTCCATAAAAGTATAAAAAAATATTGAGATTTTTAAAATATTATTTCTGTCGTTGAAATTAAGCATAGATTCCCTCATTTCAATATGTGCACATTATGAAGAATCACACTGTATAGCAACCCGCTCTGGTGCTGCTGATCTCGCCAATCCTGCCTCACTCCGCATTACAACCTGTATGGCCTGGAAAAAATTCCAGCCCGTCGTACACTATTGATCTGGTTACCATAAGTACCAATATTTAAAAATGTTTTTAAGCTCCATTGGCAACTTATCCTTCTCCATCTTTCTCCACAATACGTCATAAGCAACCAGATCAAAAGTCTTGAATAAGTCGAGGAAGCTAGCATAAATCGGCGTCCCACGCTGTGTATAAGTATAGCATGTGACAGTATGCTTAAGACACAACACTGCACTTTCTGTTGACAAACCACGCCAAAACCCGAATTGGTTGTCATGAACATTTACAGTTTTATTTATTTGTGTATTAAGCAGACTGTCAAACACTTTTGATATTGATATTATAGTAGCTAGAGAGATGGGCCTATTGGATGCCGAGCGACGAAATGTAAGTTTGTACGCACAATATTGAGATATTTACCGTGTTATTTTAAGACCATAGACTTCTTATAGGTTTTCCTGTAATGTATGAGTAAAGAGCCATACTATGTATTTTTTTGAAAATTTTTGGTCCAGTAGTTTCGGAGATAAGGGGGGGGTATGTATAATGGTCAATTTTCATTGAATTTCTTAAATATCTTTAAAAATATTTATTTTAAAATTTGTATAAAAAATATATTTAAGATCCTCGCAATAAGTCCTTTCATTTAATATGTCACACGGTACTGTTAGCATAACTTTTTTTTTAATTTTCTTGTTTGCCCCCCAAAAGTGACCCCTACATTCAAAATTTATTTATTTACGTTACACATTCGTGTTTGAGTCACAAAAATACATATGTGTACCAAATTTCAACTTAATCGGTCCATTAGATTCGGAGTAAATTGGCTGTGACAGACGGACAGACAGACAGACAGACACACGAGTGATCCTATAAGGGTTCCGTTTTTTCCTTTTGAGGTACGAAACCCTAAAAATAATCCTATTAAACTATAATAATCGAAACAACCGTAATACACGGTTCACAGAAACATTGCATTTCTTGGTTCACTTTTCAAATTTATAAAGACCTAGTAGTCTCTGATCAAATAAAAACGGGCGAAGTGCGTGTCGGACTACGCCCAATGAAGGGTTCCGTAGTTGAGATGAATTTATTTATCCAAAGAACAAACTTAATATTGTAGTTGAAATCATGTTCTCCCATACATTCCAACTGCAAATGTAAGTTTGTACGCACAATATTGAGATATTTTCCATGTTATTTTAAGACCATAGACTTCTTATATGTTTTCCTGTAATCTATGAGTAAAGAGCCATACTGCGTATTTTTAAAAAAAAAATTTAAGTCCTGTCGTTTCGGAGATAATGGGGGAGTTCATTTTAAAATTATATAAAAATATATTTGAGATCCTCGCAAGAAGCCCTTTCATTTGATATGTCATTTAATTTTCTTATTTTGCCCCCCAAAAGTGACCCCCATTTTCAAAATTAATTAATTTATGTTACACGTTTGTATTTGGGTCACCGAAATACATCTGTACCTCAGAGGCATACAACATTAAGTGACAAAACGAAAATATTACAGGAGAGGTAAAAATGCGTGGAGTGAAACTTTGGATGCAATTTTGACATAGTTGCTTTAAAGATATTGGAACAAACTCAAAAGTATTTTTTACATAATTACAGTAAAATTAATTCATCTGATTTTGTGGACTTGAGACTATTTCCCTTGTAACATAAATTTCATATACGATTTAATGTCATATACGATTGGCTATTTATTTTCATAGATGTCATAGGACTTAATGTGGTATAACCAATATGCAGAACTGGTTCTTGCGATTTGAATGGTGCAAGAAATATATTTTCAAAAAAAGTGGTGTTACTTGTATACCTCTGAAGTCTGTACTTCAGAGGTATACAAGTGGTGTTACATGTATATCTCTGAAGTCTGTACTTCAGAGGTATACAAGTGGTGTTACAATAGTAAAACCACTTTTTTTGAAAATAAATTTCTTGCTGTCCGTAGCAAATTTTCTCCGACATATCTGTATATCGACGGCCAGCACGTAAAGTATCGAAACTGCAAAACCTCTACTTTACAGGAGAGCGATTCTAAGTTTAGATTTTTGTCGAACATGAAATTCGAAAATTTTATATTACCGATGTATCTAAAGTGGAAAATTTTACCGTTTTATACTGTCTACTATAGTTTTCGATAATTATTATACTTTTTCTAATATTATACATTCGATAGTTTACTTGGTTACTGTTGGTTACTTTTTTACCGAATATGCCAATTTCGATTTTATTCAATTGAAAAACAATTGAGAGTATAAAATTAGTACATAATTTTTATATAAAATCATACATCTTTATCTCTACTTGCTATTAGTGCAATAAAACGAAAATGGCTTTTTTGTAATTGCGATAGTATACGTGGGGGCCGTCGATATGTCGGAGAAAATTTGCTACGGACAGACAGACACACGAGTGATCCTATAAGGGTTCCGTTTTTTCCTTTTGAGGACGAAACCCTAAAAACTACCGCACCGCTCTGTAGCAGCCTGGATTTGTGCCCGGCTGATGGCAATAGGCTCGCCTCCTATAACATGGGACTTAAACATAACTGGCGAAATGTGTCTAACCCTTCAGGGAATACCAGTGTGATGTTATGTTATGTTATTTAACCTATCAAGCCCTATCCGGAACAAATTTGCTCCGGTGCGTTGTTAGCCAGTTCCGTCAAACCCCGGTGGAACAAATTTGATCCAGGAAAGTGACGTGGAGCGCACATCAATGTCAAACTGCGAGGCTTGACAGTTAAAAGTTACATTAGGTGAGGCCTCTATTGGTTAATAAAAAAACCGGCCAAAAGCGTGTCGGACCACGCACAATGAAAGGTTCCGTAGTTGGGATGAATTTATCCCAAGGACAAACTTAACATTGTAGTTGAAAAATATGTTCTCCCAATACATTCCAACTGCAAATGTAACTTTGCACGTACAATATTAGATGATTTACCCTGTTATTTTAAGACCATAGACTTCTTATAGGTTTTCCTGTAATCTATGAATGAAAAACCAAACTCTGCATTTAAAAAGAAACGCTCAGTAGTTTCGGAGATAAGGGAGGGGGGAATGGTCAATTTTCATCTATTTTCTTAAATATCTCTAAATGTACTTATTTTAAAATGAATTTAAAAAAACATTATTCTCCTTCTGGGGCAGTCGGGTAAAAAAAAAATCCTCGCAACAAGCCCTTTCATTTGATATGTCACACCATACAGTTTGAAAACCTTTTTTTAGGGTTCCGTAGTAAACAAGGAACCCTTATAGTTTCGTCATGTCCGTCTGTCTGTCTGTCCGCGGTCTAGCTCTGAGACCCTTAGTACTAGAAAACTGTAATTTGGCATAGGTATTAATTACGCCGACAAAGTGGTAAAACAAAATTATGAAAAACATTTTTTTTTAGGGTACCTCTCATACACGTAAAGTGGTGATGTGTTTTTTTTCTTTTTTTAACCCATGGTGAGGGGTATCATTAGAAAGGTCCTTTAAAAACATTGCAAGTTTGTGAAAACCATTTTTGGATTCAGGGATCCGTTTGCGAAATATTAAGCTTTAAAATGCAAATTTTTGTTAGAGTCAAGTGTCCCTCCCCCCCTGCCGGCTAAATGGTTGGTTTTGGGTGCGTGAAAAAAATCACAACAGTAGTTTATATAACGAAATTAAAAGGAAAACTATCACAGCTAAGTAGGCTCTACAAGTTAACGAGTAATAATCGACCAACTTAACTTTGCAGTTGCAAAAACATGTTTTCCCATACATTCCGTATGGGAGAACATATTTTTCAACTGCAAAGTTAAGTTGGTCGATTATTACTCTTTGGAATAAATTCATCCCAACTACGGAACCCTTCATTGTGATTGTGCGTGTTCCAACACGCACTTGGTCGGTTTTTTTTAAATTTTCTTATTTGCCTCCCAAACCAAAGTGACCCCCATATTCAAAATTCATTTATTTATGTTACACGTCCGTGTTTGGGTCACAGAAATAATAAATAATAATTAAGGGTTCCGTTTTTTCCTTTTGAGGTACGGAACCTTAAAAAGGAAGGGTGACCATGATCACAAATTAACAACAGTATTCCATTACTTGGATTAAGCAAAAACTAGGTTTTAAACACAAGAGTGAATTTACTTTGGTTTATTAAAATATTAATATCAAAGATGACAGTAAAATTTTACAACAACAATATTATTTATGAAAAACTTAAATAAACAACAGCATAATTAACATACATACACCATAATTTTTCAAGCATAGTAAAAAAGCAAACTGATGTAAATATACACAAAAGAATGAGTAACAGTAAAAAATACTGAGTAGGAGAATTGAGCGGTTAGAGCTGCTTCAGACAGACTGAGTTTAAACATTCATAGAACGCCTCAGCAAGGTTTATCTGTACCTGCTTTAGAGGTTTTACAAAAGAGGCTTTATTCAGGAATCTTGATGCCGGCGGCCCTTGCGCGGTCTTCGTACTTCTTCCTCCACTCGCCCGTGGGGTCGAACTTGGCGGTTAGCTGGCGCCACAATTCCGGCTCGTGCTTGATCAGGTGCTCGATGACCTTATATGCTCCCTTCTCTTGTGCTTCCGTGCATTTCTTGCAGCCATTCTCAATGGCGTCCTGTAGATGTTCTGTAAAGAGAAATGCTTTTTTAAATTTGTGTTTACCTCAGAATTAGTCAAATGGATAGGCCGAATTTAAAGTTCCAAGATACTGGAAAGTTTCACGCTGTTAGAATCAAGTAATGCAGAGTTCTCTATATAAATAATGCTACAGATAAATAAATGTTCCACACATAATATGGTAATCTTTTCCCCAATGTAGACTCAACGGAAGTGGATCGTTCAATGATAGTGGATGTGACTCGCCTTCGAAATTATAACATTATCTACAGTTCCTTAGAAGATATCCTCTTCAGTTTCCGAGAGTCATAGACTCCCTGTCATTGTGAATTTTTTGTACTAGACTATGGTCCAGTATGTACAGATATGCCTCTCGCAATAGCTTGCCATATTTGGAATTGCGTAACAAACATTAAAAACCTACTGGTTACAGAGAATATCTCCGGTACAAGCGTTGATAATAATTCCGTCTGCACATGTGGCTTCCCTGGTACCTCATTAACGGCATAAATAAGTAAGAGTCTATTAACTGCTCCCAAATTGCCATGTTTTTTTTAAATCTTTATTTTTTATTTTTTTTACATTCGTCCTTGATATATTTATTCTATTATTTGACATTATATACATACGATTTAATTTTAACTCTTTATAATTGACTTTTGTGGAAATGATAATTATTCAGATTGATTACAGTTGTAATAGCAATCATATGATTGCGTTTTATTAAAATAGGTTTTTACTTTTATAAATTTATTTATCTTTTGGATGGATTCTTTTATATTTTGTGAATGTGAGAACGCTGTAGGCTTAGTGGATTGTAGACCTGTTGACCATTTTCTAATTTGTTAAGTACTTGGTACTTATTGAAAGACCTACACTGTCCTCCCATACCTAGTAACACTGTTATTTGAAAGTATTGTAAAAGCCAATTATTTTTAAAAGAGTAACTGTGGAGTTTCCTGCCGGCTCTTCTCCATAGAAAACGACCAATTGGAACCGTGCACCTAGCTTCTGACGTTTCATAAGTGCCCATGTAGGTTTATGTGAAATAAAATATTTTGGATTTTGATAACATTTAAAACTTGTTTTCGTGAAAAAAAAGTTGAAACTTTGACCTTCAATTTCTCCTCTCGGCTTCGTTATGCTTCTTTTTGCATCCGTTATTTAGGTACCTAAAAGGATGTGTTATTTGATTTCACTTTTTGCAAGAATAGAAACCATTAAATAGACTTAAAACCAGTTAATACTAGTGATACCTATTTCAATCAGCTAATACTAGTCATCATCTGCCTAGCCTTTTCCCAACTATGTTGGGGTCGGCTTCCAGTCTAACCGGATGCAGCTGAATACCAGTATTTTACATGGAGCGACTGCCTATCTGACCTCCACAACCTAGTGACTAGGTAACACGATACCCCTTGGTAAGACTGGTTGTCAGACTTTTTGGGCTTCTAACTACCCGTAACGACTGTCAAAGATCTACAAATGACAGCCGGGACCAGCGGCTTAACGTGCTTTCCGAGGCACGGAGCTAATACTAGTACTGTCGTAAAATAAAACTTTATCACGCATACTGTAGATATGTGGAGAATAACCCTAGAGCCTTAGTTTCTCAGTAAAAGATGATAACTGTAGTGCTTACTGGCATTAGATTACTGTTATTCTTATATCTAAAACATACTGAAAACTTATTTTTCAAACTCTTATTACAGCGCAGGGAATGGCCCTACAGATTTGATCCCATTGCAAAAAGTGAAGATAATAATATGTTCTAACGGAATATATCTTTTTGAGTGAAAACTTTTTTAGGCGCGTTGGGCAGTTTTGAGATGGGACTAAACCATTGATTTCTCAACACCTCATTATTTAGATAAGGTCCAAGGACCAATGTTCTATGCAAGTATTTTTGTTCCACCAAGGCGATCTTGTTCAAGTTTTCACATCTGTCGGCACTCCCGGAGTGCCACCACTTCTTTTTTGTTTGGCTGGCACTTTCATAATTTAGCCCAAAATGAATGATCTCCTTTAGTTAAACATCAAGCCTGCATTCCTCGAATGTTATGTTATATAATTTAGTTTTTTGCGCTTGATTATGTAATAAGCTTACTATACAATCGTAACAGACTATTCGTAAAACTTCAGCCCAACAAAATGCGCTCATAAACATTGCGCTCTTGCCTTGTCATCTCTTGGTGCAAGTGTCAATGGTAGTGCAATGATTTACACTCTATTGAGATAATTATGCCTCCGAGGTAAGAAGTTAATTGCTTTTACTTCTGGGAACACGTGTGTTATTATGTGCTTGTGTAATGTGCCACTGTCTGCAGTTAGTTACCTACCATCCTCGTTATTTGTAGAAATACATCCACTGTTGGACATACATATACCTTACAGTTACGACAGGATAATAAGTATTTCAACCAACTTGTTTTAACTTATCAGCTAATTCGTCGACTAATCGAAGTCTCCTATGAAAATCCTACTGCGAATACTGCGATCCAAGATTTGACAGTACGAAGATCAAATCTATTCGATTTCGGATAGATTGTTTCATTTAACGTTTGTTATTCTCGTATGTTTTTTATTCTATGCTGAAACAATGCCTGTCTAGTATTTTTCGGAACCATGACCTACATATTTCTGTATATCAGAGGTTTTAATAGTATATCCTAATTAATTACGACCTTAATACGCGATCTTGTACTCATAATTATTTGAAAGTGTGTCATTTATTAAGATGTATAAAACATTCCCCAACACTGTACTTACTTCTAATTATGTTTTAGATGCATCGAATTGATAGTAACTCTTTACACTAATATTCTATTATTTTGAGACTTTGTGGTTAAGTGCACAAGAAATCAAAATATATAAATACGTGGGCTGTGAGATTCACAGCTCTACCTTAGTTAAAAGGTACTGATCTGATTTTTCTACTGTAGGAGATACACATCTTCTATTACAGGGCAGGGGCAGCATTGTTCACCACTCCAGTAAGGGTAGCATGACCCTATTCTTCCATCGACAAAACCCGTTTCTGTAAATGGGTTTTGTCGATGGAAGAATAGACAAAATGACAGATAGTAGAAAGATTTCTACCGTTTTAAGCATTGCGATGTTAAAACTGAAGAGAAGAAATGTTTCTATTCTTCAGTGTACAAAAGTCTACAATGTCTAGCATGACGACCAATATTTTTATACTTTGAGTTACGTTCAAAAGGTTTTAAAACTTGGCGTTTGACACATTTTTGATAACTAAACGTAAATATTATCGTAGAATTCTTAGCTTATCTACATCACTAGTTCCCTGTCTGTAGCTATGGGAAGAATAAATGTATCTTTGTCTTCACGGGGCGACGCGAGTCTACGGGTCGCCCCGTGCTCGGGCAGAAGAGGAGTTGAGTTGGATAGAAAGAAGTTTGTCTTTATCTTTATGTAGAATACAGATCACAAGTCTTTACTTGGACATAGACACAATATACATTGATCTAATAGGTTAATACAAATATTACAAATCACTTTGTCACATTTCAGATCTCGTGCACAAAACATCGTGCTTGAGAAGTCCCTAAGCTTCCAGATAACACTACTGTTAGTTTCACCGTAGCAACACACAAGATCTATTTACCTTTGAGTTCCTTGCCTTCGGGACTGCACTTTCCCTTTTCCATGATGCAGTCGAAGAAAGCGAGGAGGAGTCGTTTGTTTTGGAGGATCTCATCCAGGTTGATGTTGTCGTACTTGTCGGTGTATTTGTCATGGGCCATGACGGCGGCCACCGTCACACACAACAACAGGACGAATTTCATGATTACTGGAACATTTAGGAAAATATGAGTTGAGAGAGAAAAATGGAAGAGATGGATGATGGTGTTGAGTTTAGAGGATCAAAATTATTCGATGATGGAAAATAAAAAATGAAGTGCTGGAAAGAAAAAGAGTGCTGAGTTTGGTGCTAGGAATTGTAATATCAGCGATACAAAAATGTCAATTCACGTGAAGAATGATTAAGTTATGTAGATAAGTAAATAGTCATGCAAGCTAACTTTAAACCATTCACAGTTTAAAAGGATTTGAAATGAAAGAAGGTGCGTGACCTTATTAATTTCTGTATCAGCTTGCAAAGATACACTAAAATTCCACTACAAAATAAACAATAAATTCAAAACTATGAAACAGGAAAAGCAGGAAAGCAGAAAAAGACACCACACAATTATAACAAGACGTGCCACACCTTTTTCTACTACTTCATGATTTAGATGTATATGATCCACATTATATGTTTATATGATATGCAAAACTACTTATTTTATGAAAATACATAAGTACTCAAATATGTAATTAGTATGACCTACCGTTTGTTCCTCAAGTGAGTATGTAAGTAATCGCAAGTAGTCGAATGACTTATGATGTCCGTCGTAATGATATGCCTCTATATATACTGTCGACGTTGTGCTTAAAACATCTAATTTGCCCCTGGTTGGTTCACTATATTATCTGTCTTCGATGCATAACCCGCGTACTTGTGATACAGGACGTTCTATTTTCATATCACGTCATTAGAACGAATTGTACCTGCCTAAATATATTTGCGTACATTTTTGGAGTTTGAAATTTTGACTATTGAAGCTTTTATTTTTCGATGGTCCTTCGTATATATTCTGAGAATATTATTTTGTAATAAGCAGGCTATTTTATGCTATAAGGTCGAATAAATAAAGTCCTATAACTTATGGTTCATAACATGATGCATTGTACAGTAGGCTAATCTCACTTTTATTCAATACCTATATGCATTTTACATTAGTAACAAAAAGTTTCAAGAATTTTTGAACAATGCATAATGTAATAATGTATGACGTACACAGTTAATCTTAGTTTTAAATAATGTTTAATTAAGATTTTTAAATAAAAACAGAATAATTATGAAAACGACTGTAATTGTTAATTAAATTAGGAAATTGTTCCTGTTGTTTTTTGCCATTGTTTAGTAGCATATAAACAATAGAAACAAAAATAGTAGATTTAAATAAATTTGGGCTACGGGTTAATTAACCCTGACAGTCCTTCATTGTTATTACTTCCTGAAACAATAAATAATGTGGTTGCTTGATAGTTTAATCACTCCTCGGATATGAGTTCATGACAATTCATCAATCGGCAATCAGAAAATAATTATAGCCACTACTTAGATATTTCTTAACGGCATGTGAAGCCTAGTATGAGGCCCATGGCCGGCTTTAAAACTCTGAAGCCAGGTTAGTCACAAAAAAAAGAAGAAAATATTACTTAGACATGATGAAAAAGTTTGAGACGACGTAATAAAAGTTTCACTTTAAAAGGATTGTGTGGTTTTATGAAACCACGGTAAAAGTGAAACTTTTAAGCGAACTATAGGCGCCGCCATATTGGCCTTGGCTGCTCTGACGAGCGCCTTTCACTTTATCCCTACTCCGCGGTCGACCGTCACGCGACATGCAACACACAGACGAAAAAGTTTGAGACGATGTAATAAAAGTTTCACTTTAAAAAGATGCATAATATGATCCTACTTGTGTAATTTAACCAGGAATTGGGAAAGTTGATAATAAGAGTTGCAATACAAAAGACAAATTGAAAGTTATGTTCATCTCATTCACATAAAGTCTAATGATCGATGTAGAAAATATATCGAAAAATTAATTGAATGAGAGCATTCTGGTTTCATACTTTTGTAAAATGTGTCGACTGAACTCATGCGCAGCCTTCTTGCATCCAACGGAACTCATTTGCGGAATATAATGCAACATTAAAAAGTATTATTGGTTAATCTCTGAATGAGCAAAGCATTTAAATAAATAATTAATCATATTGTGCATTTTATGAAAAAACGTATGAGATTCAGGACAGGACTATTGTGACACCAGTGGGCACAGACTTTAATAGATTTCGAAGTTTTTTAAATTAGGTACCTAGTTGGTATTGTGTTTTGAAATCAACACAAAATGGTGTGAATAATAGAAAGTTTGTGCAATCTTTGCATACGCCTTCATAATTTGTACATTTTATTTCATATTTTGGGTATGTTAATTTTGGTTAAATTGTGGGTTCAATACACAAAATTTCAAGATGAACTCTTTGAAAATTATAAGGCTTTTTGCAGTTTTCATTGAACGCATCCTGAATCCACAATCTGAATGATTTTGACGGATGTTGCGAATCCACCATAACGCAATGAATGTTGTTGAACTGTCAAAATTAAAGCTATTGGTACTGTAATAGTGTTACGCAATTATTATTAAAAATCAGTTCAATAGACACCTATATTAAACCAGTAGGTATACTTCAAAAAAGGAAGATAGTTTATGTGAAGACCTAAAGAGGACAATCATATTATTATTCGTTCTAAGGCAATGCTTGCAGAATTACAATTTTGCATTAAATCCTTTGTATTTTACACATGTATTTGTTCTCATTGTGTACCTGTTATGAGCTAATTACTAATAAGAAATTGACGCAATTAATGAGATTTTATTATGTGTCACGTTAAGAATTCTCTCTCTTTATTATTTTTAAATGTCGCAGCATCATGTTGAAAGCCTTTTGGCCTCATAATAGGACTTTGTTTTTAAGCTATTGCACAGCTTTTATCACGGGCTTTAAGCGCGGCGACCGAATCAAGAAATTCCGTAACGAAAAAAACCTAACACCCCCCACTCCGCTCACAAAAATTACGTTCCCATGACAACGTGATGTCGTCATGGGAACGTAATTTTTGTTTTATGACATCATCCGTCATCATCCCAAGTGTAGCGTTGACAAATAGGAAGTATGGAGGTTACAAATGCTATGCAATAGCTTTACCGCGGCAGTCCCCGAGTGCCACACGTTTTTTTTTTGTCATATTCATTTGTTTTTATATTTCTATGATTGTGTTTAGTTTGTGATCTTCCTGTGCGAGTCACAATAAATAGTTTTTCTTTCTTTCTTTAATACCTTCAATGTCTAAATAGTTATTAAATTTTGAGAGCATACTGTATATGGAAATTATGTTAAGGGGAAACACTCGCAGAGCCTTCCGTTTCCACTACCCGTTATGTACCCTTGAAACTACGTGCATTGTTTATTATAGTATAGTCTTATGTTTCTCAGCACTATCTGCTCATAAAAATCGTAATCCGAATAATGTACAAACGTGCCTATCAATAAGAATAATTTAAAAATGTTGTCGTTTTTGGCTGATAATTAAAAAAAAAAAAAAAAAAACTATTTTAATGGTCATGAAAATTATACCGGGAATTAAATATCGTCTTTTAGAATGAATCCAACATCTATTGAAATCTCTCAGTTTTGGACCAAGAGGAGTACTTACCTAATAACCTTTTTGTTTGCAAACTGCTAATGTTATCATAATCGAGTCAATTCAGGGGTAATTCCCTTTTTTAGGGTTCCGTACCTCAAAAGGAAAAAACGGAACCCTTATAGGATCACTCGTGTGTCTGTCTGTCTGTCTGTCTGTCTGTCTGTCTGTCTGTCTGTCTGTCCGTCTGTCACAGCCAATTTACTCCGAATCTAATGGACCGATTAAGTTGAAATTTGGTACACATATGTATTTCTGTGACCCAAACACGAATGTGTAACGTAAATAAATGAATTTTGAATATAGGGGTCACTTTTGGGGGACAAACAAGAAAATTTTAAAAAAAAGTTTTACTAACAGTACCGTGTGACATATCAAATAAAAGGACTTGTTATGAGGATTTTAAATATATTTTTTATATTATTTTAAAATAAACACTTTTAAAGATATTTAAGAAATTCAATGAAAATTGACCATTCCCCCCCCCTTATCTCCGAAACTACTGGATCAAAAATTTTGAAAAAAATACATAGTATGGCTCTTTACTTATAGATTACAGGAAAACCTATAAGAAGTCCATGGTCTTAAAATAACATGGTAAATCTCTCAATATTGTGCGCGCAAACTTACATTTCGTCGCTCGGCATCCAATGGGCCCATCTCTCTAGCTATGATAATATCAACAACAAAATATCAAAAGTGTTTGACAGTCTTCTTAATACACAAATAAATAAAACTGTAAATGTTCATGACAACCAATTCGGGTTTCGGCGTGGTTTATCAACAGAAAGTGCAGTGTTGTGTCTTAAGCATACTGTCACATACTATACTTATACACAGCGTGGGACGCCGATTTATGCTACCTTCCTCGACTTATTCAAGACTTTTGATCTGGTTGCTTATGACGTATTGTGGAGAAAGATGGAAAAGGATAGGTTGCCAATGGAGCTTAAAAACATTTTAAATATTGGTACCTATAGTAACCAGATCAATAGTGTACGATGGGCTGGAACTTTTCAAGGCCATACAGGTTGGCATGCGGGGTGAAGCAGAATTGGCGAGCTCAGCAGCACCAGAGTGGGTTGCTATACAGTGTGATTCTTCATAATGTGCACATATCGAAATGAGGAATCTATGCTTAATTTTAACGACAGAAAAAATATTTTAAAAAACGTAAATATTTTTTTATACCTTTTATGGAATTAAAAAAAAATTGTAACAAAACTGTATAACTTTTATACTGAATCAGCTATCGCGATGAAACAAACTCCATAATGATTGAAAGTAAGTAGGCGTCCACATACAATTAAAATTGAGAAAAAAAAACTACCCTCATTTGAAAATAAACATGTTTTTTTGGTAAAAATCTGAGAATTTTTTTTTTTTAAAATTCAAAAAAAAAATACAAAAAAAAATTGACAATTTTTTCCGTCGATAAAATTAAGCATAGATTCCCCTCATTTCGATATGTGCACATTATGAAGACTCACACTATATAGATGGTATTTGTGTAAATATTAGCTTTGGAGACGATATGGTGCTTCTGAGCGCCAGCCAGTATCCCATAGACAAAAACTGTTAGTCGCAAAACTTTCTGAGTGACCTGGTAAAATAAGCTAAAGTTCATAAGTTTACTAACACAATGAGTCCTTGTTACTTGAATAAAAAAATATCTGGAAGACTGTTTTTTTTTTTTTGAACATCGTTTTCTAAAAATGAAACCTAGCTAGATCGATTTATCGCTCCCGAAACCCCCTGCATACTAAATTTCATAAAAATTCTTGGAGCCGTTTCACAGATTCAGATTATATAATACTAGCGGACCTGACAGACGTTGTCCTGACCGAATACCGCCACCTATCGGGTCCGATTGTGAATCTAAACCATTCCCAGATCCCCTTGAACACACACAAAAAATTTCATCAAAATCGGTCCAGTCGTTTGAGAGAAGTTCAGTGACATACACACTCACAGAAGAATTATATATATAAAGATAGACAAGAATTGCTCGTTTAAAGTTAGATTTTTATTATTATTATATTAATACCGCGAATGTCGCGAGGGGCTTGTGGCTAAGTAATAACAGCTGCACGGGTCGATCGATCAGGTTAAGCTACGCTTGCCGCGGTTGGTCCGTGGATGGGTGACCATCTTTACATACCAAGTCCCCTCCGTGCCTCGGAAAGCACGTTAAGCCGTTGGTCCCGGCTGTCATTTGTAGATCTTTGACAGTCGTTACGGGTAGTTAGAAGCCCAAAAGTCTGACAACCAGTCTTACCAAGGGGTATCGTGTTACCTAGTCACTAGGTTGTGGAGGTCAGATAGGCAGTCGCTCCATGTAAAATACTGGTATTCAGCTGCATCCGGTTAGACTGGAAGCCGACCCCAACATAGTTGGGAAAAGGCTAGGCAGATGATGAATACCGCGAATGTGATTTTTTTTAAGAAAATCAGATTTTTCATTCTACACGTTCAAATAAGTGACCATGCAATTAAAAAAAAAAAAAAATTACACATTCGCGGTATTGGATGCCGAGTGACGATTTGCAGTTGGAATAAATGTTAAATTTGTTCTTGGGATAAATAAATTCATCTCAACTACGGAACCCTTCATTGTGCGTAGTCCGACACGCACTTGGCCGGTTTTTTTAAATTGTTCGCATTCTGATCACAATCTCAATTCGTCAAAAAATCTTCTAATTTAAGTTCATTTTTGACAACTTTTTGACATTGATTGTCGATGAGATGAGATCGCGACTTGAATTTGAATGTTTTTTAAGTACCTACGAGAATTGGCCTTCAGATCTGGCAAATTATGTTTTGCTAGATTTTTCCTTCCTATTTTAATTCCTAGTTTTAAATAAGTCCTAAAATAAATAATAATGAAGGTACCTATATTCGTTTATAGGAAACATGTGCTTTAGTAATGTTTCAAAAAAATGACTTTAAAATCTTTAGTAATTGTTTTATTTGGTTAATAATTATGTATATAACTACAAGCGCAATTGAGCACGAGGTTTTGGGTTCGATTCCCAGGTCTGGCAAGGTGTTATTGGGTTTTGCCATCTGGAATTTCTGAGTAGCAGCTCGGAGTCTGGATCTGTGCCCGGTTGATGGCCATAGGCTCGCCCCCTGTTACATGGGACTTAAACATAATTGGCGAAATGGGGGTGAACTATAGGTACACCTCTGCCCAACCCTTTGGGCAATACTGGCGTGATGTTATGTTATGTAACTACAATAGTATTCAATAGGTGTACATCTCTATAATGTTATCATCGAGAAAATATGACTTGGTTATTTGTTACATATTAACTAGTCTAGAAATAATCACACGAATAAATTACAATACTCAGCTTTATTGCGGTTTATTTTTCCTATTTCTTGGAATTAATTATAGAATCTAGAATCGGTACCTAGAAACTATAAGTTATACGCTGTGTTAAGCAAGATGATTTCTTGTAAGAATGACACAGTATGTAAATATTAAGTCACTGGGAACAAATATTGCCTCAACAATTTTATTTTGGCGCACGTCATAACAGCAAATTTGTTTTGTACTCTTATTAATCAATTTGGCTCTATACATCGTTTGGATTCATTTAAAACTGATCTAACATACAGGGTGGTGATTTAGACACTTGCATCTGTCGAGGGGGTGATTCTGCCCGTTTTAATAAACAACTTTCACCATTTAATTCAAATCCGATTCGTAAATAAAAAAGGTGTGTGGCACTTGGGAACTGCCGCGGTAAAGCTATTGCATAGCATTTGTAACCTCCATGACAACATCTCGTTGTCAAGGGAACTTCGTTCCCATTACAACATCACGTTTCCCATGACAACATCACGTTGTCATGGGAACCGTTGTCATGGTAGGCGGAGTGGGGGGTGTTAGGTTTTATTTTCGTAACGTTACGGAATTTCTTGATTCGGTCGCCGCGTTCAAAGCCCGCGATAAAAGCTATGCAACAGCTTAAAAATATAATTCCTATACAACAAACAGTAGACAGACTATTTCGATACACGTATGATTTTTTTCACCCTTTCTTATAAATATATGGTGTTTCATAGCGTAATCTCTTTAGTATGATAGGTAGAAATTATATAGGCGATTTAGTGTCCTGTATCCATCAAGGGGGTGACCTTGATGGATACAGGACACTAAATCGCCATCCTGTATATTATAAACATTTCTGATATCACGAAGCAGTTTTTTACGCTATTTTTCATTAAATTACTACCTGCATCTTAGTATTAAAGTTACAACAATCACACGTAAGATTTTAGCGTCATCTAGCAGCATAACAGGAAAAACCTATCATTAAATTTGATGAAGGTAACGTTTTTATTGAACATAAACAACAATATGAATCAACCGGTGCAAGGTCATCGCTATAATTGGCTATATTTAGACTGGCTTCTGCCCGCTACATCATCGCCCGCGTGTTTTGACGTAAAACATATCCTATGACACTCGGTAATAGCGTAGCTTTCTATCTTTGAAATCGGTTTAGTAGTTTCGGAGATTACATCCTACATCCAAACTCACAAACTTTAGCTCTTTTAATATTAGTGTAGATTACCACAAATTTCCAGTAGACCCGCCCTGGTTTAAAATTAAATTAATATGTATTGTGATCCTTGTAATTTGTAACTGGTAGAGAAGTATTTTTGCTACACAGTTTTACATTGCGTTGTTGCACGCGTAGCATGACCACCGTAGAAACGAGTTTTGTCGACGGAAGAATAGACAAAATGACAGATTGATTGTTTATCTGTCATTTTGTCGATTTTTCCGTCGGCAAAACTCGTTTCTACGGTGTTCATGCTACGCGTGCTGTCATAAAACGCGTCTAAAAATGACAAGAGAAGTGGCCCTCTGGGCACTACCTCTTCTCCAAAAGAAACGACACCTACGTGCACCTAGCTTCTGACGTTTCATAAGTGCCCATGTAGGTTTATGTGAAATAAAATATTTTGATGTAATGCTCGCGAAGGAGGAGACGGAGCGCGTGAGGGAGAGGCAAATTTCGCGCCCTCGCGCCCCTAACCGCCGCAGGAGGAGACGCCCCTGGGCATCGGGAATCACAGGCAGATTTCCGGCTACCGTAGGCGCGGGCTTGTGGACGGTGAGCAATGGGTAGCTCGCCGTCCGATAAGGACCGACCCGGGTCGACGGCGCGTTGTGTTCCACGCGCGCCTCAAAGCGATATCTGCAGAATTTACGGGGTCCGCTAGGGCCAATGCCTGCCGGGGCTGCGAATATGGGCCGATAGAAAGAAGAAGAAAGAAAGAAAAATAGGTTTATTTGTCACAGACATACCTGCATACATAAAAGACAAGAGTAATCAGAGAACAACACAAAGTACATAACAAATCACGAGCATAGAACAGAAATTACTTAGGCGGCAGCTGCACGACATGACTGTGACAAGAAGGCTTCCACTCAGCGTGATGCAGTGCTATGGGGGACCCACAGCACAGCGCTGATTTTCAGTGGTTACCCGAGTGATAGGGAAGTCGTGGCCCCCCGGCAACATGGCAACTGAAGGAACACGGGTGGGTTTTAGTCAGTAAGAGTCTGACACGCCCTCCCGCTCCACCCAGAGCGGGAGAAGTTATTTGATAATTTCCCACCCAAAAAAAAAGACTACCTAAAAACACCATATGGATGATTGCGATTACTTCACCAAGCTTGAGTCTTATGGCAAACCATTTTCTATTTATTCATAGTATTTTCATTGTAGATCAATCTGATTACATACATTTATACTGCGTTTAAGTCGCGTTCTTTATTATTATTTTATTATAACGCTGTTGACTGTCAAATATGAATCTTAATAAAAAATGGGCACAAAAAGTTCAAGCTTTTATTTTTTGTCTCATTTGCGTGTGCGTCATGCCTCAGCAAACTAAGTGCATCACTGAAAACACTGACTACCTACTTAGTACTCAAATACAACATTGGCCTTAACTATGTTCCACTTGAGCTATACAATATTCCGCCCGACAGTTGAATGTAGTAGACACAACGAGCATGGACCGATGGCGACCTTCGTGCAATACGTTGAGCAAGCCCGAATGTTTACCACCTCGGCTCTCGTTAGGTGAATCATTACCTACTAACTAGGAAGATACTCTACCTATACTGATGTCAGTGTCTAAAAGATTCAAGCTCAGTATTTTTTGCAAAAGTCTTCAGTTTCAAGACTCTTAAATCCGAAGGTTTAGGTTAGGAGGAGGTTCTCAATTCAACTGTATGTTTTTTTTGTATGTTTGTTACGCGATTACTCCGCCAATTATGAATTGATTTTAATGATTCTTTTTTTGTTTGGTAGGTCATACTTCAGCGGTGGTCCCATATAATTTTTTATAACTTTGCTTGGGTAGTTTTTGAGTTAGATTCAATAATACGTATTTTTTCCCCGTTAGAATGTGGATGACATGTTAAGTTCCTGTCACTGTTATTTACATAGCAGGTAGTGGTATTCGAATTTGTGTGGGGCAAAAAAAACCACAACTAAAAACTGAAAAATAAAAACTTTTTACAAAAAAAAACAACCGACTTCCAAAAAAAAAACACTACAAAGTGAAAAATAACTTTAATTTCGGAAGTCGGCGGCAAAATCCGAAAATTCAAAACCAAAGACACCGACTTCCGAAATTAAGGTTATTTTTCACTTTGTAGTGTTTTTTATAAATTATAAATGCAAGACAAGTCCACTGTGCCCCTAATCACCAATTATAAGGGATGGAATATTTTGTAAGTTACTTTGCTATAGAATGATTTTATTTAAGTGCCATCTTATTAAAATTGCGTTGTCAAAAAAACTGCCATTCTGGACTTTGTCAATTAAGAAATTAACCCATTGTTAGCCTCAACTTAGCCTCAAATGCTTTTGAATCTGATTTGAAATGAATAGTGTGCAATATTTCAGAGTTTTAGAGGCCAAAGTCTATCAAATCCATGTATGTAATATCATTACCAGCAGATTGCGTTCCAACTTACCTAACTACATGCAATGCGGATGCGTTCCTAATTAATAATTATTTTATTCAAAACAAAACAAATAACAGAAAAAGAAAAAAAAAAAAGAAACATCAAAACAAATTACAAATTAAATTAATTCTATATTATTTAGCTTTAACTACGTCAATACACAAAAACATTATGCATTATGTACGGGTTAATTGACGATAACTTTTTGTGTTGGGTTATCATGAATTTAAACTTTTCCATTCACATGTGAACGGTATACTGCACCAAATGCAGGAAAATATGGAATTAAAGTGGTTCGCAAAACTACCAACCAGTTGTACTTCTTACGAAATGCAAGTGTCAACTAGTATGTTTATTTTGGAGGCCATTTCAAATTCCAGTTATTCTTTGAGGAAAATTTATGTTAAAAATATTGCCTAATTAAATATGGATAGTGGTGGCGGCATGTCCTAGAACCGAAAATTCGAAGACATGTGACATCAACCAACACGTACTGGGCCAGCGTGGTGGATTACGGCCCACTCCCTCTCACAGAGAGGAGGTCTGTGTCCCAGCAGTGGGAACATTATAGGCTGATGATGAGTGGTGGATAAGAGATAATGGTGCCCATTCTCTTGTACATCGAAATAAATTCTCTAAATTTAAAAATAATTTTGACATATCTAAATCGAATTTGACAATCGCGACTCCACACGTGATACTTACCACGTGATTTTTTTTTAGAGCCGGAGGCGCGCATTGGCGGGCAGCCTCGACGTGTTTTATATGGAATATTTCACTTTTTGTATTGAAAATAATAAAGTTATTACCTACATGTTGAGTGTTAAGGGTTTAAAGGTCTTATAAAGGGTGTTGAAATTTTTATTATTTTTGTAATTAGACACACCATTTTCGAGATATACTTAAGCAAAAGAAAAAAAAAGTACGGTACTGTTTTTGCACTTGAAGTCGAGGTGTTGGTGTGAATTTAAAGTTCATGACAACCAATTTAATTCCAAAAGTTTTTAATCACGATTATAAATAGTCAGATTTAGTTAGAAAATCTAAATTTTAGGTGAAAAACGTCAAATTTAGAATAGCAAAATTGCCATTTTGCACTAAACTAATATCTCAGTGCCATCTTAGTGCTGTCAAACTAAAATATAGTTAAGTTGTGTCACTTTAGTCTATTTCAGAATGGGAAAATCGTCGTTTGACAGGAATAAACTAAATTTTTGTGATTTTTAGTTTAGTTTAGAGGCATTTGTGACAAAAGAATCGGCACCAGTGGCTATTATAATAATCATCATAGTATTATAATAATTATGTAGAACATCTTATATCTTTGCTAATATGCTATATAAGCTGAAGGGTTTGTTTGTTGTTAGGATTCCGTAAAATACAGAACCTTTATTCTCATTTCGTTGTTTGTCTATCCGTCTGTCAGTCTGTCAAGACGCTTTTTCTTAGGAATGCGTGTAGGTATCAAGTTGAAATTAATACCGAATACGTAAGTCTATGGTCCCTTGGAGCTCTAAAAAAATCAAGCTTCTAAGTCACCCAATAAAAAATACGGCCATTTATGCGACGTATTTTGATACTCGCAAATAAATCAAAACCTATAGGATGCTTCCCGTTGACCTAGAATCATGAAATTTGGCAGGAAGCAGGGTCTCATAGCACATGTAAAGAAAAAAGTCCGAAAATCGTTAATTTGTAGCTTTATCACACTAAAAACATTTTTATGCAATTACAAACTTACATTTGCAGTTGGAGAATTGACCGTGACGTATATTGATGTATGGGACAACATGCTTTTCAACTACAATGTAAATACAACGTACATGTTAACTACAATGTATGTTTGTTTTTGGGATAAATTCATCCCGCAACTACGGAAACATTCATTGTGCGTGGTCCGACAGGCACTTGGCTGGTTTCTTTGTTTGAAAACGCTAATCTCTGAAACTACCTGTCGGAATTGAAAATATATTTTAGCATTTAATAGCATAATTCTTGAGAAAGGTTTGTAGGCTAACGCGGCCTTATCATCACACTAAGACCATTAGGGGCCGAGCAAATGAGTCTGATTGAACGCTAAGTTTTTTTTTTGTATGGCATCTTGCTGCTCAATCTTGGAAGTTGTCGGCTGCTTAACCGGACTTTCCTGTGGCTGCCTCAATAAATTAAGGCCTCCAGCCAGGGCATAAAACTTAGAAACTAAGCGACTACACGCTAAGGGCACCCTCTGTAGGGTACGGACCTCGGCTTAGGGCGTCGCTGGTGGGGGACAACAAGGGAAAGGCTGGATCGAATTAATATTATTATTTGGGGAATTTAAAGTTACAGGCTCAGCGGCGCGGATTGTATCGAGCCAGGGTCGCGGCGGGACGAACGGTAAGTGAAAATGAAGTATGTAATAACGCGTGCGAGCTATGCGATGCGACGCGCTGGGTAGGGAGAACAAAAAATTTCACGCGGGCGAAGTTGTGGGCATAAGCTAGTTCTAAAATTGAATTAGCGTTAACATTGGTGCCCATTCTAAAATTAAATAAAATTACAAATTCTCATGTGCAGCATTGCGTAACGTATTTTTGTTAGGACTTAACAATTTGCTTATTTAACTATTGTTATGTAATTATTCTTTTATTATTTCAAGGCTGCTGTTTTATTATTTTTCTTTCAGTTTTAAAGTTTTAATAAGTTGAAAGTACCAGTGTGTAAAAATCTGCTGTTTCATAGAAAAGTGCAATACCTACGCGGTCAAAATGTATGGAACAGTATATGTTTTTTAAATAACCGACGACAAATTTCAATGTAGGGGTGTTCAGAATTCCGCTTGATGCAGGTCCTCACCGGACACGTTTGTTTCGGGAGGTTCCTGTTCAGGATAAGGCGAGAAAAAACGCCCGGGTGGCACCATTGTGTGGATTGCCCGAAGGACAGGGTGGAGCATACGATGGAAATCTGCCCGGCTTGAGCGGAGCATCGCCGTGTCCTCATGGAGGCGATCGGCGGCGGTGAACTTTTACGTCCGGCCCTGGTCCAGGTCTTGGTACGAAGCGAGAGGGCATGGGAGGCCATCACCTTCTTCTGCGAAGCAGTAATGCTCGCGAAGGAGGAGGCGGAATGCGTGAGGGAGAGGTAAAGTTCGCGCCCTCACGCCCCTAACCGCCGCAGGAGGAGAAGCCTTGGGCGTCAGGAGTCACAGGCTGATTCCCGGCCACCGTAGGCGCGGGCATTCGATAAGGACCAGGCCCGTGTCGACGGCGCATTTTGTTCCACACGCGCTTCAAAAAGATGTCAGCAGAACTGAACTGACGGGGTCTGATGCCTGCCGGGGTTGCGGTTTTGTCCGAAAGGGTTACCGTGGCCGCTGGCAATACAGGCAACTGAAAGGACACGGGTGGGTTTTAGTTAGTAAAAGTCTGACAAGCCCTCCCGCTCCACCCAGAGCGGGAGAAGTTATTTGATAACTTCCCACACAAAAAAAAAGTGGTGTTCAGAATTATGCACTGAATCCATGGTAATAGTTTTCGCGTCGATGTCCTTGCTACTCTGTATAAATGAATCAAAGTAAAAAAAAACGAGTTTAAGAAGCAACTCCTTCAAAAACGATTAGGTATTATGTTTTTGTCGAAGACTTAAAACAATGTTAACGCCACATAATGAAATAAATGTAGGTAGAACAATTTAATTCGAATTAACAATGTCATTGATGCAATCATGATTTTAACGAATCATATCTTTCAATTAAAAAACTCAACAAGACAATGTTAGGCAACGACATACAATTATAGTTCAAAATATGACAAATGAGGAACTAAGTAATTTAGTTTTTACACACAATATGATTTTGAGTTGATAAACATTATTTATACCGTAACCATGGACCGGAAACTTCACGTAACTAATATTGTCGATTACATGATTTGTACCTATGTTTACAATCATCTCTTACAGCGCAACTCTATGTTTGTGAACTGAACAGGAACAATATTTTAAAGGTAATCTCAACAAATTAGAATTCTCAACAAATTAGATCAGTGTTATCATTATCAATTACACTTAATGCTTAGATGTTTGCCTAAGTCGTAATAATATGAAAGAAAAGAAAGAAGATAGAAAGAAAATATATTGTTTTTTTTTTACACATTTAATACAGCTGACCAGAACGTTCTGTAGACTGCTCAGTTAGGTTTGGTTCACCAATTTCAATTTTGCGAGCCCTATTCGCTCTTGGCCGGTTGTTACCCTTTGGGTATGGAATCCTGAAAAAACAGAACTAAGAAAATAGATTGTTAAAAATAGTTCAAAACGAATTAAGTAAGTTACTGCACTTCAAGTCGAAAAATCTTGAATGCAAAAGTTTTATAAATGAAATTAATAGCATGCACTTATCAAAATAATATGTACACACGACTACACATCAAGCCATACACTTCCAGTATAAGCTGATCTCGCATTGTATAGGATTTCCGTACAATGCGAGGTCGTATAGCTTGATGTGTAGCCGTGTGTACATCAAATTATGTGACGTGTGTGATCGTAGGTACTCTGACAAATAAGAATTTTGTACGGTTTTACCGCGACGTAATTACGGAAATTACCGTCGTACCTGGGATGTCCTAGAGGCTTTGGCCTGCGTCAAACTATGAGCTGAAAATTAGCTTGATATGTACACAAACCGGTTATTAATTTGTACATCACGTATGTACGAAGTTGCATCTACAACATTGTTTTATTTTTATCACAGTCGATAAAAATAAAATAACCTATACTCCATTTGAAATAAGATTAGACATTTAACTAAACCTTTTTTACAGTCCGTTCAACCGATTTTGACTTCTATTACGTAGGCATAAGGATGGCATTAAAAGCAAAAAAAGTGGTTACAAACCAACTGTTTACTGCAGCTGCCATTTATCATGCCACCAATGCAATAGAAGTCAAAATCGGTTGAACGGACTGTAAAAAAGGTTTAGTTAAATGTCTAATCTTATTTCAAATGGAGTACCGTATAGATGTGGAGATTTTTCGAGAAACAAAGAATTTTAGAGGCGCGTCCTTTATAATTATTACCGGGTCGAACAAATAAAAGCTTAAAGATTAATTATTTTATAGTTCAATTTACATATTTTATATCATGACGCTGGCCGTCAGCTCTTCAAGCTGATTCTCTGTTCTTTTCGCATTTAATTCCTAAAATTATGAAATAGTGTTTAACTTAATTCATTAAATATGCCATCAATTTATAAAATACGAGTATTCTCGGAGGTCAATTATCAAAGCCAACCTTGTGTGTCTTTTATTGTGAATGTATTTTTAAGAATTAGCCAGGAGCACGCAAGTTGATTTTGTTTACTTATTCATAACTATATAGCTATATAGTTATGAATAAGTAAACAAAATAAGAATAAGAAAAATGAAAATAAGAATTATGCGGGTGAAACTGCGGGGTGCAGCCGCACCCCGCAGTTTCACCCGCATAATTCTTACATCCGTCGGAATATTAGGATAAAAGGTATTCTATGTCCTTTTCCAGGTCATGGTCTACCCATGTGCCAAATTTCATCCAAATCCGTTCAGCCGTTTTAGCGTGAAAACGTAACAAATAAAAAAACAAACTCTCTTTCACATTTCTAATAATGTTTACTTAATTACAAGTTCATGATCCTAACGACGGCAATTTTAATATGAAAAATATTAAAGAGCTAGCCTATGTCAGTTCCGACGTCCTATTTTGTGAGGAAATCTCCACTCCTAGTGTTCGAAAATATAATAGATGATAAAAATAATAAAACAAGCAAGATGTAGTTTGTTAAGCAGTTTAATATAACTATAACTATTAAATGTTTATGGAATATCCTTTTTTTAAGGTTGTTGGTTAATTAGGTTAATTAAAATTTTATTTTATTATGCGTATTCTTTGCTTCCTTTAATTTTTTTGTGAGTTATGCGTAATACCTCACCAAGTAGAACTAATGATGATAGTTTACAACTTTACATAGTACGCACAAGGACAAAAATCGGCCAAGTGCGGGTTATCTCAAAAACAAACTTAACATTGTAGTTGAAAAATTTTAATCAGGTAAATACGTGCGTGTAAATAAAATTTTATTAAACGAAAAAAAAAAAATTGTGAAAAATATGTTCTCCCATACATAGATATATTATTATGTCTCGGTCAATTCTCCAACTGCAAATGTAAGTTTGTAACCGCAAAAAAAAGGTTTTTTGTGTTAAAAGATACAAATTAACGATTTTCGGAATTTTTCCTTTACTTGTGCTGTGCCAAATTACATGATTCTAGGTCAACGGGAAGTATCCAATTTGCGATTATCAAAATATGTCACTTAAATGGCCGTATTTTTTTAATGCGTTGACTTAGAAGCTTGATTATTTTAGAGCTCCAAGGGACCGTAGATCTACGTATGTGATATTAATTTCAACTTGATACCTCCACGCGGTCCTGAGAAAATGGGTCTTGACAGACTGACAGACAGACGGCATAGTATAAAGAGAGGAAGTACGTTATCTTCATACAAACGCACCGCGCGCGGCTTGTATGTGTGCGCGGCTTGTATCTATGCGTCGCCGCACGCACACTTAACAAAATCTCGGCTGTTTTAAAGTGCGCCAGTCGGGGCTAACGCCGCACAAAGTATGCGCGTCGCGGCTTTTCGGCACTGCTAAATGTATGAAAAATGAGTGATAATCGCAGGAGAAATTATTGCTGTGCGTTTGGGTGTCTAAATAATTCATCGATTCCAGAGTTGTCTCTGTTCAGATTACCTACTGAACAGAAAAGGTAAAAATTGTACCTATGCTAGAATAAGTGACTTGGTTAGTCACTTATTCTAGCATATATTATAATTTTTACTTGATGATGAGATACCTACTTATTTATTGTTGTATTAGTTATCTATCAGACAGACGAAGTAGGCAGGCCTACTAGGCCTACTTTCCCACTAAAATGTACTAGGTACCTACTTTTGATCTGTCAATTGATATGCCGCTAATGCTTTGTTTACGTTTAGTCATGCCGATTTCTCAGTATTGTAGGTATAGTAAAGTAACTAAGTACATACAGTTATACCAGTTAGTTTTTTATACCATGTTTTTAAGCAAATAAATATTATTCTATTCTATTCTAAAATGGTAATTTCAAATATTTGACGAATTGTGAATCAGATAAGTAGAGCAAAGTTCGAATCGTAACCATTCGTAACAGAAAATATAAACCGCAAATATAACTTTGTCATTCATACAAACACTATGAACATCATCGTTTACGTAAAACCGACCTCACAAACCCTGAACCCAGACAACACATAAGTAAAAACCGGCCAAGTGCGTGTCGGACCACGCACAATGAAGGGTTCCGTAGTTGGGATGAATTTATCCCAAGAACAAACTTACCTTTGTACAAAGGTAAGTTGTACAAAGGTATGTTTTTGCAACCGTAAATGTAAGTTGGTCGGTTATTACTCGTTAACTTGTAAAACCTACTTAGCTGTGATAGTTTTCCTTTTAATTTCGTTATATATGCTACTGCCGTGAATTTTTTCACATACCCAAAACCAACCATTAAACTTGCAGGGGACACACACACACTTGACTCTAACAAAAATTAACACTTGAAAGCTTAATATTTCGAAAACGGATTCCTTAATCCAAAAATGATCACCTCAAACTCACAATATTTTTGAACGACCTTTCCAACGACACCCCACACTATGGGATTATTGAGAGAAAAAAAAATCATCCTAACTTTACGACTAGGAGAGGTACCTGAAAAAAAAAAACATGATTTTATTTTACCACTACTACGGAACCCTAAAAATAGAACTTCCCGGCCCTTGCGAATATCTAGGTACTGAATTAAAATTTAGCTAAAAGTGACAACCCTGAGACAGGCAAGTATGGTAGGCAATTATATCGCGGATTGAGCCGGAGATAGCCTACTTAGAACTCTTTATACTATGCAGACGGACTACGAAGTGATCCTATATGGGTTCCGTTTTTTACTTTTGAGAAAAAACGGAATTCATATATGATCACTAAAAAACAACTATTTTGAAATTTATGATTGAATAATAAAATATTTTATTGCTTTTTATGAGTAAAGTCACTATCTTTATTCTAAGAATTCTCATTGTTGCTAACATGGATATTAAAATGTACCCATATAATCGCCATGCTAAGCATTTCTGCTAACCTTTTAAGGCCTTCTAGATTTTATCATAAAAACTTGTATCTGTCTGATCAATTGCTAAAATTTTCCACACTGTAGGTATACCTATAGTGGAAGTGAACAGCACGCGTAGCACGATAACCATAGAAACAGGTTTTCTACGGGTATTGTCGACGGAAGAATAGACAAAATGACAGATTATGATTGTTTATCTGTCATTTTGTCTATTCTTCCGTCGACAAAACTTGTTTCTATTGTGGTCATGTTAAAAGCGTACAGCACGCTTACAGCAGCAGCACGTGGGTACATTTATGGTGGAAGTGTCCTCATTAGGTAATTAACACGCAAACCTGAGCGGAATCATGTCATTGGTTGTTTATCGCTTGCAAAATGTGTACAGATGAACTGATTACGGCATTTTCTCTTTTACGGAAGCCTTTTGACGTGAGTGTCATACTCATAGGTTACGTTTGAGTAATAAGTCAGAACGGATGGCCGATGGGGTCGAAAGGTTCTGGAGTGGCGACCACGTACCGGAAGACGTAGCGTTGGAAGGCCTCCCACAAGATGGACCGATGACCTTGTGAAGGCCGCAGGAATCCGCTGGATGCGGAAAGCACAGAATCGGTCGAAGTGGCGGTGCTTGGGGGAGGCCTATGTCCAGCAGTGGACGTCTTTCGGCTGAAATGATGATGATGATGATGATGAATAAGTCAATATCTGTCTAGTGTGTAGGCAGAATTCATTAGTATTTTTGGTAAACCAAAGCTGACTGAAGCTGTTACTAGTTGAAGAGAACTGTTGTCACGAAATTACAAGTGGTGTAGTGGTCGCAAGCGCTACTGCTGAGCATGAGGTCCTGGGTTCGATTCCCGGGTCGAGCAAAGTGTTATTGGGTTTTTCTATTTGAAATTTCTCAGTAGCAGCTTGGAGTCTGGATTTGTGCCCGGTTGATGGCAATAGGCTCGCCCCCTATTACATGGGACTTAAACATAACTGTCGAAATGTGGGTGTACCTGCTACAGGGACACCTCTGCCCAACCCTTCGGGGAAACAAGGCGTGATGTTATGTTACTTAGTTAAATAGGCATAATAGCTCTCAACTGCACTGTACACAGCACAACATGACATGGTCTTTCCCAAAAGTTTTGCAGTGTTTTTAAGACATATACATCCAGTTGTACAAAGATTTCGTATGTACGTAAGTAGGTACGTGTAATTAATAAACATTCTAGTGATTTTTATTGATATCTTTCATTTAATAACGTCCTGTAAAACCAATACATCCCAGCAGTAGGCTGCTGAGTCGCAGGTGCTATTCGGACGGGTGCTCTAAGTGGACTACTTCGGATATTGTACTGGCAACACCCAAAGATTCGATATGTCAAAATGGAGGTAACAACGACCTTCAGGGTTGGGCGTTCGTGACGGGAAGACGTGCTTAGTGGCAGTGGCTGTGTCGGTAAAAAGATAGATTGGTATGTTATTGGTGGAGATCTACTGTAAATTAAGGTAACCTATTAGTTTTATGTTAAATATTAGAATACTGATTAAATAGTGATATTATGTGAGGAATAGGAGATGTGATGGTATGGTGTATAATATTGAATTTGATGTTGGCAAAGAAATATAAATGACTGACAAAATATCTTGATGTTTCATATTATTTTCTTTATCCCTGAAATATTGTAAATATGTAGTTTAAAACAGTTTTAGATTATAATATTGGGGTAACGACTTTAAGATTCATTTGGGGATTAGTATCTATTTTGAGGTTAAATAATTATATTCGGAATTAAAGTAGTTATTTTAGAGCAAGGATGGTTTTTATTATACGTAGTTGGGATGAATTTATCCCAAGAACAAACTTAACTTTGTAGTTGAAAATCGTTTTCTTTCATACGGAATGTACGGGAGAACATGTTTTTACAACAGCAAATCTAAGTTGGTCGATTATTACTCGTTAGTTTGTAAAGCCTACTCAGCTGTGATAGTTTTCCTTTTAAATTTGTTATATAAATCTACTGTTGTGAATTTTTTCACGTATCTAAAACCATCTATTGAGCTGGCAGGGGGGGGGGGACACTTGACTCTAATGCATTTTAAAGCTTAATATTTCGCAAACGGATCTCTGAATTCAAAAATGGTTAACACACTCACAATGTTTTTGAAAGACGTTTCCAATGATACCCCACACAAAGGGGATAGAAAAAAAAAACATCCCCAGTTTACGTGTAGGGGAGGTAACCTAAAAAAGAAAAAAAAAACCACTTTGTCGGCATGATTAATATGTATACCCACGCCAAATTACAACTTTCTAGTACAAACAGTCTCGGAGCTAGACCGCGGACAGACAGACAGACAGACGGACATGGCGAAACTATAAGAGTTCCTTGTTGACTACGAAACCCTAAAAACCGACAGTTTGTCATCATCGTACTTAATTACATTTGCCCAACACTGTACAGTTTGTCGTGCAAAAAAAAGCCAAGTTACGGGCATAGAACACGCGACTGATAAAGACTCCTTCGGTTCTTCCTTATGTTTTTTCTGTTCGAGTAATTTCGTCGGATCACAGTGTAATAACTTATTACAGTGTGGTCTGGACTTACGGGAAATATTTTTTATTAATCCTCTAAAAACTTAATGTTCTTCTAATGATGATCGCCTTTTTTGATTCTCTAGAAACTTTTTGGTTTCTTAACGACGATCAATATACTTATAGAAAAAAAAAAAACACTACTGCCCTGCTAAAAAACGAACTAAACAGTAATAAACGGACCTCTTAAATTATAAAGTGTTCCACACATCGATGCAACGGTCCCCCGACTGCAATGACAATTTTATTTATCTGTTTAGTCAGTGAGTGAATGAGTGACCTTTCGCTTTGTATATACAGATTAACAAATACAACTTGTTTATTACTTTTTAGTTCGTTTTTTGGCAGGGCAGTTGTGTTTTTTTAACTATTTATTTTTATTTTATACATTTTAGTGACAAGTTTTATTTTAATTTGAAAACCTGTCATGCTAGGTGGCTTTAATATTTCCTGCACAGTAAAATACTAAATACTATTATCAAACCCACATTCGTGTTTTAATACCCCTTATTATAAAACAGTTGCATAAATAACTATTATGCCAGTAGTTACTCTAGTCTAGAGACTTTATTTGTTTAACTGAACAGTTACAGACGGTATGGATTTTGGTCAGATAAGACGCCAGTGGTGGTCAGTGCCATCATCAGATGCATTGTTGGAACACGACACACTGACGCAAAAAATGTTTGCAATGATGTTTGTCCGTGCTACATGTATAAAAAGTTGCAGTTGTACCTGAGAAGGTACCCCTGCCAGGCACCGATGTAGAACAGGGTATAAATATTATATTTGTAGGTACAAATAACTATTTCTTTTTCGCAATAAATGTCTACAGAACTGTCGTGATAATAATTTATTTTCCTTTAGCCAAGCAAGAGGAACATAAAGTTATCATGGTGACTCACAATTCTTTGTTCCTCAGCTCTAATGTAGCAGCTTGCACATCAATCATGGCGATTGTGCAACCGTCATCTGCCATTGTTAAATGCCTCTAGGAGCACTTAGCATTCAATTTCTGGTTTGCATAACCTAAGCTTATGTGAATATAATATGTTTTGGTTATGTGATAGAATTCACGACATGTAATGCTGCACGCGTAGCATGACCACCGTAGAAACGAGTTTTGTCGACGGAAGAGTAGACAAAATGACTGATAAACAATCACAATCTCTAATTTTGTCTATTCTTCCGTCGACAAAACTGTTTGATCAATTTGTTTTTATCGAATTTGTTTTTATCGACTTTGTTTTTATCGACTTTAAAAACAAATTCGATAAAAACAAATTCGATAAAAACAAAGTCGATAAAAACAAAGTCGATACAAACAAAGTCGATAAAAACAAAGTCGATAAAAACAAAGTCGATAAAAACGAAGTCGATAAAAACAAAGTCGATAAAAACATATTCGATAAAAACAAATTCATCAAACAGTTTTGTCGATGGAAGAATAGACAAAATTAGAGATTGTGATTGTTTATCAGTCATTTTGTCTACTCTTCCGTCGAAAAAACTCGTTTCTACGGTGGTCATGCTACGCGTGCTGGTCATTGATGTTTCTCTTTTAATAATTCATGTTAATTTGTTAGCAAACTGAATAATTTGATGGAATACAATGTTTTTTTTTTCGTGTGTATCCACAACAATTTAAACATAAAGAAGCTTAAGAGCTCTTTTTTTTAAACGCACATTTCTGGCTACTATTAATAGTAGCGTACTTTCTTGCACTAGTGTGGAAATACCAGGACAAAAGCAAGCGTGTTGAATACACTGCATTGTAAACATAAGCTGTGCAATAAGAGCCAGTTTTCGAGCGAAAAAACTCATACAACAGCTGTTGGTAAAATTAATTTTAATCACATTCTTCTTTGAATATATCCACCTAATCTTTTACGCGATGCGTACACTTAATCCGTCATCGGCCGAACTATGTTCGCACGTCGTCAGGTGAACTCGGCCGACGAGGTGCGACGCAAGCCGACGTTCGCAGGGATATAATAAAATCGCGGCGGGATTTTATCGCACACTCGATTTTCAACTCTCGGCGCTACGCAGAGCGTTGAAAATCAAATGCACGAAAAAAAAACCCCGCGATTTTGTTACGTCCGTGTGAATGTGAGCTAAGTACCATAAATATTAACATAGTTGTTGCATGTAGGTATCTACCTAAGCGAGTCAGCCTTTGTTGACCATTAGCAGATTTAATTGATTGGAATCTAATCAAAGTTATTAGCTAGTTATTAGTTGACAACTTTAATTGTAATTTACAAGTTTTAACGATTACCTACTTTAAAAGGAACATTAACACGCCAACAACTTTGTCTCACAAGAATAATTTACCTACCATCTTAATAAATAATGAGTCATTGATTATTAATTATTTTATAATACCAGCCTATTATTGTCCCACTGCAGGGCAAAGGCCTCTTCTCATACAGAGAAGGTGCGAGCACCACGCTTGCTCAAGACGAGTTAGCGATTTCGGACTTATATCAACTATAAGTCGAGGTTTCCTCACCGTGTTTGGTGTGGGCGTGTAATATATGGCATGATATAATAACGGATAGTATTTCCGGGAAATAACGTTCACATGATATAATTTTCATATGCTATAAAACAAATAACCTAATTTCATGTGATCTAATGTTATATTTCATATAACCTTCTTTTGCTCTAATAACATTTAGTATAACGTTCTTTTCATACAATTTTCCATTTATATAATGCTCTTTTTTATAACGTTCAGTTGACCTAATTTTCAAATGTACTAATTTTCAGCTAAAATTCTGTAATGAATAACCTCATCTAACCCAAATGATTCACCAACAATAGAGGGGATCTGGCGCTCGGCGGCCATTACCGCGGCACGCTCGCTTCGCTCGCTCGCCTTCGCGCGTTAATGGTCACTGTTCTAACCTAATCTAACCCAAGTGACGACGTTTCTGAATTATATTAAACGTTACTTATAGATTTTGAATATTATAGTAATTTAATATTATGCTAATTTAATGTTAATTCAAATGAACATTATAGAAGATGTTCCTTATACCATACATCATCTGCCTAGCCTTTTCCCAACTATGTTGGGGTCGGCTTCCAGTCTAACCGGATGCAGCTGAATACCAGTATTTTACATGGAGCGACTGCCTATCTGACCTCCACAACCTAGTGACTAGGTAACACGATACCCCTTAGTAAGACTGGTTGTCAGACTTTTTGGGCTTCTAACTACCCGTAACGACTGTCAAAGATCTACAAATGACAGCCGGGACCAACGGCTTAACGTGCTTTCCGAGGCACGGAGGGGACTTGGTATGTAAAGATGGTCACCCATCCACGGACCAACCGCGGCAAGCGTAGCTTAACCTGATCGATCGACCCGTGCAGCTGTTATTACTTAGCCACAAGCCCCTCTCCTTATACCATACAAAATTAGATAAAATAAATTGTATCAAAAGTTCATTATATCATTATATTAAAAAAAGTATATAAAATGAAATTAGGTTATATGATCATTAGAACTTTTGTTATTATTTCAAACGTAACGCACCCGTTTTCCTTCACCGATGTTAGCAATGTCTAAGATAAACTCAGAAAGTACATATGTATTGAAAAAGTCACATTGGTACTTGCCCTGATTTGAACCTTCGAAAACCTCGTGAATGAGGGGCGAGGCCTTAACTACTAGGCCATCATGACGTACATTTTGGCATGTATTTAATCGAAAACCCCAAGTTCTTCCCATTTAAATTTCCTGAAAGTACTAATAGACAGGCTAATATAATATAGGGTTCAGTACATGATTCTGACCATCTTTGGGTTGAATATTTTCGTCGATATAAAAAAAAAAAATTGCTGTTCCATATATTTTGACCGCGTAGGTATTGCAATTTTCTATGAAACGGGTGATTTTGTTTTGATAACTGACAAAAAAAATCTACGTTAGGGCTCTAGAATCAAATTTGAAAACCCAAAAAAAAATATAGATTCAGATTACAGTTTGCGCATCGATGTCCTTGCCACCCTGTATATATTTTATTATCATTCTCTTTCTGGTTTAGTGGTGACACCGACCTCTTTCAGTTCTTTTTATTAAGATCATCACTAGATGGCGCGGATACTAATTAAAAAAAACCGGAAAGAGAACAAGTCACTCAATAAAATCATTAGCTTCAACGCAGTCATCCCCAGAGGAGGAAGTGATTGTATTGTGACAAAACTTTCAGAAAGTAGGCGCCATGAGAAATAGTGTATTTAGCACTGAACCTTCGGAGAGATGGCTGATTAGAATGTAAGAAATGTAGTTTGTCATGGTAAAATAATGTCATAGAAGAAGGAATGTAAAAAAATAACATAAAAAACATCGTATTTTGGGAAGCCACATGTGTGCTAATAGTTTTTGTCTTCAACGTGTTCTTTAATTTTGTAATATGCTTTTTTTGTGACGATTGACGTAGGTTTTGCACTTTTCATCGCTGAGTTCTATTACCGACCTTGGCAACTTTATAACCTAGTCATCTCCTTTCCTGCGAGAAAATGAGTCCCAAATGATTTTGCTGAAGTATCTAATTACATAATCAGCCAGTAGTGTTTTCACTGCTGGGACACATGCCTCCTCTCTGTGAGAGGGAGTGGCCTGTAATCTACCACGCGGGCCCAGTGCGGGTTGGTAGATGTCACATGTCTTCGAATTTTTGGTTGCCATACCGGTTTCCTCACGATGTTTTCCTTCACCGTTTTGAGAGCAGTCGTGATGAAATAATTTACACAAAGTACTAGCCTGTCAGGGTTTGAACCTATGACTCACAACTTGTAAGTTACGGCTGTTACCACTGGGCCACCACTGCTCTACCTAAGTATCTAATTGATCACTGATAACTATTGGTAAGTGATGATAAGTCAAATCATATCACGTTTGCTATAATGCCTTTTTGTAAAATGTGAGATTTTTTATCTCGACTGTAAGGTATGTTATTTTATAGTTATATTTAGCATGGTCAAGTTTTAGCACATTCATTTTCAAAATTTATAATCCATTGCTAGACGAGAACAACTGCCGACAAACTGTTATGCAGTTTGGCAGATTTTATGTATTTTATTTTTAATACATATTTTGAATAAATAACTTTAAAAAATATGTATTAAACCTATGTTACAAACGTTTCACCTTCATAACCTTGCTACGGATGAATCATTTGACGACAAAATATCGACCTGTTCTCCAGGGTGCGATACTAGGTCCTTTCTATTTTTAGCGTATTGCGTTTATACCATTTGGAGGGCATTCTTGAGGCCGTTGTCATGGCGTCCTGAGTCGAGAAACTCTTCAAACGAACTTAGATTATCGGTGTCCATCATCTGTTAGTACATGGAAATAAAGCAGATTAATAGATTGGGATACGGGTAGGAGAATGATTATTGATTAATAATCTGTTTTATATGCAGTTGTTACAGGTCGTCAGAAGTCCGAAAGTCTGATAACTAGTCTTACCAAGGGGTATCGTGTTACCAGTAACTGGGTTGTGGAGGTCAGTCGACCCCAACATAGTTGGGAAAAGGCTGGGCAGATGATGAATCTGTTTTATATGCTTTGGATTGGTTTGGTTTGGAAATTATTTGCTGAAATACACTTTATTACTTCTATAAATAAAAACCTGTGTCGCGTACGCACCTACTTAATTAACATTAGGCAAGTTTTAGCAATGTTTAAAGACTGTTTGTTAATTGTTAACATTATTTGCTAATATTTGTTCTCAGTATACCGTAAGCATGTATGTACTGGGAAAAATATTTTTGTTCAGTTCATGGCCGAGTGCGCAAATCTAAATGTATAACCTGAATACCTAGGTATAAGCAGTAAAGATGGAATTCTATTTAGTAATGTTGATAAGGATTTTTTAATAGTGATGAAAACTGAAGAGGTAGGTACCTATTTTCAAAGTAAAAACGGGTAATTAAAATTAATACAGGTATGATCTTTCTTTCAAATATACACGGAATATTACACAATAATTTGCGGCATCTGTTCTATCATCGATCTAGCTTGCTGTGTGATAGATAAGAAGACGCAGGAATCCGCTTGATGCGAGAAGCATAGAGTCATCGAAGTGGCGATGCTTGGGGGTGTCCTTTCGGCTGAAATTATGGAGATGTTTTCAACTGCTATCTTTTCATCTGACATTTGCTTTTCTTCTACCACCTAATTCTTGTTTTCTTCTCTAATACTTTTGGCCTACCCCAAAAGTGTTCACCCACCGTAAAGAGCAGATTTAACATTCAAAGATTTCCTTAACTGCTAACTTTTCTTTATTCTAATCTAAGTTTTATTCATAAAAGTCAGATTTACATAATTATAAGAACAACCACAGCTCCAAGTTGCCGCCCTTGTATCAAATATTATCCTGTCTTGATTAAACGGCCGTCATGTTATCTTACCATAGTTAAAAACGTCTTATATAAAATGTATGTCACTTCGTTTTTATTTTAAGTTACAATTTTAAGTTGTACACTAGCTATGTATTTTTTCAGTTTTATTTATTTTATTTTATATATTCGATGGTTGCATTTGTGGCACGTTGCTGTTTATAAATAGTGATTGAGTAATAAAAAATAATAGGTCAATTAATTTATGTCATGAATAAAATATCTATTAACGTCAATAGATACTTAATTGAATCATAAAGTTAGAGTCCGACCAAAACTGGTTTTCCGGCCGAAACCGAAACTCACGTGGTCAAGTATAAAATTCCTCAAAAATACTGAAATTTAGTGCATTTTACCCATTATTCTGCATTAATTAGGACATGAAATGGAAACACAGTATATTAATTTTGTTGTAATCATTTATTTAATAAAATATAAAAAAAAAAATTTTTTTTTATTATTTTTTCAAATTAAGTTCTCATAGTAAAATGCGCTCTTTTTTACATGTGACTTGATTTATTAATAACAGCAAAACAAAGTTACTGACTCAATATTTCGCCTCGTACAGGACCTTCTGCTTTTATTTTAATTTTACTTTGTTTTTTTTATTGTTTTTTTATTATTTTTATTAATGTTCTATAATATTGAAGGTGTTTAGTTATTAATTTGTGATTTCCTGTGCGAGTCTCAATAAATACTTTTTCTTTCTTTCTTTCTTTATTCAAGTACAGAAACGAAACAAAAACTTACATGTAATCAGTTCCATCAAAACATAACCTCTAAAGAATGTTTGCGTCGGGCGATAACGCTCTGACTAAGATGTGTTGCTACAGAGCTATCCGAACGGCGCACGACAATTCCCGAACAGGGCCGCCAGCGTCCGCCAAAGCGTTGTCGCGAGAAACGAAGTTAGGCGAGCGTGCACGACAACTTCCGAAATCAGTTTCGGTTTCGGCAAAAGTTTTGGCCAATTTTGGCCGAAACCGAAACTGCCACCGAAACTTGATTTTTGGCCGTAACTTGATTTTTGTCCAAAACTCGGCCGAAACCGAAACTGAACGGACTGAGTTGGACACTACTTAAAGTTCACCGGTCATATTTAGAGCGAAAATTCATTCTCTAAGCGTCTTTGATTTCTTCGGACTTCGGTTACTCGAGCTATTATAGCACATCAAATAATTATTTCAGATATTATACTGTATTTTGAAGGCCTGCTCAGAATATTTAGACCATGGCTCTGTTTTTTGCTAAACCCGAAACTATAACATCTATTATTATTTACCAGAAATCATAAAAATATTTCAAGTTTTTCTCTAAATACGTTTTTCCCTGATTCGATACCTAATGGGACACTATCACTTTGGCATTTGTAATTATTCACTTTAAATTCTTAAATAGGACAGATTTAGAATATGAAAAAAATCTGTGTCTACATCGCCACATGAGAACTACGCATGAAAGACACAAAATCCTGACGTCACATAAATCCTGCATCGCGCAATTAGAATTTACCGCGCGAACACCATAGATATAGGTAATTAACTTCCCCGACATCGATCATTCATCCTCTGGCTGGAGGCTTTAAGTGTAATAGTTTAAGGCATCCACAGGAAAGTCTGGTTAAGCAGCCATGACCTTACTGGTCAAAACTGCGAGTTGCCCAAGTCAAAAAAAAAGAAACAATCATTCATCACTGGGCAGTTGCTCTCCGGACACGATACCCGTCTGGTCGTAGGATCCTCCCTTTTCTACAGAGGATAAGTGAACTTTACACCCTGTTCCTCATTCATATCTCTAAACCTGGTAAGATCTTAACGCGATTCTTGGCGTGTACAAAATCGTTTAATAACATGACTGATAAAGTACAGCACTGTTACTGTTCTGTACCGGCGGCGCAGCCCAAGCAAAGGGTGCGTTCTATTGAGAACCATCGAAAAAAAGATTTCCTGACATAAGGCCGGCTCAGGAAGAGGTGGCGAAACGACTTAGATACGTACAGCAAGGGTTGGATGGTGACCCTGTAAAAAGATCCTTGGAAGGATTTGGGGGAGGCCTTTGCTCAGCAGTCGGACGGTGTAGGCTAATAAAAAAAAATTTAGCACTCCGGGAGTGGACAGAAGTGAAAACTTGAACAAGATCGCCTTGGTGGAAGAAAAATACTTGTATAGAACATTAATCCGTAACCTTATCTAAATAAAGAGCAGAATCGCGTTTACAAAAAATATATTTACCTTTAAAGTAAAAAATACTTGCATAGAATATTGATCCGTAATGTAATATAAATAAAGAGCACAATCACGTTTACAAAAATAAGGTGTCGGTAACGGTGTCGCGAGTTCAATTGTTTTCCCATCTCAAAAATGCCCAACGCGCCCAAAGAAGTTTTCACTTCAAAAAAACCGGCCAAGTACGTGTCGGACTACGCACAATGAAGGGTTCCGTAGTTGAGATGAATTTATTTATCCCAAGAACAAATTTAACATTTATTCCAACTGCAAATCGTCACTCGGCATCCAATACCGCGAATGTGTAATTTTTTTTTTTTTAATTGCATGGTCACTTATTTGAACGAGTAGAATGAAAAATCTGATTTTCTTAAAAAAATTCACATTCGCGGTATTAATATAATAATAATAAAAATCTAACTTTAAACGAGCAATTCTTGTCTATCTTTATATATATAATTCTTCTGTGAGTGTGTATGTCACTGAACTTCTCTCAAACGACTGGACCGATTTTGATGAAATTTTTTGTGTGTGTTCAAAGGGATCTGGGAATGGTTTAGATTCACAATCGGACCCGATAGGTGGCGGTATTCGGTCAGGACAACGTCTGTCAGGTCCGCTAGTATTATATAATCTGAATCTGTGAAACGGCTCCAAGAATTTTTATGAAATTTAGTATGCAGGGGGTTTCGGGAGCGATAAATCGATCTAGCTAGGTTTCATTTTTAGAAAACGACGTTCAAAAAAAAAAAACAGTCTTCCAGATATTTTTTTATTCAAGTAACAAGGACTCATTGTGTTAGTAAACTTATGAACTTTAGCTTATTTTACCAGGTCACTCAGAAAGTTTTGCGACTAACAGTTTTTGTCTATGGGATACTGGCTGGCGCTCAGAAGCACCATATCGTCTCCAAAGCTAATATTTACACAAATACCATCTATATAGTGTGAGTCTTCATAATGTGCACATATCGAAATGAGGGGAATCTATGCTTAATTTTATCGACGGAAAAAATTGTCAATTTTTTTTTGTATTTTTTTTTTAAATTAAAAAAAAAAATATTCTCAGATTTTTACCAAAAAAACATGTTTATTTTCAAATGAGGGTAGTTTTTTTTTCTCAATTTTAATTGTATGTGGACGCCTACTTACTTTCAATCATTATGGAGTTTGTTTCATCGCGATAGCTGATTCAGTATAAAAGTTATACAGTTTTGTTA